>OX381620.1:16148300-18653387 GCA_947459985.1 Diloba caeruleocephala | reverse complement strand
GGTTACACATCAATAATACATGTATCTCGCTCGAATACATCAGATATCCATAATGAATGTACATATGAATATACATGCCGTTATAAAGGGTTTTCTAATCAAAACTTTGTTATTTATAGCTAACTGGTTGAATTGATTTGCATATGCTAGTCTTATGATAATTAATGGACGATCGTTCTAAGATGTTAAGCTTTTACTTCAAACTGCTACTTTTGACGGCACTGCTGGCGTAGTAGCTAAGCGATTAGCTTTCTGCGCAACATGTCGCGGATTCAATCCCTGCACGAAACAAATATTTGTATGCATCTACAGATAGTTGTTTCTGGTCTGGATTTTTGTGCATGTGAAATGTATGTCTGAAACTGTACCCACGGCACAGGAGAAATACTAGTGTGGGACACCGATTTTAACAGAATCAAAGGAAAGAACAAACCTTTTGAATTGTGGAAATTTGAAAAATAAGGCCTGTAAATAAAGACGATAACGCATAATTATTCAACGTTTCACTGCAGTATGAACAGAACCTGGACCTATAAAACACTTATTACGAATTTATGCCAGGTGCAGATCTAGTAACGTTATTAAAAATAATAATAGTAACCTCATTGGTTTTGTTGACGTCAGTAAGGCTACGCGAGTGAGGCGTTGAAATAATAAGAACTGACGTACCAAAATTACGCATAATCAATACAAACTGTATAACAATTTCAACCAACCTCACCCCTACAAACTCTGATATGTAATACGTAATTGTAGTCGGTTAAAACCAAATAATATTGAAATAATAAGAACTGACGTACCAAAATTACGCGTAATCAATACAAACCGTCTAACAATTTCAACCAACCTCACCACTGCACTCTGCTACGTAAATGTATTGAAGTCGGTTAAAACCCGATAATATTGAAATAATAAAAATTGACGTACCCCTCTGGGCAGTCGTTATCTCACCATGGGATAAGGTAATCCTGGAGGGCAGATTAAAGTAGCTGCTTGATATCTTCCTACCTTATGAAAAAAAAAAGTATATCATAAGAAAAAAAAAGTATATGAAGTAGCTTACAGAACGCAGGGCAGTTTGTGGCGAGCTGAATGTGAGTGGCGACACTGCGTACCCGAATGCTCCAGAGAGTCGGTCAGGGCCTTGTCTCCGGCTTGCCTTTATTGGTTGGTTGGAGTGGTACCCCATGAGTGCCCGTAGGATTTTCAACTCTGGCTTGCCTTAAATGGCTGACCAGAGGGGGGCCGCCAGAGCTATATGTTTGGGGGTGGAAGTGTCTAATGGCGTAATAACGGGGAAACCCGCTCCGAGTCTTCGAGACGCGCGATGGTGAAACCAGTGCCGCACCTCTCTACACCCCTAGCCGCTCACACCGGTGTTGCTCCTTGTCGCCTGTAGTGGTGGCCATTTAGGGGGCCCATCTTGTGAGTGGCGAGTCACCGTCTGCCACAGAATTTCACTTTAAAGGTTGAAAGGCAGACGCCGTATTTTCTGTTTTTATTTGTATTAAATCCATTTAGCACATAATAGACCTTATACTTGTAGTTTCCAATCTTATACAATAGTTTTACACCTCCGGGGACAATCCGAGACTGCATTTTATAGTGTAGCCATGGAGAGTCCCCGGTTAGTGCCCCATTACATTTTAGATTAAAATTCTCTAAAGGGCCTCTGCGTGTTGGACCCATGTCCCCGCGTAAGCCTATCAAAAGACCGGGTTCCCCCTTACAGGGGATATAAACCCGTGTAATTGAGAGACGTACTAAAATTACGTACAATAAACACAAACCGTATAATAATTTAAACCATCACTGCAAACTCTGCTACGTATGTACTATGTTAATATAAAAAACGAAGCAGCAGTTCTCCGAATACATTAAGTTCGAAACATCAATCAATTGTGACTACCAGCTAACGAGTGCGTTTTCTCCGAGACACATATGCATAGAGAAACCATAATTTAGACATTGGCCCACTCACTAACTCATAGTAGACTGGTGACAGGTTGATTTGGCATGTACACAAATAATACTAACCTACATGCATATAAGGGTAAGGCGTAGTGTTCAATACTCACTTCCTGGCGTTGTTTTTTATGTTAATATAGTACAGATTACTCAACTGACGAAGGATCATTCGGAAAGCTACGTTAGCCGTTCAGAGTAACGATAGGTGGTACAAAAAAATTATGATAATCGGATCTAAGAATCTGATCTTTGAAGGGAATTCTTCTGCCATTGGAGTGGTTAGCGATGTTGATTTAGAAATAAAGTTTGTGTGTGTACCAGCTCTGACGCACCACAATGATTATAAGTCTCAGTATTTATTAGGCAGTGAGGGTTAAAAAAATAAAAGGCACGGGTACGATATAATATCATACATAAAAATGAATTATAACCTACCTACAGTACCTACAGTACTACACGTGTTCATGGGATTTTCTTCCACCGTCACTTACAACTAATTTATTAAATCACTCCACTGTGTATTAATAATTATATTTATATATATATATTACATGATATTAAATGAAATAATATAAAACGTTGACATTTACTCGACGACATTTGACACATGACAGAAGGAGCGCAAGATAGGTGCGCAGAAAAACGTAACGCATTTTAGTTAACGCTCGACAAAATTTCACTCCACATACATTTTTCATACGGGGCCTTATATATAAATCGATTCTTAAGGAGTAAACTCCAAGACTATGAGACACTGGATAAACTTAAAAGCAACTGGAGAACTGATACGTGATACTGCTATGATGTTTTCCTTTTTACTTCTAGAATAGCTTGGACGAATGACGTCACCACATCACTTATGAAGTTCACCGCTAATTTGACTGCTACAATATCACCGTTATTTAGTCTTGGCACTTCAGGGCAACTCCTTAAGAAGGAATCAAGGTCGGACTACTATCGCCCGCTACACGCTTAATATGGAGCAGACGCCATACAATTCCGCTGATTGTACTTACGTAATAGTACTAAAGCGTATATACGTATATTGTTACTACTTACTAGTCCAGCTAAAATTGCCAAATACAGAATTCTGTTGGTGTAGTAAAATGTATTTTATTCGTATAGATAAAGAGCTGTCATCTGCTTACGGTGTTATCAATGGTATACGCTCCGCACAAAACACATTGCAATTCATTCGCACTAATACATCCGTTTAAAATTTGGTTGGATACAAAAAGTTGGAAATAGGGAGAGATCACTGGAATTTTATCTTTTCAAAGTGTTCCGGGGTAACATAAGTAATCCGGATGTACTGCAGTGGGTAGGCTTGTTTGTACCCGATGGGTATATGCAACGAAGACGACGACCGAGCTTGTTCGCGGTGCCACGCGGTAGAACTAAATTGTTGGACAATACCCCTCTCACGCGAACAATGCACACACTTAATTTAGTTGCTAATAAATTAGATTTGACATGACTTTTGTCTTGCCCATGTTCATTTTAAGGCCCACCTGTTGGGAAACTCTGTTGAGATCATCGAGCATTGTGCTGAGCTCTTGCAGCGATTCTGCCATGACTACGATGTCATCGGCAAATCGAAGGTGAGTGATATACTCGCCATTGATGTTAATGCCGAATCCTTTCCACTCCAGTAGCTTGAAGGCATCCTCCATTGCAGCGGTGAACAGTTTCGGGGAAATGACGTCCCCCTGTCTCACACCTCTCTGCAATGGAATTGCCCCCGTGTTCTGTTCATGTACTCGGACCGACATGGTGGCGTTTCTGTATAAGCACTTCAACACTTCAATGTACCGATAGTCAATCTGGCACCGCTGCAGAGATTGCAGCACTGCCCAGGTTTCGATCGAATCGAAGGCTTTCTCATAGTCCACAAACGCCAAGCATAGTGGCAGATTATACTCCTCGGTCTTCTGTATAACCTGCCGCAGCGTATGGATGTGGTCTATGGTACTGAAACCTTTTCGGAAACCGGCTTGTTCGGGAGGCTGGAAGTCATCAAACCTGCGCTCGAGACGATTCGTGATGACCCTTGAGAACAGCTTATAAACATGGCTCAGAAGTGAGATGGGTCTATAATTCTTCAATAGGGTGTTATCACCCTTTTTGAAGAAGAGCACCACCTCACCTCTGTTCCACGCTTCCGGCGTTGTGCCCTCGAGTAAGACGGAATTGAATAGCTTCTGAAGGACTTTAAGTACCGGTGTTCCACCCGCTTTCAGAAGCTCTGTCGTAATTCCGTCTCCACCCGGCGCCTTGTTATTTTTAAGCTGTTTCAAGGCCATCCTAATCTCGTACAGGCTGATGTCCGGGATATCCTCGGTATAGTGTCGGGTTAGTTTGGCTCGCGGGTCTTTGTCAGAGCCAATGGTAGGTATAGTAACCGAGGTGTATAACTGCCGGTAGAAGTTCTCAATCTCTCTCAAAACCTCTGGCTTAGTCGACGCTACACTGCCGTCCTCGGTCTTCAGCTTCATAATACGACTTTGCCCAATAGACTTGTCTCTTGCGAACACTTTGGAGCCTTGATTCCGCTCAATCGCCTCTTTAACACCGTTAGTGTTAAAGGTGCGGATATCGTGCCGCAAGGACTTCCATATCCGTCTATTGAGCAGTCGGTATGCTTCAGCATCATCGGAAGACTGCAGCGTCATGGCGCGTCTTTCTGCCATAAGGTCGAGAGTGTGGTCGGAGAACTTTTTTGGTCTACCTTTACGGTGGGCTTTAAAGAACTTAGACCCAACCGTTTGGACAGTTTCTACAAACCTACCATTTAAATCGTCCACAGATACGCAATGTTCCAGACACTCGAAGCGGTTTTGGAGTTTGAGTTGAAAGCTCTCGGGGTTTTGGATATGAGCACTAGAGGGCCGGAGCGTAGACCTCATCAGACGAGACCTCTCAACTTTGAGATTAATATTCAATGTGCCTCTTACCATTCGGTGATCACTACCGGTTTTCACCCTGTGGATCACAGAGACATCATTGAATATTTGTCTTTTATTGTGCCCACCCCAATATCCGTTGGGAGCTCTGTTCTCGAAGTTGTTGACGAGTATGTCTACCTAGGACAAACTGTCCAGTTAGGTAGGTCCAACTTCGAGAAAGAGGTCAATCGTCGAATCCGACTCGGCTGGGCAGCGTTCGGGAAACTTCGCAACGTCTTTTCGTCAACAATACCGCAATGCCTCAAGACGCAAGTCTTTAACCAGTCTGTGTTACCAGTGATGACATATGGAACAGAGACGTGGTCACTCACAATGGGCCTCATAAGAAAGCTCAAGGTCACTCAGCGAGCTATGGAGAGAGCTATGCTTGGTATTTCTCTACGAGATCGAATCAGAAATGAGGAGATCCGTAGAAGAACTAAAGTTGTCGACGTAGCTGAAAGGATTAGTAAACTGAAGTGGCAATGGGCAGGGCACATTGCTCGTAGAACTGATGGCCGTTGGGGCACAAAGGTTCTCGAATGGAGACCGCGCACCGGAAAACGCAGCGTGGGACGACCTCCAACGAGGTGGACAGACGATCTGGTGAAGGTCGCTGGGAGTCGTTGGATGAGAGCGGCATGTGACCGCTCGTTGTGGAAATCTAAGGGGGAGGCCTTTGTTCAGCAGTGGACGTCCTGTGGCTGATATGATTAAATTAGATTTATTCTCATGTTCACTGAGCGAGTTTGCAAGAGTAACATTACATACATTATGTTATTTGTAACATGGTACATAAGGTTATTGCTATATTTTATTTTTCGTAACTGTTGATTGTTTATTATTTTATTTCATTGTTATTTAAGTTAGTAACTACACTATCGTATTAGGATTTTCCTGTAATGGCAGCACATACGTGTGTAAATGTAAATAAATAAAATGCTTAATATCTGCTAAATTATAATGAAATACAAACACATGCAAGATTTCTGCACCCAAACAAATTAAAAATTATTAGAAATATCGTATACATATTTTTCATATACTGTTCACCACAGGTGGTCTAAATGGCGTCTTCAAAAGAACAGGGGGAGTATAGTACAAAGAGCGCCCTTGTAATCTGCACCCTGCATTTTTCTCAAGAGATCGATTTTTGAATCATCAAAATTTGTCGAACGCATGAGTAAGTTCTATTAGGTATCTTCAATTGTGTAATTACTTTGTACTGCTTTACTTTTTTTAACTTTACCCCCACACTACGATATCCCCTGTGTTGTGGTTACAGGCTACAGATATACATGACTGAGGGCCTAACATGAATATTTTTACGAATAGTAACGTAAACGTATCGCTAATGAGAGTGAATTTGGTATCGAAAATACAACTATCCTACAGCATTTCTTTTTTAATTTATAGGACAAACACAATTAGTATCGTATGTAGGTATGAATAAATTATTCAATTTAAACAAAAAGTATGTGCGAAACAAATATTTTCAATTTAAAATTTACTTACATTAGCGATATGTTTATGTTACTATTCGTGAAAATAATCGTGCTAGGCTCTCAGTCCCCGCCCGACTGGAGTAGGCCTCTCCCAAATAGGGAATCTGATCTTTGACGGTACGGTTGGCGTAGTGGCTAAGCAATTGGATTTTTGCGGTTGGGTCGCGGTTCCGATCCCCGCACGGAAACTGATTTTATATGCCCTACAGGAAGTTGTTTCGTTCTGGTCAAGCATGTGAGATTTATTTATTATCTGTGATGATACAAGAGAAACACTAATGTTGTCCGTCGATTATAAATATCAATTTTCGAGTCGCTGTTGCTACTCATCATTCATCATCATCATTTCGGCCGAATGAAGTCCACTGCTGGACACAGGCCTCCCCCAAAGATCACCACAACGACCGATATGGGTGTGTTGTGGGCTCATTGGAGGGTTTTGCCATAATCGCCACGCTTGGCAGACGGGTTGGCGATCGCAGTTGATTTGTTAATGTAATCGAAGGACTGTTGCTACTCAAAGACCAATATTAAAACATCCCTTCAATACCGCTCGTTCAATGTGTGTGTGTTACTCTAGAAATGTTCTTCCTATAGACACCTGGAACGCACAGCTTAATGCAATAATAGTTTACAAACTAAAATGGAAATTTCAAATTACCAGCACATTCCTTCATTAATTCGAGCACTACATTCAACCCACGAGTGTGAACTACACCTAACTGCGCTGTAAATAACAATCTACGCAAACGAGCCGTGTTGATGTTGATACAGCGGTGTCCACAAATCACGCGCTACACTCGTGTCGAGACACACGATGTGTGCTCGATTGTGTCCAGTGTTGTGTCCGGACACTCACTAAATATTACGCTGGTTTAGAAATGGAAGGAAATATTGTAACGTTTGTTCTATATTCCTTTTTTTTTTTTTTTTTGATGGTACAGTGTAGGGATGTTACGAATCAGATATTTTTGACATTTGCGAAAGCGAATGCAAGTGCAAATATTTGAATTTCGGATGTCTGAATGCGAATGTTCAGGAACCTCCGCTTCAGCATGAATTAGCAATTCGTACTCTTCGGAATGAACGTCGTAAAGCCGAGGTTGTACGCCAAATTGTAAAATCACGTATTTCCCAACAAGTTACCGATTTAAGTCGTAGTAGTCCTAACTACAACAACAAATATGTCATGCTCACTCAAGTGTTCTGCTGATCGTCGTGTATTGGGTCGCTTAGTTTCCCTACAATATAGTTGGCACAAGCGCCCAATTTGAAAAACACCCACTAACTATCAGTGTCACGGAGTGCCTCCCTCCGTGTTTCCTTCCCGGTTAGCTGAACTAGGGGCTCTCTCCACGGCAGCAAGTAACGGAGTTCAGTTTAAGTGATTCAATGAAACGTAACACATATATTATTATGATGCAGGTATATTGTTATTCACAAGTTCAATTATCACTTATGCTGATATTTATATTTTTTGAATACAGCTTAGGTACTAACAATTATTTAAGCTATTTAAAAATAAGTATTTGTAATATTGCAGGCAGACTATTTGTCTCAGCGACAGCTGTGTGTCGAACCACTAGCGTTCAGAATCCAATGTGATGATAGTCAAAATATGAAAAACGAGTCGACACCACATACTAAATTCGAATTTTGATTTGAATAAAGAATAAATCATGAGGTGGACAGTGATGGAGATAAATAAAAGGTATTAAGTCATGAAAGAGGTTGATTGAAATGAAGATGAACTTCGTCACAAGCTTAGCGATGTGGATGCATGCGTCATGCTTGTGAACGACGAATGCCGTCTGTTGGTAGTCTGTAGGTCTATAGTATAGGTATAGTAGGTCTGCTAAATGCTGCCATGACAATTTAATCAAAACTAAAAAAATACAATTTGGCTTGTTTAGTGTACTCTTTTGTCCTACATTATTTTCACATACATAAACTTGATTTCGAGAACAAAATACTCATAAATATTGTAATTATTAATATGATTTAAAAGAGTAACTATGGAGTTTCTTACCTGTTCTTCACCGAAGGAAATCTCCGTCTTGGAACGCGGCAGCTAAAGAGGTAGTCGACTCAATTCATAAGTAAATGTAATGTAAATGTTAATATCTTTATCTTTTCGTCACAACTAAAAATAATGTGACGCAAACGCGGCACGATATGCCCGCCACACCCCGCCCTCTAATTACTTGTCGTGGCCTACACAACACTCGTTTTCGCAAAACATTTGCATCGCTTAATACGAATGGGAATATTTGAGCCATCCCTAATACTAAATTTGTTTTTTTTTACTGTATTACTAGTGTGTAATATTTATCGCCAAATCACGAATTTCAGAGTATTCGCTTGAGTCCAGTACTCTTTGCCTCCTTGCCCTGTTGTTGTTTTAGATAGACAGCCTACAAGATGATATCCAAAAAACGGCATGGTTGGCGCAGTGGCTAAGCGATTGACTTTCTTTGCTACGTGTAGCGGATTCGGTTCCCGCACGGACCAAATATTTGTATGATCTACAGTTTCGTCGTGGTGTCCGGATTAAGAATATTGCACCACTCCTTCTCCTCCCTTGGACGTCGTAAAAGACGACTGAGGTACTCTAAACCAGTAGAATGGGCAGCAGCGTCCCTTCTGTGGAACAGCAGCCATTCTGCGCTAACCAGCCTGCAAGCGTGGTGAGTATTGGCAAATTCCCTCCAAAATTACGTTTTGTGGATATCTATGGGGGAGGCCTTTGTTCAGCAGTAGACGCCCTTTGGCTGATATGATGATGACGATAACAGATTGTTGCTTCGGATCTGGGTGCTTATGCATGTGAGCTTTATGTCTGTAAACTGTACCCGAGATACAGGAAAACTCCTCGCGGCATTGATTAACAAAAAAGGGTTGACATTGCTTCAGAAACGAATGTAGTTAGTATAAAATATTGTTAAATTGTTTGACTTTATTTTGCAATACTGTATACAATTTTCGATTGACTTACGTACCGTTTGCTTGTGTCAAGTGTCTGATATCACGAATACTTGACACCATCGTGACAAAGGGTTAACCTTTAACATGCTATTGTTTGAATGTGATATGATTATTTGCTTATCCCTGCGGCGTGCCGCGGGTTAGTTGCTTCAAGCTGTAGAATATCAGTGTGTTTGTATGTGGCTTAAAGTTTTATTGTCTTTCAAACTTTCACATATTCTTCATTAATCTACAAATTCTCCCTTTGCAGATTAAAGAAATAAAGAGTGCCTTTTTACTCTTCATTCCTATCAAAATTTATATTAATTAGTTCTTTGTGTACAGTTTTATTGTATACAGTATACAATATTGTCTTAAACCCAGTGCCGTTTACTGTGCTCGTTGTTAGCAATAATAATTTTCGCAATTTTATGTTCTGTACAATAGAATATCAAGATTAGTTAATAACGATTTTGCATACGGCGCACTTATCTGCGGTACATATCGCTCGCCTACCTTATTTTCTTTCCAAACCAAGTTTATTCACCACTACTAATGTCTAAGCGAGTTCTTTATCTCTGGAAATTTATTCCCAGTCGCCAATCAGCTTTGCATACGACACGTTACCCGTCCGCATCGTAAACCAGTGGTAGGGCCGTTACTCATAATGTTATGATAATCCATCGAGTGGTCCGTGTACGAGTGACTTGCGCCACTCACTCGCCCTGTGTAAACGAGGCTTAAGTAAACTTTAGACAGAGCTATTGTTGAGCAAAGTGCAAATGAAGTAGGTATGGTTTGGATAGAAATGATTTATGGCCAAAAATTTTGCATTTAGGATTGACCAGGTGTACGTGGATTTGAGACATTTTGCATCAGTCGACAATGTACTTACCTATGGAAATGATTACGTAACCAATATTTACATTTCTAAATATAACCTACTACATCGCCTACGAGTTATAGTAGCATATTAATTTGGTTCCGTTCAATTGTCGGGTATAAATTAATTTTAAAGATAAAGATATTTTTTTATTAATAATGTTCCTCAATTTCAATCACCTATGAATAGTCAGAGTTTATTTGCCACGTCCCAAAATGTAGATTTCCTATGGAGAAGAAGAGGCAAGAAATTCCATGGTTTCTCTTTTTAAATCATGATGTTACAACATTTTTGACTACATTGTTCTTAAAATAAAGATTATGTGAGGACAACGTAAGAGAATAGAGTAAGTTTTTTAAGAATTTAGACTTCTTAAAAAGCTACCTTTACCTTTCTTTTTTTTGATCCCCGGTGGAAATTTTTCATGACCTTCCTCCACCCCGGGGAAGGGCGAATGGGCATGTTGGACTCCTACCGGATAAAAGCACTGGAGCGGTCATCTTCGGCACCGAAGGCCAGCCTGCACCTTTGACTTTTCGGAATCATGTTCGGAATTTTATGATCACTTAAGTGTTGCTAGCGTTAACGATGAAGGAATCTTGTGGAATCCTGCCCACCTGAGAGGGCCCCAAAATATTCTCATGCGCTCTGGTGTGTGTAGTCCACGAACCCGCACCAGGCCAGTGCGGTGGACTAAGGCCTAACCTTTCTTATCGTGAATAAAGGCCCGTACAAAGCAGTAGGACAATAATGAGTTGATTATGTGATACTGTAAGCTAAATCCATAGGTGAATTTGTTATCCAAAGCAGAGGTCGGCAACCAGCAGCTCGCGAGTCTCCGCAATGTGATCTACAAAATAAAAAAATGCGCCTCTACTTTTTATTTAAAGATATTTGAATCTATACGAAGTTGTGGCATGTGGCCCTCACTAATCTCCAAGTTGTTGTTTTTTCGGTTTTAATTTTGTTGTTTTTACAAAACCTTGCCCCACACTAGGATTTCTCCTGTGTCGTGGGTGCGTTTTACAGACATGACTTCCACATACAATACACCCAGACACCAACCGTGCCGTTTGAGGCCCTCTTATTACAAAAGGTTGCCGATCCATGATCTAAAGTATCAAAAGCATAAAATTTTATTAGATATGGATGATATCGGGTGGTTGTAGTCTTTATGATTTTGCATAATTAAAATGGCAGAATACAGCTACTGCTGGATTGTTGTTTTGGAGTCCCGGAATCCCACTAATCGAAGCATGACTGACTCCTCCGTCTTCTCATAATAGGTCGGCAAAGCATCAATGATTTCTCTGGTGTTGCAGATGTTCATGGATGACATTGATCGCTTACGATCAGATCACCTGAAGTCATCTGATCGTAAGCAATCACTGACGTTGAGCAAGTTTGGCCTGGACCTTGCAGATCAATGAAAGCACGGCAGATCTAACGCTACAGTCCCCTCAAACTCATAACTGATTTACAAACATGTTTTTTCCAACTTCAAAACTAACAGTACACAACCTAACAGTACACATCTCGACAATATTTCATCTGGCATATGCTTGCAAGCCCCATATTTCAACATTCAGTCCCGCAATCAGCATTTCAAAAGAGTTTGATCCTCATAAATATGATGAATTCATAACAAACATACGGACGGACACACGCGTGGCTTTGCATGGCAATATGACGGTAAGTTATACTTACGAGTTGCAAATCTGATGGAATATACTATGAGATTAGAATTTCTGCAGCAAAGAATAAGCCACAGACGGGTTGGCTGATTTTCTGTGGGTATTGTAAAACTCAACTCGGAAATTTTAAGAATATATGAGGTTCATTAGAATTTGCTTTAATGACACGATTTTCCGATCACCAATACGTGAACGTATGGCAATTTTCCCTTACGACCGTCCCTTTGTGCGGCCTTTAGGGAATCTATGTTTATCAGTTGACAAATATACGTTGATATCAAACTAAATGAGTCTTTCTTTTACATGGAGGTAATTGGAAATGTCAGAAAAGTCTAGAATTGAATTGCATGAAATCGTTTTTTATCATATTAAAGAGAGTTATATGATAAACTATTTCGTGCCCTGTATACCCTGTTTTCTACTGCCTATGTTTCCTTCCTAAAGTTTGGGATTATATAAGGAAAACAAAAGTGCAATAATAAAACCTTGACGCGACATATCAGGTGTGTCAGTATGAAGTGGAATATGTGTGAAATAAATACACGCACTAATAAGACCTAATGATGATGGTCCCTATAATACTTGAAACTGATGGTAGGTCTCTTATTACAAGAGAGTGGTTAAGTAGGTATCACCACAGTGCCAGATATTCGCCGCCAAGCAGTAATGTGTGTTTAATTTTAAATATTATTGTGTGAACGAGATTCGAAGGGCAATATACATTGTGAAATTATGGGGCATTAAAGACTCTGGTTACTGATGATATTACTGGTGATGTATATTGAACCTTTATTTTAGTAATTCTTAAACTTTCGCGAAATGAATTCATGATTTAAGATCATCGGGTCTATTTGCACACAAATTAATATTAAAATAATATTTTAACTAACCTGAACGTTTCGATCAAGTTGCATTGGCCATGGTCACGAGTAGACTGGTGTAGCGGGTGTCAGCGTCGAGATGGGCGGAAGATGACTCCGAAACTTTGAGGTTTGTTATAATATTATTTTAATATTAATCTGTGCGCGAATAGACCAGATATTATCTTAAAACCTTTATTTTTATTTTTTATTGGTCCCAGTGAAAATTCGTCATGAACATCCTCCGCCCGGGGAAGGACGAAGGAGCATGCCGGACGCCTACCGACTAAGACCACTGGGGCAGTCGACTTCGGCATCTAAGGGGGGCTCCAGGGTACATTGAGCCTACCATTATTTTTGCTTTTTGTCATCTGACTGACAAAAGTGGTTATATTTTTTTATCAAATGTGAACTGAGTCCTAATGAGATAATACAGCTACAAAATAACACTGAAAATCTAGCGATCAAGCTTTTTTTATCGTTACTATTTCGCATAAAGCTCACTGTGTTGATCAGCTGGGTATAAACCAATTCCAAAAAATAAGGCAAATGTACAAACTCCATTATAGACCGCCACCCTAAATCATCATCATATCTGCCAAAGGACGTCTACGGGTGAACAAAGGCCTCTCTCATAGATTTCCACAATTGTGTCATCATTTTGGGGGTATTTGCCCACTACTTACCACGCTTGGCAGGCAGTTTGGTGAGCCCAGTATGGCTGCTGTCCACAGAAGGGACGCCGCTGACAATCTCTCTGGTTTAAAGTCCCTTAGTCGCCTTTTACGACCTTCACGGGAGGAGCTGGAATGGTGCTATATTCTTGATATCACACGGAAAACATCATAGCTATATTATTGGAACTGAAAACGGGATATTTACCATGTTTTTTATTTCTTTTGAGTTCCCGATATTTCGGCGCTGTTGCAAGCGCCGTGTTCACGAAACTATTTTTCCGTGAACATCCCGTAAAGGTAAATATCCCGTTTTCAGTTCCAATAATAGTGTCAGTGACCATGTCAGTTTAAAAACTTATATCATAGCTATAGTCTATTATATTACAAAACCATTTACATACCGTGCTTAATCGGTGGTCAAACAGTATGGTGGCAGAGCTTGCCCCTCTCGCACCGAAACCGCTAATGCCCATCACCGGCCCAAGATTGTCAATGAGAATAGAACATAATAGCGTCAGTTATTCTGCAATTAGATCCTTACAGGCACTCTTACACGTCATGTATAATGGAGGTAATTTCGGCACAACGTCGACAACCTCTGAAAAGAAGTGCCGAAAAGATTATGCCTTGAGTGGCTTGGTCTTTTTTGATTATTTTACGTTACTTTTTATCTTTTTTTACAAATTGGATCTGTAAGTGGTTAACTGTTCTCTAAACATTGTAAAAAAATATAAGCAGCTATCCAATACAATCATTGCTACAGATGCATTTGGTTTCCAGGAAAGCGACATGTGTATAAAATATGTCCCTATCGTCAACATCAGGGATTCCCAATCAATTTTGGACAAGAGACCCCTTCTCTAAAATAAACTGATACCTCATACCCCAAAATACTTTGAAAATAAATAAAAAATCCTATCTCTAGTTTTTTCCCACTTCCGCATAAAACTTTTAACAAAAAGAAATACCGACTTCAAAACGGTATAAAATATAAGTTCTCATTGGTCTGCATGAACCATGGTTGGGGCATACCTGGCCCCGCCCGACTTCATAAATAAGGATTTTTTTCCTTTTCGGTGGTTAATTTTTTTTATATCGCCTAGGGTTTATGAAGTCGGTATTTCTTTTTGTTAAAAATATTTATTTATCTCTTTTTAGTGTAAATAAATGTAGACTTTTTCTAATTTGGTATCAGTATTTAACACTGAAAATAAGAATGAATCGAATCGGTTCGCTGATCTCAGAGGAATCGAAACTATTAAGACACCATCTAGATACGCGTGGTCAAATTATCCTGTTTATTGAAGCTGGTTAAAAAATTACTCAATCAAATGGAATGAAATTTATATGGGACCAACTCGAAAGCATTCTGCACCACTCAAAAAAGAATTGCTCAAATCGGTCAACAACCTTCGGAGTAATCGGTGTACAAAAATAAAAAAACAAAAAATACGTATCGAATTGAGAACCTCCTCCTTTTTGAAGTCGGTTCCAAACACTTACCTTTTTATTTATTGATGTCCAGTGGAAATTCTATATGGAACTTCCTTCGCCCCGGGGAAGGGCGAAGGGGTATGCCGGTCTCCTACCGGCTAAAACCACTGGAGCGGTCATCTTCGGCACCGAAGGGGGCTCCAGGTCCTCGTAAGATCACACTACAATTCTTAATCCTCCTATTTCTATTAAATATTAGTCATTCTTATGACACGTTAGTACACGTAACACAAATTATACAGTATCTTGAAAGTTTCATATAAGAACTTGTGTTAATGCTTAGGGGTAGATTTAGAGTCCCGTTGACACCCAAAATCGATTTTCGTTAATGTCGATCCTTGGGAATCCCTGGTCAACATAGTATTACGTATGATTTAAACATTCCAACCAATTATCAGTTTTTTTTTAAACGTTGCCCAACTAAGATTATTCCTGTGTCGTGGGTGCGTTGACAAACACAAATTCCTGCAATACCTGCAGATCGTACAAATATTTGTTCCCTGCGGAAATCGAACCCACGACCCGGTACGCAGCAGCCGACTGTATCAGCCACTGCACCAATCGTGCCGTTCAAAAAGTTTTGACTTTAGACATCTTATTTTACAATCGGGCACAGTTGGCCAAAAACGGTTTATCAGTTTTAGACAAGATCGCTAACATCACCATATTATGATGTCAAATACTTGAAAAATATTATAAATCCAAAATGTTAGGAGCTTATTTACTGAAGTTGAATAATAATACACTGCATAAAACCGTTACGGGGCATAAAGTTTGTATAATATCATTATAATATTAAAATGATAAAGCTCAGGCACCTTCTAACTGTAACATAATAGGGCTGCTACTTATTATAATTGGATCGCATCACTGTATCCAGCTAAACGTAATCTAGCTATCTATCTGACATTGTAAAAATTGACTGAGTCAGTTAATTTTCTCACCAGCTCATCACCATCGTCCATAATTACACCAATAACATCAATGTTGACAAAATCTTAAAAGCAAGCATCTTCATCATAGAAATAAAAAAAAATCAATAGAATTCCACTGCCAAAGGCCTCCCCCAAAGAATACCACAATTGTGTCAACATTTTGGGGGGGGTTTGGCAATACTCACCACCATCACCACGCTTTGCAGGCGGGTTGGTGAGCGCAGAATGTAGCTGTTCCACAGAAGTAGTAGTAGTTCCTGCCACGCCTATAGACAATTCTCGGAGGACTAAACTTGTAAAATATTATATCGATTTGGTATCCCTACAGCAGCGTGAATGTATCTGGTAGCAGCCCTGCACAATATATATATATATATATATATATATAGTTCATTTACAATATTACACCTACAAGTTGTTGCGCAATATATTTTGGTATAGCACCCTAAGCTCTCATAAATATGTGTGGCAACCCTGTGCTATGTATGTATGTGTGGTGCGCGCGCGCCGCGTCCGCGCCCGTGGGCGAGCGGTAGCACCCACGATATCGAAGGACAATGTACCGTAAGAGAAACATATTATACAGCGCGAGATTGTTTTATTATTAGTTTCGCTGGAGGTTTATTGGTGTCGAAATAGTAGATAAATGAAACAAAAAATGTACTCAGTTGAAGTATGTAAACTTAATCACCCCATGGAGTAAGAAGTAATAGATAGGTAAGCCAATGTATTGTTCGGTGCACCGGCCTGTGATAATCGTAATTATGTGCTGATTGATGGATACTTGAGTTCCGCTTGCTGGACATCTTGAAATGCAATGATATTTTATTATAGTAAGTAGGTTTCAAAAAAACGTTTTATTGTACTGATTACCTCTGAGATGAAATGCCGAAACCAACTCAAAGGTTTTTTAGGGAGCTCCAAGTCTGTCTTGGGTCAAGAGATGAGGTGACAGTAATCGTCCAATAACCTGCTTTTTCATCTTGTCACATGTTTTCTTGATTTAGCGGAACGTTATAAATTTGCACGTTCTTCTTCTTAGCGTATCGATTATAATCTGTATTCGTCTCAGAAATTAGCTACATATTCTGCATTTTCAGTAGCGCCCACTAATTCTTCTAGCATGCAGGCGTCAGGGCACACAGTCCTTATGATACAAAACTAACCATGAAATCTGTCACTTTGAGTATTTTCCTTTTTACCCGAACTCTTTAGCACAACACGGGGCCACTGCTAAGCGACTGGCTTACTGTGCTGTGGGCCATGTGTTCGTTCGCACTGAGTAAATATTTTTATAGCCATCTCGTAGTTGTTTTTTTTTTTTTTTTCTCCTGTGTCGTGGGTGCGTTTACAGACATAAATTCCACATACAATACACCCAGACCCGGAACAAATACCTGCAGATCATACAAATATTTGTTCCGTGCGGGAATCGAACCCACGACCCGGAGCGCAGCAGCCGACTGTATCAGCCACTGCACCAACCGTGCCGTTTCTGGCCGGTGGTTCCCTCAAAATACCCTCACACTATGTAAGTGCAAAAGCATCCAAAATTTCTTGAGAGCAGTCAGAGCATTACTCATTAGTCATCAAATTTCCGTATGCTGTCTACCTCAGCAAAACATTTTCCAGTTTGTAAGCCAGATGGACAAATACCAGATAAATAGAATATGAATATTTTCTTCAAAATTATATTAATACCACAGTCTTTTCTTGATGGGCCTCATCAAGAAAAGAATGTGATATTAAAATAATTTGTGTTACCTGCAGCCGGCGGGAAAACCACCAGCAATAGCATATCTAAGGAGGCTTGGTGTCAGGCAGGTGGCCAACTACAAAACGTTTTTACCAAAACCTTTGCGATATGACTAGAAACATATTGCGCATTTAAAATTTCTTAACATAAGCATACCACAAGTAACTTGGGACCAGGGCAGGAAGAAGAAAAAGTATTTTCAATATGATAATACCCAAAACTGAAATGCGTCTGTTGGCGAGTCGCTTGCTAACAGATGAATGAATGACTGAGTGAGAACGTAGTTGAGTGAATGATAGACTAGTCAAAACAACAACTAAAGCACGCAAACACATACATTTAACTTCCAATGCACCGGTTTTTGTCAACTGTTGGAGGTCCATCATGGACTTCTTCCACCCTTCTCCAGAGCGGTGGGGTCGGACTTTTACTGACTAACACCACCTGGGTGATCTTCGATGTCGAGACAACAATCCCATCCACCAGTTGGTGCTCACGCCTTTAGGCATGTTATGGAGGGGGTTATTGTAAAGCGATCAACTACTTTCGCAGAGGGCAGATGACTGTAAAGAGGTTATTCCCTAGGGACATCTCGAGGAGGATTGTATAGGATCCCGAAGCTCCGCTATGCGCTGTGCTGCACACACGGTAGCACGTGATCACACAAGCGCCACCGTCTTCCCAGGAAACTTAGAATGAATAGTGTTTATAAAAGCAATTTTAATAGTAACTACGGTTGTAAACGTTCATAATTAAATGTCTGTCAAATACCAATGTAAAATATAAATGAATCCTAACAATATAATAATGTTAAGACGCTAGATAGCTTGTCCATTGACTTCTACATCTTATCTAATTACGAAATCATCATCATTTCAGCCGAAAAACATCCACTGCTAGACAGTAGTCTCCCCCAAAGATTGCCACGGTATGGGTTTATGTTGTATGCTCATTGGGTCGCCATGGCGATCCACGCATGGCAGCCGGGTTGGCAATCGCATTTGAGTTATAAATGTACTCGAACGACACTGCTGCCCATCCTCTGGCTAATCCCACAGTCGCCTTTTAAGACACCCATGGGATGAGATGAGGTGGTGGTATTCTTTGCCAGCACTACACGAAATACATATTCTCTTTCCAAATAATTATTTTATGTTCAAACCACCCTGTATCGGTACGATCCCGTGGTGTTTCCATTCCGCGCGTTTTATAGGGTACCGGGTAACACCTGATTATCTGCTAGCATTGTACAGGTCCAGCACTATGTTTCACTAACACTACGATATACGAGATTTACAATTAATTGAAAGAGTTCTATCCTTGTGGTGTCCGGATTAAGAATATAGCACTACTCCATATTCTCCCATGGATGTTGTAAAAGGCCACTTCGGGAATCTAACCAGAGGGATGAGCAGCAATGGCCCTTCTGTGGAACAGCCATTGTACGCTCACCGTCCTTGCCAGGCGTGATGAGTACTGGAAAGCTCCCCCCAAAATTATAACACACGGGATATAACCGGTTGGCTTTGGTTGGCCATAGACCAACCAAACCAAACCAACCAACTAACCACAAAGGCCTCCCTTTGTTGTTGGTTGGTTAGCTTTGTGCCTTTGCCTCCTACGAATAGCACTTACTTGCAATAAGAGATCTACCAACAGAAAATTCAATCCTGACAAGAGCTTCAGGTGGTACTCTCTGAGTGGTGATTTAGAGATCACCAACTCAGGTTGTTTTTTTTATTGGCTCGCCAACAATTGTTTTTGTGTCATAGGGTGGTGGTGGGATCGCAGTTGAGTTGTTAATGTACTCGTAGGACGCTGCTGCCCATCCTACGACTAATCTCGTAGTCGCGTTTTACGACACCCACAGGATGAGATGGGGTGGTGGTGTTCTGAGCTGGAGGAAATACATGACGTATATACACCACATCTTTTTTTAAATATTTATTTTAACAAAAAGCACTATTTTGATATCAATTTCATTTTCACCAAAAGGTTTGCTAGAAGAAAAGTCAGATCTGAGTCAGGCTCGCGTTTGTTTATGTAATCTTTATGCAACAGTGTTACATAGGCTGACTTATTTACATCCAATGTTATTAATACATTTTTCCTGTAGTCCTATTATGTGTACACTGAAGAATATGAAAACGCTTAAATTAATAAAATATGTCTGTTTTCCCTACCACCTTCAAAGTAAAGAGTGAATAGGCATTTTGGGAACCCCCGGGGAAACGGTGGCGCGCACGTGGTCACGTGCCGCCGTGTGCTCAGCACAGCGCACAGCGAGACTTGGGGGGGACCCTTTACAATCCTTCCCAAGAAGTGCCTGGGGGGCGGCCTTTTTACAGCCGCCTGCCCTCCGCAAGAGGGGGTGACCGCTTTACAGTCATCCCCTCTGAGATATGCCTAAAGGCGTGGGCCCGCCTCTAGTGTGATCTGCGTGGACCTGGAGCCCCCCTTCGGTACTGAAGATGACCGCTCCAATGGCTTTAGCCGATAGGAGTCCCCCTTCGCCCTTCTCCGGGGCAAAGGAAGTGTCCATTTAGAATTTCCACTGGACACCAATAAAAACAAGGCATTTTGGGAGCGGTTGTTTCATCTCTACGATGCTCATCCATCGCTTTCCATCAAGCGAGATCGATCTCTAATCCAAATCGCTCGAGGTCAAGAATAGACATGTTTCATTAATAAACCGTGTGTGTCCTTAGTTATGTACGCTCGTAAGTAGATATACTTCTTTGGAGTAGTTAAAAAAATGTTTTGGTTTTATGCCAATAATTTAGTTAAGTAGATGAAAAGATATAATGAACAAAGAAGATATTAAATACATCAAATAAAGGTTTGATTAAAGAACATAATTAAAATAAAATTATATTTTTAATATTATAAATGTATACATTTATTTTATACAGTTAAATAAAACTATTAAATTATTTATTGTCATATTAACGAGACTTAAATATTTAAGAGCAATTATTTGTTAGGAAAATAGACTGCACACTTATCTTTGACGGCCTACTTTAAATTGTCGGACTTTCGTGACGGTATGCGCTCGCTGCTCGCAATTTTACTCTCATCAAACGCGCCGTAGCAAGTAGGTATAACGTCAAAAGAAAACATATGACTACCAATATTTCCATCATCACCAAGGGCTATGTCACTCCCACTCCCAGAGAAACTGGTCTATTAACGTACCTACCTACTATATATTCTGCATACATTCTACCAATTATCTCACGCTGACCTTCGCAACAATGCCTTTATTTATACAGTATCAATATAAACCTAACGAGCTGTCCTATGTTGAAATAAAATCCAGTTCTATGATCATATAATTGTTTAATACTGTACTTAATGATTGTAAAAAGATTCTATGCTCAGTCGAGTATGAAATTGAAAATTGCACAACTATGTAAAATTTCAGTTTGACAACCATTTATTAACGAAACCCTACCTTAATACAATATATCCAATCAAATAAAACAATTAAATTTAATTAATTAGGTATTGAGGTAACATCTATGGCAGAATCTAGGAGAATTGATGATTGTTATATAACGCGAAGAAAAAAGCATAAGATAAAAATGACATTTTAATAAAACAATTTTAACCGGATTAGATCGCGCATTTCGTTTTTCCTGATGTTTCGAATGCTTTGCAGCATTCGTGGTCGCAGGATGACTAAGGTGACATGCGTCGTTACAGATTTTAAAAAGTTATTTTATTTTATCTACCGTACAACCGGAGATGTTCAAACGGTACGTAGATGACACTTTTACCGTCTTGCCTCACAATAGGATCTCTGCATTCTTAAAACACCTAAATTCAATACATAAAAGAAAAACCAAGAAAAGTTTATCTTTCAATAACTTTTTTGTTGAACGACGTAAGTTTATTAATGTTATACTTCATAGAAAAGAGGAAATATGACACATGAATTGATTATCAGAATTTGGTTTTTGGTATTTTCGTAACATACTGTACTCTTTGCTAAGAAAAAATATAAAAAAGGTTTGGTATTTTTTCTTAGCGCTGTGATTGATTGGTTTCACAGTTACCAGTCTGGTCGCCGACAACGGATTCACATTGAAGATGCCTTTTCCGCTTGGTGTGATACTAATGTTGGCGTACCACAGGGTGGCGTTATATCTCCTTTACTTTTCGCAATTTTCATAAATTCTCTCTAATAAACTTCTTTCTTCTTACCTCCTTTATGCTGATGATCTTCAGATTTATTGTCAAGCTCCACTTGGAATTTTATCAGATGCCTTTAATAATATCAATATGGATCTTGCCCGGATTTCCAAGTAGAGCAAGTCATATGGCCTGAAAGTAAACCCTTCAAAAACCCAAGTCGTTGTTGTCGGTAGCTCAAGAATGGTTTCGAGGATCGACTGGATGCAGCTTCCCCAGGTTTTCTTTGACAATAATCAGATTCCTATAAGTGATAAAGTGAAAAACTTGGGTATTTACGTGGATAGAAGCCTCTCTTGGGTTCCGCAAATACAAGAAACCAGTCGCAGGATGTTTGCGTCGCCGGGATCCTTGAGAAGATTGCGTAATTTTCTCCCTATTGCCCCTAAAACTGCGCTTGCACAATCTTGCACTGCATTTTCATTTACATAGATCACTAGAGCTGTGATGAACAATGTTTGACTCCCTCCACCTTCAACCTGGTGACGAGACGAACAAGTCTTTCACCAGGTAGTAATTATCACGCCTGCCATAGCATTCGCAATGCTACCCAGGGCTATTTCCGCGTGTCACTACACTGCGCTCATCAGTTTGAGACATTAGTTATTTAGTCTCTTGTGCCCGGTAATTTTCAGTAGCTACAGCGCTCTTAAAACAGAAACACAGGAATATTTAAAGTTTAAGCACTACTGCTTGGCAGAGAATATTTAGGACTGCGATGGTACTTTAGATACGTACACACGGCTACACAAGCTATATAACCAGTTTACGCTGATCTCCCATCATACAGAAAGCCTATACAATGCGAGATCAGCTTATACTGGAATTGTTTTAAACTTTACCTACCTTTTACCTACTATGCTCCGGTTAGAAGGGCATTTTAGCTAGTGAAATTATTGGCCATAAGAGCTAAATGACTTTACGTCTCGAGGTGACGAGAGCAGTGTGATGCGTCGCAGGGCTAGTCCTGGGTAGCATTCTAATTGTTATGGGCAGGCATGTCGCTTACCACCAGGTGAATGACTTGCTCGTCTCATCAGTTGTGCAATATATATATATATATATGTCCGTATTTGTCCACCTGAACAGATAAGTTGGAAGCATCGTAACCTTTAGGAAGAGAATCCGCGAGGGAGAACCGGGACTCTTTCATTAATAGGCATACCATCAGTAAACCAATGCCACCGTGACGGCACTGTCGCGCAGTGGCTAAGAAATTGGAACTCCCCGCGGAACAAACATTTGTATGATCTACAGATAGTTGTTTCGGACCTTATGCGATACAGGAAAAATCTAAGTGTGGGACATGGTTGAATAAAAAACAACTTGCACCCACAGCGTTCTAAAGCCTTTCTCTTCACTCTCCCATCACTTCTTCGTGCTCTTATATTTTAAGCACAGTCCTAGGTCTAGAAACCCATGCTCTAGTGTAATCATAGGAGGACCTGGAGCCTCCCTTAGGTGCCGAAGATGACCGCTCCAGTGGTTTTAGCCGGTAGGAGTCCGGAATACCCCTTCACCCTTCCCTGGGGCGGAGGAAGTTCATGAATAATTTCCACTGGGCACCAATAAAATTAATAAAAAAGGTCTAGAAACCCATAAACAAATCAAAGTAACTTCCTTACTGTCCAACAATTACAACCATCTAACGACTTATAAACAATTGTGACTAAACTGGCCTATATCGATACAAGCAATTACAATAAACAGTATTACGTGCTCCGTAACAATTGTTTAAATACGGGCCGTTGGTCGTAATATACGTAATGGCGCTAGCGCATATAAAACGTGTAGCCTGCATGTCACAGTAATGATGCGAGCGAGTTAGGATAGGTTTACATTTGTGGAGATATTTGTTTCTGTTCGGAAATATATTTTAGGTCCAAATTTTGTGTCGTGTTTGCCCGAGGGATTTTCGATTTGCTTCTTAAGCTGTGGGTTCTTCATTTTTTCATTCAAATCAGCCATAAAACATCCACTGCTGAACAAGGGCCTCCCCCACAGACTTCCACAGCCGTGTCGTCATTTTGGGTGGAATTTGCCAGTACTCACACTTGGCAGGCGGGTTAGTGAGCGCAGTATGACTGCTGTTCCAAAGTTTTCCCTCTGTTCCTTCTGGATTGGAATCCCTTAGTTGCAAAACTAGAAAGAGAAAGCTCTTTTAATCAAACAAACAACACAAATAATAACAAACATATGTACTTTCATATTTAGTCTTAGTTTATCACCCCATTGTCAGATATTCGCCGCTAAGCAGAAGTGTTTAAATTTGGACTGTGTTCCGCTGTAACTATTGAAATTACTGGGCATAAGTGACCAAATAACTATGTCTCTAGGTGACGACCACAGTGCGGTGTCTCGCAGGATCGGCCCTGGATATCATAACAATTGTTATGGGCAGGCATGACCAAGATGTATAGAAACCGCATCAATGTGCATACGGCCGTATATCCTTATGCAAGTCCACATGTCCACTTATCTGTAACGGTCACGAAGCGAGATTGCCGTCGATTGTTACTTTCGCGTTAAACTTTTATTATCATCGCATTAAACCAACGTTATGCAACCCTAACTCACGACTGGCGTACGTGTTGTGTGGACCCGCCCTTATCTTGATTTTCATTCATGTTAGACTTAAGTTTAATTATTTGGTAAACATAATATTTTCTGAAGTTTACCCGAGTGGTATCCAGTGAGTCGAAATAGCTTACGGAAATATATCGCGTTTATTTCATACTTTTTATATACATGTAACCTGTAAAACCTAACGGACTATTATAGAAGACGAGGGATACTGTTCCTTTATTACCCGCGGTAGAAACTAGGTGGCCAGTATTTCACGCATCCTAAGTAGTGATGCAACAGACCTCCGCTTCCGCTTCCGCAACTGCGGAAGTTCCGCGCGCTTTTTCACACCCGTTTCTGCTTCTGTTTCCGCAAGTTTAATAACGGATATTTGAAGTTTAGGTTATTTTCGCGGCGGATGGGGCACGTGTGTAGGTCTTATATATGAAGAACACCGATTGTTAGGTGAAAAAACGGCCAAACTACTTTTCATAAAATATGACTTACCACTACTTAATTTTGTTTTTTTTATTTGTATATCTATATTTGCATAGCAGTATACAAAGTACGTAGTATATTTACATTTCCGTATCCGCATCCGTTTCTGCAAAAAATTACTTTAGACATCTGTTTCCCTTTCTTCGGTTCATCACTATCCCTAAGTCACGAAAGTTGATTCATATAATGGGTCCAGTTGTATATAATCGGGTGCCAGGGAACATTTTTGCCGTGATTTCAGACAATTTTTTTTTAATCCAGCAAATGTGTGCTCGTTTACAGGATTTTTATGACCTTATAGAATGGACATCATACTCTCAACATAAAAAAAGTATTACTATACATTTATGTAATGAGTAATTTTAAATAACTATTAATGACATATAATTATGTAAATTATCAATAAATAAACTAAGCTAAAATACACTGTGTCCAGATGGACATCGATCGACCAACGTAGTGTGGGACGCCCCTCAGCTAGATAGCCCCCCCAAACTACGTTGGCCGATTCTTGGTCTTCATTTAAGGACTCATCTATTCCAACGGTAATGGATCCTTTGACAATCATGATCAGCCCACTACTACTTCAATTTGCTAATTAAAAATAATAAAATAAAACGTTTATTTGTACACGATAAAAAAGTTACACATTTGTCGAACTCTTGACTTCCAAACTAAGTATTACTTGTATTATGGAAGTCAAAAATGGAAGTGTGCGAGCTATGTCGGTAACTATTTATAAATGTTTTTGCGTTCGTCTCCTCCACTTACCTCCATAGTTCTTAATTAACATTTTATGATAGCTATTCATACTTCCCTATAGCTGTTTAAATTATCCTTTGCAGTTTAGGTGTGAGGGGAATCACAACTTGTTCTCAACCTACGCAAACATAAAGTCATTTGCTTAGTTAGTGTTAGCGCTCACAGATGATAGTAACTCTCTCTCGAATACGGTTGTGCGGCCTAATTGTTACAACCATTTACTTCGATCGTACGTTGTCGGTAGATGTCTAAAGCGTGCAAGCAACGCTTCCTTTGTTGTATTTCACTCGGTTGAAATACATCATGCACTTGGCGGAGTGCCATGCCGGACTCTTACCAGCTAAAAATACCGAAGCACTTAAGGAGGCTCCAGGATCTCGCAAACTGTCACAATGGTTACTGCCATTGATAACACGCCTTTAGAAAATTTCGGAGGGGATTTCTGATAAGCGGTCACCCTCTCTAGCGAAGGGAAGGCGACTGTAAAAAGGCCGCCTCCCAGGCACTTCTCGGGGAGGATTGTAAAGGCTCCCCCCAAATCTCGCTGTGCGTTGTGCTGCGTACACGGCGGCACGTAATCACGTGACACTGTCCAGCCTGCCGATCAAACCCAGCCCACTCCTCCACACAATCAGAAACTAACATGCAATAACTAAACCTGTTTAGAATAGAATAATAATTAGCCTACGGAAATATACTTTAAGCTTACGCGTTCTATTGGGAAACCACTTCATACGTACATACATTAATTGCGGTAAAGGGAGCATTACAAAACAAATTATCTCTAGCCGGCGCACGCGCAGTAATTGCAATTGTTCTGAGCTTACAAAATGTCGCTATCAGTAATGTGCGAAATGTTTGTTGTTTTATGTAAATACGTAATATGTTTTTATTTAATAAAAATAGACCTGAAATAGACCTGCGTGGCTCCACAGTGCGCTCGTAACCTCGAGACTTGAAGTTATTTAGTCTCTAATACCGTGCCATCTCAGTGTAAATTGAGCCTTAAATGAGCGACCATTACATTCCACGTTCTGCTGGTAGGAGAGTACTATGTGAAGAGCTTGATTGGGGTGGTTTCAGTCCTACTTTTCACACGCTATACCTAAACTTAATGAAACATTGCCATAATGGTAATTAGGACAATGTATTTGAAGTCGGACGACTTGATCACAGTCTGTCTCCCCTTCCGCACAAGGTACCCGGAGTACCTCAAAAGAAAGTTGGAAGTCTGTAGTTTGAGGTGCTCCGAACTCAATCCCTTAGTCGAAGTTACGTTACGAAGCCACGAGAAGATAAAGCTAGTCCATTCTTAACCTGGAAAACTGCATACACACGTTAGTCAATTGCGTTAAATGCTTAACAGAAGTCTGGCATGTATTAAGATCTACATAACCTAAGTCCAATCACCTTTGGGCTGGACCTCAACCACAAATATTCGCGGTAGGGCCATTCAATTTAATCAAAGATTACATCAATAAATGATACAACAATTACGCGAAGTTATCAGCTTCCTACACATACTCACTGCCATGCGCGAACTGATAACGCATGTCCAATCAGCAACGTCAAACTAATGAAGCAGTAGCGGCATGCTCTTAATTAGAATGACATAGACGTGGAAGGATAACGGTATAGTATATGGACTGTATTTATAAGGACGGTTTTGAACGCGAATAGAGCAATAAATTAATGAGGAGTGAAGGGGAATTGGGCTCGACATTTATGACGGCATGATTGGTGCAGTGGCTAAGTGGCTGGCTTTCTACGCTACGTGTCGCGGGTTCGATTACTGCACGGTTCAATTATGTGTATGAGCACGTCAGATCCACTGCCTTTCTATGAAACTGTACCCAGAACATAGGAGAAATTCTTGTGCGTATTGTAAATAAAAACACTAAAGAAAGAGGGGATTTAGAGGTTTCACACTTTAGGGAGGTTATGGCAGCGTACGAACTCCATCATCATAACAACCGAAGGCCACCCAGTACTAAACAAAGGCCACCTCCATAAGTGGCCGGTTAAATTCAGCCTATGTCGTCATTTTGGGTTAAATTTGCCAGCACCACGCTCTTGGCAGGCGGGTTGGTGAACCCAGAATGGCTGCTGTTCCACAAAAGGGGTGCTCCTGCCCATCCCTCTTGTTTAAAATCCCTTAGTTGCCTTTTACGACATCCATGGGAGGAGATGGAGTGGTACTATATTGTTAATCATATGGCACGAACTCCATATACTGAAAATGAAGATGTGAAAGAATTTACAAAAATATACTAAATTGGATTATTGAATATTGGATGTGGGTGACATGAAACCGGCCGTTACGGAGATTTACGGGGAGGCCTTTGCTAAGCAGTGGGCGTGCTTCGGCAGTTATGATGAAATTTTACTAACAATCAAAATACATATCCGTTCGATCCTTCTTTTTTTTATTAGAATAAATCGCATCTACCACACCGTAAAGTTTCTAATGATGATAGCTATTATAAAAAAATATTTTTTTAGCCTTCAGTAGGCCTTTGTTCAGCAGTGGATGTCCTTTGGCTATTATGATGATCAAAAGAGCATACCTGCGCCCAAGAGTACTCGATAAATAGACTAGCTACAATCTGTACCCTAGTTAATCCTTGTTAGCGTAATCACAAATAAATATTAAACTGGTAGTAGGTTTCTTATAGTAAGGGTAACAGCTGATTTAGTACCACGCAGGGCCAAATATTTGCCGCAAACAGCACTGATGGTAGATCTCATATTGCAAGGGATTGACTAGCTAGATACTAGGTAGGTCCGGGAAGACGGCGGCGCAAGTTCATGTAGAATTTCCAATGAAGACCAATGAAAAAATGTACTATAGAGTGTAATTGGCCATTAAGAAAAGAGACAATAGTACATTATTTTGAAAATGGTATGGATAATAAAGTGTGAGAGCTCAGAGCAACGAATGTTACGCAGAGTATTAATTTTCAAAGTTTGAACTGTACGGGCTTACGTCATTCTTTCATTGTGCCAGTAACAAAACTATACGAAGCTATAATTTACGAAAATTATTATTTGAACACTATCGCCAACAGCCCCAGTCCCCAGTCCTCAGAGTACACCACATTGGTATTTGTCACAAAGCAGAAGTGTTTAAACTTTAGACATAACTGTTTTCTGGTCAGAAGGGCACTAGCTAGTGAAACTGAGCATAATAGATGAAATAACGAATCTCTTGAGATGACAAGCGTGGTGCCACGCAAGATCTAATTAATATTTTTTTTAAATGATGCCCGCTTTGGTTTCTTCTATGTGGTGGGTGCGTTTATAGACATAAGTTTCACACACAATACATCCAGGCCCGGAACAACTACCTGCAGATCATACAAATATGTGTTCCGTGCGGGAAGCGAACCCGTGGCCGACGGTATCAGCCACTACACCAACCGTGCCGACGGCGAATAATTTGCTCGTGCTGTCACTGGGTATAAAAAGTATACTTTGTTTTATTCTACATTTATTTTGTTTTATCCTATATTTATTTTGCTTTATCCTATATTCTGTATTTTCCAGAGATTTTAAAACAATTCATTGTGAAGCTTCTGTATAAGAAAGGTGATACTACTGTCATGTCAAATTATAGACCAATCACTCTTATTCCTGCTATCTCAAAATGTTTTGAGAAAGCTGTATTAAAAAGGTTATACGATTTTGCTACAAAGTATGATTTGCTAACACTAGAACTATATGGATTTCGGAAATTCAGCACGACTTCTCTTGCATGCTTTAACTTGATAAAAATAATAACCGACACAATTAATGGTAGAATACCCGTGGTATGCATTTTTCTCGACGTGACCAAAGCTTTCGATTTCGTGGATCATAAATTATTGTTAAGTAAATTAGAAAAATACGATAACAGAGGGAAGGCATATGACTGGTTAAAATCTTATCTACACAATAAGTCTCAATGTATTCACATATCTAAAATTGTAGACGATAACAGGGTAGAATATAGATCTAACTACAAAATTAATAGATAAGGTTATCAAGGCTCACTCAAGGCAGTGCTTCGGGGCCATTTTCATTCCTTTTATATTCATTCTACATTCGACCATTCTAATCTAGCACGCCATCAAACCAACACTTTTTGTACGATATTAGTAGTAAAATGTGACAAAAACGATAATGTGGAAGTAAAAAGGTAGTGTGTAAGAGTGTGAAATAAATGAAGCAATCAATAGTATATTAATATTCCCGAAAAACACAAATTAACATTAGTAAGACAAAAATGATAAGATTTCAAAGTTACAAAACATCACAACAGAATTTAATGATTAATCTTATATCTTTAAATGAGCAATTCTTGTATAAATATAATTGGAATCTCGGAATCGGCTCCAACGATTTTCATAAAATTTAGTATATAGGGGGTTTCGGGGGCGATAAATCGATCTAGCTAGGAATCATTTTTAGAAAATGTCATTTAATAGGCGTTTGAGTAGTCTCAACTGAAAAATATGACTCTTCCTGACATCTATTGGCGAATAATAATACTATTTTTTGTGAGCAACTAATTGCTTTAACGACACAACAGCAGGTGGCGTTGTTAAGTAACACGAAAATACCGAGCAAAGCTCGGTCATCCAGGTAATACAAGTTATAGAAGAGGTAGAAAATACAACATTTTTAGGAATTACAATAGGTCTAAATTGTAATTGGAAGGAACGCATAAACTATTTATGCGACCAGTTGGATAAATTTGTATACGCTATTAAACATCTACGTATAACGGTCTTTGTGGAAGCAGCAGTCTCTGCATACCACGGATATGTGTACTTTTGTATGGTCTGTTATTTTGGGGAAATTCGGTGGAAATGATAAGAGCTTTCTGAGTTCAGAAAAATGTGTGCGGGCAATCTCTGGCGTCTGGTTCTTAGATAGCTGTAGCCGCTATTTAAGAAATTTCACATCTTACCGCTGCCCTGCATGTATGTATGTTTATTAAGCAGTATCTAAAATTGAAGTGTCTGTTTGTAATGTCAAAATAACAGCTTTTTACAAAATGCATATGAAAGTATATACGGTACATATAACAGAAACACGATTTTTTTATTTTTTGTCTGTCTGTCTGTTTGTTCCGGGTAATCTCCGAAACGGCTGGACCGATTTTGACGGGACTTTCACTGGCAGATAGCTAAAGTTATAAGGAATAACTTAGGCTACTTTTATTTTAGAAAAATAATTAGTGTACACGTAAGAAACATCAAGACACTGTGAGTGATTACTGCGTGCATCGAAACTAATTTTTTGATTAAAATTGTACGGTAGATAAAATAAAATAACTTTTTAAAATCTGTAACGACGCCTGTCACCTTAGTCATCCTGCGACCACGAATGCTGCAAAGTATTCGAAACGTCAGGAAAATCAAAAATCAAAAATATACGCGATAGAATCCGTTTAAAAGTGTTTTATTATAATTGTCAATTTAGTAATAAATATATATCTTTAGATTTAAATGAAATGACTGGTAGAAATTTATGTCTGGACATCTTATCTGATATTTTTTTTCATAAAAGTAGTACACTGACATAGAATATTAAATATTGACATTGTTTAATACTGTTAAATTGTAATTATTGTTATGCAAGTAAATGAATTATTTGAATAATTTATTTCAACTGCACAATTTATATCAATATTTTTACGCAATTAACTGTGGTAGCATGTTATCGAACTACTTAAATTAATGAAACACCAAACTATGCAATAGATACTATATTCTTATAAATAAATGACTATTATTATTATTTATTACACTTATGAGCCCCGTTACAATGTTACTTCTCCTTTTAGATCTGTTCGACATACTTAAATCTGAAACAAGTACCTCACATTACCATAGCTTGAAGCTCTACCTACCCAAAAAAGGAAGCAAGCGTGAACTTATAAATTAACACAGCCTACCGCTATTAGCGATTTAAAGCCAGATACATACGAATGAACTCCTCGGGGCCCGCTATCGCATATTCTTAAATCTTGTTGTATCTTAATCATTTATCTATAAACTGGATACATACGAGATGCGCTGGGCACACGGGCTACCGTGTATCCGTAACCTATATTGTGACGTGGTTCCTTCCTAGCAGGGGCTGCAAACATTTTTTGTTTTATTACTTTTGAATCATAATACAAGATCGTACTGCTATCGTAACTATCACTGGATGCAGAAGACGAAAGTTTCGTTCGATGTTCAGATGAAGAGTCTATCTTTCTACTCCGTGGATATCATAATAGATGGCTAAGTGACTCTAAGCCAGAGGGATGGGCAGCAGCTTCCCTTTCCTGCCCCGGCCCTAACTAATCCGTCTGTCAAGCTTGGTGAGTACAGTTGAATTCCCACTAAAATAATGACGAGGCCTGTAGTGGATGTCCTTTGGCTGATATGATGATGATAAGAAGGCGAAGCACCGGATGTTATTGTATAACTTGAAAGGATTGTGCAATAATTACACTGCAATAGGCTGAAATTGAATATTAATTGCGCAAAACATTAAGAGTAGTTAACGCAGGAATCGCTGGAGTGAAAAAAAGACCTAATCGGCTTACTGATTGCCTAATAGTTGGCTCATGATGGGGCCGACAAGCAGCTTTTGATGTCAAAGGCAAGATCCTGTTTTGTTTCTCCGAGCCAACGAATTAAGCTTAATAGTGGTATAACCAGCTATCATACGAATACCTTTGACAGTCGCTACGGCAAGACAGACGCCTGAAAGTTGGCACTTTTATGATGGGCTTCCGGCATGCACCTCAGGAAGCTATTGTTGCGTAACGGGACAAACTGGCGAAGCCGTAAGAGCCTCCGACTAGATGATAACTTAAATTGGTACTAAGCAAAACAGCTAAGGGCGTCCCCTAGTGGGACTCTGGCCTCGGCTTAGTGTGTTACTTGTGGGGGTCAATCCTGGGAGCTTGATCAGATTATTATTTTGATTTAGGGGCATGGTCGTCTAGAGCAGGAGTGACCTAAAAGTATGGTAACTAAGGAAGGGAGAGCGATAGATAAATAGATCGATATATATATATATATCATCCTAGAAACTGTATGCCTGGTGGCAGTCAATCAGGACCTCATCTCATGGATCAAGAGCTACTTTAAAGTTACCAACAAAAGAAATAAGATCATGTATTTTTGAAGTATTGAAATTTTGCAGAAGATTGCCCTAGGCAAAATAAACGTGAAATTATAGATGTACTTAGCTTGTACTTCTAATTGGTATTGGTATATAAGATTTAATAGTAGGTATGGTAATTAAGTAATTAAGATGTAATCAGAAAGATACATCTAATACATATAATACATTAAGATGTTGAAGTACTTGAGGTCCTACACTGTATAGAAGTAAGATGTTACCAATATAAATTTAAGTCAGTAGTTAGGCTGTTCAAAAAATATCATTGTAACATTATCCTGATTTCAAAGTTGAAGTAAAACATTTTTAATATTTATTTATTTATTGATAAAATGTTTATTAATAAATTTATAGAAATAAATGAAAAAACATACTTTCTTAAGTTATTATTATTACGCTTCCGTTACACTTACGTCATCCAAAGCAATCAGATAACTGATTGTATTAGGAAGTTTTATTTAAAAAATCTTGCCCGTTGCGTGTCGGATACGCATAAAATATGTTTCCATAAACATGATCTGTTGTTCAAATACTATAAAATCAAATAAATAAAACGTCATTTTGATTATAAACAGCTAATGAAGAACAGTTGGCAAAAATAGTTTGTATGCAGCCGATTGATTTATATTTTAATAACAGTATTGGTAGATGTCTAAACAACCAATTTTAATCAAAATATTGAACAAATACTAGCCTATATTTTTTCAGAAACGTGTGCTTGGTAATTAATTTGTGGGACAACAACCATAAACTATCGAACACACTCGAAATCCTATGTTTACCATTATCCTGATTGTTAGGTTTGCGATATTTTCACTTTGTTCTTCCTTAAGTTCATTTCCTCAAATTTCAATTCAATTTTTTATTTCATTAAGGTCCGTGTTGGTGTCAAAATTAAAAAAGTCAACAATTAAGGTGCATAATTCGGAAAAGTCAGTCTTATGGAGAAGATCCTACAATAAAACCCCATGGATATACTCCATCAATGATTAAAAGCACTCAGAAGTATCAATCAAATTGACGACATTTAAACTCAAAGCCAGGACTTAAAGACAGGTTCAAAACAAAGCGGTCTTTAGCCAGCGACCGATATTCAATCTAGTTCACAGCCGCGCCGCAATTGTCTGGAGGGCGCCACAGTCCACTCACTAATAAGTGTAGCTCGCTGCCTGGCACACATTCCCTTCATCTATTAGCAATTCTGATATGCGAAAGCGATATTGTAGCCTCATGAGAGGACCAACGTCGAGCGCACCATTTTATTCTATCACATAGATATTATTGCCGATAGCGTATTTAATAGAATGCTAGTATTACCTAACGATACAATGTTATTGGCCACATAAACTCGCTTGACGTAATAAGCTGCGGGTTTCATATATTTGTCGTACAAATCGACCGTTTTCACCGGATAATAACGCATATAGTGTCATTTGCATATATGATATTTTGCTTTTATTGTAAAATTTATTGGGAAATTATCGTTTTACTTATTACAAAGTGTGCTTGAGTAAAGTATATATGGAAATTTCGGTTCGCTTAGAATGCCTATTATCTTAGAATTGTCGCGTGAATGAGACAGTGAAGTTATAGTAATGTATTACCAAGTTTATTTCGTTATCTGTGACGTGAATTCTTAACGTAGGAAGAATTCCGACTAGTCGTTCGAGATAAACCGTTTAAAATCTATGCCAGATAAAGTTATTTCAATGCAGTATATTATTTTGTGTTTATGTATAGTCTAAGTTTCGTAATATTGTAGCTACTTATTTAGAAGCCTGTATTTATATGTATGAGTGGGGTTTATGGCTAAATGCGCCTGCGCAGTACGACCGATCTGCGAGGTTAAGTTGATAAGATACGCTTGCCGCGTCACCTTTCTTTTTTTAAACTACTTAGTGACCAGACGATTAAGTCATTCGTCTGGTGGTAAGTGTCATACCTTTTTATTTTTATTGATACGGTGGCAATACCTCATGTACTTCCTTCGCAAGGTATACCTGCCCATAATAATTGTAATGATACCCAAGACTAGTCCTGCGTGGCACCGTGACGCGCTCGTTAACGCAAGACATTAGTTTAAGGTATCTTATGCCCAGTAATTTCACTACAATGCTCTTCAAACCAGAACACAGTAATGTCTACAGTTTGAACATTAATGCTTGGCAGTAGAGTACTTATCTGGCACTGCAGATGTACCTTTGGTTTTTTTACCAGGTGGAAATACGTCATGTACTTCCTCCGCCCAGGAGACGGATGGAGGGGTATGTCGGAATTCTACCGTCTAAAACTACTAGCCGTCATTTTCGGTAACGAAGGGGGCTCATGGTCTCGATACAATCAGGTACCCCACGCCTTTAGGCACACCTCGGAGTGGATGACTGTGAAGCGGCGGTCAACCCCTCTAACGGTGGGGAGGCGACTGAAACAACGCCACCTCCAAGGCACATCTCGGGGGGATATTAAAGGAAGTGAAAGGTGGATGTCTTATTGCAAGAGGCTAGGTAGCACCACCGCAATGCCAGACATTCGCTGCTATGCAGTAATGTTTGAGCTTTAGACATTAGTGTACTCCAGTTAGAAGGGCTGTGGATAGTGAAATTACTGGGCATAAGAGACTAAATAACTCACGTCTTGAAGTGACGAGCGCAGTGTTATGCCATGCAAGACTAGTCTTGGGTAGCATTCTAATTGTTATGGGTGTGTCATGCACTTACCACCAGGTGAATAATTTGCTCGTATTTTGACCAAGTTGTATAAAAAAGTGACAACTGGTGCGCCGCCATCTTCCCGGGTGTCACTCGGTGTGAGCACGCAAACTCCCCAATCTGCGCACTCGTGAAAACCGAGACCCCCAAGGTCTAAGGTTTTATGCTTTATCATGATCCTTGAATTGCTTTTTCATTGACCGCGTGGTGCAGGCTAAGAATACCACCACGCCATCTCATCCCGTGGGTGTCGTAAAAGGCGGCTATGGGATTAGCCAGAGGATGGGCAGCAGCATCCTTCGAGTATATTTATAACCCAATTTCGATCGCCAACCCGTCTGCCAAGCGTGGCTATTATGGCAATATCCCCCAATGAGCACACATCACAAACCCATACCGGTCTTTGTGGCAATCTTTTGGGGAGCCTTTTGTCCAGCAGTGGACGCTTTTACGGCTGAAATAATGATGATGATGATGACCACACGTCTTCATCAATCTCCGCTCGATCCAAATATTGGTAAGGCCCACAACCTAGTTTTTCCGGGTTCGAGTATCTATGTATCTGGCATTTTAATATGTTTAACTTAACTGTACCCACGACCTATGAGCAATCCCAGCGTGGGGCATAGTTATATAAAATAATATAAAGACCTGTGTTTCGTAACATAAATATGAAGTTTTAATGTGAATACATCACATCTCTTATACGTACAAATTAATATTGATCGGTTATCTTAATGTCGGCCGAAGAAAGTCCACTGCTGGACACAGACCTCCCTCAAAGATCACCACAACGACCGATATCGCTTTGTTGTGTGCTCATTGGGGGTTTTGCCATAATCGCCACGCTTGGCAGGCGGGTTGGCGATCGCAGTTGAGTTGTTCATGTATTCGAAAGACGCTGCTGCCCATCCTCCGTCTAATCCCTTAGTCGGCTTTTACGACACCCACGGGATGAGATGGGGTGGGGCTATTCGTAGCCACCACACGGCACGGATCGGTTAACGAAAGGTACTATTTATTTAAAAAAGTATTTTCATATTATAAGTACTTATAGGTATCTATTATAAGTCCTTACCTTTCCTTTCAACATAATATATCCTATTTAATCGACTCTTTTGACAACAACGCTGTTAAATTACAACTATATAAACTAGTGGTTTGTTTTTAGGGTCCCGTGGACAAATGTCAAAAATGAAACCCTTATAATTTCGTTCTGTCAGTCTATCTGTCCGTCTGTCCGTATCTCACAGCCATTTTACTCGGAGACGATTGACACTATGTAGATAAAAGTTAGAAGTTAGTTTTTTGCTTTTGACCCGTATACAACAGTGTACTGAAATTACGGATTAAAATATTAGAGGTGGCATTCCATACAAGTAGATGGTCATAGTCATAATAATTTGTTGACAACTAATAAGTTACAGGACTACAATAAAATTAATTCAAACAATATAAATATTATAATAAAACACTTTTAAACGGATTCTACCGCGTATATTTTAGATTTTTGTTTTTCCTGACGTTTCGAATGCTTTGCAGCATTCGTGGTCGCAGGATGACTCAAAAATCTAAAATGTACGCGATAAAATCCGTTTAAGTGTTTTATTATAATGTGTAATACTCGCGAAAACCTACGACATTATTACAATATAAATAATTAACGCAATTAAATAAATCTAAATTAAATGACATAAAATAAAAATAAAAACACAATCAAGAAAATAATAAAAAATACAATAGAAAGTCATAATCAACGCCAATTATTTCTACTATTAAATACACATTTTAACTGCCATGTCATTATAGCTATAGAATGCTTGCTCAACGAGCCATTTCTTTTAGTCTGCTCTTATAGGATTTCCGTGACGATGCGTCCCGAATGTACCCCGGTATCCAGTTGTACACTACAGGTGCCATCACGTGCACCAGTTTGGCCGTTCGCGACAGTCGACGCGGCACAGTTCTACGATTATGCGCGTTTCACGTGCTGTATCCGTGGCTGTCGCCGAGCCTCGGGTACTCATTTGTATGGTCTCTGGCATACAGTGCTGCTTGGAGGCACACCAGGCTAGGAACAGTAAGTGGGAAAAAACAAAATATTTCTGTACACTATGTGTACTTATGCATGCGAGGTATCATTACACAGTGTTAGCAACCCAGTGTTTCGACTGAAAAATCTGCCCCCATGGCAGGGCATTCGAGTGGCGAGGAGCCAGCGCGGTGGCGGGGCAAGCGAGCCAGCCGTGGCAGCCGTCGCGTCCGGGCAGTGAGTTCCCGTCGGCAGTTCCAGTGAAGCATTCATTCGAAGAAGACAAGTACAGACGATAAGTACAGTGTTGCTGGGACATGGGTAACTATAAGGGAAGGTTGAAAGTCACAGTGCCCCATATTTTTACACATAATCACCCAAAATATTACGCTCTTAAAAATTATATAGAAGTTTCAATATGAGTTAATTTAAGGGGTTTAACAGTTAACATTCTTCCAAACTAAGGAACCCCCTATGCGTGGTCCAAAATGCACTTGATCGACTATTTGAACATTGAATACGAAATACCTAGCCTAACGCGATAAGGCCGCCAGTGTACTCGAAAATATACTTTCACGCACTACTGTTGTAGTACATGTTTATATCTTTTACCGATTGGTGTATTATAAATAAATACCTAAATTACAGTATCTGTACAACATGTTACACTCTATGTCTCGAGCTCAACTTAATGTGTAACATCGACCACATACTAATCATTCCCGCATTTAAACTTTCCCGCTATCAACATTTCAGTCTCAAAATACATTAGCGCTCACGAGTTGGCAACCCCATCACACGGATATTCATTAAGATTGGAAACGCAAAATGATTAGAACGTCCCGTTAAGCGATTGATCAATAAAGAGATATGGACATATGCAGATGTGAACATGCCCTTGCCAAATAAGGAATCAGTAAGGCTTTTACACACGGACGAATTTATAACAGGCGCAACTTAAATCCGAATGACAAAGATATATTTTCATACATTCTGCTTGGCACTTTATATAATGCTTGATGAGCTGATACCTATTTTGCCGAAGCCTCAACATTATTGATGTATTCAATCATTATCATTGACGGTCTCTTTTAATTATATATAGCAGTACCTATATGGAAATACCGTGGAACCGTGTGGTGCCGGCTACGAATGAACCGTGTGGTGCCGGCTCAGAATACCACCACCCCAACTCCTCCCGTGGGTGTCGTAAAAGTCGTCTAAAGGATTGGCCGGAGAATGGGCAGCAGCGTCCTTTTAGCGCATTAACAACTCAACTGCGATCGCCAATCCGTCTGCCAAGCGTGGCGATTATGGCAAAACCCTCCAATGAGCCCACAATGCACCCATATCGGTCGTTGTGGTGATCTTTGGGGGAGTCCTGTGTCCAGCAGTGGACTTCATTCGGCCGTAATGATGTATTGACAACTGATACCAAAGATTCGGTATATGATTCTGGTATCCTTAGCGTTAGCATTTTTGCGTCTGTCTTTTCATGAATTTTCTGATTTTTATCCAGTTAATCAACTGATTTCAGTACAAAATAATTGTTTTCGTCTATCCTAATGCTTAAACGTGTGGTGCCGGCAACGAATAGCACCAACCTATCTCATCCCTTGGGTGTCGTAATAGGTGACTATGGGATTAACCGGAGGGTGGGCAGTTCCTTCGAGTACAGTAACAAATCAACTGCGATCGCCAACCCACCTGCCAAGCGTAGCGATTATGACAAAACCCCCCAATGTGCACAGAGCACACCCAGACCGGTCGTTGTGACGATCTTTGGGGGAGGCTTGTGTCCAGCAGTGGACTTTATTTCGCTGAAATGATCACATGAAAACATAATAAACTACTTACTTTCCCATAAAACTGCAATGTAAACGAAAACTTAACGGCTGTCGTTTCGGTACAGTTCCGGATTACGTCACCACTCGCATTAGCATAATAATACCATATCATAGTACAATAATCACGTTGTTGTATCGATACATTGCGTGCTCAAAATATACAAAAACTGTGACCTATTATTTCCGATATAAACGGCTGTCCTATTTTTATTACAGGCCTTAGTGTTACCTCTTCCTAAAGTTTTCGGTATATTGACCAGTATTTACTTCCTATTCTTTTTATCCCTTACGTCAAAACAATGCCTGCTCTAGCTTACTAACAATGCACTCTTCCTGTAGTTCATTGATCATTATTGTATAATGACTACGGTCGATAATGAGGCCTGCTATCAAACCAACCAATGATCTGAAACAGCCAAGGATATGCAAAAAGCTAACAAGGTTTTTTGTCATAGATTATGTAGGTTCTGTTCGTACGTAGCTAGGTAAGTAGTCAAGAGCACAGTAACAGGTATGCTTAGGTGTATTGTAGGTACCTCTTTTTCTTTGTCGACCGATGGAAATTCGTAATTAACTCCCTCTATCTCAGAGAAGGATGGATTCCTATCGGCTAAAACCATCGGAGCGGTCATCTCAGGCACCGACGAGGCTTCAAGTCCTCGTAAGATCACATTAGAGCCACCCATTGGTGCACGCCTTTAGGCACATCTCGGAGGGGATGACTTTAATGCGGCCACCTCCTCCAGCGGAGGGAAGCTGACTGTTAAAAGCCACCTGCCAGGCATTTCTCAGGGAGGGATTGCAAAGTAACCCTCGAAGCTCCTTGTACGCTGTGCTGCGCACACGGTGGCTAGTGACCACGCGCCCACCGCCATCTTCCCGGGGGTCGCTCCATATGAGTACGCAGACTCCGAGGTGTATTGTATCTAGGATTGCGAAATAGCTGAGATTCATCTGGATTCTCCGACATTTCATATGATGTCCAGACTCTCGAAAAAATACGAAATCTCACGACAAACAACGTACTGTAAAATTGTATGCACAATATAATATAAGTAAAATGTTTAAATTTGAAGTCTTTTCATAATTCTCCTAAAGGATCCAAATTGGTGAGCTCAATATTTACAAATACAAAAACATGCGATACTGTAAAAATTAAGTTAATTTAGGAAACGCATTAGGTAAGTACGAGTTTAAGTAAACTCAGAATTGTTAACATCATCGTCATCATATCAGCCAAAAGACATCCACTACTCAGCAGAAGCCTCCCCCAAAGATTTCTACAATGGCCGGGCTACGTGCCACCCGCACCCAACGATTCCCTACGACTCCCAGCGACGTTCACCAGGTCGTCCGTCCATCTCGATGGAAGCCGTCCCACATTGCGTTTTCGGTGCAGAGTGGACCCGAGAACCCTTTTCGAAATTGACAAAATATTCATATGAATAAAGAAATAAACGTTTAGTCTTTTGAAGTAAGTTTATTTAGCCATTTTGACTTGAAATATTTCGGATTCCCGATCTGAGAACCCTACAAGTACGTAAGAACTTTTTTAGACAAAGGTGTACCTTTTATCACCAACCACCACTGTCAATTTTCGTAAAAGCTGTTAGCGGACAAAGCTGACCCTTTGACCTTTTTTCAAAATGAAATTTTGAATCCTAATTGTGCAGGTAACGTATCATATTTACATTGCGCTCTGATGTTTTTTGTATACATAATTATAATCTTCACCATAGCTCGACCGATAATAACTCACTTGGATTGCAAGACATGAATAAGTAACTTCTTATATTAAAAGTTAAACAACATCGTATTATTTTCATTCTACATTAAACTTATACTTATTACAAAAACATCAGACGTATCTACAGTTGATAGATATATTACAAACTGTATATCTACACATTTGAAAATAACCTGATCCTATTATACTAAAACTTCCACACCTCCATTTATCACGATTACGTTTCGCTGGTGTTGCCATATTATTTTCCGAAGGTGTATTATTTCTGGTCCAAAGACAATAATTCACGCATTCAAATCGCGCGGCGCCATTTTTTATATCGCGTGTGTTTCGCGCCTTTTTCGGGTGCGGGCGTGTTCCTAATAAAATTAGGCTCGGGAATGTAGTTATATGAAGCTGTAGATGCTTTATTGTATTGTAATAATTTTACGTTAAACAACATAAACAGAAATTCTTCGTTTAAGTTTCACGTTGAAATGTTGTTTCTAATAACCATCAGGTATCGTTGCAATGGAGACACATTAAAAAATAATATACCATTGACTATAGAAATAAGGCTACCTTTTGGTATTGATACATACGCTACTATTTTTACACATGACAAAACATATGATTTTTACGTACTATTGAAATGTTGTGTTATAACGATACCTATGAATTACAAAAGTAATGTTGTATCTAATGAAACCAATATAAACACTAGAAACAATGATATTATATATTAAAAGAGGTAGATATGTGAGGTAGAGGTAGAATTGTAGCACTTTGTGATCAGTTTGCCCAAAACAGAACAACGATTACACGCTGTCATAATCTCTATTTTTTATTAATAAGTGATAACAATGCCGTCGTGCGTATATAGAACAATGCACAAACTATCAAGCAAACATGAATAAAGAACTAGGGATATCATACCACACGTGAGTAACAAATAAAATAAAACATTTGTTTAAAAATACTATTCAAATTACTTATAGAATAATATTCTCGAAGAAAACCCAGGTCGAGCAAAGAAAAGAGACAACATATATACTCTATCACAGGTGCGACAAAGACACGTGTTGTCATTTTAGATAGCTATCTCTTTTACTCTCGTAATTTTTGTATCTTCTTTCTTACGGCATAGGTAGATATGCAGTTTTGTAGGTTTATACATACAGCGAGACTGAATTTTGCGCGCCATTTAATATAGACGTAACATATCTATAATATCGTTGACTACAAAGAATATTTCAAACATAAGAAACAAACCTCATGTTTTTAGGCAGATAACACCACAATCCAGCCCCACATAGTAAATACTTCAACAAGCATGATTGTCTAAAGAACTATTAACACTAACGTCTGTGCACTGACAAAGAAAAATTCACAGTCGTTTGGGTCTAGTAGTTCCGAAGTCTTCGCAAACGGTACCATAAATTGCCGGATTCGTTTCTTGTCTTTGCTTGCTTCGCCCAATGTTGATTTAACATGGTTTTAGTCTTATTGATTCTTTATTACGTAAATACACCCGTATTGTCTATGCGCACGCAAGTTTTGTATGTCTTTTAATTAATGTAAGGATGTTCGGATATAATTATTTTTAGTTTGATTATTACGTGTTATCACGACAATACTAGAGAGACCCTTTCTACATCAATAGTCGATACTTATGCTTATTAGAACAGTAAACAACATACCATGTAAATGCAAATTTCTACTGTTTTTTATGTATCTTTGTAAGAACGGAAGGAAACTTAGGACAAGAAAGATAGTTATTAATTCCTTTATTTTGGATATAGGATATAAGAACATATATAATACTAGCTGTGTCTCGCGGCTTCACCCACTGTTTAATGAATGTTTTAAGAAATCGGATAATTAATTATTTATTTATTTATTACCGAAAAATCTACAGCTAAAAATACAGGTGTAACAATAATAGTAAGGAAACAGAAAGCCAATTACAGATTTTCACATATAGCAGTTGCATAGATAACTGTTAGTGTTTACACAGGTTACAACAAATTGAATATATAAAAATAAAAATATAAACATTTATATGATAAGTTTCATGGTTATGATCTATACATATAAGTACTTATTAATATTCACTATACTTAATAAACATATTTAATAATTATTTATGAGGCATTAATTATAATTAGTAGATATATATCTATTGGATTTCATGGGTTTTATTTTCTTGCGAGGAATCCGGAAGACCGGTCGTTGAGGCGATCTTTAGGAGAGGCCAAAGTGCAGTGGACGTTTTTCGGCTGAAATGATGTATGCGTCTTATTTTCTGACTGTTAAATTTATTAGCTGGCTATGTTATACCATTAGCCGAGCCAACCCACCTGCCAAGCGTGGTGAGTATTGACAAATTCCCCCCAAAATGACAACTCATGGATTGTAGCCGGTCGTTTATGGGAGAGGCTTTTGATCAGGATTTCTTCTGTGTCGTGGGTGCGTTTACAGACACAAATTCTCCACACAAACGTCATTTGTAACTAACTATGTAAACAAATCATGGAAGTCGTTTTAATTTGGACTGTCGTATCGATTTGAAACTTTACAAGTATATGCTATCTGGATGACAATACAATAATCTGGTACCATCGAATTGATTGTTGTTGGACCCAAGAGGTGGGTAGTAGAACGTTTCAATGGTTACTAGTAAACCCCTAGAATTTGGACTATATTCGATTGTTGGTTTTTATCCGATTGTTATTCGGCTAATGAATAAATTGACAAGCGAATACACGACTTCACATGTGTTTATTAGTAGTGTTGGACGATTATCATTGAAAAACAACGAATTCGATGGTTTTATCAGTAATATTCACCCATCACTACAAGACCGAATTGTTCATTCGTAGTGTTGAGCGATTATTACAGAAAAACAACCAATTCGATGGTTTTGTCATCAAAAACTATCTACTAATGTACAAATGTGAAGTCGTGTATTCGATTGATATACCCACGATAGATACAAATAATACCCGGTTCATAATTATCAATATTTAATATATAAATATCTCGTGTCACGGTGTTTGTGGTCACACTCCTCTGAAACGGTTCTACCGATTTTTTGTTGTATATTTGGTAGGTATGAGAATAGGTCGTAAAATATTTTTCACCCTCCTACCCCCACCCCCATTTTTATCGTGATTTTAGTATTTTTTAAGAACTATATCCATGTAGATTTCCAAATTCCACGCGTGTGAAGCCGCGAGCAAAAACTAGTATTATAGATATGTATTTCTTTTTATAAAAATAATGTCATCGCTATCATAACATACAATGTTCGAGCAACAAAGACACACTGACTGATGACGTCAATTAGGCGGTGCCGGCTTATAACACGACTTTTGCTAATAAATCGGACGACACAAGAGACGCGATGACGTCGCAAAAATGCTTTGTTTTCTGCGCTTGTTTTGATATCGTTATATTTATTATACACCTACTTATACGCAATTCATGCACAAGAGTAATCTATGCATGCATTTTTATAGACACACTTCACAGAAAGCCAATTGAATTATTTGCAACACTACAATGCGGTAAAGTACCCATTAATATTTAATTATAATATATATATTTAATAATTTAATAATAATAAAAACCATTTCAATCTCGAATTTTCGATAGTGCTCATCGCAACTTTCCATTTAGGATATTCATCAGTATGAATTCCCAAAACATAACATTATTACCATTATTACATTATTAGTAACTATAACACATTCCATCCGATCTCCATTCACAATGTTTAGTAGATTTGAATAAAATGGCGCCAGTTCTTTTTAATGTTAAGCGTAAGAATATTAGCGCAGAACCAATTGCAAAAAACAGAAAGGGCTGTAGGTATCTATGTTCTTCTTCAGTTCTCCCATATCGTTACCACATATTATAGCTTTTTTGTTATCAGCATAGACTACAACTTTCATACTTTCAACAGAATCACAAACAAACTGTACAAATAATTTAAAAACACAATAACGAATATTTATCCTAAAATAAAACCTTGTGGAACTCCCCTAGTGATTTTTACCTGTATTTGACTAGGGTAAGTCCAGGAGAGATAGACCACATTTATTTAAAGCTTAGCAACTCATAATCCTTGATAACTAAAACACATTGTTTGGTTTTAAATCAATGTAATAGTAATCAATCAACTTTTCATATATTATTATAGTACAAAAACAATCTCTTAAAGAAAAAAAATGAGATCAAAGAAAACATATACTTAGTCCATCTCTCCCTTACTGTATGGGTCAGTTGGACCACCTGAAAAGGAGATATGGACCTAACAAAAAACTGCTTAGTCTTCGGCAATAATTTGTTAAAATAAAACTCTACTACTTATTGAAAGCTATATAAAACAATTTTAAGCATAATCAAAGCAATCTCGTAAAATATCATTGTTTCTCCGCATCTATCACACATATTTTGGTACTTGGTGCAACCTTCATGGCACCAGCGTTCGCAAATAATACATTGAAGCCATTCATCTCTACTTAGAGTTTCATCGTAGTTTTCTACGCAGCCTGCGCATTCGTTTTCATCCCATTCTTCTATTTATGGGCTGTCACGTAGAGTTATTATATATATCTTTTTTTTGTTTCTTTACTTTGCTACTTTTATTTTCTTTTTCAATAATCTGTCTTTTGTGCCCCTTACTTTTATTCTTATATTTTTACCTTTTTGCTTATCTTTCATATTCCGTATATTTTCAGTAGACTTCAATTTTACAGCAATTTTTCTGGATTTCTGACGAACATTTTCAGTTTTTGCTATGGCAGGGATTGGAGAAACTATTCTGGTGTATAATAATCTTCCCTGGTGTAGCCTTTTCAGGAGAAACAGGTTTGCCATTTGTCTGTTTTGGTGTACATGCGAAACTTGTAGAACTGTTGTAGAAACAGGCTGCAAGCTGGTAGAAGGTTGATTACAAAAATAATTTTGTTCAATGTTTCCAGTACTTTGCGTTCAGTTTCATTAGTTTCATGCTTAGTTTTAGTGTTTCATGCCAAAACAGCATAGTCTGGAATAGCATGTTTATTAAAGGGTATGATTCCAGTTGCAGAGAAACCTGATATTGCATTGCTTCTGAAGCTGATTTATTCCAAGCTAAAGCTAAAATCTTATCAAACTGCAATCATGTTAGTTTTCTTGATGGATTGATCGTTATGAATTTATTGCATTCGTCATAATAATATGACTTCAAGGACTTGAAAAACGTTCTGTTCTTTCTAAAATCTCAACATAAAGCAAATAATATTTAGTCCATCTCACCCGTAATATGGGTGGTCCATCACTCCCAAATCGCAAGGAGAGATGGACCACTCCTTTGGACTGCAGTCATAATGATTTACTGATATTTTTTAGGTTGTAATAATGATATATGAAAACACAAACACAGAAATGCCAATAATAATCTTATAAATGCAAAATTGTCGACATACCTTCAGAATCAATGTACCCGTAAATTAAAATTATCTCTCTGAAAACCTTCCACACAAATTTTTTGTTTAAAAAACGGTTAATTATGCTTAGGTTTTGTTTTACACGTGCTTCGACTTCATGACAGGAACGGAGTTAGTTAGTTTGGTAGATATTACAATGGTCCGTCTCACCCGCTGGTCCATCTCTCCTAGACTTACCCTAATATTATTTTCCGTTACTTATTGAACCAACTTCAACAAACTGCTTCCTGTTTTTAAGATAGGATTCCATCATTGAGAGTTTGTCGCCTCTTATGCCATAATGTTCCAGCTTGTGCATTAAAATATCATGAATTGTGATGACATGCAATATCCAAAACCGTTCATTATACAACTACAATGAAGTGTTATGGGGGATATAACCACTCATTCGGAGGCCCAAGTTGTGTACGTTTACGGGCTAATAGCAGGTTTATACGCTGAATTAGGTCAAAATTTACTTTTTATTAGGTTGGGCTTATCACATGCATCTCAGGGAGATCTGGTCGTTTAACTGGACACCTTTTCACTTGTTTTTTTATTGTATTATTATAACACTTACTAAACTCTTCAAAAACTAGCCAGAGGTACTAATTTAAAAATAGAATTGTGAATCCTCACATTCATTGCCACGGAAAATAATTCTAAGTTACTGAAATCATTAAATGGCTTCAACTAACATATATTCCTCAAATGATTCTTGAAACTAAACCAGTCTGATAAACAACTGGCGCTTTCACTTTTTCTTACTTTCCCAGATCAGTTAGTTCAGTCAGTCAAATCTAATCCAGTAGGCTTATAGTAATATATATGCCACTTATTAATATATTTGGATTTTATTATTTATATGTGATGTACAACGATATCATTGTAGGTTCTATTTGGTACTAGCACAATTTTTTTTTATTACAAATATGCTTATTATTATATCAGCCAAAGGACGTCCACATCTGAACAACGGCCTGAATATGGGAGGAGATGCATTGGTGCTATATTACCAAATTGGACTACCAAATTCCTATCTAACTGTTAATTATTATGTAAATTATACAATACCTTCTATTTGTATATGTTGTAATAGTACCGTACATTGCTTAGATCTTTTCTGAAGAATAAGCATTAATGACATGTTTTGTTTTCTTTTCTATACACCGGGCCAACTCTCCAGACCTTACTATATTTGATATTTTTTTAATAAAATAATCTCTGTCGTCATACTGGTCTTGACGATGATAGTCTCGGCTACTCACCATATGAATCCTATCGCCTACTTCTCCACCAGATGCATTTCACGTACGTACTAACTCAATGCCTCAACACAAATATTTGTTCGTTGATGAATACTCTGTTCGACAGTTTTCCAATGAATATTCAATATCTCGTCACAACTGGGGACATAAATAACTCGTATAGTACCCAAATAAACAAAACCAAACAAATGTCTTTTACAAATCTCGCGAGAGTTAATGCCGGTGCCACCCATATTTCCAATATAACGATGTTCTAGCGTAGAACAAGGCCGCATTGCACTGCCATTCACATATCCAACTTACTAATTAAGTCAACAACCAAGAAGAAAGCTCTAACTTTGACAATGTTCAACATACGTAAACAGTTCATAAGATAACCAATATCAGATGCTCCCCAAACCTGCACGGGAAGTTTCTATATCAGATATAAAGATAGATCAAGTGATATTGGTTGGTGGTTAAAGCGAAGCCGCTAGCATAGATCTATGCTTATTTAGACACGTCCAAATGCGCACAGTAGCGCCACCATATAAAGTAAACAATAGAACACCAATGACAATCGCGCGATCCCGCGGTGCCCTCATTATGGTCCATGTGTGCCTTGACTTGCCTTTTGAAATTATGGATATGAATACGGCGTATTTTCAATAGTGAATGGCCGGTCGTATAATAAATTTTATTTTGCAAAATGAAGATTGGATTGTTGGTTTTGAATTTATGTGTATATAAACGTCAAATAATGTTGTTGTTATAAATATGGGACTAATTAACGCAGTATAGTAGCTATGGTTGTGAAATGTCATAAATTTGTTCATACACATTCTGCAAATTATAATAATAAAAAGCGCAGTGTAGAGGACACGGAGTATTGTAATATTTTTCTATCCATATATGAGCGAGTTAAACGCTGTATTGATTTTGGTTATATTTTAAACAGAGATAATGTGAAAGTCATACAAAAACAGTCCACGAAATACGTCGTTGACAGCCGCCAAGTAATTGTATATTTGTCAAGCAACCGTATTTCGATTGTTTTTTTTTTTACTATTTTTTGTCTTTGTTTAAATCACACCAGTCTATGCCCACTATTAAGTGGCCAATGTAAAATGTTATCATTCACCAACTAGTTCTACGTATACAGAATCTTTATACTGAACTTTGTGGCCTACTCACTATATAAATCTACACAGTAATATTATATCATAGAAACATTTCTTTTGCTTTTGTTTCTTTTTAAAAAAACGTTGCCCCACACTAGGATTTCTCCTGTGTCGTGGGTGCGTTTACAGACACGAATTCCACATACAATACACCCAGACCCGAATCAACTACCCGCACATCGTACAAATACGAGTATTTGTTCCGTGCGGGAATGGAACCCACGACCCGGAGCGCAGCAGCCGACTGTATCAGCCCCTGCACCAACCGTGCCGTATACATATATGCAATATAATATTTTCTCTTCTGTTGATTGACAACAACTCAACTGCGATCGCCAACCCGTCTGCCAAGCGTGGCGATTATGGCGAAACCCCCAATGCGCCCACAGCACACCCATATCGGTCGTTGTGGTGATCTTTGGGGGAGGCCTGTGTCCAGCAGTGGACTTTATTCGGCCGAAATGATGATTGACAGACGTCTTAGGAAAAGTCCGTGTGGTGTTTGGATTAAGAATACAGCACCACTTCATCTCTCCCGATGGATGTCGTAAAAGGCCAGTAAGGGACTCCAAACCAGAGAGATTGGCAGCAGCATCCCTTCTGTGGAATAGCTTACCCATCCGCCTGCCAAGCGTGGTGAGTATTGGTAAATTCCCCTCAAATTACGACTCAATTGTGGAAATCTAAAGAGGAGGCCTTTGTTCAATATTGGACGTCTTTTAACCAATGTGACGATGAGGAAAAGCTCGAGTCGCTCAGTGAACTAAATAATTTTTCATGTACTATCCCTTAATCTTTCTTACTCCTTCATTTCTATGGTATCTGACTCTTATTGCTACAACTCCTGTTGCGAACTATTTCTCCTGGGCTTATTTGTGCAAATAAACATTTAGTGTGTAATAACCTGAAGATCCGTGTGGTGTCCGGATTATAATCCGTGTGATGTCCGGATTAACTAAATAGCACCACTCCATTTCCTCCCGTGGATGTCGTAAAAGGCGACTAAGGGAATCTAAACCAGAGGGATGGGCAGCAGCGTCCCTTCTGTGAAGCCGTAGCCATACTGCGCTCACCAACCCGCCTGCCAAGCGTGGTGAGTATTGGCAAATACCCCCAAAATGATGACACAGTTGTGAAATATATGGGGGAGGCCTTTGTTCAGCAGTGGACTTATAAATGGCCGATATGAATGAACCTGAAGACTGCTTTTTATTTGCCCGGCCCATCGCAATATAAAGTAAATTCCTGTCATACCCTTAATTATAACTTCATCCGCATCACATTTCATTTAATTAATTCACCACAACATTTAACAATGATTAGATCATGCGTTAAAGTATCAAACGGTTTGCAGTTATTATTTTTATAACAAAGACTTTGATTTGATTTCAATAATCTCTCCATGCTCTAACATCTTTGTATTTACAGTATAGCTAAGACGTCAAAATCCGACACCCGACCAGCTGAAAAAGATGCAACGATACATCTACTACTTGGGGTCCAGAGAAATACACATATTTTAAATGGTATTTGGACGGAAATGTTAAGATTATAAATCTGCTTCATGAAGCCAGAGAAAATACATATTTCAAGTGGTATTTGGACGGAAATGTTACCGGCCTTAAACGAATAGTTTGATTCTTTGTTTTTGAAAAACGATGTCTCTTAATTCTCCGGTATCGTGTGTACAGTTTACAGACACGAATCTCGCATGCAATATTCAGACACGAAATGACTATCTGTCATATCAGCCATTTATACGTCCACTGCTGAACAAAGGCCTCCCCCATAGACTTCCACAATTGTATCATCATTTTGGGGGAACTTGCCAATACTCACCACGCCTGGCATGCGGGTTGGTGAGCGCAGTATGGCTACCGTTTCACAGAAGGGACGCTGCTGCCCGTCCCTCTGGCTTAGATTCCCTTAGTCGCCTTTTACGACATCCACGGGATGAGATGGAGTGGTGCTATATTCTTAATCCGGACACCACACGGACCAACTATCTGTAGGTCATACAAATACACGTTCGGGGATCGAACCCGCGATTCGTAGCGCAACAACCTAATTGCTGACCCATTGCCTCAACCGTGCTGTCATATTTTGTTATATTTAATAGATGCCAATTACTACATAATGAACTGTATTCCGTCTGGTGTCCGGATTAAGAATATGGCACCGCTCCGTCCCATCTATTTACAACTTAAAAGGTGATTAAAGAACGCCAGATGGATGGGCAGCAGCGTCCTTTCTGTAGAACAATATCTATACTGCGCTCACCAACATCCTGTCAAGCGTGGTGAGTACTGGCAAATTCCTCCGACAATGACGACACAATTATGGAAACCAATGGGAGCAATCCAGAGCTGAACTGAGGCCAGGACGTCCTTTGGCTGATATGATGATGATGAAACTGTATTATTTTATAACATAACGTCTTATGATAATTTGTATCGTTATTTTGACAACAGCCAAACCATTTTACCCCTTACATGGCGTCATTATCCAGCGCAACTAAACCGACATAGTGCAGTGCTTTCGCTAACAACTTGATAGTGTATCTCATTAAGAGAACGCTCGGCGACGGACGTTTTACGTCATTAAATATGTAAATAGTTGGAATACGGGCGTCCATTCAACTGACATGTCGCGACGGGCGACTCCGACTTAGAGATCTATGGAGAGCGTATTTTTTTGTTTTTATAATCAAGTGTGCGAATTTGTACTGAAATAAAGTCAGAGACACGTTCCATGTAGTGTCTGAATTAAGAATATAGCACCACTCCATCTCTTCCCGTCGATGTTGTAAAAGGCGACAAAGGGACTCTAAACAAGAAGGATGAGAAGCAGCGTCCCTTCTGTGCAACTGTAGCCATTCTGCGCTCACCAACCCCCTGCCAAGCATGGTGAGTACTGCCAAATTCCGTCCAAAATGACGACGCAGGGCATGCCGTTGTCTTATGGGGAAGGCTTTTGTTCAAAAGTGGATGTATTTTGGCTGATATGATGAAAACACAATGTAGAAAAGTAAACACATGATTTACAAATTACAGTTCAATTGATGTAGGGATCAATTGCATCCACACCACCAATCGTTCATCTTCATCATCATGATCATCATATTAGCCAAAGGACGTCCACTGCTGTACAAAGGCCTTCCCCATAGATATCCGCGATAGTCGTCGTTTTGGAAAGGGGGGTTGCCAGTACTCACCACGCTTGACTGGCGGTAGCGCAAGAAGACATTCGCTTAATCACTGCGCCAACCGTGCCATTCTTACATATTTATATCCGTAGAAACACTCGAGTCAAGTTCATCGCTAACTACGCACAGGACATATAATTTTATATCCTACGAATTTCCTGTGTGGTGCCGGCTACGAATAGCCGACTATGGGATTAGCCGGAGGATGGGCAGCAGCGTCCTTCGAGTACATTAACAACTCTACTGCGATCGCCAACCCGCCTGCCAAGCGTGGCGATTATGACAATACCCCCCAATGAGCACACAACACACCGATATCGGTCGTTGTGGTGATCTTTGAGGGAGGCCTATGTCCTAGAGTGGACTTTATTGGGCCGAAATGATGAATGATGATTTCCAAAAGTCGTGTAGCTAAAGTTATTTGATAATTATATGATAAGATAAAGATAAAAATATTTTTATTCATGTAAAATCAGGCACTTATAGATAGTCATAGCCGTGTGGTGCCGGCTCAGAATACCATCACCCCATTTCATCCCGTGGGTGTCGTAAAAGTCGACTAAGGGATTAACCGGAGGATGGGCAGCAGCGTCCTTCGAGTACATTAACAACTCAACTGGGATCGCCAACCCGTCTGCCAAGCGTGGCGATTATGGCAAGTCCCCCAATGGGCACACAAGTCACAACACACCCATATCGGTCGTTGTGGTGATCTTTGGGGGAGGCCTGTGTCCAGCAGTGGACTTTATTCGGCCGAAATAATAAAAATAAATAGTCAAGACTTTAGTTGCCGTTTAGTTTAATTTTATTTTTGTTGATATAACGAGTTGAAACAGCTCAAAAGTATAAATAAATACTCGCAAGTTCTATATTCCTTTAGCTTTAATCGTCTGTAGTATTGGCATATGGTAAATAGTGGCAATATTATCAGATAAGGGATTACTCCGCCCGCGTCACTTATGGCATATGAACTTATTTACTTGTAATCCTTGAGATGGTTATTAAGTACAGTTTGTAAACTGGTCAGTTAGCGGTATTTAACAGATTATGTTTATTTATACTATTACCTATACCGTGTGGTGCCGACTTGCCGTATGGTGCCGGCTTTGCCGTGTGGTGCCGGCTCAAAATGCCACCACCCCATCTCCTCCTATGGGTGTCGTAAAAGTCGACTAACGGATTAGCCGGAGGATGGGCAGCAGCGTTCTTCGAGTACATTAACAACTCAACTGCGATCGCCAACCCGCCTACCAAGCGTGGCGATTATGGCAAAACCCCCCAATGAGCCCACAACACATCCATATCGGTGGTTGTGGTGATCTTTGGGGGAGGTCTGTGTCCAGCAGTGGACTTCATTCAGCCGAAATGATGATTACCTATGTATATAGGCTCATATGATGGTTTCAATATACTTAACTGTTAATGTGAGTTACAAAGCCTGGGATATTTAGGAGTTGACAGCAAAACTCCCTGGAATATAATTTTATTAATCACACACTCCGTACATATTTCTCGCCTTATAAATTGCACACAATCCAATACGTCTTAAGTGCTAAGAAGTCTAATAAACTTGTACGTCATTTATGTGTCATTAAGTAAATATAATATATTCTATGTATATGAGAGCACGTGTGGTGTCCGGATTAAGAATATAGCACCACTCCATCTCCTCCCGTAGATGTCGTAAAAGGCGACTAAGGGAATCTAAACAAGACGGATGGGCAGCAGCGTCCCTTTTGTGAATCTGTAGCCATACTGCGCTCACCAACCCGCCTGCCAAGCGTGGTGAGTATTAGCAAGTACCCCCCAAAATGATGACACAGTTGTGGAAATCTATGGGGGAGGCCTTTGTTCAACAGTGGACCTATAAATTCCCGATATGATTGATTGATATGAGAGTACTGATAGCCTAGTGGTTGAAGGCTTCCCTTCCATACAGGAGAGTCGTGAGTGAGTTCGATCCCGGCCCGCGCCTCAGCCTTTTCGGATTCATGTACGGATCAGAATTTGATTATCACTTGCGTTAAAGGTGAATGGAAACATCGTGAGGAAACCTGCACACACAATTGGAAATGAATTTCGACCACAGGCGATACTAATAGTCCTTATTCTTTGTACTTTATTGGTAGTCAAGGTATTGATAAACCTTAATCCTATATAGGTACTTACCTATTTGTTTTGGCGTAGGTACAAGATTGTGACGAAGAACGTTGACGTGGCAGACAATAAATAGCCTCTTCTTTAAATTTTCTCAGTGTTTGGTGTTTATTGTATAATTTTTCATGCGTTACCTACTTATTAATTTTTCACATTAGCTCGTAAACATCCACTGCTGAATATAGCCCCCCCCCCCCCCCCCCCCCCCAATTATCACTACAATGAGCAGTCATATGGTATGTTGCCATAACCATTACCTTTGGCAGGTGGATTGGTGATCGCAGTATGTTATTATTAACACAGAAGACGATTCTGCTGCCTATTCTCTTGATATCAACCAATAGTTGCCTTAGGACATCCACTCCACTAGTGGAGACCGGTGGCCTATTTTTTTCCGGGAACCACGTGGAATTTATTCTAATTAGTTAATTTCAGACATGAACCCGTTACTCCTTCTACTCACGAAACACTCCTAATACACACGTATTGTGTACATAGCCTCACCACATAACATACGTGTATTAGTCGTGTATCTCAGATATATATCCACTTGTAGTTCATCATCATCATCATCATATCAGCCATGAAACGACCACTGCTTAACAAAGGCCTCCTCTATAGGTTTCCACACCGACCGGTCCATGTCGTGTTTCGTAATTTTCGGGGGAATTGCCAATACTCACCCCACTTGGCAGGCAAACTGGTGAGTGTAGTATGGCTAGTATTCTACAGAAGAGACGCTGCTGCCCATCCCTCTAATTTAGAGCTCTTTAATTACGTTTTACAACACGAGAGCAGATGGTGTGGTGCTATAATCTTAATCCGGACACTACACAGAAAGAACACGTAGTTGTCTTACTTCAATAATTCAATGAGCTGTTTTTTTCTTAACATTCACCACAGCTTGACAGTTAGTCAAAAATGATACCACTACAAAAAATATCTTTACGTGCCTCACATTTTCATTACATGCAATTTTTACCGCATAAACTCAAACAAAAAGAGCAAGAACGGTAAACCACGATTGTTGCTTTATTTTGCCGTCTACGGAAAGGCAACTTATAGCAATTTAACATTGACTACTTTGTGCCCAATGACACTTTCGATTCACAGCGGACGTTGTATATTAGGAGCGCATAGCTGGCATTAACCTGTCTCCTGCATACTACGACAGTTCTTAATTAGTGATTTTGATGATATGTTTATGCCCAAGTCTATTTATTACTATATTATTCCTCTAAAAATATAGTTTTTTGTATATATTTTGAACATACAGTGAGCTAACGTGGTGATCAATGTTGTCTCTTCTCTCTATGAGAAACAGTTCATAATTTTGGCCGAATGAAGTCCACTGCTGGACACAGGCCTCCCCCAAAGATCACCACAATGACCGATATGGGTGTGTTGTGGGCTCATTGGGGGGTTTTGCCACAATCGCCACGCTTGGCAGACAGGTTAACGATCGCAGTTGAGTTGTTAATGTACTCGAAGGACGCTGCTGCCCATCTTCCGGCTAATCCCTTAGTCAAATTTTACGACACCCACGAGAGGAGACGGGGTGGTGGTATTCTGAGGCGGCACCACACGGCAATATAATATATTATATTATCGGCTTATATTATCATCATCATCATATCAGACAAAGGCCAAAAATATTTCATTCTAGCTCAGCTTTTCGACAAAGCTAAAGACTAAAGACATTTGTTCTTATAAATTATTCGGTACAGTTAGGTGAGCTCAGTGGCTATGTAAAGTGGCTTACGGTTGAAATTAATAATCAATCTAATCGGAAATCTTTGGATCTTAGATTGAGGATTTGTGTATTTTTGTGTTAAATGTGATCTTAACACAAAAACAGATCTAGTTCCAAATCTTAAATGTAAAAATTTTGGAATAGATTGGTTACTAATTTCGGCTATTAGAGCGTTACTTGTTCAAGCTACTCAAGTACTACTTGCTACTCAAGTTCGGTCTCCGCACGAAAAAAATATTCGTATGACCCACAGATCGTTGATTCGGGTCTGGGTGTTTGTGAACCACCACCACTGCTATTAGGAATACCAGAAAAACGAACTGATACGGATAGGTAACATTTTACTGGAATATGGTGTACTTTAAGAATTTCCAAATGTGGTTAAACAAATAAAATTGTAGCTTGGGCTCTTAACCACAAGCACAGAGCACCTAATAGCCAAAGCACACACGATATTATTAGCATCAGCAATCGGATGTGGTAGATTTTCGGTTACCTAAAACTGCGATTAAGCTGTTAACTCCACACATTTGTGCGCTTACTACTACCCCGCTCACTCGTGCTTACTCTTTATTTGAATGTAGTTTGATATCGATGACGCTTATGTCCCGCTCTCATGCTGAGCAAAATATACAATCGTTGCATCTAGCGAAAGAAACAAACGCAATAATTCAGTCGCAGCTTTTGGCTTCCGAAATGCGATCAAGTCGCCGAACGCTGCTGCTAATGGTGTCGTGTGTGCTTTGACTCTAATAGTCTAATAAACGTAATGTTTTCACTATACAATATTAATATGATTTTTATAAGCATTGCCTTAGCTCTACAGTAGGTACCCGTTGTAAGTACATCTCTGACGCTTACCGCACGCAGCCTCCGTCACTTTGCCACGCAAATTGCTTTACTGAACGCTCGCGCCGCCTTGACGCTGTACAGTTTTAGGATACCGCGAAAAATACGAGAAATACATTCATTATTTTAGTATAAGAAGTTTGACTGTGGGCAATTTTTTTAAAAGGAACCATGTTATTTCTACCGAACCGCCACAAACCAAATAATGGTAATATTAACGGTAATCAACAATCCATTAAAGTGTTTTATTACATACAGAAATTTTCTGGTGGGCTATGTAATAGAGACCATAAACAATTGTTAGCTTCGAGGGGTCAACCAGTAGGCTAAAGGGGTCCCATATAGTACGATACGTTTAGACTGGGCAGCATTCGGCCAGCTTCGTCAGATCTTCTCGTCGTCTTGTATTCTGCAATGTCTGAAAACGAAAGTTTACCTATCATCGAGTATCCGTTGCCCATTTGTACATCATCACCTGATGATGATCATATCAAGCAAAAAAGCGTCCATTGCTGAACAAAGGTCCCCCCTGTAGATTTCCACAACGACCGATTGCATACCGTGTGTCATAATTTTGGAGGGAAGTTGCCAGTACTCACCACGCTTGGGTTTATGAGCGCAGAATGGCTGCTGTTCCACAGAAGAGACGCTCTTGCTCATCCCACTGATTTAGAGTCCCGTAGTAGCCTTTTATTACATCCTCGGGAGATGCAGTGGTTCTCTTTTCTTAATCCGGTTACCACAAGGTGCGGAAGCCAAGTTACCATGCTATAAAAAAAGAAATGGAGACCGCGCACCGGAAAACGCAGCGTGGGACGACCTCCAACGAGGTGGACAGACGACCTGGTGAAGGTCGCTGGGAGTCGTTGGATGAGAGCGGCATGTGACCGCTCGTTGTAGAAATCTAAGGGGGAGGCCTTTGTTCAGCATTGGACGTCCTGTGGCTGATATGACGATGAAAAAAAAAATCAAGACACGGAACCCGTCCACACTAGCAATGCACAAGCATCACACTTTTCCCATTCACCGCTAAAATTAGTCGACGGATTGTTATTGGTTAAATTATTCAGAAGGCGTTCGATGCCTTTAAGTGAATTTCGCGATCGGACCACCACAGTTTTTATTCTTCTATTCTACACAGCGTACACACAGAAGCTCGCAAAATTAGTTACTGCTAGTTATTACTGGTTAATACTATCTATCTGAGTCACTAAGAAACCCGTTCGAATGAAAATCGAACGTGAAGCATCAAAAACTTGAAGCAAACAGAAGGCCAATTCTCGTAATTTAAAAATGTTCAAAATATAGTTCCGATCTAGTCTCAGTGTCATAAATGTCACAAATGGTATTCTTCTAAACTAACAAACAACGTCAAACGTGAATTTACACTGTGATGAGATCGAAAATGGATCGAAAGTTGATCGAACTCGGTACGGTAAACGGTATTCTGCTAACATGTACTAAATTGTCATTAAATAAACGTCAAAATTGAGATTGAAATGAGACTAGATCGAGATTATACTGAAATCTGACTGAACTTTAAGTGTCGCAGAATACCAATTTTTCAGTCAATTCATAATTTAATCTCAGTTCGGTCAAGTTTTAGTCATAGTGTAAATTAATTACGAGAATTGGCCCTCTGATCAATGTTATATTCTAGATTGTCAAGCTTGATGATTGCTTGGTGATGGTGTAATAATGTCTGCTCATGTTTCTCATATTACTAGGTATCGGATAATTACCTTAAATGAAAGGGCATACCTTTCGGCAAGATATATATGCGCAATCGCGAGAAATAGAAATAAAATTAATGAAATGTACTTGATTGACACAAGCTGTCAGTCACGTGACAGCTTACACTGTAGTACTGACGACCAATACACCACGTCACAGCACGTGTGACCCGTCTTTGCTAATACTTGTAACAGATGAACGAGCCGTAGTGTTGACGATAAATCGTCTGTAAAATAATGGAATGTAAGTATTTAGGTAATAGACAATAGACAAAGACTCAAAGCTGTGTTTTTTAGTAATGTGAGGTTCACCTTTAAGTTTAAAAAGAACAGGTTTTGTTTAACTTGCAAATAGATGACATTGATACATTAGTCCGTCTGTCTGTCTGAAGGTTTTTTAATATTTATTAACACAATCGCTTTGACACCATGATTTATTTTATACAATAAGCCTGCGGTTAGTTTCGCATGAATTTAGAACGTTGGCAAAATTTTAGGTTATTTCTAATCTGATTAATTTTATCAAACTTATTTCAAGTTATTTATATTTTTGCGTACAAATAGTTCAAATGTCAAGTCAATATAATCCTGAAATTGTCCTCGATATATGAGAATACGCTCTCCCGGGTAGATCATAGAACCGTATACCCAAGACTCACCAGTAAACGGTAAGTGAAGGACAACACAACAACCCTCTGAGAATGAATGCCTGTTATATCAAAAGTGTACACAAAAAGCCTTCAGTGTCTAAAACTGTTGTGAAAACTGAATGATGTAAGAACATGTTAATATTTTTATTGTTTTTCGAAGTAGTCTCCGTTCCTTTCTAAGCACCCTCGCATGCGATGGAACCAATGATTGAAGCAGTGAGCCGACTCTTATTTAGGGATCACTTCCACGTTTTTTCCGAACTTACCACGATCTTCGGGGCTCATGAAGTGAATTCCTCGAAGTCTATCTTTTATTTTGGACAATAAATAAAAGTAGCAAGGTGCCAGGTCGGGACTGTAAGGAGGATGACTCCCTAATTCCACACCTTCCATAGACAAATATTCGATTGTCCGTCTGCCAGCCTGATAGAGGAGGATCGAGCTTTTTGGGCGCTGCTGTCGAACATTTGCCAAGACAACTCAATAATGACTAACATCATCTGCAGTAATTGTCCTTTTATCCTCAGCGCAATAGCTGCAAAATGACCCGTCCGTCCAAAAAAGTAACTATATTATCTGTTACCAGCGATAACATAGCGCACAGAGACTTAGTCACTCATTATGAACCTCATAAGAAAGCTCAAGCGTGCTATAATGCGAGCTTTGAAGGAGCGTTTGCTATCAGAAATTCCCAGCCCAATTACTGTGTGAAGCGGATGTCCTAAAAGGTTTTTTTATACAATGTCGTGATGAGACCAGCATGTCAAGCGTCATGCCTGCTTATAACAATTGTAATGCTACCCAGAACTACTCCTGCTTGGCACCATACTACGTTCGTTACCTCCAGACATATTCAATAGATATTCCCAGGATTTTCTCTAGCTTCAGTGCTCTTCAAACCGGAACGCTCTGGTTTAAAGCTCACTACCGCTTGTCGGCGAATATGTATCTGGCACTACGATACCTACCTAACCGGACTCTTGCAGTAAGAGAGCACCAGTGACTGAGGTGTAGACAGGTTGCAAAAATGCGAAGCTTATACCAATGCTGATTGTCATAAGCATTCGTAAGTCAAATGTGACCGAAGACGTCACAACGAGCTCGCTTCAAAATATCGAAACGAAAATATTCGCAGTTGGAATCGTTTGAAATCATTTTACTTTCAGTCACGTAGTGAAATGTTTACAATTCCAACTTTTAGTTTTGAAATTGTCGAAAGGGTATTCCATTATTTTATGAGATGGTGCGTGACAAAAAGTGGCATGAATTGAGTAAAATTATACTTAATCAGTCATCAAACAGATTTTGGCGCAGTGGCGAGTCGCCACTGCTTTTATGGCTTTTTGTGTTTGACTGTTCGTGTATGTGAAATTTATGCAGAAAACTGTACCCGCGACACAGAAGAAACCAAGGAGAGGAAAATCCTTTGTTTAAAAAACACCTCTGTTTAACTTCAATCGACTTATGGCCGAAATTATTGACCAATCTAATCCCAAATTTAAGTTAAAAAAACATGGTCTATTTTTGTATTAAAATCACTCGATTATTAATTTCAGCCGTTAGGTAACTCTGGTGGTAGATCTCTAGCATGATTCCGTCTAAGCAGGTACCACCGGAGTGCCAGATATTGTACCTTCAAAGTCTTTGAACTTTGGACATTACTGTGTTCCGGTTTGAAGGGAAAAGGTTTGTAGCTAGTGACTCTTGGCGTAAGAGAATAATAATTAAAAGAGAGTTTAAAAAAAATAAAAAAAATATATATATATATATATTATCTATTATTAATTGCCGTGTAGTGCCGTTCGAACCCTACCCGTTATACTTATTGATGTGCACCCCATTCTAGCACAAACATATTTTGAATATGCTTTATTGTCCACCATTAGGAAACATAATGCATCATCATCTCAGCCAAAGGCCGTCCACTGCTGAACAAAGGCCTCCCCCATAGATTTCCATAACGAGCGGTCACATGCCGCCCTCATGCAACGACTCACAACGACCTCACCAGGTCGTCTGTCCACTTCGTTGTAGGTCGTCCCACGCTGCATTTTCCGGCGCGCGGTCTCCACTTGAAAACCTTTTTACCCCAACGGCGATCAGTTCTACGAGCAATGTGCCCTGCCCATTGCCACTTCAGTCATGTCTTGCCGACAGTAAAGTTCTTCTACGGACCTCCTGATTTGATCTTGTAGAGAAATACCAAGCATAGCTCTCTCCATAGCTCGCTGAGTGACCTTGAGCTTTCTTATGAGGCCCATAGTGAGTGACCACTTTTTCCGTTTGGTGTCCGGACTAAGGACTAGCACCACTCCATCTCCTACCGTAGAGGTCGTAAAAGTTAACTAAGGGACTCTTAACCAGAGGAATGTATAGCAGCGTCCCTTTTGTTGAAGAGCAGCCATTCTGTGCTTACCAATCCGGCTGCCAACCGTGGTGAGTATCGGCAAATTCCCCCCAAAATGAAGACACAACATTATACATGAACTAATGTAACATAATGTACAATGGGAAATCTTATCACTAATAGAGATCTTTTCTATACAACCTTAGAAGATATAATATAACATACATATTTAGCTTAGTGGTCATCAACATATACCATACTACACTCATTCATTCATAGTTTTCAGCCGAATAAAGTCCACTGCTGGACACAGGCCTCCCCCAAAGATCGCAACCATGACCGGTTTTCTGGTTATGTTGTGTACTCATTGGGGGGTTTTGCTATAATCAAGCGTGGCTGGCAGGTGGGTTGGTGATCGCAGATGAGTTATTAATGTATTCATATACTCATATAACACAAAACAAACGACTATCTCGTGTTCTCTTGATACACCCAATTTCTGCTAACACGCTTCAACTAAATTAATTGAGCTGAAAGTTATTAAGATCTTAAATCCAGTATCAACCTCTCGGAGTAATTAGCAAGTTTCATCGTATCATTAACCAACTAGTTACAATTTCTAATTGAATTCTAATAACACCGTAATAAGAGTATTCTTTTTGAAAAGGCAGCTTTATAGCCTGTTGATCTCAGTTTGTTGTCTTTTAAGTTGTCTTTTATTTTCCATTGTTAGTGTTACATTAAAAATGACTTTATAATATCTAGCATATAAGTGACGTATTCACTCACTATGGGCCTAATTAGAAAGCTATTTCTCTAAGATTTAAATTAGAAATGAGGATATACGTAGAAGAACAAAAATTGCCGACAGTTAAAAGGATTAGTAAGCTGTAATAACGAGAACATAGCTCGTAGAACTGATGGCCGTTGGTGCAGAAAGGTTCTTGAGAGGTGCGACGACCTGTTTAAGGCAGCCCGGAGCCGTTGGAAGAGATTATCATGTATCTGGTCGTTGCGGAAATCTATACAGCAGGAATTCGTTCAGCGGTAGACCTTCGGCTAGTATAATGATGCTGATGAAATTTTAAATTAAAAGACGTTTACTGTGTATAAAAAATACAAAATACTGATAACTAATAATGCTCAGTGGGAGGTTCGCTATACTCACCACGCTTGGCAGGCGCGTCAGCGATTGAGTTGTAAATGTACTCGAAGGACGCTGCTGCCCATCCTCCGTCTAATCCCATAGTCATATTTAACGACATACAAGGGATGAGATCGCGTAGTGCTATTCTTAGCTGGCACCACACTGTCTGTCCAATATCCCGACTGAAAAGCGAAATTCATTTTCGAACTATCACTGCTACCATCTTGGAAACCTCGTTGATACTCGCCAGAAGCTCGCGTGCTCCACCTCGTAAACCTCGGGCGCGCATTACCAAAATACGTATCAGCACGTATCGTATGCGTGTGGACGATAAATTATGCTAGTTAATACGAAAACCCTTCCACGAGCGTTATTCGGCTGTAATTAATAACGAAACCATACGATACCATCTTTTTAGTTAAGTCTTCGGTCCGACACGCACACTGGTTTTTTGGGTTGCACGTATTAGAATACAATATTAGTCGTAGACGAATTTTGAAAATGTGATTCTTATGGCCGAACACTGAAATTCCACTTAATATTAAAAAATCTCTACTCATCAGCTTATCATCATATCAGCCAAAGGATGTCCACTACTGAACAAAGGCCTCCCCCATAGATTTCCACAACAATCGGGTACATGGCGTGTGTCGTCATATTGAGGAGAATTTGCCAGCCCGAGACGGCGGCGCGTGGATTCTGCGCCCGCCACTCTGAAGATAGGTGCGGCCAGCCAGGTCACACAGAGACGGGGCCTGTCAAACACTGATGAGCCGATACCTGCCTAAACTGCGGTCTAATGCTGACAAAGCGGAAAGCTGCTGCCCATCCCTCTGGTTTGGAGTCCCTTAGTCGCCTATTACGACATCCACGGGAGGAGACAGAGTGCTGCTACATTCTTAATGCGGGTACCACACGGACGCGAATGTGACTATGGTTACGCTGCACTGGGATAAGACGTTCGGCCTCTATTCCGTGTATTGTAATGTCACACCCCCGACATGACAAATCAAGGTATGTAACTAGTCGTTGTGGAGATTTATAGGGAGGCATTCTTTCTGCAGTGGATAGTTTTTGGATGCTATGATGATAATGATGATGTTGCAGCTGCTTATGATATCAATCGACTTTTACGACAGTTATGGGTGGAGAGAGGAGTTTTATTCTGTGCCGGGAAACACGCGGAACAATATGCGTATCGCTTTAGTTTTATTATTAGTTTTATATGACTACTTGTTATCCTAGACGATAACACTAGATATGAGCTGAAAATTTGAAACGTGACTAACAGGCAACAAGAGTAGCAGCGTCTACTGAGTAAGTGATAACACCGTAAAACTGGTATTATCGGTCAATAAACCGTTATCCTTATCATCATCATATCCAAAGGACGTCCACTGCTGAACAAAGACCCTCCCCATAAATGTTCACAATTACCTGGTCACTTTTGTGGGAAATTGCCAGTACTCTCCACGCTTGGCAGGCGGGTTGGTAAGCGCAGTATGGCTACTGTTTCACAGAGGGATGCTGCTCCCTCTTGTTCAGAGTTTCTTAATTGCTTTTTGTGACATCCACAGGATGAGATCGAGTTGTGCTAGATTCTTACTCCGGACACCACACGGATCCCTTATATCTAAAAGTAAAAATGCATTGGTAAATATTGGATCTGTCTTAGAAGAAACTAATCAATGAACATTTATTATTTGACGGCCATTGTGAATGAAAATATAGCGTAAAAAATCATAAAACTTCATAGCCAAGTCTCTCATTGTGTACAAGTCTTTCAGCATTTCCAGACTTAGTTAATAGGTTACAACGAACAGTAGCCGCCATGTTCACACGTCCTGAAATTAAAGATTAATCGCCGCGATAAAATGACGCGTTTCGTTCTAAAATACAGTTGACAAAACGCCATCCGTGTGAAATGTTTTCGTGTTTATTTTGTACAGTTACAACTTTATTTCTTTATCTTTGTAGGTGATCGAGAGAAATTAATTGGTATTATGCTGGAATTCAGATTTTTGTTATTGAGGTAATTTATAACACAACAATCCGTAAAGTGACCAAAGAAATGAAAAAACTAAAACGCTGAATTTGGAGTAAGTTAACTATTTTAGTTGAAGGACCAATTGCTGTCAAAGCAGACAATATCTTTAGCTATAAACTTCAGCTATAAAATTATAAGCAAGCAAATAGTACCTGACGCTGGTCAAACATTAATGTTAATCTACAATCAGATGAAGAAGAAGCTGGTGATCTATATGCGAAAATTAGAGAGCCCATCAAATACGGCGAATAATTGAGGGTAAGCTTTGTAGTGACTCTGAAATTGACTTACAGCCGAAATTAACAATCAATCTACTCCAAAATCTTAAGAATTTTAACTTGATAGGTATAATATTAAAATATGTGTATGGACTACAGTTAATTGTTCCGGGTCTGGGTGTCTGAGCATGTGAGATTTATGAATATAAAGTATGTAACCCACGGTGCAGGATAAAAATAAGAGTGAGCGATTCGTTATTTTTGTAAGGTAAAAGTACTTTACTAAAGGACGGCTCGTATATGAATGACTGTACTTTAAGGTAACCACAAATAGACCTAACCGTAAGTTCCTTTTGGTATTCAAAGAAGTTATTTTAGACTGAAATACCAATCACATGTGTCCTTGTGTTCTAAATGTCTAATTGTAAATTAACGATTCAATATGTAATTTCACACAACATAAATAAATGTGACCGGATTAAGAATATAGCACCTCTCCGTCTTCTCCCGTGGATGACGTAAAAGGAGACTAAACTAAATCAGAAGCATGGGTAGCAGCGTTCCTTACATAGAACAGTAGCCATACCGCGCTCAGCAAGCCGTCTGCCAAGCTCAGTGACTACTGGCAAATATCCTCCAAAATGATGATACATTTACGGAAATCTATGGGGGAGGCCTTTATGATAAATTCATTTATTTCATACTTAGTATTTGTCTATATTATTAATGTAGCAGTCCTTTGGCAGATGTGATGATGAAGATGATAATAACAAAATATCATCCTCATTCTAAAATCATTCTAAGAAACAACTCGCACATTTTTCCACTTGTTTATAAAAAACTATTGGCCTTCAACCAATCGGACTGATCCCCATGTCGTTGGTAGATATTTGCGGTTTCAATATACTTAGTGATTGGTATCAAACTGGCAGTTTCACACGTACCTCGATGTGAGACCGCAGCCGATATTATTGTTTCTTTGAAATTTTACTTAGAACTGCTTCTGTTTTGTTCAAATAGAGAGTTTTTTGTTCAAAAGTGGTAAGTGGTTCGTAAGTTTTTGTGGTAGACTTAGTATTTGTTACTTTGTATGCAATATTTTCTTTGAGTTGCAATAACAATTACGGTAATAGTTAAACATTTTGGCTGGTACAAGTAACTGAAACAAGTAAAAAGTAATTGTAATTTAAAAAAACAACTGCGTAAAAATAACAAACGCCATAATTATATTATTCAAATATCCTCCTATAATATTTGTTATTTTGTGTTTTCCTGATCTGCTTGGCGATTTAACCAAAATTTGGCGCTTAGGGAGAGTTTAACAAACACAGATTTTAGAAACCTACAAATCATAATTCATAGTGTCCAAACAAGCGGACGAAAGCACAAGCGGAGGCGTATTCTTATTCAACCGCAAATTTCCTGCAGCTTCCGATATGATTGCAGGAAGCACGGTCTGCTCCCCACACCTGCTTATTGTGGCTTTCGTAGAAATGTATTTATGTATCTACTGAGCTGTGTATACTTGTATGTGTTTATAGGTTTTGTGTTTTCAGATTTATAAGTATTTACGCTGGCTTAGGTCGCCGTGTGGTGCCGGCTCAGAATACCACCACCCCATCTCCCGTGGGTGTCGTAAAAGTCGACTAAGGGATTAGCCGGAGGATGGGCAGCAGCGTCCTTCGAGTACATTAACGACTCAACTGCGATCGCCAACCCGTCTGCCAAGCGTGGCGATTATGACAAAACCTTCCAATGAGCCCACAACACACCCATATCGGTCGTTGTGGTGATCTTTGGGGGAGGCCTGTGTCCAGCAGTGGACTTCAATCGGCCGAAATGATGATCTATTGATCTGTGTGTACTTGTATGTGTTTATTGATTTTGTGTTGTTAATGGTGTTATCGAATTTATACGTATTTACGCAGGCTTAGGTCGCCGTGTGGTGCCGGCTAAGATAACCACCACTCCACCTCATCCCTTGGGTTCCATAAAAGCCGACTATGGGAATAGCCGGAGGATGGGCAGCAGCTTCCTTCGAGTACATTTATTACCTAACTGCAATCACCAACTCGTCTGCCAATGTACCGATTATGGCAACCCAATAAGGACACAGCACAAACCCATACCGGTCGTTGTGACAATCTTTGAGGGAGGCCTTTGTTCAGCAGTGGGTGTGCTTTGACAGACGTGATGATTGTTATGCGTGTCGATTTGATTAGATTTTTTTGTACATGCCGTGGAGTATCATTTTAATATTATGTTAGCACATCTTCAACGAGAACATTTTATGTGGTGGGTAATTCCTCTACCTCCGTCCTGCGCAAGGCGGAGGGGCGTGCTGGGTTCTTATTGGCTGTAACCACTACAATTTCCTTCTTTAGCACGTTGAAATTGAGGTTGTGCATACCCGAGGATCCAAGAACGAGTAGTGCAAAACTACAGTCCACAACAAATTAAATCACGCTAGCCAAGTGGAGGTAGAAGATTATCTATAATATTAATGTTCATGTACATTTTAATTAATTATTTTGTATATTATAACTAAAGTATTTGTTGGTTTATTAATATATTTTAAACTGTATTACTCCTGTGTGTAATACAGTTTAATATATTTTAAACTGTATTACTCACACTTGTCGTCTGGTGCCGGTTCAGAATACCAACACCCCATGTCCTCCCGTGGGTGTCGTAAAAGTCGATTATGGCATATTATATTATTTTTCTCGCTTCTTACCGAAGAGAGTATTTTTTTCTTTCATACTTCCATTTTAATATAATTTAAATTATATAATTGTTGTATATCATACAAAACAATACATTTAACAGTCACCAGTTCTTTTAATTGTACGTAAATTTGTCTAGCTTCAAGTATCGCCTGAAACGTTGGCTTATCGAGCAAATATTTTACAGTTACGAGGAATTTTGAAATAATTTACTTAATTGACATAAAATGGACTTATTACTTGTATTATTATTTATGACTGTGTATTGTGATTGATATTGACAAATTTTCTGAATTATTGACTCTATTGACAAGAATGTATTACCGCTATAATTATTTATCATAGTTGGTTATGTATTGTGATTGACATGTAAATTGGCTTTACGAAATAAATGAATATGAATATCTTGATACCATTTCGGACTAAACTCGTAACTTCGAGAAAATAAATAGGTATATAAAAACTATGATGCAACGAGAACACAGACAGCCGGCTATGGTACAATGTGACTGGCCTAAAACAACGGCAGGGTATCGGCCGATTAGCTACACCAACATAAACTACAGCGAACAACCGTTTTTGTCTACACTTTGTAATTCTGTAGAAAATTACGGTTTTTATAACGCAGGTCATGTTTTTTTTGAGTCTCGGATTGTCGTTAATTAATTAATAAGAGGGATCGATACAATATGTTACGGAAATTAAGCGGGTTTGTACCGTACCGTGTAAAGGGGAATTACATAATAAGTGGGACAGTTTAATAAAAATACAGGCTGTTAATTTCCCCTCCTTTAAAAGCAAATGGTATATAAAATAAATTGGAATACCCATGTGAAAAAATACAAAATTATATTATAAAATAGATAGATCCAAATTGTAACCAAGAAATCCTAAAGAATATTAGTATAACTAAATTCTTATTATTTTAAACAAATTAAGTTAATACAAAATAAATTGATAATTGAAAACTGATAAATATTTAAGTCACATCAAAATGAACCTATCTAATTAGTATATTGTTGTGAGTAAACTTAATTTTAGACGGCATGTTTGGTGAAGTGGCTAAGCTATTAGTTTTCTGCGCTACGTATCGCTGGTTCGATCCCCGCACGGAACAAATATTTGTATGATCTACAGATAGTTGATTCGGGTCTGGGTGTCTGTAAACAGTACCCACTACACAGGAGAAGTCAAAGTGTGGGACAACGTATTATTAAAATAGATGTATACATTTTATACATGGTTAATATACGAAGTGTTTAGAATAGAATATTCTTTATTGTACACCATTTTAAAAACAACTACTAGGAATCTATGAACAGTAATTGTACAATGGGCAGTCTTATCGCTATTAGCGATTTCTTACAGACAACCTTTTGATGGACAAGAAATAGAAGGAAAAAGAAAAAGTGGGTAGTCCGTGGTGTACTTATTATATTCATCATATCAGCCACAGGTCGTCCACTGCTGAACAAAGGCCTCCCCCTTAGATCTCCACAACGAGCGGTCACATGCCGCTCTCATCCAACGACTCCCAGCGACCTTCACCAGGTCGTCTGTCCACCTCGTTGGAGGTCGTCCCACGCTGCGTTTTCCGGTGCGCGGTCTCCATTCGAGAACCTTTTTGCCCCAACGGCCATCAGTTCTACGAGCAATGTGCCCTGCCCATTGCCACTTCAGCTTACTAATCCTTGCAGCTATGTCGACAACTTTAGTTCTTCTACGGATCTCCTCATTTCTGATTAGATCTCGTAGAGAAATACCAAGCATAGCTCTCTCCATAGCTCGCTGAGTGACCTTGAGCTTTCTTATGAGGCCCATTGTGAGTGACCACGTCTCTGTTCCATATGTCATCACTGGTAACACACACTGGTTAAAGACTTTCGTCTTTAGGCATTGCGGTATTGTTGACGAAAAGACGTTGCGAAGTTTCCCGAACGCTGCCCAGCCGAGTCGGATTCGACGATTGACCTCTTTCTCGAAGTTGGACCTACCTAACTGGACAGTTTGTCCCAGGTAGACATACTCGTCAACAACTTCGAGAACAGAGCTCCCAACGGATATTGGGATGGGCACGACATGGGCATTTGACATGACTTTCGTCTTGCCCATGTTCATTTTAAGGCCCACCTGTTGGGAAACCCTGTTGAGATCATCGAGCATTGTGCTGAGCTCTTGCAGCGATTCTGCCATGACTACGATATCGTCGGCAAATCGAAGGTGAGTGATATACTCGCCATTGATGTTAATGCCGAATCCTTTCCACTCCAGCAGCTTGAAGGCATCCTCCATTGCAGCGGTGAACAGTTTCGGGGAAATTACGTCCCCCTGTCTCACACCTCTCTGCAATGGAATTGCCCCCGTGCTCTGTTCATGTACTCGGACCGACATGGTGGCGTTTCTGTATAAGCACTTCAACACTTCAATGTACCGATAGTCAATGTGGCACCGCTGCAGAGATTGCAGCACTGCCCAGGTTTCGATCGAATCGAAGGCTTTCTCATAGTCCACAAACGCCAAGCATAGTGGCAGATTATACTCCTCGGTCTTCTGTATAACCTGCCGCAGCGTATGGATGTGGTCTATGGTACTGAAACCTTTTCGGAAACCGGCTTGTTCGGGAGGCTGGAAGTCATCAAACCTGCGCTCGAGACGATTCGTGATGACCCTTGAAAACAGCTTATAAACATGGCTCAGAAGTGAGATGGGTCTGTAATTCTTCAATAAGGTGTTATCACCCTTTTTGAAGAAGAGCGCCACCTAACCTCTGTTCCACGCTTCCGGCGTTGTGCCCTCGAGTAAGACGGAATTGAATAGCTTCTGAAGGACTTTAAGTACCGGTGTGCCACCCGCTTTCAGAAGCTCTGTCGTAATTCCGTCCCCACCCGGCGCCTTGTTATTTTTAAGCTGTTTCAAGGCCATCCTAATCTCGTACAGGCTGATGTCCGGGATATCCTCGGTATAGTGTCGGGTTAGTTTGGCTCGCGGGTCTTTGTCAGAGCCAATGGTAGGTATAGTTACCGAGGTGTATAACTGCCGGTAGAACTTCTCAATCTCTCTCAAAACCTCTGGCTTAGTCGACGCTACGCTGCCGTCCTCGGTCTTCAGCTTCATAATACGACTTTGCCCAATAGACTTGTCACTTGCGAACACTTTGGAGCCTTGATTCCGCTCAATCGCCTCTTTAACACCTATTATATTAATATAATCAAATAGCGTATCTAGACAATTAAATTTAATACGAATAGGTATATATTCCATAAATTACTTAAACAATATGCACATATACACAACCATACATAATACTTTACTCAATCTATATATATATAAATGAATGTTTGTGTGTATGTCCTTTATAGAATTGTAAACGATGCATTTGATCATGTTATGATTTTCAGAAAAGTGTTGTGCATGAGCCTTCTGAGATTTCTGAGTTGGTACGACCAATCTTTGACAGATGACGCCACTATCATTCCAATGAATTTCATTTCTATATATATAAAATTAAACGGCGGGTGAAACCGCGGGTCCCGGCTAAATAATAATCATACAATATAAATAATAATCCACGAATTAAATTTCATTCAGTATTTAGTTAACATTGACGCCTAATCGCCCGAAACTACGTTAAAGCGAAACAAAAAAAAACAAACAAGAAACAACAATAGCTTCACAAAAAATACCATAAACTTTTATTTTTATATTTAAATCTAGACCTGGTGAAAGCCTAAAACGGTCTAACGGCATACCCAAAACAAATTTAGATAACCGAGACATTCGCCCAAATCTGGCGTTAAGAAACTTTTCGATGCGTTTCAGTGCCTTACCAGTCGCCTACTAAGAGTACGGTAACTCTTTTATTTGTACCGTTTTATGTGGTAACTTATCGGTGGAAAAAATCTTATTGCTTAAGTCCGGCTAGGTAAGTACCATCGCAGTGCAAGATATTTGCCGCCAAGCAGTAGAGTTTAAGCTTTAAACATTACTGTTTCTGTTTGAAGGGCACTGTAGCTAGTGAGGACATAACAGACTAAACAATTAATGTCAATAGTGCAGAAATTGTCCTCGGTAGCATTACAATTGTTATGGGTAGGCCTAACGCTTTCCACTAAGCGAATAACCATGTGTAAGGGTATAGGTCTGAGCTCAAATGGATGCCCATTCGCCAGAGTAATAATATGCGCTCGTTGACCATGCTTTTCTCACTACTCAGTTCTCCCACCCCTCCTTCTTATCTGAATGAATTTGAATTTTGATTTTTTTTTAAACGTTGCCCCACTCTTGTTTTGCTCCTGTGTCGTGGGTGCGTTTACAGACATGAATTCCACACACAATACACCCAGACCCGGACAACTACCTGCAGATCATACAAATATTTGTTCCGTGTGGGAATCGAACCCACGACCGGAGCGCAGCAGCCGACTGTATCGGCCACTGCACCAACCGTGCCGTCTTTTATGCCTCACTTTCAATATATTTGTTGTACTCACTCTAGGAATCTACGTTCTTCGAACAATTTTCTTCTACACTGTCCTTCTCATATTTCTGGTTTGGTACATTCTTCCTTTCATGAATATGAATATATTATTATATAAATATATACCAAGCCGTGTGGTGCCGGCTCAGAATGCCACCACCCCATTTCATCCCGTGGGTGTCGTAAAAGTCGACTAAGGGATTAACCGGAGGATGGGCAGCAGCGTCCTTCGAGTACATTAACAACTCAACTGCGATCGCCAACCCGTCTGCTAAGCGTGGCGATTATGGCAAGACCCCCCAATGAGCACATAACACTCGAATATCGGTCCTTGTGGTGATCTTTGGGGGAGGCCTATGTCCAGCAGTGGACTTCACTCGGCCGAAATGATGATGATGATGATACCAAACCAATCCATACTTCTGTGCAATGCACTTCCTCCGGAAATCAGGATGACTACGGGTAGGTACGTACTTAAGCGGAGAGTTCGTGATTACTTTTTCAACTAAATGTTAGCAGAATCATCATAACATCTTTTCTAAGACTTATATTATTAATATGTGTGTATTTATTTATTCATATTATATTATATTGCCGTGTGGTGCCGGCTCAGAATACCACCATCCTATCTCTTCCGGTGGGTGTCGTAAAAGTCGACTAAGGGATCAGCCAGAGGATGGGCAGCAGCGTCCTTCGAGTAACATTAACAACTCAACTGTGACCGCCAACCCGTTTGCCAAGCGTGGCGATTATGGCAAAACTCCCCAATGAGCCTACAACGCACCCATGTCGATCGTTGTGGCGAACTTTGAGGGAGGCCTGTGTCCAGCTTTGGACTTCATTCGGCCGAAATCATGATTTATTTATACTAGTAGATATGTATGTGTAGATTATTATTTGTAAATTTACTTGTGTATGTAATATATTGTTAGATTTCTTTAGTTTTATGCTATTTTCAACATATTGCACCTACCATGATGTCTCTTCTTCACCTTATGGTTGACTTGTAGACAATGCCTACGACATTAAGTTCGCCTATGTACTGCATAACGATTAAATAAATAAATGACCTTCTCGTCTCACCACCTTGTTGTATAAAAATGTTAGTGTAAGGATTTAAAGTATAACTGGTACAAAGGTCTTAAGAGTTTTTTTTTTTTAATATTTTATTTCTCACTAATTACTTGCGTCATTTTCTTTTGAAACGAAAGTCCATGTTGCACTTTTTATGTCATTTAGGATTGTCTGTCTTGTTAACGAGTGAGATTTTATTTTTTATTGTGTAACGGTATCACTTGGAATGGTCTGATATTTATTTATTTAATAGGTTTGGCTATTCAGTGCTTACAATACTTCTATTGTGGTTACTAAACATTTCTTACTTACCGTGAAATTCATTTCTATTATTGTATCTACTTTATCATTGTATTTATCTTTTAGACAATATATTACTTTATGTGCAGTGTTAAATATTTGGAAAATCTAAACCTTGAATACTAATCTGTAACCAAATGAAAAAGGAGTAAACCGCCTTTTTATTGTTTCATAAAAAAACTAACAATTACAGGGAATCGATGACACGGTTGATGCAGTGGCTGATACAGTCGACTGCGCTTCGGGTCGCGGGTTCGATCCCCGCACGGAACAAATATTTGTATGATCTACAGATAGTTGATTCGGGTCTCGGAGTTTGTGCAAGTGAGATTTGATTTTTTTTGATTTGTGCAACGCAGCCACAACACAGGAGAAATCCTAATATGGGGCAAAAATAAACAAAAAGAGGTGAAAGTCGATAGAAATAAAATCCACCACACGCTGAACAGTTTTCATTTGAAACTCTATCCGTAAATATTCCGATAGATATTGTTCTTACATAGGTACGTACAACTCACACCAATTGACATTCAAAAAAGAAATGTTATCCACTAACTTTTTTGATAAATCTAGGTAAATGAACAAATTTTAAATCCCGTCAGAATTGTTAAAGAAATGTATTTTAATATTATGGAGATGATTTAAGCGGAGGACATTGGATTTTTTTTTCTGGGGACATTAGGGTTGATACGCATCCAATTTTCTGTCAACTTATGAACATATGAATGCAATAAAGATTTGAGTTAGAGTTTGAGTTTACTATATAGTTATTCAATTCGTGTTATTAAGATAAAAGCAGTATTGTCTATTTCCATATAATATTTATTTTCTGCAAATTTCCATGTATAATGACGATGAATTGATGATAAAAATAATTATTTTCTTATATTCAATAAGTTTATGTAAACATTCCAATAATTATTAATTTCTTCATTTACCACCTAGCAAAACCACATTTCAAAAACCAAAACCCGTAGTAGCGTCTGCAGCATAGCTGACAAAAAGCGTGTTTCCGCCTTCACCGGTATTTGTACAAATTTTTACATCTGCACAATGCAGCCAACCATGTGAACTTTTATTACTATTTGTAAATGCGCTGCTTTTTCTCACGAAGTATAGAGAATGTAACGTTTAATTAAATGTTAAGTATCGAGATTGTTTGCATTTCTGTTAAATACCAGCTAGATGCCGTGTGGTGCCGGCTCAGAATGCCACCACCCCATTTCCTCCCATGGGTGTCGTAAAAGTCGACTAAGGGATTAGCTCGAGGATGGGCAGCAGCGTCCTTCGAGTACATTAACAACTCAACTGCGATCGCCAACCCGCCTGCCAAGCGTGGCGATTATGGCAAAACCCCTCAATGTGCTCAAACACATCCATATCGGTGGTTGTGGTGATCTTTGGGGGAGGCCTGTGTCCAGCAGTGGACTTCATTCGGCCGAAATGATGACCAGCTAGATAATCACATACATCATCAGCCAAAAGACAGAAGAGAGTCATCATTTCAGCCAAAAGACGTCCACTGCTGGACATAAGCCTCCCCCAAAGAATAAACAACGACCGGTCTGGGTTTGTGTAGTGTACTCTTGGGGGGTTTTGCCATAATCGCCACGCTTGGCAGGTGGGTTGTCTATCGCAGTTGTGTTGTACATGTACTCGAAGAACGCTGCTGCCCACCCTTTGGCCCCATGGTCATCTTTTACGACACCCACGGGACGAGATGGGCTGGTACTATTCTAAGCCGGCACCACACAGCAATGGCGTACCACTGAGTACACTGACTAAATCATTGTGAACCAGAACTACACGGTTAGCAATGTAACCGCGTAGTTCTGATCACGAATAGGTCTACCTCATCACATCCCGTGGGGGGTATCGTAGGAGGTGATTAAAGAAGTTTGAAACCCAGTGCGTAGGTCTAAGCACTTTGGGTTACCCACAGGTGCCGGGTAAACCACCAACACTAGCATACCCTCCTTGGTGTCAGGCAGGCGGTCGACTTTATAACTCTCTTGCAAAAGTTTTGCAATAAATAACTAGGGAACAGTGCAGGAAGATGATGATTGTTGTGCATATTTGTTTACGCGATGCCTGCGAGTCCGTTCTAAATTTGAAGCCAAGATGTTGCGACCAGTTTCCTGTCTGATTATAGACACTAGCGTTGTACTCGGATACTACTTGCATTCTGATTGCATTCTACTTGCGTTCTACTTGCATTCTATTTGCATTCTACTTGCGTTCTATTTGAATTCTACTTGCGTTCTACTTGCATTCTGATTTCGTTCTATTGCATTTTATTACATCCAACTTGCGTTCTGCTAGCGCTCTACTTGTATTCTGATTTCGTTCTGGCTGAGATGTACCTGACTTCCACTAACTTCAGAAGAGATTGTGAGCACAATTCCGCCTTTGTGCGCAAGCTATTAATGCTAAATACGCTTGTCTATTTTTTATGATGTTTAGCTATTGATTACATTTACTTCACAATCAAAGAAAAAGTCCATCCGATATGCCAGATTACCTCGATATACCTACATTTCCGCAATATTTATAATGAACTAATCACTTCATTTTCACAGTCGAAAATTGGGCATGCGATTACCAACCACTTAGATTTCTCGACTATGCACTTACCACTTGAATAAACGATCTATTACACGCTACTAACATTATGTATGTTGTCACAGAGTTTCAACACATTTTTATTCCTTTGCAGACACCGATACGGTCGGACTACCTCTTTTACCACTGTTGAAAATGACTCTTATACCATTCCGATAACGTTGAAAGTGACTTGTCTTTTTAGGGCTGTTTGCGTTGATATTTTTTTAAATTAATTGCTTGCTTTTTGCTATGGTCAGCAATCTATGTTTTCATAGAAATCCGTAACCGGGTTAATGACATGAATTATAAGCGAGTTCAAGAGCTGACTGTTAATTCATAGAATAACTATTAGAGCGAAGAGTCTACGCATAAAGATTCCTTGGTACATTGATTATGGAAATGAGATTACTGAAAATAGTGGAAACTGCTTAGACCAAGTTACGATTTTAGGCCGAGAATAAAGGAAACAGCCACTGATATTTATCGTATGTGTAACGATTAAGAATATAGCACCACTCCATCTCCTCCCGTGGAAGTCCTAAGAGGCAACTAAAGGCTTCTAAAGGAATTGGGGGGCCCTCATACATGTCCTCAATTGCATCATAATTTTGGGGAGAATTTTCCAGTACTCTCCACTCAGGCAGGTGGGTTGGTGAGCGCAGAATAACTGCTGTTTCACAGAAGGGGCGCTGCTACCCATCCCTTTGGTTTAGAGTCCCTTAGTCACTTTTAACTACATCCACGGGAGAAGATGGGGTGGTGCTATATTCTTAATCCGGACACCACACGGAAAGGTATATACATAATTAATAACGCGACAAAGTCGTGAAGATATTTTAGGTTTACGGAAATACACTTCTTTTTCACACACACATCTCCACTGTTGAAAGTGGGCCTCCCTCATCAATCACCACGCTTGACAAGTGGTTTGGTGATCGCAGGATGTTGTTATTAGTGCCTGGGAGGAAGTTGCTGCTCATCCTCTTGGTATCAAGCCATAGTTGCCTTTTAAGATACCCATCAGTAGAGAGGGGTAATCTATTCTTTGCCGGGACCCACATGGAGTTTTTTTTCTAAAGATTTAATCATCATCTAGACGCACCCTACTTATGACCATGATACTGCGCGGTCTTTGTAATAATAGGTTCGATTGCACCGGTATTACTTATAAATTGTGCTGCATTGTACCCAGAACTTTACTCCGGCGAGAGCTGCTCGTGGCCCAGTTGTTCCACACTCAAAAGTGCAGAACTTACGCACGGGCGCCACTTCGCCCTCTCTTAGAAACACATAATACACCTCTCGCTTCACTTCATAGAATCCGACATTTTCCTACTTTCACATCTAAAATCCAAATATAGCTTAATCATAGTTGTTTACCTGTAACGAAACGCGCGCGTTTAATTTCACCTTCCTTACCATTATTTCGAGGACGAGTTTGGGTTTCACGTTTATCTTGATTTTTATTTATTTATTCTTTATTGCACACAATATTTACAGATGAAAACAGTACTAAAGAAAAGTTGATGTCCATAGGCGAGCTTAACTCAATATTGAGTTCTCTTACAGCAAAGCTTTGAGTGATAATGTTAATATGAGGATTTTAATAGTTTAGTTTAAATTAAAGTGTAGCTGTTTTATGTCCCAATAAAATAAAATAAACCATTAAAGCCAGATATGACATCTGAGACAGAGACGAGGTCACTCACTATGGGCTTCAAAATAAAGCCTTAAGTCACTCAGCGAGCTATGGGGAGAGCGATGCTTGGCATTTCTCTGCGAGATCGTATCAGAAATGAGGAGATCCGTAGAAGAACTAAAGTTGCCGACACAGCTGAAAGGATTAGTAAACTGAAGTGGCATTGGGCGGGGCACATTGCTCGTAGACCTGATGGCCGTTGAGGTAAAAAATTCTTGAATGGAGACCGTGCACCGGAAAGTACAGCGTGGGATGACCTCAAACGAGGTAGACCTGCTGAAGGCCACTGGGAGTCATTGGATGAAGGTGGCATGTGACCGCTCGTTGTGGAAATGTATGGGGGATGCCTTTGTTCAGCAGTGGACGTCCTTTGGCTAGTGTAATCTATATACTAATACGTGAAGAAAAAAATAGTACTCTTTTTAAGCACATTGCGCGCACGGAGTGTGATATTTGGCATAGTTAAAGTTCACATGCAGGAAGGGTGCAAAAAGTAAAAATCTATGTAAAAGAACTGTCGGATCGACCACTCGGCGACCACTAGTATATATACATCCACGACTGGACACAGCGTCCCCCAGTGATCGTCACAACGACCGATCTAAATTTATGTGGTGTGCTCATTGGGGGGTTTTGCCATAATCCCCACGCATGCTGCTGCCCGTCCTCCGGCTAATCCCATAGTCGCCTTTCGATGATTTAAGAAATCCTTATAAATTTTAAATAATGATGCTCAAGTAAGGTATAAAATTCTGTACAAACATACATAAATATTATTAAGTATGATACAACACCAAAACAAACAAGCATACATACCCTACGCATCAAAGAGGCCCTAATCCAAAAAATAAACCTCCCGAAATCCCTTAATACGGAAAAGGGGCCTACATACAGAGGTGTAATAAAGGTACCTACACGTGGACGCCTCAAGAATTAAAAAAAGAAAATCTCGAGGGCGCCAAAGTCTACAATGTCAAAAAAGTCTCAGTCAACAAACAAAGTAAAAAAAACTCCATATTCTTAATTTAACTTGAGTCACTCTTACATCCCTACTTGAAGTAACAATTAATATAAGACCTGCGTCACCCACCTTATATTTCACATTGTATATGTCAGAGGAGAGTTTAAGGGGAATCGTAAATGCCAAGTTATGTTGGACGCGTGACACGAATAGGGAGGCAAAAAGTAAGCAAGTTCCCCATTTCTTAAGGCAATACAGGGCGGTATACGTGTGTGATACTTACCCGATTCTGTTCGGGGCTCACCTTAACACGCCGTTTGCGGTAACTTATACGAAGAAGGAAAAACTGGCGTATTTCATCTTTATATTTTTTCTTTTCCCCAGTTTTGTGGTAAGCGGTTGACTGTTGAATAAGATGAGGAAGTTATAATTCAATGAAGACGAATGAGATGTACGTAAATGGTTCTAAATAATTGGTCCATAGCTCAGTTAACATCTATTAAATATATATGATATAAAATTATTATCCTTTATTTTCTTAGTATACATATTATTACATTTTTAAATATATATATATAAAACAAAAATAAAAACATATATTTAAAAATATAAAAATAGTGACCAACCGGCATCGGGAACAGGGTCCAAGCTGCCGGTGGCTAGGGCTCCAGAGAGAGGAACCTCCTGACAATACGTGCCGTGTCAAGGAGAACCACTTTCTGTATCAGGCCCTTGATCCAGCCGCCTAACAAGAGCCTCTTAAGATGTTGGTCGAGGCTCTTGGCGATCAAGCCGTTGACCGTAACGACTATCGGCACAATGATTGCTGAGTCAACATCCCACATGTCGACAATCTCGTGTGCCAAGTCAAGATACTTTATTTGTTTCTCTTTCTCGGCTTTCACGAGATTCTCATCATGCGGGATGGTAACATCAATAATCATTGCGCGTCGCTCTACTCGGTCTATCATCACTATATCAGGCTTATTAGCAACAATAGTCCTATCAGTGATGATAGACCGGTCCCAGTACAATGTGATATGACTATTTTCGAGAACTGGGTCGGGCATATACTTGTAGTATGGTACCTCAAAGGCCACAAGTTTATATTTCAGCGCAAGTTGCTGGTGTATAACCCTGGCTACTTGGTTGTGCCTGTGCAAGTACTCGCCGTTAGCAAGACGAGAACAACCAGAAATAATATGTCTGATGGATTCACCTGGACGGTGGCATGCCCGACAGATGTCAACCGTACCATCCTTAACAATATATTTCCGGTAATTGTTCGTCATGATAACTTCGTCCATAATCGCACAGACAAAACCTTCGGTTTCCCCAAAGAGGTCACCAAAACGTAACCAGGATACTGATGCTGGAAAATCTACATCGGGACCATGGAGGGCCCGATAAAAACGTCCATGCAGCTCCTTGCTCTGCCATACTTCCTTGCGGTCATTGGTACTGATTACTACAGGTTTGCGCCAGTTCTCTTTTGCCAGACCAAGCGGGGTGAGCCCGTTGTCCACTGCCACTACATCTCGATGCATCCCCACGTGAGTATGGAAAAAATACTCCCTAAGACTGCACACCTCGCGGTTATGGAGGGTCTTAGTATTTAAAAAGCCGCGACCCCCACATCTCCGCGGGATGTACAGTCTCATTACCGAGGATCGTGGGTGATGCATCCGATTTGCAGTCAGCAATGTGCGGGCTCTCCTATCCAGGGCATCCAGTTCTGTTTGAGTCCATTTGAGTATGCCGAAGGAGTACATGAGAACTGGCATGACCCAGCCATTAAAGGCGCGCACCTTGTTACCGCCTGATAAAAGACTTTTTAGCACTTTTTTCAGGCGGCCGAAGAAGCGCTCCTTCAACGTCTGTCTCATGTCAGCCTCATTGATGCCCAACGCCTCCGACATACCCAAATATTTATAGGTCTCGATTGAGGAGAGAGATCGAAGGCTCACAGAATCCGAGAGTTCAATTCCCTCGGATTCTATAATTTCCCCTTGGTTCACATGCATGACTGCACATTTTTCCACACCAAATTCCATCCTGATAGAGTTACTAAATGTTTCGGTCACTTTCAGTAACTCCATCAGTTGCAACTTGGTGCGAGAAAATAATTTTAAGTCATCCATGTAAAGCAAGTGGGAAATAACCTGACCGTCTCTCCGCAATCGATAGCCTAGCCCTGACCCCTCTAGTAGATTACTAAGAGGGTTCAAAGCTAAACAAAACCACAATGGACTGAGGCTGTCACCCTGAAATATACCACGCTTGATAAAAATTGCCTCACCGTCTCCCAGAATCTGGCGACATCCCGGATAGCGAAGAACTGTCTTCCATTGCCCCATACATGACATCAAGAAGGTGCATAGGGTTGTATTTATTTTGTACAACTTCAGCACCCTCATGAGCCATGTATGTGGCACGGAGTCGTAGGCCTTCTTATAATCTATCCAACATGTCGACAGATTCTTTCGGTTACGGCGGACTTGTTGGCAGATAGTCATATCAATGAGGAGCAGCTCCTTAGTACCGCGGGACCCATTCCTACATCCATTTTGAGAAGTAGACATGATAGCGTTATTATCAATGTGTTGATTAATTTTTATTCTCAAAATGGATGTAAGAAGTTTATAGACTGTCGGTAGACAGGTGATAGGCCTATAATTCTTGGGTTCCGCGGTGCTACCTGATTTATGGAGCAGGTGGGTAACACCAGTCGTTAGGAACTGTGGTAGCGACCCACGTTCTACGGACTGTTGGAATTGAGACGCCAAGCAAGCGTGCGAGCTTCGGAGCCATTTTAACCAGAAATTGTGCAGTCCGTCCGGCCCCGGAGATTTCCAGTTTGGCATTGGACGGACTGCATTGGCCACATCTTGAGCGTCTATAGTTATGGCCCCCATGTCCTGTATTGGCTCGCACACTCGCTCAACCTCCCGCATCCAATCGCCCTCAGTGTGATTGACGGGCACCGACCAAATGTTGCGCCAGAATTTAATCGTGGCGTCATCATCTGGTGGTGGCCCGTCATTCACACTTTGAACGGGTCGCTCCCAGGCTCTAAATACCCACCTTTGGTCACTTTGGAACATGCGATTCTGGGTATATCGCTCCACGCGTTTCTTATACCGTCGGATACGGTTTGCCCATGCATAAACTTTCTGCTTCAGGAAGTCAATGCGCTCTGTGACTCGTGATGCATATTCTTGAGGACTTATACCCGTCCCCAAGAATGCTCGCTTCACAAAGCGCATTACCCTTGGGCGATTATTGCCCCCCCTGAAGCAGATGAGCTTGCCAATGAGTGCCCTGGCCTCGTCAATACGACGTTCGATTCTGTATTGCCATGCCGGTACAGATAATTTAGGTCGTGCAGCTCCGTCAGGTATATCAAATTTAACGTGAGCTACACGACATGCCGCTACGGCAGCGCAATACAAAATCGAATGTGTATCGTACAAGTCTTCGCTGTTATCTAAATACCTAGGTAACAGCGTATCCAGGGCACACACTAGCGCTCTATTTCGTTTGTGCATAGGCAAACGCGGTAAACGCGGTCTTTGCTCTGGCGTCATGGATCGATACTTCCCAATCGCATCCTCCAACGCGTTCCTCAATTGTTCATTGCACTGGGTACTTACATTTGTAGCCCTATCATCATCTTCCTCATCGGTCCTATTGTGCTGCAGAGGGTTCACTATAAGGACTTCCGAATGAACTGCAGTCTCCGACGAGGTTGGGATAATACGGCTACATTGTATTTCTGAACGAAGCCTGTCAAGCACGATGTCATCCAACCTATGGTTTCGTTGAATGACTCGTACTTGATCCGACAGTCGTTGGGCCGAAACGTTGATTGCTGGCTCAAGCACCTGAAACAGAGAGAGCATCCTATCTCGGTACGCTGTGAGGTTAGTTCCCCCCTCTGTTGCCCCATAGTACGCGCGCATCACATTTTCGTTAATGGACTGTGTCCATCTCATGCGCGGCACATTTCCATCGGCAGCGGGGACCCTATTCGGGGCCGGTTGGCCTCGAGGTCCCAAGCTGGCCGGCGGTCGGCCTCTTCCTCGCCGACGCGTAGGTGTTGGTGACGTCGGCGGCGAAAAGTACTCGTCGCTCGAGCTCGACGCAACTGCAGCGGCCAATACCACAGCACTCACTGTTGAGGCGGGTTCCGGTGGCTGCGAGGCGGAGCTGAGCGACGAGGCCGAGGGTGGTGGGCGTGCATTTTGTAATTCTCTGGCTTTTTTGCGAGTCAGCATTTCCAATCTAATTCCGTTATTATCATTTTTATAAAATTTTCATCTCGAATATGTCTTCTGTCATTATGTATTTTGCTGTCATTTCTAATTAATTTATTTTGTTCCAGATTTCGGTTACCTTATTTCTTTTATATCGTTCATATCGGTTTTTATTTCATTTATCTATTGTTATAATGTATATGTAAGTAGTTTTTATAAATTTTGTAAATAAAATATATATTGATAGGAAAAAATTTGACTGCTCGATAAGTGTGTTGCCAGTTGTTATTTATTATTATTATTATTATTAATTAACTTTATTTCGGATCAAATAATCCATATAGTGTTAGTAACATAAAATGGCTTATTACCTAGTGTTAGTACCGATCACCCTCCGCACAAACTGTTTTACAATCGGAGAGCACAAGCTCTCAGCTACGATTTTCAGGATATTGTTTTGACTGTCTCTCACTCTCCTCAATAGTGAAGCTGTTTTTTTGCGTATAATCGCGTGAAAACTATCGGTACGGGCTTGCGCAAACATCTCCGATGCACTGCAGTAACGAGGCAGTCTCAACAACATCCTGAAAGCATTGTTGTACTGGACACGTAGGACATCCAGCGATCTTTTGGTGTAATTGACCCATAGATTGCCTGTGTACATGCCCTGGCAGTAAGCTTTGAAAAGTGAAATCTTTACAAAGTCAGTACACCGCGCAAATCTACGGGCCAACATATTGCTCCTTACCGCTAGAGCCCTACGTTCCCTCTCAATGTCTACATCGTCCTTAAGGTTGTCGACAAGAAAATGCCCTAAGTATTTAAAAGTGGACACCCTGTTAATTGTTGATCCATTCAAAAACAACTCGGGTCCATCTCCACGGCGAATGCCGCCAACCTCAAAAACCATGTATTCACTTTTTTTTACATTATAAATTAATCCGTGTGCGGCAGCGTAGGCTTCACATGTTTTAAGTAGTTCTCCGATTGCTCCCGCTGACGGACCCAGCAGCACCATGTCATCTGCATAGCTGATGTTGTTAATGCTAACCCCATCAACGCTGCATCCGACACGCATGCTGCTGAGTTCGGCAATGAGGTCATTTACGTAGAGGTTGAAGAGCCTAGGAGACGTCAGACCTCCCTGCCTTACTCCGCACTCCAACCTATACGGCTAATTATGACAACTAAGAAATTCGTATTTTTTTTACCATGTACTATTAAATACTATACTTTTGCCCGCGACTTCACCCGCTTTTAATTGGGCTTATCACAGAAAGATTTGCCCTGCATCCCACGGGAACTGTTTCATCATTTCGGCCGAATAAAGCCCACTGCTGGACACAGGCCTCCCTCAAAGATCACCACAACGACCAATATCGGTGTGTTGTGTGCTCATTGGGGGTTTTGCCATAATCGCCACGCTTGGCAGGCGGGTTGGCGATCTCAGTTGAGTTGTTAATGTACTCGAAGGACGCTGCTGCCCATCCTCCGTCTTATCCCTTAGTCGGCTTTTACGACACCCATGGGATGAGATGGGTTGGTGCTATTCGTAGCCGGCACCACACGGCGGGAACTGTTTATTTTTATATAAATATATATTTAAATATAATTTTTATATAATATATAAAAGTAGTACCTTTTATCCGGGTATGTATGTATAGTAGGTATATCTGTGTGATAAATTTCATTCAAGTCCGTTCAGCCATTTCAGCGTGATTAACCAACATCTTCAGAAACTTTCACATTCATAATATTATGATTATTAGGATTTCTATAGTATAAGATAATCTTGTCATCGTATGTCACCCAGCTAATATAGTATAAGTAATCAATAGCATGAAATTTAACATATTGCCTCTTACCGAACTACCTGAATAAGAGAGTGGCAAGAGCCACTCGAATTTTTCCATTTATTGCATAAGCAAGAGAAAATCTAATTAAAACCCTCGTAAAAATTCGCCTAGAGGGCTACGATCAATACCCAAAAAAGTCCCTAATCTCCGTCCCTTATCAAGTTGTCACAAACTTAAGCAACCCTCCCCCACACATTCACACACGCACACACACTCACGTAAACACACTACTCATTATAAGGGTAACTAATCACTGAGCTGTGGAGAGAAAAAAATGGGATTTTTTTATTCATTAACCACCCTCTCTTCTTAGGCTGATGTCCCTGAGGGATAGAGAAATATGTGGAGATGAAACGAAGAGCGTATTTCATTTTTTTATGTTTGTTAAAACTGGAAATATTTTAATATTAATTCAATTTTCTCCAGTTATATATTTATAATATAGCACTGGTATAGATTAGTAATGATTTAAAAAAACAATTGTTGTCATACACGTGGTTATCTATTTAAGAACATATTTATTAGACGCAATATCTTCCCATCATAATAATAATTATGATTATTCTGATTAAATTACAGTAATTAATTAAATCACAAGGCACTTCGATACCAATGAGTACCTCCACAGAATTAAACTGAGCACGGTGGTATGCAGATTCTGCAGGGGTGAAAAATAATCAATGTTACACATATTCTGTGCCTGCGATGCTCTTGCTAGGCGTAGGACGAATCATCTGGGAAGAGTTTATGGTGTGCCAAATGATTACGCGTAATTCCATGCTGGCACAATCGCAAGGTGCCTTTTTTTATCTTTTTTTACTGGTGCCCAGTGGAAATTCTTCATGAACTTCCTTCGCCCCGGGGAATGGCGAAGGGGTATGCCGGACTTCTACCAGCTAAAACCACTGGAGCGATCATCTTCGGTATCTAAGGGAGGCTCCCGGTCTTCATATGATCACACTAGAGCCGCCCACTGTTGCAACGCCTATAGGCACATCTCGGAGAGGGTGACAGTAAAGTGGTCCCCCCCCGGGGGGGATTGTGAAGGATCCCCCAAAGCGTCCCATGACAGCGCGTAACCAATCGCAAAGTACCTACAAGAACCTTTGGATGTGCCAGCAATGGAATAGAGGCTAGTCAGCATAATAGATCCACAAGAGTCAAGGTGCTTCCCAGCGATAACTGAGCCCAACAAATTGATAAGATAAATTACAGTAATGCTGTAAACTAAACTACCTTTTACTTCTTCTTTCAGTGTCCGTCTGATAGTTGTCTAGAAGAAATCGCTTTCAGTCATAAGACCACCAGTTGCCTGCTTTTATGTATTTACTACTTCGTATTTCTTTTAGTGTACAATAAAGTAACGTTATAAGTAAGATAAATTATACTATTGCATGAGCACACTCTTAATAACCGATTTATATAGAGGCCTACAATTATTTTGTAATATCTATATTGAATATATTGTAGTGCTGAGTGTTTTTTTTATTATTTTCAATGTGGTGTCCGAAAGGGTGTAGCACCGCTCTACCTCCTCCCGTGGATGTCGTAAAAGGTGACTAAAGGAATCTATGAAACAGACACAAAATGACGACACACGGCATATGGAATAGGGGGGGGGGCTTTGTTCAGCAGTGGACGTCCTTTGGATGATATGATGAGTCTAAATGTATAAGGAATATATGCTAGCTGATATGTAGTAATAGCATACCAACCTATTGCCCGTAAAGTTATTGTTTATTTAATTTCATTACAATAGATAGTTAAAAATAAGATGATAGATAGATACGTGTCGCTGCAGAGGTTGTTAAGCCGCTTCTTCTTCCCAGCCTTAACACTAGGAAGCTGTCAAGGTTGGGCGTTTTTGCGGTCTGTCTTATACTATGACTGACTATAAAAACTACTACATGTTTTTACTACTTTTTAGGTTTCCGAATGTCCGAAGGTAAAAACGGCGATTATAAGATCTTCGTCGAAATCGAAATTATAAGACCACTCGTGTGTCTGTCTGTCTGTCTGTCCGTCTGTCACAGCCAATTTTCTCCGAATCTACTGGACCGATTAAGTTAAATTTGGTACACATATGGATTTCGGCGACCCAAACACGGACGTGTAACGTAAATAAATACATTTTGAATATGAGGTCAGTTTTGTGGGGTAATATAGAAATTTTCAGAATAAAGTTTTGCAAACTATACCGTGTCATATATTACATGAGAGCTTGCACTTAAATATATTGATTTTATAAGTTTAAAATAAACAGATTTAAAGTTATTGAAGAAAATAGGCGAAAATTTTCTATTCGTCTTATCTCCGAAACTACTGAGCCTAAAATTAACAAAAAAAAAATGGAAAATAGCTCTTTACTTATAGATTACAGGAAAACTAAGAACCAAGAAGTCTTATAGTCTTTAAATAACATGATAAATTGTTCAATATTGTGCGTACAAACTTACGTTTGCATTTGGAATGTATTTGAGAACATGTTATTCAACTACAATGTTAAGTTTTTTCTTGGGATAAATTATTAGTACAAGACAGAATTTAACAATAGACATCATATTCAACTATTACGGAACCCTGTCCACGCGTGTTCAACTTGCACTTGTCCGTTTTTTTTAAACTATTTTGAATAAACATTTTTCACTTCATTTCAGTATACTTTAATCTATTCTAGTGTAGGTTTGAACATAGTTTTATTTTAGAAATTAAAAAATGGATGTAAAGTAATTGTTACTTTTGATATTATTTATAATTACCGTCAGTATCGATATTACATTATATATAGTAGAATATACACAAGGATAATCATTTTATTTTCGTATTCCTCCAAAAAAAAAAATTCAACGCCACCTCCATCCCCATCACTGTGCCATCTCTGCATACGGCGCACACTCGCCGGCGTACTAAAGCATGAATTTGCATATTTGCTCGCTCACTAAGTGCAATAGCTTGTTTGTACGCACTTGATACATTCTTCTATCTAGCGTTCGACGATTCCTTAATTAATACCGTTTTTCAATTTGTTCGAAGTAAACAAATGTTTTGTTTAAGACGTTCAATGTACAGTCAGCAACAACATTGTTGTAATTTCCTTTCAGTTAATAATTGACAAAGGATTTTTCCTGGTTAAGCGAACAAGACGTTTTAATATTAGGCTTAATTTTCTTTGTGACAATTACTGTTGACTTAGGTACATTAATATTCATCATACCCAACTATGAGAGGGCCGGCTTCTATTTTAAGCAAATACAGCTGAATATATTTCCAAACATTCAAGTGACGAGGTGAGCAAATTATAAGACTAGTGTAAGCGCCTCGCCTGCCATAAAAATTGTAATGCTACCCAGGAGTATTACTGCGTCGTACCACACTGCCGTGTGGTGCCGGCTCAGAATGCCACCACCCCATGTCCTCCCATGGGTGTCGTAAAAGTCGACTAAGGGATTAGCCGGAGGATGGGCAGCAGCGTCCTTCGAGTACATTAACAACTCAACTGCGATCGCCAACCCGCCTGCCAAGCGTGGCGATTATGGCAAAACCCCCCAATGAGCCCACAACACATCCATATCGGTGGTTGTGGTGATCTTTGGGGGAGGCCTGTGTCCAGCAGTGGACTTCATTCGGCCGAAATGATGACCACACTGCGCTCGCCATTTTGAGACATTGGTTATAGAATAGAATAGAATAGAATCATTTATTCAGTAAATAGGTCCTAACAGACACTTTTACACGTCATATTGAAACAACGGAGGGCATTTCGCTGCATGACAACCTCTGAGAAGAAATGCTGAAAGAAACTCAGGGTTAGGTCTTTTTTGTCAATTTTTTTCTTTTTTTTTACGTCTTTTACAAATCTGTTCGTTACAAAGTATTTAAATTAGTCATCTATATATAAAAGATAAGTATGGCAGCTATACAATGCAAATATCACTTCAGATATATTAGGTTTCCAGGGAAGCCACATGTGCAGAAAAGGGCTAACGCCATATGTCCCTATCGTCAACGTAGTCTTTAATCCTATAATTATTTATCTTATGCTCAGTGATTACAGCTATAGTGCCATTCAAACTGGAACACAGTGATGTTTTAAGTTACACTACACTACTGCTCATCGGCCGAATATCTGGCACTATGGCGGTACTTCACTGATGAGACGATTTCAACATATTATATATATTACTTCTTCCTTTCATTCTGACCAAGATAACTGTTCGTGAACCGTGAACTCACCAAAGGTCTTAGCAGAATACCAGCGCTGCTTCATCAAGAAGTAGCACAATGCTGAGCTAAGTTCCATTTTTGTCTCTCAGGTAACATCACGCTATCTTATAAAATTGTACTATTTTTACTTATTTTTTCCTTTTTCATCATTTCGGCCGAATCAAGTCCACTGCTGGACACAGGCCTCCCCCAAAGATCACCACAACCACCGATATGGATGTGTTGTGGGCTCATTGGGGGGTTTTGCCATAATCGCCACGCTTGACAGGCGGGTTGGCGATCGCAGTTAAGTTGTTAATGTACTCGAAGGACGCTGCTGCCCATCCTCCGGCTAATCCCTTAGTCGACTTTTACGACACCCATGGGAGGAGATGGGGTGGTGGCATTCTGAGCCGGCACCACACGCTTCCTTTTTAGTTTTCATGTTTATATTGTGCCTAATGTCCAAAGTGTGAAAGCAAAATAAATAAGTTTTAGTTCTTCTTCTATTTCAGTTGGAGACCTATAATCAGTGAATATATACAATACCCATAGTTTGCACCTAGACTCTCTGCCACATGAGCTCCGCAACCAAATAATGGGGAAAACCGATATCCTAACAGGTTTTGACTTCCCGTTATGACTGTCACAGGTCAGGACAACGAGTGCGAGCGAATGAGGTTCGTATCACGATCGCAATTCAAAACCTTAGCCCTAATGCCCACGGCTTCAAAAAGAGAAGCAAGATTAATTGCTATACTCATTCGTGTTCATCAGGCATCAAAATAACCAAAGAGAAAATGATTGCGCTATTGCTAACCACTAACTACTACACGGACAGCTGCCATGTGGTGCCCGGATTAAGAATATAGGACCACTCCATTTACTCCCGTGGATATCATAAAAGGTGATTTAGGAATTCGTAACTAGAGGGATGGGCAGCAGCGACCTTTGTGTGGAACAGAAGCCATTCTGCGCTCTCCAACCCGCCTGCCAACCACGGTGAATAGACACAGATTCATTAGTACTTAGTGTAAGTACTAGATAATCGTAAGTACAGATTATCTAGTACGTTGGTACCAATAAAATAGATACATGAAACCCTACCGTTTGAAGGCTGCTGCTTGACTTCCATCGATGACGCTGCCATCCTTTTCAATGTACGCCTTACTTTCATACTTTTCACCTGAAGTATGTAATAAACTTTAATAAACGCAAGACGCGCGTCATTTACGAGGAGATGAAAATCAAAGAAAAAATATCTCGCCGTATAAAGGCCGTTATAGGACGCCCGTCAAACAAACGCTTTTCTTAAGCAAAGCAGCGCCTAATTTCAATATCCGAACGGAACGTGGACCGTTCGGAAACTCTCCTCGGGGAATAAATTACTCCGTCTATTCAATATTTCATCAGGCCGAAAGGCCGACTCTGAATATTCAAAACTAGAGGAGACACGTAAAAGCACGCGCAAGCCATTTTTCGCGCCTATCATCTCGGTAACAAAACGCACTCGTAATTACCCCCTCCCCGCGACTTCCCCCCATCTCGCGGATCCTCACCCCACCACCCTGCGCTGGGGAGAGGGGGCCGCCCAGTGACAATTATTGATCAAAAATTCTCTCTCTTCTTTCGCAAAAGAAAACTTGGACGGGTTATGTGTGAACCGGTATAGCTTGATATTTGTAATTAGATATTTTAATTAAATATAATTTAAGCCAAGTTTACTCTATCTTGTTAGCCCTTTACTTAATCAACACATAAAGGAGTATAAATAGATAATAAAGACAACAAATTATTATTAGCACAAAAAACACTTAAATCAATTACTGACTATTGATCAAATTTATATTGAAAGTGCGTAACATCAATTTATATTAAATTATCCATTATTTATGGCACTTTTACCTTAAAAATATAAAAAAGATACACATACGGTTGGATCGGTTACATAAAAATCGTAGTAACACAAATTGTATTAAAAATAAAAACAGTTTACAATGCACTTTCCCCTAAACAGGAGGGCAAATTAAAGATAACTTACGAATAATTTGTATAAATCATATGTATATAAATTGCAAAGAGAAGTGTGTATTACTTAATAATACCGAAAACATAACAATCTTCACTCACTAACATTTCACTCTTATAAAACCCTCATGTATCAAATCTACTTGTTCGGAGTACACGCGGCCGCCTCGGCATATTAATTGCACGCGGCGCTACCGGCGGGTGGCAAGACATGGGGAGGCGCGGCCGCGAGGTCAACCGTCGCCTCGCCATTGTTTTGTGCGTGCGACTGTACTTTCTAAGCGCTATATATACATTTGTTAACTGGTTTCTTAAATACAAAGTGGGGTAAAGAGTTTTGTTCACGTATATACTTTATACTGCATCTGGTTATGAAAGCAAAACAGAGGCAGTTTTGAGTCGACGTAAATGAGTTTTTACGAACAAGTATTTGATCCTCTTTTTATTTATTTTAAGTAATCAATAAGTGCTGAATATTCGTTGGTAATAAGATTCATACACGCTTTGAAATAGTAAATTAATGAAATATCTGATCCATAATGGTTACAATTTCTCCCAAAATTATAATAATTGACACTAATTAGATAGAGACACGTGCCATAAGTCCACGGCGCAGATCAATTGATCTGTGTGGTTAAATCTCACATGCCATCAAGCTTTGGATGGGTGGCCATTCTATAAGCATCAAGACCCCTCCACCACCTCAAGGGGTTAGTTTAGCCACATCGGTCGTGTTTGTCAAGTGAATATCAATTATAGAACTTAAGTCTTGTCTTAGAACCGCGTGTTTCCTTAGGATATGTATCGGTATTCTCTTTAATTATATATTCCGTGTGATTAAGAATAAAGCACCACTCCATCTCCACCTGCTACTGTTATAAGGTGACTAATGGACTCTAAAAGAGGGATAGACAGCACCCTTGCTTTGGAACAGCAGCTATTTTGTGCTCAGCAACTTTGGACTTTGGCAGTACTTGCCAAGCTTGGCAGGCGGGCTGCCAATCTTGGCGAGTACTGCCAAAGTCCCCCCAAAATGGCTTCACAATTGTGGAAATCAATTGTGGAATATGATGATTTCCCTTAATTGGGTTGCGGAAGGTAAATGTCCTTAGGCCATAGGCCGAACATAGGCCATAGGCCGTACATAGGCCTCCCAATTATCACTACCATGAGCGGTCATAGGGGATTTTGCCATAATAACCACGCTTAGCAAGCGGATTGGTGATAACAATTTGTTGTTATCACAATGGAGGGTTTTGGTGTCCATCCTCTTGATATTAAACCTTAGTCGCCATTAACGTTACCACACAGAAGCATCTTCGACTTTCGACTCTAATTATATAATATGAAACATTTCTATGTTATCATTATGTTGTTTTCATGAACAAATAATCATACGTTAATTCGTTTTCCTCAAACATAAAATCTATAATACAGAAGTCTTACCTGCTTGTCTTATCGAAACATTTGTCAAATGAAATCATATTTTAATTTTAAAGCTTTTAATATATTTACATTGTCTTTATGTGGTAATTTTTCTAATGCCTGGAATGGAACAATACTATTGTAAATGTTACGATGCAATATGGTCCATTGTACACAAGTAAGCTCTCCCTCTCTCACAACTTGAGTATGACATTAAATTCATCTACCTAAAGAATGAAATCAAAAGGACAGACAGCATTTTATATTTCGATCACCCCAGAAATTTCCAAAATCCGATAGTATATTGTAAATCATCTTCATAAACACGAATGAAGCAAAAAGTGACACACACAAACTTTGGATTTTGGAAATTTCTGGGGTGATCGAAATATAAAATGCTGGCTATATAGCCACCCGGTTTCCTACCGAAAACGGATTTATCGAATAGTCAATATTAATTGGCGTTTCAGTATTCGGCCGTAAAACTACAATATACGTTATGGTGGGTATAAGTAAGCACAACATGCATTATAACTGATGACGTAACGCAACTAAATCTAAATAAGCTTTAGTTGCGTTACACCATTAGAATGTTTGGCGATCGTGTAATGTTACACGCGCCTGGAATCCATTATTGAACTTATAATTTTATTCAGTACTGCTACCATTTGAAATATAATCTACATTATACATAATTAGGCCACTACTGTCCCACAGCTGGGCATGGGCCTTTTCTCACAATGAGAAAGATCTTAGTCCCCTACGCTGGCGTAATGAAGGCTAGCGGACTACACACACCGCTGAGAACGTTTTGGAGTACTCTCAGGTGTGCAGGTTTTCTCACGATGTATTCCTTCACCGTTAACGTATGTGATAATTAAATTCTGATCCGCCCATGTATCCGAAAAGGCATAAGTGCAGGATGGGATCGAACTCAGACCCTCTTGTTGGCGTCCAACTACGAGGCCATACGATTATAAAGAGTATTTATAAATACGGAATACTCTATGGCCTTCTTTTGAAATATTTTTTGTAAGAAATAGCTTTGTTTACGTTACCCAACAGCTCCATAAACAAAATGTAACCGTCTGGGGTATTTTCATGTCTGAGACGTGATTTTCTTAGAACTTAGCAAAAAAATAGAGGGTTTTCCAAGCAATAATGTTGTTTTGTATAAGATTTGCTCAAACTGTAAGTGCTTAGATATTTCGCATCACAAGTCTTCTCGCAATAATCTTCATGGAATATACAGAGAAACTTTGGGGTCTTCGGCAAGCTAGCCTATGTTTAGATCGGCGTCCAGACAAGCCAGATGCGCCTGAAAACAATAACTTACATAGAGCGTTCCAGTTCCACGGGTTACCGGTACAGAATAAACTACCCTTTTCCACCCATGGGTGTCGTCGTCTCCTGATATCTACTTAGATCGACAGCAGCATCCTTCCATGTGCTAATAACAACACACTGCGATCACCAATCTGCCTGCCAAGCGCGGTGATTATGCCAATATGCTCATAATAGTGATCGTTAGAACACCCATGTTTAGCAGTGGGCGTTTACGCACTGATTCGTGTGTGTGTGTATGTACTTGCAGTGACTGTCATCTGACATCCTTGACCCAATGAGTTATAGCTTTATTCTACTTTAGTTATATATTCTACTCAGTACTGGTAATACTCTAATTACAAGAGTTTTGACTTCTAACTTCGTGGCCGTTGCCGACGTCTTAATACCGAGGCACAGAGGGTTATTGATGTGAAAAGAATGGTCACGCATCCAAGAATGACCGAGGATAGCGCAGCTTAACCACGCAAAGCTTCACGTTTTCGTGCATATTGAGGAATGGAACTCCTAGCCGAAGTCTGTGCTTCCCAACAGTTATATCCTTAGTTACAAGTGAAAAGGATTCTTCTAGGCAATGTTGGACTGTGATGTACCGCGTTATTGCTTAACATTCGGAGAGATAAAGGTCAAACGCAAGCCTGTTTTAAGAAAAACCTCTTCGTGTGCGGTCACAAACCCCTCAAATCGGTATGCGTGACTTATAATGACTTGTACTACTGTACTTGCTTAACATAAGCTCCTATTAACGGTTCCAATATCATCATTTCGGCCGAATGAAGTCCACTGCCGGACACAGGCCTCCCCGAAAGATCACCACAACCACCGATATGGATGTGTTGTGGGCTCATTGGGGGGTTTTGCCATAATCGCCATGCTTGGCAGCCGGGTTGGCGATCGCAGTTGAGTTGTTAATGTACTCGAAGGACGCTGCTGCCCATCCTCCGGCTAATCCCTTAGTCGACTATTACGACACCCATGGGAGGAGATGGGGTGGTGGTATTCTGAGCCGGCACCAATATACAAACACTATTTCCTTACCAATACCGGTATCCAATAAAAAAACTGTTCCATTAAAAATTACAAAAAGTGAATTTTACATACCAGTTTTATAATCGTAGTAATGATCAGTAACGTGCAGACGCATATGTCACCTTTCATTATACACGTGGGATGCTACGTGCATAGCATAAATATGGGACGAAAGTCTTTAACCAGTGTGTGTTACCAGCAGTGATATCTGGCACGGAGACGTGGTTACTCGCTATGGACCTCGTACGAAAGCTCAAAGTCACTCAGCGAGCTATGGAGAGAGCTACACTTAGTATTTCTCTATGAGATTGAATCAGGAATGAGGAGATTCGTAGAATAATAATAGCATAAGTAAGCTGAAGTAGCGATGGGCGGGGCACATTGCTCGTAGAACTGATGACCGCTGGGGCAAAAAGGTTTTCGAGTGGAAACCACGCACCGGAAACGCGGCGTGAGACGACCTCCAACGAGATGACGGACGACCCAGTGAAGGTCGCTGCGGCTCAATGACCGGACGTTGTGAAAATCTATGGGGAAGGCCTTTGTTTAGCAGTGGATGTCCTTTGACTGATATGATGATGATGATGATGATGGGGTGTAATGACTTATGCGTATAGTAAGCACTCTACACTATACGAGATATGTGAATCTTTTCCACTTTGTAAAATAATCTTGCACGTATTTACTCAACCTTAACGGACTGATAAGTCCTACTGCAAAACTACAGATTAAATAGTGAATAATAAAAAGTACGTATGCTCGTATATTTGGCTTGCAGCATAATGTATTCATAGTCCCATCCCAATCCGTGGAAGCGGACTGTTTTCACTCCAACCTGCCTATTATGCAGGAGCTCGCGTTGCAGTCCGCCGCATAAAGCAAATCGGAAAACCGATCGCTTCCTTCGATTTTCCGTGCCACTGTCCATTATTGTGTTTGTGAGCTCGCCACGTATGTAAATCATTCGATCCGCACACACAAATATTCCCTATCTCTCTCACACGTACGAAGACGAAGGCGAGTAGACGAGGACGGCACCAACCGAATTGGTGTTAATTTACAGTTGGCAATTATAATTTTCGTATTCATGTCCCTTTCTTGCGTCGAATTTTTTTGTTGTCCGTCTCTTTTGCGGCGGGGGGTTAAGATAAAGCGGTGAAGATGCGAGATATGTAGAATTTTTTAATAAAAACCGCGCTTCTGTGTGCGCTAAGTGATATGCCTTGTTCTTTTTAATTTCGTTGTGAATGCGAGCGCAGTCGAGATCATCTATCAAGGTTTTTTTACTTCTCTTTCTGCCTCCACACAGCGCGTTATAAAGATTTCGCATGGGATATGAATATTGATTGTTTCGTTCTTGACTAATGAAAGCTTGATTGGTGTGCGATGTTGATGTGTAATGAACCCGCTGGGGAATGGGGAAGCATAAAAGGTTTTTCAACGCGTTAGTTAGCGAGGTTTTTTATTGGAATGATTCTCTTAATTGTGAATGGATGAGTCTCAGTGGAGATTTACAAAATTGATTAGCATATTTGCGTTAGATACTGTATCGTTTGATGTATGCGACAAATTAGGACACTAGAAAGGCAGTAAAGAAGAAGTGGCTCTTTCTGTCAACATAGAACAATCATCGCTATCATTTGAAATATAGATATGTAATTTAATATTCTCTTCATAGATTCAACAACCTTTTCATGATCATCTTAGTAAAAACGCACGAATGTATAGTTTTATCGTAGACGCGTAGGTGTGCATACGCTGCTACACGCTACACGCGTGCGTAGGCAGCTACATGTGTGTAGAAGAATTCAACGCACATATGTGCTACGAAGTTTTCCCATGTAGCATTATTAGAATGTAAATTTTGTTTTTATGTTTAATCGGGGCTATACAACAAAATATACATTTTACTAATGTTATAAAGACTCTAAATTGCGATATTCTATAGCAAAAAGATATCTTTGTTTGCATATTTGAGATTTCAATGGGAATTCCCATGGGATTCATATAAAGATTATTACTGCTTCTTTCACTTTTTTCCGTTATGTTAGTGCTCGAGCTTGTGTCAGACTTTTTAATACAATGTAGTGGTGAATCGAGCAATGTCAAATGTTCAAACATTACTGCTTACCGGCGAAAATTTGGTGCTGGGATGGTACCCACCTAGCTGGCCTCTTGCAATTAGAAACCTACCACCAGCAAGTTCAAGGGAAAAGCAACTAAAATGCCTCTGAATTGGCTTAACGACTACTGGCTGTCTAATGACTACAACCGGTACCGACGATTTTACGAGCCCTCCGAAGCACGGAGCCGCTCAGTTCAAATACGATCGCGGTCACCCATCCATAGACTGACCCATCCTTTGATTGAGCGTTAGAGCGTTGCTTACAAAATGAAGTAAGTATTGCAATCTTTGAGATTGATTCCTCGTAATTATGAAGGTTTTATGAAAAAAATATAAAAGGGAACTTTTTGTTAAACTCTTCCATGCTGGGACATCACGGTTCTGTCGTTACGAATTACCGGCAGTGAGAAGCTAAAAACAGACATCCGGGCAAGATTAACAAATTATATTGGACACTCCCAGAAATTACGTTGTGGAGGGCAAATCACAGTTGTCTGTAGGAAATAGACACAAGAAAGAAAGAAAAAATATTCATTGCAATATCAAGCGCATCGGTACATTTAATAGATTTGTATTCATATCTACAGTAAACTTGTAATAATAACTACTCAACAGAACGATGGACATTTTTTTTTATAGTTGGCTTATTTACTTTGTATATATGGCAAAAAGTTTAACACTGAGGATAATACTGTGTTATTACGTGAGTCACAACGCAGCGCAATGTTTCAGTGTTAGAACTTAGACCCTAAATCAGTACATTTTACTGGAATGGAAGTCGATTCCACCGTAGTCAGCTACAAGCTACTACTTTATAATATCATCCTGTAACTGCCCCACTCTAGCGCAAATGCCTATTTTCATCCTGAGAGGAAGTAACGAGTAGCCACCAGGCTATGCGCTATTATTTTGATACAATCTAACTTGTAAATGTTAACTCTTGTATCACCCATCGAGTGCACGTAAAGAGCCTCCACGAGTGACAGAAACTAAAAGAGTCTGGAGAACCGTGAGTAGTCAGCTCCATCACATTGCTAACTAGCTAAGCTTTTCAACCAGGTATAAACTACTCCCGTGTGATATAATGGATGTAAGGCATCGTAACGAATACTAATACCATAAATTCAGTACATAGTTCTGGATCCCTCAGCATTGGGTCTCACAGATGAGGTCATCGCTCATCCTTAAGTCCACTGCTGGATACAAGCCTCCCTTAAAGATCGCTACAATGACCGGTCTGGGTTTGTATATTGCTCGCAACGGGGGATTTTACCATAATCGCCTTGCTTGGCGAGCGGATTGCCGATCGCAGTTGAGTTGTTAATGTACTCAAAGGACACTGCTGCTCATGCTCTGGCTAATCCCATAGTCGCCCTTTAGGACACCCATGGGATGAGATGGGTTGGTGCTATTCGTAGCCGGTACCACAAGGTCATCGCTCGTGGGAGCATATTAATATCATATGTACAATAATCACGTAGCATTTTGATCGCGTTATTTATGATACATTGCCTGCTCAAAAACTGTAATGTATTATGGCGAGATAAGTGGCTTTCCTATTCTTATTATAAGCCTAAGTGTAACCTCTTCCCAAAGCTTTCGGTACGTTGTCACTTACACTCTGTATAAGTCATGCTTACACCAAAGAAGATCTACCGCTATATGCATCTATGTGCCATCTGAAATTTTCTAAAAATACAAGATACCTATTTTACTAGCATTTTAACTCCAACCAGCAACCAACATGTCACCAAGCCGCATGCAAACCGTCATGGTATTACACACAGCCTTGACAGACATGTCTATGTACAGTGGACAGTGATACACTTCTTAAAGGGTTCGGTTCGGGCCATGTACTCGCCGTCTAAAAAGACACATATCTGTGCCAATTATAAGGAACTCATGTTCAGAGACTAAAGTGCTGATATAACAATGCTGATCTATTGTGACCGACACCTGAAGGATAATCTTTTGGCTAGACAGCATCCCTTATATGTAGATTCATAACGTAATATTTTATTACTAAGAGAACCGGTCATTCAAATTACAATTAGAAACTCGAGATTGATGCGGTACTATTCCAACAGCTGGATGTTCGATTGTGATTAAGAAGTCGGAAGCTCAAAAAATGACCATTCGCTTTGTAGTGTTGATGAAGGTCCACAGCAATACTAGAAATAAGCCGCCTAGGTTCTAGAAACGAAGATTTTAAACATGGAGAAAATGCTCGTGTACTTGTTTGGATATGACAGGTGAAGAATTTATGTTTGCATTTTAATAAAAATGATATCTGCCGTTTTGTTACAAGTGCTTATGTAGGGATTCTACTCTCCTACACTCGTATGCTCCTAACGTTTTTATTTAATGTTTCCATTAAATAAAATAACACATAATGGAATTCAAACACTTTCATATTTCAATTACTGAGTTGGAGTTGTGCCCAAGACCTATATACATATATAATAAATAAATATAACTTTGTTCCTTGTAACAAAGTTCATAATGAAAGCATAATTTAGTTTTAACTTCAGTACGCGCTTCCAAAATGAAGCCCTTCAAGCCTTTCAAAGTAAAAATTAAATTTTACATCGCGTTCCGTTCCCTAATTTCTCATTAAAATTCAGTTGACTACAGATAAAAAATATATAGCCTGGACTATGAATTTGAACGTCATTGTCGATGGATGATGTATGAGACGAGAAAAATGCAACATTTGTCTATGCATATAACAAAGCGGATGTCGCTTGAGTAGCCCAAAAAATACGGTCGTTGTTCTAAAAAAGCTTTCCAGTGTTACAACTGATCAAACTGGAGGCGAATTCGACAGTAAGAGATTAAATAACATGAAAAAATTAAGGATGATAGTCTGAAACTGTTGGAGTATGAAAGAAACGAATACACAGTATTATACATAGTTACGTTAAAGGGGATTCCTCCGGATCGTTTATAACAGCTATAAATTGGGAGGCTCATATTAGCTGTGGGGAACGCGTTGATATGATGTAATCAAGATGAAAACTACTATCAATTCACTTACTGGATAACTGAATACAATAATATTACCCTGGATTCATTGAACATATTCAGCGGGCACTTTGTCTAAAACGTTGATAAACAGCTGTTTTGCTTGAACTAGAACTAGAATTAGGTAGGGTCTTTAGAAACTCCGAAGTAACTGCGACGTACAAAGAGCACTTATGGTCATCTTCCAGTATTACAGTACCTCCCTAAGCAGCAAGACAATTTTAAAATTGGCTACAGCCTAGTGGATATTTTCTTTTTATCTAATCTGGTGAAATGAAGTGGTGAGGTGCAAACTTCTTGTATGTGCCACATTCGCGTAAGATATCTCATCTAGCGGCAGAAGCTACGAATTGTGGTGTCAATTGTTTCAAAGTATTTATTAAATTTCAGCGCCCAATAAGGACTCTATTCAGAAAACTAATAAAAGATTGATAGTGAACGATAAATGATTAAGACACATGTATTTTTTTTAGAAACAGCGTCATTACAGGTAATTATTTCTATATGTCAAATACTCGGTCACCGATTTCGACAATAAGCATTCTCGCTCCATCTATCTTGCCATCAACAAATGAAACACCTATCGGTCGAACAAAATATAACAGATATTTTAAAAGACTAACTTTTGTTCGTTTGCTGGTTAATTTCGTGTCTTTAAGCAACATACAAAAATCGGGTCAAAGTCAAATATTTTTATTTCAAATATACCAATTACTGGCATTTATGAAATGTGTATGTTCAGTCTTTTATAAAGTGTCTGTTTATTATGTCAAAATAACATATTTTTACTAAATGCATATGAAAGTGTATATACGGAAAAGTTGTAGGTATACAACAAAAAAACAATTTTTCATTTTTTGTCTGTCAGTCTATTTGATCCCGCAAATCTCCGAAACGCCTAAACCGATTTATACGGGACTTTCACTGGCAGATAGCTGATGCTATAAGGAATAACTTATGCTACTTTTATTTGAGAAAAATAATCAGGGTACCGTGCAAAATAATTAAACTCAATTATATATATATACTCTATGTCAAGTGTCTATACCGAAGTACTCTAAATTATTTATAAATAATCTTATTTCTTTTAAATTAAACGGCGGGTGAAACCGCGAGTCTCAGCTAGTGTTCTAATATGATGGATAATGTTTTGTCTCAACGGCCTCCTTTATATGTAGATTCATAATGTCATATTTCGTTACTACCAGACTAGTCAAGCAAGCATTCAAAGTAAAATTAGAAGCTCGAGATTGATGCGGTAGTAGATTGGCGATTCGTGTCTGTTAACGTAAGCAAAATAAACGACGAAACAAAATCGACGGCACGGTTGGTGCAGTGGCTGATACAGTCGGCTACTGCGCTCCGGGTCGTTGGTTCGATTCCCGCACGGAACTAATATTCGTATGATCTGCAGGTAGTTGTTCCGGGTCTGGGTGTATTGTGTGTGGAATTCATGCCTGTAAACGCACCCGCGAGACAGGAGAAATCCTAGTGTGGGCCAACGTTTTAAAAAAAAAACAAAAAAGTACAAACCAATTATTGGCACATATGAAACGTCGGAGTTTAAGTTGCACGGGATACCACTGTCTGTCGTCCGCATTAAAGTACCGGTTCCGCAAACATTCACACTACACAATCCGGCAGAGATCTGCAGGCAGGGCTTTGAGAAGGCCGCTTTATAGCTACGTCCATATATTCAATCGTCACATATTTCTCGAACCACGATCTCGTGTCGTAACTAATCCTGTATGTCGGATCACCTATCGGGGCGGAACGCATCTGTACGATGACGTTGCTGTTCAGCACACACCCCAGCAGTGGCGCGTGAAGGAACGAACCGAGATTGGAAATGGTTTAACACTAGTTTCAGATGGCACATAGGACTATACACCTTAAATATTTCTTGATAGAGTTTGAATTTGTATTAAATTTAATGTGATATTGTCATGTTCGATGTCAATGTAATTTTAACGTTGTTTTCCTGCATATAAGAATGGTTTTGGAATTCGGTTCGGTTAAGTATTCGGTATGTAAGTGTGAAGAATGGTCAGTGTATTCGAAGGCATCGTTCTGGTCTGCGTGTTGCGAGTCGAATCGTCTTCCGGCGTCAGACGTGATTTCTTGAAGAAAGTTGAATCAATGGACGCAGTGGACATTGGCCTCCCGATTGTATTTGGATTTTGTCCACAAAACCAGCGGGAAGCTGACTTGAATGGGACAGTATGCCTTTATTAACGGTATTAGGATAAAGTTCACCTTATATTTCGGAATTGTGGATGAAGATTGAAATTCTTATGTGGACAAGGCCTCATTGTTATTAGAAGTCTATCCAGCAGTACTACGACAGGCTGTCCATAAAGATGATTGGCAACTAATAAAACAATGGTTCCTGTAATTGGCTATACTTTTTAAAATCTATTAAAGAGGAGGAGTAAATAAAAATTTTATCACTCTTTAACGTCACTTGGAAGCCATGTTGAACTTATAATAGGATCACTACGTATAGTTGCGGGCGATTTGAATATCCTCAACTGTTTACAACGTAAAGTTTCAGGCTGATTGTGTTCCCAGAACGAAATAGCTACATAAAATTACGGATCCTAGTCATCCTCCGGCTAATCCCTTAGTCGACTTTTACGACACCCATAGGATGAGATGGGGTGGTGGTATTCTGAGCCGGCACCACACGTGCAATGTATTTATGATTGATATTTAATATAAAAGATGTGATATTTTTCCGTGTGGTTCCCGTCAAAGAATAGACCACCTCTCTCCACTCATGAGTGTCATTAAAGATGACTAAGGGTTGATATGAACAGAATGGGCAGCAGCATCCTCCCATGTGCTAATAACAGCATATTGATCACCAATCCGCCTGCCCAGCGTGGTGTTAGGGCAATCATAATTTCATAATTTCTTATAATGGATCATATTAGTTCATATAATGACATTTTAATCTATCTTCTATATATACAAAAATGAATGTTTGTGTGTATGTCCTTTATAGAATCGTAAACTATGATCTTCAGCAAAGTGTTGTGCATGAGCCCACAGAGTTGGTACGACCAATCTCTGACAGATGGCGCCACTATCATTCCAATGAATTTCATTTCCATATATATAAAATTAAACGGCGGGTGAAACCGCGGGTCCCAGCTAGTTTTTCCATATTTCCTACGACATTAATTACTTGTTTTCTTTTTTTATATTGAGATAGTTTTGATACTGTATGTACGAATGCCATGTATGTTACTAATTCGTTTTGTTTGATTGACGTGATATTTGTCTGGCAGATTAGGTATGTCATGCTCACTCAAGTATCCTACTTACGGTGGCGTCGAGTATCGGGTCGCTGAGTTGCTCTACAATATGGTTGAGCTAAGCGACGCTGATGCATGCGTCATGCCCGTGAACGAGTGCTGCCTGTTGGGACTGGTCAGCTTAATACAGCCATGGCAATTTAATCATAAGCTTTAATAAATATTAAAATCTGGCTTGTTTAGTGTAGACTTGATGTAATTTAGACTCTTTTCTCCTACATTGTCCTCACATAACCTTCATTTCAAGAACAATATAGACAAATAATAAAAAAAAAATAAAAAAATTGAAAAGAGTAACCATGGAGTTTCTTGCCCGTTCTTCTCCATAGGAAACCTACATCTTGGAACGCGGCAACTAAAGTCTAACTATTCATGAGTGTCTGTAAATGGTATTACAAGAAAAAAAATTGTTTTATCTTTATCTTTAAATCCGCTCATTGTAGTGATAACTTATTGAGACGTTGAGCAGTGGACATTTACAGGGTAATGTATTCGTGAATGATTGTTTTTATATAGCATTGAACATAAAAGATTTGAAATTCCGAGTTTCAATAAAATTAACAAAAAATAGAAGAACAAAAAATACTAGCCTACCGATAGCTTCTTTTGCCAGCCGCGACGGTACGACAGAAAGAGACAGATTGTTAACTGTCAGAATCGGTGGCCAACTATCAGACATACAGAATGTATAGGTATTATCATCTTTCGTATCTGTAGCGTAGTAATGTTCGATAACTTTATTGATGGGAAATAACAAAAGCTTTGGATAGCGAGATAAGCAATATCTAGTAGATATTAATATTTATAATAAGAATAGGTTTTGTATAGAGTTACCAGATGTAAATCTGAGTGTTACCCAGCCATTGAAAATCGTCTCATGATAATGGTAACATGATGGAAAGACTAGACGACATTAAATAAATGTCAAACATTTAAGTTATTTCGATATAAACTTATTTATATACCAAGTTAATATTTAATTTTGTAACAAAATATTGTTCGTAGAAAATCACCTACCATCGCACTGCCCAATGTTAAACGTGCTTTGAAATATAATTACGCTGTTATAACTTTGAAATCAGCTACCTAAAAAACTGTTATAAGTTCCTACTAATGATATCAGCCCTCAGTTGAACTTAGACAACCTGATAAACCGCTATAATGAATAACCTAGAATTCTTCTAGGATACCCATTGGAGTTAATTCTTTTAAAATCTAGCTACATTCGATCTTTAACACCGGGCTTTGAGGAACGTTCCTGTTTGGTTTCGTTATCCTCAAAGCTATCACCTGCTAATAACAAAATCACAATTTGTGCAACATTGTTTAAGAAAAAAATAGCGTTCTTTTTTTAAAGCATCTAAATGCGTTTTTATTTTCATAATAAAAGTAAGGGTTCGGCGGCTGTTCCATTTATTAAAGTGCAATGTGCCAGTAACCTCACTGCTCCTTTAATTTCAATAGTGGGGTCGCGCTCAAGGTCAGCGCCCGCGAGGGGACACTTTACGATCAGCTGATAGTCTAATATTTACCGCGTTTTTATTTAATCTCTGCAGATTATATTTAGAACGTTCGATCGATTTGTTTATAGTAGTATTTTCTGTCCACAGATTAAATATTTACGTAGTAAGGTTAGTATCTACATCAGGCTACTCAAACGGTGTCAATACGTCCTGTATTAATATTTATGTATGTATCAAATTTTGTATTTTATGTGTAACATGATTATAGTTCTGATTTTTCCTATGACCGTGATAGCCATTCATCAAGAACTAGATATAGTAGTGGTGATACAAGTGGTTGAAGTAGTAGTCTTCAGAGCAGTAACATTTATACATTATCAGGGGTTTATAGTTTACCATAACATCATGTTGCCACCGCCAAAAACCGAGACAAACATTCCTAAATCATAACGAGCGAACTTCCAAACTTTTACCATTCGCAACTCGAAACTACCAGTTGCATCTGAAGTTTAGGGGCTCGATAAAAGTAGCAATAAACCACAAGCATGGGCAGAGGGCAGCGAGGGGTCGCGGTGTGACGGGGGTAGGGGGTGCCGGTCATCTCCCCCTTTTTATCTCCGCAAGTCAAGGGCGCGTGGGGCAGGTTCGGCTGGCCGCCGGCTATTGACATTCTGTTTTCAAATTTACCTACTTTTTTTCCATTGTCCGTAACTTTTTAATATGGCGGGGTCGACGAACCGAACGGCCAGTGCGGCCTGTTATGTAATCCGTTTTGTAATGTTGCCTTTTTATTACAAATCTTGTTTTGTTTTTAATCGGCCGTTTAGAATATTGACATATTTACGTAATGTATTTTTGTTTGTCTTTTTAGGGTTTCTAAAACTGACGTTTTAATCTATTCACCGTTCATTCAGTAGCAACTCATACGCCGTATTGTTTGGTTGAACAATAGTATGACTGAGTGGTTTCCTATACGACTTTGTCGGAACTCTCATATGCTTCGCCTTCTGTTCAATATCCCATACAATCCATCTATCCCCTGCTATCTTACAGGACGTTTCGAGTCCCTTCTTGACACACATTCAATATCCTTAATGTCATCAGAGAGTTTGATGTTGAATGAAAATGCCAATACATTCTAATAATTACGTTGGAAAATCATTTTTCAGTCTAGGCTGCTCGCTTAGGATGATGATGAATGAGTTGCCATTAACATCAGACGCGCTATACTTTCGCAATACTTAAAAGACTATTCAAGGAACACTATTTATCACTGTAGTTTCTTCTTCAGTGCTTTATATATGTTTATTAATATGTACTTATAATATGTATGTATCCAAATATTTGTATGATCTGCAGGTAGTTGTTCTGGGTCTGGGTGTATTGTGTGTGGAATTTGTGTCTGTAAAACGCACCCACGACACAGGAGAAATCCTAGTGTGGGACAAAGTAAAAAAAAAACTTATAATTATTGTAACACCGCGAACTTTCTTCGTCTTACTTCGTTTTTACTTGTAAATCTGTCCATCCCAAAGTTGTCTGGCAGAAAAAACACCGCGCTTTGTATTTGCCCTTTTTATTGGTAAAAATATCGTATTACATCACTGGCAATATTTAAAAACTAGTCAAGGAAAACTAACTATCACTGTGCCTAATTTCTAACTATCACTGTGCCTAATTTCATATATTCTTTCTTTTTACATATTATGTTTCATCATTTCGGCCGAATGAAGTCCACTGCTGGACACAGGCCTCCCCCAAAGATCACCACAAAGCCCGATATGGGTGAGTTGTGGGCTCATTGGGGGATTTTGCCATAATCGCCACGCTTGGCAGATGGGTTGGCGATCGCAGTTGAGTTGTTAATGTACTCGAAGAACACTGCTGCCCATCCTCCGGCTAATCCCTTAGTCGACTTTTACGACACCCACGGGAGGAGATGGGGTATTCTGACCTGGCACCACACCACACAACACGGCATATTATGTTTATTTATATGGATAAAAATGAAATTTAATGAATATTATAATAATGATTATTAAATTTCATTAATTTAAAATTTTATTTGTTTGTTATGTAATAATTAATAATGATTACAAGAATTACACCGCGAACTACCCCTTTCTTTTTCACTTGCAAATCTGTCCATTCCAAGATTATCTGGCAGAAAACGTTGAGTGCTTATCTGTATTGGATCTTATTTCTGGTTTATAATAAATAGTATTGTGTTGCGTCATTTGATAATGATGATGAATTATATCAATAAGTTTCATCAATTACAAACCAAAACATAACTCGTCTACTCAAATGATCATTAATTGATTAAAACTCTGACTTAATTAGAATATTAGTCCGTAGCAACTTTAAAAAAATACAATGTGCAACTCAAAGAGATATACACTGGTATTGTCACAGAAGGGACGCTACTGCCCATCCCTCTGGTTTAGAGTTCTTTAAAAAAATACAATGTGCAACTCAAAGAGATATACACTGGTATTGTCACAGAAGGGACGCTACTGCCCATCACTCTGGTTTAGAGTTCTTTAAAAAAATACAATGTGCAACTCAAAGAGATATACACTGGTATTGTCACAGAAGGGACGCTACTGCCCATCCCTCTGGTTTAGAGTTCCTTAGTCACCTTTTACGACATCAACGGCAGGAGATGGAGTGGTGCTATATTTTTAATCCGGCTACCACACGGAATTGTATTTAACTAATACATTATTAACTAGCTGGGATCCGCGGTTTCACCCGCCGTTTAATTTAAAAGAAAGTGAATTATTTATATATAATTTTGAGTACTTCGGCATACACACTTGGCATAGAGTATGTATATGTATATTGGATTTCATTGGTTTTAGTTTTTTGCACGGAACATTAGTTATTTTTTCTAAAATAAAAGTAGCCTAAGTTTACTACATCAACTTTATTACATCAGCTATCTTCCAGTGAAAGTCCCGTAGAAATCGGTCCAGCCGTTTCGGAGATTAGCGGGAACAAACAAACAGACAGACGAAAAATTACAACTAGCTTTTTTGTTGTAGGTAGCGTATATGCTTTCATATGCATTTAGTAAAAAGCTGTTCTTTTGACATTACAAACAGACACATCAATTTTATTTATTTGTATAGAAGAAAGCGTAAACGACAAGTCATCGTACCAATTTTTATTTTCATCCACGTTATCATCATGTTTGCTAAAAGACGTCCTTCGGCGTTACGGCTTCCGACTGCTGACCATAGGCCCATAGATTTCCACACTTGTGTCGTCATTTTGGGGGGAATTTGCCAGTACTCACCACGCTTGGCAGGGTTGGTATTGGTGAGCGCAGTATGGCAACTTTTTTGAAGGGACGCTGTTGCCTATCCCTCTGCTTTAAAGGTTCTTTGGAATCCCATTTGATCCACCTGTTCAACGGCATGGTTGGTGCAGTGGCTGATACAGTCAGCTGCTGCGCTCCGGGTCGTGGGTTCGATTCCCGCACGGAACAAATATTTGTATGATCTGCAGATAGTTGTTCGGGGTCTGGGTGTATTGTGTGTGGAATTCATGTCTGTAAACGTACCCACGACACAGGAGAAATCATAATGTGGGTCAGCGATTATTTATTATTATATATTATTTTTATATATATTTATTTATCGCCGCTGTCACACAACACATCTTCATCACATCATAATCCATCATCTTATTTAATTACTTTTTTTAGGAGCAACGATCATAAGGAAATGGCATAACGCTCACGAGCCCTCCAGCGAGCGATGTGATATCCGTCACCGTTCAAATGGTTACGCACTGCGTGTGCCGATCGAAGAAGGATTTCTAGGTGATATTTCTTCAAATACTATACAATAAATTACCAGACAAATAAAATCTTAATTAACCACTGGCCATCTATAAGCACATCTCTAGTTAGCGAGACTTTGAGGGGAACCTTTTTGAGGAGTGACCGCTTTACAGGCGTCCCTTCTGAGCAGTGCCTGAATGCGTGGAAACAATGGGTTGCTCTAGTGTGAATGTAGTTGAGATCCTAGTGCCCCCTTCGGTGCCGAAGATCCAGTGCTTTTAGCCAATAGGAGTTCTGCATGCCCCTCTGCCCTTCTCGGGCTGTACATGATGTATTTCCAACGGGTGAATAAAAAATAAAATAAAAAGGCATATCTCATCATAGTTATCTCTAGTTACACTATTGTATGTATACTTCTTAATTAACATTTTACAAGTTGATACAAGTCCATTAATAGTGTTAAAACCCTGCACAAAACACACAGTATCGGCCAGTTTCTTGACGGCTCAGATGTGAGTCGCGATATCTGCCATCTTACACAACTTAATATCACCAATACTATCGATATATTACCATCTGTTGCTGACAAACTAGACGCTTGGTAAACGGACGTTTTGGAAAATTACCTAATACATTGAAAGTAACAAGTACAATCAAAGAAAACAACGGTATCTACAAAACGCAATATATATTTTTTTCCGAACCTTAACATAAAAGCCTAATTATTCTAGGTCTGAATTTCCTCACATGCAAAATTAATTACACAATGGAAATATAATAATGTTGTTTTAAATCTTCATTGCACCTTTTTATTTTCACCATTTTTATATAAATTATATGTTTTTCACTTTAAAGAATTGTAAAGGCAGGTTTTTAGTGATTGAAAAAGAAATGAGAGTGCCATTACAAAACAAACTTTTGATTAAACTTAGTAACATCAGTGTCTTCGCCTAAATGTTCATCATCATCATCATTTCAGCCGAATGAAGTCCACTGCTGGACACAGGCCTCCCCCAAAGATCACCACAACCACCGATATGGGTGTGTTGTGGGCTCATTGGGGGGTTTTGCCATAATCGCCACGCTTGGCAGGTGGGTTGGCGATCGCAGTTGAGTTGTTAATGTACTCGAAGGACGCTACTGCCCATCCTCCGGTTAATCCCTTAGTCGACTTTTACGACACCCATGGGAGGAGATGGGATGGTGGCATTCTGAGCCGGCACCGGCAACACACCTTTCTTATTTTTATTTTTTTTGACACTGCTCATTAAACCCATTAGTAGTACCTACTTACGACACCCATTCGGGAACTTAGGGTATCATAATGATAGCTCTGAGCATGTACTAAAAATTAACAGTTGTGCTACTGTTAATTTGTATAATATAACCATAATATAATCACTAAACCAAACCTAACTGGAATCTTATCAGAACTACTAACACTAAATAAAGTATATTGCTCTTAGATAAGATAAGATATTTATTTCGCAAATATGGGTACAATAAGATGACATAAATGATAATTAAGCACATCCATATTTCACCATTTGGCATGCAAAAGTGCTTACTTACTAAAACATAAAAATCTCTACAACAAAACTTCCAACTTTAACCGTAACATATCGATATATCGACGGGCACACAAAAACTCCTAAAAGTTTGAGTGACAGGACCGCCGTAGAAAAACGATGTCGATGGCGATAGTGCAACAAAGCACCCGCCAGCCTATCTCTATTGACAGGACGGCTGGAGCGTGTGCTACGTGTGAATGTTATCGATAATATCGAGATGTGTTCATGTCGATAGCTTGACCATTACGTGCACGTAAAAATACCTTGGGAACCGAAATGAGACCGATTAAATCGATCGATCGCTTTTATGAAGTGTATGATCCGAAAAATACATGCGTTTTTTTAACTGAATAACACGCAAATTCTTTTTTGTTCTTTGAGAGTCTAGATTCCAATTTGGTCGTGGAAAATACACAGACAAAAGTCTCAAAGAGATTCTCATACCGTAAGTATACTTGGCTTTTAAAAACATATCAACTCTGATTTCACTAGCCAAAACTGACGGACAAAAATTAGTACAAAACAGAAGTTACAATTAAAAGTGGCCAGTAACATTGGAGCGCGAAATTACCAGAAACAATGTAAACAGATGAGTCGCTACCACAAAAAGATTGTATTCCATAAAATGCGACAGACAAAACGTGTTCGTTGACCTCTGGTGCGGCGCGTGCGACGGACAGACAGATGTGCCAGTCACTTCATAATCATAATGGCGGATAAAATACAAAGCCAAATCAAATCTATGAGATATCTCGACAGGATTACGTTACAAATTTTAACTACAATTATGTTACTGTTAACTCGACGCAGCCGAGTAATGAACTTCAATCTGATCAAACACAACTAGACAATACTATAAACGTTTTAACTAAAGTGAAACGATCTTTACGAACGTAAACATACTCGGTGACAGATAATAAAGACCAAATGAAAATCAATTTAGAAATCACTCGACGCAATCTGGACACCGTTCTATTGACGATTTCGTCTCGAACTGTGGGCGTGTGTAGACGATGAAAAAAGCATATCACTCCCACTCCGACCGGTTACACAACAACAATTTTAAAGAAGCACCAATGATCGTAAAAGCAACTCTTCTGCCTACAAAATAAGAATCACAATGCACGAACAGTTACGATTGCAGATTCGCACTGGCCACACCACGCCTCGACACCCGTCATTGGCAGAAATAAAAACGGCGACCACGCGTAACTCGTCACGTCTCGCCGGACAGTGAAATCGTGCGACCGGTGACAATGTGTAACTTTGCCAATTCATCGAGACCCGCCCTGCCCCTGCAATTGTTTCAAGCACAGGTGTCGACACGAGGGTTGCAAACCCCGCTAGGGGTCAGTGATGACTGGACACGTTATTGTGTGCCGCATTCGTGCCGTTGCGTCGCCGTGGCTTATGAAATGACAGTTGAAGCTTGAATGCGCAGACGTTTACCCGCAAAAGGAAATTTCATCGATCACGCTCACAAATTGCTACGTAACTATCGAGATGTAAATCGCTTATGCCTACCGTTATTTAGAAAAATCGATTCTTTATAATCGATTCGTCACAGTTGCGTTCCGTTTACGCAGTGGACTGTCCCACGGTCTGTGTGCGATAAAGCTTCAAGGCGACACTGTGCGACACTGCGACCCGTGTGACTGCACCGTGTCGACCTAACGCGCGACTACGAAATAATCGAGTGTAAAATCGTATTTGAAGGACTAATAAAACGATTAACAAACACAATCAAAGTCATTCCAATTGCAGAATATTTTTTGTTTCATGTGCTTCATAGGATAATACCTGATTCTAAAACATTGCAATATTAGCCAATCCTTGCTTTTGAGATTGCAGCAAATCTTTAGAATGAAAACTACTGCATTTCTGATCAATTTGTCACGGATTATCGTCATCATATCAGCCAAAGGACGTCCACTGCTGAAAAAAGGCCTCACGCATATTTCCACAATTGTTCCGTCATTTTTGGGGAATTTGCCAGTTCTCACCACGCTTGGCAGGCGTTTGGTGAGCGCAGTATGGCTGCTGTTCTGTCTGCCACAGAAGGGACGCTGATCCCCATCCCTCTCGTAGCAAAATTTAGGGCCGACACCGTCTAGGTTTGCTGGCGACTTGAAAAGAAGAAGATCCCTCTGGTTAAGCATCCCTTAGTCATCTATATGACATCCACTGGCGGAGATGCGGATTTGAGTCAATAAATAATTTTATTATTATTATTTTATTACTGGCGGAGATGAAATTGTGCTATATTCTAAATCCCCTATACAGAATAGAGATAGTGTCATCATTTCAATAATCGTACGCTGCTGCGTGTGATGTCTGAATGTACTGCATATAGTACCACTCTATCTCCCGTGGATGTCGTAGAAGGCGACTAAATGACTCTAAATCAGAAAGATCGGCAGCTGCGCCCCTCTGTGGTATAGTAGCTGTATGCGCTCACCGAACCCCCAAGTGTGATGAATACTGGCAAACCACCTTCAAAATGAACATACAATTGTGGAAATATATGGGGGGGTCTTTGTTCAGCAGTGCACATCCTTTGGCTGGTATGACAGCCCAGCAGATATTAATATAATGAACCACTGAAAATTTACCTAGGAATTAAATTGAACACTTATTACAAAACAGGATAGTTTGATATCTGAGCCATATGAAGAACTAAAAGATCCTTCAAGTATTAGAATACCGAACACCAGAAAACTTGATATTTCAATAAATGGTCTTTAAAAATTTTAACCCTGTGCTAAGGTATTTATATAATTATACATAAATACAAACGCATAATAACTTTGAATGATATTCCACTACAAAGTTTCAGCAAATTATTAACATAAATAAACTAACATTAAACAACTATTAATCCAAACTGCTAGTAACTGTCAAGCCTAATAAGTGAAACATCGTAAAACTAAGTTTCAGTCGCAGTAAAAACTACTGCAATAAATGTTAACTTTTTCATACGTGAAATTCTTGGGCAAAAGGCTCTTATTGGCGATGAAAACTTTTTGGCATTACTAAAACCGACTTAAAAATAATGTCCAATTTTATTATACATACAACACCGTATATACTATAACCAGCAATAAGGTCTATTTTGCTATATAACGTCATATTATTTTGTGTTGGGCAAACATTAGCAGTCATATAGAGACACGTGAAGACAGCCGGCAATTATACAGAGTGGGTAGAGCACGGCCTGGTACCGCACCGGCCCGAATTTACGCCTTTTACACATACAGGGTTGTTCTCTTAGCGATTATTATTAATTGACAAATGAGAATCAGTTCTAGTCCTTATTTAAACACTTAAAAAAATTAGTGGCCCAGTTTCCCCTTTGTGTATGTATGTGCGCGATTTTTTCAGATACTGCACGAACGTATTTTACTAGGGTAATATGTATACTTATAGAAAGGTTCCAGTATACAAAATATTATATGCCGTGTGGTGCCGGCTAAGAATACCACCAAATAATCTCATCCCATGGGTGTCGTAAAAGGCGAGTATGGGATTAGCCGGAGGATGGGCAGCGTCCTTCGAGTGTATTTATAACTCAACTGCGATTGCCAACCCGTCTGCCAAGCGTGGCGGTTATGGCAATATTCCCAATGAACACACAACAGAAACCCATACCGGTCGCTGTGGCAATCTTTTGGTGAGGCTTCTGTCTAGCAGTGGACGTTTTTACGGCTGAAATCATGATACAAAATATTAAGGTAACATTCTTATGTGAAGACTTACAGACAGACATAATGATCGAGTATATATCCAGTCGGTTTTTCAAATCGGCCAGTTATACGGCCACTGCTGAACAAAGACCTCCTTCATAGATTTTCACAACTGTGTCATCATTTTGCCAATACTCACCACGCTTGGCAGGCGGGTTGGTGAGTGCAGTATGGCTTCCGTTTCACAGAAGGGACGTTGCTGCCCTTTCTGGTTATGGAAGGATGTTTCCTGGTTTAGATTCCCTTAGTCTAGCTAGCCTTTTACGACATCCACGGAAGGAGATGGAGTGGTGCTATACTCTTAATCCGGACACCACACGGAATACCAGTCGGTTTTACTTTTTTCTTAAAAAAGTCTCTTTTACATTTAGTACTCAATATTATTGTTTCTAATTTCTAAACATCAAAATCATCACAGACGTCAATTACCAAGTACCCGTACATGCGGAATCATTTGTGTTATATTTACCATCATCTACAACATCATTTTTAGCCTTAAGTCTACTTCATCATATCAGCCAAAGCTCGTCCACTGTTGAACAAGTCCTTCCCCATAGATTTCCCCACTCGTGTTCTGATTTTCGTGGGAACTGCAGTACTTACCACGCTTATCAGGTGGGTTGGTGAGCGCAGTATAGCTACTGTACCATAGAGGGGACGCTGCTGCCTATCCCTCTGGTTTTGAGTGGCTTAGCCGCCTTTAACGACATCCACTTGAGGAGATGCGAGTGGTGCTGTAGCCCTAATCTGGAGACCACACGGAGTCTACTTCATCATTTTGGCCGAATGAAGTCCATTGCTGGACACAGGCCTCCCCCAAAGATCTCCATAACGACCGATATGGGTGTGTTGTGGGCTCATTGGGCGTATTGCCATAATTGCCACGCTTAGCAGACGAGTTGGCGATCGCAGTTGAGTTGTTAATGTACTCGAAGGACGCTGCCGCCCATCCTCCAGCTAATCCCTTAGTCGATTTTTATGATACCCACGGCAGGAGATGGCGTGGTGGTATTCTGAGCCGGCACCATACGGCAAGGAGTCTACTTACTGAAAACTAATTATGACTAACTCTAATATCAACAAACAGTTCACAATCTTTAACCAAACAACAATCACTCTCAACCAACCTCACATTAAATATTCAACACTCACAAGTTTACAATAAACTGTGCCAGTAATTATAATTGCCCGTTTAATTGCGATCACCCTATAAAGAGTTAATATGAAAGCTTATTCATTTGCATTTGTCGTGGCGAGCACGTGTGGCGGCTCGCGTGCCGCCGATGTATTACGAAAAACGAATATTGCACGTACATCCTGTATATACAATACTGAGTATGTATCAAAGACGTACAAATAGGCATAATACGTGGTCTATGATTTAATTTATATTTTACGGGGCCATGCCGCTGATCTATAACTTCGTCCAAGATTTGAACAAATTTCTTTGATGATTGCGTCATACCTTATTTACTTATTCGATATCTTTGACCAAAATTCCGTATACAATCCTACACGCTTTATTTTATTGTTTGATCTCTACACCTTGTATTGTATTATAAATACATTAGTTGCTTTCATACTCATTAAATATTGCTTTTATACCCATGTAGTTATAATTGATTGAAAATATTGAAATGTTTGACCAAATAACAACCAAAATAGTTTGATGAAGCTATCCAATTTCTTCAACAAAATGTACATTGGATAAAGATATTTGACGAATAGCCTAACCTCATCACACCGCATTGTAGTTGCAAGAGGTAATTTTAGAGATACTTTATAGGTAAAGAACGATTTCATAACTAATTGATTATGCTTCGAGTGTAGAACCCCAAAATCACATTTACGTTGACCTGATAGAAATAATTATTTAAGCTTATAGAATGCAAGGCAAAGGTTTCCCTTCTTTAATTTGCGCTCATTTGTAGTGTCCAGCTCATCGCACCATCTCCTTCTGTGCCTGCCACGTGGTATTTTGCCAATGTTTGGGACACAATGTAGTTTTTTTTTACCATAGCTGTCCGGACATGCCACAGATGTGACTTGACCAGTCCAGTTCCATTTTGATTTGGCAGCTTTGAGCCTACGCAATAAAAATAATACAAAATGCATTTACGGTAGTAAATATATAGAAATAACAATAGTAATAGTATAGAAATTAGCGGTGTATTCCTCAAATAGTATCTAGTTTCCCATCCCTAAAGGCACAACGAGCTGGATGAGACCTGGCCTTCCTTTACATCATTTCTGTAATTCTAATCTTCTCTAAAAGTAAGAAAGCAAGTGGGCACTTTGTCAGTCAGGTATGTTCTGGCTGTCCACGACGCATCAATACACAAAGAAATCTCTATTTCATATTCCATTAGCTACAAAAAATATTGTAAGAGTACATGTGATAATTAGTCCCTACTGAAAAAAAGGGTTATATCTTGTTCTTTCTCTTCATTGTTAGTTAAAAACCATAAATTGTTTTATAATTATTTACTTAAACTTTTTCGTCCGTTGTCGTGAGTATACCTACTGTTAACTTATGAAAACTGTTTTGGATTATGTAATAATTATGTTTGTAAAGCTTACATATTATAATTGCTCAACAGCCAGTTGCACTCACTGTTCGGTAAACGACAGGTTTTCTTTTTTTTTTCTTTTAAAAAAAAAAAACGTTGCCCCACACTAGGATTTCTCCTGTATTGTGGGTGCGTTTACATACATGAATTCTACACACAATACACCCAGACCCGGAACAACTACCTGCAGATCGTACAAATATTTGTTCCGTGTGGGAATCGAACCCACGACCCGGAGCGCAGCAGTCGACTGTATCAACCACTGCACCAACCGTGCCGTCTAATTTAAGCATCGCTTAGTGCAGTCAGTGTTTGGATGGGTGACCGCACAGTGGTAATTCAACGTCAGTCCTGGTTATTGTCATTAGACAGCGGTCGTTAAGCCACGTTGGAGCCAAGTTGAAGGCATTGGGCAACAACTCGACAAGGTTGGCCAGTAACTACACAAAAAGAAAGAATGATCGCATGTTTGTTTTTACAATAATCTAAAATTAAACCAAAATAAAGCTACGTTGCTTTTTGATATAGTGTAGAGTTCACCAATTTTGGAGCAGGACATGTCCTTAAACGCAATGTTTACTAAATGTATATAATCACAATATTAAAAAAATTGTTGGAAAATCCAAAAGTGTACGCCTCATAATCTTTAATTTATTAAATAATAATTAAACTACATCGAATTATACCGTGAAAAGTAATAGGCTTCTATTCCTCAAAATACAATGCCTTTAAATCCAACTCGAAAAGTGAAGTATTTCGCTCGTTATCGTGACCACAAGATACGGGATCCGCACATACAGACACACGGACGTCCAAGACAGAACTTTTTTAAACAATTTTTTAATTAGTTTAAATAATAAAAAGAGATTTTAAAATATCATGAGTGTTAAAAATAGTGTTTTTTCTCAACATTTGTCTATTTATATTCACTTATAAAAGCAATAAAGAATAAAAAAAGTGACATTTTAAGTTGGAGAATCACTCAGTGTGCGTAAACTGACAGTAATACCCACCTCAACGCTTCGCTTATGAGGCGTGCAAAAGTATATAATCAATAAGTTTCGTCGTCAGTAAAATATACATTTAATTTTATCAAATAACTTTATGTAAAGAATATCTGTTGGTTGCAATTTTTGCACTCTTCTGGCTTCTTCCAAGTTTTTTTATTTTTTCGCAAACTTAACCATTCTTACTTCTGGCTCCGTGTATGCCAATTCAAAACTTTGCTAAACGTGTTTTTATCAGGGCATTTGGTGACAACTCTACCGGACCACCAAACTTAATCTATACCCCAAAAGCGATCGTAGGACTGTATGAGCCAACGATGTATTGCCCTTAATGAATCACAACCCCCAAAACAGTTGGGTAACTGGCTCATTAATACGAATTGTGTGATCGATATCATGTCTAGTACCTGGCTCAAATTCTGTTATGATATATCACACTTTGGGTCGGAATTCGGCCATTTGTGAGCCGATTGGCGTATGTAGATACGATTGCTCGTAAAAATTGCGATAGCAAATGGGTGGCTTCAGTTCGAATGTATGTATTATGAAAGATGGTTCAGTGGTATTAAGGAATTTTGGTCTTGATTTGTCCGCGTGGTGTCCGGATTAAGAATATAGCAATATAGCACAACTCCATCTCTTCCCGTGGATGTCTTAAAAGGTGACTAAGGTACTCTAAACCAGAGGGATGGGATTACACAATTGTGTTAATCCATGGGGGAGGATTTTGTTCAGTAGTGGATTTTTTTGGCTGATATGATGATGACGAGGCAGGATTTTTGGCACTTTTTCTTATAAGTACCCACTTAAGGAGTATTTCAATCTGAAAATATGGTTGTCCCATAGCCTTATACCTAGTCAATCTAGTGACCCCGTTAACCCTTTTTTTAACATGTACCTTATCTTTGTAATGAGTAGAGACCGGATTACATGTGACTTTAAATGGTCGTATTCCGTGTGGCGCCGGATCAAGAATATAGCACCACTCCATCTTCTCCCGTAGATGTCGTAAGAGGTGACTAAGGGACTCTAAACCAGAGGGACGGGCAGCAGCGTCTCTTCTGAGGAATAGTAGCCATACTGCGCTCAACAACCCGCCTGCCAAGCGTAATATCATAACTGGCTAATTCCTGAGTGGAAATCGATAGGGGAGGCCGTTGTTCAGTTGTGGACTTCGTTTCGCTGATATTATGATCATGATTATGAAAATGGTTGAAATATGCAACATCAAATTTTAAAAAATACTCCTAACAAGGTGTTCGTAATTTAAAAAAATCAGCATACATTAAATTAAATCAAATTACCTTACTGCATTTTCAACGTGATATAGTTTTTGTTCGAGAAAACGTTAGCAATCAATAATTAGGAACTGTTCCAGATATTGAGTAGTAAAATTATACTATTATTATACTACAAAATACGTACGTATTATGTAATTATGTGCATTTTCGTATTTATCTAGGCAGATACCTACAGTTAAAATATAACCAAATATGCACGATCAGGTTAAGTATATAATAACCCAAAATAAACATGAAAAATGCCAAGACATGCATATGCGAAAGCACATAATCCGGTCTTTTGTAACGAGTAAATGACTCACTAGATGTGCCGTAAATTAGAGTATCAAAAAACTACGACAAATGTATACCAACTTAAATAACAATACATAGTCAAAGTAATAAAAGATTTTAATGTTGTATTTGGGTGGATACTACAAATATTTGGAACAGTTAATTTGATTAAGTAATGTAGAAGTTGAATTATTGATTTATTACGTTTTAGCACAATCGTAGTACACAAGTTAAGTGCATTCAATTAATGCTGTTACATAATACACATTTACGAATCGACTTTATGACACAGTCCGTAAGAATGCACTACCTGAAATCTGGGCTATCTAAAGGTGTTAAAATAAATTACCATGTAATATAGGTTCTCGAACAAAATCACTTTCCCCATAACAAACACATGTATTCAATACCGCTTTCGGAACAGACAATTTAAAATAAATTACCCTGTTCCTTATGAGCCCCTTTCTAAGTCAATTGTTTGCACAGGTACAGTCGGGGCAATAAACATTACCTACGTGTAGATTGTTTGAACGTTCGTCAGTCTGTCGGCTCGTTTGTAGTAAACATGTTACCGGGCCTTTCCAATAACGTATTTATTTTACACAAAAACTATTCGGGCCTTCACGGGGATAGTGATTGAAAAAGTTATATGGCTTGAAACAAAAGTGACTACGTCGAGGACATGCATGTAGTAAAAAATTGTGTTGTGAAACAAAACAAAATTTACTTATAAATTTATGCCTTTTAGAAAACACGTTTTCAGTTTTTTTTTTTGTAGTTAGTAAATGTTTTTATTAAGACACGTTCACATTGAATGCCACGCTCGACGGTTCAAAAAAATCAAAGCAATATCTGTTTCCACAGGTACAGCCGGAACAGTAACACGTGTGGTGTCCGGATTAAGAATATAATACCACTCCTTCTCCTCCCATGGATACTAAAAAGGCAACTAAGGAACCGTGCCGTGTGGTGCCGGCTCAGATTGCCACCACCCTATTTCATCCCGTGGGTGTCGTAAAAGTCGACTAAGGGATTAACCGGAGGATGGGCAGCAGCGTCCTTCGTGTACATTAACAACTGAACTGCGATCGCCAACCCGTCTGCCAAGCGTGGCGATTATGGCAAGACCCCCCAATGAGCACACAACACACCCAAATCGGTCATTGTGGTGATCTTTGGGGGAGGCCTGTGTCCAGCAGTGGACTTAATTCGGCCGAAATGATGATGATGAATTAAGGAAACCAGAGGGATGAGCAGCAGAGTCCCTTCTGTGGTACAGCAGCCTTACTGCGCTCACCGACCCGCCCGCGAAGCGTGGTGAGTACTGGCAAATTCCCCTCACAATGACGACACAATTGTAGAAATCAAAAATATTTGACGGCATGGTTGGTGCAGTGACTGATACAGTCGGCTGCTGCGCTCCGGGTCGTGGGTTCGATTCCCGCACGGAACAAGTACGTATTTGTTTATTATTTTTTAATTTAGAGGCTTTTACCTTACAAAGGTATGTTAGCCTTATCATACTCTAAACTAACACTAGATATACCAACTAACCGAGCACTTTATAAGTTATTTGACGAAGAGAGAGATAGTGCTACGGCAACCATCTCAAATACCAATTTGGCCGCTACAGACCCTTTTAATTTTTAAGTCTTTGATCACCATCTCTCTCTCTCCCTCGGGTTCTTTTAACATTCGATTAGTAAGAAAATATCTTAGAATCTGTTCAGGCATTTGGGCGTGATGGAGCTTCAAAAGCATTCAAACGTACAATCATCATTTCGGCCGAGTGAAGTCCACTGCTGGACACAGGCCTCCCCCAAAGATCACCACAACCACCGATATGGATGTGTTCTCGCTCATTGGGGAGTTTTGCCATAATCGCCACGCTTGGCAGGCGGGTTGGCGATCGCAGTTGAGTTGTTAATGTACTCGAAGGACGCGGCTGCCCACCCTCCGGCTAATCCCTTAGTCGACTTTTACGACACCCATGGGAGGAGATGGGGTGGTGGCATTCTGAGCCGGCACCACACGGCACAACGGCAAACGTACAAACTTACATGTAATAAGAAAAATATTGCGGCGCCTGATTTTTTTTTCTATTTTTTCAACCGTTGTTGGGACACTAGGATCTCTCCTGTGTCATAGTGCGTTTACTGACATAAATTCCACACACAATACACCCAGACCCGGAACAACTACCTGCAGATCTTACAAATATTTGTTCCGTGCGAGAATCGAACTCGCGACCCGGAGCGCAGCAGCCGACTGTATCAGCCACTGCACCAACCCTGCCTCCAATTTAAATGATAAGTGGAATAATACTAAAATGGTAGCTTCGTCATGTCTGTCTTAATTCGCCAATTAGAGATATTATAATGACATCTTACCATAGAAATGCCACCTCTGTGTATTGAAACAGGATTACCTAGTTTGGTCAATCAAGAAATCTCTTTCTTCTTTTTTTCTTATTCTTATAAAATCTGTCTTGCTCTCGCACCTCATCGTTATAATTATAGGCTTCCTATATTACCACCATTTTCATTCTGATCACACATAAAACCCGTAATTTTCAACGTGATCTTTCCCCTTATGTTACAGCTGAGCGCAATCTATACAAATAAAAAAAATTGAAGTGTCTGTTTGTAATGTCAAAATAACAGCTTTTTACTAAATGCACATGAAAGTATAAACGGTACATATAACAAAATACAGTTTAAAATTTTTTGTCTGTCTGTCTGTTTGTTCCGGGTAATCACCGAAATGGCTGGACCAATTTTGACGGGACTTTGTCACTTACACTGTCAGATAGCTGATGTTATAAAGAATAACTTAGGCTACTTTGGTTTTAGAAAAATAATTAGGGTTCCGCGCAAAAAAATTAAACCTTTGAAATCCAATATATATTATATTCTATGTGAAGTGTCTATGTCGAAGTACTCTAAATTTCTTTTAAATAAAACGTGGTTGAAACCGTGGGCCCCAGCTAGTCAACTAATATAAACTTTAAAATAGGTCTTGTTATATAAAACCCTCAATATCACAATAACTCTTCAATGTAACATTTTTTAAACAAAACTGCTCTATTTTTACACTTATACGAAATCTAAATTTATTTCGTAAAAGTTTCCAAGAAAAAGTAACAAATAAACACGTGGTGAACAAGCCAATAGAGTGTTTACTCACATTAATTACGAGCCATAATCGCCAATTTCTTGTTAATATAAAATTAACATGTTTTTGAAACCGTCTGTACGCCCACTCTCGTGACAAATGACGGGTTATTTCAGGCAATTTGAAAAATAGGTGAACCAACTTTTTGTACAGCAAAATGTTTTATTGTAATTTTCATCATTTTGGGCGAAAAACATCCACTGCTGGACAGAAGCCTCCCCCAAAGATTACGTGCTCATTGGGGGGTTTTGCCATAATCGCCACGCTTGGCAGACGGGTTGGCGATCGCTGTTGTGTTATAATTGTACTCGAAGGATGCTGCTGCCCATCCTTCGGCTAAGCCCATAGTCGCCTTTTACGACACCCACGGGATGAGATGGGGTGGTGGTATTATTAGCCGGCACCACACGGCGCATTGTAATTTTGTTATAATGTAATTGGTAACCATGCGGTGTCCGGGTAAAGAATATAGCACCACTCCATCTCTTCCCATGGATGTCGTAAAAGGTGCCTAAGGGACTCTAAACCAGAGGGATGGGCAGCAGCGTCCTTTCTGTGGAATAGTAGCCATTCTGCCCTCAACAACCCGCTTGCCAAGCGTGTTGAGTACTGGCAAATTCTCCCCAACATGATGACACAGTTGTGGAAATCTATGGGGGAGGCCTTTGTTCAGCAGTGAACATCCTGTGGCTGATATGATGATGATGAAGCATCAGTCCATGTCTGCCCATAACAATTGTAATGCTTCCTAAAAGTAGTCCTGCGTGGCACCACATAGCGCTCGTCACCTCGAACCATTAATGTCTCTTACGCCCAGCAATTTCACTTGCTACACTAGCCGGCTTCTTGCAATAAGAGATCTACTATCCGTTAATTAAATTAAAGTAAATAAATGTAAATTAATATACTCACACGATATTATGTATATTATTCTTATGTGGACATGAAAGTGTCATCTCCAAAAAAAAATAATATACAATGTCCAGAAAAACCTGCAATGGTAGTAAGTAAAAAGCTACTATCCTGCCAAAAATACTAAACTTAAAATAGCGTAACCGTTGTTAAGACTAACCAAAAGGAATAAATCCTTCGCAGGAAATGTGTCCGACCATAGTAAGTTACTGAAAACAATTACGTACGGATCTTGCTGGTGGAAAGTTTAAAGTTAAAACAATTTATAAAGAAAGCCTATTATAAGACCAAGGACTATGTTGACGATAAGGACGTGGGCGTTATTTCTTTTCTGCACACGTGGCTTCCCTGTAAACTAATTATAACTGGTGTTTGTATCGCTGTTTAGAAATGGTTTTTAAATGTATAAGAAGCTGTTTTAAATACTGATTCGTAAGAGACTGCTAAAAAGGTACACAAAATAAATACAAAAGACGTAGGCCTGAGTTTCTTTCGGCATTTGTTTTCACAGGTTGTCACGGTGGTAGTAAATGCCCCATCTTTTTTTAAATGATGCCACACACTATTATTTTTTCTGTGTCGTGGTTTAGAGACATAAATTCCACACACAATACACCCAGAACAACTACCTGCAGATCATACAAATATTTGCTCCATGCACCCAAACCCGCGTCCTGGACTGCAGCAGCCGACTGTATCAGCCACTGCACTAAACATGCCGTCGTTGTTCCGATTATGTGTGTAAAAGTGTCTGTTAAGACTTCCTTACTGCGTAAATAATTCAGTTTGATACAATAAATTATTTGAATCGAAATAGCTTACGGCAACATATCGCGTTTATTTCATTCATTCTATGCAGCAGATATATTTCCGTAAGCTACTTCGATTCAATTCGTGAACTTCAGAAAATATTACATTAATTCGATAAAAAAACAAGGCAAGTTCATTATTAGGCAAAAAGTTCATAATTTCTATTTGGATTAAATGTCACTCGTACCCGTTCACTGCTGAACATGTGCCTTCCAATGTTCACTTCCATGAGCGGTCAAAGTGGTATTGCCATAATCACCACTCTTGGCGGGATTGGTGATTGCAGTATGTTGTTATTAGCACTCGGTATAATACGTCTCTTGCTCTTAGAATCCTCTTGATTCTGAACCTATAGTCGCATTTTACGACAATCATGGGTGAAGACGGGTGGGTTACTCTTTGCCGGGAACCATACGCTACATAATTTGGATTAATTCCTTGACACAATCTATAGTTAATGGCTAGTGGTATATCTTTATAGGTTACGATCCCCGAAGAGTTTCAATCGACCTAATATTCTCCAGAAATGAAAAAAACACAAGCTGAAATATGACAGTGGTGTGGGGGATGGCGGAAGGGGTAGTCTTTTCTTTACCGGGATCCACACGCTACATAATTTGGATTAATATGCAACGACCCCTTGATATAATCCACAGTAAATGGCCACTAATCTATATATTTTTAGGTTACGATCCCCAAAGAGTTTCAATCGACTTAACATTATCTAAAAATGAAAACAACACAAGCTGAAATCAGTACTTTTCCATCGACATCCAAAACAGCAAGGCCTGACACTTTTCCTCACACCTTACACCCACTCACAACTTCTTTATCAGACCACCATCAATTAATCACGAAAGGCCCACCAATTACTGGTAACATTAACCGGGGGTTAACTATAGTTAACCGTCCTTAACCGTAGTTTGGACGATAGTTTAATCGTTGCGTATAACTCGTCTGATGTTTATGATAGTTGAGTGTTGTGGAATGGTACGGCGATTAATTTTGGCTTTTGATAGGATAAGATGTATAGGGGTAACAAATGTTTGTTCTATTTGGCTTGGAAAATTGAGTAACCAAAGTTTTTAAATTCGACTGCCTGATTAGCGCAATGGCTAAAATAAATACATCATCATCATATCAGCCAAAGGACTTCCACTGTGAACAAAGGCCTCCCCCATAGATTTCGACAATATTGTGTCATAATTTTGGGGGGAATTTGTCTGTGCTCACCACGCTTCGCAGGTGGGTTGCTGAGCGTAGAATGGCTTCTAATGCTGCTGCCCATGCCTCTGGTTTAGTGTCCCTTGGTCACATTTTACGACATCCGACATCATCGTGATGGAGTGGTGCTATATTCTTAATCCGGACATCACACGAAATAAACACATACATACGGTAAAATAATTATATTCTATGTTTATGAAGAATGATACAGGGTGACAATGCCAATGTACTGCAAACTTAAGCGGAGGGAAGGCTACTGTAAAAAGGTCGCTCCCCAGGCAGTTCTCGGGGGCGGTGGCACCTACCTAGCCGGCCTCTTGCATTAAGAGACGTATTTTTATTTTATTTACGCGCTTACTTTCACACTGGAAAATATCCTTAATCCCGACCACAAAAATTGCGTGTGACCACCCAACATTAACACATGACCTCAAAGACATACAACCAACTCGCTATCAAAAAATGCTAATGTTTCCGATCCTAATCTCTGCCTTAACGCGTGAGCCGGACCACGCATACTTGACTAAATGTAACCCTTGAACTATCTGATAACACCCTTAGACTTCCACCAGTTTACCAAGACCTTTCCACCCCTTCGCGTTTCAAGACTTGAAGATCGCCTAAGAGTATTTGTCAAGGAGGTATGAGGTCTTAATAGATTGGGTGTTGCCGACATGCAACGTTTGAAATATGTGTTGTGACGTCACATTTATGTCAGCCAATCCATTAATATCCTTATCTGGACTTCCGAATTCGTGTGTTTCTTTGGAGGTAAGTGTGTGGGCTTTATTGACGCGAGTCATGACAGAGCAAGTTTGTCTTTACGGAGGTTTGGAGCGTAAAAATTAGGTTACTATGATAGTACACTGCTTTATTGAAATAGTATCTATTTAGTCATCCGGGTGAGTGGATCTACTTGTGTGTGCCTGATGGATACATATAATTGAAATGGCGACTAAGGTTGACTTTGATCACGGCGCGCTAGAACTAAATAATTGTTATTTATGTAAATAGCAACACTATAGTATAAGGAATATCCTGTAATGGTAGCTGAATGTAAATGTCACTAAGTAAATATTAAAATAAATTTAAAACTGGCTTTTCAATCACCTGTTTGAGATTAAGTACGTGACTTAGCAGGAAAGCAACCACAATGGCGTGCTCCAACTCGTTGTCCTTCCAATCATATAGAGAAAACATTAAACGCCACTCTTCATGATGCTTTGCACGCTTTGAAGATAGGAATACTTAGCTCTATACAATTAAAGAAAAATATTATCATAGGGGAATCACGATCCTCGGCATTGAGGAACCGTTTTGTTCCACTAAAAGTGGATACAAGAGTTCCACTCCTTGCCGGAGTCTGTTTCCGGATAGTTACAGCCTAGAAGTCTTCAAGTCTCCAGTCAATAAGTTTCTTCTAGACAAGCGTGATCTATCGTTGACCACATTATCGCTTCACATCAGATGAGATAGTGGTCAACCGCATGTCTATTCAAAATAAGAGAAGAAGTGACTTAGTAAATCTGACTCATCACGTATTGCCAAACATACTTTCGTCTTGCTTTTTCAATTGGCCACCGCTACAACGAACTCTCATAGATGATAATTGCCATAATCAATGGCAGGCAGATTTGTGTTCACAGTTTGTCTAAGCTCTTGTGTAGTGGCCTTTTGTGGCACCCATTGTTAATGAGAGGTGACGAATCTTTGCGAGTAACACACCGCTATGGGTTTCTGTCGTTCCAAATAACAAGTCAATAAACAGTACGCAAAAAAAAACCCGCTTGTGTCGTGATATTACTCATACCATACCCGAATTTGAATGAGCACACAGCTCGTCATATCCATAGAATTGTAACGTAGACCTAATACCAAAAAAAGTCCCGTTAGAGCTCATAAAATTCCCCGAAAACAAAGTATTTATTATGCATGTTCAGTTGAAACTTCCCTTTATGCGTATCCTCGAACACTACCAGTTCTAAGAACCCTAACTCCAGGTAGATGTATTGTTTTCACAAATTTGGAAATAACAACGCGTTGTTAGTCATATAATCTTTTGTCATTAGAAGGATAAGTACGGATAATCAGTTGCCGTTCGTGTTAGTAGTTTCTTAGTATGTGTAAAATAGTTCCCGCAGAAGTACTGGTTTGACTGGTGGCAGGTGTCTGATTGTAAGAGGCCGAATAGCAAGTTACCACCGCAGATTTTCTGCAGCCAAACAGCAGTGTTTTAAAAATGCTGTGTTCATGTTTGAACGGCACTGCAAAATCACGAAAGTGATGATGCTGTGTTTATGTTTGAATGGCACTGCAAAATCACGAAAGTAATGATGCTGTGTTTATGTTTGAATGGCACTGCAAAATCACGAAAGTGATGATGCTGTGTTCATGTTTGAATGGCACTGCAAAATCACGAAGGTGATTATGCTGTGTTCATATTTGAACGGCACTGCAAAATCACGAAGGTGATGATGCTGTGTTCATGTTTGAATGGCATTGACAAACCACGAATGTCTCGAGGTGACGAGCGGAGTGTGGTGATCAGCAGGACAAACCCTTGGAATCATTACAATTGTTACAGGCATGTTTGAGGCTTACCACCAGGCAATGACTTGTTCGTCTCGCCACTAGGTTGTTGAGAAAAGTCGTGTTTCTCAGTTAGTCTAATCATGGTCATCATCATATCAGCCAAAAGACGTTCCCCGCTGAACAAAGACCTCGCCCTTAGATTTCCACAACGAGCGGTCACATGTCGCTCTCATCCAACGACTCCCAGCGACCTTCACCAGGTCGTCTGTCTACCTCGTTAGAGGAATATTAGAACAATAATATATGTATCTATGTATAGCCAAATTTGTGAAAACAATTTTAATCAACATTTTTATCACGTGCAATCCTTTTCATGTTGTCACACATACCCTTGAAAGAGGTCCCTTTTTTGCTTGAATAGACATAACTAGAACTTATAGGTACTTATAGAAGTGCCTGACACTCACGAATATTCAAAAAAAAATTATCATAATTTCTATGAATATTTGCACAGCGTAGGCCATATTTTCGCTATAGTATACAAAATGATCTCTCCGATTCAATAAGTGCTACGACCCTCATACATCTTTTTGAATTAGTGTCTCTTACTATACATATCCACCGATTATTAATATATAAGCTTTGATAGAGCTAGAAGATAAGTTAAAATAGTTATAAGCAAATGCAATGAAAAAATAATATGGATCTTTGGATCACTCTGAGCGATTCGCTGATTGTTTTAGATTAAAGCTACGTTTGTGGAAACTGTAATGGGAATAAATGGGTATTCGCCTTATAAGCCCTAAATCCATAAAATATACAAAGTATAAAAAATAATTCATATTCGCTATTAAAGAAACAAAATACGTCGTAACTAACACTGCTTTCTACAAAATCCGTGCCAGTACCGTAACACAAGCAACTTCACTAACTCGTTGAAGTAGGAACACAAAACGAAGCAGATATTGAACTAACTACGAACAGTTAATGGCGAAAAATAAGCAAAACCCGCGTGTAGGGCGAGTTTTAACCGGCTATGCCTTGTTACCTTCATGTACAAAAAATTGTGCGATCGGAACCATTCAATTTTTTTTAAACATAGCCCCACACTATTATTTCTCGTGTGTAGTGGGTGCGTTTACAGACACAAAGTTCACACACAATACACCCAGACCCGGAACAACTACCTGCAGATGATACAAATATTTGTTCCGTGCGGGAATCGAACCCACAACCCGGGGTGCAGTAGTCGACTGTATCAGCCACTGCACTAATCGTGCCGTCATCATAATAAAATCATTTATTCAGTTAATAGGTCCTAACAGAAACTTTTACATGTCATATTGAAATAACGGAGAGCATTTCGCTACATGACAAGAAATGGTGAAAGAAACTCAAGGTTAGGATCGATTTTGTCATTTTTAAATGTATTTTATGCATCTATTATTTATAATCCTTTTAAAACAAACTAAATATTGATAAAAGATAAATATGGCAGCGTTACAATGCAAATATTACTTCAGATGTATCTGGTTTCCAGCCACATATTCAACAAGTTTAAGTTATACCTCGGTGCGTCGAAAGTAAAATTTAGGCATGCAACGGAAATGACGCATCATGAACTAGTTGGTCATAGTCAAAGAGGGACTCGGGACGGCTGACGTCATACCATACTATCCAAATTGGGTTCTTTTTTGATAAGTATTAATACTAAAGTTAAAATCTCGTCATTAAATCAATTCTTTTTTTTATTATCATTCCAGCCAGTAGATCTTTTGCTGAAAATGGGTATCTCTATGACCGGTACAGTTAGCGGGAATAGAGTATATTGCCTTAATCCCTACGCTTAGTAATTGGAGGATACTGTTGTCCATCTTCTGTATCGAGCTGTAGTGGCCTTTTATGACACCCGCAGGTAGCGAAAGGGTAGTTAGACACTTTTAAACGGATTACATCGCGTATATTATACATTTTTGTTTTACCTGATCTTTATCTTTATCTGGCAGGGAAGCTTAACCATAGTTAGTAGAAAAGTATAGTTCTTTAAAATAACAATTTGAAAGCTCCAAATACTATTCGTATAAGCCACCCGAAACCCACCACGGTTGATCGACGACCCGCTGTTTTACCATTTATGAAGGCAGTGACGGACATAATTGGTCATATCTTGAAGCATGCTTCCATTAAAACCTACTCCAAGCACTATAAGAAAATCAGCCAGCTTCTCAAACCGGTGAAATGTCACATACCTTTGCAAGATGCAGGGGTCTACATGACTGACTGTGATTCTACTTTGTCATAGGGCATCAAAGCGTAGTATAGCCGCCCGAATAAAAGAACACATAGCTGACGTCAAGCATAAACGCTCCACAAAGTCTGCAGTGTGTGAACATGTCTTATGCAAACCTAACCATTTTCTTCGTTTTGATCAACCCGAAGTCATCGCGAAATAGAACCGATATGTACCTAGAATATTTCGTGAGGCTATTGAAATTAAAAAACATCCTAATTTTAATACATAAGATTGTTGGCAGGTACCTCCTGTTTGGAATCCAGTTATTAAAATAATTAAGTCCCAAACAACATACCTCACTAAAAATCATCAAGACACTGTGTGATAACTGCGTGCAACGCAACTAATTTCTGTTTAAAATAGTACGGTAGATAAAACAAAATAACTTTTTAAAATTTGTAACGGCACCTGTCGCCTGTAGTCATCCTGCGACCACGAGACCAGGGGTGCAATTCCTTAAGCTCAAACATCCATACATCCTTGAATACTGAATTGAAATAACGGTGATAACCAAATTTGGTATTCGCTAAGACTGGTCCTCCATGTTCCTCACTGTCTGTGACGTATCCTTCAGTAGCTTCAATCGTGTCTTAGCGAACAACAATTTGGTTTTATACCGTTATTTTTAATCTGTATTTAATGATGTATGGATGTTTGAGCTAAAGGAATTGTACCCCAGCACAGTATTTGAAACGTATAATCGCGAAAACTGAAGACATTACTAAGACTAGTTAGTTTATTATTTGACAGATTTGACGATTAATTTGTATGTAACTCTTGGTCTTCTTTCTAGCCAATTTGAACTTTTGACTATGAAACCGTTAAATGACCAATAACAGGCAAGGAAGATAAGCTAGATATAATTTTGGAAGCCAGATTACTTCTCCACTTTCCAAAGCTAGCTGTGTTTTCAGAACTCAAAATCACGACAAACTTAAATATGATTACTCGACTCCTTTTAAATGATCTCTTCTATTATTATTATGCCTTCTCCACCAGTTCCAACATCTCGCAAGTTATAAACACGTGTGCTTTACAGGTACACGGAAAGCTAAAACTGTAGGGAAAACATTGAAAATTTAGGCGCTTATCAGCTGGCGTTCTAACTTTTATTTTTGGCGCTCGAGGCACACTCCGTGTATGCACGAATTGTAAGCAGACCTAAGAAGGGTATAGACAGGTCAATGTTTATTATATCTTATGTCATAGATCGGTCAAAATAATTCGTGTATATTGGATTTTGCTTTGTTTTTGGTTAATATTTATCTAACTGCAAACTAGAAAAGCTTTCACTTGAACTAGAATACTTTTTTTAAATTACTTTCTAGAATACTATTTAATGCCTATAGTCTACCTCTACATCGGAACTTAGTCCCAGTACTTTTTTTTCAAATTTTTTTCAAGATAAGTACAAATCCTAGGTTGCTACAAAGCGCGCATGTTGTGAACTTATGATAGATTCAAGTTTTTAAACTGACATTGTCACTGGCACTACTCTTAGAACTGAAAACTCCAATAAAAAACGCAAAACATATCCCGTTTTCAGTTCTAATAATTATGAGAGATTAATAATCTCATCCAAACACGTTATAAAACGCTATTATTTCTTTGCCCAATAATAATCTACAACTACGCAGGAAGACCATCAGCTTTTAGTGCCGTGCCTTAAGCTATACCGCGAACCACTCCAGTATCTACACGATGTCAAGCCGAATATGGAACCCATGTTTTGTAACAAATTAAAACGCTCAGTCGGCACAAACATATCAGAAAACGTTTTTATTATTTTATTCTTGAACGTTTCCGGTCTTGATGGATGATTCTACGTTTGTAACATGTGTTCTTTAGCTTCCGCTTTGCCACTCTTTTCCTTATAGCTTCAAGACGGTCGTTGTGGCGACCTTTGGGGATGGCTTGTGTCCAGCAGTGGACTTAATTTGACTAAAATGACGATGATGAACATGCTGTTACGTTGCAGCGAGTGTTACAACTCGCTGCAACGTAACATGAATAAAGCAAACATATTCGCCTCGTTAAAGTATTTATTTGTAACTAGCTAGGACCCGCGGTTTCACCCGCCGTTTAATTTAAAGAAAATTGATAATTTATAAATAATTTTGAGTACTTCGGCACTTATATAGAGTATATAGATTGGACTTCATAGGTTTAAATTTTTTTACGCGGTACCCTAATTATTTTCCTATATTAAAAGTTGCCTAAAGTTATTCCTTATAACATCAGCTATCTGCCGGTGAAAGTCCCGTAGAAATCGGTCCAGCCATTTCAGAGATTAGCGGGAACAAACAGACAGACATACAGACAGACAGGCAGACCGACAGACAGACCGACAAAATATTTTTTGTTGTTGTATGTACCGTATAAACTTTTATATGCATTTAGTAATAAGCTGTTATTTTCACATTACAAACAGACACTTCAATTTTATTTATTTGTATAGATGTTTTCCGTGTGGTGTCCGGATTAAGAATATAGCACCACTCCATGTCCTCCCGTGGATGTCTTAAAAGGCGACTAAGGGAATCTAAACCAGAGGGATGGGCAGCAGCGTCCATTCTGAGAAACGGTAGCCATACTGCGCTCACCAACCCGTCTGCCAAACGTGGTGAGTATTGGCAAATACCTCCCAAAATGATGACACAGTTGTAAAAATCTATGGGGGAGGCCATTGTTCAGCAGTGGACGTATAAATGGCCGATATTATATGATGATTTTGATGTATAGATGTAGCTCACGCGCGAACGAAAATGTTATAGTTGGTTTTCATCCGGAGCTTTTACCTTAGACTACTTTCGACTCATCAATGTTCTTTTTCGAATAAGTTTCAAATATTTTTGCCGGCCAGTTCTACCGCATATGAGTGCAGTTTGAAAGCGCACGCGAGCCAGTATTTACGGCCTTATTTCGGCCGTGTGTTCTCACACGTCGTGCGATACATATCTGATTCATTACCGAGCTGCACTGTCTATACAGAGTTAACTGTAAACGTATGCCAGACTTTGATTTAGACGGGGCGCTTTAGAACTTAAAGATTTCGAATCGATTTTGGTTTTAATAAGGAACATTTTAATAAGGGAGGACGACGCCAGGAACATCCCGAATACGCTGGTCGGATGACGTCGTGAAGATCGGAGGATGACAGTCGATGAGACTAGTTAGGGACTAGCAAAAATGGCGTAAAATGATAAGGCCTATACTCACCAGTAGGCAGACAAGGAATGTATAGATCTCCGAGGGGGTGACCGCTTTACAGTCACACTCTCAAAGATGTGCCTATAGGCGTGGCACCAGTGAGCGGCTCTAGTTTGATCATACGAGGACTTGGAGCCTCCCTTACGTGCCGAAGATGACCGCTCCAGTGGTTTTAGACGGTAGGAGTCCGGCATACCCCTTCGCCCTTCCCCGAGGCGAAGGAAGTTCATGAAGAATTTCCACTGGGCACCAACAAAAAAGAAAAGAAACGAAAAGCGACGTATAGATAGAAAATCAAAATGGTGCTGAGAAGACGGAGAAAGGTTTGCTGTAACAGTCTTATGGGAGAGCCTGCGCAGTACTAGATTGACTTATTTGTGACAACAGCTTCAGCGTTCAGCTTTTGAGATGCCACAGGTTCTAGGTTCCATACACAAGCCGAGCAAAAAGCATTTTTTATTGATCAGGCATTGAGTAGGCGACTCCAACCTATTTGGGAAAAGGCTAACCCGATAAAACTATGTCATATAACGTATCCCTACTAATATTTTAAAGAGTGTGTTTATTTGTATGGTCATACGTGAGGTTGTTGCTGAAAATCAACGCTGTTGGCTCGTTCCAATGCTACAGCATTACGCTGAGTAGCGACCAAGTTTTTGCGCAGATACGACGCACAATTTCTACTTTTCATTCATAATTTATAACGTTCATGTATTATAATAGTTTCGCTAAAAAAGCAGGTAAAGGTCAGAGTCATACAGCCTAAATGTTGTCATAATTCATACAATGAAACGTGTGACGCACTATTACATCTAGGAATTATTATTTTATAACATTTTATAATCAGTGTTGCCAGCACGTTCATTGAAATGTAAAGGGTTAGTTATTAATGTTATTATATTCATAGTTTTAGTAGATTGTGTAGTTTCTAAGCTTTTGTAGCCTTTTGTCGATTTTATATTTATAATGTGTATTGTGCGTCGATGTGTCGCGGAAATAAATAGTTTCTTTCTTTCTTTACGTGATAATCTCAAAAACGACTTGACTAATCCTGATAATTCTTTCACTGTTACGAAGCTATACTATTCCAGATGGACATAGACTATGTTTATCACGTGTGCGAAGCAAAGACTGGTCGCTGTATGTAATAAAATTAAACTATGATCGCTATCTCCTATATTCAATTACGTCACCGTTCGAAAGCTGATGATAGCACTAACATTACGGAACGAAAGTACGGAAGCGATCGTTAACAGTGACATTCCATATCCTATGAATCATATAATTTGGACACAACGAGATATACTGATAAGCTATAAGGGACTATCGATGAAAAACATTTAACAAAGCTATAATTTAATTATAATCACTTTCGTGAGTGATGTTTTTGTTATTCTAGATGTTACCCGCTACTTCATTGGCGTGGCATTATATTTGAAACTAGCTGAGACCCGCGGTTTCACCCGCGTTTAATTTAAAAGAAATTTAGAGTACGTCGATATAGACAGTTGACATAGAATATATATTGGATTTCAAGGGTTTTATAGTTTACGCGGAACCCTAATTATTTTTCTAAAATAAAAGTAGCCTAAGTTATTCCTTATAACATCAGCTATCTGCCAGTGAAGGTTCCGTCAAAATCGGTCCAGCCGTTTCGGAGATTACCCGGAACAAACAGACAGGCATACAGACAGACGGACAGACTGACAGACAAAAAAATTTAAAATAGTTTTTATGTTATATGTAACGTACATACTTTCATATGCATTTAGTAAAAAGCTGTTATTTTGACATTACAAACAGACACTTCAATTTTATTTATTTGTATAGATGGCGGGAAAGGAAGATGGCTGCTTTTTATTTTAAAATACATGGGAGAAGCGCAATCCTGAAATGCATAATTATTAGATAGGCTTCACCCTTTGAATACAAAAAAAAAGTTTTATAAAGAGGTTTATTATGAAGCATACATACCGCAGGGCTGCTTGTGGCGAGCTTTTTTGGTTTAAATACATTTTTAATAGTCCTACACCACCGGGGACAATCCTTGATTGTATTCTTATAGTACAGCCATGGAGTCCCTGGTTAGTTCCCATTGGATTATAATAGATTAAAGTAGACTCTCTAGGTGTTGGACTTGTACTTGCCGAAGATTAACTTGTGAAGAGCATTGATATATAAATATGTGAATAAATTTAGGGGGCCCATCTTGTGAGTGGCAAGTCACCGTCTGCCACAGAATTTCACTTTTAAGGTTGAAAGGCAGCGGCGTTTTTTTCCGTTTTTCTTAGTATTAAATCAATTTAGCACCTATTGCAATAGACCTTATACTTGTAGTTTCCATTTCATACAATAGTTTTATACCTCCGGGGACAATCCGAGACTGCATTTTATAGTGCAGCCATGGAGAGTCCCCGGTTAGTGTCCCATTACATTTTAGATTAAAATTCTCTGCGTGTTGGACTCGTGTAAGGCTATCAAAAGACCGGGTTTCTCATTGCAGAGACGATTGACTCGTGAATAGTGTGGATGCGGATATAATTGTTAGTGTTGAAATGTGATGCATGACGGCACGGTTGGTGCAGTGGTTGATACAGTCGACTGCTGCGCTCCGGGTCGTGGGTTCGATTCCCGCACGGAACAAATATTTGTACGATCTGCAGGTAGTTGTTCCGGGTCTGGGTGTATTGTGTGTGGAATTCATGTCTGTAAACGCACCCACGACACAGGAGAAATCCTAGTGTGGGGCAACGTTTTTTAAAAAGAAAAAAAAAAAAGAAAAAAAAAAAAAAAACTTTCTCGTTTATAATTTTGAGGTGCGAATAAGGATATTAGTAAAGATTTTTTCTTTTTCAGTTTACAGCCATAAATTCCACGTGCACAAATACCCGGACTTTTTTTGTTGTCGTGGGGAAATCCTCATGGACTTCCTCCGGACTCCGCCACCGACTAAAACACCACGGTGTCCTTCCACTTACCTCTGGACGGGGGTGAAATGTTCACCTTGTCAGCATTAGACCACACCCCCGGAGGTACTTGGACCTGGATCATCTACTGGTAGGCCATACAAAAAATTGTTTTATTTGGGAATCGAACAAGTGACGCGCGACGTAGCAAGCCAATTACTCAGCCACTGCACCAATATTTATGCCGTCAATATTTATGAAGGGCTTTACTCACGATCTTCTGATCGGGTTTGCCCGACAAGATTCGGGCTCGTATCGCAAGCCAAATTCGTGTTCTGTGGGCGAAACAAGTATTATTACCCCAAAATTCACTCACAGTAACGTGACGTTTACCGTACTATACGTCGAAGCATTCGTGCTAGGCCTATAGCTCCTATTTCGGCAACCCCAACACACTTTTACGGGCCTCATAAGAACGCTCAAGATCACACTGCGAGCTATGGAGAGAGTTATGCTTGGTATTTCTCTACGAGATCGAATGAAAAAAAATGAGGAGATGCGTAGAAGAACTAAAGTTGTCGACATAGCTGAAAGGATTAGTAAACTGAAGTGGCAATGGGCGGAGCACATTGCTCGTAGAAATGATGGCCGTTGGGGCAAATGGGTTCTCGAATGGAGACCACGCACCGGAAATCGTAGCGTGGGACGACCTCCAGCGAGGTGGACAAACGAGCTGGTGAAAGTCGCTGGGAGTCATTGGATGAGAGCGGCATGTGACCGCTCATTTTTTTAATCTAAGGGGGAGGCCTTTCTTCAGCAGTGGACGTATTGTGGCTGATATTATGAGTACACTTTCACGTAAGAAAAGCGATTCATGCATACACATAAGGTATACCACGTTTTATAATGCTGCCCTGCAATGTGACTTCTCCTGTATCGTGGGTATAATTTACTGGCACAATTTATACAGATATTTGTACAATGCGGGGATCGAACTTGCGACACGTAGTGAAGGAAGCCAATCGTATATTATCGATGTCGATATGTCGATAGCTACTGATCAACTGAGTTTGAATAGTATTAGAAAACAATCGAGTGCGAATTTGGCTCGCACGCGGAAAGTTCAGTAATTACAAACATTACCTTCATATTTATATCATTCCACCGCTTACAGAATAATGACAGCATGAATTGCTCTTTGAGGATGAGTCTCACTGTGAAAATATTGTCCACCAATCCAAGATAGCGCAAGCGCAACTTAACCTTGCAAAACGAATTTGTGAAAGAGCAGTCATCAAAATTATTTCGTAAATCATCCGCTCATTCAAGAAAAACGTCCAAAACTTCTATTACACGAGTATCAAGCCACTTAATGTTGATTTTTCAATTGCTTAACGGTCAATGCGGGGTTATCGTTCTAAAAATAGTCAAGCAAATTTAATTTGCTGTGGCATAGCGTTTATTTGTCGTGTCGTCTGTCCCGACCCTAACTGTGTTTTATTGTTGAGAAAAATAATATTAAACAGTGATATTTTTCATATTTCACACGATTCATTCATTCGATTCCATTTAGATAAATAGATAAAACATTTACGTAATCGGTGCAACGAAAGACACTTACCATACAAGTTAAAGATACAATACGCAAAATGAATGAAAAACAAAATACGGACGGGAACAATCGGTCTTAGAATTTTAGTATTAGTATGCAATTGGTGTCTCAGAATTGCACCAAATGGGGCCGAGCTCAGCATGTACCAGGTATTATAGTATTATATAGGTATTCTGCTGAATCCCTACAGATGAAAGCATTTTTTATCCTAGGTGATAAAGCGACTGATACCGAGCGGAAGACAGTGGCATGTACGTGGTCACGTGGCGCCGTGTGCGCAGCACAGCGCACAGCAAGGCTACGGGGGATCCTTTAGATTTTAATTGGCCACCCCCCATAATAGGGGGAATCTCTCCCGAGATATGCCTGGGGCCGCCCTTTTACAATCACCTCACCTCCGCTAGAAGGGGTGACCGCTTTACAGTCGTCCCCTCCGAAATATGCCTAAAGACGTGATAGCAATGAGCGGCTCTAGATTGAAGTTATTTTTCAAGTTCCTGGAACTTGTTGAAAACATTCAAAATCTTAGCTTAATACCACTTTACCTGAAAGTATGTGACTAATGAACTAATGAGGCTGTCTCCCCTATTTAATAATATGCCTTTCAAGTCTTTAATGCATTTTGCCGTAAACTATACAATACAAAACTCGCTAATAAAACATAAAAAAACTTGCCAAGTTGAGCGAAATGAACACGACTAGAACTACGGTACAAGTTAGAAACTAATCTAAGTGGTGAGTACAAGTTGGCAGACAAGTGCCGACGTGGACGGGCCATTTTTTTTTTAGTTTTCACCCTTCAGCCAACTGCTCCGAGTGATATGAGCATTGCATGCATGAAGGAGCTGCAGAGTAGTTAACGACAGAGAAATATAAAAACAAAAATACTTGCGGGATCATATGGTATAAGTATATTTTTAAGATCTCGAACTCAATGCCGTGTGGTGCTGGCTACGAATAGCACCACCCCATCTTGGGTGTCGTAAAAAGCTACTATGGGACTAGCCGGAGGATGGGCAGCAGCATCCTCCGAGTACATTGACAACTCAACTGCGATCGCGATCCCGCCTGCCAAGCTTGGTGGTTATGGCAAATCCCCCCGAATAAGGACACAACACACCCAGACCGGTTGTTGTGGCGATCTTTTGGGAGGCTTGTGTCCAGCAGTGGACTTAATTCGGCTGAATAAATGATATATTTAAGCTTTACATAATTCAATTGTAATGCAAATAATATGGTTTGCTTCCCCCTAAAAAATTACCACCACTCTCCACCCACGTGTGTCGTCAAAGGATCAGGGTTAATATCAAGAGGATGGGTAGCAGCATGCTCCCGTTAGCTAATAACAACGTACAGCGATCACAAATCCGCCTGCCAAGCGTGGTGATTATGGCAATATCCTATTTGACTGCTTATTGTAGTGCACATTGGGAGGCCCATGTTGTGCGTACGTTTACGTGTGTGTGTGTGTATGAGTATGCGTTTGCGTGCGCGTGTGTGCTAGTGTGTATGCGTGTGTGTGCATGTGGAGTACTCCAATCAATTAGTTATAAAAAACCCGTTCATAATTTCAAATCCAACCTTAGCACAACATTAAAACAGCTACTTACTTCTGATATTAGATTTTACAAAAGATTACCAAACTTAACGACACCAAAACCCTCCTAAAATTACACAAACAATAAATGTAATTGTTTACAAAAACTGACTACGCGACACAAACATCTCCTTCAGTATACATTTCACACCAGCAAAAACAAAGTTCCGTAGTCTCTGCACCAAACTACTCTGTACCAAGCCTTCGAAGACGTCTAGATGGTACGTGCTCCCAAAATATTCATTTTTTCCGCCTCGCTGCCGCATGCTCAAAACCCCCGAGCTTGCTTCGATGCCTGATTTATGTGGAACTAGTACACCTTGTTATCGTCATATATATCTTACTTTCTTAGAAGTTATAACCTTGTGGATGGAGTGGTGTGGCCTTCCACGATGTTTTGGGAATCTTTAGCCAGTTATAGATGAAGATTCCTAAGTCTGTAACCAGTTGGTGATTCCTTAATGAATGAAAATGAACGAAGATACAATTTGAAGTATATTTCCTAATCATTTTCATGGCACATAGTACCGTACTGTTTGTATATAAAAATAATAATAATAATAAAGCTTTTATTTGATTCATTACATTTTCCACACATCATTACATTTGTAACATTTATTACATACTTTTTAACTATAATATTCGTCATTTCATGCTTTTTTAATATCTTGCGTGTTCAATAATTGACACATTAAAGAATTTAGAAGAATCGGTTTAGTGTTTCCAGAGGTTACACCCTACCCCTATATACAAAATAAGCACAACTGCTCAACGTGATATCCCGGGTTCGATTTCATGGTCTGGCTGCCATAAGACGGTTTTCTGTAAGAAAATTATTAATTATCAGTTACAGCCCGGAATTAGGAAGTGGCCCGTAGATTGCAATAAGTATGCCACCTATTACATGAGACGGATAACGGCACCAGAGAAAAACATGTGGGGTTTCCTATACTACAATAGTTAAATGGGACTCGACTAACATATACATAAGTATTACCAAGTTGTGAAGTCTTCTTCTTTTCGAATCGTCAGCAAACCTGAACGGTATCGGCTCAAAAACTTGCTACGAGAATTGCATTGTCAGTGGCTTTCATTAGATCTTCTTGCGTGAAATTGTTCGGGCAGGCAGGGCACGACACCCCCGGGAAGACGGTGGCGCGCACGTGGACACGTGCCGCCGTGTGCACAGCACAGCGCAAAGCGGGGCTTGGGGGGATCCTTTACAATCCTCCCCGAGAAGTGCCTAGGGGGGCGACCTTTTTACAGTCGCCTTCTCTCCGCTAGAGGGGGTGACCGCTTTACAGTCTTCCCCTCCGTGATGTGCCTAAAGGCGTGGCACCAATGGGCGGCTTTAGTGTGATCTTACGAGGAGCTGGAGCCTTTTTTTATTACATTTGGTCACTGGTAGGGACCCAATAATTATAAAAAAGTAAAATACTACCCTATTTTTTACTTTTTATATAGACCAGCCGAGTATAGTTTGTTTCATTTATTGTTTAATGTTGACTTGTTAATAAATAAGTGCAATTTGTACAAAAAATTTACCATTTGATTTAATTGATCTCATCATCTATCATTTATTTTTCAATACAGCAAAAATTCGAAAATAGCATCGCGATTTATTAAAAAAATCAAAATTTCTCGAGATACTCGAGAAAACCTGGTCGAGAATTCTCGTGCCCCGAGAATAAAAAGGGTCGAGAAATGAGAAACACTAGCTGCTGCCCATCCCTCTGGTTAAGAGTCCCTTGGTCACCTTTACGAGATCAACGGGACGAGATGGAGTGGTGCTACATTCCAAATCTGGACACAAACTCACACAAAGCATCACAACTCCGTATGACGTTAAGGTGTCACACACACGCTCATAAACAAGCATCCTTATGAGCATGCTCTTGATGCATGTTGTTGATGTTTCATACTAGCTCGCTCTTCAGCTGTACACATTAGCTAGCAATAAGCTTACTCCTAAATAAGCTATCATATTTTACGTTAGGTTAGGTTCAGCCGTGTGGTGCCGGCTACGTTACCGTGTGGTGCCGGCTACGAAATTACCGTGTGGTGCCGGCTACGTTACCGTGTGGTGCCGGCTACGAAATTACCGTGTGGTGCCGACTACGAATAGCACCAGCCCATCTCATCCCGTGGGTGTCGTAAAAGGTGACTAAGGGATTAGCCGGAGGATGGGCAGCAGCGTCCTTCGAATACATTAACAGCTCAACTGCGATCGCCAACCCGCCTGCCAAGCGTGGCGATTATGACAAAACCCCCCAATGAGCACACAACACACCGATATCGGTCGTTGTGGTGATCTTTGAGGGGGGCCTGTGTCCAGCAGTGGACTTTAATCGGCTGACATGAAGATGAAGGTTTAGCTGACCGCGTGTGTTCCAAAGGCAAACCAAGTCGCCATTTTCGTTTTTTTTTATAGGACGCATAGACCCAACAGTTTGAATCTATAGTTCTAGCATACTAATAAGCAAACCCATTCAGACGCGCTCAGAGCCTCAGGTGGCACGCTTGAATAACAAACAATTTAGTTTACTTTTGAGCAAACTCGAAATGAGCATGCTTATTACTTGCAATGTTTTTTTACACACATGCTACTATAAGTAGCAATTGGTCAAAACAGCATGTTTTTGTGCTAATAATGAACATGTGTGTCCGTTACTTACTCTAAGCGGTGCAGTGGTTGATACAGTCGGCTGCTGCGCTCCGGGTCGTGGGTTCGATTCCCGCACGGAACAAATATTTGTATGATCTGCAGGTAGTTGTTCCGGGTCTGGGTGTATTGTATGTGAAATTCACGTCTGTAAAAGCACCCACAACACAGGAGAAATCCTAGTATGGGGCAACGTTTTTTGAAGAAAAAAGAACCAATTTAACCCTTATCTAGGCCACTACTCGTAAATCATACTTCATTATTAAGAAAACCATTCGCCATGGCATGTTAACCTTTATGGAGTGAGGTTAGATGCTATCAGTGCTCACATACTGCTTACACACGTAATGGTGATTCTATGACGTAAGGGCACGCACGGGGAGCGTTGACTCGGGGGTGAGGTCGTGACTTTGTGCGTTGAAAATTAGTTAAGTGTGGAACGTGTAAAAATTCGCGTAAGCGTTTTCTTTTAGACAAGAAGTAGAACACTTTGATTGCAGTCGATTCGCTTTCTTTACCTTCCAACATAGCCTACCCGGGTACATTGTCAAACCAACACCTCTCCTAATAGGGTAGATGATGGATAAAGTTACCCCACTACATTTTTTACATTACACTACCTTTTTGCCGTTTATCAGAGCTAGTGGGGCAAATGTTTCCATGTTTAGGTTGAACACCACATAGCCAGTCGTGGCGCAACGTTACTGCGGTTGTCCTGGATGAGTTGGCACGTGAGATTGTCATCTGGGCATTTAAGTTTATCATCAGCATTATCATATCAGCCAAATTACGTCCACTGCTGAACAAAAGCCTCCTCCATCGATTTCCACAATTGTGATGAATATTCGGAGGAATTTGCCAGTACTCATCATGTTTAGCAGAAGGGTTGATGAGCGCAATATCTGTTTCAAGGAAGGGACGTTGCTGCCTATCCCTCTGATTTGGAGTCCTTTAGTCGCCTTTTACAACATCCACGGGAGGGCATGGACTAGTGTATTCTTAATCCGGACAAGAAAAGACAAAACCAAACACAATATGCTTAATATTAATAACAGCGCAATAAATCCCTAAGTAAGCAATGAGACCATGAAGTTATAAGAAAGATACCGAAATGCGAGAACAAAGAATTAGAACAAGGCATATCTACCATCCAAACCCTCTTAGAAGATTTTATCAGCTATTCATTGTATAAATTACACAGTACTCCATCTTAAATCACAAAATAAGTTTCCCATATCCGCGGCCGCCATTGACGGATTCATTCATTTTTTACCTTCTGCGTAAAGCTGGGTTCAACGGCTGAAGTGACGGATACTTTCACGCCCTATCTGCTCTTCAATGAAATCTTTTATCTCATTTATTCCAACTATTTTAGTCTCACGATTACTAATTCTTTGGTAAATTATGAAATGCCGTTGTCATAAAATATTTCCAGGGCAAAAAATCTTTGATAAGTAAAGTTATGTTTATACAAAAATAGATTTGATTTGCCCTTGACATTATGTTCAAACAAAACATACAGGGTAGGGGATAGCGCAATTTAAGATTTCTATTGAATGTTTATCTGTGATTTTCCTAGTTTGATTCAAGTTGCTTTCTTGTCTAATAAATAATAAAGATTATTTTTGGCTAAAATACACGAAGGTTTGACTTTTCTAAAATGTGGACGGTTTGTAACAGGTCGTTATGGAGATCTATGGGGGAGGCCTTTGTTCAGTAGTGGACGTGGAGGATGATAAGGTTATGATGTTGAACTAAATCTTAAATGTTGTTATTAGCACACTGAAGGATGCTGCCTATCCCCTTGATATCAACCCTTCTATTCTATTGTATTGTTGGCTCCCACGGGCTCAGCATCAGCCGAACGAACTTCGACCCTATTGGGTCCATTGTGATGCCCAAAGCCCTGCACTACTCCTCCGCTGGCAAATCAAGAAGTCCCTGTAAGTACTCCGCAATCGTACCTACCTAGAGCCGTGCAAAATCATCAGGCAATGGATAAGCTATTCCTAGATGTTTTGCCCTACGTCTTTCCAGAGCGTCACAGCTGCACAAAATGTGCTGCATCGACTCTTGATTGTCTATACAGAATCTGCATGTATCCGTTGTGCTAAGCTTTATCCTATGGAGGTGCTCCTTGGTGCCGAAGTTGCCCGTCATTGCGCCTATATAGTGCCTTAAATGGATTTTAGTAAGATTTAATAGTCTCTTAAACCCGTCTAGTGTTGTGCTGCAGAAAGTCTTGGAATGGTTTAGGCCTCTCGCTTGCCTCCATTCTTTTACATGTCAATATCACATCAACATCAACAATATTATGTCATATCAACCCTTGGTCACCTTTAGACACCCATGTGTGGTCTATTCTTTGTCAGGAACCGCACAGAGCGCACGGGACCATAGATGGCCCTCGTTCATTGTAAAATGCTGAAATTTGGCCGTATCTTCTTTCACTGGAAGGCAACCCCAGCATAGTTCCGAAATAGCCAGGAAGAAGAAGATTTTATATATAGTCATCGAACCTGTTCCAGATAATGGTAGAAGAGAACTAGCAAAAAATTCCACGGTGTAAATAAAATCATGCTAGAAATGTCATACCAATATATTTTTGTTAATTGGAAGAAAGCATTTAAATATTCAATAATTATCAAAAAGTATGTAATACGAATCAGTTTTTTATATTAAATACCAATTAATCATGTAAATTCTCGTTATGCGGGCATATAATGGTATCTAATCCGCCGATTTAGGAGATTACCGGATTAAAAGTCGATTATACGCTGTCAATGTCGCATATTTCAAAACTTTTAATTTTAATATGTTATTTTGTACTTACGCAGTAACTTGTTGTTAATTATATTTTTATTTAATGTTAATATATAATGTGGCTTAATCATTTTACTTAAGTACCTACTAGATACTCCCTGAGGAGTGCCTGGGGGGTGACCTTTTTACAGTCGCCTTCCCTATGCTTGAAGGGGTGACCGCTATACAGTCATACCCTCTGAGATGTAAAGCTTAAAGACGTGGCAGCAATGCGCCCGGCTCTAGTATGATCTTCCTTCCTTCGAGACCTTCGAGACCACTGCATTTCAGTTTTCGGGCTCTGCCAATATAGCCGACACTACTGCTGGCAGAGAGAGATCTTGCCCGATCCGATCGACCAGGATCCGCCGGTCGGCAGCCCACGCATGGCACGCCTCGAGCGTGTGCTGTGCGGTGTCCTGGTCGCTATCACAATAGTGGCATTGTGCCGTGGCCTCACGTCTTATCCTGTTCAGGTACGCACCGAAATAACCGTGCCCGGTGAGCACCTACGTCAGGCGGTAGATAACGCACTCGCTCCTTTTGAGCCGGGCTCCAAAGAGCGGCAAGACGGCCTCCACGACGCGCTTGGTCGCAAACTTCATCCGCAAGCGGTGACGCCACTTGCCAAGTGCGCGCCGCTGAGCTAGCCGCCTCAGCCTGTCCAACGCCCCTGGAGGCGCGCCTTCGCTGCTCTGGCGGAGGGAGCGTGTCTGATCGTAGAATATGATAGAGTACCTACAGAGTTAATAATATATTTATCCTACGATAAATCTCCTTTACTTCCAGGCGTTTTAATTATTGCAATATAATATATTTATGTAACTTACGTGAGAATATAAAGTGTTGCGATTTTTGGACATAGCCGGGAAGATACGTTGATAACTCTAAATAGTAGAGCCCGTGAGACTATAACGATTAAGAATATACACCATTCCATCTGCCGTGGATGTCGTAAAAGGCGACTAAGGTACTGTAAACCAGAGTTATGGGTAGCAGCGTCCCTTCTGTGGAAAAGCAGTTATATTGCGGTCCCCAACCCACCTGCCAAGTGTGGTGAGTAAGTACTGGCATTTGCCCCCCAAAATTACGGTACACCGTCATGTCACGGATATGTAACTGGTAGTAATGGTAATCTTTGGGGGAGCGCCTTTGTTTTGCCTTTTGTTCGCCTTGAGCAGTATAACTTTTTTTAGTAACTCAAATCACTTATAAAGTAGCAACGCATTTTTTTTAGACATTGCCCGTCACTAGGATTTCTCCTGTGTCGTGGGTGCGAGACCCGGAACAACTACCTGCAAATCATACAAATATTTGTTCCGTGCGGGAATCGAACCCACGACCCGGTGCGCAGCAGCCGACTGTATCCGCCACTGCACCAACCGTGTGTATAGTGCTTTAAGTGCCGTTGTTGAGGTAACGAAGCTGATATTAAACTTATAATTAATATAAATTAACCACTACTAAGATAATCAGCGGATCGCGTGGCATGAGGAATGTAATAAACATTTAAAGAACATAAGTGGGCAGTTACTTTGTGCTTTGTTTTACGATAAAATGTTGTGTGTAGTGTAGTTGTAGTATTGTACCACTCTAGGGGCTCAACTGGCGGGGGTCGCGTGGTCACATGGTCACGTGCCGCCGTGTGGGCAGCAAAGCGTAAAGCGAGGCTTGGGGAAATCATTTACAATCCTCCCCGAGAATTGCCTGGGGGGGCGACCTTTTCACAGTCGCCTTCCCTCAGCTAGAGGGAGTGACCGCTTTACAGTCATCCCCTACGTGATGTGCCTAAAGGCGTGGCACCAATGGGCGGCTCTAGTGTGATCTTGCGAGGACCCGGAGCCCTCTTCGGTGCCGAAGATGACCGCTCCAGTGGTTTTAGCCGGTAGGAGTCCGGCATACCCCTTCGCCCTTCCCCGGGGCTAAGGAAGTTCCATGTAGAATTTCCAGTGGACATCAATAAAAAAAAGGGGCTCAACTGGGGCGGTACTACCGTCTTACCTATTTCACATACTTTAATTACGGGCAATGCTACCATGCCCAAAATATGAGTTGTGACAAGTGCCATATTCAATTTTAATCGCATTTTTTCATTTAAATTCTTATTACCTTGTATTGTAAAGGCATTGGTTGCTTTCATACCCATCAAATATTGCGTATTTTAAAATAAACGCTTGCCTTCCATACAGGAGAGTCTGACTTCGATCCCGGTCCGTAAGTCTGAGTTTGCTGGTTCATGTGCTAATCATAGTTTGATAATCACTCCCGTTAACGATGAAGGAAAACATCGTTAGTCATCATCATCATATCATCCTAAGGACGTCCACTGCCAAACAAAGGCCTCCCCATAGATATCCATAACGACAGGTTACAAGCCGCCCACATTCTAGAAAAGACAAACCTACGTGCATTTTAGTCAAAAATAATCTTTATTATTTATTAGACAAGAACGCAACTTGAATCAAACTAGGAAAATTACAAATCAATATTCAGTAGTAGTCTTAAATTACCCTACCCCCTACCCTCGGTACTTTTTTGTTTGAATGTAATGTCAAGGGCAAATCCAATCTATTTTATATAAACAGGAAATTACCTATCAAAGATTTTTTTACCCTGTAAATATTTTGTGACAACAGCATTTCATAATCTACCAAAGAATTTGTAATCGTGAGATTGAAAGAGTTTGAATAAATGAGATAAAAGGTTTCATTGAAGAGCAGATAGGGCGTGAAAGTATCCGTCACTTCAGCCGTTGAACCCAGCTTTACGCAGAAGGTAAAAAATGAATGAATCCGTCAATGGCGGCCGCGGATATGGAAAACTTATTTTGTGTTTTATACAATGAATGGTTGATAAAACTCATTTTGGATGGTAATATGTTTTGTTCTAGTTCTTTGTACTAGCCTTTCGTTCTCCTGGTTGTCTACTTAGGGACTTATTGTGCAGTTATTAATATTAAGAACGTTGTGATTGGTATTGTTTTTCCTTGTCCGAATCAAGAATCAAGAATATAGCCCGTGGATTTCGCAAAAGGCGTCTAAGGGACTCTAAACCAGCACAATATAGCAGATAAGGCAGCAACGAATCTGTGGAACTGCAGCTATTTTGCGCTCACCAAACCACTTGCCAAACGTGGTTTGTACTGGCAAATTCCATTCAGAATTCAATTTATTACTCGTGGTCGTTATGTAAATATATGGGAAGGCCTTTGTTTGGACGTCTTTTGACTGATATGATGATGATAATGAACTTTATAAAATTAAGTACCTAGATGACAATCTAACGTGCCAATCCATCCAGGAAAACAGCATCAAGCATCAACAACAGCAAGCTAGTGTAAAGTAAAAGGGGCTAGTGGGGTAACTTTGTCCCTGATCCACCCTATTGTGTCTGTGTGGGGCCCATTCAGTAATAAACTGGAGCAAGCTATATTGCAACAGGAAGAGAAATAGAGTTTACTGCAACCCAAGTGTTCCACTTCTTGTCTAAATTAAAACGCTTACACGAATTTTTACCCGTTCCACACTTAACCAATTTTCAACACACAAAGTCACGACCTCACCCCCGAGTCAACGCTCCCCGTGCGTGCCCTTACATCATAGAATCACCATTACGTGTGTGAGCAGTATGTGAGCGCTGATAGCATCTAACCTCACTCCATAAAGGTTAACATGCCATGGCAAATGGTTTTCTTAATAATGAAGTATGATTTACGAGTAGTGGCCTGGATATGGGTTAAATTGGTTCGACCGCCGAACGTAAAACACGACGGCATGGTATTATTGAGCAATTGCTACTTAGTACCATGTGTGTGAAATCTTTGTTAGTGCTCATTTTAAGTATGTCAGCTCGACTGTCAGGCGCCAAGCGCTGCAGAACCAAACTTCGTGGTCTGCAGCGCAGAGAGGCTATACGGATCGCACGGGGCAACAGGACAGTGTCCTACGAGGTGGCATCTCTCCTGGCGCACTTTCCGCCTTTCGACATCTCGGCGGAGACGGATGCGTGGGTCTATGATCAGACACGATCACTCTACCGGAGTGGCGAAAGCATGTCTCCAGGGGCGTTCGACAGGCTAAGGTGGCTGGCTCGACGGCGTGCTCTCGAGATGTGGCGACATCGCCTTTGGTTGCAGTTCGCGACCAAACGCATCGTAGAGGCTATCCCGGCAGGATCATCATCTCTTCAGAGACAGGCTCAAAAGAAGCGAGCGTGTCCGCCCGCCTGACGCAGAAGTTCACCGGTCACAGTCGGCTCAGTCTGTCGAACGCCCCTGAAGGCACGCCTTCCCCACTTTGGCGGAGAGAGCGTGTCTGGTCGTAGACTCACGCATCCGTCTCCGCCTGGATGTCGAACGGCGGAAAGCGTGCCAGGAGAGTTGCCGCCTCGTAGGACACTGTCCTGTATCCCCGTGCGATCCGTATAGCCACTCTGCGCTGCAGACCGTGAAGTTTGTTTCTGCAGCGCTGGACGCCTGACAGTCAGGATGACCATACAGGCGCCCCGTAGAGGGCCACGGATCGCACGACACCCCTGTTGAGACGGCGAACTTCCTCGCTCGGTCCCCCGAGATTGGGCAGCACCCGGTGTAATGCACCCACTACCCTTTCGACTCGGAGGACGAGGCGCGCGAAGTGCTCTTCGAAGCCCCAACGACTGTCCAGGGTGAGCCCCAGGTACTTCATGTACTGGCCCACCCTGATTTGCGCGTCACCAACGCATGTGGATACGAACTGGGTGGTTCTCTGCTCCGCGGCAGTTTGTGGAACCATAGCGCCTCGGTTTTGTGAGGAGCTATCTGCAGACCCAGAGCGTGGATTTTGGCTACGACAATTGCCACCGCTTGCTCGGCAAGCCGGATGGTTCCGTCGAAGGAATCCCCGCTGGCCAACACAAGAGTGTCGTCAGCGTAACATACCAAGCTGATGCCAGCGGGGAGAACGACACGTAGGACCGCGTCGTAGGCGAGGTTCCATAGAAAGGGACTGAGAACTGATCCCTGCGGAACCCCGCACGTAATCTCCCTCTGCTTTACGCTACCGTCCCTGCCCACGTAGCGAATGTGCCTATCACGCAAATAGGCTCCTATAATGCCCTGCAGGTAGGGGGGCAATGGTGATGGACTAGTGCCCCCCTAATCGCACCCCACGGGATGGAGTTGAAGGCGTTGACGATGTCTAGACTGACAGCCAACGCCACCCCAACCCGCTGGGAAACTACAGAACTACCTACAGCGCTACGATACTTAGACTCTTTTTAACTTTGAATTAAAGCTGATCAAGTCTTTTCACAGTTATACATACGGTCCTAAAATAATAATAAACTTCATTTTAATGACAATCAGTAGGTTATTGGGATAGCGTTTATTGTAAATAAGTTGCAAATTCCATATAATTTGCAAAAATTTTATAAAAGTTAAAAAACGTTACAGTTGTACTATACAGAGCAGTGACAACGTACCGAAAAACTTTGGAAAGAGGTTACACTTAGGCCTTTATTAAAAACTGGAAAGCCATTGATATCGGAAATAATAGCTTACAGTTTTGTCCATTTATGAGCTCGCAATGTATCAAAAACAACGCGAACAAAACTCTACCTGATTATTGTCCTATGATATGATATTATTATGCTACTGCGAGCGATGACCTCATCCGTGAACTGTAGCGAAGCAAAAGCTGTTTAGTTTTTATTTGCATTGCAGTTTAAGTAAAAATAAATAGTTTATTGTATTTTTATTCAAAATAGCATTAGGATAGACGAAAACAGTTATTTTAAACTGAAATAATAAATGCTGAAAAAAGATATTTCTAGTGGTCAAACAGCAACTTTATCATAAATTATTTAATACTAGCTGTGACCCGCGGCTTCCTTATAACATCAGCTATCTGCCAGTGATGGTCCCGTCAAAATCGGTCCAGCCGTTTCCGAGATTACCCGGAACAAACAGACAGACAGACAGACAGACGGACAGACAGACAGACAAAAAAATTAAAAATAGTGTTTTTGTTATATGTTACGTACATACTTTCATATGCATTTAGTAGAAAGCTGTTATTTTGACATTACAAACAGACACTTCAATTTTATTTATTTGCATAGATTTAAAAGAAATTTAGAGTACTTCGATATAGACACTTGACATAGAATATATATATTGGATTTCAAGGGTTTTAGTTTTTTACGCGAAACCCTAATTATTTTTCTAAAATAAAAGTAGCCTAAGTTATTCCTTATAACATCAGCTATCTGCCAGTGAAGGTCCCGTCAAAATCGGTCAAGCCGTTTCGGAGATTACCCGGAACAAACAGACAGACAGCCAGACAGACAAACAGACGGACAGACAGACAGACAAAACATTTAATAATAGTGTTTTTGTTATATGTTACGTACATACTTTCATATGCATTTAGTAGAAAGCTGTTATTTTGACATTACAAACAGACACTTCAATTTTATTTATTTGTATAGATGTATTGTTTTTTCTGAATAAACAATTTTATTACTAGCTGGGAACCGCAGTTTCACCCGCGTTTAATTTAAAAGAAATTTAGAGTACTTCAACATAGACATTTGACATAGAATATATAATGGATTTCAAGTATTTTATTTATTTGCGCGGAACTCGCAAAAAATAGTCTAAGTTATTCGTTATAACATCAGCTATCTGCCAGTAAAAGTCCCGTCAAAATCGGTCCAGCCGTTGTTCCAAAATAGTTTTTTTGTTATATGTACCGTATATACTTTCATATATATTTAGTAAAAAGCTGTAATTTTGACATTACAAACAGACACTTGAATTTTATTTATTTGTATATGTATATTATTATAATGATGAGTGGCAAGCATCAGCAGCTCCATTAAAGAATAGACTGCCCGTCTATTCTTTAATGGAGCTGCTACACGGACCTCCAACGTTGAGAAAAGTCTAAGCAGATGGTTGTAATAGGGTGCTACACAATACGTGAATTGTATTTTAAGGGGAAATTAAACAGGCAGTGTGTATAAGTTAGTAAAAAAGTTGTAATTTCTATTTTTTTGCAATCCGTCATATACCCCATATCGGTGACATTGCGGTGTGTCGTCATTTTAGGGAGCAAATGCCAGTACTCACCTCACTTGGCAGGTGGGTTGGTAAGCGCAGAATGGCTGCTGTTCCACAGAAGGGACGCTGCCATCCCGCTGGTTTAAAGTTCCTTAGTTGCCTTTTACGACATCCATGTGAGATGGAGTGGTTCTATATTTTTAATCACTATATAGTCTCACGGGCTCTAAAATTTAGGGTTTACAAAATAAATTAACGGCTACGTCCAAAAATCGCTACTACTACATGCTACTTTCTTACATAAGTGATATAAATATATTTATATTGCAATGATTACAACGCTTGGAAGGAAACATTATCTTAGCAGCAAAAAGTGATTTATCGCAAGATAAATATCAGCCGAAATGAATAATCAATTTAATGCAAAATCTTCAGATTTAAGAATTTGAAAATTATCCGTTGTTGTGTAACGATCACATTTAATACAAAAAACAGACGTATCGTTAATCTGAAATCCAATTATTTTGGTTTAGATTCATTATTAATTTCAGCCGTAAATTACTCTGCACTCTACCATATAATGGTTATTTACCTGTGGTAATTGACATGATATCATACATAACTGCTATTCATGAATCCAATTTTCATAGTCGGGTACTAACATCCGCGTGGAATTATTTATAGCCTACCTAAGTATAATAATTAAACCACATTAAATCTTAACATCAAATAAAAATATAATTAACAATGAGTTACCGCGTAAGTACAAAATAACATATAAAAAAAAGTTTTGAAATATGCGACATTGACTGCGTATTATCGACGTTTAATCCGATAATCCCCTAAATCGGCGGATTGAATACCATTAGGTTTCCCGCATAACGAGAATCTACTTGATCCAGCAAAATTTGTATTTAATATAAAAAAACTGATCCGTATCATGCATACTTTATGATAATTATTGGAAATTTAAATGCTTTCAACGATTCAACAAAAAAATTGAGGAATTACATTTCTAGTATGAAAACTCATAAATAAAGTAAAAGTAGTAGGTAAGTCAGTTGTCCCGGCTTGTGAATAATAATTATTTTAGAGATTGGTACGCGGCCGGAAACAGCAGCGAGATCTGCGAATTAAATCTAGAATGCCGTGCATAGAATTATTTATTTATTTATGTACACATAGAAATATTTTTACATAATTAAATAGGAAAGCAGAGTACAAGGGCACAGCTTATTTCTACAAGAAATCTCTTCCAGCCGACCTGCGAGAGGAGAGTTTGAAGAAAAGATGTAGGCACGGTGTGTAGAGGTTATACAATACATATAAATATACACAATATATGTATAATAATATACCTACATACTATATATATTATATTTATACCTACATACTAATACATACATTCTAATACATACATTAATATAATATATATGAATACATACATAGCTAATTAGGTGGATACAGAGAGATAGTGCTCTTTAACACGTTTTTTGAAAATACAAATACAAATTATATTAGTGTGTGGAAGGTGGAAAAGGGATAACCTACTTATGTACATAAAAAAAAACTTCAGAAAAATAAGAATGGGCGAAGAATAGTGGGAGCAAGCCCAATAAAATTAGGATGTTGATTTTTGCATACGTTCGTTACTTTTGCATTTTAGATATATTTGTTTCAATAATACCTATAGCCGTGCGTGCCGTGTGGTGCCGGCTTAGAATACCACCACCCCATCTCCTCCCGTGGGTGTCGTAAAAGTCGACTATGGGATTAGCCGGAGGATGGGCAGCAGCGTCCTTCGAGTACATTAACAACTCAACTGCGATCGCCAACCCGTCTGCCAAGCGTGGCGATTATGGCAAAACTCCCCAATGACCCCACAACACATCCCTACCGGTCGTTGTGGCGATCTTTGGGGGAGGCCTGTGTCCAGCAGTGGACTTCATTCGGCCGAAATGATGATGATGATGATGAATACCTATAGGTTTTTTGTAACTACCAACGTTATTAAATATTTGTTTCATAAAACTGTAAAACGGGTTACATTGCGTAGATTCCATAGATTTTTGTTTTTCCTAACCTTGCGAGTAGTTCGCAGTGTTTGTGGTAGCAGGATGATCCTTTTGGTGAGGTTTAATAATAATGATTAGGTAATACTCGCGAAAACCTAGGACATTTTTAAGTTAAAGTTCCCAACCTAAGTCCAAAATGTAAAAGCGTCAGATTTATCTTAGTTTCTCTTTTAAAGTTTCTTATTGAACAATTTTTTGGATTATCCGTGGTATGGTGGTAATGATGAATGGTTGGTGCAGTGGCTGATACAGTCGGTTGCTGTGCACTGGGTCGCGGGTTCGATTCCCGCACGGAACAAATATTTGTATGATCTGCAGGTAGTTGTTCCGGGTCTGGGTGTATTGTATGTGAAATTCATGTCTGTAAATGCACCCACGACACAGGAGAAATCCTGGTGTGGGGCAACGTTTTCTTAAAAAAAAGAAAAGATACATCATTATATAAAAAACAAATTTTCTTTCTTTCTTTCTATACCAGCCGTCGCGAAGTCTACTGCTAAACAAGGCCTCCCCATAGATTTCCACAATGATGTCGTCATTTTGGGGGGAAGTTGCCAGTACTCACCACGCTTGGCAAGCGGGTTGGTGAGCGCAGAATGGCTACTATTCCACAGAAAAGACGCTGCTGCCCATCCCTCTGGCTTAGAGTTCCTTAGTCGCCTTTTACTACATTCACGGGAAGATATAGATCGGTGCTATTTTCTCAATCCGGACACCACACAGATATGGTACCTACATCGTATTTCTATTTCAAATGTCCCGGTCATTGTAACATTAATGGCAGCCCTAGTCTAATAGCTAATTTATTGACGTCATTGATGACGGGCATAAGTAGGTACACATTCCCAAAGCAAAAATAAAATATATTAATAGAGGCTATTTATACTCAGGTAACGTTTACTGTAAGGTAGGAAGGACACTTTGAAACAATAGGTCAGACGCTATTGTTTCAGAAAGTTTACCTGTCTGCAAGTAACAGCGGGGTACCACCTATGTTTTTGTACTTAAATTACGTTATCTATAAGTCGGCTTGCCTGGCTGGAGGCCTCTTTTGGCTTCGCCAGAAAATGACCGGTTAAGCAACCACATTTCCCAGAAATGTATGCGAGAAGCCCAACTAAAGAAAAAAAAAAAAGTCGGCTTGGCAGCTTGGCTATTCTGTAAGAAATCACCGTTGAACTCTCGTCTAAATCCGCAGTGAAATCTCTAATTTCGTATTGTTTTTAGTACTTTTCACCAGCGTAGCTATTCTGTAAGAACTCACCGTCGAGCTCACTTTTGATATTCTAATTTCGTATTGTTTTTACTACGTTTCGCCGCGGATTCAGAAGTGAGTTTGATAGCGAGTTCTTACCGAATAACACTGCAGGATATGATAAATAGACTCTACTGTGATCATACGAGGACCTGAAGCCTCCCTTAGGTGCCGAAGATGACCGCTCCAGTGGTTTTAGCCGGTAGGAGTCCGGCATACCCCTTCGCCCTTCCCCGGGGTGAAAGAAGTTCATGAAGAATTTCCACTGGGCACCAATAAAAAAAAACGATAAATAAGTAGGCGCAGTCAGTTTGGGCTGTTTCATCTGCGTTCAATGAGCGCGCCATTTATTTTTAATTTAGAACGTTAGAAAATCACCTTTGAAGTTTGCGGCAGTAGGTACCTAATCGATTTCTAACTTATTCACGAAAGTGCTTTTTGATATCACTCAAGTCTCAATTCAAAGTGTTTGTATACCTACCTGTGCAGGCCCTAATAGGCTAATAAAATCAACAGATAAGGCACACGAGTCCAGTATGTTGATCCTATGGAGAAGAGCCGGGAAGAAATACCATAGATTTTCTATTCAAAATATCGGTATAGATATTACCTACATTTTGTCAATTCAGATACCTAAATGTAGATAAACAAAATAGGTAGGTACCTCAACTAATATGTGAAATATTTATACAGACAATAATAAAACACAAGACTGCTTATATAATACCTACTTACACAGGAAATTGACAATCTTAAGCAGTAGATAATCAAATCGACAAAGTTCTTACATTTACAAAATGTTAAAGATATTAAAGTCTGCAACAATTCCAAAGACTTCACACCTAAATAAGAGGAAAAAAAATTTTTATTTTTTATTTTAATCAGCAAACATCCTTATACTAACAATCCCTTAGTCTGTCTACATAAGTGCAACTAAACGGTTACAACTGGCCAGTAACACTGACTACCTATACCGTGACTTCATTCATCTTTGTTAGAAATTGGGCTAATAGGTAGGTAGGTAGGTACCTAACTTTGTTTATCATTTGAAGATGGAACACTGAACTTCAGTTTGAAAATGTATAACCTACTTACCTATACCTAAAGGTAAGTACCTAAGTAGATACTCTAGTACAATGACTCAAGGTAACTTCTAGGTGAACCTTCTTTTATTGACTTACCTAAACAGTAGAAATATTTTAACACGTTTAGTTAGGTACCTGATCCTGGCTGAGTTCATAAATGACCGATTTTAAAATTATAAACTTAGATAAAATCATATACCTAAATAACATTTAAATATCGTAAACCAAAAAATGATTTATGGTATCTATAGGTACCTATCTAAAACATTTAGGATATATATATATATTTACTGTCCCTATCACAATTACCTAGTAGGTAGGAACTTACTCAAAATAACATGTTTGTAATAAAACAATACCATCATACATTTGTACGTGATTTGCCTAGTGTTTCCATCCGTCCGCGTTATCTCGGACATGTCCTAATTTTCACTCGACCTCGGTTCAACTGAGGGCGCGAGCCAACATCACATTTCTGATGCAAAAAAAGTTACGATCTTAAATTCCTCATTAAAATAACAAAGACACCCTAACGTCAAGTCAACCTAATTTCTTTTCAGCGGAACATTGGTTGCGTACCTATCTACTATTAAATAAGTTGAGGAAGAAACTTGAAGTAACATCTTTGGAAAACTTCGGAGCTGTCTGATAAATAAAGTGTAGGTATCTGAAAAGTACATATTGTGAAGGAGGCGTCACGTGTGTGTAGGTATTCGAGTAATGCGACACACGTGTGGTGGCGGGTGTGGGCGCGCGGGGGGAGGCGGATCGTGTCGCGACGTACGTGTGTGTGTGGCGGGGCGGGGCCGGGGGCGGGCCCCACACCGGCGCGGGCGGCCAGTGCCCGCCGACCGCACGCCGAGCTGATATTCGGCATTCGCGCGACACCACCGTACCGCGCGCTCGTCTCGCTAGCTCACTCCGCGTTCGCAAGCCACCCGCGACACACGTACGTGCCGTCCTCGATCCCGTCTCTACCCCCGACGAAACCGCGCAGCTAGAGCGACGCGAACCGTGCAGTGCTACCTAACTTTTTGGTGACTCAGTGTTTTTTGAATCGACTGTTATTGAAAAAAGAAACTGTGAACTCGAACGGAATAGTGCAATGCGAAGATTGCGGTCCGGCGGGAAGGTGATTCTTTGAGCGACGAAAGGGTTGGGGAGTGCGGGGTGCGAAGCGGGCGGAGGGCGGCGCAAAGCCGCGCACGCGCCCGCTGTTGGACCGCACCGCGGCTCCGACACACGCGTTGATACCAGCGCGCGCGATGGACGACAAGACGACCGCCGTCGGCGGCGAGGAACACTATAGTCTGCGCTGGAACAATCACCAGGCACACCTTCTTCGCTCTTTTGAAGCATTGCTGCATGCCGAGACCCTTGTGGACGTGACGCTAGTCTGCGCCGAACGCCGTGTGCGAGCCCACAAGGTGCTGTTGGGCGCGTGCAGTCCGCTGTTTCGCCGGATATTTAGCGAGAACCCGTGCAAACACCCGGTTATCGTGTTAAAGGACTTTCAAGGATGGGAGGTTCAAGCAGTTGTTGACTTTATGTACCGTGGAGAGGTTTCTGTGGCGCAAGAGCAACTTGGAACAGTTATACGCGCTGGAGAGTCTCTCCAGGTTCGGGGACTGGCTGATCAAGACCGTGAGGAACATGCGAGGTCCCCGCCACCGACGCCGTTGGCCCGGAGCCCGGTTCAGACGACACCGCCGGCGCCTTCACCACCAGTAAGCCCAGCGAGTCCTCAGCCACGACGAAAGCAAGCGCGGCCTCGTCGCCGCTCAGGAGAATCAGACACACCAGAGAACTTGTCGATGCGGCGTTCTCCAAGTGGTGGTTTGAAGGCGGTACGGCTTTCGAGGCCTCGGTCTCCACCGAAACAGGAACAGGAGGAGCCAGAAGCGGAGGTACCACCACCACCACGCATGTTCGCGCCACACCAGGATATGTTCCCACCAGTACCACCTGCCGTCTCTGCATTATCGTTGACACCACCACACAGTAAGTGCTTACTAATTATAAGTATAACATTGACACGTAGATTTTCTGTGAACTATCAAAATTTATTCAGTCAGATTGAGGTGACATTTTTTAAGATTTTGTTAGGACATTATTTTCTAAGTACCTACCTGGCAGGCGACTGAAATAATTCAGACTAACAAAAATTTAATAACAAATATAAAAATGAGAAATTATTTATGAAGTAGGTAGGTGTACAAAATCGTCGATAGTTAAAAAACAAAGGTCGATCATATAATATCAATGTCGTTTTGGACGAACAATTACTGAGTAAACAAATAATTAGCGGTAAAAACTGACCTCGATCACTCATTGTCAACATCTCCAAAACTTCAAGATGTTTTTTGCTAAAAATACATTTAGTACTAGGTATATATGACAAAAAGTATATTACATTCAATTGACCTATAATATTTTTATGATAATATAAATTCTATGCCAAAACCGGTTTAAAGTGTTCCTAAATTAGAGTCTCATACAATTTTCTAATAAGAACCCAATGAGATGTGATCTATATTACGGAGGCATAACGGAGACGGAACGACTGATGTGAATAAATCTAAAAGTCAAATTAAATTCGAATCATCAAAGGACCCGTTATCTTTGAAGCGTTATCGATTTCATAAATCGCATACCGGTGATTCGATTAGCGACCGATATCAAATGTGTTAACCGGAACGGTTCACAGATAAATTAAGATCACCTATTCATACGTCGGGTGCATTATCTCTTAGATCGCGTGAAAGGTTTTAACTTTATAAAGTCCATTCAGAGAGCATGTCGCAAACATTTGCTGTAAAATATAAATGGACGGTGGTGTTCAATTCAGTGATCGTGCATGGTACCCCATAAAGGCATGTCAGTGTAAATTTTACACCTCAATAATTATTGCTTGTGAGTCCCCTTATGCGTTTAAAAGAGGAAGCAATTCCAGCAGTCATCTCGTTTTACGAGCCCTTTTCGATTTCTAAACTTGTTTGTGGTGGAAACTCACTGTCGTAATCTAAATTAGGAATCGTATTCGGCCGATATTTATTGTTGTTATAGATTATAATACTACTGTAACTATAATATTAAGGATGGAAGATCTTGTAAGTGGCACTTCAAATATTTCATTTAGCTATTCATGTTTTCTACAAAGTTATCAAAATCTTAGCAGAAAATTTAAAATACAAAATTCGGTGTAAGAATTTGCAGCAGAAGTTTATTCTTGGTAAAATAGACATTAATTTCGTCAATTAAAGTTCACAGCCCAATCTATTTGAAATCATACTCGTAAATTATAGTTCTAATATATTTTACACAACAAACCTTAGAGGCTCAAGCTGGAATTAGTCCAAGGAGTGGTTTATACGTCAATTTTGTTTTATTGTTTCCTCAGTTTCGCGTATGTGCCGAGTGCTTGATTGCGCCATAATAGTCGTAGGTTGTAATGAAGGGTTGCACGCACTCGCCTCTCGCCGCCGACGTGCGTGGGGATACTAAACACAAGGGGAGTTTGAAGGTTTCCGCACTTGTCATGTTGTTTCGAAAATCAAATTTTGAATTGCCCCAACTTAAAATGAATATTCGTGTTTACATTTTCATAGCTAGCAGTTCGGATCTTTGGTAGACAATACTTTTCCTTGTGTGTCCTCTTTTCTTTTTTATTGACTTCGAACGTTTTCGACGTCGACTGTAGCATTAAAGGCAGCTTTTTGGCTAGTCAGCTACGTACTGGCTTATTACAAATGTACATTTTATTGTATCCATCTCCGTGTGTGATGAGCTTGATTACAGTTAATGGTGGTGCGTAAAGGTAATAAGGGGTTGGCGGGGACGGCTGGCAATCACAGAGCGTCGGCAAGGCTTCCTGATTGGAGTCGAGCAAATCCAATTTTTCTCGCATATTGTTTCATTATTGTTTTACTGCTATATAATTTTTATTATGATACCCTAAACGGTTTAATTTAACTTTATACAATATACAATTCAAAATATTTATCGATAGGGAATTGTACTGAGAACTGCTTTTATCTTTATCTTTTTAGAAGTACCTATTAAACATATTTATATCTACTCTCATGATAGATATAAGAGATTACGAGTAGTTAATTATGCAGTAAGTTGGTTAATAATTAAAGTTATTATTAAATATTCTACTTCGTAGCTAAAAATATCCTAAGTAGGTAAATATAAATGAAAACAAAAAGTTCTAGCTAAATAAATAAAAAACTAAATCAAATTCAAATTAAACATATATTGGTAAAATAAAACACTTAGATACATAAAAAATATGAATATAAATAAATTATCATAAAAAGGTTTCTAAAAGCTTTTCATCACAACTAAGCTGTTGAAGCCGAAATAAATAGTTACTAGTGTACAGTAGTGGGACAGCGGGCTATTAATCGACACTAAATTCGACAGTTTTTTAGTACCTAACAGGTTGACATAAGTAGTTGCCAAACGTAGTTTCAAGTAGTTCTTTAGGCAATCTTACATTTGACATTATGTTTACTTCTATAAGATTTACCTACGTGTAAAATATATCTACTTGCATTTTAAAACGTATCTTATATAACATATATTGGCCGTTTTATAAATTCTATACCCGAGAAAAATATCTTCTACATGTACATATGTCTATGTCTAAGAGTACATACAGCATTTTAATTTCCATTGTTCAAGATACATACAAATTGAACAGGTCTGATAAATGTTTCATTTATAACATAGAAAGATACGTGTAACACGCTAACCCAATTAGAATGTTATACCCGTAATACTAGATACGAATATCTAGTTACTTTTATTACTAATAAAATAGCTGATTTACGGCTGAATACTGAAACGCCACTCAATATATAAACGACGGTTTTCTGTAGGATCTCAAGTAAGGACTTAAATATTGAGTTGCGTTTCAGTATTTGACCAATATTTGCCGTGTGGTGCCGGCTCAGAATGCCACCACCCCACCTCCTCCCGTGGGTGTCGTAAAAGTCGACTAAGGGATTGGCCGGAGGATGGGCAGCAGCATCCTTCGAGTACATTAACAACTCAACTGCGATCGCCAACACGTCTGCCAAGCGTGGCGATTATGGCAAAACCCCCCAACGAGCCCACAACACACCCATATCGGTCGTTGTGGTGATCTTTAGGGGAGGCCTGTGTCCGGCAGTGGACTTCATTCGGCCGAAATGATGATTTGACCAATAGTACCACAAAAGCAGATAGTAAAGAAAAATGTCTGACCGATTTCTTTTAAATATCTACATTTTAAGGAGTAATTTGTTTACATTAATTCATCACCTGACACGCGAGGTTTTACATCAGGTACACGACCTTCAAGGGTGGCAAAAAAGAGAGAAAAAACTGCGCAAACGACGACATTGGCACGAAGCGCTAGATACCGTGCGCGCACGCAAGGGCGGCTACGGTCGCTATGCGTCACTGTGGTACGGGACAATCTACTGTTTGTGTCATGTGCACCTAGACATAATACTGAGTAATAACGCTTGCTAAGATGTAGTTTATTTCTCGTATAAAAAAAAGATTACTTGGTCCAACACTTAGCCTAATTAGTTACAAATTAAAAATCCTTTTTAACTTAACATTTCATTAAACTTACAATGTCGACGACAGATCAGTTTCAGACTTCTCTGTCATTATAAATTATCTTTCATGTCTTTAAAATACATACAAATAGTGCTTTGTGATATATACTCACAGAAAGTAAGCTTAGTATCAGCTTAAATAAAGTTAAACTTCTGACCGCAAATTACGACGTCATAATTTATGAGTATATTAAACAGGTACACACCGGCTACACATCAAGCTATTCTAAACCAGTTTACGCTGATCTCTTATCATACCGAAAGCCTATACAATACGAGACCAGCTTATACTGGAATTGTATAGCTTGATGTGTACCCGTGTGTACGTAATATTCACTACCGTAAAAGCGAGCAAATGATTACGCACTCATTAACACAAAATACTGTTCAGTTTCTTTTTAGTCATCATGCATATTCCAATAATTCATTACATTCCAATAAATGTGTGTGACATTTGTAAAATGTATACAAAATAATTAGTAATTGTAATGTAATTGAACTGAACTACTAGGATATTAGGAATGGTAATTAGTCAGAGTAAATATTGTTGACAGATCATTGATATGAGTAGGTACGATTATCAAATTGATATTTAGCCACAACCATCAGCAAACAACTTGATGCAACGTTCTGATTCGTAGATTAAATGTAGTAGCTAACGAAAAATTTGTTTTAAAAGTAGATGTCGACCGTTTAACAAAAAAAATAACAACTACAAAAACCCTACACGATATAAAAATAAAAACCACTGAAAAGGAAAAAATAAATTATTTATGAATTCTGGTGGGGCCGGGTATAAAATATATCTTCTCGTTGGTCTGCATGAACCATAATTGGGGCATACCTGGATGAGGAAATAAATGGAAGAACTTTTTCCAATTTCGTATCAGTATTTAACACTAAAAATAAGAATGACTCAAATCGGTTCTCTGATCTCAGAGGAATCGAAACTATTAAGACATCGTCTAGATAAGCGCGGTCAAATTAATCTATATATTGAAGCTGGTTAGAAAACTACTCAATCAAATGTAATGAAATATATATGGGACCAGCTCGAAAGCATTCTGCACCAGTTAAAAAAAGAATCGCTCAAATCGGCAACAAATCTCGGAGTAATCGATGTACATACATAAAAATACGCATCGATTTGTGAACCTCCTCCTTTTTGAAGTCGATTATAAAGGCGACTAAGGGACTCTATACTACTACAGGCAAATTCCCCTCATAATGACGACACAGTTGAGGAAATATCTGGAGGAGGCCTTTTTTTAGCAATAGACATCCTTTGGCTAATACGACGATAGGTTTTTGTCATCTCCTTTAAAAACAATAGTAAGATCTGTATATTAAGGTGTCTTTAATTGCACTCGTAAGGATTGTACCTAACATCAAACCACGTCTTGTTGTATGACATAAACCAGACATGTCCTTTTTATCATCAAAATGCTGCGCATCCTACAGAAGGATAGCAGCGCTTGCGCATTTACATTCAATCGACACTGCGTCTGCCCGGTGACCTACTTATACATTACGTTTTTTTGCAAATGCTAAATGAAGTTTAAAGTGTAAAATAGAATTCAAAATATGTTTGAATTAAATAGGTATGATTTTAGTAGACTTGGAAAATAAAGTAAGAATTTTGACTATATCAACTCGAACTTATGTAATTACCTTATACGAAATCCTTTGGGCTAACAGCGCTGAGATCCATTGATTTGTCACTGAGCAGTCCCAGGTGAATTGCACCCTCGCCATCCGGTTGACGCAGATACTCATGGGAAACTGGTGTTTCGGTAAATATCTGTGTCTGTGTCTGAGAGCATAGACACCCATTTTCCAGCACTGCGGAGAATGTCCAGAGGGCAAAGTGCAGCACGTTGGATCTGTGCCCAGCTTAGGTGACGCAGCGCCGTGAGACCATGACCCTCGTCGCGGGGGTCGAAGCAGGTTACCTCTCACTCCCGGCCGTAATTCAGTCTATAGTACGGAACGAGAGTGTGTGTGAAGCTGTCAGCTCCTTTTGCGAAGAGGTGATGTAGATAGAGAGGAATGCGACCGACGTCTCTCCTCTAACGCAGAAAACGCACCGGGAGCTGGGAGATGGTTGCTAATCGCCGGCCTCCATGAAATGCGGCCTACATACGATAGACTAAGGCAGTCCGTCGCCCTATTAGAGACAGACCTAAGACGGTTACCCGTCGTGTTCCGCGCGCACCTCTCAGAGGATTATGTGGCTGACTTGTCCGCACAATAGAATAGGGTCCGCCGAAACAGTGGCAAGCCAAATCCTTTTTTGGGCTTCACGCAGGCATTTCCTAGAAATGTGGTCGCTGAACCGGTTGTTTCTGTCGAAGCCAAAAGAAACTTCCAGCAAGGCTTGAAATTAATATTTTATATTAAGCAACTTCAGCGCCTCCTGCGGAACACGGACCTCGGCTTAGGGCACTGCTGGGGATAACAAGCTATTGTTTTAGGGACAGCTGGATCAGTATTATTTAATATGTATTAGGGGTCATTTAAAACTACAGGCTCGGCACGGGCCAGCGCGAACAAGAGAAGGGGGCGAGAAATAGGTAGTTACTCGAACGGGATGGTATCGCGGCGTTAGGCCTCCGCGACATCGGTGAGGAAGCGAAATCCTCTAACAGGGGTGAGGTAAATGCGGACGTGAATCCCGTAACAACATTTACCTACAAAAATAACAGAATAAATAAAAATTCAGTTGCGCCCAATTAGTCAGTTATATCACTTTTCCGTAGCACTACCACATAAGCGCACAATGTATAATAAAAGAACAAACTTACCCTTATTAAAAAAATATGCTACATAAGATACCATCTTTACCTATACACAAGCAACGGTCTTCACTTATAGGTAGAAATTTTTAAGTGAACTCTTTACACGGCCGTAAAAAAACATACTAAATGTACAAATAGAAAGATCAAAACTCGATCATTACCCGAGGGGAGACTGGCAACAGACTGCAAGTCCGTCTGGACGTCTGAGTGCGACAAAACAACACCTGCCCGTCTGCAACGGCGCCTCTGTCACTGACCTACACCTATACAACTAAGGGACATCATTTTAAACCAGCTCGAAAAAAAAAAATTCAAAGGTTTGAAATTTGCTCAAAGGTTTTTTTGTATCTTACAATAATAATACTGAGAAGGATCTTCTCTTGCGGACCGCTTCGTCGCAAACGCATAACCTAAACATTATTTATGTGAACTTAAGCAGCCAGTTAGTGAAACGCCACTTAAAATTAAGTCCCGCTTTAACTATTTGAGCCGCCCGGTTTCCTACTACAACGGTTTCTCGGATAGTTAAAACGTGACTTAATATAAAGTGGCGTTTCACTATTCGGCCGTTAGCGTATAAAAGTCGGGTGACTGTGACTTCGATCTATCTACTGAGAGTACAGTCGCAGTCGCTCAATAGTCTTTTTTGAATCGGTCGACTGGTACTACAAATCACGTGATGCAAATTGTAGTCGCCAAAAAATAAAAATAAAACATACGCGTTTATTTAAATTATAATTAATGTTAAATTTGTAAAATTCAAATTTGTACTCGTACAAACGCAAATCATGTCATATCATCAAAAATATTGGTTAAAATAGCTGCCGAGTCGGGCGAATATCAAGGTATTACGTATAATTTTCTCAAAAAAAAGTTCAGTTCTTCTAACTGTACCAGAATTCTGATTAAACAATAGATTTTACTCTCATATCAAGAAGAAAAATAATAAAATAAATGGATCAGGAAACTAGAACGGCAGTCCCAGTCACCCGACTACTCAACATGTTATTTATTTATTTTTATTTACTTATTTATTATGTTATTTATTTTTATTTATTTTATTATAGTCAGTCCTTTTCGTCTCGTTCGTCACATCACAAGCGGCCATAATGCATTATTTTTTGGGTGCAGCGCTAATAAGGTAATGATAAAGCACTAAGGGGCCGCTCAGAAATTGGTGCCATATCCATCACCGTTAAAATAGTTACGCATTGCGTGTTCTGACTAGCGTTCTGTGTTATTATTCTAAGGTTTATATATTCTGAGTTACGGCTACACTTAAACAACACAAAACATGACATCATTGTGACCACTTTGCATTATGTGCGGCGGCTGCATTATTGACACTGTTATTCCCAAATAGTAGAAACTACAGTTTCAATAACAGGTACGATCCATGTGTTTGAATTAAAGATCTACAACTCCCTAACGGATTTTGTGAACATTGGTGTATGTAAGTGGTCTACATAATTATCATCATCATTATCATTTCGGCCGAATGAAGTCCACTGCTGGACATGGGCCTCCCGCAAAGATCACCACAGCGACCGATATGGGTGTATTGTGGGCTCATTGGGGGGTTTTGCCATAATCGCCACGCTTGGCAGACGGGTTGGCGATCGCAGTTGAGTTGATAATGTACTCGAAGGACGCTGCTGCCCATCCTCCAGCTAATCCCTTAGTCGACTTTTACGACACCCACGGGAGGAGATGGGGTGGTGGTATTCTGAGCCGGCACCACACGGCAATTATAAAATAATTATCATACAACAATAAAAACCTTCTCAGTGAAGAACTTGTTGGTAAGTATAATTAAGAGCATTTGACAATAATTATATTCGTGACGTATATAAGTAGATACAAATAAGAACACAAGCACGTACTTACCTAATCATTAAAAAATATAGATCAATTATAATACTAACTCTATAAACCAATACATCAAAATAATTTCATTAGAATTTCCCACAAACGTTTGCCTTGTGGCGACCAATTACTGTGACCATTAAAACTGGTAATAAAACAAACACACATTACTAATCCAACAATTATGAACCACGTAACATATCTGCGTGTCATGAGCGCATGCAATTAACATTCTAATCAAGCATTGTATTACTTGAGCTAAGTGAGCAAAAAATCGAGCAAGTGCGAGTGTTGATTTTGCGTTAGAGATTTGCATGTAAACTGTTTTTCTTTTTACAATTTCGTTTTAGTTCGAAATTTATGCTGTTTAAATTTAGAACCAAATAAAATATAAGTACATTACCTATTCTTATTCGTCTTTCAAACATGATAAACAAATAAAATAATAGACAATAATAACAGTACTCGAATTAAATCAAATTTGGAATGCGACAGTTCATTACAATATCCATATTGTATTAAAAGAAGACAATATCAGTAATACACACTACATAAATTATAAGGAAAAACCATAGTTACACTAAGTCATAAAAATATTCTTTGAAACACTGCTACATTATCCAGTGAACTAGGAAAGGTCTTATGCGGTCAATTGTAAGTCCTCTTAGAAATCCCTTTGCTCAGAAAATAAGAACTAATTAATCATCTCTTCAGCAAACATTCTAATTGTTATTCTGTTACGGAACCCTGAAAACATATTTTTTTCGCAGCGCCCGCGCCTCTTCTACGCCATGCCGTGTTGCTACACGTGTTTAATTAATAGTATGTTGATATGTAGACCAACAGCTACATACAAGGTATGGTTGCTTTAACAAAACTGAATTTAGTAGACTCGATAAAAAAAGAAATTGAATGCATGCACGTTTTTATGTTTACAAAAAAAATATAACATGGTTTCAATTTCAAATTTAGAAGGGAGTTTCGGGTTCATTCTTTCACTATTTTTCTTTAGTGATAAATAAAACGTACTAAGTACTTAATAATACAGAAACGTGTGTTTATTGCGAGAATAAATAGTTTCTCATTTCCGTCGAATTTAATATAACCATTTATAAACACTATTTAGCTCTTTTGTTATAACTATTATTTTGCTAAGCTATTCAAAAATCAATCTTCACGTACACAATTAGACCTAATTATAGAGCGAAACATATAATAATAGCTGACAAACGGACATAAAAATCGGTACATTTGAAGTTATAATAACAAAGAACGTGTCAGTTGTACATGTTATACTTCCGATATGAGTGCAAAACCCCAGCCATTTACGGCCGAAATTAATAATAATCAATGTACCAAAATCTTTAGATTTCATATTTTGAACTTGATCAGTTGTTGTGTTAAGATCACACTTTACACAAAACAGACAAGTCCTCAATCCAAAATCCAAAGATGTTGGGTTAGATTGATTATTAATTTCGGCCGTTAGACGAACATCTTGAACATCCATCAGATGATGGATACCGGACATCCATCCTCTGATTTGATCTTTATGGATCTTTATCAACTCGCAACCTAGCATGTGCCAAACAATCTTTAGTACCAACTTCATTAAATTCCTTTTCTCTCAATTAACTAAACTGAACTAATTATATTGCCATAAAATCTGTTAGAATGCAACTAAGGCAAGTACAGCAACGTTATTTTAATCACCAAAACATACTACAATGACAAAACAAATAATAATGTTTCTATTATTTGTCCACTAAAGTCGACACACATTCTCTTTTCGTAGTTCAGTTTTCCTAAGTAAATATACCATTTCACTGTGGTGTTTGGATTAAGAATAGGTATAGCACCACTCCATCACCTTTTGTGGATGTCGTGGGCATGGGATGGGCAGCAGCGTCCATTCTGTGGAACCAGTAGCCATTCTGCGCTCATCAACAACCCGTGCCAAGCGTAGTGAGTTCAGGCAAATTCCCCTCAAAACAAGGACATGTTTGGGGGAAACCTTTGTTCAGCAGTGGATGTCCTTTAGCTGATATGATGATGATGATGATGTAAATATGTACACCTTAACAATACGGTATTTCATTAAAAAACAATATAATAATCTACAAACCTCAAAAATTCATGATCATGTAATTATGATAATACCACGGGACTACAGCTTGGGGCTCTTCAAAAAAGGCGTGACAAGATTTTTACAAAGTCGGCAACGGCGAGATTGACACCTCTGGTGTTGCAAGCGTTCATAGGTTACGAGAACCGCTTACCATCAGGCAGACCGTATGTTTGTTAGAGATCTTAGTGGTATAAAAAGAAAAAGTAACTTCACCTTACCAAAGTACAATCGGGCAATAATTTACGTGTACATATCTATCAGGCGCAATTTATTCAGCAGGTGACCGTGTCGTGAAAGGTGAGAGTTGTCGCAACGACACACGGACACACGACCGACTTAAATAAGCGATATCGCGAATTTCAATTCACGTTTACATGTAAAGGCTGGTTTTACTAGCGCGCTCTAGATACGGGAATAGGACGTAGCGTTTACACAAGGAATCAACAATAATAGTTTTATAGAAAGACAAGATGATGAAGATTAGAATTACGTTCATAAATTCAGTCTTAGATTAATCACAAAGCATCGCCTTGATGATAGGCTGGAAAAAGCAAATTGCATTATTGCTTTTTATTCATAAAACTATAGACTCTCAAATGTAAAAATATAAAATATCGAAGTCCCTAGGAATTCAACATAGTTACATTAAGATTGTCATGGCAATCCTAAAAGTTTATCTTAGGTATAGTTTTTTTTCTTTTTTTTAAACGTTGCCCCACACTAGATTTTCTCCTGTGTCGTAGTACGTTTACAGATATACATTTCACGCACAATACACCCAGACCCGAAGCAACTACCTGCAGATCATACAACCAGGAGCGCAGCAGTCGACTGTATCAGCCACTGCACCAACCGTGCCGTTTGTTTTCTTATTGCTATATCTGAAAATGTATGCTTATTATTTCTTTGTATTCGTATTAGGCCAGTGTTGTGTTAGCCCGTAATCGGAATAATCATTATATCGGCCAGAGGAGGTCCACTGCAGAACTAAGGCCTCCCCCTTAGATTTCCACAACAAGCGGCTACATGCCGCTCTCATCCAACGACTCCCAGCTATCTTCACCAGGTCGTCTGTCCACCTCGTTGGAGGAATATTAGAACAATACTCTATGTATAGCCCTATTGGAAGACCAGCACAATGAAGATACCACAATCACCACAATCCTTTTCAAACGTGACACTAAAAAACGATATCTTTGTTTATTTTTACGTTTTATAATTTTCCGTGAGTAATATATTATTATTGTTTGGTTGTGTGTCCAGGGTAAAATTATTTATTTCTTCTTCTTTCTGTTAATTTTTGACATTTGTGATGTGTTCAGATTAAGTAGGTTCAGTTAGGTCAACATATATATAAAAATAAATCACAATATTGTTACACTTCAGTCATCTCATGAAGGCGAAACGGTCCCTAGTAAAAATATAACGGTCCAACTTCACAAAAACCGTTACACCATATAAATACAACGTTAAGTATACCACATTCTAACTAGCCAGGTTAACAAGTGTAGTAACACCCGCACTATATCACAATAAATTTAATAGGTAGGTACCGAAGATTATGTGCACCTGACACATAATCACGAAGCAAATATATTATTATTAAAACCTATTAAAAGCCATGCGGATTCTAATTTTATGTATCAATTAAATAGATATACACAATTACACATCCCCTTATTAATTGATTATCGCGTACAGCTAGGCAGAGAAATAGGAAAATATTAAAGGATTAAAATATTTACTTAAAGCATAAAGCCAAGCAAAACAGACAAATCATTCTGTGTAACATAAAATCTAAAAACAAGAGAAGACCAGATTACACAATATATATTTTGTTAAATGTATCGGTTAGCTACAAATATATTTAATTTAACAATTGCCAGCATGACTGTTTGTTATAAGAAAATATTAATCATAATAATTATTATCAGTGTCATTATTATTTAATTTGTATACAAACAAATTGATCTTTCAAGGAAACTGGCAGCAAAACATAATAATGGCATGCAATATTTTAATATTTTAATGGCTTAAAATATTTTACTTCTTTTAGATAACAGTTAATGCCTTTGCGCTTCGCGATATCATCAAATTTGCGACGCTTGCATAGTTCTATCGTAAAAGCAAAATTTTGTGATTAAACCGTCACACCGATTAGAATCCCATATACCAATTCATTAAAATCGCAAATCAAACAGTTTATATGGTCCTTAATCACGGAAAGCATTTCACGCGAAATATTACGCGAGCTAACTCTATTGTTTACCTTATAATTATTATCAGTCTCGCGGAACTTAGGCATAAATTAAAATTTAATTATTTAATGTTTGAGCCCGACTGTACACGATATGTCGACCGAGTAGAGTTGTTCTCAACTATAATGATATTTGTTATTAATATGTTACAAAATTGTAACTTTCCCATGATTAAACATTTTATTACTGGCCAGTTTTAGTCGATAATCCCAGTTGCAATAATATGAACCTACAAACTTATTGCATATTGCCGTTTCCTTTCTATGGATAAATAGGCGGATGACTTTTTAATTAGATAAAAAGATATCTGGGCACCAAATCCCAAAATTTCCACAATTGTGTGGTCATTTTGGGGGAGTTTGCCAGTACTCACTACGCTTGGCAGGCGAGGTGGAAAGCGCAGAATAGCTACTGTTTCACAGAAAGGACACTGCTGCCCATCCCTCTGGTTTAGAGTCCCTTGTTAGGATTTTACCATGACGGAAGATGTGAGTAAGTACTCGTATTATACTACCCAGATGATGAATGGCGTGCTCAAAAATAATTAAAGAAACAGCTATTCATAGATCACATAAAATAATACGCTGAGGTAATAAATACCTGCAGAAATAAAAAATCCTTTAATGCAATATTTTTGATCATATCAAATCATTAAACATTGTAATTAAAATTGCAGTTCAATTAGGTAGTTGATAATAAACATATTGGTTATTATCGTTAGTACTTACATATTGACGTCAAATAACAATGAAAGTGGGTAATAAGCATTTAAATCCAATTTACTCACAATTGCATATTACGTAGAACAGTCGCATGTTATGGAAAGCACACACATCTCGTTTTTTTAAATGTAGTTAGCGTTTTGTTATGTATTAGTTTATAAGAGTGTATTTGTGTATTTTTTTCTATGGGCCTTAGTCAACTGAAAATAAATGAACAATAATATCCCCTAGTGGTAGCGAATAAAAATATATATTAGAATAGTTCGCCACATGCGGGCTTGGGATTTATCATGATTTAATTACGAGTATATTATTATACCTTCCATGACAGCTAATTCTAATGACTGCCAACGTCTTAAAATCGAGGCGTCTGTAAAATGGACTTATGACGTAGGCTTTGATCAAATTATAAGACCTATCCGTTAACCCGCTATTACTGTACCATGTAAATAATTGTAAGCTGTATTTACTCTATTTGCTCATAGAATTGATGTCCGATAGGGCAGATAGATTCTTGAGTGGAGGCCGCGCACATAGATATCGGAAAACTCAGCTTAGAACAGCCTCCAACGAGATTATCAGACCACCTGGTAAAGTCCTTGGATACGGGCGATGGTCCTTGGATGCCAATCAATCATTTCGGCCGAATGAAGTCCACTGATGGACACAGGCCTCCCCCAAAGATCACCACAATAACCGATATGGGTGTGTTGTGAGCCCACAACATTGGTGGGTTTCGCCATAATCGCCACGTTTGGCAGACGGATTGGCGATCGCAGTTAAGTTGTTAAAATACTCGAAGGACGCTGCTGCCCATCCTCCGGCTAATCCTTTAGTTGTCTTTTACGACACCCACATGAGGAGATGGGATGGTGGTATTCTGAGCCGGCACCACATGGCATGGGCGCCATGTAATTGGACGTTATAGAAATCTATGGGGAAGCCATTGTTCAGCAGTGGACGTCCAGCGTCTGATATGATGATAACGATTACACTTTTTATGACCACTCGGCGTACTGCAAGGATAGAAATCTATGGAGAAAGCCTTTGTTCAGCAGTGGACATCCAGCGTCTGATATGATGATAACGATTACACTTTTTACGACCACTCGGCGTACTGCAGGGTACTATCTTGAGACCCGCGACCAAATATCCATAAAAGATAGTAGGAAAGTAAGAACCAATCTGAAGGTGGAAGGTGGTGTGAAGATCATCATCATATCAGCTAAAGAACATCCACCGCTGAACAACGGCTTCTGCCATTGATTCTTACACACATTTCTGTTGGCATGGGAATTTAACAGTACTCCACTTTACCACGCTTGGCAGGCGGATTGGTGAGCGCAGTCTGGCTACTGTTCGAAAAGGGACACTGCTGTTAATAGTCCCTTAGTAGCCTTTTACGACATCCACAGGAGGAGATGGACTGTGCTATATTTTAAATCCGGACACCATATGACGATTGCATCAATTAAACGTAAATGTTGGACCTATTTTATGTTAGTTCTCGTTCCGTAATACGGGTAAACACTGTTCTCATTATGCGAATGGATCTGTGATGCAGTTATGGCGATACAGGACCAAAATTACAACACTAAAACAGCAATCAGATCATGTAATGAAACGTTTAAGATTATGGATTTACGATTACAATACTTAATCGCTTCCCTTTGCAATACAATAAAATATCGCTATAGGTATCTAATATTAATTAATATTGATAATTAAAAATTACTAATAATAGTCGTAAGTTTCTGTGTGGTGTCAGGTTTAAGAATATAGATCAACTCCATCTCCCGTGGATGTCGTAAAAGGCAACTAAGGGACTCTAAACAATTAGCAGTAGCCTGCCTTCATAGGAACAGTAGTCATACTCCGCTCACCAATCTGCCTGCCAACACAATTGTGGAAATCCATGGGGGAGGCCTTTTTCCAATAGTGGGTGTCGTTTGCCTGATGTGATGATGATGATTGTAATTAGAATCGGAAGCCCTCATCACCTGTTGTACTTGTTCAAAAAGAATAACAGAATATTGGTCCCCGGATAGACCGGTACAATAAAGGTACAGGTACAGATGCCTCTTAGCCAGTCACACTCACTGGTCGTTGAGGTTGCACAGCGCTGGGCGCATTCAGTCTGTAGATGGGTGACCGCTTAGTGGCGTTTGAAGCGAACGTCTTCGTGCTTCGGCGGGCACGTAAAATTGTTGGTCCTGGTTGTTGTCATTAGACAGCAGTCATTAAGCCAAATCTAAAAATGCCTTTGGGCGGCTTGAACATCTTTGATACGAGTTAGTTATTAACCACATGAAAATAAATTAACGACAGAATGTGCGTAGAAGACCCACGACGCCTTCAAATAAATATTTAGATGCCTTTTACGACACCCGTGGGCAGCGATGAGGTTGCCTGTTCTTCGCCGGAAACCACAAAACTAAAGAGAAATGTCCTAATTGTGATGTGTGACATGAGATCTGATGAGTCAACCTAGCCACTTGAGAAAGCTAATTATGATGATAACAAAGACAAAATGCATGCATGCTTGGTATGGTATAGAGATACTATACTTTTTATTTAACATCTGAATGTAACCTGTGTTTCACAAATAAAATTAATGAATGAAAATTACTGAATATTACTGAAACTTTGAAAACCTTAAAGGATTCGATTTTGTGCTTGCGCGGGCGCCTCCAGTCAATACCGAGTCGTTAGTCACGTGCATTGACAAATACTCGCAGTTAATTGGATGAAAACGCGCACTCGCCGCTGTCCGCGCAGTAAATAACGCGCTTTACGACGACGCACCGTTATCAATAACCCTTGTATTGAAAGCTGTTCCGTTTTATATGTTCGCTTTTTGATCGGTTCAGTTATATTCGCATTTCCGCTTCGTATGTCATTTCTGTGCGGAGCGGTTTTCTAAGCAGTAGTGTCGGGTTAAGTGGTCGGTGCGCCTGTACTCGGTACATGCATAAGCAAAGATCTATCGTTTTCATAGCTTAAGGACGTCGAAATCACAGTATTGCCGCAACGTCAAAATGTTTAAGACAATTATGAGTGGTCGGGAATATGGCATTTTCCTTATTTCCGGCCGCTTGGAGTGACTAACGCCATGCATCGGAGCTACGTAGATTCTAATACGCATAATACTGCTGCGTCATTCGTCGGACCGATAGGATTCGGTGACGAGTTTTGTTTTGCGTTCGGCTACGTAAGTCGCACAGTACGAGCTATGTTCTTGGTTGGGAAAACCCGCTAGATACTGAACAACTAGGTACGTAGTAACTGTTTACCAACATATTCAAAACATTCTAAAACAATAATAATAACCTGTAATTATTACGTAAAACAACGTCATTATGATAATCAAATGCTTAACCTACGTTTAATATTAATTATAGAAATGAAGATAGCTATCTCAGTAAGCACGGGAGCATCAAAATTGTATGTAAATAATTGCCATTTTAAAACACAGTTTTGTTTGTAAGAGAATCTCATAGAGAACTGTTATTCGGGTTCCCATCACGAAACCGGAACTGAAATCACACATTAGATTTAATTTTATACGAATTTAATAACAAGTGAGATGCGCGCCCGTCCATTGTGTGCTGCGTGACCATGAGAAAAAAGCACTGCTCGATTTTTTTGTAGCCGATAAAGAGGTGCCGACGTACAATTCGGAACAAGATTGATGCGCATGCATGATCGTATCTACCCGCTGTGAGCGCCGCGGTAATAATTAATATTCCATAATCCATTCATCCCTACATTACGCGGCGACTCCTTTCACCGCGCCTGCCTGGTGCTCGCGAAGCACGATCGCGCCCTCCATCGGTAGCAATGTGTAATCGTCACACATTCGTAATTGATTCTGTCCGTTAAATTCGAAATTTGAATGAGCCCTCGCTGAATGTGAACCGAAATAAGATCACGAGTGTAGTGCGCTCGGAAACGCTGACGAGTCTCGGCAAACCTCTCACTGAGCGGCACAATGACCGCGGCGCACACAGCCAGATCTCTCTCTTGATAAACATATAAAAAACGTAACGAAAAAACTACATGTCATGCATCTACGTGTGCTAGTCAATTTCACAGCGACCGTCATGGGAATCGAGCGACGAATGGACTTTAGAAAGCAATTAAATTTGTGCCCACGAAAAGGAACGCGACCAAAAAGTGCGATGGACACTTGAAATCAGCGAACGCGTCGCGCTTTGTGCACGAATCTTTAAGTTATATAGGTACCCCGCGCTCTTAGAAGCGACGCGCGACACGATGCACAGTGACCCCCAAATAGTTCTCGGAACTGAATGATTATGACAAAAAACGTACACGGATAACGAGACATAAAGTAGACAGGAAAAGGAAATCGAAGAATAATCTCGTCTACTTCAGTCAGTGCAGATTGATTATTACATTAAACAGACAAAGCGACGAATAACTGTAACGGTGCTTAGACTTATACCTTGGCGCCACACATTTTATTTAGTCCTGAAAATATAATACTTTTGCAAACAACTCTTAAACATTGTGTACATTAAACTTTTTTAAAACGGATACAAAAGAGTACTACTTAGAGGCCGAAAGTGGACTTTACTTTTTTTATCGCCACAAAAAGGTCGGTATGAAATCGAAATCAGATTACGGATCCTGCGATTATAAAGTTTCGGCAGCGGACAAAGGGACCCTAACCACAATTTGGTTGTTGACCACACGACCATGCATTATGGAGATACGTTAGTGAACGTACGTGTTGTTTTGGACGTGACTTCCGAGATTGAAAACTATGACAAAAACACGATTGGAAATCCGTTTCCGTGCCGTTTTTGGGTTCAGCAGTTTTCAAAGAGGAACTTTGACCGCAGAAGTTGGTACGATATCTAATGTTCGCCAGTCATGTTGTCATTTATAATTTTACTGCAACATACCCAAATTCTCTAGCAGTATTTTAAAATGAAATCCATCCCGAAAGCTGACGTTCAGTTCTTCCGCTTATTTTCAGTACAATCATGAGAATCGGTTACTGGTAGCTTAGGTCAGGTACCAATTAGATAACCACAATTGCGAATAAATCACACCCCGACGCCTTGTAATACAAACATCGAAGTAATTAATGAATTATTTAATAATTATCACGCGCGTATGTTTCAAAAACACACGTCAAGATTTTGACTTATTGACATTCAATTTATTCTGTATTACATTAGTTCAAAACGTTACTAAGAAATAATGGATGTCATTGCATTATTCTTGGTAATTTAATTACAAATTACACAAGTTTATTTATCTGCGCACGAGTGAGTCACTCATGTGAGTAATAATGGCAGCGCAAGCGCCGGTTACTGGTGTTGCCAGACGAAGAGGATTTACCCATTTAAGAGCTCTTTGAATCATTGGTCGAGAATTGTGGGATAAACTAGGTGTTTTGAAACGGGTTAGGTATTGTAGGGATCGTACGAGAAGCGTAGCAGTATAAAATATACAGTCTTTTATATTATTATACTGGTTTATTGTAATACCAGCAAGGACAAATCCACCCCAGTTAGTAACAGAGACTATAATCATAAAATCCTACCACGACATTTGACAGTTCTCAATCTAAGTTAGCTCGAATTTTCTGTCTTTTCTACTTTAATGTCAAAGTCAAATATTTTTATTTCAAATAAACCAAATATTGGCACTTATGAAACGTCAGAATCTAAGTTGCACGGTTCCAAATAGTTGATCTCGTGGAGAAGAGCCGGCAAGAAACTCCATTAAACTAGGATAACTTCAGAGTAGGAGGTTCCTCGTTGATTGCTATAATGACTGTCGTGAAGGAATACTACCATAATTACGCTCAAGAAATGGATTGGTGTTCGCAATGAAGTGTTAGAAGTAAAAGATGGACGCTGGTCCTTTTTTGTCATGGGGAATTTCTAATCGTCTTCCTCCGCCCTGTGGCATGCCGGACTCTGACCGGTAAAACGTGTGTTCCTTCTTTAGTTACCTGTGGCTGGGGGCACCGAGTTCACTAGGCATAGGGCCGCATCCTTGACAGGTATCTGCCTGACACTTGGTAAGACGGGCCCCATCTCGGTGCAATCTGCAGATTAGCCCAAACATGCGCGCGCAGAACAACGGCGGGAACACGGCGCGCCGCCGTTCCGGGCCTGCTTCTGTACGGGCGACGGACTACCCCATGTTGCTCCCAAGCCCTCCGATGCTGGGTGCTTCCCGGCCCGCTCGGCCGCCTCCTTTGCGTGCATCAAGTTCTTGCAACAAGAGCTGATAGCCGTCGCTCCGGACTATGCACTGAACCACGGCTGGAAGCGAGAGGTCACCATCTTTGACCACCGCGGAAAGGTGATGGCACCTTCTGTCTTCTTTCTTAGTCTTTATTTAATCACATATGTATATCATCATCAGCATTTCAGCCGAAAAAAGTCCACTGCTGGACATGGGCCACTCCTAAAGATCACCTATCTAGCGGTGTGGATTTGTGCTGTTTGCTCATTGGGCTGTATTGCCATAATCTCAGTACTCGAGGGACGCTGCTGCCCATCTTCCGGCTAATCCCTTAGTCGCCTTTTACGGCACCCACGGGATGAGATGGATTGATGTTATTCTTAGCTTGCACCACACGGCAAGTGTGTATACTTTGGGGACTATTCAATAAAGAGGTAGCTTTTTACCGCTTTTTTATGTAAATTTCCTCTACGATTACAAACAAGGTATTTTGAAGACTACATCTGGTAACACAGGCTTGCAACAAATCATTTGCGCGGTCAACCGCACTTGTAAATAGCAATGTTGAAATCAATCTAAACTTTTTCTATAACTCCCGTATAAATAAACTATTATTCTTTACATGCAACTTATCATCAAGGGAAACTTAAATGGCTCAAGCGCGTCAAAAATATCTTATGCTCAATCAACAAAAAAAAATCTATTGATAAGAATACTTGTGAATAAATTAATTCTGGCCTTATTATCAAAGAGTTAATTCAAAATAATTTCTATTAAATTCCAATGTAAATGCTACTTTATACGTTTGCCGTGTGGCGCCGGCTCAGAATACCACCACCCCATCTCCTCCCGTGGGTGTCGTAAAAATCGAATAAGGGATTAGCCGGAAGATGGACAGCCGCGTCCTTCGAGTACATTAACAACACAACTGCGATCGCCAACCCGTCTGCCAAGCGTGGCGATTATGGGAAATCCCCCCAATGAGCCACAACACACCCATATCGGTCGTTGTGGTGATCTTCGGGGGAGGCCTGTTTCCAGTAGTGGACTTCATTCGGCCGAAATGATGAATACTTTTCACACATTGAATCTGATTATTGCAATACACTATGTTAAAAAAGCTTCAATGTGCAACTATTGTTTTGCTAACTACGTCGATTGATCGCAGCAATTCCAATGAAGTTAAAATTACGTTGACCACCGCTTACAGGATGAAGTGTATCCTAAAAGAACCCCGCTGATTACTAATGACGAAAGGATCATATCAGCCACAGGACGTCCACTGCTGAACAAAGGCCTCCCCCTTAGATTTCCACAACGCGCGGTCACAAGCCGCTCTCATCCACCGACTTCCAGCGACCTTCACCAGGTCGTCTGTCCACCTCGTTGGAGGTCGTCACACGCTGCGTTTTCCGGTGCGCGGTCTCCATTCGAGAACCTTTGTGCCCAACGGCCATCAGTTCTACGAGCAATACGACGAAAGGATGCTGCGGTATTATGCTTTTAAAAGTATATTGGCAAACGTGCAAAGTAAAAGTTACAAAGTCATTCTGCACAATTGTATTGCGTAGCGATCGATCAAGAGTGTACGTACGTTAACAGGCAGACTGTGACGTCATGTGATGATGCAGAATGACGCTTTTAAAAGGAATACAATTTAATATCGAACACATGATACCATTACACAATTTCAATTAATAAAACCATTTTCCTTCACTCCACTTACGTCGTTTTGAGATCTCAAACCCCCAATATGAGCCACACATTCACTCTTTTGTATAACACTATTTCGTTGTCGGTAACATAACAAAAGGTACTTAATTTATAATTGCACCTCACTTTCCATTACGCTAACATCATTTATGTAACGTTTGCTTTGTAAAAGAAATAATTTGACACTTTATTTATAATGAAAAACACGAACATGTCCGAATAGATAATGGATTCCGGATTATCTTGATCGAATTTTGAAAAGTGTGCTGCTAGACTTTTTTGTTGTCTAAATTGACTACCTAACTATCTAGAGAGGATAGAAATACATTATAAATTAACTTCAATAAAATATCTAAACACTATTATAAATATTAATATGCGAACGAAACTTTAATCATGTTTTTTATATTTATTATCTGAATAATGTGCAACACAATGTTTAAATTCTATTGCTACTTAACAAAACGATATCGCACTATTGAATTTCTCTGTGGGTACAGTTTTTAGATGTAAATAACACCCAGACCCGAAACAACTATCTGATACATACATTATATATGTTCCTCGAACCCGTGGCACGTACCACAGAAAGACAAACTCTTAGTCACTGCGCCAACAGGACCGTCGTCATAGTCGTCACCGATTTACTGTTATTTTTCATCCTACGTCATCCGTAAGAAATCGCCAATTGCTATAAAACAATATTGTACAGTGATCTTATTGTACCTACTTTTGTACTTTATCGATTTTTGATTTCATCATCTGACTCAGTATATCACCATTGTACTTGCGAAGCGTAATTATTAGACTGGGAAGAAAAGCCCCTTTCAGCAGTAACCATTAAAACTAAGACATGCCGTATTGAGGCATGTTAGCCTGAACCGGGTGAATCCGTGTGACGTCCGGATTAAGAATATAGCACTCTATCTTCTTCCGTTGCTGTCGATGAAGCCGACCAAGGAACTCTTAACTAGAAAGATGGGCAGTACGTCGCTTGTTCTTCTGTCTGTCTTCTGTGAACAACAGCCAGCACTAAGTACTTGCAAATTCCTCCCAAATTGACGACGAATTAGTGGAAATCCATCTATGTTCAGCTGTGGACGTGGTGTTTGGCTGAAATGATCTGCTGAAGCTAAAAGTTTACAGCAACGATTCCATGAATCACTGAAAATTTACCTAGGAACTGAAATGAATACTAATTACAAAATAGGAGAATTTGATATCTGAGTAATATGAAGAACTAAAAGATCCTTATATTATGATATGAATACAGTATATATAAATATTTCTTTAAATCGGTGTTACTTCCTTATAATGGTAGTCATGAAAAGGGGATTTAATTGAATATGTAAAATATTGTAACTGATACGTTAATCAAAGCATCATTTAGTAGAGAATCTAACAATTCAGTGAAAATAAATCATGACATTTGGCGTCCCGATCAAGGTAAAACCGGACATTTCCATAGACCTTTGAAAACCGGGACGGCCCGCGCAAATCGGAAAATCGCGCAAAATCTAGACGTCCCGCGCATAATCTAGACGTCCCGCGCAAATCGGGAAATCCCGCACAAATCTGGACGTCCCGTGCAAATGACGAATCTCTAACAAATCTGGACGACTCCAGCTCAAATCAGGACACCTGGCTGCGCTAATATGACTCACCGCATCTTTTTTTATTTATCCCAGTGGTATTTCTTTGTAAACTTCCTCTGCCCCAGGGAAGAGCGAAGGGGCATGCCGGGCTCCTACCGAAAACCACTGGGGCGGTCATCTTCGGCACCTAAGGGGGGCTCCCGGTCGTCGTATGATCACACTAGAGCGATTCACCGCACCTACATACCCTAAACTCAGATAACTTCTAGTTGTATTTCTGACGATAGTGATATAATGTTGACACACATTGTTTCTGTTTTTGACCGAGGCGCTGAGATAACTTTTACGTAACTTCGATGCGCATTATCAACTATTATATTATTGCTTACATGACAATAGCATGCTGACTGACTGAGCTTAAGTGTTGTCTTGTTCAGCTTCTACTACTTATAGGTAGTCTAATTTAATCTTGTTTTATACTCATCATATGTTCATATCAGCCAAATATCGTCCACTGCTGAACAAAGGCCTCGCCCATAGATTTCCACACCTGTGTCGTCATTTAGGCAAACTTGCCAATACCCACCAGAGACGCTTCTGGTCATTTCTCTGGTTTAGGGTCCCCTAGTCGCCTTTTACGAAATCCACGGGAGGAGATGGAGTGAAGCTATGAAGCAGTGATGATGAGGAGGCTTTTTAACAGGTACGGACTGTTTTTAGTTTATAACTGGGTAAGGGAAGCTTGTTATGCTACAAACAGTATTGTAAAGTGATGAAACAAATAAAAGATCATCCAATCCTGATTTTACACCAAAGTAGGTTAGTACCTAAGCTATAATTCAAAATAAATAAACTATTAAACATGATCACGTCGATGTCGAACGGCGACCCACAAAACTGATCATAACATAATTAAACTAGATTATGGTAGCCTTCCACTAGTAAATACTTTAATTTAATCTAAGTTCACTGTGTACCTACTAATCTCTATAACATGGCTGTTTATTTGTGTCCCACATTACAAGAAAAGATTTTCGGCAAAGTACCTACGAGCAAACAAAACAGTAATTTTGTATTAATTTTTCGTTAATAAACCTATTGGAATGAACGCCAGCACATTCTATTAATATCTAATTCTAAAATTACGTAACAAACTAATTTCATATAAATTACAATGCACTTTTTGTTAAGTTCACAGAGAAAGTCGCTAACACTTGATTATAAAGCGTATCGACTTTTATTTACTCGTATCGTTTTAGCCTCTGAATCGATTCTCTCGAACGACCACAATCGTTTTGGATATAATTTCACATGCTAGATTACATACGCAGCGGAAGCAAATACTGACCACAAAAAATATTATGGGAAATAGCCATTTGCAAAGTTTAAACAAAATACATATTTACAATTCATTTCGGCCGAATGATGTCCACTGCTGGACACAGGCCTCCCCCAAAGATCACGACCGATATGGGTGTGTTGTGTGCTCATTGGGGGGTGTTGCCATAATCGCCACGCTTGGCAGGCGGGTTGGCGATCGCAGTTGAGTTGTTAATGTACTCGAAGGACGCTGCTGCCCATCCTCCGGCTAATTCCTTAGTCGACTTTTACGACACCCAGGAGGAGGAGATGGGGTGGTGGCATTCTGAGCCGGCACCACACGGCAACAATTTACAATTGCAACTTATTAATATGAGCTGGTAAACAAGTTGTAGTTCTGTTATTTTTAATCTAAGGAACAAAAATAAGTATGACAGTGAGGGCTGTATGACGAATTACTTCTGCCGATAAAAACAAAATTTATTATGATTCATAAACTCAAAAATAAACAAGACTTCGACCGACTGATTTGGTATTTTATACCAAAAGCACAAGATTTTTTTCCGGTAATATAGATAAGTCGAATTTACCTTACGTTAAAAGTGATATAGATATGACAGTAAAATATCTATAACCTATTATCGAGTAAATATAACACAGAACTTTGAAAGGACTGAAAGTTATAGTGTACTTAAAACATAACGTATACTACGGTGAAAGTATTTTAAGATTTAGCTGTAAACCGCATTATTTATTCATAGCTCGCAGTAAACATAGATCGCATTTTAAACAAGTGCATTTTACAACACTGGGCTTTAAAACACTGCTATAAGTAAAATTACGATACTAGAAGTTCATCGCATGCTTCCCTTCTCATAGAGACATAATATTTTGGGTACGGAGTTATGTTATGGGTAATATATAAAACATTGAGTTGGGAATTCGCGTCAAAATGGTTCATCGATTGATCAATACTTGAATGTATTGTGAGATTTATCGAAGAGCTTTTAACGTTCATTTTAATTTGTAATTATTATCAAACCAGCCAAAGGACGTCCACCACTCCTCCCCCACAAATTTACACAAGCGTGTCGTAATTATTAGGGTAATTTGCTAGTACTACTTCGCCTGGCAGGCGGGTTGGCGAGTGCAATATGACTACTGCCCCACATAAGGCTCTAGTTTAGAGTCCATTAGTCGCCTTTTACGACTTCCACGGAAGGAGATGGAGTGGTGCTATATTCTATATATTTTTCGTTGATTGGATTGAACAACATTAATAGCAAAAAAAAACGCTCAAAATGAAACGGTTTCCCTTCAAAATCTATCACACATGTAATGACTGGACACATTTCAATACACAATGGCCAATTTCACAATCCAGTGTGAACGCTGTGAGGTCTACGAATCAAGCATAGAAAAATGAGATGTCTGGTATTAAAGCCTCATCTGTGGTATTCCGTGCGCATAGACAATGAGCGACTCATTTTGGAAGCTCGTTCGGAAACAATAGAAAGCGGGGCCTCCTACAACTTCACACGGGACGCGCAACCAGTGGAAAGTTAACGAAAATACATTTCAATAGCTAAAAGCAAAATTGGATGAGTGAGCTTACGAAATTATCGCGTTAGCCGTAATTCATTTGTATTAACTCTCCCAGGCGTCGTGTGACCGTGTGTGATCCCACTAATGTGTTCTTGTTATAACACCTATTGCGCTTAATTTTGAAACCATTCTGTCATTGTGAAACCAGCTTAATTACGATTCACACATGAACAAATGTTCACGAAATTTTTGATATAAATTATGAACCAGTTCCATTTTATAAAACACGAGATTACATAAAATTATGTTAAAAGTAAGAGGCCATTGTTTTATCAGTGATAATCAAACGTTACTCAAGGCCTACCAGTCTTATAAATATTAAGTTGCCTTTATGGGCATTCGACGGTATTTACACCCCATATTATTTATGTAATGGGGACTTATATTGGACACGCGATCTTCTCGAACAATGCAAGGAGACGCTGCTTATCATAGTCGACCTAGACTTCTTTCCAGTTTAATTATTCCTCACATCGATTATAACGTATATTTCACTGAAACAATAGATTAACCCAGTCTCGCCATGTTCTATTATAGTTATGGCGTTTCTCGTCCCGCGATATTATTGCTTTCGTATCCTTGGCGTGAGCGGCTATCTATCATGTGATCTATTGTACGTACAGTCGACATCGGTATTAGATTAAAGCGATAATTAATGCTGATTCCATACGACCTAGATTCGGGCCCGCTCGATAAAGTTAATTTACAGTTATAGTTGTAAATCTCGTTGCAAAATAAACGGCAAGCACGCGCGCCTGCCTGACCGTAGACAACACGCGGTGACTCCCACACACGCCGCGATACGTCAGCGTCCCTCCGCCCGCACGCCGTGTGTGCGGAGGAAACGGCGTGAATGGAACCCTTCACGAGCCGTAAACATCACGTCACATGGCAGCGTGCGCTTATAACCCGACCCGAACAAAATACACCCTTGTGCAAGACCCTCAGTAAGCAAAACGGCCATTCTCATACCGCCGGGTTTCAGGGAAAACGCACGCATGTGTGACGAGACAGGCGAAACAACACATGTGCGTGACCCACGCGCGAGAGAGAGGGTGCGTTAACTTTTGTTTGAATGAACGGGGTGAAGTTTGACAAGTTGTATACACATGGCCGCGAAAGGGTTGAGCCGAGTTGCGAACTAAGTTTGTGTTGCTTTCGATTTCGACGCGTGTTGCATATGGGGCGAACGTCGATCGATCGTAAACTTTGTTGTTTGATAACTTCACTGGGTATTTCGTACAAATCAGATTAATAGACGCGTTTTAAGCTTTTGTAAAGTTTTCCCAGATAATGTTGCGAAAATTCTGTAAACATTTCGTTGTGAAAATTCGTAGAAAAAATTACGGATCGAATCGTGGTGCTAACGTATTGCGAGCGGCTGGTTATCGGGTGTGTTTCGCAAAGCATTGTTTATGGTCGAATAGTTCTCTGAAGGGGTCCGAGAGACCGGAATTAGAAAGCGTCAAGCGCGCCGACTCCGCTACGACTAATTGACCGCAAGGTTTACGCGATTCTGCTAGAAATTGTGACGTAATATTATAATACTGAAATTCGCCTGTTATGCTAAGATACCGAAAGTTATTCACTAGAATGTCGTTACCGGTCTATCACTAAATTTCACTGCGTGAGCGATAGAGAAATATGATCTCGAGTTTTTTTTATCTAAATTTGAATGAGTTTGAGTACCTACCTAACGCGCAACTTTTGCGTTGATTCTAAATATAAATTTCGCTTTTCGACGGTTGAATTGATTTCGAATTGTATTAAATTTAAAATATGATATAGCCGCATAATCTGAAACAGATTCAATTTTAAGTTATAACGTCTTGTGAAAGATGTGATGTCAAAAAAGCATACTTTATTACAAACAAATCTGTCAAGTTACTTTAAACGATTTTTTAGCACTATACGATTCTGATATCATGCAATTTAAATCTTCCAAATTGCGTTTTACACAAAAACCCCCTTAGCCAACTGTACTTTATTCGTAAGACACTAACCTTGTACCTGCGGTATAAAAATAACAATAAAACAATAATAATGACAATGAATAAAAGTAAATATTTAATAATTGAATAACTATATTCAATACCCTATTTTTATTTAAAACCGACACAAACTATAAAATGCGCGCAATTAAAACTACCCGGTGTACGGTGTATTTATGCCTCGTCCTAGATTTGCCTACATTTATTAGGGTTCTGCAATAAATTAATAAGAACATTTACTGTATTCAATAACTACAATAAAGTTATTTAAATCATAAGATCTAAAAAAGTTTCAAATTTTTATGATTAAACCTAACGGTGTAAATATACCTCAACCTATGCAAGAAGGAACGATGGGTTCTGAAAGATAAACATGTAGGTAGAAATTATATAACTGCTTTGTTCTATTTAATAATGCACAGAAGAAGTTAAACAATGAGTTACAGTATCCGTACCTTAAACTATAGATAATCAAGGCCAAAGTATCACGCCATTAAACTTTACAATCAACACTTTCCTCTCCACTTGTCTATCACTAAACGCAGATACCTAGGTATTTTCTAATGTACGCGACCTTCTGGCCGTATAAGTGCATTCCGTTAGGTAATTCAATCATCACGAACTACAGTAGATAAACCCATAATTACAAAAGGTATAAACCGGAATCAACTGCATTAGGATGTAAATTTTATACGCAAATAAAATACAGAACAGTAAGGGTCTGCAGAACCAACTTTCGACATCAACACATGCACTTCAACGTTTATTTTTAAGACTTCCACCCGATTCGAATGTGGGCTTATTGATTGTCGGTAATTATGCAAAATAACGAGTCGCGGACTGGCTCGCCGCTCTAACTAGTGACGTGTATTAACGGTTCGTTAGGACGGTCAGCAGGAAAACTTAAAGCTGACGTTACAAAGACACTGCGGGCGGAAAACGTAATTAATTCGACACATCATAAGTTTATACGAAATCGACTCTCAAATAAACATTTAAATGTGGAATATAATTTGAAATATCGATATAATTCTGCGCTATAATAGTATCTAGATTATTCTGACCGTACATATTATAGCGGGTAGTAAAACTGCTGGTGGTGTGCACACATATCGTTATAATGTGCCTATCTGCGGGTTACCTAATTAGACGCACCGATGTTTAGTGTAGTAATGCAAGGGAGATAACATGAGATTATGGCATAAAAGAACAGTTACATATAACTGTGAAGAAGTTTTAGTAGCAAAAGCTTCACTGGCGTTATTAGATTTCCATATGAGTGAATGTGAACTAGAGAGGGGATTTCTATAAAATACATGCATTAAACTTACTTAATCATATTCGAGATTTTATTAGTTCATGATTGAATTTGATTTGATGATATATTTGATTGATTGCTTTGACGTTTCTCCATGCACATCTTGAAATGAAAACGCTACATTAAATTAGTTTAATTGTAAATGGATTCATTTTACGTTTGTGTGTTCAGTTACGAAAATAAAGAAAGTCATTACCCCGAAGAGACTGGAGTAACAGATTATATTATTATAAAGACGGCTGTTTTAACCAAGTCATATATTTTTCGATTCTGTTTCATCACCCCCCTTCACCATGGGATGTCCTAAAAGTCGGTCAAGCAAGTGAGGAGCTAAGCCACTTTTCAAAAGGATGGATTCCCATCCCACCCATGCTTTACCAGAGGTGTGGTCAAATCCAATCAACACGGCGAACACCGCACCCCCAGCGTAATCGTAATTGGAAGGAACGGTTTTAGCTGGTATTAGTCCGATTTACCCTCCAACCCTCCAAGCTGGAGGAAGTCCAAGAGGATCACCCCACGACAAAAAAAAGGTGTTATGCCTTCTGTGCCATAGGTCTGTACTCTTGTGTACTAACAACAGCATCTGCGCACTAACCATAATAACCAATAATGTTTTCTCAGGTCCGTGTGGTATCCGGATTAAGACATAGCGTCACTCCACCACCTCCGCATGTCGTAAAAGTTGACTAGGGGACTCTAAGCCAGAGGGATAGGCAGCAACGTCTCTTCAGTGGAACAGTAGCCATAGCTCACCAACCCGCCTGCCACGCTGGGTGAGCACGAGCAAATTCCCCCAAAATGTTGACACAATAGTGGAAATCTATGGGGGAGGGCTTTGTTCAGCAGTGGACATCTTTTGGCTGATATGATGATCTCTCAGGACTGGTCACTGTATGGGTCAGTATGAAGCCCGCATTCAGTAGCGGACGTTCACGACCTTGATACATTATGGTTATGTCACGATCAGATATCATTGTAGGTAAATTATATCAGCTCGGAAATAATCATTCAATCACTTCCGCAATAACCGTACTCCTAGGAGGCATCATCATCGTCATATCCGTCCGTCCGTCCGTTTTTGAACGTGTGTCTTAGTTACCGCCACAATTAACGGTCATATCTAGAGGTAATGGTGAATCACCACGTTTGAAAAAAGTATTAGTGATCGCAGAATATTGTTGCAGCACGCAAAGGAGGATATAGGTACCTACTGCCCATCCTCGTGACATCATCTCTTGTTGAAACGCTTACAGCCAGGTGCTCTCACTAACCAGTAAATTATCGGCAATGTTAAGCAATTACTTGATGCGGTAAGGGTATGGATCGGTGACCATATCGTCGTATTTGAACTTGTGACGAAGTCATCCTTCATCTTCATTTCAATCAACCTCTTTCATGACTTCATACCTTTTTATTTCCATCACTGTCCACCTCACGATTCATTCTTCATTCAAATCAAAATTCGAATTTATGTGACGTAGAGTCGCTCTTCATATTTTGATCATGATCATTACACATTCGATTCTGAACGCTAGTGGTTCAACACACAGCTGTCGCTCTGACCAATAGTCTCCTGCAATACAACAATTACTTATTTTTAACTAGCTTAAATATTGTGTTTATAAGCTATATTTGAAATATATAAACATCACCATGAAGATGAAGTGTTGAAGTTGTGAATATCAATATACCTATATAACATATATGCTACGTTTCATTGAATCACAATAACTGAACTCCGTTACTTGCTGCCGTGGAGAGAGCCTCCTTGTTGAGCTAACCGGGAAGGAACACGGAGGGAGGCACTCCGCGACAAACTGAGGTCTTCCGTGCTTCGGAGAGCACTTTAAACTGTCTGTCCCGGTTATTCTCATTAAATGGCAGTCATTAAGCCAAGTCAGAGCCCTTTGGGCGGCTAGAACAACTGACACAAGATTGACCACCGACCAAACAATGAAAGATCCCTTGGTCGCTTTTATGACACCTTCGTAAGTCAACCTATTCTGTGTCGGAACACAACAAACATGAAGCTGTAAAGGCATAAGCAGGAGCTTTATGTTAGTTTGAAGCGTTAGAATGTATTACAATCATTTTCTCTCTAGCCTTTTCTAAAGCATTTTGAGGACTCCGCCTTTCAGATGGAGCTGGACATAAACAGGATAAAGCAAAACGATACGTAGGTATTGTCGCTTTGTTGCCAGATAAAATTAAAAAGATTTTTATTCATGTTGTAATAATTTACAGAACTTATGAATAGTCACACTCCAGTTGTCGCTTTACTTTTTTTTTTTTATTATTTATCCCTGTGGAAATTCTTCATTAACTTCCTCCACCCTGGGGAAGGGCGAACGGGCGTGCCGCACTCCTACCGGCTAAAACCACTGGGGCGGCAATCTTAGGCACCTAAGGGAATGATAAATCCAGGACCTCGTATGATCATATCTAGATATACGAGTAGATTTCATTTGGAGAAGGATGAGCACGATGTTTACACTTTTTAAGCAGAATATGTTTACAGTATTAATGGATATACTGTTCACGAAATGAAGGTTATATGAGGATGTAGGAGAAAGTATATAGACTCTTTTCAGCTTCATTGTCCTTAAATACATAAGCTTTAAAATATGTATCTGATAATGCTACACTATACAAAAAAAAAATACATTATTTACGTTACAAATCCGTATTTGGGTCGCAGAAATTCATACGTGTACCAAATGCGGAGCAAATTGGCTGTGACAGACGGAGATACGAATGATAAAATGTAAAGGTTCCGCCGTTTTTCGTTACGGAACCCTAAAAATGATTAAATTGTCATTTCACGAGTATAACGCATGCGTCAACATCGGTCAGGTCGTCGACCACACTCAGTAGGGAAACCCAGCAATACACGTAGTTAGTATCGAAAAAGCTCTTGCCCATTTATAGACAGAAACAGCACTTTTATTTGTTGTGTTTCTCACATACATTTCTGGGAAATGTGGTTGCTTAACCGGTAATTTCTGGCGAAGCCAAAAAAAGCCTCCAGCCAGGCTTAAAATTAATAAAAAACAAAGCAACTTGCGCTAAGGGCGCCCCCTGCGGGACACGAACCTCGGCTTAAGGCGTTGCTGGGGATAACAAGCTATTGTTTTGGGGACAGCTGGATCGGTATTATTTATAATGTATTAGGGGACATTTAAAACTACAGGCTCGGCACGGGCACGGGCGCGTGCAAGAGACGGGAGGGAGAAGTGCTAACTTGTACGGGAAGGTGACGCGGTGATAGGCCTTCGCGACGTCGGTGAGGCGGGCATCTTCGGCGGCAAAGGTGGTAAAACGGTCGGGGACCGCACAATAACTCTATATCCACCAAATATACCAAGCTAGAGGTGACTCGCAGTTTAATAGCGTAAATGATATCGATTGCCGTACAATACGATGAAACTCCTTGAATCTCTTCTTTATACAGAAGAATACGCCATGTCGCCAAATTTATTTACATTAACTTTAGCAGCCGATGTTTAATTTAGTAGATATCTTTTTATTTGTCGTATTTAATACACAGCAAGGACGATAAAAAATCTTTGAAGTGTCCCCGTTTACGTTATTCCAGGCATTATATGCCTACCTAGATTGAGAAAATTAACCTTTACCTGAAATTGTAGTAATAAAGAATAAAAATAATTTAATGATCTACAGATAGTTGTTCCGGGTTTGGATAAATTATACTTACGATACAGGAGAAATCCAAGTGTAGGGCATCTTATTGACAACAAAAACAACAAACTAATAAAATAAACTTGGACTTAACGCATTTTCCTTCTGAAGAACAGATGAGATTGATGATATAATATTTGTTGTCACAGGTTTTTGCGATTCTTACTCATTATAATAAAACAATGTTAATACAGATTATGTTGATATTTTTGTTTTTCTGTCTGTCGACGTCACCTTAGTCATCCTGTGACCACGAAGGCTGCATAGTGTTCCAACTATACGCTATGCACTCCTTGAAAAGAGTGTTTCATTCAGATACACTTGAGTATTAGAGACAAGACTTAGTACCAGGTTCACATAAAACACAGAGCACAGAATAAAAGGTTCGCAATAAACCAGCGGGCTATCGATTTGTCGCATTCGATTAGCGGGCGACGACACTAGGCGAGATGTTATTTACATCTTACAGACTTGTTAGCATCCAATTTACCTTACAGCCAGATCTTCTGTGTGATAAGATGATATAATTGTTATTAGTGAAGGTTTAAGTGATAGTGAATCGGTTTTATTCAACAATGATTTGAAATCTACTTGAGTAGATAGTAGATGCGCGAATTAAAATGAAACGAGTGTCCCAAACTTGTACCTATGGGAATAAAATTCAAAATACGAATAGGAATCCAGAATTAAAACTATGCGTAGTTATTATCTGATTTAAATAAATGTCAGTTATTTTACAATTCGCATTCTTTAATTACATATTTTCTATATTTTATTATCCATGAATAAAAAGTAAGAGATGGATGGGAGCGGCATGTGACCGCTCGTTGTAGAAATCTAAGGGGGAGGCCTTTGTTCAGCAGTGGACGTCCTGTGGCTGATATGATGATGATGAAAAAGTAAGAAATTACCTATACAAATCGTTGAACGATGTGGCGTAGATTTGTAGGAAATTCATAATGTCAGCGGTAGTACACAAGTAACGCCATCTAGCGTCGAGTAGTAGCACCACTCGTAGCAAACTTACCAAGCACGATAACGTTTCATTGCAATTTTTTTAGGTAAATACCTGCGTAACTTACATAAATGCGATTAAAAAAAATATTGTACGAAATGTCTAACGGGATATGAATATAAAATGTTCTTTTTAAATACTGATAGTCAAACGTAGGCGAACGCGCAGAACGCAAACAAAAATTCAAACATTTTTCTTAACAGTTATAAGTAGGTACTTGAATTTATTTGGGCATAGATTTGGTCATATAACACACAATTGCCTGCCCTTATCAGTGATAATTAGCACTAGTCCTGCGTAGTACCACACTACCCTCATCGCCTCGAGACATTATCTAGTCATTCAGTTTCATAAGTCGAGTTTTTACAGTACCCTTCTAACCAGAACACAATAATGTTTAAAGTTTAAACACATCTGCTTGGCGGCGAATATCTGGCACTGCAGTGTATCTACCTCCGCCGCCGGACTCTTGCGCAGACACCTGTTACCAGTAAAACTTTAGTAATACCTATGTGATTTATAAATTTGCGTACAACGGACTACTAAATATCACTCAAGAACCGATCAGTTTTGTTTCGCACTTAAACTGAATTGTTTACCTAAATAAAAATTACATCGTGTTGCAAGAAGGGAAGGATGGTGCAATTTAATTTGAAAGTACAAAAAAATACGCATCCAATTGAGAACCTCCTCCGTTTTGAAGTCGTAATAAAGTCATCATCATTTCGGCCGAATGAAGTCCACTGCTGGACACAGGCCTCCCCCAAAGATTATCACAACGACCGACATGGGTGTGTTGTGGGCTCATTGGGGGGTTTTGCCATAATCGCCACGCTTGGCAGACGGGTTGGCGATCGCAGTTGACTTGTTAATGTAATCGAAGGACGCTGCTGCCCATCCTCCGGGTAATCCCTTAGTCGACTTGGGAGGAGATGGGATGGTGGTATTCTGAGCCGGCACCACACGGCAATGCCGGCACCACACGTAATAAAGTACTTAACATTAAATGGATCACCTCCTATCACTTGGAATTGCAACTCGTTCTCTGGAGGACTATAGAGAATAATTATTATTATTGTATGTATTATGTAAGGAATCGTTCTGGCCTTGTTAACGTGAAGTCCAGTCTGATTTCGATGCACCTATTTCTCAGTTGATACGAAATTGCCATTGTGACCCCGTCTCATTGGGTGCACCGCATGCACTCGTACACATAACCAATAAATATTAAATTGCTGGGTATACTAAACTGTACCCCAAGAAAACGGCGGCGGTCACTTCGTTACGTGCCGTAGTGTGACCAGCACAGCGCGCACGAGGCTTCGGGGAGATCTTATACCTGCCTGGCAACACACGGTGTGTAAAAATAAATGTCACGTTCATGTGTTTTTTTGTAGGGCTTCTCACGGACATTTCAGGGAAATATAACTGTTTAATCGGGCAAATTTCTGGCGAACCCAAAAGAGGCCTCCAACTAGGCTTGAAATTGATTTTATTATTTCTCCATAGGACCGACTTTTCCGAACCGTGCTCTTAACTTGACTTTTCGTAAGAGCCTATTAGGGCCAATATGAAATAAATAAAAATTGAGTTTGAGTATTTAAACATTTTAGGTATATTTAAGACTACAGGCTCGACACGGGCCGGCGCGAGCAGGGGACTGGGGGAAGATGATAGGATGATTGAACGAGATGGTGTCACGGCGACAGGCCTCCGCAACGTGGCTGAGGCAGGCATCTACGGTGGTGAGGGCGGTATGACGGTCTGTTTGTGAACGAGACTGCGCGAGTCTTTTCATGTGCTCTACGTTAATGAATTGTAGCAGTCCGTTCTTTCTAAGAAGGCTGATGTTCGAACAGCTTGTTCGAATATGGAGATAAATTCAGCACAGGACAGTTAAGCTACTAGGGATTTATATTATTACTTTATCATAATTTTTAAAGAGTCTAACATACAATATTTCACATTTATAATCGTAGTTAGACTCCCAACAAACTGAAGAAATATTTTTCCTTTTAAGCTCAAGCTGAACTTGTCAGAACAGAAAACAAATTCATTTTATTATTAGTTTATTAATTCTTAAGATAGGTTTGTCTCGTTCTCTATTAAAGTTTAAAAACAGCAAAAATGTGAGACAGCATCTTTTACTGATTAAGTCGACGACATTGTATATTTAAATCAGATGTACGGAGTTTAGTCCACAACATAAGCGTTTCTCAAGTGGCGCCAGAACACAGTCTTGCTCCTGTCTCTCTGTTATCTGTCACGACACTCACCAGTCTACTTAACTTATAGTCTACCAGGGCGCACTGGTCCATCTGTTATTAAACAATCAAAAATCTCTTTAGAACAATATCATCAAGAAGCATAGATCGGCAATTCGGCACACGCAATACGTAATCGTTTAGACGGTGACTGGTATGACACCATGCGCTTGACGGCCTTTAGTGCTCTGTCATTTCCATGTAAACGTTGCTCCCGTAGAATAACTTAATAAGTCAATTGTGTGATGAAAATGGCCAAATATAACAGCATTATGTGTGTGTGTACGCTACTTACACACCCATGAATAGTGTTAAGGTTACCCGCAAATAAATTGTATGTTACTGAAGCAATCGTGTGTTTTATTATAATCGGCATGTATTTCACGTATAGTTCACTTTGTTTTCACATACGTGACGTGTTAAAATGTACCTACTAATTAAATTTAAATACCGATTTTTAAAAGAGTGTCTATGAAGTTTCTTGCCGGCTCTTCTCCATAAGATTGACTTTTCCGAACCGTGCACCTTAACTGTTGATTGACTGTGTTTATTTGATAAAATACTTTGAGTTTGACAAAAAATTATATCTCGATATTTTTCTGTGGTTAAGCGTTTGTGGTAGCGGGCCGCAAGAGACCATCCTTTTAGGTATTCTTATTCTATGTAATCGAAACTTCTTTGTTTGTTACAGTGTTCGGCATGGACTCTCCGCTGGGGCTGTTCCCGCCGGGCATGGAGCACAAGATGTACCCTCTGATGGACGTCGACCACCGCGCGCCGCCGCTTGACGCGCAGCTATTTACTAATGTAAAAAAGAAATGTAAGTTCGCATATATTTATAAACCATTTTCTTGGAAGGTGGAAAGTTTGTAATGCGCAGATTTTTCATCGACCGGTAATTTTGACTTAGTCGGAAAACAAAATTGTAGTTTATTTAAAATAAACTAAAATCATTTCATATTTTTAACAATCAACGTAAAAAGGATGTATGTTTTGGCAATGAATATATATGGTATGTCCTTAGAAGAACTAAAGTTACCGACATACTTAGCTCAAAAATATAGTAAGGTTAAGTGGCAATGGCTCATAGCTCATGAAACTAATAGCCGTCGGAGCAGAAGTATTCTCGATAGTAGACAACGCACCGGAAAACGCGGAGCGGGATGGCCTCGAATGAGATAGACAGCCGACCAGGTGAAGGTAGCTGGGAGACGTTGTATGCAGATGAAATGTAACCGTTCGTTGTAGAAATCTATGAGAGCGGCCTTTGTTCAGCAGTGGACGTACTTCAGCTGATATGATGAAGATGAACAATAAAAGACGTCTCCATAAAATGCCCCCGGTTTCCGTTTCCTAGTGTCTTTCTGAGAAGAAGCGGCGCAATAAACTCCCCAAGTCTTAATCCGGTTGGCCATGTGCGCAAGGTTTTCATCATAATTTCAATGACTGCAGAGAGTTTACATAAAGCAGTACTTTTAAACTTATAGTTGAACTTGGGATAAGTGCCTCCCTCCCTTATTTAGTTTTACTCGGAGGATGGGCTGCAGCGTCCTTTGAGCATATTAACAACTCAAATGCGACGGCTAACCCGTCTACCAAGCGTGGCGATTATGGCGAAACTCCCCAATGAGCACACAACACACACACACACCAGAAGTTGTGGCGATCTTTGGGGGAGGCTTGTGTCCAGCAGTGGACTTTATTCGGCTGCAATGGTGATGATAATGAAGTCGGCACAGTGAAAATAGTCTTCTTCTTAAGTTCCGTGTGGTTCCCGGCAAAGATTAGACCTTCTCCATCCATCGGTGCGGTAAAAGGCGCCTAAGGGTCAATATCAAGAGGACGAACCTCCTGCTCCTTCGGTGTGCTAATAACAACATACCACGATTACCAATCCGCCTCCCAAACGTGGTGATTATAGCAATAACCACCAGAACCGCTAATTGTAATAATCATTCCGCTAATTGGAGCTCGCAGTGTCTACGTACTATTGTGTGTGTCTCCCATTCATCTCTATGAGCCGTCATTTCAGAGTTTCCTTCCTGTTCGGACATGTTATCTTTCAAACAATACTTCTATTTATTCTTTGGTCTGCCTCTTCTCTTATCCATCTACATTCATACTTAAATCTCTTTAATGAATATGCTCACCTCTTATCCTCAACTTGCCTGTCACTGAAACCATTTTCGAACTCGTGCAAATTTATTAACTTCTTATTCTGTCCATCCTCGTGTCTTACTGTACGTTACCTATATAAATTGCTTGGCCGATGAAAAATATGCAGCTTGCGATGCTCATAACGATACCATATTTTTGAGTTGTCAGAGGCAGTTGATGTATTTTTTTGTTTCGTGTATTTTTGGTATCATAGCCAGTTGCACTCACTGGTCCGTAAACGATCGTCTAGGTTAAGCAACACTTAGCGCGGTCAGCATATGGATAGGTGACCGCATATATTTAAATTGAGCGTCTCCGTGTTTCGGAGGGTATCTACATAAAATCGTCGGACCCGATTGTTGTCATTAGACGGCAGTCGTTAAGTCAAGTCGGAGGCCTTCGGGCGGCTTGAACAACTCTGACACAGAGTTGGCCATTAGTCATACGAAGGAAGAAGAGAGTCTATACCGCTTTTTATTGAACGCTCTACGATCTAACCCAAAACTGTCCATCAAGTACATAAGTTTAATATTTGATTACCCTTCAAGCTTTATTTTAAATCAAGAATATGAACGACATGGCACTGTATAAGAACACATTTGTGAATAATTCACATGTATTCAACATATCTTGAACAATGGATCGAGTATTCTCATATCACGAATAGTAGAAACGTGCCAGTAGTACAACAAAGGATCGAAGCGCAATAATGCACAAACTGCATCCTCGTACCCCATCACACATCGAGTGGTCTCGCAATCTCGCCGCGCGAATGTTAAACGCCCATTGTTTCTGAGCAAATGTTTATTAAGACGATCTGATAGCGTATCTCGTAGGGGAACAGACGCCGAGTCTAACGTATGCTTTGAATGCGCTCCGTAGCTGGTCGCCGACGGTTCCACCGACCGGCATACAATAGTCGGCGATCGATTAGCGCCCATCGCCCGAGACAGGCACACGTGTACCGCGCTACTCCCCCGCTAACGAGCTACAAATAGAAAACATCATTTTTAATTTTCCAACCTCGCGTGATCCCCGACGACTATTAAAAGAAAAACTAATTTCCATAATAAAATATCATTTCTCCGACGTTCCGAAATGTTCCTCGAATTATCTGATCGGAATCGAGTTAACGTGCTCAGTTGAAATTATAAAACTATAAAGTTAGGGGCGACGTCGCCGGCGTATGCATGTCCGCGTTTCTTTTTGACAAACCACCGTAATAGTCGCGTGCTCGTATCGAATTAATGACAAATCGCCGCCAACAAAATGTCGCCGCAACCCGCTCATTTCGCTCGCTCGCTCCGTACACAGTTATTGCTCAGCTGAAACATGGTTATTAGATAATGGTGCATTCGCGTAATGCCGTCGCGGTGGCGCGGCACACGGCACATGTCGTGCCGCGGAGCCTGCACTTCGCCGCTCGTAAATCACTGAACTCCGAGCTCGCGGTTGTTTCGTTATGTAATTAATTAGCTAAACATTCTGTTGCGTTGACACGAAACCTCAAACCACGTTAATAATGATATCTCTCTTTCGCAGGGAGACCGAAAGGTCAACACAGCGCGCCGCGCGGAGGTCCACCTCGATCATGGACGAACGCCGAGCTGACGGAGGCCCTTCAGCACGTATGGAACAAGAAAATGACGACAAGCCAAGCCTCCAGAATCTTCGGAATCCCGTACAACTCGCTGCTCATGTACGTACGTGGGAAGTACGGAAAGAGCCTGAAACTCGAACAGCTGAGGAAAGACTGTATCGGCGGGCCACTGGACGTACTAAATCTCAATTCCGGAAATAACAATAATAATCAACCTTCAAGCAAACACCACGATAAAGACGACCACCAGAACTCAAGCCAAAGACCAGCGAGCTCCGAGCCAGACATCGGCTCGAATCCCATGTTCAATCCATTCCAACAAGGGTTCTACCCAGAGTTCCCACCAGGATTCCCGATGCCGCTAAACATGCTGCATCTTCTCCCGCCGAACGATAAAGCGAGGGAACTGTATCAGTCGATGCCTATGGCTCTGGACTCGCTGTCAGGAGTAACGAAAGAGGAGGATTGTAAGAGCGACAGATCAAAGGAGAACTCGGCTGATGAAGAAGGAGATCCGTACCGCACGCCCTCACACCCGCCGCATCCACCCGACAACCGCACGCTGCTGCATCACAACGGACAGGACTAAGTCCTAATCTCTTCCATCGTCAGGTCTTCAATATGTACTGTACCTTCAACTATTAGAAAAACGTTTAAGTGTATTTATGAGCGGGCTCCTAATGCTCCAAGCCGCTGTTGCAGCTGCACATCTCGAGGAACTCGTTTATTATATCTGTTGACGGACTAAAACTGGAATTTAGTTAGTGTATTAATAAGTCTCGTAACAAATCTTAATTACGTGTTTTAGAAATTAATTTTATATCTTGTGGTCGAACACTGGCGACGGAACTTCAAGTTGGTGTGCTTAGTGGTACTATAGTAAAACTTATAACAAGTTTTTAATGTCATGCCAAAACGGTGATGTGACACGTTATTTAAATTGGTGTAAATCACAGAAATATGAAAAATGGCTTGCGGTAACCTAACCGTAAACGGTAGAAGATATTTTTCAAATTTCTGCGGTGAAATCTATTTCTTGTTATTACTTTTGTAGAGGTATCACTCGCGAGGAAAACCTAAGGATCTGGCGAGTCGGCCACATAATGTATATTTCGATTGGAACCTAAAACTCGCTTAAATAACTTCGATGGTAGACTCAATGCCGTGTATAATTGCTATTGATTTTAAATGTGCAATACTTAATTGGAACTTACTATGAATACACTAGAAAGGTTTCAGTTTTACGGATTAAATAATTTTGTATTAGGATGTATCCGTGAAATCTCCGGGGATGGCGACCGGCGCGTCCACATTAAAATTAGTTAAATTTATATTTAAAAAGATGTGTTAATATTGTAAATGTATATTAATATCGCGTACTAAATGTTAGGCGATAATTTATTTTGAAGGAGTGCAATAAGTATGAAAGGTGTTGTGATTGTTATCGTTAAGACATTCCGAATTTCATTATTGTTAAAACATTCCGTTACATTCCCTATTATTAGATAATGTACTATAATTTCTTACGATTTTTATTAAACACGATGTATTGATTTCTTCATTCATAGTGAAACTTTGTAGATAATACGTTATACATGCGAATTCACTTCTGCATTTCACCAAAGTTTGTAAAATATTTCGTAATAATAGTTATAATTCGATGATAAACAATTTTAATTGTAAATAGTTATTGATAAAAATATAATGGGATATAAATTTTTGAATTAAATCGTAAATAAGGTGGACATTTATATGTGTCTAAAATGGTAAATAGTAGTGTAATTGTAATTGTTGTAGTGTTAGTGATGTGAATCAGTGAGCTGGGCCGAGTGGGGGACGCTGACGTCACAGGCGGCTGCGACGCACTAGTCACACACAATCCACACACAAAAATGTCTGAAATTCAAATGTCACAAAATTCAACAGACTATACAATAATCTGCACTAAATGGAGCAAGGACGGACAACTGAAAAAAATATATGATTTCAATAATTATTTATTTTAATTATTGAGATACGGGACAGAGTTGCAATTATCCGTCTGACTCATTAAATATGAGATAACATGAAAACATTTTATTAATAATAGTTCCCAATGACCGTTGATTGGTTAGTAAGGGGTTATGTTCAGCGTGTTTTTGTTTTTTAATTGTCGTTTACGGTCAATGGTTTACGGGCTAGATGCTAAAGATTCTAATAAAGTTACATAATATTCCATCAGTTAGAATAAAGCAATTTAGTCAAATCTGAAATGATTTGACTAAATTGGCCAATAGGCCAGGATCCTGAACCCCTTCAACCACAATATCAAAGAATAAAATGACAGTGCGCGCCATGTTTAGACAAATAATGTATCTGCACTCAATGTTCAAATAAAAAGGAGCTTTCAAGATTTTAGTAAATAATGGAAGTTAGTATAAAAGGTTCAATACTATCTGGCTTTAGATAAATGTATACAGTGATCACTAGAGATACCGTGTGGTTAGTTAGATACATGATTTTACCTGTTGTAAATATTATTTGTATAATAATGAACTATATTTCTGTTGAATGTATCGTTTCCTTTGTACGCTATACCCAAATCGAACAATATTTACGATCTATGACAGTTTCATTCATTTTAAAAACAATGTTTCCGCGTGTTATCCAGCAAGCAATCAATTTATTGATCAAGAATTTTTCATTATTCGTCGGAACATAAAAAGAAATCTCAACAGAAGACTGAACACTATTTACGATTCTATTTTATAAAAAATATTGTACATTTCACATAACAATACAGCAACAATGGAATCCTCATACCTACATACATACAGTAGTTACACATAGTGTCACTTCATAATAACAATATTATAATTACAGGGATTTTATATATTAAACAATAAATATGATTAAAATATTGTAATAGTTTTAACAGATTTTATATTGCTTTTTCACATTCAGTTTCCGCTGGCTAAATAATGAATGCAAAAACCGCGCACTATTTTAAACATAACGGATTCACATGTAGATAATATATGAAGTCATGTATTGAATAAATAAACAATTGTCTGTATGAAACGTAAATACATGTGCCAAAAAATTTAATGAAATTATTTTACATGAAGCGTTGGCGTTCTATTAACTGACCCTAACAATGTTGTCTATAGGACCATTTATAGGTATCCAGTTATTAGTTGAGCTCGTCTACGATTGTAAAATTTTATACTTGAACCGTAAAATAAACAAATAAGTGTCGAGTCGAGTTTACACAGATAGAGGGAAAAAACTTACAGAAGATTTGCACTCTAAACACTGGATACGTGTAAATAGGGCTTTACTGTGCTTGTGTTGTGACTTGTGACCATAGATTACGTTCAATATTTACCTAATTCGTACAAATTCAGCAGTATTAGAGTGATTTTGTTAAAGTTTAATTGACATGTTTTTTTTTTTTGTAATTAAGTTTTGTTATTTGTTAATGTGTAGGTCCTGCGATTGACGAAAATATTAGATAAGAGAATGTTTTACAAAGTTCAAACGGAACATGTTTTATATGTCAATATATTTATGGTTCCGTGGTTTACCTTATTGCTTTAACAAACTCCGTTATATAATAAACTCTGGTTTACCCCTTGACTTCTCTATGCCGCCAGACACATTCTTATAAAACTATGTTCAGCTTTTCAGCACTGTTCTCATTAAGCATAGGTGACATCAGGAGCCAAATGTAATAACGTAAAGAATTAAAGATAATATATTGTACGACATTAAGTACTTATTTTTAGTTTATAAAATGTGATTGTATTAATATTTAGTAAAAATTCAAAATGTTTAGTTCCTTCCATTTTTGTTACGAGTATTTATAAATTGTAATTGCAATGATTTTTAGCTTTTAGATAATTGTTCTCTCCGATAAAGAGTATAATTAATTGTAAGTTTTATTTTTTGTAATTTAATTTGTTGTATTTTTGCTTAATATAATGACAAATTAAATTAAATAATATCGTTACATTAGGGTGTAAAAAAGATTATCTATTTGATCTTAAATAAAATACGAAAAAATATTTATGTTCTAGTATCATTCTAACGTGTAATTGAAATCGAAAGATGGAGAGTTGTAGTAAAATTCGTTTACGGTCACCGACGTAAAGTGTAAAAAATAAAAATACGAAATACCAATTTGTCGTTTCATTTTAAATTGTAATTTACTCGACACGGACGACACTGCTACATTCAATTTGTTCACGTATTGAATAGCATCTTAGTTCATGTTTATCCTTGATAAAATTATCATATAAACCGTCAAGCAAACGTGATCCAAGGGTAGTACAGCTTTCACCCACGAATCTATTCAAAGGCCAGAGGGCCTAAAAAGGCCGCTTTAGCAGAATCATAATATGAATCAGATTAGTTATCACCAAATGGTCCAGAAGGCCTAAAAAGACCGTATTAGGTTTTATTTATAAGGCATAATAATGATCTCAATACGATGCACATTAGAAATCACAAAATGGTCACTTAATCATAACTGACTATTAACATGACCATTTTGTGATTTCTAATGTAATTCATATTATGATTCACCTAAAGCGGCCTTTTTAGGCCCCCAGGACCGCAATGCTAATTATCCTTGACACTACTGAACTAAGCACAGAACATAAAACTAAAAGTCTGTTCTGTGGAACTAAGGCACCTGAGAATGTGTAAAAGAAATGTTTAAATAATAAATCTGTTATCAAAGAGATTAAAATAAGTACTCCACAACTATGCAGATAATTGTATGAGCACCTTAATCCATCAGACGTGCGATTGCGAGATGTTATTTTGTACCACACATTCGTTTGAATTCAAAAAGAACGGACAAACAAACCTCATGTGTTTCTCGAAAAGTAACACGAGTGCGGCCCGCACGTATCCCTTCATACAATTCAACCTACAAGTATTGATCCCCAGTCCAAACCTTCGGCCTTTCTTAGTATTAGATCGGTAGCAAAATACGCTTTAATAATGTGATTTACGACAGTGCAATCACTACTGACGTAAATCCATTCCTGTTTTCTCATACTGTTTCAAACGACCGTGTTCGCGTTTCGAAATCATCATGAATACCACGGCACCTGCCTGGAGAAGACTGGAGGGCTATTAAAGATTTCTACTGACTAAAACCACACGGTATTTTGGATCTCGCCACGACAAACTCGGGCATTAGGTAAGGCAAGTACACTGTCGTATTCATCCGCAACCTAGGGAGGAGACAGCTCGCTCTAGTGCCAGTCTCTTGAATGAAGGGATGAGTGAGCTACGGCTCTCCTCGGCAGCCTGTGTGAGAGGCGTGCGGTAACACTCGTAACGCCATCTTGAACTAATCTGTAAACGGACGACTAACTTCTCCTAAGTCAGTCACACGTTGCTCTAGTGTGATCAAACGAGGACCCGGAGCCTCCCCTTTGGTGCCGAAGATGACCGCTCTAGTGGTTTTAGCCAGGAGGAGCCCAAAAAAAGGTCAGTCGCACGTGGGTTAAATTTTACAATGGTTGGATGAAGGTGTTATCCCCTTCGTCTTGAGCTTCGTTTTTCCAACATGCGTTGAAGTCATCTAAGACTCGCCGTTTCCTCTGCTTCCTTTAGAAATCAAATCACTTCCTCTCAGAAGGTGGAAACCGCATTCCATGACCATTCACACCACTCTTACCATAGATTAAACCGCAGCCAAAAGCGAGAGGGGCATCCCCTAATAGTAAGCAAGACCCTCCCCTATCCTCAAGAGTGTGCTACGCCGTGTCCCCGTAGCTGTTCCTGCAATTGTGTCAACTCACCCTGCGATGCGAGTCATATGTACTTGCCGAAACAGACATGCCCCTGCAGCACCTGTGTCAGAAACGTTAAGACCCATGGCACCTGACAACTCAGTGGTTTAGTGTCGATAACAACCACTCCTTCCACCCCTCCATTCGAACCTCTCAGAGCTGAGCTTTTCGCCATTCCAACTATTGATACCAACCAGATGCAACGTTATTTTTTCTTCTTCTTCCAACGGCATTACGCCAGAAATAAAGGGATGCGCATCTAGATCCCAAAGAAGTGCCAGGACACAGGCCGCCTCCCGCAATGTCCACGTTAGGCTGTGACAACAATGACTCTTTGTCGTTACGCAGAAGCGCGTTCCACTGTAGCTAGTCAGTGCGTCGGGCCCCGACAGCTCCTCCATAGTCCCGCATATACAAACGCTGGTACGTGAACCCACTCCTTTTTTATGTACCTACGTGAGTAAATTGTGGCCTTACTCGAAAATCGTGCCGACTCGCTCCGGCTAACACTCCACGGTGGCTGTCTACAGCACATTCGGAGGAGGGTCAAGTGGAACGCAGCGCACACTTGCACTATGGGTAAGCTCCTAAGAAAGCCATGCCATAAAAGCATTTTTTCAAAATCTAGCTAGGGTGTAGTCGTAACGGGGATAAATAATAACAGCTTAATTACTCAACAGATTTCAAATATTTTATCCAGAATTTACACTCAACATGATCCTTATGACAGGGCTTTTATTGTAAGCATAGGTAGTGCACCATTTTGACTAAATAACGTGAAAAATTGTTAGTGGACATTATTGAAATATGCGTCTATTCTTTTACTTTGTCAACATGTTCAATTTTCGTATGTATTAACATACGAAAGTTTAGCATACTTAAAGTTCACATGGAGGAGGACTGCAGAAAGTTAAAATATATGTATAATAGGTATTACAAATAAAATAGTGCCGGCTAAGAATAATACCACCCCATCTCATCCTGTGGGTGTCGTGAAAGGCGACTACGGAATTAGCCGGAGGATGGGCAGCAGCGTCCTTCGAGTATATTTACAAATCAACTGAGACTGCACCCCAAGCGTGGCGATTATGGTAATACCCCCCCGCCCACCCCTGTTTGTGTGAGTTAATGTGTGTATTATTGTGTGCGCGTGCGGCCGTGCATGCGTTCATTTGCGTGTATGGGTGAGTGGTAAGGATTTATATGCTAAAACCTCCAATATTCGTTCCTTTGCTGTGGCACCAGTCACTTATACGGACAGTACTGTAAAGTGTGTTTTGACCCCTTTTTTAAATTGTATATTAATGTGTACTAAAATGTACCTAAGCTGTTGCGTTGTTCCATAATCCGAACCAATCCTCATTGGCAGTTTTTTTAAGAATAGATAGTTTGATAAGTCGGTAACAGTAAGTAATTGCAAGACTTGCGAGACACTTGCAACAAGACCAAGACTGTGTTAGTCTCGTCTTGGTCTCCCATTTGGGCAACTCTTGAACTCTATTTGATTTGCGACGAAAAATACAGCAGATCTCATAGAGACGACTGAAGAAATGTGTTTCTGTAAACTGTGATTTTGACGATGACCGACTTTACACTGAAGTTTTATTAAAAGAGTCTAGATAATGCCCTATTGTAATATGAACTATAGATAAGTATAATTATTGCGCCTGAGAATAGTTAATGCCAGATTGTGTGGTGCCAACAGTCAACCACGATGGTGGTTCGTCTAGGGTTGTTTCTCGAGCCACTGGTTTGTACCATATTTCCGGTGAATTATGATGAAGGCCGGAAGAAACTAATTCTAGAACAAGACGCCATTTCTTCCGAGAAAATTTAATTGGCAATAGATTTTTGTATTTATTATTCAGAACAATAAGAGACGGATAGTGTGTTGGAAAAAATAGTATGTCATCTCATTCTTTCTCAGTTCCAATCCCAATCCTTTCGTACATTTGTGGGAAAAGCTCGAATGTCCGTGATCGATGCATTCTTCACGTGAATACATGGGGCAGGCTTTATACGAAGCTCTAGTGTGATCATACGAGGACCTGGAGCCTCCCTTAGGTGCCGAAGATGACCTCCCCAGTGGTTTTAGCCGGTAGGAGTCCGGCATACCCCTTCGCCCTTCCCCGGGGCGAAGGAAGTTCATGAAGAATTTCCACTGGGCACCAATAAAAAAAAATGCTTTATACGAAAGCTGGAACAATGTCTCAAATCCATTGTTCGTATGCCAAGACTGACAAGATCATAACATAGTTGTTGATTAAGACCGCAACGAAAGTCGTAATAAATCGTGGGAGAAAATGTTCTCTACTCTCTAGTCAAATTTACTTCGACGCACTAATTCTAATTTCGGCCGAATGAAATCCACTGCTGGACACAGGCCTCCCCCTAAGATCACCACTACGACCGATATGGCGTGTTATGTGCTCATTGGGGGGTCTTGCCATAATCGCCACGCTTGGCAGACGGGTTGGCGATCGCAGTTGAGTTGTTAATGTACTCGAAGGACGCTGCTGCCCATCCTCCTGTTAATCCCTTAGTCGACTTTTACGACACCCACGGGATGAAATGGGGTGGTGGCATTCTGAGCCGGCACCACACGGCACACTTCGACGCACGCTACGCACTTTTTAAATTTACATAAATTTGTAAAAACAAATGAAATCATTGAATTCAATGTACATCTACAGCTTCCCAAAGAGTTCTTGATTCAAAATTTAAAAACCGTTTTGATCGGCAACTTTTCTAAAACCTGTTAGTGTAACCTACGTACATAATAGCACTTTTCTGCATAAGTAGCAGTACTCCTGCCAAATCAGTTTCTCATCGATATTCCAAACGACTACCCGCACATTTTCTTTAATTCGTACAGGTACCTCACTTTCCTTTTTGGAAATTCGTCGTGAGCTTCCTCCGCCTCCGGGAAGGGCGAAGGAGCATACTACATAGAAGGACTATGACTGGCGTAAACCACTGTCGCGGTCATCTTCGGCACCGAAGGGGGGCTTCAGGTCTTCAATGCGATCACACTAGAGTCGCTCACTTGTGCCTCGCCTATAGGCACATCTCGAAGAGGATGACCGTAAAGTAGTCGATGCCCTCGGGGGATTGTAAGGATTCCCCCGAATCCACGCTGTGCAGTGCTGTGCTGCGTACAGTCTTCTCGGATGTCGCTCGGTGTGAACATGCAGATTCCCAAATTTGCGTCCCTGGCAAAGGCCTCTCACCGTATAGCGAAAGCAGGGTGGTTCAGGCGCGTTGGACATGGGTACCAGGACGGTTGTTACTACGGCGCCGTCTAGTCGGCACGCACCAAAACAACCGCCCAATGACTACCTGCGTCAGGCGGTAGGCAATGCATTCGCTCCTTCCAAGCCAGGCTCCAAAGAACGGCAGGGTGGTGTCGACGACGCCCTTGGTCACGAACTGCAATTGCAGGCGGTGTCATAAAATGCAGAGTGCGCGCTGCCGAACAGCCATATAGCGATCCGTATAGCCACTCTGCGCTCCTGACCGTGAAGTTTGGCCGTGCCGCGCTGGATGTCCTAACAGTCGACCTGACCCCATGACCCCCAGTAGATACGGCAGAATTCCTCGCTCGGGGACGAGGTGCTATTTGAAGCTCCAACTACTGTCCAGGGTGAGCCCCATGTACTTTATTTACCGGCCCATCCCGATTCGCGCGTATCCACGGGTGGTTCTATGCTCCTCAGCAGTTTGTAAAACCCTAGCGCCTCGATATTTTGAGGCACTATCTGCAAAACCCAGATCGCAGATTTCGGCCAAGACAATTGCCACAGCTTGCTCGGTAATAGTTCCCTCCAAGGAATCCTTGCTGGTCAACACGAGGCAAGGGCGGATCTAGATTAAAAGCTGACGCAAGTGGGGAGAACAACACGCAAGACCGTCGCAGGTGAGGTTCCATAGAAGGGGCCCAAGAACCGACCCCTGTGGAACCCCGCACGTTAACTACCTCCGCTTTACGCGACCATCCCTGCCCACGGATGTCGTAGGCGATGAATGGGACTCTAAATCAATGGAAGGGCGTTCCTTCTGTGGTCTTCTTCCCGCCAAGCTCGCTGAGTACTAGCAAATTCCCTCAAAATAACAAAATGTATTGTGGAAATCTATGGGGGAGGCCGTTGTTCTGTAGTAGACGTCATTTGACTGATATGATGATGATGATTATTATTATAACGCAGAATGCCGACTCCAATACGCTCAGGGAAGGCAAGGATCATCATTTCGGCCGAATGAAGTCCACTGCTGGACACATGCCTCCCCCAAAGATCACCACGACGACCGATATGGATGTGTTGTGGGCTCATTGGGGGTTTTTGCCATAATCGCCACGCTTGGCAGGCGGGTTGGCGACCGCAGTTGAGTTATTAATGTACTCGAAGGACGCTGTTGCCCATCCTCCGGCTAATCCCTTAGTCGATTTTTGTGACATCCACGGGTGGAGATGGGGTGGTGGCATTCTGAGCCGGCACCACACGGCACAAGGCAAGGATAGCAAGGAATAAAACACAATATTAGATATCACATGAAATCATACCCTTTTATTTTCAGTTTCATTAAATATGATTTTATAAATACAATATTATACACTAGTCGAACGGTGGATTCTGTGAGGGCCGACAGTCTCGTAGGTACTCCACATTGAGCAAATCCAAGCAGATTTTATTAGATTTACATAGATTTGTTTACGTTGACATGTCTTAACAACTTTATATTATTTGTGAAGAGTACCTATTGCAATAAATACTGAATTTGTGTGTGTTTAGTCTGTGATCTAAATAAATGGAAGTAAATAAAAATATAACTAGTTTAAGTTTTAATCACCAACATACATATACGCTAGAGGGTCAATTTTCGTAATTAATTTACTCTATGATTAAAAGATGAGCGAACAGACACAAAATTATGAATTGACAAAAAATGTTGACCTATTCTGATATCTCAATTTTGTCGTTTATTTAACGACAATTTTATTTCCTATGTCAAATCATAAAATTTGCAGAAATCCGTTATGGCTTCGATCAACTTTCGATAAATTTTCGAACTCATTACAATAAAGTTCAAGTTCATGTTTGACGTTTTTTGTCCGTTTAGGAGAATTCCAATTGTGACATTTACCACAAAACAAGAAGACCTTAATATCTAATCAAATATCGGCTTTACTTCCAAGATACGAGTCTCGGAGTGGAAGGAGTATTCTTAGCGGGTAGCTTCTATCTGTAAACGCGACGCTATCATTAGTATCATCCCTCATTATAACGGCACCGCTCCGACACAGCAAACAACTTGTCATTCATATTTGTGGTTAAAATCGTGTATTGTTTGGCGTATATTGTACTATACAAAAACAAAATAAACTAGCCAACGGCTCGCAGCTAGCGCTCTTACCGCGAGCCTTTGGCACGGCGCGCTTCAAGCCAGCGGACCGAACGCTTCAAGCGAGCGGACCGAACGCTTCAAGCGAGCGGACCGAACGCTTCAAGCGAGCGGACCGAACGCTTCAAGCGAGCGGACCGAATGCTTCAAGCGAGCGGATTTAATGCTTCAAGCGAGCGGTCCACTTGTCTACACCGCACCGACTGGGAGCAGTCCGCTTCCCGGCAACACACGCCTCTTGCGCACTATCCCTATTCTGAATTAACTCAATGTTCTGCCAAACTTTTCTGCGCTATAAACTGCGAACTGCGAACGATTATAATGAGTGATGTTCTTTAGGCTGTCATACCAAATACCCGGTTCATAATAACATTACAAACATGTTTATAATCAGTTAATATATTTAGAAAACACAATTATTACAGTAGTAATCTAGTAATTTCGTCGTATCTTCTTAAAATCAACAACCCAAAATACTACAGTTATATGCTACGATGTTGGTGGGTATAAAGCAAATACATAAAAAAAACCTATTTTATTTAGGTAAAGTATCGAACCTGAAAAATTGCAGTTTTTGGTTTCCTACAAGTAAATTTAATTTCTTTATTATACGACGGATTCGTTGTTACAATATGTTGTTATGGTTTACTGGTTATCGATATAAACCTATAGGTCACATAATTCATAAAAGATTTTTTGTTTTATTGATTACGCAATAGAAGGATATATTTAAATAAGACAATTTTGCAATAAACAAACCAAAAGCCCAGTTTTTCAGGTTTGATAATTAACGTAGACAGTCGATATATTTAATTCACAGACTAAACAAATTATCTCTACCCCATTACTTGTTCACATTTAATTTTATCATACCCTATATTAAAAAATAAATACCTCAAGTCAAAAATTACACGCAAGTAAATGGGGCAAAGAACAAGTTTAAAGGTAACTATTTTGTTTTACACATCGGCTACATGTTTCGTTTATTCCATCAATATCACACGGCTTTGTATTAATTATTCGATAAATATAACGTATTTACATACAAATTATTGAAGAAAGGTTACATCAAGTATTTAATTTTAAGTACTAATATAAACCAATATAAATGAAATCCTTTATACTTATAATTTTGAATTTCGGCAGTATTCAGCGCAACTTTCGACTCCATAAAGCGGCCATAAACGTAACTAAATACTTGTCAAGCACGAAACATTAAAATCTATACAGTTGGCCGTAGCTAGTGAAATGACTAAGACAAATATCTAATGTCTCGAAGTGACAAGCGCAGTGTGGTACCACGGGACGTGACGCTTACCACCAGGCGAATTACTTGTCTAACCCATTAACTGTTACAAAGCCAGACATAATTAAAAATCTATTGTGTCTCGCGGCTGCCGGCATTAAACAAGTAAGAGCTGCCACAGATAAGTTATAGTAAATTGGAATCAAAACTTTTTGTACTGCTACAAAAATGGCGCACTCCGCATATGCGTTCCATTTAAAATAATTGATGGAATCTTCTTAGTTATATTAACTTCTTGGATTTTCCCTGTATCGTAATGGAAAAACAAATGTATTGTAACATTATTTTGTTAGAGATAGCTGTTATAATTTGATTCCATTTTTAAATCTTCTCCAGATTCCTGTTACACACTTCCGTCCCTTTTCACGAAATCACTCTCACAGAATGCAGGAAAGCGAGAGGAAAGATGTTACACATCAAAAAACTAATCTGCTTCAACAGATAACGACAAGAGCAAATATATTAGCCGGTCATAAGCTCATCGGTTCTTCAATAAGTCTTATGAACTAACCGCAGCTGAGGACGCTCCAAAGTGTGGCCTCATCCTAAGCGGTGTTGATACTGGCCGGGATCTGAATATTGTTTTGCTTAAATTAATAAGTCACCGTCTTTGGACAAGTCATGCGCCTTGGTAAGCGTCACTCCTGCCCATAGCAAATGTAGTTAGCTCTAGTCCTTCGTTGTACCGTTCTGCGCTCCTTACCTCGAGACTATTATTTAGTCTCTCATGCCCAGTAATTTCAGTCAGTGCCAAACCGTAATACAATAATATCTAAAGAAACACTGCTGCGTGGCGGTAGAAAACCAAGCCGGGCCCCCGCAATAAGCGACCTACCATCAGTTAGTTGTAAGTTTAACCAAAAAGTTTGTTGAATTGTTTATGCGTGCTTGACAAACACTTGCTGCCGTTTGCTGCTGTATCCGCCTTTAAACCAAAAAAATAAGTTAGATTTCTAACATTTCTGAGAGCAACGAATTACTACTATTTAATTCTAACGTTCTCTCTTAGATACGCTTACGGCACAGCGTACACCACAGTTTATGAAGTTAGTAAACAACTTATTTCTTATGTACGCTTTAAGGAGATTTTAATAAATTCGTATGAGGGCAAAATAGCAGTTCTGATTATAAACGCCTCAATTTTATAAGTATGTGACGGTATAAAGTGGGGTGTCAACAGTTAAAATTAATTATAGTACTACGTCGTGTGTAAAAAATCTTACTGGAATTATAACTTCTAGTGTAATGGAAATAAAAGTGAATATGCTATATACCCGATTCGATCCAGACACATTTTATATTATGATGATCGATACATCGCATTCACGTCTAACATTTAAGATTCTATAAGCATTTCCCTGTGTTATTAGCGGTATTTGATTTGTACACTCGATTTTGAATCTTATTGCTCAGTAGATTTGTACAGGATGGGGATTTAATCACCGCTAATCCGTAAATCCCCCAAGTAGTGATATTCGACCCAAATGAATAAAAAAAAATATAAACATATTGTGCAGTGACCTAACAAGCCCGTCAGCTCATTACCACTCGCCGTCCAACAAAAAATCAAGCACACGCGCCCACTATTGCAGATGCTTTACAATTAGCATGTTTTTTTACTGTCTTAAGATTTTTTATTTAATTAATCGAATATTTTGATTCAGCTCCGCGCGGTCAGTCTATTGATGTGTGACCGCATAGTGGTATTTGAACTGAGCTTTGTCAAATGTATGTTAATGGTCGGCCCGGGGTGTCCTTTGATGGCAGTCGATAAGCTGAATCGGAGACCTTTGCGGGCGGCTTAAACATCTGCGACAGAAGGATGGTCACAGACCCAAAAAAAGAAGACTCACCAGAGTATTGCAGTTGATTAAACTGACATACTGTATAACAGGTCGAAAGGTTTCGCTGAGGTATACTCTTTCTTTGATAATTACTTAAGACGCAGACTTCTTTATCATTCTGATTCAAGACCTTGATGATGTGCATAGAGTGATTTTTTTCAAACTCTTTCACATTAATCTTAGTTTTTTGTAACTAACATGTTACCATGCAGGTGATTAACGACTAAATTGTAGTGTACAAATCAATATCTACCACATTACTTTTACATCTAACTTGATCTTTACAATTTTATCCTATTTACCATTGTCTAACAAGTTGAATGTCCGTTATAGTTTTTAGACGGACCTGCAAACTCTCTGTTGTTGAAGTAAATCGAGGGTCCTCAAACTGTGATACCCATACCACCGGTATACAGCGACTCCATCAATGATTTAAAATATATTCATTCAAAATCCGAGAAATTATTAATATTCTTTCATACATACAAATTCTTTTTTCTTTCACTATTCCGAAGCATAACCTATTTAAATAATAGGTCACTAGTACACAATTGATTGTTAACACTTTATGAGTGGTACGCGAGAAAATTGTTGAGAACATCTGAAGTAGGTAAGTAGGTAGACAGACGCGTCAAACCTTTGGCGATCTCATTAGCCATTTCTATAAATGTACCTAGATAGTAACCTCCCACATAGTTGCAGAAAGCAAATAACGCAGAACACTCGATAGGTCTTTGTTGGCTGTGAAGCGCGGAAAATCTGCATCAATTCTGATGACTTGGAAGTAGACAATGGCTAGTCATCAGTAACATCCTAAACACGTTCTATCTAAACAACGCCAATATTCCGATGATTATTTTTAAACAGTCGCTCTCAAATCAGTGCCTCAATTCGGATGGACATAGTTCCCTCATAACGTCTCCGAAAAACGAATAATAATTTAAATGTAAAATGTAAATTATTCAAACACGAATGAAAAATGTACCAATACGTTACGTTAATGTTAGTAAAACCTTAACCTAATGTTAGCAAAATATTAGTTTAGCTTATTTGGTAAGTCTAATAATTCAAATCAGTGCATAAAATTAGATTTTTCACACCTAAAAAGCCAAATTGTTTCATATAGTTTTCGTATTAACCGACTATGAATTTTATTCTCAATAATAAATTTTATCATGGGTATAACTTTACGCACTTGCCTGTTTAACTGATCATTATAATAATATAAAAACACATTTAAAACAGTAGATTTTACTCATCTTTTTATTGCAATACTGGTAAATGAATACAAAAATATTTTTGAAGGTAGCAACATTTATTATTTTTGATCATTCAAATAAGCCCACGTGCGTAAAGTAAAGAAACAAGCGCGCATCTATTGTAGACACAAAGCGAAAAGCGACGAATATACATGTAATATTAACCTGTACATATTATCACAGACCAGCCAGCATTATAGTTGTATAGTTTTAAATCTAACCTAGGAGTCTGATTGTAACGCTATTGGAAATAATCGCGACGCAGCTTTCGTCGTACAAATAACAGCAGATAAGTGACTATCAATAAAAGCCCATATTAAATCCCCAAGGCATGCAGCCACGTAGCCTCTGCAGCCGGAAAAATGCGACGCTTCAAAGAAATAACCTTGATGGCTAATGCTTTGCAGCCACACAGGAGGAGTCTCGTCGCCACCAACGAATGTCTTACTGCTACCAATTACTACACAAACAACCAAAAGCATTTCAACCAGACATTAAATGGTAATCTCACCCACAATTTGGCTCATTAGGAATGGTTAATATTCGACTACGATTCGGGCAGCTAAAACCTGACAAAGCACACCACAACACCTTTGTTAGTGAAAAAACAATGAACCATGCCGCATTTGAAATTAGGTCGAAAATAAATGAGCATACTGCACGGATAGGTGCTTACCTAGCTAGCATGAAAGCAATCAATATACACGGAACAGTTCTTCGTCAGGTATTGGCGAACCATCATTCATCAATCACGTTTACTCATTATAATTATCGAAAGCCATGTCGGCAGTGATCGGTAAACGTCCATCAAAATGGACCACAACACACGTCTTTTAATGTATCGAAGTTAGGTGGGCCATAGACCGACTGCAAGTAGTCTGCAAGCATGCTATTGAAATGCAGTTACAATGTTAGTTCAAATGCAGTCCATCTGTGGTCTCCCTTCAGATATGATCGGATTCGTAAAATCGTGGAATGTGATATTCCAAAAATTACCTATTACCGCTATATCGATGACTTTTAATACTTATCAATAAATCGATAGTTAAAACTACCGATATACATATCGATATTATTTCAAGGAGTCTTTTTACCACTTATCGACTCCGATATCCGCTTCAATGTTTCTAGAAAACAATATTTGTTTGTTTTTCTTTTACACTAATATTCATTTCTTTAAATACATTCAGTTACAAGCTAAGAGGTTCATAAAGCATTCCTTAAACTACATTTTTTTGAAAATTTCATTGCCCGACAGCTCTACACTTGTCCAGTTGACATTTAGTACGCGTTATATGAATTCAACTCGCCATTCGCGTCGATACTAACCGTTCAAAAACATTTGCGATACGATTTTACTTATATTTCTCTTCTAAACAACGCATCTGCATATTTACGTCACATTTACAAACAAAAACCTAACACGTGAGAGATTAATCGTTTTCCAATAATTCTTCTAACAATTTGATTAACACCTCACAATATAAATACTACTCAACTCAAAATTACCCATTTGTACATTAAACCAGGCTTACCACAAATTTGAAACGGCAAATATAACTTACAATTTCACAACAATTATCCAACCATATTTCATGTTCATTTCTTCGCATGTTGTAGGTATCTTGAAACTGTAGAATGCAGATCTTGTGGTAACTTTGTCCTGTCGTACTTTGTCGAGTATGTTTGGACTATATGAGTGAGCTGCGCGTGCAAATCTAGGATCGCTTCGAGTCCAATCGTCCGTAATGCCTTCGCGTTCTTATATACAACATTATCTAACTCAGTCTTGTTTATCAGTACTTTCTCTGTATCTGAAATGTATAGAAACATTTTAAAGCAGAAGGCCACGCAAAGGGCCGCTCTGAAGTTGGTGCAGCTCGACCACACAGTAGAAAAGCAATCAGTGCGCAAGAGGCCCACACGCACGCACGTGCATAAAGCGACCGTGACAACTGCGCGGGTGGCCTGTCTGCACCAATCTTCAGCAAAAAACAATCCCTACTGCACAAGCTTGGGTTATACAAGACCAGGGACTGAACCGCGCTTCCGCTTCCGTGTGAAGGCGTCAAAAAATTGTCGCAGTATCTTTTACGACTTATGGCGCCTAAACACACGGATGCAAAAGTCATGTCTCTGTGCGAAGACTGTAGGCATCTTTCGTCGGCAGTTCACGTTTGGATAAACAATAAACCATTGCCTTATGTTCTGGATGTCAGGGTGAGATTCAGAAAAGAGTCTAAGCTAAGTTCACGCTTCCATTTGTCAAAATTAGGGGCGTAAGTAGTGCATTTTGACATATGGAAGCGTAAGTTCACGCTTAGACTCGTTTCTGAATCCCACCCTAAGTTTCAGTGAGCCAGTCGTTATTGTCTAAGTATTAGTCTCTTCAAAAAATAAAAATAAGTACCTCCACCCGAAGCGTCTTGCCCTGAATTCTTCTTCTTTGGCGACGTTTTTGATGGCGTTTTCTCCGTCGATTTAGTTGGACTGCAAATTTAACAGTAAATTTATTACAAATGTTCCTAAAATACTGTAGATGACAGTATTTCATTAAACTTACAATGAACCTAAGTCATTTCAAATTTCCGTCGGGTCACCATGTTATTACATATCACCGATATCTACAGAGAGCAAGATCAACGGACTGGATAAAACAAACCATAAATATTGATAGCAAATTGGTACAAGAGCGACAATTTATATTATTAGTAAAAGCGATTTCCATAAATTTTAAAAGTCTGTTTCTTCTTAACATCCAACTGATACAACAACAATCGATATAATCGTTGGAGGTTGATAATGGAATCTACATTAAGCTTGTACATACCTTTCTAACACATGGTTGTTGACCATACTCTGCGCAGTTATATTGAACATGGTATCATTGTCTTGCGGTCGTCGTAGCGGCGCGTCGTCATCTGACGCGGATGTTGTAGTCACCTCGCCATTTGGAAGGGGGGTTGATGTGATTGGCTTGTTCTCTTTAGATTCTTCGTCGGTTATCGCCATGTTTGAATCTTTGAAGTTCTACAAAGATTAGAGAATTCCATATTATGTTATCAAATAGCGGTATAGGGCTGACAACGCAGATCCATGGTTCGGACAGGGGGGACCCACGAGTGGAAGGAGGGACTGGAGACGCCTAGCGCCGGTCATAGGACCGTGGCGGCTATCGAGCCGATATTGGAAGAGTGGGTGCGGAGAGGGCACGGCATATTGTCCTTCCGTCTTGTGCAGGTGTTGTCGGGGTATGGCTGCTTCGGCAAGTACCTGAGCACAGTGGCGAGGCGGGAGGCGACTCCCGTTTGCCATCAGCGCGGCTGTAGTGAGGACACGGCGCAGCACACACCGTGAGCTCATGGCAGTAACTGGGGGAGACCTCTCGCTGCCAGCTTTGTTAAAGGTTAAAAGTTATGATTGGCAGTGAGGGGGCTTGGGGTGCGGTCCCATCCTCCTGCGAGGACGTCATCTTGCGGAAGGAGGCGGCAAAGCGGGTCAGGAAGGAAGACGCCTTGGCTGACCCGATCCATTGCAGGCGGACAGGTCAGCGGCATAATGCCCGCTTGATGGCGCCCTTGTCCGTGTGGTGTCCGGATTAAGAATGTAGCACCACTCCATCTCCTCCCGTGGATGTCGTAAAAGGCGACTAAGGGAATCTTAACCAGAGGGATGGGCAGCAGCGTCCCTTCTGTGAAACGGTAGCCATACTGCGCTCACCAACCCGCCTGCCAAGCGTGGTGAGTATTGGCAAATACCCCCCAAAATGATGACACAGTTGTGAAAATCTATGGGGGAGGCCTTTGTTCAGCAGTGGACTTATAAATGGCCGATATGATGATGATGATGATGATGGCGCCCTAACAGTAGCCAGCGGGCGGCAGTGAGGGGAGTCTGTCGTCCGCATTGCACGGCTTCTAGAGTTGCGGCGATGTTTTAGAAATCGATTGCCGCGAAAGTAGTATTTACGCAGTACTCGCGGTCTATCAAACGGCGGATGCAGGAAATACGGCGGAGGTTTTAGTGGATGCAAGCCCCACATAAGCACGCAGTCTCCCCGGACGGTGTGGTATGCGTCAGGCTTTTTCTCCACCTAAAATAAAAGGGGGCGACTCACGGCGCACCTTTATCTGCTGAATGGGAACTATTGTTGTCTTCTACGCATCCCGCACAGTCGGGCCGGGAATTGGATTGCCATTTTTGGCGTTTGCCTAGAGCAATATTATTGTCTAGTTAAAAGAGTAGATGTATGTTTCTTAGTGAGGGGCGCCCGAAATGCTTCACGACACTAGGGCGAGCAGACCCTACAAGGTGAGACCCCCGGTCACCCGGGGGAGGCCCTGCAGATGTCCGCCCAGCGACCGAGTGTCGACTTTAGGTGGCGCTCTACCGTACTAATTTGTCCCACTACTCACGGTTTTGTTCAGAGCTAGCCAAACGCACCGCAAGTAGTGGGACGTGGAATGTGTGTATGGGGCGACTAGAACTGTGAGTAACATCGCCCCGTGATTACGTTTCACAGCTGCGTCTCGCGATGCAACCTGATCCCAAGAGAGTCTGCCTCTGTGTGTGTATTTGTGCTTTCTATATGTTCTTATACCGGCTGTCCGGGACCGCCCTGGTCCGTCTCCACCGACGATTGCCTCGGACTGAGCAGAATTTTTGGGGGTTTCAGAATGGGAGTTGGACCGAGCCGTTGGCCGCCTGAAACTCGCAACACCACACCAACTCAAATGGCATTACAGGCCACGCGCGGTTGTATGCACTGCAGTCTCTCGAGGACCGACCATTTGAGGTAATTGTTCACCAGTTGGTCTCCATCACAGCATGTTGGAAGGGAGGAAGGGCCGCGGAATATCCCTCTGCGTACCACCGGAGGGAGATAACGTACAGGGTGCTCGGACCAATCTCGGCCCGGCCCCGAGAAAGAAAGTAAGGCACCGTCTACTTGGGTCGTGCGATCCTTGGTCCTCTACGGAACGCTTGTATGGTCGTCTAGACTGTCAGGCACCAAGCACCTCGTAGAGGACGAGCGTTGGCTCAAGAGGAGCGAGCGCATCATCTACCTCCGGACATAAGTATTTAAAGGATACGGTTTCGGTGCGTACATGTAGAGGATAGGACGCGAGGTCACGGTTCAGAGCCACCACCGTGGAAGCTACCAGGATACCGCACAGCACACGGTCAGGGAGAGCTCTGCATGGGCTATCGATAGCTCACGTAGAGCACTCCATAGCTTACGCCCGTGTCTAACACGCTTGAACCCATAGCCGGGAGTCATATGCGCGCAGATTGGGGAGTTTGCGTGCTTATACCGAACGACCCCCAGGAAGGAGGCGGCGCGCACGTGGTTACTCGCCACCGTGTGCTCATCACAGCGCACAGCGAGGATTCGGGCGGATCCGTTAAAATCTCCTCCGAGAAGTGCCTAAAGGCATGGCACTAATGGGCAGCTCCAGTGCGTTCTCTCCCGAGAACCCGATGCCTGCTTTCGGTGCCGAAGACCATCCAGGTGATTTTAACCGCCACACCTGATACAATCTTGATAGTTACTATAGAAATGTTAAAGAGTTATTTTGTGAAAATAATGTCAGCAGTATTTATAAAACATTATCTCTCTATAGCTCAGATCAGGGCATTTTAGTCGCATTGTCAACGTTGTACAGTCAACATCAGAAGTAAATGATGAACAGTAGATGTCATTACTGGTAAATATATTTTCAACAAAAACTAATAATTCAACAATTTAGAAATTTGGCATATCATCAGTACCCCTAATACGAGTTGCTTTTTGGCTATTAGTTGATGATTTTGGAGCGTACCAATCGCAGCACCGAACGCGGCAAACGTGTAGTTTACTATTACGTTTTGATTGTGAAAAGAAACTCGTACTAGGGGTACTGTACCTCGTACTGTTGACTGTCCAACCCCACACGCAATTTCTTCCAACCTACCTTAGACGTCCTCTGGCGTTTGACAACCAGTCCTTTAGACCACGCGTTTATTCGTCTGCGCTTGCGCTTGGCAGAGTGCGGATCGCTCTTATCGCCGTTCTGAGGAGTCCGCGACTTGTCGCTAACTATAGAATCGAAGTGATCTGCAAAAACAAGTTACCAGAAAAAGTTAAAAACACCATTACCATAGTAATAATATCTTATGAGTTTTTTTTATCGATTGATTTGTACCGCCACCCTTGCCTTGCTAAGAGAAGTCTCTCCTGTCGTAGTATGAAAAAAAAAAAACGTGCTGGATATCTTAGCCGAGTGACAGGCGATCGATAAGAGAGGTGTTATAAACGAAAAGGAGCGACTGAAGGGTTGGCAGACAACAATCGACGACGAGGATATCAGTGCGACAGCTGGTATCGAAGAACAGAAAGAACAAAGGAAAGAAAATTATTTATAAGCATAAACAATTAACTAAGTAAACACAAATGACAACCATAGAACAAAAGGGTAAAGAGCCATCAGCTCAGCATAATGTCAGGTGGCTGTGCTAGGTACCACTACCTCTGGTCTCCTTCTGTGAGAGCGTCATGCTCCAGGAGACCGCAGAGCGGGATCGGGAGAGGGCCGATCCCGCCCGAAGGAGGACGAGACGGCGCCGGGGTAACAACCGCCCTGGCGCCTAATTCCTATATGCCTGAAACCCCCTGCCGTTACTATAAACCGGGAGATCTCTGGGTTCGCGGGTGCGTAGATTGGGGAATCTACGTGCCCACACCGAGCGACCCAAGAGAAGACGGTAGCACGCATGTGGTCACGCACTGCCGTGGGATGCTTTGGGGGATAATTTGCAATCCCCGGGGGGTGACCGCTTTACAGTCACCCTCTCCGAGAAGTAATTAGGCGACGGAAAAGAATGACGATCGTAAGAGGAAGGCCAATGGCGCAATCATATCAAATAACCAACGCCTGCAGTGGAAGGCGTTTAGTGGAAGTTTTCATTACAGATGAAAATGTAAAAAATATTTAGAATCTATTATATCCCCTAAATAACTTATACTTGAGAACATAACAATATACTAAAACTTTTTCTTGATATTGTGGTAATAATTTTCATTTAACCATCACTTAGGTATACAGAATACTTACGTAAATTAGAAGCAGTGTAAATGAAGTCAGGCAGATCGTTATCAGCCATACTGCCTTCATCATGCCGTCTCTTGGCGATCTCCTGACACTCGAGCTCGAAGTCGCTGTCCATCTCGACGTCAATCAACGCGTGCGCGTGGTCGCGTAACGAACACGCCTCGTGGCGTATCTGTTTGTCTGATGATGTTCTAAATCATAAAGGATGGAAGGTTTTTATAGGCTTTGTGTTAGCGGTTGTTGTCCCACCTGGTAATCTCAAATTGAGTTTATAATCTGTATTTTTCGAAAGCTAAACATTGCGATTTTTTGTATCTTATTGGTAGCTATTAACGCTAACCAATTAACAGTTTTATGTGCAAGGTGCGGTTTAAGGAATAGAGGAAGTATTGTAACTATTGTAAGTGCCTATAATTCCTTGCCTGTGATTTAAGGAGCGTATTCTGACAGCTTAAGTCATAAACTCAGTTCGAGATTATTCAGCTCAAAACGTACTCCGATGGACTGTGCGCAATCGTTTTTATATTGTCTAATACAATCTTAGTTTATTTAATTATAAAATGTACTTAAGCGAGACAGTATAATCACAGCACGTTCTGATTATGTTAACTATTTTAATAGAACTCGGTAAGTTAAGTGCTTATTCTGTAAGTATTTGGACATGAATGTTATTGACTACGCGCTATTCGCTGTAACCTTATTAATTATTTTGTTCACTAACGTATAAAGAAAATGCATATGGCGCTCTATGCTTTACTATGTATGTTAAAATAAAACTAATTTTATAATAATTAGTAGTTACGAATTAACATTAAAAAAAAAGGCCTACGCTACGATTTCTCCTGTATCGCCGGAACAATCTACAATCATAAGTCTCACATGCACACACCCCCGGAAACAAATAATTATAGGCCATTCAAATATTTGCTACGTGCGGGTCTCGAACCCACACTCAGTGCAGAAAGCGACGCCACTGCGCCAAACGTGTCTTCAAACAACTTTTTTTGACAAAAGATAATAAAGTCAAAGTCAAGTCAAAAGATAAAAAATCATTTATAAAATTAGTTTCATTTTACTGTAATGATACCAATAATAAAACGCATAAGCCTGTATATTTGTTTCTAAACTATAAATAAGTTAGGCACAATCTAAACTACATAACATGCTATATAGCACTCCATGCATATTGTCCGAGATATTATAACTAGCGGACAAAAGGTTAGAGGTTGTACTATACACACTGAAATTTTAAGTTTTAGATCGTGACTCTCTTGCTCCGTACCATAAGTACTATCGATTTATTAAAAACGTAGGCCAGAAAAATATTTCTTAGTGTGACTCTCAAAATCAATCGCACAGTTTTTTCAATTAACTTTGAAAAGTCTTTTTGAAAATATATTCACAAATATTTCCCTAGTTTTATTGAAACTTATTATTAAATGTGTAAAAATGATTTAAACAAAACTATTCGGTAGTAGCCGACACGGATATTGAGCGCTACACTATCCTCCCCACCCCTCCCCCTACTTTGCCAGCAAGAAGAATTAGAAGTAATTTTTCGGTCTGTTTGGCGGTATACAAATGGGCAAACCGATCTCCTCTGTTTCACTGAGCGCCCAAGATCGGTGCCGACTGTTATGTAGTAAGTAGCCTATGTCATATCTGTGTTTTGTGTTTAATATCCTGACTCAAAATATACAATGTCACGATTCTAAAACCACAAAAAGTCCGGGTGTATGTTTATATACCATGTTTTATATAGTCAGCAATATACTTAAATGAATAATTATATGAACTATTATAATAATGTGCTATTAATAATAATATTATTTACAAAGCGTCTGTTTTGCTCATACCTAAACATCCCTCTAGCCCTTTGATTGGCGCCGGGGGAATGTGGAAAGAAAACACGTTAAAATAAATTATAATATAATGGCACATACACAATGGCATAAATTGGCTTGTTTTCAACATACATTGATATAATAGAAAACAGTGTTTCGGTTAGGACACCTACAAAATATAATTCACTTTGACGCTGATTTTGTAGTAGACTAGAATTCTTCGAACTTCTTAACTGCAGTTAATGCCCGTGTCAGCGACATACTGACTGTCGTCGACAAGATGTGGGCCTATCTTTTTTATTGGTCCCCCGATGCAAATAAATCATGTACTCCGGTAACAGTGAATTACTGCGTCAGGCGGTAGGTAACGCGCTCGCTCCTTTTGAGTAAGGGTCCGAAGAGCGGCAATACGGCCTCGACGGCATGATGGCTCCTCCGAAGGACTCGCTAGCGTTACAGACTAAGCCGACGCCAACGGGGAGAACAACACGCAATACCGCGTCGTAGGCTAGGTTTAATAAGAGGGGGCAGAGAACTGGCCCCTGCGGAACCCCACGCGTGATCTGCCTGCGCTCATTCAGGCGATCAACGAATCGGCCAACTCCCATTCCGAAACCCCAAGTCCGACGCAGTCGGGGTTGGAGATGAGCCGGTACAGTCCCAGACCAACTCAACCCTAACGCCACAACAGACCAGAGAAAGAGCGTGAAAAATACTCCTTCCAGAAGAAGCTGGGCCATGGTTTCAGTCACTGGGGGGATCCATAGGCGTAATATACCTACGACCATACGGTAGGGTCTGACCACGGCTCCCCATCCAGTCCCTCAAGGACCCAGATCTTGGACCAAGCCTTCGCCTCGTGAATGGCGCTCTGTAGCATCATCGTGGTCGCCCGGAAGGGCACGACAGTCTCTCCAGCTGTAGCACTTCACCGGCGTCGGCTTCGTTGGTGCAGGCGGCGGATTGCCAGGGGCTACAGATACCTTAATCTAAATCCCCTAAATCACCGGGTAAAGTGCCGACTATCTATAAGCGCCTATAAGAACTTTGAGACTGTCGCTTACTCAGTTTTCTCGCTCTCTATCTCTCTCTTTCTCTATAGATCGCGGGCGACCGATATTTAATGGTAATAAAATACACGGATTGTTGTCAAGGACAATTCAAAACCGCTGTCGAGGATTTCTGGCCTACAAATATACGAATCTCTCAATCTAAAAATGTATGTCCCTTTCTGATAAAATTCCTCGAAAACGTTCTTAAATGAAACAATGTATGTTGAAATGTGGCCTAAACAATGGATTCCTAAAAAGCGTCGCGGCTCTCTAGCGATCGCAATAACTTAAGTAAAACGACACTGATCCGTGACCAAAGTAATCACCTATGGTAACCATTCAGACGACACGCATCACACTTTTTAAAGGCCGGATAGCGGTAACGCTCTCTTAGGAAAACCTAAACTTTACGAAGCCATTATGTTAGTGCCATATTAAGATGAATGTGGGTTGGTGAATGGTGATGTCACAATTATAGGGGTAAATTAAAAGGCGGTGAGAAAAGTGTCTAAAGCATGAGAACTTCCTTCTTGTGCTTAAATGATGAATAGGTCACTTATTATAAAGGGCTCGGCTACATAGAACACGGGTCGGTAGCGGTGCGGACCAGTGCAACGCAACACCAAAAGCGAGGCATTCGCAGCGCAGAACGGCGTCGTGACGACACTTATACTAATAAACATACGGTAGAGTTGTAACGGATGTCACTTAGCCGAAGAGCCTTCACGAAGGGAAAGACGAAAAGAAAGAAAAGATGTTGCAGGTGAGGATATTGAGATGAATAGTTTTTAGGATGAAGATACGGATGTCGAGAAATTCGTTTTCTTTTCTTTTTGATGATATCGTACTAAGACACAAGAAATATTATTAGCCTTAGGTAGTATAATCATCTTCCTGCCCTGGTCCCAGGACGGCGCAATATGTGTTACTAGTCATGTCCGCCTGCATGACTGCATGACCTGCCCCGACTGCCGCATGACCCGTGTGGTACAAGCTGCATGACCCGTGTGGTGCAGGCTACAGCCCCGTGTGGTGCCGGCTACGAATAGCACCAACCCATCTCACCCCGTGGGTGTCGTATAAGGCGACCATGGGATAAGCCGGAGGATGGGAACCAGCGTCATTCGATTACATTAACAACTCAACTGCGATCGCCAACCCGCCTGCCAGGCTTGGCGATTATGGCAAAACCCCCAATGAGCACACAACACACCCAGACCTGTCGGTGTGGCGATCTTTGAGGGGGCTTGTGTCCCGCAGTGAACTTTATGCGGCTGATATAAAAAAAGTCATATTGCAAAGGTTTTAGGCAAATTGGTTTTACAGTCGGCCAAACAGTCTGGCACCAACCCTCCTTGCATATGCTAGTGTTGGTGGTTTACCCACTAACTGCGGGAAACCTAGTACTTAGTGGTACGCGCCGGGTTCAAAACTCCCTTAGTTGCCTTCTACGGCACCCACGGAATGAAACGGTGTAGCCCTATTCGTAACCGGAGCTACAAAGGTAATAAGCCTTAGGTATAATGTAGTATTTATAATATTAGTATCATCATATCAGCCACAGGACGTCTGAACAAAGGCCTCCCCCTTAGATTTCCACAACGAGCGGTCACATGCCGCTCTCATCCAACGACTCCCAGCGACCTTCACCAGGTCGTCTGTCCACCTCGTTGGAGGTCGTCCCACGCTGCGTTTTCCGGTGCGCGGTCTCCATTCGAGAACCTTTTTTTTATATAATATTTGAGTTTACCTTCATTTTAAAGAAATGGTGCCTTCATTTACTTCCAATTTTATAAAAAATGATACAAAGCTCTATAAATCAAAAATTTGCAGATTAATATATTTTGCGGATATCTACATTTATGAGGATGTTCCGCGGTTGTAGATGCAGATATTCGTTACAACCCTATTATACAGCCACCACTACACAACCGCGAGCCTGCGCCTCTGCAACCGTGCTATCGACCCGATTTCTAAAAGTGGAGCCTTTTAATAAATCTATTACAGTCTGTATTGACACGCAACTTTCATATTAACATATTTATATAGGTAAATTTTCTTTCATATTAACATGTTATATTTACATTATACCTATACTGCAATTTAATTATTTTGCATTATATATTTGACGCAACTTGGTAGGTCTTCGTCCACTAGTCGACTGCTATAGGCCTAATTGATGATAATGATGATGATAAATGATTAATTAAAGAGAAGAGATGACACAATAATATACAAAAAATTGTGAAGCCTTTCGACAATACATCAATAGAATAAAACAAGGGATGACCTCAGTCGTCATGACCAGTGTCATTATAATACATTACCTGTCCGGGTTATACTCCAGTGCGTTTGCGCATATAAGATCGATATCATCGAGAAACTCTTTCGCACAGTTGTATTTGTGCATGTCCACTTTGGTCATCATTGTTTCTAGATCCATCGGCTGTTTTATAATTTCTAGGTAGTCAGTCACCTAGAAAGAAAACAGCTATGTGAATATAGGATGTAGGTTTATATAAATATTAGCAAGCCTATGACTGTATATCAGTCAATACAAGTAGGGGAGTTAGCAACATACTTGAGGAATAGTTACTGCGCCTGCCTCTTAGACTGAGGCAAGATGAGCGTAATTTACGCTGCGCAAAATCAGTGTCAGTTATAAGCTTTTGTATGGTGTTTATGTGCTTAATAATGAGTTTGGCCGTGTCGAACATTTTGCGAGCAAGAAACTTGTTGATACTCCAATACTAATATGACCGCTTCCCTCTACTCTCATCATTTCGGCCGAATGAAGTCCACTGCTGGACACAGGCCTCCCCCAAAGATCACCACAACGATCGATATGGGTGTGTTGTGGGCTCATTGGTTTTGCCATAATCACCACGCTTGGCAGACGGGTTGGCGATCGCAGTTGAATTGTTAATGTACTCGAGGGACGCTGCTGCCCATCCTCCAGCTAATCCCTTAGTCGACTTTTACGACACCCACGGGAGGAAATGGGGTGGTGGTATTCTGAGCCGGCACCACACGGCATTATCTCTACTCTCTACTCTAACCCTTCGAAACAAAACGCCACAAAGTTCGACCGACATTTGGAAGTAACTACGCGCGTGGGTCGGCTAAAGCACAAATTTTGCTCCGTAGTGCAGCGCAAACCGCTGTACTGTTAAACCAGCAACGTATATTACGCTTTGCAGTAAAGGTGACTCACGTCTCACCAATTGCGCTCATTTTGGTTGGTGTCTTAAGTTGTTGACCGGGATTATACCACAATTGTAACACGAGGGTCTATGCCATAACAAAATTATGTAGGTTTCGAGATTTGTAACTAAATGTGTTATACATTTGTGACGGCGCCTTTATCCGTAGGTAGCATGTAGCGACATCCATTATTCGCAACAAGTGACACTCAAAAAATCTGTTTGTTTGACAAGTGATATATACAAGCGATGACGATCTGACAATAAATGAAACCACGTAATGGACAATACGTTATTGGATAACAATAATAAAAAAGTATAAATTTATTAAAGCCTATTAAAGAATATTTTGTCGTTTTAACAATTTTTCACATAACCATTTTACACATAACAAGATTTCGTTGGTATTAATTAGAAAGCAGATATTTCAGTCGTCACCACTTCACAGAGACGATCTAATGCAGGCAATGTAAAATAAAAACCTATATCCATGTGGAAAAATCGCTCAATATAAGCAAAGATTAAAAAACCAATGGTTTTTGTGTACAGGCAGTACGTATTGCGAAATACATGGGTTCATTTTTGTTGTATCGTTATTGCCACCTTGTATACAGCCGCGCGACAACACCCGTCGACCCAGCGGCTTGTCAGGCATATAATCCGTCAGGTTGAAGGTCCCTTTCCGTTGGAGGAACACCGCACCTCGTTCCTCCATACCTCACTTGAGCCTTGATAAACAGACTTATCGCTTTATTGGAGTTACAAATTATTCATAAAAGTATTCATCTAATTATCATCGCGATCAGCACTAGCGCTATTTTTTTGCTTGACCAACATACAAGCCATGAACATTTAAAGTGGCCGCTTTCAATAAAGTCCTTAAAGCCCTGCCTGCAGGGCCTTGCATGTAGCTCCTTCCGCAGGGTGTTTTGCTCAGTAAGACCCTGCAATCATTATACGCCGATCGTCGCAAATGTGTGAACGTATTCCCGCGAAATCTTAGGAAGAGTTACAAAATGGCTCCAGATTAGTAAATATTCAAATAGTAGCCCTAGCTTCTTACTGATGTTGATGACAGATTATAAATGTTAGCCATGCAAAAAACCACACTATACAATCCGGCAGAGATACGGCACGAAAGGTTTGCAGGCAGTGCTTTGAGGCCGCTTTATACAACAATCACTTCTCTCAAGCATTATCTTTCTGTAGATAGACTTTAACAAAATATTTTTTACCTCTTCCAAATCTACAGGTTTAGTGAACTTATAGAAGCGCCTGTTGGAGGCCAGCTTGCGGCAGATGTCTCGTAAGAATATCCTCAGTTCGCGCAGTTTGTAGTCCTCCTTACGTTTGCGTCGCGTGACCTCTTCTGCGGTCTCACGCGGCGGCGGGGGCGGCGGAGCTAAGCGAATGGTTTGGTTTTAAAATATGCCAACACAAGTAAAATACAGAGTTCTTGGCTGCAAATTTTTTCTAGGCGAATGCACAAGTAATGTTGCTGCTTTTGGACAAACAGACGAATGGCATTGCGCCACTGTTGTATGATGGATGTCCCACTTATACGATTCACTATTTTTCATGCGTGCTAAAGAGTGGAACACTGTGCCGCAATCTGTGTTTAGCGATAAATACAACCTTTTTTTATTGGTGTCCAGTGGAAATTCTACATGGAACTTCCTTCGTCCCGGGGAAGGGCGAAGGGGCATGCCATACTCCTACCGGCTAAAATCACTGGAGCGGTCATCTTCGGCACCGAAAGGGGCTCCAGGTCCTCGTAAGATCACACTAGAGCCGCCCATTGGTGCCACGCCTTTAGGCACATCACGGAGGGATGAATGTAACCCTATCTAGCGGAGCGAAGGCGACTGTACAAAGGTCGCCCCAGGCACCTCTCGGGGAGGTTGTAAAGGATCCCCCAAGCCTCGCTTTGCGCTGTGCTGCGCACACGGCGGCACGTGACCACGTGCGCGCCGCCGTGTTCCCGGGATCGCTCGGCGTAAGCACACAGACTCCCCAATCCGCGCACCCGCGACCCCCGATAGATACAACCAAGAGTCCTACTTCATGGCACGAATGAATAGGTTACTTCTAGGCAAGCGAGCACCACCGTCGACCGCATAATCGCTTCATATTAGGTGAAATAGAATCCAAACGCAAGCATATTCGATATTTAAAAAAACTCTCCCTAAAGTGTATTTGAACTAAAGTGTCTACATATTGTATCCCAATTCATTAACACAGTGTAGACATAAATAAAAAACTATAGATATTATAAATCAATAGAGTCGCATTTTAAGCAGCAGAAATCATATTCGACAGTAGAATACGATAGGCCTAATAGATAGTAGGCTTACCTCTTGGTAAAGGAGGCGGTAATGCGTTGTTCTCAATAGGCGGCGGGTCCAATATCGCCTTGGCAAGGACCGGCTTCAGAAAGTTGATCACCTCTGACGCGTTCGGCTCGCGCATCCTGTATACACACTCTTTGTATACCGGGAACAGTTCTTGTAACTGGAACGAAACAAAATAGTGTCGGAGAACTCCTCGGAGAAGGGAAGTGTCACACACAACACAGAAGAAAAGCGCTTTTGAGTCACTCTTACAATACGCGCAAATATAGTTGGCCGGACTGAAGTCAGGCGCTCCGAACAAACCCGCATATAAAATACATGTGCAATACGTTCGAGTAACGACAGCCCGGCTAGGTTGCGAGTAATCATCATCATCATATTAGCCCCAGGACGTCCACTGCTGAACAAAGGCCTCTCCCTTAGATTTCCACAACTAGCAGTTACATCCCTCATCCAACGACTCCCTGCAACCTTCACAGACAACCTGTCTCTTTAGCAATTTTTAAACCGGATGTTCATTGCCAGCGTCTGCAGGACAGCGGAATATGCGAGACAATAGCGGTGGTACCATTTTCTAGAACGCACCCTTAGGGACATATTTATTTTTATTTATTTATTTATTTTTTATTGGTTTCGAAAAAACAGGTTTACAGTAGATCTGCTTACAGTCTAAATAAAAGTAGCTAACAATTTCATTTGGATCACGTTGACAGCTGAACTAGTATTAACTGTATGACAGCTGTCAGCGCCCTCTATCCTTAACTCATTTGCTGCTTAATTATTTCAAATGCTCAGTTAATTTACAATGATTAATAATAAAATAATAAAAATATTTTGATTGTAAAATTAAAATAAAATTTTAAACTAATGCTAAAGTAAAAGAATAAAGTAATACATGCCAGTGTGTTTATGCGAATGTTTATGCGTGTGTGCGTATGTGTGTGTGGTAGTGTGTGTGCGTGTGTATGACTGTTATGGGTGAGTATGTTGTGTGTGGTTGAGTAGAGGTTTGTTCGGTGTGTGTTCTTGGGTTTGTCAGGTAATTTTGGAGTGTAAGGGGATACCCCCTCAGTGTGTCCATGCGTTGTGTGGTGATTTGTGTACGATTTTCTTTCTATTTAATTAATTCCTCTGTTTCAATGTACGTGAGACATTGAAGCCAGGTTTTGATATGTTTTTTTAACAGAGAGCAGGTCATCGTTTTGATATTAAGCTTATGATGCACTGTATTATAAATACGAGTACTTATTACATAGTACATAGGCTGCACTAAAAGTATCGGGAATGGAATATTTCCACTGTTCCTGTCATATTAAAATCTTTTTAATTGAAAACTCCTTGGTTTTACAAATCGAATACCATTTATTTATTTTAAAAAAGATTCACGGTCTTGTCACAAGGTTTTGTCAAACTTGTTTCGTCGTTGAGAAAATGGAATTGACTCGAGAAAATTCAAGAGCGATGATTTATTATGACTTTCGAAGTGGTTTAACACAAAAACAGTGTATTGACCGGATGATTTCTGCATTTGGTGATGAAGCTCCATCCAAAACCACAATTTATCGCTGGTTTGCTGAATTTCAACGTGGACGTGTCAAGCTCAGTGATGATCCTCGTCAAGGTCGTCCAAAAACTGCAGTCACCCAAGAAAACGTTGATGCTGTGCGTAAGCTGATTGAGGAAGATCGACATGTGACATACCGCGAAATTCAGGCAACTTTAGACATTGGCATGAGTCAAATACAAATAATCTTGCATGAACAATTAGGTGTGAAAAAGTTGTTTTCCCGATGGATACCGCATTTGCTATGTGAAGAGCAAAAAGCGGCTCGCGTTACTTGGTGCGTCAGAACTCTCGAAAGATTCCACGCAGGATCCTCAAATGCTGTATACAACATCGTATCAGGTGACGAATCCTGGATATATGCGTACGAACCAGAAACAAAAAACCAGTCACGAGTTTGGGTGTTCGAAAATGAGTTAAAGCCAACAAAAATTGTTCGATCACGGAGTGTTGCAAAAAAAATGGTGGCCACGTTTGTCTCCAAAACCGGCCATGTTACGACTATTCCTCTTGAGGGACAAAGAACGGTTAATGCAGAATGGTATGCTAGCATTTGTTTGCCACAGGTCCTTTCTGAACTCCGTAGAGAGAACTGCAACCGCCGCATCATCCTCCATCACGACAATGCGAGTTCTCACACCGCGCACAGAACAAAAGAGTTTTTAGAGCAAGAAAACATAGAATTATTAGACCATCCGCCGTACAGCCCCGACCTAAGCCCTAATGATTTCTATACTTTCCCTAAAATAAAGAATAAATTGCGTGGACAGAGATTTTCATCACCTAAAGAAGCTGTGGACGCCTACAAAACGGCCATTTTGGAGACCCCAACTTCCGAATGGAATGGTTGCTTCAATGATTGGTTCCATCGTATGGAAAAATGTGTCAAATTTCGCGGAGAATACTTCGAAAAGCAATAAATACATTTTTAAATAGTAATGTTGTGTCACTTCCTTGATTCCCGAAATTTTCAGTGCCGCCCTCGTATTGCCTTGCCGCAAGCGCTGTCCTATGAGCTACTGTTTTGCACACCCTTCTCCCACTGCGACCCCTCGGTCGGCTATCATGTCCACCTGATGTTCCTAAATGACGTCGAAGTACAACATTCAGGACAAACAGTTGTCTAACTGTTAAGACCGAGCATTCTTTGTACAGGAGTGTAGTGCTGAACCATGGAGGTTTTCTTGTCATTACTTTTAAAAGTGCCCTTTGTACACGTTCCAAGCGTATCATTGATGTTGGGCCTATACCTCCCCAAGCCAAAATACAGTAAGACATGACCGACTGCACAAGAGCATGAAATACACATACTAATGTTTTAAGATCGGCACAGTATCTTAACTTCCTAAAAACACCCATCAACCTTCGCACTCGGCAGACTACGTTGTATATATGCAATTGCCAGCTTAGTGTGCAGTCCAAGGTTACTCCAAGGTACTTTACTTCTTCAGTTGATGTAAGAGGTTCACAGACACATGTTTCAGATTGAGTGCTACAAGTATGTGCCTTTAAACAAAATGAACCTGAAGAGGGAATGGTATTGTTCCTGAGTGAAAAAGTTATATACCTTGTTTTTTCTACATTTAGGGTTAGTAGATTCGAGTTAAGCCAAATCATTATGTCCCTAAGAGCGATCTCGGCACAGTAGCGGGCTCGATCCCAGTTTTCTCCATATACCAACAGCGCTGTATCATCTGCGTATGTGACTATTTTGCAATTAGGTAGTGTTTTAGTACACAAGCTATTGATATATATGAGGAATAACGTAGGGCCCAAAACACTTCCCTGAGGCACCCCAAAAGTAGGACTAGCCATGTCACTTACGTAGGTATCAATCTTTACGCATTGAGTGCGATTCGTCAAATAGCTTCTGAACATGTCCAACACAATACCTCGCACTCCTATAGCTTCCATCTTTGAGAGTAATATGGGAACAGAGACAGTGTCAAATGCTTTAGTGAGGTCCAAGAATATGCCAATAACTTTGGACTTGCTATCGAGTTGCCTCACCACAGTTTCTGTAAGTTCAAGTACTGCATCTTCCGTTGACTTACCTTTTGTAAAGCCAAATTGATTGTTGGCAATGATATTGTTCTTTTCTAAATATTTAATTAATCTCTTGTTTAAAACCCGTTCCAATATCTTTGAGACGGCAGTGAGTACTGATATGGGTCTATAGTTATTCACACTATCTCTATCCCCACTCTTGAAAATTGGACTGATCAGAGCTCTCTTTAGAATGCTAGGGAAGATACCACAGTTAATACACAAGTTGCAGACGTATGTGACATGAGGAACTAGCACACTCTTAGCAGCTTTTAAGACCGTTGCAGGGATATTGTCGATTCCCACTGCGCAGTCATTGCGAAGACCCATGATAATGACCTCAACTTCAGCTTCGTCTGTGTCAAGCAGCACCATGGAATCACCAGGTGGATGAAGGCTTGCACCTTTTTCGGTATCAGATGGACAATAATGAACTTGTTTTATTTTAGAGGCCAGATTTGCTCCGATTTTGGCAAAGAAACTGTTGACAAGGTTGACCGAGTTTTGCTTGTTTTCTGTAATGTTTAGCAGTTCAAATGGTGGCGAAACATGGCTTGCCATACTTGTGATTTTTTTAATTGATCGCCACATACCTTTTGGATTGTTTTTGTTCTTTTGCAATTCACCGCTTTCATAAAGGTTCTTTAGTTTTTTCAGTAGATTATTGCAAAAATTGCGATATCTAGAGTACGTCAGTTGTAGTATTGCATTATTGGGTGATGATTTAGCTTTGAGGTGCATCTTATCCCGACGTCGGATGCATCTTAAGAGGCCAGGAGTAATCCAAGGTTTGATGCATTTTTTCCGGTTTGGTGTTTTTATTACCTTGGAATTATTATCAATAGCGTTGGATATAAGATAGACCAATGACTCAGTCGCGACATCAGCATCCAAGGCAGAATAAACTGGGCTGAAGTCAGTATCGGATAATTCGAGTAACAGCGTGGAATAATCTATTCTTACCGAAGAAGAACTAACCTTACGCTGTTCTAGATAGGGATACGCGCAGAAAACAACGGGTGCGTGATCGGTTATGAATGCATTAAGGACGAGTGCTGAAGTAGGCTTGTTTGATCTAAGCATTACGTGATCAAGACAGTTGTTGTTTCTCGTTGGCAGTAGATGACCCGGCAAAAGGCCATGTGATGCTGTGAGGTTCATATAAATATCTGATAAAGCATCATTCCCTTGTGGCACAATATTAATATTCAGATCCCCAATCAATGCCACGGTCTTAAACGGTGAGAGAAGAGTTAAAACTTGATCAAGACTTTTAGTGAATTTATCAATGGTTTTATAAGAAGGTGAACGGTATATAGCTAGGATTGCGAGTTCATCACTGCATTTCAAAACGAGACAGTTTGCGTCATGAAATGCAGGTTCTGTAACATGGTGCCGAAGAATAGATTGTACATATATAACGACTCCATCGTTTTGGTTCAGATACGAAGAGGAATAAGAAACATAGCCTTGCATTTCAGGAATATTTATAACTTTACTTAACCAACATTCAGTGAGAATAATAACGTGAAACTGAGTATCGATTCTAGATAGCAATGCTGTTAGCCCATCAAAATTGCAGTTGATACTTCTGATGTTCAGATGTAGGACTTTAGTTGCCGTATTTATGTGGCGTATGTGTGATGTTAGATTTTCCGGCGTACAAAAGAAAGAATCAGATGCCGCGAGGGCATCAATATCAGACGAAATGTCAAGTAGTGTAGTCATTGTTGATAATAAATGAGAAAACAAGATCACTACAATGCATGATTACAAAAACTGCCCCAATTGAAAAGAAAACGTTCTTATATATGTTGAGTGAGTGTTTAAGAGTATGGTATGAGTTTAATGTGAGTAATTTTGTGTAAATCCTAAGTAGAAATATGTTGAGTTGAGTTGGGTGAATGAAAGTTGTGTAAAAGGTCCATGTATAGCACGTTAAATAAATAATTTTTACATGATATAACAAAGTATAGGAACTAAGAATTATAGTTAATTGAAGACTAACTTTTAAAAGCATGCATAAGATAATATAGGTAGGATGGCGTGGTATTTTGTGTTCTAGTCAGATCAACACTTGAGTTTTTAGTTTGTCAAGGTCTCCTTCTGAATCTATCCGTATGTGACGGGCGCCTTCCTTCTTACGAAGAAAGACCCTTCCATTTGTAACCCAGCAAAACAAATATTCGTGCATTTTACCGTATTCTCTTGCTTGAAAGTAGAGTTTTCTTGTTTTGGCTGTCAAGTTTTCCGCGATATAAATAGGTTTCTGTGGGCCTGGAAGATGTATTTGGGTTGTGCTTAACTTGCCCTCCTTGTTCTCCTTATTATATTTTTTGCACTGAGATATTATTTTTTCTTTAAGTATAGTAGACGTAAAATCTACTACAATGGGTTTATTCTCGTCGTTCTTAGTATTAATGCGGAAAACATCACGAACTTCAGTATCAGATATTTTTATGTCCAGTACTTGCAATATATTTCCAACTAACGTTAAAAGATCTTCCTTATGCTCGCTTTTTTTGGGCGGTATATTTTTTATTTCTATGCTAGCTGACCTCTGCGATTTTTCCAGACCTTCGACTTTAGACTCAAGTTGTTGAATATGAGCTAAATAACCTTTTCGTTCTGATTCTATATTCACTAGTTTCTTCTCAATATCCTCGTACTGTTTAGAAATGTAAGTCAAAGATAATTTGAGTTCACTATTTTGTTTTTTTATTTCTTGTATCGACCCCAGCAAAGTGTCATATTTTAACTCTTGTTGTTTTTTAAAATTTTCCAAGGTTTGTTTCATTTCACTCATAAAGAACGTTAGTTCATCATCATGTTGACGCTTACGCAACCGAATCCGACTAGTAATATTACTTGAGCCTTCATTTTCTGTATCTGTCGCAGCGTTGGAACTTAAGTTTGTGTCAGACTCAATATTTTGTTGTGGTGTCTTAGGTGGCGTCCGTTTAAGTGGCATCCTTTTAATCGAGTCTTAATATAAAAAATAATATGTTACAATAAGCCAAAAAACAGCTGCTAATGAGTGTTATAATACCCAAGTACCAGGGCAACAGAAATCCCTACAGGCATTTATGAGAAATCTTCTTGACTAACCAGGTGTGTGTAGTTAGTTGACTCACGTGAATGTATTGCTTCGTGTGTGTGCGCGTCACCGCTGCTACCAGGATTGCAGAAAGATTAGAAACCGTCCGAGCGCACACCCCACCAAGTGCAGTGATTCTTGTTTGCAACTCCAGCGATGCTTGATGATGTATGTATATATATTGGTAGTGAGTTATTTACGCCCTCGTGCCCGTGGCGCGTACTGCTGTGGGCGTTGACAATACTGGGCGGTAGTGGGGTTAAGAATGACTCAAAACAAAGGAGTTAACCATGTAGCAGCGAATTACTAAGCTCCTGCTTGTTATACACTCCTGGTATTCTAATGCAATAAATTTTAGTAAACTGATTAAAATTTAATAAATATTAACAATTGAGCAACTTTTAAACACGTCTGAACTACTTCGAGGTCCGGAGGGAAGGGATATTAAGTTACCTAATAGTGACGAGACGAACAAGTCATTCATCATTTCAGCCGAAAATCGTCCACTGTTGGACAAAAGCCTCCCCAAAGGTTGTGACCACGACCGCTATGGGTGTATGTTGTGTGCTCATTGGGTTCCTCTTCTATTTTCTGTTTTCATTAACTCTGTCACCAGGGTAATTTCTTCTAACTTCCATCTTTACGCAGACGACCTGCAGCTTTACCGACACTTTCTAGGGCCTGATGTGGAACATGCTGTAGCATACATGAATCAAGACCTGGAGAGGATTAGTGTATGGGCAAGGTCCTTTGGGCTTAAAATAAATCCAGAAAAATACCAGGCCATGATAATTGGCAGTCGAAACATGCGCATCAAGCTTGATGTTGCGACTTTAACACCTCTCCATTTGAATGGTGTTCAAATTGATTATAGTGAGTCAGCTAAAAACTTAGGGGTGTTTTTGGACTCTAATTTGACGTGGAGAACACAAGTCCAGGAAGTCAGTAAGAAAGTTCACTTCACCTTTCATTCGCTGAAGTGTCTCCAGAGCTTCTTGCCCTTGAAAACCAAAATCTCTCTTGCTCAAACTCTTATTCAGCCCATCATAGATTACGCTGATGCCTGCTATCTGGATGCCACAGAGGAGCTCTTAAATAAACTTGAGCGATTACAAAATTTATGCATTCGTTTTGTTTTCAATTTAAAAAAGTATGACCATGTCTCCAACTTTCGTAAAGAACTCAAGTGGCTCCCAATTCGTCTTCGCAGAAACACTCGGATATTGTGTCTCCTCTTTAATATCCTTCATAACCCAACATCTCCATCATACCTGCGGGAACGATTTTCCTATACTTATAAAACTGATATGCCCTGCAGGTCTCATCTTAGGACCATCCTCAAATTCCCACCCCACAAAACTGATTTCTATTCCTACTCCTTTTCTGTACATGCGGTTAGATTGTGGAACTCACTCCCGCCTGATATAAGGAACTGTACAACCGTCGCTCTATTTAAAAAACGCCTTAAAGAGCACTATCTCTCCACGTCTACATAGTTGCATATGTATTTTATTTTTGGATATGTATATTTATGTATGAGTGTATTTATATATACCTATATTTTATGTATCGTATATTTTTATATAAGTAATTATATGTTTATGTTCTTCATTTATTTACGCCTTTACACACTGTGTCTACATTTCTTATTCAAACTCTCCTCTCGCAGGTCTGCTGGAAGAGATTTCTTAAGAAATAAGCAGTATCTTTGTACATTTTAGTCCTATTTCATTTTTCTTTATTTTTATGTTTCTGTGTGTGCATAAATTATAAAATAAATAAATATAATTGTACTCGAAGGACGCTGCTGGCCATCCTTCGGCTAATCCCATAGTCGCCTTTTACGACACCCACGGGATGAGATGGGGTAGTGGTATTCTTAGACGACACCACACGGCAAGTCATTCGCCTGGTGGCAAATAAGCGTCACACCCGATTATAACAATTGTAATACTACCCAGGACTCCCTGTCTTATGCTCAGTAATTTCACCAGCTACAGTCCCCTTGAAACTGTAACACAGTAGTTTAAAGTGTCCACACCTGTACCTACATAGCCAGACTTTTGCAATAAGTGATCTATAACTAGTAAACAAACCAACCAAATAAGGTATACTGCAAATTATTTTAGTTTGATAGGTTTGTTCGTTACTGGGACGATTGCGATAAATAGTAACCGCGGTAACGTATATAAAGAATATAATATTGTGATAAGTACCTCGGCAGGCAGTTGATCATGACGACAGTCAGCTGTAGCCAACAGTAGAGTGTTCTCTCCGGCAGCTCTCGCTCGGCACAGCTGTCGCAGTAGAGTCGCCAGCGCAGTCCACACTAGCACCACATCACGGATGAATAGAACGCAGCCGCGGTCGGCTCGACGGCACTCGGAGAATACCTGGTGAATTTCATATATGAACTCTTTTTTTACAGCCATAATGTAATTTATAGCCTAACATATATAGAACAACGTACACCACAAAACTAAATTAAGACACTTAGAAATTTCGGTCGTACTTCTCTGTAACGCTAACTTCTTTAACGGCTGTATACCACCCTTAAGGGCCAAGAGTCGGTGCTGAAAAAGACGGTCTTTTACGTCGCGAGAACTGGAAGCTAATGAAGCAGCTTATACAGGATCATGATGAGCGCTGCAGCTTTAACATCCTCTCTCTCAAGAACGGTACCGCGTGCGTACGTCGGAGCAGACTTCTTCCCTTCGACCAGTGTAAAGCCGCTGTCATCCACTTTACCGGTTTTAGGGGCAGGTGCGTTAGTCTTGGCAAGTCGCGTGAAGGCTCTCCTTCGCGTAAAGTTACGCGAAAGAGCCTTCAGCGCTTGTGAGGTTTTGAAGCTGTGACGTAATCGGCCATTTACATATGTTATATCGCGGTGCACCAAGCTCGCAGCTCTTTGATTGTAGTGGCAACGTTTTAGCCGACAGGCAAAACTAAACGCCTCGGCGCATATTTAGGCGACACGATACGCTCGACGGAATTACGGACGCAGCGCTACCAATGCGCAACGACGAAAATTCTTGCCATAAATCGGCAGCGGCACGTTCTCAAGCCTCGTAGCTTCTTGTGTATAAGTACAACTTGTCTTCAAAGATATATGTCTTTCAATAGTCATGGACCAATGACTTGGTGAATTATACTGACCGATATAAGCGCTTGTTCTTGGGTGAAAGTGTGCGCAGAGTGTAGCGTGGACATGCTGAGCTCCTTCACGGTGCAGTGTTCTAGTTGGGCAAGTAGAGCGGGAGCAATATGCGTCTCGGCGCATTCGCCTGTGATGAGTAGCATGCTCTGGGAAAGGGCCGGGTCACAATTCCTGCAGAAAGAGAACAAAGAGATAAGAATTTTCTCAAGTATTAGCTTTGCATATGAGATGCTTGAGGATTTATCAAACCTAGCAACACCGTGACTCTCGTTTCAGGCGTAGTTAAACGACGCAGTATAGCTTCCCCAAAAGAAATCGCATATACAGATAATGTTAGATATTTATAGACATGATGCTTGACGCAATGAGCTATCAGCTAGGTCCTAGGATATTAAACCGAGGCTTCGAGGCGATCCTTTAAAATGTGCCTGAAGAGGTAGGATCTCTTTGTAGTCGCCTCCCGTCCACTGGAGGAAGTGATCTCTTTACAGTCACCCCCACCGATGTACCTATAGGCGTGACACCAAAAAGCAGCTCCAAAAGTTTGTTCTCAAGATCCCCGAGCCCCTCTTCGATGCCGAACCTGACCGGCCTGGTAGTTTGAGCTGGTAAGAATCTAGCATACCCTTCGGACCACTCCCCGGGGGCGTTGTAGGACGCATGCGCTACCACCAGATAAAAAAAGTTCCTAAGACATAAACAAGTAACGCTGCTGCTTGGGATTGCTCTTTGTAACATCTGCATTACAGTCATGGAAGGTTTGGTAAGGCTAAAAAGGTTACCTTTTTTCTGTAATAGAGTGTAGTGGGAACACATTCTGTAATATGTTGCAAGCAGCCTGTACTTGCGCTTGTAGCAACGGTACACAGTGTGAAGGTAAACGTTTTGCTGCCAAAGGACTGGTGCGGGCTCCGGCAGCTACTAGAGAGTTCATCGCTTCGAGAAGATCCCGCCTGGTGACTTCTACCTGCAATTATAATGGGAAATTTTATTTGAGTGTTTTATCATTCTGAAGTATATTGAACTTGTAGTAATTGACATCCTAAAGCCATGACTACAGTATTCTAAACCAGAGGGATGGGCAGCAACACCCCATCTGCCAAACATGGTGAGTACTGGCAAATTCCTCCCAAAATAACGACACACGGTATACAACTGTTGTGTTCAGTAATTAACATCTTCTGGCTATATGATATTGACGTGTTGATAAGGAATATGAAGTATCTGTTTTCTGCATTTTATCTTTGAGGAATTCAGTTTTAGTCGATTTTACAAACTGATGAAAAATATTCCTTTTTTTAAATTTTAAAATTGTTACTATAAAATAAAGTTAACCTTACATTTTTGGCATCGATCACCAACGCATGTTCACTTTCATAAACTTGTGGGTATACCCGTCGTAGCGCTTTTAGTACAGCTTCCGAACATAGAGCCTTTAGATCCGAACCTTAAAAAAATCATTATCTTGATCAATTATTTACACACGTCAGGTGCGGGATAAGGCGTCGAAAGGCGCATGCCACCAGCTCCCCACACGCACAGCTTCACGTTTCAAGCACACACGGTACTATTAGCATTGGCAACCAGCAATTTTGTAGTTGCATTAATGCTACATTGCATTTTGACGACTTGCTGCATTTGAGCGTGGTAGCAAAATCACATGTTTCCGCAATTTGATCGATATACTGCAATGGATGGCGGAGAGCGGGCCGTAGTAGCACTGTTTATTTGAACGCCGAAAATCCTTATTGATGATGCTTGTGACCAGCTCTCGTGTGGAGTTAAACATACAGTCGCTGCATGTAACTCCCGAAAATAAGGATCAAATGTGCGGAGCTAAGAGTTCAATCGCAGTTTCCAGGAAGCGATCAAATCGCCGAACGCTGATACTAAAAGTACCGTGTCTGCTTAGGCACTAATGACCGTTTTTATTGGTGTCCAGTGGAAATTCTACATGAACTTCCTTCGCCCGGGGAAGGGCGAAGGGGTATGCCGGACTCCTACCGGCTAAAACCACTGGAGCGGTCATCTTCGGTACTGAAGGGGGGCTCCAGGTCCTCGTAAGATCACAGTAATGCCCTAGTCGCCACAAGTTGTCTTGTTTTTGTTTCTAGAAAATCATTGCAACGCAAAGATAACCAACCCCCATATTTTCTGTCATTAATCGAAAAAGCATTATACGAAACAGCTCAACAAGTTTCATGATTGGTTTCGTATAATGTTACTGTCGCAATCTCATGTATGTAAATTCTTACCTCCGTACCCGCCAGTCACTTCAGCGACGTAATCCAACGTCTGCTCGCTGGGCCCGGGTTGCCAATCTTTTGTATAAATGTCTAATATGTCTCTTCTAGCGGCAGCGTGCGGTGGAGAAAAGTGTAACTCTCGGTCGAACCGACCCGCGCGACGTAAGGCAGGATCGACGGCGTCCAGGCGATTCGTCGCGCCGATTATCACCACTTCACCTCTGGGAATAGACGGGGGTTGTAAATGGCAGGTTAGATAAGTATTAGTAACTAAGCAATGGTTATGTAGTAAATTATATTGCAGTCGTACAATAACAAAAACCATCTGGATGATGAAAAAGTTCGAATGAGGTCGAAATAGATCTAGAAAACTTTAAGCTTTCCTGGTCATCTTCAAAGTCACAAAATTGAGATGTTGAGACTCTTTTATTAAATTTTTAAACCAAGAGAAATGTAGTAATGTCTTAGTTATTCGCGATTATTACTCATTATAATAAAACACTTTTAAACGGATTACATTGCGTATATTATAGGTTTTATTACAAGTACTGTTTGTAAGAATCATGAATGAATGCAATTGTGACCTAGCTCCCGTCTGATGGAAGGAAGGCAGAAAGCAGAAATCTCTTTTATTACTAATCACCGCGATTTTGAACTTGAAATTATATGTGAGTTTAAATTATTATTTCTGGTGTCTAGATTAAGAATAAAGCACCACTCCATCTCCTCCTGTGAATGTCGTAAGAGACGACTAAGGGACTCTTAACCAGAGGTATGGGCAGTAGCGTCCCTTTTGTTGAACAGTAGCTCACCAACCCGCCTGCCAAGCGTAGTGAGTACTAGCAAATTCCACCCCAAAAAGGACGACGCAATTGTGGAAATATACGGGGAGGCCTTTGTTCAGCAGTGGACGTCCTTTGAGTGAAATATCATTCATAAGACGTGCATTGCTGAACAAAGGCTAATTTAAATTCACTAACATAATAATGAATTTAAATTAGTGGAACACATATTATCAAATAATCCTGGTACATAATTACCTGTCACACAATCCGTCCATTTCAGCCAGAAGTGTGCCAACGACGCTCGTGTGCACTTGTTCCTGTCGTACACTACGCACCGGCGCGAGCGCATCAATCTCGTCGAAGAATATAATCGATGGCTTCATTTTGTTAGCCTGATCATACAAATGAATATCATACCACTGGTATTTTAAGAAAATCAAAACATCACCTATGTTATATTAGTCTATTCATAGGACAGTAAACTCATGAATTCTCGCCCTTTCTAACGCATCTGACATTGTATAATAAATTTACTTTCTTGGCCGGGTGGTTTCAGGAAATAAATAGATTACCTTCTGGGGCAATGTCAAAAAGATGACCGAGTCGTAAAGCTGATGACCAGCAAAATCCTCTTGTGCAATCCCATATAATACTGTGATCATATTGACATAAAACCATTTTTCCTAAGACTGTATACAGAGAACAGTATGAGAGCTGTATACAGCTGAAATGAATGGTGAAAAGTATAGGACAGCTACCTATAAGGAGGCCCATATTTAGCAGTGGATATATAAATATCAGCCTGAAGCTGTCCCACTGCAGGACGAAGGCCTGTTCACATACAGAGAAGGAACGAACATTGCTTACAATGCTTGCTCACATTTGATCTAGGTTTTATCACAATTTCACTTTAACTATTAAAGTCGAAGTGTTTTTATTTCGTGTGTAGTCCGGATTAAGAATATAGTACCACTCCATCTCCTTCCGTGGATGTCGTAAAAGCCGACTAAGGAATTCTAAACCAGAGAAATGTGCAGCAGCGTCCCTAAGCGAATTCCCCCACAATGCCGACACAATTGTGCAAATCTATGGTAGAGGCCTGTGTTCACATGTGGACGTCCTATGTCTGATATGATGATTAAAGTCAATGATGTTAGATTAAATGACATTGAAAATCTCACATTGGTTAATGCCAGGTTTCGACGGCGCAACGTTCTACTTCGCCTGCAAGTCCGTCGAGCCACCGGGACGTGGCAGTAATGGACACATAGAGATGATAATATATTACTCAATTTATCGTGACCGTAGCACTAACTTCTAGCCAGAACTGAAACGACCTAGACTCTCTAACCTGTTTAGCCCAATGTCATTTGGTAACATTATAAATAATATATATAATATCAGCCATTTCACTAAATAAAAAAGGTCGTCAAACAAATAATAATCTCACTTGTTGAAACAGTAGCTTCAAATGCCTCTCGCTCTCTCCAACCCACTTCTTCAAGCAATCAGCCCCCTTTCTCATAAAGAAAGCCACTTTTCTACCACCGACTAACGTGCACTCATTCGCCAGCGCTCTCGCCAACAATGTCTTTCCAGTTCCCGGTGGGCCGTGAAACAAAACGCCTTTAGCTGGTCGCGTTTTGAACTTCTTGAACAAATCCGGGTACATAAGGGGAAAGAGAACCATTTCTCTCAGACATTTTATGTGTTCCTCTAGGCCGCCGACCTGGAATAAATAGAATGTTTAGAAAATTATTGATGACAAATGTTACAAAATATGTTGACAGAAGGCATGCGAACATTTATGAATTCCTTATGATTTATTATTATATGTTAGGTTTTGGTGATATAAGCATAGAATAAAATCTCAACATTGCTTATTGCAAGCATTCAAATCAAAGAGCAGTGAAAACTAGCTGAAATGCAGTCAGGGTATCGCCCGAGATGCTGAGTCATTAAATTGACTCACTAACATAACACAACATACACTTCGGATTAATAATATTGTGTAAGGCAGCTAATCCAATTACAGCTTAAAGTCCAACTTTTCACGCGGATCCAGGTTCCCTGGTATCCAGTTACTAAGTGGGGATAACAAAGCCACAATAAATTAAACCACGCATTATTTGACCATACATTAAGATGCAATTAAATTGAAAAGAATAGTCACAGATGATTCTTTTTCGTGTGAATAATTTTTATGTATCGATATCTCTGGAGAAACAAAATATGGCAAGGACCAATCAGAATAGTGTGATAGATTGTATGTTTGCGGTCGAACAGCGCATTGGTAAATGTGTAAACACATCTGCATACTGCATCCCCACCTCTTCTATGACTTGGTTCATACTACTTGAACAGTATGAAAAACCTATCCATAATGGTTTGCACTTACCGAAGTAAATCTGACACTTCCGTCGACTTCAACTGGTTGTATTTCTTTCAGTGCTCGATCCGTTTTCTTGTCGTCCATAGATTTCGACTTTTGTCTAAAAATAAACACAACTGGTCATAATAACACTAATTACTTTTCGACAGCTAAAACTTGTCACTTAGTAGAGGCATTGTTGAATACAGGATAGAAATAACTGCTAAAAACCAAATTGGTATTCGCTAAGACATGATTGAATCTATTCAAGAACACGCGTCATAAGGACAAGTATAAGAGAATGCCAAATTGGGTTGTCACTGCTATTTCAATTCTATATTCAAGGATGTGTGAGCTTAGGGAATTGTACTGCTGAGTAGCGACTCGTTAAAGTTGAAGCCTATGACATAGCTTTCGAGACATTAAAGTGATAGATCATGTTACAATGGACACGTAGTAAATGCCGATTTAATCACCTTAAACCGCTTAGGAGGCGAATCAGTCCATGATTCTCTAGCTGAACCAGTAAAAAAGAATTGCTTTAATTTTTCACCAAATTATCCAATTATATTCAGTCAACACAGTCAATCCAAAACAGATGGTGGTCAATGGCCTCGTATGCCTACCATATGATCGGGTAGTAGGTACCAAACATCTCCGTGTCTGTGCCTGCCTCGCGCTCGGTCATTGTTAACTACATTAATTATTAATGGGATCAGTGCTCTACTGCAAGGTGACTAAATCGGCACACAATATACACAAGAACATATGGAACGTAATTGTCGAACAGTGTCGACAAAACGACAAACATAACAAAGGACGGTCAGCAGCATTGTGCTGTGCGAAAGCGTAGTGATTCTGAAAATATACTACTGTAGCGGTTTGGTCAAAGCTAAGAGAGGCCTACGAGACTTTTAACTGCGATAGACTGACCTGACATGCACACAATACTGAAAATATTACTGAAACATACCTGCCCTTAGTCTTATTTTTCATAGAAACATTGAGATCTTCCTCAGTGTCTGAACTAGATGTACTACTGGTAGTGGAACTGGACGGAGATTGCGCTGCAAAGATAAATGACTATTTACATCAAATTCTGATGGAAAATAGACTTTATAATTCAGAACCTAAGACTTACATCTGATTGTCTTCCTACGTAATATTTTTGGTTTCCTCTCTCTTAAACAGTACGGTTTTTTTCTAATAGTGAATGTTTTTCCTGAAAACAAAAGAAAAACGATTTTTAATATACATTTTAGGGAACTTTCGAGAATTTACCGGATTATGTTTTTGTTTAAACGATGCCCGAAACTTTGTTTCCTCCTGTATCGTGGGTAGAGTTTACAGATATAAATCTCACAGACAAAAACAAAGCTGGAACAACTATCTATAGGTCATACAGATACGGCACGATTGGCGCAGTGGCTAAGCGACTGGCTTTCTGCGCAATGTGTCGCGAGTTCGGTCCCCGCACCGACCAAATATTTGTATGATCTACAGATAGTTGTTGTGGTCTAGGGGTTTGTGCATGTGAAATGTATGTCTGTAAACTGAACCCACGACACAGGAGAATATCTAGTGTGGGGCAACGTTAAAAAGGAAAAAAAGATGTCGTTCGGTGCGAGAATCGAACCCACGACCTGTAGCGCCGTAACCCAATTGTTTAGCCACTGCCCCAACTGTGCCGTCTTATGAGAGCGACTAATCTGACAATAGAATATGCAAATTTTAAAGTGACAGAACACCACCACCCTATCTCCTGCCGTGGGTGTCGTAAAAGTCGACTAAAGGATTAGCCGGAGGATGGGCACCAGCGTCCTTTGAGTACATTAACAACTCAACTGCGATCGCCAACCCGTCTACCAAGCGTGGCGATTATGGCAAAACCCCCAATGAGCCCACAAAACACCCATATCGGTCATTGTGGTGATCTTTGTGGGAGGCCTGTGTCCAGCAGTGGACTTCGTTCGGCCGAAATGATGATGAAGTGACATAAGTTGGTTATACAAAATCTATCTCATCGTGAGAACAAGCCCGTGCCCAGCAGTGGGAAAGTAATGTGCTGATTATGTATATGTATGTAGACTATGTAAAGTACCTCTGGAGCGCGTCTCGTCCTGCGCGATCTGCACGAAGGCCGGCTTGGGCTTGCGCGTGCGCTTGGAGCGGCGCGGCTGTCGACTTAGCGTCAACTCGCTGCCAGACTCCGACGACGATGACTCTACGTGACAAACTGTATCGTTATCTAAGGGTTATCATAATGGGTTAACTTTAATGTCAGTATTTTAGATGAAACCTACCATTAAAATCGTCCACAGATACGCATTGCGTTTAGGCACCCAAAGCAATTTTGTGTTCGAATTTCGAAGAACCATTTTCTGTAAGACGGCTTTTGGAAAAAGGAGTTCATCGGGAAACCCCTTCTTTTCCATAAAGTCAGCCAGCCTCTGCCCCCTGCGGTTCCGTTACCCATAACCAAATTGTCCCACTTTCAACTCACTATCGCATCGTAAGTCCAGCGTTGCGTTCAAGTCCCCATTACAACAATGAAGTGGGACTTTGAGGTATGTATGGCCCTACTTACGTGCTCATACATACTCTCTACTTCATCATCTGGGTGTGTCGAGGCCGGTGCGTGTGACCCGCAACAAATACTTCTTAGATATTCTGTGCATAAGGTCGCCTGCTCGAAACACTTTCAACCGGACACCACCTTGTGACAGATAGTCGCCTTCCCGGTAGTAGAATAGGTTGCCGGATTTCAGGGTATGATAGTGTCCTGGCCCTCTCGTCGGACTTCTGAAAAACCCATGAAATCCCAGTGCAAATTATCTATTTCTTCTTCCAGCTCAACGATATTTTCGTCTGCATAAATGGCTAAACTACATTTTCACCCCCTCTAGCCGAGAGAAGGTGACTGTAAAGAGGCCACCTCCCCTGGCACTTCTCGGGGGAAATGGAGAGGATTCCCACGAAGCCGCGCTATGCGCTCAAAGGGGCTGTCTTCCCGGGGGTCGCTCGGTATGAGCGCGCATTTCTAATAAGAGCGCTCGCGACCCCCAAGGCCCCCCGCCATATAAAGGCGACAGGGGCTCAGGCGAGTTGGACACGGGCGCCGCGGCGGTTGTTACCCTGGCTCCGTGTCCTCCTCCTCCGAGCGGTATCGGTCACCGGGGGGACCCACGGGCGCAACTTGCCCACTACCATTCGGTAGGGTCTCCCCCACGGATCCCTGTCCAGTCCCTCCAGGCTCCAGCTTTGAAGCGTCATGGGTACTATGAGACCTGCCAACTTCAAATTGACTTCAGCCAGGCTTGCTTTCAGTCTGTTGACTATATTGTGAAACTGGGGACGTTGAGATATTGTTGTAATTTGTAGGTGTATATTACTAGTATTCTTGTATACCCCTCCAACAAAACTTATACTTGAGCTAGGAGGTTACGTCAATAGAGCAACGGATAGGATTCGAGTTAACCATTTGGGCATTGCTGCTTTAAAATTATCGTTATACTTTAATTTGGCCGTTTCCAGGACTCTATCACTGATAAAACAAACTGTATGTCTACACAAAGAGGTATTCTTCCATCTCACTCATGTATTATGAACATAAAATCGAGCAATTTTATTTCGCGCTATACAAGAAAATGTTATACAACTAAAGTTCTACAACGCACCTGCAGGCTGTTTTCATTGCTTATGGTAAGTTGTTCGAGCGAAAATATATAAAGGACATAATTTCAGTAAACACAAAACACTTGTATACCACAAAAAATAATAGCAAACAAATAATTTACATTACAAACAATAACAAACTATTGACAGTCGCGTTTGTCATGAAACATATTCTTTTTTCAGTTATGAGAAAGAAGATTACTGTATATAATAAAACCTCATTTGGGTATGATTTTAAACGTTTCGATGTGTGATAGAAACCTTATTTAACTTTGTTACCAGCCAGGTGGATTATACGTGTTTTACGATCTCGCTTCGTAAGTTCGTAAGCAAGTTGCAGGTTCATAAGTACCTACAAGTATTGAGCAAGCATAGAGATCAATGCTCGTTCCTGCTCAATATGAGAAGAGGCCTTTGCTTTGCAGTAGGATAGTTACGGGCTGATTTTATACCCGTACTTTCTTATTTAATCTAAATTTAGGTGTAAGAAAACTTGGTGAGCAATCATGATCTAATGGTCCGAAATCGCCACGCAGTGAAGTACTTGGGAAGGTTAGGTGCAGAAGGTTAGCTTTAAGGCTGTTTCCTCGGTCTAGGTACATACAATATACGCTCGAGGAGTGCCCTGCGTGGGCGGCCGAGCGGCGGGTCCTGGTTGATCGGATCGAGCAAGATCTCTCTCTGCTGGCAGTAGTGTCGGCTATGTTGGCAGAGCATGAAAATTGGAGTGCATTGGTCTCCTTCTGCGAGATCGTCATGCTCCAGAAGGAGACTGCAAAGCGGGATCGGGAGATGGCCGATCCCGCACGGAGAAGGACGAGACGGCGCCGAGGTAACAACCGCCCCGGCGCCCAGGTCCAACATGCCTGAGCCCCCTGCCGTCAGTTCATGGTGGGGTTGACGTGGTCACGTGCCAACGTGTGCGCAGCACAGCGCACAGCTAGAATTGGGGGGGTTCTTTACAATCCTCTCCGAGAAGTGCCAGGGGGCGGCCCTTTTACAGCCGCCTGCCCTCCGCTAGAGGGGGTGGCCGCTTTACAGTCATCCCCTCCGAGATGTTCCTAAAGGCGTGGCACTAATGGGCGGCTCTCTATGGGTGATCTTACGAGGACCTGGAACCCCCTTCGGTGCTGAAGATGACCGCTCCAGTGGTTTAAACAACTTGATCGTGATAATACTGGACTGGAGTGCTATTTCATCATCCCTGTGCGCTCGGGAATGTATAATTGTTTCTACGGAGATACTTAACCTAATAACTTACCTTATGCGCGTGGGAACTACTTAGTAAGTACACTACTTGATCATTGCAGGAACTATGTGTGATTATCCTTAAGTAACTACTATATTACATGTACCTTTTTTTATTGGTGTCGTGTGGAAATTCTACATGGATGTTCCTTCGCCCCGGGGAAGGGCAAAGGGGGATGCCGGACTGCTACTGGCTAAAACCACTGGGGCGGTCATCTTCGGCACCTAAGGGGGCTCCAGTACCTCATATAATCACGCTAGAGCCGCCCACCGGTGCCACACCTGTAGGCACATCTCGAAGAGGGTGACTGTAAAGCGGTCTTCCCCCGGGGCGATTGTAAAGGACCCCCGAAGCCTCACTAGGCGCTGTGCTATGTTGCGCACACGGCAGCCCGCAACCACATGCGCACCAGCGTCTTCTCGTGGGTCGCTCGGTGTGGGCACGCAGATTCCCCAATCTGCGCGTCCGCAGGGGGCTTAGGCGTGTTTGACCTGGGCGCCGAAGCGGTTGTTACCCCGACGCCATCTCGTCCTTCTCCGGGCGGAATCAGCCCTCTCCCGATCCCGCTCTACAGTCTCCTTCGGGAGCATGACACTCTCACAGGTGACCACAGCACTCTAATATTCGTGCTCTTCATGCAAATCTTGAAATAAGACCCAAGGGCCCCCCATATTAAAACCCTGGATGCGTCCCTGCCTACCACCAGTAAAAGTAAGTAAATAGTAGTGAGGTAGATTCCTATGCACATAAGGCTGATGAAAAGATTCTCATTTTAGAGAGAAGGGTTTATTCTAACAGTGTAAGCTTTCAGGTTGACAAGAGATTAACATGATGGTTGATTACCTGTTTCATGGTGACTGTCTTCTTTCTTTTGTTTGCCCCTAGTTGCCTTTCTTCTGCTCCTCGTCAGAGCTTGATTACTAAACGAAAAGGAACATATGGTACTCTAAGGCTATTTTAAAATACGGAGTTAATTAAAGGTAACACGTTATTTTATCTTTCCAACTTAAACACTGGCAGGCGATGAAGATCAGCGTTTCTGGACTGGCTTACGTTGACAGTACTGTTTTTTGTATACATTGAATCTACTACCTATTTCGACTATATCATTGAAATCGTGTGTACCTACAAACATATTATTATTTTGTCAGTATGGAAAGCAATTAAAGCGTTTGCAGAATTTCTAATTGGCCCCATGGCTCTCGAAATGCTCTATATTGCGATATTTGAAACTAAGGTGTAGAAATGAGTGCGAGCGAAGCATCCTTCTATTAACGGACGAGTCTGTGACGAGCGAGAGACGGCGGGATTTTCAACTTAACAGATTAAATACACCATGCAGGACAAGAATAATAATATCTTATGCGAAGTTACAGCATTGGTCCTGTTGTCACTAATTCAATTTTGTTTTTTTTTTATATTCTCTATAAGGTCGTCCATACACCACGTAACGCTTTTCATGAGGTGGAAGGGGAACTACCAATGTCTACATGGCGTTACAAGGAGGGGTGGCTTACAATATGATTTTCACGTGACCTTTTTCTCTCTCTTAAATATATGAATTTCGGAAATTTGATAAATATTTGATGTGAAAACTTACGTTATAGAGAGAGGGAGAGTCAAGCTGAACGTCTATATGCTGTAACATGGAGGAACGAAGTGAGAAAGAATATTACGTGGTTTAAGGACGACCACTATCCACTAGTAAAGCATGGCTATATATGGGGGCCGAAAAGACATTCATCATTTCAGCCGAATAATGTCCACTGCAGGCTTCCCCCAAAGATCACCACAACGACCGGTCTGGGTATGTTGTGTGTTTGTTGCTACTGTACCCGAAGGATACTGCTACCCATCCTCCGGCTAAACCTATAGTCGCCTTTCACGACACTTAAAGGATGAGATGGGTTGGTGCTATTCGCAGCATTCAAAGACATTGGCCCTTCTCTAAACATGTGGAAGTCTTAAAAGACGACTAGGGTTTAAGCTAAGAGGATGGGCAGCATTATCTTCCATTTTTCCTTGTTTATACGATACCCCAAAAAAATATACCGTGTATTGTGGGTACGGTTTACAGACAAATCTCATATGCACAAACACCCAGACCCAGAATAACTCAAATATTTGTAAGATACGGGGATCGAACCCGCGACACGAAGCGCAGAAAGCCAATCGCTTAACCACTGCGCCAACCATGCCGTCTCATTACATCGTTTGCTGCGATCATCTTAACCAATCTTATGTTATCCTAGCAATAGCCAGGGTTTTTTTCTTTTGATCAGTGTCTAACTTTGTTTCAAAGTTGTACAAGCTGCCCAAAAGCCTCTGACTTAGCTTAACGACCGCTTTTTAATGACAACAACCGGAACCGACCATATTACGTTCCCGAAGCATGGATGCGGATGCGGTCACCCATCCATAGACTAACCGCACGGAGTGTTGCTTAACCTCGCCGATCGTTTGCCGATGAGTGCAAATGGCTATGAGAACGAAGTACGAGTGACGACTGACACGAAGCAAGCCATGGACCCACTCATATGACAGGAATTTTATTACCTTTCGCTATCCTGACCCTGTACAGGCTCTCTTTCCGTTTTGACTTCTTTTTCATCTTCTTTCTCTTTGGCAGGAACATCTATATCAATTTTCTCTTTTGTTTCGTCTTCTTTTTTGTTGTCTGTGGCCGGTTTCTTCTCGATGACAGTCTGGTTGTTATCGTCCTCAGAATCCGATTCTGTTGCATCCTGGACATTTCAATAGAAACAATAATGTTCTTATTGGATTTATTTTATACAGTTTAATTATTTATACTGTACCCTTAACTAGAATATGTTTAGATCATATCGTACCTACTAGCTGCTCGCCCCAGCTTCGCACAGGCAGGTATATGCAAACCGACAAACCGATTGCAGCGCCATCTACCGGGTCCAATTGTGAATCTAAACCATCCAAACCACCCACTCAAACATACACAACAAATTTCATCAAAATCGGTCCATCCGTGTTGGAGTTCAGTGACATACACACGTACAGAAGAATTATATATAAGATATGAATACCCTATACAACCTAAGATGTTTTTATAAGTGTAGATGCGTTGCCAGCGCTCTATGATGGTCACATGAAAGTAAGGTAATTGCCCGCAGTCCACTTAGTCACGCGCCGATATATAATTCAGCAACTTATTGCGAAAAAATAATGCCATCCTATGTTTATAGACGATGCACAAAGTATTCTGCTATTGTGGGACAAAAAGACGTTTTATTTCATAAATAAATAAATACGTAACGTAAATAACGTAAAATAAACGTAAAAAAAAAATAAACGTCATTGTATACAGCGAGTTATTTAAATTCGACACCAGCTCTAATACAAGACAGTATAACTAACATGAATACAACCTTGTTAGGATGAATTATAGTAACATACTCGAAAATTATCAAAGATATAGGCTAAATCAAAGCGGACTTCATATGTGCTCCTCCTTAACAAAGTACACAAGGCGCGGTTGAACTTACATTGCACATAAATAGGTAGATAACGTGAACTGTGGTATTAAAACTACGTGTGCGTTCTAAAACTAACGTAACAAAACTGGAAAAATACAATTTTTCGCTATTTTCAACTACATAATCAAAAGCAAGACGAAATGCCCAATGCCATGTCAAATGCCCATGTCGTGTCCATCCCAATATCCGTTGTTCTCGAAGTTGTTGACGAGTATATTTACCTGGGCCAAACTGTCCAGTTAGGTAGGTCCAATTTCGAGAAAGAGGTCAATCGGCGAATCCGTCTCGGCTGAACAGCGTTCGGGAAACTACGCAACGTCTTTTTTGTCAACAATACCGCAATGCCTCAAGACGAAAGTCTTTAACCAGTGTGTGGTGCCAGTGATGACATATGGAACAGAGGCGTGGTCAAGTGGTAAGAAAGTTCAAGGTTACTCAGCGAGCTATGGCGAGAGCTGTGTTTGGTACTTCTCTATGAGATCGAATCAGAAATTAGGAAGTCGTAGAAGAACTAAAGTTGCCGACATAGCTGAAAGGATTTGTAAACTGAAGTGAGAATGGGCGGGGCACAGAACTGATGGCCGTTGGAGTAAACTGGTTCTCGAGTGGAGACCGCGCACCGGAAAACGCAGCGTGGGACGATCTGCAATGAGATGGACAGAAGACCTGGTGAAGGTCGATGGGCGTCGTTGGATGCGGGCGGCATGTAACCGCTCGTTGTGGTAATCTATGGATGAGGCCTTTTTTCAGCAGTCGACGTCCTTTGGCTGGTATGATGATGATAGGGAAATAAATTCCTTGGTGATTTTGAGCCAAATAGTTTAGCTGAATGAGAGGAATATTCCAGATTACCAAAGGATCCAGTTGTGAAAGAGGAATAACAATCGGTTTTTTTATAAACCGAAATTGCTCGACTCACTTTACAAAGGATGATTTTGACGCAATGGAATAAATTAGCATCATCGCCAAATCATTTTTTTTACATTATAAAATTAAGTATTTCATCGTTGTCATGTCATCATGGCGAATAATTCACTTCTACAGTCTGCTGCCGATAGTATCGATAACTGAAAAACTGTCAATGTCGGCTCACTTAATGACGTCAACGTTTGACAGAAAGTTGGTACTCAAAATGTAACTAAACAGGGATTACAACCATTATATCTTGATATATTTTTGTGAAGTCAACCATGGCAAGATGCCTTAAGGGAGAGCCTATCAAAATTACTTCTATGAAAATGGTTTTTATAGATGTGGCAAACATGCCGAAAATCAATGATATTATATATTAAAAAGAAGTAGATATGTTACATGCGCGCCAAAAGTAAGAACCAAAACCCCCAATTGTAGCACCTTGTAATCAATTCGCCTAGATAGCTATCTATTTTACTCTTATAGTTTTTTTTATCTTCTTTCTTACGACATAGGTATGCAGGCGAGAACGTATTTTGCGCGTTATTTAATATGGACGTAACATATCTATGGTATAATATCATTGCCGAAAATATAAACAATATATTTTTCTTTACACATCGCAGCTAATTTTACGCGGAATTATGGTAATAATACTTAAAATATTAAACGGTCTTCTTCTTCGTTCGTGTGGTTAGTGACCAACCCTGTGACAGAGGTGTACAAGCCGCCCGAAGGCCTTTGAAGTTTTGGTTTAACGACTGCCATCTAATCACAACAATCAGGACCGACGATTTAACGTGCCCTACGAAGCAAGGAGACACTCAGTTCAAATACCACTATACGATCACCCATCCAAGGACTGACCGCGCCAAGCGTTGATTAACATCGCTGATCTTTTGTACCGATCGGTGAGTGCAACTGGCTATGAACGTCATAAGCGGCGAAGCCACGAAGCTATAACTCAAAGACGGATAAGTTATTTTTTATTATTTTAAAATGCATGTTACCGTTGTGCCCTTTAAGCAGCATAAACATCGTATACGCTGAAACTTCCTATTGGCGACTAATTGTATTTTAGTAGATTTATGGGCTTTTGCTGCCTAATAATAAATAATTTATTGTGACAATTAGAGGCGCTCATTACGAGAGAACTATGGCCCTTCCATATACCAACCAGAAGAGGCCTTCAGGTTTGTGTGGCCCCCTTGCCAGGTTTGGGTATTAAACAAACCCGTGCGGACTGTGTTCGTTTTATTAGATAGCAGAATAAAAAATATTAATAATGATGTTTTAAATTACAGCAAATGTAATAAATCATAACTAGCCTGTAGACTGTTGCTTTTGTAGTTTCGTTTTGCGCTAAATTGTTTTACGTTAAGAATTAAAATTAATAAATACAATTTTATGCTCACACTATTCACAATATAATATAAATTGAACTTGTAATAAATATACATATAGCATGGCAGGTTGCATAGCACTTACAGCAGAATCACAAGAAATTTTAAGATTTGTATGCATACTAACATGTTTTAATAGCAACAATTTATTTCGAGCTGTAAGATATATTTTTGTGTGTATGAACATAATGCCTATGCCTAAATAAACATAAATCTTGGTATCCACTTAGACTATACAAATATTAGTTCCGTGAGGGCATCGAACACACAGCATAGAAAGAAAAGTGACTAGCAACTGCACCAAACGTGCCAATTAACATAACACGTGTTATGACTCAACGAGATTCGACCAAAAGTTAAGTTATTTAATAGCATAAAAAATAACAGTATCTTAAAATACAGCTTTTTTGTACTAACGCACCATGACACTAACTTTCGTTCTGGGTACTCTCAACGGACATAAAGTGACTTCAACTCCACAGCGAAAATCAAAGTGGCACACTAAGTACTGCAGCACAGTGTCCAAACCACTTGAGATTTTATAATAAAACACTTTTAAACGGACGGACGGAACACCGACGCTTGTCATCTTACACGTCCTACGACCACGAACCCTGCAGTGTTCGAAACGTTAGGAAATAAAAAAATCAATAATATACGCGATTTAATCCTTTTAAAAGTGTTTTATTATAATGTATAATAATCGCGAAAACCTAAGATATTACCACTTGAGATTTTTTTTTTTTTTTAAACGTTGCCGCACACTAGGATTTCTCCTGTGTCGTGGGTGCGTTTACAAACACAAATTCCACCCAGACCCGGAACAACTAATTGCAGATCGTACAAATATTTGTTCCGTGTGGGAATCGAACCCACGACCCGGTGCGCAGCAGCCGACTGTATCAGCCACTGCACCAACCGTGCCGTCACTACATTATGTACTACACTAATTTGCAATGACTCCAATAAGTTTTATTAGTGATATTACTGCCACAGATACTGATTGAAATCATTACTTTTTTTGTTTCTAGGATTTTCTATGAATTCAAAAGTACTTTTGGCAGGAACAGACACTTCCCAAGACTAAATATATGAAAGCTTACGTTATTTTTTTTGTTATTGAATCTAGCAGATGTTCTCCTTTGTCGAGACAGTTGAGTGTCCTCGTCGGTGTTGGTAGGGGCGTGACGACGCGGCGTACTCTGTAAAAAAATAATGCTCTTATTCGATACCGATTTTTAGCCTGCTATTTTGCTGTGCGGTGCCGGTTACGAACATCCCAAAAGTCGACTATAGGATTAGCCGGAGGATGGGCGGCAGTGTCCTTCGAGTACAGATATAACACAACTGCGATCGCCAACCCGTTTGCCAAGCGTGCCGACTATGGCAAAACCACCAATGGAACCACAAAACAACCCCGAACCGGTCGTTGTGGCTCTTTGGCGAAGGCTTCTGTCCAGCAGTGGATTTTTTTTTGCTAAAATTATTATTTAGCCAGAAACGACTCTAACGTCGAAATAAACCCAGAATAGATTTCAGATAGATCAAAAACCAAACAAATCACGACACAATTATTATGAAACCAAATGGTATCCATTATGTCAAGAGTAACACCGCGTGACCCCTTGGTTGTAAATTATTACAACATTGTTGTTTGTGTCATCGTCCTGTGGTAACCGGATTAAGAATATAGCGCCACTCCATCTCGTGGATGTCGTAAAAGGCGACTAAGGGACTCTAAACCAGAGGGATGAGGAGCAGCGACCCTTCTGAGGAACAGCAGCTATTCTGCCCTCACCAATCCGCCTGCCAATCAAGGTGAGTACTGGCAATTCCCCCCAAAATTATGACACAGATGTGGAAATCTATGGGGAGGCAGTGGCCATCCTTTGGTTGATGTTATGACATCATTTTTATAAAGAATTACCTACCAGTTTCTTACTCGCCAGTCTGGTCTCATCAGCCGAAGAGAATTCGTCTGAAGAGCTAGAACCTGGGAACCCGTAAAGGTCGGGGTAGCCCTTGACTTTCAGTTCGTTCGTGATCCAGCTCTCATTGAAATTATGGTGGAGTAACTTGCGCTTGCGACAGCTTCTTCGGACATCTATAAAAAATAATTAGAAATAATTGTATTATGCCTATGGACTTTCTTGCTTTAAAGAACAGGCCAGTTGCTCTATGATCAACTATTTGATAAACCGAGGGTTAAGTTTATGCAGAAACGGAGCTCTGCCCGACGCGTTAGAGCGTGTTATGATTGTTCATTCAGAGGCGGTGCGTAGCACAGTCGCAGAGCCCGCAACGACATATAGACGTAGTTTCAAGCACACTTGGGCGGGACCCGCAGCTGATTCTGCCTTATAGGTATACCGTCGCTTAGTGGCGATATCAACCAGATTTATGAATCCACCTTGACAATTTACAGCATTACCGGCCGTTGTGGTCCCGGCCTAATACTTACTCTCCTGTATAGGCTTGTCCTCACTATCTTCCATGTAGTTCTTCCTGGGACCTCGACTACGCCGTATCTTCACACTCCTGTTAGTGGAATCATTGTCATCGGCGAAGAACACTCGCACTTGCCTTGATCTAAAAATATATAGCAAATATTATAAGTAGTGTGATCTAGCAGGCTAGCAAATCAAAACGCCTTTAGGCACATCTCGGAGGGGATGACTGTAAAGCGGTCACCTCCTCTAGCGAAGGGCAGGCGGCTGTAAAAAGGCCGCTTCCCAGGTACTTCTCGGGGAGGATTGTAAGGGATCCTCCCAAGCCTCGCTGTGCGCTGTGTTACGCACACGGCGGTACGTGAGCGCCACTGTCTTCCCGGGGAAGCAATAAGAGACCACCACCACACCGTTATTATTTATTCCCGTAGCTCGTAGGAAGCGACTAAAGAATTGCATTAAAAAGTTCATTCCAACCAATCCTACTATTTTGATCATGTGGTGCCAGCTACGAATAGCACCAACCCATCTCATCCCGTGGGTGTCGTAAAAGGCGACTAAGAGATTAGCCGGAGGATGTGCAGCAGCGTCCTTTGAATGCATTAACAAGTCAACTGCGATCACCAACTCGCCTGCCAAGCGTTGCGATTATGGCAAAACCACCTAATGAGCACACAACGCACCGATGTCGGTCGTTGTGGTGATCTTTGGGGGAGGCCTGTGTCCAGCAGTGGACCTTATTCGGCCTAAATACTGATGATGACTACTATTTTTGTTATATAGGCTCCTGTACAAATGTTCATAACAATTACATTAAGCCAAATCAAGCTGTATGTTGTCACTTCAGTTTGACTTTAGTTTCCATACGTGCAGCTGGATTTACGATGGGTATAATAGTTACCTTCTGGAGTATTTTTCTGGTTCTGTATCACTTTCGGGAAACACAATGCGTGGCATCTTAATTGTTCGAAGACGCCGGCTATCTGCGAGAAAATAAACGTTACATTATATGACAAATTATTTTTTCTTGAGCCATGAGCATACCTATATTTTCTGGCACCATTCAAATCATTGGGCTGTAACTGGGAATTCACTCACATAAAAGCGTGCTACCTCCATACCATTGAGGAATTTAATGAGGCAGCTATCGGAAATATGTGATTATAAGTTACATACGGAAAGCACAGATTGTGACGTAAACTATTAATTAGCTGTAGCTTTGCCTTGAGTGGTTTTTAATAAGTTTTCTTCCAGGTCGTTTGCCAGCTAAGTTGAGGTCGGCTTCCAGTCAAACCAGATACGGCTTCATCATCATTATATCAGCCAAAGAACTGCTGAACAAAGACCTCATCCATAGATTTCCACAACAACCAGTTACATACAGCCCGCATCCAACAACTCCCAACTATCTTCACCAGATAAGATACATCTGGATTCACTATTGTACACGAAGCGAATGGCATCTGAGCTCCGTAACCCCATTACGGAGGTATAACGTAATCCTTAGGGTTAATTACTTTCATATAAGTTCCTCAAAGTACATTCATTCATCTTTATATTTTAGCTAGTCACAAACATTTTTCAACACTTTTCCATGGCAGTACTTTTTTTTTAAATTTGTTGTAGTATGCATACCATACTACTGACAGGCTTCTTGTTTTAACATGAAAATAACTCACATTTAGTAGGCCAGCGTTGTATTTTCCTGGCCACCTTATACTGGCTACTCCTCAATTCCCTTGGTGTCCAATTAGATGCCTTAGACGCCTAAAACAGTAAAATATGCATAATTTTATGAATAGCAACACATATGAAGTTCGGTATATCGACAACTATGGAGAATACTAACAAAATGTTTAAATATTGCAAGATCATAATAAACTCACTGCTCATATGTTTCCCTAAGGGAAACTGAACTGAAATAATGTTCCATACACCCACAGTTCACTAATGACAGTATTAGGTCACAGGAAATAGGGGGAAAGTCGATTGCATACCAGGTACAAATTCAGTACCAAACTAAATCTGAGATTAATTTTAACATAAAACCTCATTTTAATGTTCTATAAATCACCTGGAAACATCCCCAGAATATGGAAGGTTACAGCTATGCTTGACCAATGTGACCAGTAATGGAATATTGTGCAGTAAAATATTTCATGTTTTTTGTGTTAGACTAGGTTCATTTAGTGAGGCCAGACGAAAAAGTCCAGACATAGATCTATAGACAATTTTTTATAATATACTAAAATATGATTTATTCAAAACATCTTAGCTCAAATTATTTCTGTACCGCTACTGAAGTTAGAATCCCATATATTCAGTGCTAGTACAGATAAGCAACTAAAAAGATAAATTATTAAAATTATAATAAATGAATTATTTATTTAAACCACATACACCCCATGCAGATACTAAATTAATTAATTTAAAAAATAATATTGTATTATATGAATCATCTATTAATAGTAAAAGATTGTCACATTTTATGAAAACTAGTAGTATGTTAAAAACAAAATAAAAGAAGAATGTCCTTATTTTCTAATTTTGTAAAATCTTGCCCCACACTAGGATTTCTCCTGTGTTGTGGGTATGTTTACAGACACAATACACCCAGACCTGGAACAACTACCTGCAGATCATACAAATATTTGTTCCATGCGGGATTCGAACCCGCGACCAGGAGCGCAGCAGCCGACTGTATCAGCCACTGCACCAACGTGCCGTCGATCCCCTGTAATCATTAGTTTTTTTATAAAACAATAAAAGGCGGTTTATCCCATTTTCACTTGGTAACAAATCTAAAACCTGTGCAGGAATATTCCAAAGGACACAAAAGAAAAACTAATAACTGCTAGGTGTGGCTTATAAAGCCAAATATGACTACACTCAACCCCCTACCTAAGTATGGCGGTGTATAAATATGTAAGGAAGTAGATCTACACATCATTACAGAAGGTCCCTACTTCTTAACATGGCAATGCGTATCTCATGCTAGTTATCCCTGGTAGTTTAGCAGCTATATATATTACGTATGGTGCCGGCTCAGAATGCCACCACCCCATCTCCTCCCATGGGTGTCGTAAAAGTCTACTAAGGTATTAGCCGGAGGATGGGCAGCAGCGTCCTTCAAGTACATTAACAACTCAACTGCGATCGCCAACCCGTCTGCCAAGCGTGGCGATTATGGCAAAAGCCCCCAACGAGCAAACGACACACCCATTACTGTCGTTGTGGTGATCTTTGGGGAGGCCTGTGTCCAGCAGTGGACTTCATTCGGCCGAAATGATGATATATTACAATCGCCCACAGGTTTCCATAAATCATAATAAGTCCGATGTATCAATGGCATTGGTGGATAGGGTTGTTATAACATGCTTAGTTCCTATAATATTAATAAAAAGTTTAAGCAAACTAGGATTGGTTGTGGTTGTAGTTGTGTTTTTATTATTAATAGCCATTCTTGGCTAGCTCCAAAAATGCCACTCATGATTAGGTGGTCCTGAGGTGGGTATTATATAGAAAATACTATAACGATGGAACCACAGGAAATGAGTTGGTTTAGAGAAATTTATAAAAATGTATTCCATATTACACACAAAATATTGCAATCCTATTGGAAACATCAAAGTTATGAGTCAACATAATTTTACACTGTGAAATGCAATTATGCTGACAAAGTAAATCCAGATATAGCAAAATCCACAAGTACACCATTTCAAAATTATGTCTATAATTGTGTTAGATAATGGAGATTTCAAATGGCTGATGCCACTAGTGGTAAATGTAATTATGAGAAATTTGACTTATTATTCATAATTTCTAGAGAGGTTCATACTATAATGATAATGAATTTGCTATGGCTATTACTGCTGACAACTCCCAGTAGACAGCACTCTTCTTCTTCTCTTTGATTATGGCTTCTGTAGAGTATCTTCCACAATTTCGCCAATGTCAAGTATAAAGGCAATGTTGTACGGTGTTTAGATTAATCAATCTTTACATATCCATAAAATATTTCACAAAAATTAACAAATTCTAAAAAATATGTCACAATAACTTAATTAATGTCATACGGCGTATTAACATGTTGGTATAAAAACAAACTTATTGTTTCTGGCTACTAAAAATACACAATTGTTAGGGTATTTAACCTATTATGCAAACTAAAAAAAGTATAAAATAAGTGGTGTGATGAGTGCAGAAATGAGGATTATTAGGTTCTTTTGTGGCCAAGACCACCAGACCCAAATTAGTGACAAATATTGACACAGATGAATATTTAATAGTCCCAGAAAGAAAAAGAAATAAAATCTCCGAAAAACACACATTTCCTGTATAACAACATCCACAAACTACTGACCCCTCACAACCTAAAATTGTGACAAAAGTATTTGCTGGGACTAATTCACAAGCTGTTCATCACCAGTCTGATAGCCAAATACTGAACTGCCACTATATTTGAATCCCGCTTAACAATTTCAGATGGCCATATTTGGTGGGAACTCAGCTTCTCAAATTGGCTGTAAGACTGGTACTAAAGAATATGGCAAAATTAAAGTAGAACTCAAGTTTAGATTGTGTTAATCAAATATAAGCCCTATGCAGTTGGTCCAGCGTTTACATAATTTTTTTGCAATCTGGACTTTAAGTTTTACGTAGTTTTGATTCGCTTTTTGTAATATGGGCCTTTTTTTTGTTGGTGCCCAGTGGAAATTCTTCATGAACTTCCTTCGCCTTGGGGAAGGGCGAAAGGGGTATGCCGTACTCTTACCGGCTAAAACCACTGGAGCGGTCATCTTCGGCACCTAAGGGAGGCTCCAGGTCCTGATCACACGAGTTGTAATATGGGCCTAAGCCATTGGCTTATTATCAAATTGAATTATGATTCTAATAAGAATCTTGTGAGTTTGTTACAAATTGCATCCTCAATACACAGACATTTCTGCGAGTAGAAACTACTAATCTTAAAACTTTATTACATATAGTAATAAAAGATGTTAATAAAGTATACTTCATGTGTGGAACATAGAAATACCCAAAGTTTTAGGGATTCAAATATCAATCTTATTTATTACCACTTCACAGTCTTCCGCAGTGTTGAAATACTTGTTATTTCGATCTTGTTATTGCATCATTGTTGACACAGAATATTTTAATCCATTGGTTAGATACTTTTTCATTAAACAATGTAATATTCATATTTATATTATTGGGGACCCAAGATCATGTGTACATAAAAGCTTACAGATATCTATTTCTCATCCAGGTAGCTGTAAGTGGGCCATCAAAAAATATACTGCAAGGAATATACTAAGATCAATAAGAACTCCCAACATATATTCATAACATTAATATATTTCAAACAATAAGCACTAAAAGCTCATGCATCGACGTGCATTCGCAACAACTATGTACCTACAAGGAAACAGGGACAGGAAATTGTGTAGTGTACACAGTAGTGTACTATACAAAGCCTTGATACCACACCACTGCACAACAAACTAATGTCTTATTCAACGTCACCTTCTCATCGGACACGCTGCCGACGTCGTTCATAGCGTAATTCCCTTCGTCAACCTCCCCGTTTTCTCCATTACTGCGACGAGTTTTCACCATTGCAGAAGTTATGTCGTAACTTTACATCCAAGACTCAAAACCCGTTATGTAATAACCGTAAGACGTTACAAACACACGCAGCTAATAATTTTTTAACAACACAAATGTTTTACACTCAAAATAGAAAACTAGCACGACAAAGGACGAGCGTTATCGCCCGCACATGTCGTTACACAGCGCCATGTTATATGAACAATGTAGTTCTGCTCCCGGCGACGTTTAGAATTGATAACTCACCAATCGAACGCACCGTTTTTTCTAATACACTTTTAATAATAATTCTAAACTAATTCATAGAAGGAAACCATGTAAAATCAATGAATTTAACTGATAGGAAACGAAATCCACAACTCACGATGTTTTTATTGACAACTGTCAAAAATTCCCGCAAATTTGTCATTTTTCGAATTTTACTAGTAATCAGTGCTGTAGCATTGTAGTTCGTCAGTCTTTTTACTTGCAGAAATACACATAGCGCAATTATTCATTATTGATGCTCAAAGTTGTTAACAGCAGATACTAATTTTTAAAACATGTGTGGAACTGTCTGGAGGAAGATATGTTATCGATTATGAATTGGTGATCAATTTTCCATTATATAGGTACATAATCATTACATTTAAATTAATGATTAAAACAATTCAGTTTACGCACTAACGTTATCTCAATATTGTAATATGGGAAGAAAATCGTTTCCTTTTTGCAAAACATTAATATGAGTAGCCGCTTGCGCACATAATTAAACGATGTACACCACTAGCCATAGTGATTTGGTACCAGTTGGTTAATAAACATCGATGAAATTTTGAACAGAAAGTTGGTAATCTGAAAATATTGGGATTGTGTTATTTTATGCATGTTAAATATTAAGATGCATGTACCGCTATCATTTTTTCAAAGATCCACACATGTTTGTGCAGAAGATGTATGTTTTGCAGAAAAATAATGTCGCCGTATCTTCAATCGGTAAGTCTAACTCATGATTAATAAGCATTAAAATAGGAAACTGTTTCAATCATAATAAGTTTATATAGATATTTTCACATGAAATTTATAAGTATATTTTGTTCGAATGTTTAAACACGAGCAGGTCCCGCAATGCATACAGGAATTACTTATGAATGCCTCAACTTTTACCTTTTTGTACAATTTTATATTAAATACTGTGAATGAAATTTTAATACTTTCTAAGGTATCTGATAAGATGTTAGTAGTCTGCGGCGGATATGAGTAACTTTGCTATGGCCCTTGCCTTGTTATTATTCAGTTGTAAATAGATATAGGTTGAAGTCAACTAGGGTTACGTTAGCACTTATTTTCAAGATAAATAGAATAATAATAATACTTTGTTTTAATGTTTGAATGAGACATTACAGGTTTTAACAACGAAGTCCAAAGATTAAAATAATTGACGAAGAACGATAAACTTGAAGATGACTAAAAAGGTTAATAATGATACCAACGTGAAGATTATTAATATGGATATATTTATTTATTATATTCTTTATTGTACACCAGTTATTAAAAAGTAACTCTTTGAATATAGAGTACAATGGGTGGCCTTATCGCACACGGCGTATTCTTCCAGGCAACCTTAGGATGGAAAAAAATTACTGGACAGGATATGGGGTATACTAATATGAAGATGACAAATATGGATAAGACTGATATAATATTGAATTTGATATATCTCCTTTTGTACACATTAAAACTAAATATATATATATATACACTATTTATGATTACACTAAACATAAAAAAATAACAATGTATATAATATATATATATAAAACAATAATATGTACTTAGGCGTCAAAGAATACCTGAATCGGTATCAATAAAAAATCGGCTCGCTGCATGCCTACGTTTAGGTGCTCTTTGTGTTGCTCCTCATCTGTGTCACTGCGGTGAAGCTGTCGACCGCCTCGGACACCATGGCTTGTCTTGCATTAAAAGTGCAAGTCGCATAGCACGGCATGCCAATATTATTGACATTATTCGTCGTGCTTTTGTCACAGCCGGCGTGCCAGCTGTTTGGGAACCCAATGGCTTAGCACGTAACGATGGTAAAAGACCGGACGATATGTCGTTACTGCCATGGATGATGGGTAGGCCTCTGGTGTGGGATGCAACTTGTGTCGACACCCTTGCTCCATCCCACCTTCCAAGCACGGCAAGCTGTGCTGGCGCTGCCGCTTCTGCAGCTGAAGACTTCAAACGGCGCAAATACAATAACCTTATTGGCAATTATTGTTTTGAGCCGTTTGGGGTCGAAACGCTTGGGTCATGGGGTCCGAGTGCACGTCAGCTTTTCAAAGATATAGCTAGACGGTTGGTCGACACTTCGCCTGATCAGAGGGCTGGCCTTTTCTTTGGCCAAAGAATAAGCATTGCCATTCAACGTGGCAATGCTGCCAACCTTCTAGGAACATTATCAACTCGAGCTTTGGCGCGAGCGGTTCATGCTGCCACAGTACGCGCAAAAGCGCGTCGTTGAGGCTGTCTTGCCGCTCTTCGGAGCCTGGCTCCAAAGGAGCGAGCGCGTCACATTCCGCCTGACGCAGGTATTCACCGGACACGGTTGTTTCGGTGCGTACTTGCACAGGATAGGAAGCGAGGTCACGGCACAGTGCCACCACTGCGGAGACGACCAGGATACCGCACAGCACACGCTCGGAGAGTGCCCTGCATGAGCTACCGAGCGGCGGATCCTGGTCGATCGGATCGGGCAAGATCTCTCTTTGCCAGCAGTAGGCTATGCTAGCAGGGCATGATAATTGGAGTGCTGTGGTCTCCTTCTGTGAGAGCGTAATGCTCCAGAAGGAGGTCGCGGAGCGGGATCGAGAGAGCCTTCCCTCAGCTAGAGGGGACGGCCGCTTTACAGTCATCCCCTCCGAGATGTGCCTAAAGGCGTGGCACCAATGGGTGGCTCTAGATGGAGATTATTCGAGTTCCTGGAGCCTCCCTTCGGTGCCGAAGATGACCACTCCGGTGGTTTTAGCCGGTAGGAGTCCGGCATACCCCTTCGCCCTTTCCCGGGGCTAAGGAAGTACATGAAGTATTTCCACCGCATCAATAAAAAATAAATAAAAAAAAGGAACATTATCAGCTGACAGCGATGAGGAGGTATTCTTTGACGCTGTACATATTATTCTTTTATATATATATTATATACACAGTTATTTTTTTATGTTTAGTGTAATCATAAATAGTGTATATATATTTAATTTTAATGTTTACAAAAGGAGATATATCAATTATTTGATTTTTATCTCGATATATATTGATTTTAATTATTAATTAAACAAACATATTGAATTTTATATATAATTCTACGAAAGACATTAAATAGACTTACAAAACGCAAGAAATAATTAACGACAGGCCAGGCAGTATGATCAATAGACTATAGTCAGCGCAAACAGGCGAACGAACGAAAAAAATCAATAATATCATGTAAATTAGTCAGAGTAATCTTTTCGAAATTGTGGAAGATAATCTACAGAAGCCATAATTTAAGAGAAGAAGAAGAAAGTAATCTTTTATGTTTACATTTAGTAGTTAAAGTAGTAAATGTATATATATTCGTCTACATACTAAGTTTTAATTTGCCCCAAATTTGTTATACGTTGCATACTGACATTTGAAATTCTGTAGAAGTCGTGTTTATTTAATAAAGTGATAATAAATAACAAAGCTCATGTATGTATACGCGGGGATTAATTATAAATAGGTCCTGCTGTGTGGAAATAGACTTATTAATCTTGTGACTGACCAGAGCATAATATTGAAACCAGTAAAACTTCCCGGAGTTGTATCAATAATTCATAAAATAATAATTAAATAAAACAAAAACTGATCTTACTATGGCTGAGAATCCAGCGCCCATTTCTCCAATAGGTGAACAAAAAGAATTGTTAATAAACTCTTCATGCAAACAGCAACGCGAAGTTGACTTGGATGAAGAAATATCAGCAAGAATGACAGCATCATACAGTGAGATATCTTTTCACTCTGACCAGAGCCAAGCTGAGGAACAAGAGAAAGCCCCAGGTCCATCTAGACCCTATGACTTACCATCAGAAGACCGTAAACATGAAAAAATCCCTTTAGACATAGATGGGCATGTCAGATATGAAGGAGATATGACACATTATGTAGCAGATGATTTAGAGTTCAAAATAAAAATATCAAGCCCAGTTGCAAAAAGAGGTGAAACTCCAGTATTTGGAAGTTCTAGTGCATCTCGCTCTAGTACACCATCAGGCAAGCTATATAGACAAATATTAGCACCTCAAATTGGACAGATAGATATAACTGTATTACATGATCTTGAATATGAAGCACAGAGAATCGCACAGTCAGTTGATAACTTAATTGAAAATTTATCTAGTATTTTGCATTCTAATTCTTCATTAACTGCTGAAAATATGGAGGTGTACAAAGATGCAGTAGGCAAAACATGTGATGCAATGGATAATAACATTAAGAGTATGTACACAATTCTAGCAAAAGGTGAAGAAGTCTCTCAAGCTATGATCCCAGTACAGGCACAAGTGGCAAGGATAGCAGAAATAAAGAGACTTCTTCAATTATTTGAGAATAATTTCTAGATATATAGTAGTTACACACACTTAATGAAGTATGTGTTATCTTCTATACAAATAAATAAAATTGAAGTGTGTTTGTAATGTCAAAATAACAGCTTTTTACTAAATACGAAAGGATATATGGTACCAACAACAATTTTGTTTTCATCATTTCAACCGAATGAAGTCCACTGCTGGACACAGGCCTCCCCCAAATATCACCACAACGACCGATATGGGTGTGTTGTGGACCCTTTGGTGGTTTTGCCATAATCGCCACACTTGGCAGACGGATTGGCGATTGCAGTCTGCTACTCACCCTCCGGCTAATCCCTTAGTCGACTTTAACGACACCCACGGGACGAGATGCGGTGGTGGTATTCCGAGCCGGCACCGCACTGTCTGTTAGTTCCCGCTAATCTCCGAAATGGCTGGCTTGATTTCTACAGGACTTTCACTGGTAGATAGCTGATGTTATAAGGCATAACTTAGGCTACTTTTAGTGTAGAAAAATAATTAGGGTTCTGTGCAAAAAAACTTAAGCCCATGAAATCCAATATACATACATACATACATACATACTCAAAATTATATTTATATAATTCAATTTCTTTTAAATTAAACTATGGGTCCCAGCTAGTAATATCATATAAATGTTTAATAATAAATAAATCATTTCTATTTCAGGCAAATTCACCCATATTTAGTTACAATCATCTCACTTACATCAAAACTAACTTAATATAAGTATTACACTAAAGTTAGTTTAATTTAAATATGTACACACTGCCGTGCAGTGGTGCCGGCTAAAAGTACCACCACCCTATCTCATCTCTTGGCTGTCGTAAAAGGCGACTATGGGAGTAGCCAGAGACTGGACTCTTGCATACATTTATAACTTAACTGCGATTGCCAATCCGTCTGCCAAGTGTACCGATTATGGCTACTATATATATATAATGTAGTCTGTGGCTACTACCCATAGTCAGCTTTACCTGCAGAAAGTAGAGCGTTTCTGGACGAAATTATGAATCTCTTTAAAGAAACCTACTCTGCCGTATTACCACCCTAACGATTTTGTCACTAGATCTGAGCCCCCAGTACGAGTTTCTTTTCAGAGCCGAAACTGCGATTGGCCCGCTCCAAACTCTTCAACCAATCGGAGCGCTGAATGCGGAACGTGTAGTTTACTATTACGTTTCGATTGTCTAGAGAAAGATAAAACGTAACTCTTACTAGGGGTACTGGTGAGCTCTAGTGTGATCTTACGAGAACCTGAAGCCCCCCGTCAGTGCCGAAGATGACCACCCAGTGGTTTTAGCCGGTAGGCATACTCCTTTGCCCTTCCCCAAAAGAAGTTCATGTAGAATTTTCACTCGACATCAATAATACAAATAAAAAAAAGTACTGATGACTATTGTGACCCCTTTTGGCGATTTATTTTTGCCGTTTAGCCAATTTTTGTTTTTCAGCGACTCCTAGGGATACTTGAGTCTTCTTCATCTATCCTAAAAAGTTTCTATAGTATATTAGTATTAATATTTTTGTTTTGACGATACAATATAATTATTACAACTAAACAATGTTATCTTTTTTACAATTATTACGGTTGTTTTTCCATACATAGAATTACTTGATATAATAAAAAATGAGGTATTTGACATATTATATATTTCAATATTTGTTACGTTAGTCTGGTACTTTTAAAGAATTAAGTGGTCTGCAGTAACGATTGAATCAGTGTTTATTGTTATTACTTAACAATATTTGAACAATGATTATTCCTCTTCCTGTGGTCCCTAGTTACATGGGGTTGGCGAAATATAGTCATATTGCAAAAGAGTTTTACAGTCGACGACCTGCCTGACACTAACCCTTTTTGGGTATGATACTAGTAGTCGGTACTTTATCCGCCACCTACGGGTAACCCAAAGTGTTTAATGGTAATGGTGCGCACCGAGTTCCAAACTCCCTTAGTCGCCTTTTACGACACCCACAGTATGGGATAAGGTAGCCTTACTCGTGACCGGAGCTACACGGCAATTTGAACATGTACTACAACCGCTCAATAGATGGCATTACAATATTGAAGCTTCTGTTTTTTGGAGTTTAATCCTTAAGAAATTATTTGAGTTACAAGGCCCCGGTACGGAAAATTTATGAGGAGTAAAATCAAGTGTAACACTCGGGAAGTTGAGGCGTTACGTAGAAAGAGACAAACATATATATCTGTAGGATTGAACGTGCAAAAGAATGAGATGGAATACATTACACATTATTATAAAATAAGTTAGATTATAAGTAATTATATACAAAGAAAAGAAGATATTTTCTAAAGACTATGAAAATTGATGTCGTTATAAAAATAAATAATATGTTATTTTGAAATTCTAGATAAACTTAAACTTTAATTCTAGTCGCTTTATTAATTTCATCAAATCAAACAAATAATAATAGCAACCTCAAAAAGTGTATTTTTTATGTATTTGTTGAGTGGTTATAGCTACTTAAAAAGGTGAATTATACATTGTTTTTCGAACTCGCAACTGAAACGCTTATGCGAAACACGCCTATCTTAGTATTATTGTTAAATTAAGATTATTAGAAAAACAGAATGTACGATAATAGATTATAATTTTTTGCCATAACCGATTGTCAAAATAATTGAATCGACACATCACTACTGAAAAATCCAACCGTCGCAACTAGTGGTGTTCAAAAAAGCTATATGGCAATAGCGCGCTACCGACTATCTTCTATATATATATAAAAATGAATGTTTGTGTGTATATCCTTTATAAAATCGTAAACTATGCATTTGATAATGTCATGATCTTCAGCAGAGTGTTGTGCATGAGCCCACAAAGGTTTCTGAGTTGGTACGACTAATTTTTGACAAATGGCGCCACTATCCAATGAATTTCGTTTCTATATATATAAAATTAAACGGCGGGTGAACCGCGGGTCCCAGATAGTAATATATATATAAATTACGCGTGACGTTGTTTGTCCGCTATGGACTCCCAAACTTCTAAACCAATTTTAATGGACGGCGTGGTTGGTGCAGTGGCTGATACAGTCGGCTGCTGCGCTCCGGGTCGTGGGTTCGATTCCTACACGAAGCAAATATTTGTATGATCTGCAGGTATTTGTTCTGGGTCTGGGTGTATATTGTATGTGGCATTTATGTCTGTAAACGCACCCACGACACAGGAGCAATAATAGTGTGGGGCAACGTGTTAAAAAAAATATTGCACACTGTGTGCAGTTTTATCCAACTTAAAAGATACGATAGTTTATATTTCAATTAATAATCGCAATATTATTTTATTGCGAATCATTTGTTTATTATCTGACAACGATTCATAATTATGACTAGTTGTCAGATAATAGTTAGTTCGATTGTTAGAACAAATGGCGGTATAAGGTAATTAGTTGACTGGATTGAATAAGTTTCCAATAGATGGCGCTATGTTAAAAGTACAAACGTTGTCTACAACTCTTCATTCCACTTTCAATCATTACTACATCCCCACACAGTGTAGTAAGTTAGTTAATTTTTATTTAACTACAAATATATTTACTAAAAATAGTTTATATGGCAAAACGACGTTTGCCGGGTCAGCTAGTATGCTATAAAACAAATACCGCACCATTTTACATGCAATATTTTTAAGGAAGCGAACTACGCGATAAAAGTGTGATCAATATTCTCCCGTCACACTAAATGTTGGTGGATCGATAGTGCGCTTTATATGTACAGCGCGCTGTTTCAGTTATATTATTGAATCTGTTATAGATCTTCAATATGCAAAGTAATATTTATTCAAATAAAATGGAGCAGTATAGGAAAGTTATAGAAGTTTCCTTCATACTTTCCAGGCTTGAAATATATGATTTTTATGTATGTACACGGCTACGCATCAACCTCGTCCAACCATCGCTTGGACTTTGAACTATTAGAAGTTGAACGCTGTGAATCGTGCGAGAGGGTGTAGTACTTTTTGTCGTTACGTCGCGCTCTTTTACATACTCGGCTACACATCAATCTATACAAAACCTGTTAAGTTTGAGCGTGCGGCACACACCACCATGCGGTGCTCTATCCATAATATATATATTTATAGATACGTATCATAAACGTTCATTTTGTAAGCAAGTTTAGCTAGTCTCGTAATACATTATTTTTTATTTACGCTGCGCCTGAGCGCATATACATCTATTATTATTATATATATATATAATTATTACAAATTTTACACTTAATATTAAGTCCCGCTTTACCTATTCTAGAAGCCCGTTTCGGTAGGAAACCGAGCGGCTCAAATAGGTATAGCGGGACTATGAAGTGGCATTTCAGTATTCAGCCGTTAGTTAGATAATTGTATTTATGACTTGGAAAAGACAGACCGTAAACGAATCAACTTAAAAAAATGTTAAGTATTAACAACCAAATAATACTATTTATTTATTTATTTATTTGTATGATTTATTTCTCACCACAATAATAAAAAAGAAAGTTGTAACAGAATACAATAATGCCCAGTTACAGTATTATTCAAATTTACTGTGGGACACTGGTGCCTAAGCTAGGCCGAAGCCTGTGTTTCAGGTCACCAGGCCTTCCTAGTCCAGAAGTCCAATTTTGCTCTTTCCTAAACTGTGCCATTTAATGTTTTTCCATTTTCTTCTTCTTCGTGTATGTAACTGTTGTTTCCTATTGTTAAAGTTTTGTTGATGAATACTCTCTACTATAGAACAAGATCAGTGATGGCATAGTGGTTGAACGTTTCACTTCTATACTGGAGAGTTAGAGTTCGATTCCCGGCCGCACCTCTGACTTTTATCAGATTGATTATCACTTGCGTTAACATTGAAGGAAAATATCGTGCGGAAACCTGCACACCTGAGGCAAAGCCGCATAAGGCCAGCATGGCATAAAGTTGGTTAGTATTAGATCAATAAAATTATGACTTCAAGGTCTACTGCCTACTATGCTAAGCAAAGCAAGCGTTTATATGAATGTGGACATTATTATATTCGAACGTTCACGTTGGGATCCGAACGGTGAGCGATATTTTTCTTCAAAAAAGTGCGTAAAGCAACAACAAACAAAAAACTATTCTGTGATTGGCCGATGCCACGATAGGCAGTCCCTTTCGTACAATTCTGTGCATCGCATATAGCATAGTTATGGTTATATAGGGCTTCGAGCTTGACGCGTACCCGTGTATACCTAATTATTCTCGGTCACCACCGTAGGTCGCCACCACAGCACAGAGTACATTTTGTATATATTGAGAGTTATGCTTATTTTCTTCTTCTCTTAGATTGTGGCTTCTGTAGAGTATCTTCCACAATTTCGCCAATGTCAAGTATAAGGCAACGTTGGATATATGAGGATCGCCACCCTCTCCCGCTGTCAATGTCATGAGCGATTGGTTGTCATATTGACATTAGTTGTCATAATGTAATTCATTCCGTCATATCGCATCGACCGAGGTGCTTGTAAAATTAAAAAGATAGAAAAATGTGTTTTAAATCAAGAAAAATGTAAATTCAATTACTAACATGAATGTCAACATCTTTATTAGATTAACCGCACAGTTGTTGGTCTCATGACCATATAACATTCAGCTGCTACACAGATACCACGTATAAATGGGTGATGTTCTAAGCTTATTTTCTGTGATAATAATGAAATTTAAATCTAAGTTCAATGAAAGTAAGATTTATTTTCACTATGATCTTCCGTGGGAGAAGCTGAAGTCGGTGAAGTGGATGAATCAGAAAGCCACCTCTAACAGGGCTTATGTGCCCACGACGGTGAGTAGTTGGTCTCTCATAATACCAAAGATATTTTATTATAACGATAATGAGCTCCAAAGAAACTGGTATAAATTTTCGTGTGTTAGAATGACAAATACAGTTTGAAGTTTAAATAAACATGTATTTCATATATCAATGTATAATATTGACAGAGGCAGACAGTACTTTGTCGTAATATTTGAAATATTTGTGAATGAAACTATGATTGATGACAGTAAGCAATTAATTGTGAGAATACTAGTTTATCTCATTTATCCTATTACAATTTTGTGAAATGTTTTGATGTTAATGGATTGTTACATCAAGTAAATAAGATTTGTTTGTTATAGATTAACTGACTTTTGTAGCAAATATGCATTTTTGTCAAGACAGCCTGCTATGTTCGGAGAGCCTTATGCCCAGCTATGGACCAAATGCTGAATTGACTTAATGGCTCAATGCCACTGCAAATCCACATAATATAATTACTGTCAGCTCCCCCTAATGGAAGACAGTGATAGGATGAGTTAATGCTTTAGTTATCAAAAGATTTACATTGTTGTTGTCATAAAATACTTTCTTTTCTCATCACCATAATTTATGAATTTTGAACATTTGGTTTTATTCGTTACTTTTTGTAATCTGTATTTGGTTTTTATAATATATTTATCAAGAGTAAAACCAATGTGTTCAATTTAAACAGGCATAAAAGTGGCCTTCTGAGCTCTACCTAGCCCCATGAGGGCTAGCCTTATATTGTTAAGGTCTACTTTACAAGATGGAAGAGACTAGGTCCATATTACAGAACCTTCCTCAAGTCAAGTTTGATCTTCAATCACCTGATTACTGTTTAAGCATAGAATCCGTGTTTGAGTATTGGTCATATTCCAGAAGTGTAATCAATCCAAACTCAGCTAAAACAAGAATTCTAATCATGCCTCAAGCACATATTACTCATTGTCTATGCATTAGCCTGTTTTATATTACGATTTATTTACATGACTAACTTTACTAACTAACGGATCTGCTCAGAATAAGAAATAATGAAATGTACCTCAAAAACCCTATTGATTAGAAAATATAAATATTCACAAAGTAGTTCCTCTTGTGTGTAATAATAATTTCATAGTTAGGATGTGTCATAACATGGCTGTACCCAGGGGAGTGGGGAGGAAAGGAGCATCTGCATGGAACTAGCCTACCAGCAGATAAATGTACATTTCTAATTTTGTTGATATAGTTTCCTACACATTTGCCACCTTAGGCCAAAACCTGGGTAAACACCCTACCGCGTTTACCCCTCTGCCTGAGTTTCAGACCATAAGTAACAATTTCGTAAGACGAGACTTCTTTTTTAAACAAAATAAATAGTAAACATTTTTATTAAAGGCGCCTATAAATCACTGATAATAAATTTAGGTACCTATATGTACTTAAGTCTGCAACGTTTAGTTTTCCCGACGAAACGTAAATAATAACGTAATAAAATTCATCTACAAACAATTCAAATTCGTAACAGATAGCTAGCAGATATCGTGTAACGCGTGTTTGTACACAAAATGAAACGTTCTGCTGATGGGAAATCTAAATATATTATGCTCATTAAATGTTAAAGCTTCAAAAAGTAGTACGAAATAAACTTGAATTAAAATCTTGTACTAATGTACCTTTTGGTCTGAGCGTATCTATGTACCTACACATATTATGCCGGGTATTTTATTGATGGACAAAAGATTAAAAGACCTCTCCAAAGTTGCACATAAAATAACCGAAAGTCCGATTCTCAACCGCGTGTTCCCCGGAAAAGAATAAGCCAGTTCTCGACACGTAAGTAAGTCGTGACGCAAAAGGCCAGGGATTGTGTCAAGAGTGGGCTGCAGATTCCTGCGTGCAAATAACTTACTGTGATCAGTTCACCCTTAGTTAGCCTTCGGTTAGATAAAGAGAATCTACCTGGCCGTAGGAGTCTTAATTGTCGATAAATAATATTTTAAGTATATCAGGTATTTTTGCTGTTTATTACGTAAATAATCTTTTCTCTCTTAATTAATGTAAAAATATCCGATAATAATAAAATCCGTGTGGTGTCCGGATTAAGAATATAGCACCATTCCATCTCCTCACGTGGGGGTCCTAAAAGGCGACTAATGGACTCTAAACCAGAGGGATGGGCAGCAGCGTCCTTTCTGTGGAACAGTAGCCATTCTGCGCTCACCAATCCGCCTGCCAAGCGTGGTGAGTACTGGCAAATTCCCCCAATATGATGACACAGTTGTGGAAATCTATGGGGGAGGCCTCGGTTCCACGGTTCAGTAGTGGAAGTTGTATGGCCGATATGATGAATGTAAAAAGGGAGTAATAAACAAAAATGTACTTAAAAAGCAATAATATACGTAGTACTTGAAACATATAGTAACATATATATCAATGACTTGAAAGAAGTTTCATGGACGATTGCTCTGTAAGTAATTCTCTGTTTGTTTAATTTACTCTAGCAAAACCATAACATTTATTCACATAATAAAAAATGATTTTATCTTTTATCATCATATCAGCTGCTAAACGTCAATTTCTGAACAAGGACTTCCCAAGTTACCATCGTACTATAGAAACCAGTTTTTTCTATTTTACCTTTTCGTAGCACAGTAATAAAGTACGCTGTAGGTAAGTGCATTCAGATTAAAACTAGAAACTTCCCATTATCATAGATGTAAACATATAATATTCAGACAAAGCGGACCCCCTCAAATTTGCTAGTTAATCGCGTGTGAATCTGGAATGTTCTTTTGTGTCGAAACCTAACCAGGAAGCGGCCATATAAATTGCTATTGCGCGCTTATAAAATCTAGGACGTCCTGGTAAACTCGACACTATTCGGGAAAAGGTGCCACGTTCACAACTGGTGTTTCGGTTCTCGATGCAATCTGCAATGTCCATAATATACAAAATATATCCTCGTTATTTCTATCCAAAATTATCTCGAGTGATCTAATATTTACTCAGCGCAGCCGCGAAAAGTGAAAAGTAGCGTATACTTGTTTTCTTTATTCCGTGAGCGTATATAAATGAATTACGCAACGCCTGTTTACACATAAAATTAACTCTGTTTAGTACATGTCTCATTGATATGAAGAACGAGCGTGCAATCACGGAAAGCGTGTCACGCGATGAGGGGATGTTAGTGATGTTACACGATTATTATTTTACGATCGTCGATCATGTACACCGGTTGTATCGTAAATATTCACATCAACATTCGAATTATTGATTGTCTCTTTTTTTAAATACCATATTCTGTATTGTGCATTCATATGAGTCGTCATTCAATCATTATGTCGTGTAACTGGTTTCCATGTCTGTTTATCTTTATTTATTATCAATCTCGAAAATTGCTGGTACGGATTGGTTGAGTTTTTATCGAAGAGAGTTTTTCATTGCTTCGTTTTAGAGCCATGTTTCGTGCAGTTTTCAAAAATCGTTAAAAATTAAAAATACATCTTATGTATTTCCATGTTTTATTGCTTCTTATTTAGGTAGGTACTTGAAAACGTACGTATACATCAAATAGTATCAAGCTTTTAACACTTACCCAGATATTAGTCTGCATCTGTCTCACTGCACAGAATTTGATTACTACTGAGTTAACGGTGAAGGAAAACATCGTCAGGCAACCTACACACCTGAGAGGGCTCAATGATGTGTTTAGTCCACCAACCCACACTAGGCCAGCGTCGTGGACTAAGGCCTAACCATTCTCATCGTGAGAAAAGGCCCGTGCCCAGCAGTGGGACAGTAATGAGCCGATTATGTCTCACTGCAGGGCAAAGCCTCTTCTTCATGCAAAGAAGGAATTATCATTGATGAACTCGCTTATTCACAGCGTGTTGGCGATTTGAGATAATTGCGTTTAGGTTTCCTCACGATGTCATCTGTAGTCAGCGGTGTCTTAGATTAACCAAGAATGTATCTACATATGACATTAAAGAAGTAACATGCTAAGTTTTGGACGCTATTCTATTAAGTATTCTATCCATCATATTATTGTTGTCTATTAAAGTATTTAATAATAGAAAATAATCTCACTTTATTCTCCTAACACTAACGAGAAAGAGAAACGTAAAAGTAAGTGCTTTTTTGTTTTTATTTACAACACAACGCTCATTACCAGACCAATACGTCATCTTCATCATCATATCAGCCAAAGAACATCCACTGCTGAACAAAGGCCTCCCCGATAGATTCCCACATCTGTGTCGTCGTTACGGGGAGAATTTTCTAGTACTCATCACGCCTAGAAGGTGGGTTGATGAGGGTCGTATGGCTACTGTTCCACATGAAGGGTGCTGCTGCCCATCCCTCTGATTTGAGTCCCTTAGTCTTAGATATGGAGTGGTGCTATATTCGTAATCTGGACAAGACGTGGAATCCCAAACTACAAAATAAAAGATATCCCTCATTACCAGACCAATACTTAAAATCTCATCATTTTGTACGCGAATACACCACAATGCGTCCGCCTAATCCCACATCTATTTCGTTTTGCATCTCAACAATGGGATACGGGTACGTTAACATGCGAAGCTGTCACTCTAAATGATGTTTCGACTCTCAACCAAGATAGATCCATCTAAAGTTCAGCTTACTCTGTATTGTACATACGTGATCTTGTTTGTGATTTAATATTGCTATATTTTAACGTGGCAGCACTGGTGGCTCTTACCGGTTGATTTCGTTTATTTTTGCCATAAATCTTATCATCAAGTCAACCAAAAACTGCTCACTGCCGAACAAAAGCCTCCCTCATAAGACGACCGGTTACATGCCGTGTGTCCTGATTTTAGGGGGAATTTTCTGGTACTCATAATATTTATCTAGGTATCAAATATTACGATGTGATAATGATGCTGGTTTTGGTTTGTCGATCTACCGTCAGTTCATCGCAATTCCCTGCTTGACAGGCCTGGCCCAAGCGAGATAAAGGCATCATTAATGATTTTTCAATGAATGTCTATAGACTTTACACCGAAGATCCTGAAATGACAATAATACTGCGCAAGCTAAATTGAAAGAAAAATGAGTTGTCGAAATTGTTAACGATGATTCATAAAAGAATATTAAATGGATTTTAAAGTTTCTAATAATTAATAAAATACAATTCATAACCCAATAACCCTAGTACCCATCTAAAAAATGTCTAACGCGCCAAAATAAGTTTTCACTTCTGTCGGCACTCCCGGAGTGCAACCCGTATATATGTATATATTTTTTAAATTCTATCGTAATCATGTCGGTCGTGGCAATTTCCGTGTGATGTCCGGATTAAGAATACCTATAACGCCATACCATAAATGTCGTAAAGGGCGACTAAGAGACTCGTTAAACTAGAGGGGTGGGCAGCGGCGTCCCTTCTAGAGAACAGCAACCATTTTGAGCTCACCAACCCGCCTGCCAAGCGTGGTGAGTACTGGCAAATTCCCCCCAAAATGACACACGGCAAGTGACCGGGTCGGTTATGGGAGACGCATTTGTTCAGCAGTAGACGTCATTTGGCGATGATGATAATGATATCAGGCATAGCACATCTACTGCAGAACAAATGTCTCTCTCATATATTTCCATAACTACCGGTTATATGGCGTTTGCATCCAAATCCAAAAACATTTTTTTGTTTTATAGTAATGGCTAATTAGATTTCGTTCGTTCGTTTCAGCCAAAACCAAGTCCACTACTGGACACAAGTCTCCTTCAAAGATCGCCACAACAACCTGTCTGGGTATGTTATGTACTCATTGGGGGGGTTTGCCATAATCGCCACGTTTGGCAGGCGGGTTGGCGGTTGCAGTTGAGTTGTTAATGTACTCGAAGGACGCTACTGCCCATCCTCCGATTAATCCCATAGTCGCCTTTTACGACACCTACGAAATGAGATGGGTTGGTGCTATTCGTAGCCGGCACCACACGGTAATTAGATTTGCAGTCAAAGGAAAACCAAGCGGGTTAAGTTCTGCTGTCTGATAACATCAAGAGACTTTTTATATCAAGTCTCGTGACGTGAACTTCGAACGGACCTAGATTTAACTTCTGTGTATCTATAATCCTTGCATATTAATACTACAGCAATCATCAATGACGCATATTATTTGAAAAATGTTTATTAAATAAATCCGCTAGTTGGGTGCCAGTAGTACGCAATGTTCACCAAGCAAGTGTCAAATCTAGAAATATAATAATAATAATAATTTCGGCCGAATGAAGTCCACTGCTGGACATAGGCCTCCCCCAAAGATGTCCACAACGACCGATATGGGTGTGTTGTGGGCTCATTGGGGGGTTTTTGCCATAATCGCCACGCTTGGCAGACGGGTTGGCGATCGCAGTTGAGTTGTTAATGTACTTGAAGGACGCTGCTGCCCATCCTCCGGCTAATCCCTTAGTCGACTTTTACGACACCCATGGGAGGAGATGGGGTGGTGGCATTCTGAGCCGGCACCACACGGCTAATCTAGAAACATCTTACTTAATTTGGTTTTGTTCCGCATATTAAAGTGTATAATAGTAAATACAAGTGTGGATGACATCTGCTGTAACTTCATAGATTTTAAATGATAGTGAATATACAATTTAGAATAAGTGACACATGCTGGTATTGGCGGGAACTTAAGATTACCAATAAAAGAACTTCAAACTTTGTTAGCAGCCCATTTCCCAGAGGCGATGAACTGACCTACTGTTTTTAATTCAATTCATAATAAGAATCAATTATGATTCTACCCGAACTCAACCGAATAAGTCCTCTGCTGGACAAGGCCTCCCCCCAAGACCGCCACAACGAACGGTCTCGGTGTGTGGTTTGCTCATTGGGGGATTTTGCCATAATCGCCGCGCTTGGCAGGCGGGTTGGTGATCGCAGTTGAGTTGTTAATGTACTCGAACTGCCCATTATATAGTATGGTAATCTTTATTCGGTAAATTGAACTAAACGTTTTCTAGCTTACGTAGAGTAAACAAACCCTACATTGATAACTAGCAGCGCGCCGCGGTTTCACCCGCTTAGATCGGGATAAAAAGCCTATGTGTTAATCCAGGGTATATGCTATCTACATACCAAATTTCATCCAAATAGGTTCAGCCGTTTGAGCGTGAAAGAGTAATAAACATCCACAAATACATCTATACAAACTTTCTTATTTATAATACTAGCTGGGACGCACGGTTTCACCCGTGTTTAATTTAAAATAAATTTAGATTACTTCGGCAAAAGTGTCTACTTGACATAGAATATATATATTGGATTTCAAGGGTTTTATTTTTTTGCGCGGTAACCTAATTATTTTTCTAAAATAAAAGTAGCCTAAGTTATTCCTTATAACATCAGCTATCTGCTAATGAAAGTCCCGTCAAAATCAGTCCAGCCGTTTCGGAGATTACCCGGAACAAACAGACAGACAGAGGGACAGACAGACAAGCAAAAAATTTAAATATCGTTTTTGTAATATGTACTGTAATACTATCATATGCATTCAGTAAAAAGCTGTTATTTTGACGTTACAAACAGACACTCCAATTTTATTTATTTGTATTTGATTAGTCGGATGATATATGTGTTATATTTTAACAGTGTCATTTTATTACGTCGAGTCCTAATTGATTGAGTTAGCAGGTAACCACTTATCGCAATACAACATCATAATATATACAGGCTGCGTTTTTTAACCAACACTGATAACTATATTGACTTCGAATATGTACCTACGTATGTTTACTTGAATACTAGGTTCGGTTAAGTCGTATAATTTATTGTAACATAGGCAATCTCTTTTATTCTCCAAAGTAAAACGTAAATCTTATTAGCCTAACTACATACATATTTTCCGTGTGGTGTCCGGATTTTCCGTGTGGTGTCCGGATTAAGAATATAGCACCACTCCATCTCCTCCCGTGGATGTCGTAAAAGGCGACTAAGGGAATCTAAACCAGAGGGATGGGCAGCAGCGTCCCTTCTGTGAAACGGTAGCCATACTGCGCTCACCAACCCGCCTGCCAAGCGTGGTGAGTATTGGCAAATACCCCCCAAAATGATGACACAGTTGTGATAATCTATGGGGGAGGCCTTTGTTCAGCAGTGGACGTATAAATGGCCGATATGATATGATGATACATATTTAATAAGATAACTTAATTTATATCTACTTGCGTACCTACATAAGCACGTAGATAATATATTAAGCCAAAATATAGTACATATTTTTCTTTAAAAAGCATCACAGAGAATATATGCCTACAAATTAGAAATGTTGTTTCTTTCAAAACCAGTCTATAAAAGTGGAACTTAGCCATTGGATAGTGTGTGGTTCGAGATTATATTAACATTCGTTTATTTTTATTTTTTATTTACTTACACTATGGATCTCTGTAATCTGAAATAAACAATTATTATTTATTATTATTATTAGCTCGATAAACTGGACTCTGACCGACCACAAAGGAATGAAATTCAATTTGCCAGCCATACACCAGACCAAGAGATGCAAGGCCGATAACATCGATGCAAGAGTTCCGGCTTTGTTGCTAACCCATGTGATATCTAGTCGTTGTGGTTTCTGGCATAAAATTGGAGATGAACCGAGTATGTCTAACCGAATACGGACATTCGGGCGAATGTTCAGTTAAAAATATACAGAACAGAATATACGGCAGGGTTTAGCGCGATTTGTCATGTATTGCAAACTTACAAGTCTGTGCGTGTAGAGCGTATTGAATCAATCGACCCTTCCGTCCGCTGACACGGCTAGTCCGCTACCCCGAGCCTGTCACTGCATCATCCAGTTTGCAGCATAACTTTGACACGTGCGTTTGTTTTTGTGTACGAAGTCAATCATCAATTCGGCCGAATGAAGTGCACCGCTGGACACAGGCCTCCCCCAAAGATCACCACAACGACTGAAATGGTGTGTGTTGTGGGCTCATTGGGGGTTTTGCCATAATCGCCACGCTTGGCAGACGGGTTGGCAATCGCAGTTGAGTTGTTAATGTATTCGAAGGACGCTGCTGCCCATCCTCCGGATAATCCCTTAGTCGACTCTTACGACACCCACAGGAGGAGATGGAGTGGTGGTATTCTGAGTCGGCAGCCGAAGTCAATAAATTGCCACAAAACAATGAAGACGTCAAATATTTGGACGTTTTTCCGTGATACATCCAACTAAAGTGAAACGCGTGATTTGTGAAGGAGTCATTTCGCAAGCAGCTGTGGTCGGAAAGCTTCCTGTTCTGTTTTGATTACCTGAAGTTTGTATAGGCTATAAACCTAGCACGCACACACTTATTTTTTCCACACATTCCTTGAGGAATTAAATAGTAGACCTAATAACGAGCATTTTTTGTATTTCTATATATATATTTGACAGCACGGTTGGTGCAGTGGCTGATACAGTCGGCTGTTGCGCTCCGGGTCGTGGGTTCGATTCCCGCACGGAACAAATATTTGTATGATCTGCAGGTAGTTATTCCAGGTCTGGGTGTATTGTATGTGGAATTCATGTCTGTAAACGCACCCACGACACAGGAAAAATCCTAGTGAGAGGCAAAGTGTAAAAAAAAATATATATATGTTTTTTTTTTTAATAACGAATATAAAAAAAAACAAATTGATAAAATTATATCCGGTAAAATGTTCGGTCGAATACGAATATTCCTGCCGAGAATAACTGTTGTAAACTAAATAAAAACATAACGAACTTAAGACGAATATTTGGCCCATCCCTGATAAAAATATAAAATAAATCATTTAGAAAACTACTGAAAAGAGATTTAGTTCAGAAGTGATTTAACTGTAACTGTAGCCTGTAAGGATATTTGTATGTAATTGACAGTGCGATATTGTAACATTACTAATATTATGAATACATATAATTAAAATTTAAAATTAATCTATACATATAAATAAAATTGAAGTGTCTGTTTTTAATGTCAAAATAACAGCTTTTTACTAAATGCATATGAAAGTGTATACGGTACCTATTACAAAAAAACAATTTTTACATTTTTTGTCTGTCTGTCCGTTTGTTCCGGGTAATCTCCGAAACGGCTGGACCGATTTTGACGGGACTTTCACTGGCAGATAGCTGACGATATAAGGAATAACTTAGGCTACTTTTATTTAAAAAAAATAATTAGGGTTCCGCGCGAAAACAATAAAACCCTTGAAATCCAACATATATATTCGTATGTCATGTGTCTATGTCGAAGTACTCTAAATTTCTTTTAAATTAAACGCGGGTGAAACCGCGGGTCCCAGCTAGTATTTAATAAAATTATATACTATAACATAAACTGCTATCCTTGTGAATTCACTCAGAGCACAATTATGTTTGTCCCAGGTCGAGAACGTAGCGAACGTGTGCACGCACGCGCTATGTGTTGCGCCTGCGTCAGTAGGCGCACAGGAGCTGCTAACGCGCTCCGTCAATGCGCCGCAAGCGATCGCCGCCGTCGTCTACGGATTGGCACTATGCCTGTTGTTCGCGGTGTCAACGACATTCCATTCAGTGTGCTGCTGCAAATCTGATAAGTGAGTTGGAATTATGTTAATAATATTTTGATTCTGACTGCTTCCTTCCTGGCCCCTCAGCTGAGCAGCGCAACGCGTCATTTTGTACATTTTATTTTTGGTATTTGTAATGTATTTACATAGACTGCCGCAAAGCGATACGATACGCTGGCCAGCTGAACAAAAAGATGAAATGTCCTAAAACCCATGTAAGCACTAGAGCTGCAAAAGAACGCGAGCTTTCATGATAACAACATTTCGTTGCCAACATTACAATGTTGCCGTGATTTGAGGCCAAACATATGCAGTGTGTCTGAAATTTAAAGTAGCTGTTTTATGAATATACACCACATTCAGATTATCATTATCTTTTATTCTTATTAATATTTTACGATAGTGGCTAGTATGAGCAAGCAAGATACATCAGTTAAGCACCTAATTGAGTCCATTCTGTAGACTCTACATCCATGAAATTCACAGTACTCTACCACGTTGCTTGGCTATACTGGCTAACTCTATACTTTCATTAACCTCTATTGAAAGTAATTTCTGAAGTGGGCAGTTTTGCACGAACTTCGGCCGTTGCGCTCCAGTTTTACAAGTGGAACAGCAGATGGCGATATTGCTAAGTGCCAGCTTGGCCTCATTACATATTTCAGCAATGACCCACCCCATATTTTACATCCTCACGTGGAATTATTTTCTGCCCGTATATGATACATAAGTGGTTAGCCAGGTAAAATATCATTTCATCATCATTTCGGTCTAATTAAAGTCCACTGCTGGACACAGGCCTCCCCCAAAGATTACCACAACGACCTATATGGGTGTGTTGTGGGCTCATTGGAGGGTTTTGCCATAATCGCCACGTTTGGCAGACGGGTTGGCGATCGCAGTTGAGTGAGTTGTAAATGTACTCGAAGGACGCTGCTGCCCATCCTTCGGCTAATCCCTTAGTCGACCGCGTGCCTACATATCACGAGTGACGGTATGTTGGTCCATTTTACTGTTTCTCAAGCCTTTTGCTATTTCTAAACCTCCGGACTAATCGAGAATTCCCAAAAACAGCAATACTGTGTTTAGTCTCGTGATCCAACTTAAGACTTTACGCTAAGCAGTTACCATTGAATCTATAGGGTGGTTTGATAAATAGTCAAAGGAAAGATTTAGCCATAAATTCTAAAAATGCGTATCAAGTTGGGCTGAATGCGGTGATATTAATTGGACCAAGGTCACGCCGGAATGCAGGGAATTGTCCCAATGTACGCAGTAACAATACCCTAGTCGATAATCGTGGGGCCGTGGTATTTACGCTGTGGAATATATGAAATAAAACCTTCAATAACTTAATTAGATTTTAATTAGTCCAGCGCATTTTCGTGAAGGCTTCTGAAATTTCCAAATGATTGTTTCATAATGGCATTATTATTTGAGCGGTGAATGTTGTATCAATAAATGATTAAGATCTGCGGGATATTGCCAGCTGCCACAGGACTGAAGTAGACAATATCTGGTTTAACGCCTTACTAAGTAGGTCTATTTAAACGCATCTTACGTGTCCATATCTAGAAAACTGAAATAGGAAATACACTTTTGTAGACAACTTAGCATAATCTATGTCAATCTATATAAGGTCTTATTTTATTAATAGAAAATATTTTAGGAGATGTATCTATAGGTTGCAATGATGCAATTTTGCAAAACAAAAAACATAACATCAACCTCTATTTTATACAGATTCAAAATTAATGTATATAATTCATGTTTCCGTTTGCATAAAAAGCGCAATTCGCCAAGTAAAAGCTGTGGGTAACTATCATATCTATACAAATAAATAAAATTGAAGTGTCTGTTTGTAATGTCAAAATAACAGCTTTTACTAAATGCATATGAAAGTATGTACGGTGCCTATAACAAAAAAACAATTTTTACATTTTTTGACTGTCTGTCTGTCTGTTTGTTCCGGGTAATCTCCGAAACGGCTGGACCGATACTGATGGGACTCTCACTGGCAGGTAGCTGACGTTATAAGGAATAACTTTTAGGGTTCCGCGCGAAAGCAATAAAACCCTTGAAATCCAACATATATATTCTATGTCAAGTGTCTATGTCGAAGTAAAAAATCTAAATTTCTTTTAAAATCCCCAGTCCCAGCTAGTTATTATCTAAAAATAATGTGGTATTATCACCGAACACGCACACACAATAACACTAAAACGTGTTTGAAAATGGTCCGGTCGAACACCAATGTGTGTTGATACTTGAAATTAATTATATACCATATATAGAGCCTTGTCTTAAAATATTTTCCATTATTAAAGTAAGACCCTATATATAGCTGTTTCCAACATATGTATTAAGGTAATTAATTGCTGAAAAATTACAAACGAAACAATGAGTTTTATTATTCGTCTTTATTATTGAATTCTCCACCCTGGGGAAGGTAGAGGACTGAGCCGCTAGAACTACTACGGCTTTCCTTCAACCTTCCTTGCGCTTAGGGCGTAGGACTGGCGCGCACATTCAAAGTAGCCATCATTTCTAAGGCCACGATACATTCATTGGGAATCCCTGTTTAAAAGTATACTAACATTATCGTTACAATCTTAAATAATTTCTGTGGGTTTAATAATCTCAAGAAGCTAATACTAATACCAAATCCCGCATCAACCACCTGCAGAAATTGCGTGTATAAGCTCAAGAACCTAATACCTTGATCCTGAGGTGCTCAAATCCCGGAGATCCTTTAGAAATTGCAGGTATAAGCTCAAGAAACTGAATAATTTGGTTGTTTTATTATCGTGAAAAGCCATTCTACCCGCATCAATCGATTTAATCGATACTCAGCAGTTGCCTTTACATCCATGACTTTTTTAAACAACCTAGTTACGAGCCGAGCAAGATATTCGCTCGGAGGAAAGCGTCACGCCTGCCTTGAGACATTAGTTCATCATCATCATCAACATATCAGCCAAAGGACGTCCACTGCTGAACAAAGGTCTCCCCCATAGATATCCAGAATTCCCGGTCACATGCTGCCCGCATCCAACTACTCGCAGCGAGCTTCACCAGGTTATCCGTCCATATCGTTGGAGGTTGTCACACGCTGCGTTTTCCGGTGCGTAGTCGCCACTCGAAAACCCTTTTGGCCCCAATGTGCCCCGCCCATTGCCACTTCTTACTTATTTTTTCAGCTGTATCGGCAACTTTATTTCTTCTACGGATCTCCTCAATCCTGATTCGATCTCGTAGAGAAATACCAAGCATAACTCTCTTCATAGCTCGCTGAATGTCCTTGAGCTTTCTTACGAGACTCATAGTGAGTGACAAGTTATTTACTCTCTTATGCCCAGTAATTCCACCCTTCAAACTGAAACACAGTTATATTTAAAGTTTAAACATGGCTGCTTTAGCCCGTGTGGTGTCCAGATTAAGAACATAGCACCACTCCATATCCTCCCGTGAATGTCGTAAAAGGCGAATAAGGTACTCTAAACTAGCAGCGTTACTTCTATGGAACAGCATAATTCTGTGCTTACCAACCCGCCTGCCAAGCGTGGTGAGTATTGGCAAATCCCCCTCAAAATTATGTCACAATTGTGGAATTATATGGGAGAGGCCTTTCTTTAGATATAGACGAAGCTGTCAGGCACAGGCGTCCTATCGGTGTAATGAGCGAGAGGACGGACGCGCAACGGAGCAAAAGGGTTGCATCTGACTCGGGGAGACCTCAAAGAGATTAATTCTGAATAGTCTATATACGGATCACTGTAGATATGAGGGACCGGATTTTATGTAGGCCTTCAAGATCTAACCTTTAGTATAGACATTATTCGAAGAAATATATTGTGAAGCAGTGTAAAATCACGGGCAACAGTATGCTATAATAGGAACACCGGTAATAGCCATCTGACTATGGATAGATATAATATTATAAGGAATGAATTCCCTGGCTTTGTTTTTTTTTAAAGGTACAGTATAACAAAAGGGCATGCGGGTACATCATCGCCTAATCCGGGGATTCCAAAACATTTTGGGCAAGAGACCCCTTTTCCAAAATGAACTGATACCTCAGACCCCCATAGTCAAATTACTTTAAAAATCCTATCTCTAGTTTTTTTTTCCTATGGATACAAAATACTTGCCAATTAAAAAACTTTGCGTTTGGTGAAGTGAGTAAACTCGACATCATTTTCTCATTAAAATAAATGAACATCAAATTCAGTAAATATCAAGTGTTATTAATCATTATTAATACAAATTGCGTAAAAATACTTAAGTAGGTAATTATTTTTTGAAATAAAACATTAAAATCACAAAGATAAGATAAAAAATTCTGTGTGATGTGGACCTGGTGACCTTTTACCTATCTAGCCAAATCCGGTTCAAAATTGCAGTTGCCTTAAATCACCGCGTTCGTTGATTTTCAAACGGTTTCTTTGTTTTGTCAAAATGTTTGTAACCACACTGAAGCCTTTTTCGACTAAAAGTACAACAATGATACTTCTTACAAACATATTAGTCATTCTTATAACAAATTGGTACACGTAACACACCTTATACAGTATCTAGAAAGTTTCAAATTAGAACTTGTGTTAATTAATAGGGCTCGATTTTTAGACCTCGTCGACCCCCCAAAATCAGTTTTCGTTTATGTCGACCCCTGGGTAAGCGATATCGACCCCTTAGGGAATCCCTGGCCTAAACGATCACCGACGCCTATAAACATTCGCAACTCCATAAGAGGCGCCGATGTGTAGTACTTCTAGGGCTGACTTACACTTTATTATACTCATAAAGTATTTTAAAGGTAAAGTACTTTATTCGGTCCAGTGCTGAACAAAGGTCTCCCTTGGCCTTATGTTATCATTTGGGGGAATTTGCCAGTACTTGCCACGCTTAGCAAGTGGGTTGGTTGAACGCAGTATGGCTACTGTTCCACAGCAGGGACGCTGCTGCCCATCTGGTTAAGAGTCCCTTTGTCGCCTCCTACGACATCCACGAAGGAGATGGAGTGGTGCTGGATACGGGAACAAGGTGTGGTGTTCCTCCATAGAAAAGGGAGGATCCTCCAACCAGGCGGGTGGTATGCCGGGCGGGCCGAAGCCCGATGGTTTATGTTGGGCGTTTATTTATGCAGCGTTGTGCGAATACTTTACATGTGCGATTCAGGATTCTTTGACGTCAACCGAGAGTTGCAATTAATGTTAAACTAGATGTCGCTGTAAGTTGCAATTATATGGTCGCGATTTAGGTGTCGCCACACTGGTTACCACATGCGTCAGAGACAGATTACATAGCTATATTTGGCGGGTTTTTACAATGCTCGCTACTATACCGAGCGGATAAAATATAGATATTATATTTGCTGATAAGGTTGTTACTGTTCTTGCTCTAGTGTGATCTTACGAGGACCTGGAGCCCCCCTTCGGTGCCGAAGATGACCGCTCGAGTGGTTTTAGCCGGTAGGAGTCCGGCATACCCCTTCGCCCTTCCCCGGGGCTAAGGAAGTTCCATGTAGAATTGCCAATGGAAACCAATAAAAAACAAGGTTGTTACTGTTCACCGCTGCAATGGAGGATGTATTGAAGCTACTAGAGTGAAAAGGATTCGGCATTAACATCAATGGCGAGTATATCACTTACCTTCGATTTGCCGACGACATTGTAGTGAAGGCAGAATCGCTGCAAGAGTTTAGCACAATTCTCGATTATCTCAACAGAGATTCCCAACAGATGGGCCTTAAAATGAACATAGGCAAGAAAAAAGCAATGTCAAATGCGACACAGCCGAAACCAACTAAACTAAGTGGCAATGGGCGGGGCACATTGCTCGTAGAGCTCATAGCCGTTGGGGCAAAAAGGTTCTCGAATGGAGACCGCGCACCGGTAAACGCAATGAGGTGAACAGAAGATCTGCTGAAGGTCGGTGGCAGTCGCTGAATGCCGGTGGCTTGTAACCGGCCGTTGAGGAAATCCGTGGGGTAGGCCTTTATTCAATAGTGAACGTCTATTGGCTGATATGATGATGGTGATGATGATGATGATCAGATCAACAAAGCGTCCCGATATTTTATTATCTCTTTGATGCTCAAGAAAATATTAGAAAGTAAGAAAATATTAAAGATAATTAAAGTATCTACGTATGTAACACAGACACAGAACCATTGAATTCATTGACAAATAAAATAAACGCATATTAAACTATTTCCTTCGGAAAGTAAACAAATTACATGCTTCTTTATATCGAATGATAAATTACGATATAATATTAATAACTGCTACCGATGGTCAAGTAAACGATACATTGTGTCGATAACCACGTGGTTATAACCGGTGATTAATGATAGAACTCCAATAACAGTTTCATTGGTATCCTCAATTCACTCATGCTTATAATGATTATTTGTCATTTAATAAACGAAATAAATTCAACACCATTTTACACCTACTGATTTATTGTTCTTTCTGATTAATATAAATATTTTATTGTTAATGTACCTGGTAAATTGGTCTGTTCCAAATCAACAGGTAGGTAGATATCTTAAAAACTGTCCTTGTATCATTAGATCACCAAGAACAGTTTAATTCACCCTTCACTAACATTATAAATTCTTTTAAAAATGACTAGGGTTTGAGGGCTTTGGCAGGCGTTGGAGGTCTATCACATCTTATGCTTAAGTGGTCCAGCAGCTAATTGTTGATAATTACCGATATTGTGTTCTATTCCCAAAACAAAGGTATAACTAAAACCCAGGGTATTGCCAGATAACATCTCCTGCCAGCTCTTCTCCATAAGACTTGACTTTTTCGAACCGTGCACCTTGTGTTTTCTTAAGAGCTTATTAGGGCCTCATCATTTCGACCAAAGGACGTCCACTGCTGAACGAAGGCCTCCCTCATAGGTTTTCACGGGCAGCAGCAGGCGGGTTGGTGGGCGCAGTACGACTGCTGTTGCGCAGAAGGGGCGCTGCAACCCATCCTTCGCATTTAGAATGTTTTAATCCCCATTGCCGGAAATAAATAATAATATTGGCCTGACATAGTGGTGATAGATCGATTAGAGCGCCGCACGATGATTGTTGATGTTACAATTCCGCATGACGAGAATCTCGACAGATTGTCGACATGTGGGATGTGGACTCTGCAATAATTGTGCCGATAGTTGTGACAGCCAATGGCCTTATTGCCAAGAGCCTCGATCAACATCTGAAGAGGCTCTCGTTAGGTGGCTGGATCAAGGGCCTGCTACAGAAGGCTGTAATTCTCGACACGGCACGCATAGTGAGGAGGTTCCTTTCTCTGGAGCCCTAACCACCGGTAGCTTGGACCTCTGTGCCCGTTGCTTGTTGGTCACTTTTTATATTTTTAAATGTATGTGTTTTTGTTTTTGATTTATATATATATATTTAAAAATGTAATTAATATGTTAGTTAAGTGAATAAAGGAAATAATAATATTAGTAATGAAACTTGAACTTGAACAATATCAACATGTTTCCATTACACTGGTGGGACCTAATTACTTTATCGACGAAGTGTACCGTTATCAAGACATAATGGTTACATATATATTAGTTCAAGCCATAGAAACTAAACATAAGCCGGCAAACTACAGTTTCATGAAGGGTGAGTTACATAAATAGCAACAGTATGTGAGGCTTCATGTTTGCGTATGAGAAGCAAGGTCAGGCGCAGGAAGTAGTTCGTTACGTTAAAGACTACATCGTTTGAGCGTTTGGGCTTTTGAGACCTGCTATAACGTGGGCACATAAATTAGGGTATTGTATCACTTGATTAGACAAAAACTACGGGTAACCAAAAATAGACTCTGTATTTGAGGAAGTAATAGAAACATCGTCAGCGTTTGGTGCTGGCTGAGAATAGCACCACTCCATCACATCCTGTTGGTGTCGTAAAAGCGACTATGGGATTAGCAGGGTGGGCAGCAGCGTCCTTCGGGTACATATACAATTGAACTGCGATCGCCGACCCGCTCCGCTATGCGTGGCTTAGGAGGCGTATATGGCAAACTCACCCAATAAGTACACAACACAAACTTAGACTAGTCGTTGTGCCGATATTTAAGGGGCGGCCTATGACCAGCTGTGGACGTCTTTCGGTAGATTTTATTTTTATTTTTATATAAACGTTTATTTATTTATTTATTCAGGTCTTCCCACAGCTCGTGCATACAATATAATATTTAATTAATATATATATGGTAACAGGTCTACACACTAGCCAATTACGGGATAATCAACATTTGCCATAATGAGAACATAGATAATATAACTAAAACTAGGGTGAGGCAGCTTAAGCTTGAGATTAAAATTATTGAGTAGGTATTACATTTTTAACAATTCTAGACTAAAGGCTCAAGAAAGTATAAAATCAAGTTAGTTTTCTATAATAGTATTTTTATGAAATTCAGGATTTTGGATCTAAATGAATTTATCGAATCGTGGTGTATGTCGGCATCTGGTACTGACTTCACGAATGAATTAATAATGTTTAAACTAGGGTTTATCCTGTGTCCTGGGTGCGTTTACATACAATACACCCAGACCCGGAACAACTACCTGCAGATCATACAATTATTTGTTCCGTGCGGGAATCGAACCTACGACCCGAAGCGCAGCAGCCGAGCTGTATCAGCCACTACACCAACCGTGCCGTAATTTGAGAAGGACATAGAAGTTGTTATTATAAAAGAGAAATGCTTTAAAACCGTTTAGTGATAAAAAATAGATAGCGATTTAATAAGTGTGTTTAGTTAATTAACAAATTTACAAAACTGAATGTGAAAGTAAATCATCATAATCATATCAGCCAAAAGATCCAATGCTGAGCAAAGGCCTCCCCCATAATCGACGGCTTACAAGCCAAGCCAAGCCATGTCATTTTGGGGGGATTCGTCAGTACTCACCACGCTTCACAGGCGGGTTGGTGAGCGCAGAACGGACGCTGCTGCTCATCCCTCCGGTCCCATACCGCTACGACTTCCACGGAAAGCGATGGAGTGGTGCTATATTATCTGGACACCACATGGAGTCGAAAATAAATGTGTTAATACAATTGAATCTAAACCTATTCGACGTTATATTAGCTTGAGTTTCGTTTCATCCAGGATGCGTCAATATTGAACACTTATTCAAAACGCAAACTGAAATGGAATAGAACGTATTCATATTTGAAAATCCCGACATCCAATCGGGGTCCAAACTATTTTCATGAGTATAGGCCATCACTTATTGACAAAGCAAACTTATGAAATGAGGTCAATGTATCTCAACCGCGGATCAGGGCTTTTTAAAGAATATTTGGAACGCGCAACAAGTACTTGTCTCTATTATTCTCGTATACCCCTTCGGCTAAATTTGTAATTCGGGTCGATACGTTGCAGCGGGTCAGCAAGACCGAGATACTTTACATAACGTAATAAATAGACTATTGTTGTCTTTAAACATGCAGTTTCATTGAAATGTGTAACTGCTGGTATGCCTGTTGTAATCTGCAAAGGAATACAGCGATAATGATAGAATGTCAAATCATAAATTTTACCTCCACCATACTTAGGTAATGTAATGAGTTAAAGCCGAAATTAATAGATCCAAAATCTTTTTCATCAATCATTTCGGCCGAATGAAGTCCACTGCTGGACACAGGCCTCCCCCAAACCCTCCACCACAATGACCGATATGGGTGTGTTGTGGGCTCATTGGGGGGTTTTGCCATAATCACCACGCTTGGCAGGCGGGTTGGCCATCGCAGTTGAGTTGTTAATGTACTCGAAGGACGCTGCTGCCCATCCTCCGGCTAATCCCTTAGTCGACTTTTACGACACCCACGGAAGGAGATGGGGTGGTGGTATTCTGAGCCGGCACCACACAGCGATCTTTTTAGATTTTGATAATCATTTGTTTTTGCGTTAATATCACATTTGACACAAATAGGTACACCCAAATCCCAAATATTTTGGGTTAGATTGATTATTAATTCCGGCGGATAGTAACCACGGATAAGATCCTTGGATTTCGGTTTACGGATGTCTGTTTTGTGATCGTAACACAACAACGGATGAATTTCAAAATCTTAAATCTGATGATTTTGGATTAGATTGATTATTAATTTCGGCCGATATCCAGCTGCACTCACTGATCGGTGAACGATCGGTCAGGTTAAGCAACGCTTGGTGCGGTCAGTCTATAGATGGGTGACCGCATAGAGACCTTTGAGCGGCTTCAACAACTGACACAAGGTTGGCCACTAACCATACGAAAATGAAGTGGATATTGCTACCCATTCGTTTAAGAAGTAGTAGGGCAACTGTAGCAGGTAGGGCGGTATAAGCAGGTTACATCAGTCAGGTTTAGTTATAAGGTAGATGAAGCACCAGGTCACTAGGTCGTGGAAGCCAAGCCAACTTACCTTGACTCTGAGGTCTATCTAATAAGCTCAAGTTAAGCTGGCTTCGCGGTCTGCCTGCCTCGTGTTTTCCATATATTTAGAGTAGGTATACGTACTAAGACTATATTGTATGCACATTGAGGTATATGTATTACTTAGTACATTATACCTCAATATGTATACATATCACTATCGCACTTCTCAACATAATATTGCATAAATTTAGGGGTTTTAATATTAGTTACTCAATGACGCCGTCATGGTTGACTGGTTTGAATGAAAAAAAGTTAAAATGTCTGCCGATCGTACATAGAGTGCTGTTAAACCGGAAAGCTGGACTTTTCAAGTGGGCGGAGCTGCGGGTGCAATTTGTATTCAATGTTTTTTACCGACTACGAAAAGGAGGAGGTTCTAAATTCGAAGCATTTTTTTTTATGTATGTACACCGATTATTCCGAGATTTGTGGACCGATTTAAGCAATGCTTTTTTTAACTGGTGCAGAATGCTTTAGAGTTGGTCCCATATCAATTTCATTACATTTGATTAAGTAGTTTTTGAACCAGCTTCAATAAACAGGTCATGTCTTACTGTATTTTGGCTTGGGGAGGTATAGGCCCAACATCAATGATACGCTTGGAACGTGTACAAAGGGCACTTTTAAAAGTAATGACGAGAAAACCTCCATGGTTCAGCACTACACTCCTGTACAAAGAATGCTCGGTCTTAACAGTTAGACAACTGTTTGTCCTGAATGTTGTACTTCGACGTCATTTAGGAACATCAGGTGGACATGATAGCCGACCGAGGGGTCGCAGTGGGAGAAGGGTGTGCAAAACAGTAGCTCATAGGACAGCGCTTGCGGCAAGGCAATACTATGTAATAAGTACTCGTATTTATAATACAGTGCATCATAAGCTTAATATCAAAACGATGACCTGCTCTCTGTTAAAAAAACATATCAAAACCTGGCTTCAAAGTCTCACGTACATTGAAACAGAGGAATTAATTAAATAGAAAGAAAATCGTACACAAATCACCACACAACGCATGGACACACTGAGGGGGTATCCCCTTACACTCCAAAATTACCTGACAAACCCAAGAACACACACCGAACAAACCTCTACTCAACCACACACAACATACTCACCCATAACAGTCATACACACGCACACACACTAACACACACACATACGCACACACGCATAAACACACTGGCATGTATTACTTTATTCTTTTACTTTAGCATTAGTTTAAAATTTTATTTTAATTTTACAATCAAAATATTTTTATTATTTTATTATTCATCATTTCGGCCGAATGAAGTCCACTGCTGGACACAGGCCTCCCCCAAAAATCACCACAACGACCTATATGGGTGTGTCGTGTGCTCATTGGGGAGTCTTGCCATAATCGCCACGCTTGGCAGACGGGTTGGCGATCGCAGTTAAGTTGTTAATGTACTCGAAGGACGCTGCTGCCCATCCTCCGGTTAATCCCTTAGTCGACTTTTACGACACCCACGGGATGAAATGGGGTGGTGGCATTCTAGCCGGCACCACACGGCAAGCCGGCACCACACGGCAAGCCGGCACCACACGGCAAGCCGGCACCACACGGCATTTTATTATTAATCATTGTAAATTAACTGAGCATTTGAAATAATTAAGCAGCAAATGAGTTAAGGATAGAGGGCGCTGACAGCTGTCATACAGTTAATACTAGTTCAGCTGTCAACGTGATCCAAATGAAATTGTTAGCTAATTTTATTTAGACTGTAAGCAGATCTACTGTAAACCTGTTGTTTCGAAACCAATAAAAATAAAAAATAAAAAAAATTTAAAATTAATTTTACTGCGCTTATCTAGATTATTCGGTGAACCGGTTTGAATCATTCTTATTTTTAGTGTTAAATACTGAACCAAGTTCTTACATATATTTACACACAAAATTTAAAAAGAAACATAACTTTTTAACATGTAAAATACCGACTTCAAAAGCCCTCATCATCATCATTTCGGCCGAATGAAATCCACTGCTGGACACAGGCCTCCCCCAAAGATCACCACAATGACCGATATGGGTGTGTTGTGGGCTCATTGGGGCGTTTTGCCATAATCGCCACGCTTGGCAGACGGGCTGGCGATCGCAGTTGAGCTGTTAATGTACTCGAAGGACGCTGCTGCCCATCCTCCGGCTAATCCCTTAATCGACTTTTACGTCACCCACGGGAGGAGATGGGGTGGTGGTATTCTGAGCCGGCACCACACGGCAAAACCCCTACACGATATAAAAATATTAAAACCACTGAAAAGGAAAAACAAAACTTAATGAAGTCGGGCGGGGCCAGGTATGCCCCAACCATGGTTCATGCAGACCAACATGAGGTTATATTTTATACCTGGCCCCGACTTCGTAAAGTATTTTTTTCCTTTTCAGTGGTTTTAATATTTTAACATCGTGTAGGGGTTTTGAAGTCAGTATTTTTTTGGTTAAAAAGTTTTTACAACCTGGTGACGAGACGAACCTGTCATCCGCCTGGCGGGCGGCGTCACGTCATCTTTTAATGCTACACAGGAACTATCTAGCGTGGCACCACAGCGCGCTCGTCACCTCCAGACATTATTTATTTCGTCTCATGCCCAGTAATTGCACTAGCGACAGTGTCCTTCATACCGGAACAGTAATGTCTATATTTTAGACACGGTTGGTGCAGTGGCTCTGGGTCGCGGGTTTGTTTCCCGATTTGTATGATCTGCAGGTAGTTGTTCCGGGTCTGGGTGTATTGTGTGTGGAATTTATATCTGTAAACGCACCCACGACACTGGAGAAATCCTAGCGTGGGGAAACTTTAATTAAAAGAAAAAAAAAACATTACTGCTTATCAGCCGAATTGTACCTTGGACCACGTTCCTTCTTAAAACGGGAGATCCTGGTACCAGTGATTCCTACTATCTTTCCTAACTTCTAAAGATTTTTTTCCAGAAAACTTGCCACCATAGTTTTTGAAGATTATCTATAGGGTTTATCCAAAGCATAGGTAGTGATAGCCTAGTGGTTGAACGCTTGCCTTCCATACAGTAGGATCTGAGTTCGATCCCAGCCCGACCTCTGACTTTTCGGATTCATGTGCGGACCAGGATTTGAATATCACTTGCGTTAACGGTGAGGATAACATCGTGAGGAAACCTGCACACCTGAGAGGGCTCTAAAATGTTCTCAATGGTATGTGGACTACATAACCCGCACTAGGCCTACGTCGTGGACTAAGCCCTAACTTTTCTCAACGTGAGAAAAGGCCTGTGCTAAGCAGTGGCACAGTAATGGGCAGATATTTATTTTATTTTCAGTATGTACTGGTACTACTTTGATTATTTCTTTTGTGACATGTAGATTAGGATCGGTATATATGGAATAGAAGAATGATAAATAATTTCAAATATATAAAATTTTCCGAATTATGCTATATAATGCAATTGGTATGATATGTGAATTGATTGATATGTAAATTATTATTTTATTTAATATTAAGTTCTAAGTGTAAATTTCGACACAATGTAAAAATTGTTTATGAAATAATAAATAAATAAATATAGTCCAAAGCCATAAAATAGTCATGGTCTATAGCCTACAACAGCGTATACCATCATATATTTACATTAAATGTTTATTCAGAATTCATTGACCTAAAACAAAACTCATTGTATCCATCGTATGTAGTGAATCAACCTTGAACAAAGGTTATCAAATTTTTAGACTCGCATAATTATTATACTCGTAATGTTGCTCATTATGTTGGCCAAACGATTCGAATTTTTACACCTGGTAAGCAAAACTCGAAGGTATTTCTATTTGCAGCTTTAGTGTTTTGTACTTACATTGTAAATGCTTATTTGAACTAAAGCACGCATAATCTCATTAGTCATTAATTAATCAGCTTGTTATACCATGAAACCTAGTAACTAATATACTGTAAGTTCTAAACTGTATGTGCTAAAAGCGAACTAAATTTCACAGTAAAATGAAACACTTCCTGCACCGTTGCGACCGCGCAATGATTTACATATTCATCGCGAGTTCCTACTTCCCGTGGCTGACGGTCGGCACGCTCTCCTGTTGGATGTTGAGGGAGCTTCGGTGGGTGATCTGGCTGCTGGCAGTCCTCGGCATCACGTACCAGCAGATCTTCCACGAGAGATACAAGATGTTGGAGCTGCTCCTCTATCTGGTCATGGGGCTAGGTCCGGCGGCCATCATTGTCACGTCTAATGTACGTCCACGGCTTAAAAGCATGATGTTTTCGGCATAGCAACTGATTTAAGAAAAGATTTGCACCGATTTTCCTTGGTTTCCTAATTCATTCTTTGCAATTAGTGTAATGATAAAATGCAATTAGTGTAATGATAAAATAAAACGTACATATCCGATTTTCTTATTTATGCTCCGCATGCGATAACGCTATGCATGAAACGAAACGTTCACGTTGCAGTCGGGTCATTTTGCAGAAGTACACACGTCAATAAAGTAAATTTTATTTTATTAGCTAGTACATTTTTTTCTGGAAATGATATTGATATAAAGAAAACAATCATATCAATAAGGTGTTCTGGTTAATAGAGCCGAAATATTCTTCAACAAAGCTAACATATGAATACATTTAGTTTATACTGTTTTAAATAAAGTGTTTAAATTCATAAAATGTGATATTGAGTGTTACCACCAATTTGATTGTTGACTTCTCGGCAGCGATTTTTTATGGTAGTAATGAGATTGTTTATGTTCTCTTACGGCAATGATACCCTGTATAGCTCTGTAGCTGTTCACAGACAGATCCTTCTAAAAGTGCTTGATAGGTAGATATAGTTCTGAAGATTGATCCGGTTCCAGTACGACCCGAACGTTTTTTCGTGACCACCATTATTGGGTTCTCCTGGAGCATTAACATGCATTAATGCAAAATCTGAAAAAGGCCTCGTGTAAATCAGGAATTCCCAAACTTCTGGGCAAGAGCTTTTCCTAAATGAACTGATACCTCAGACCCCATAGTAAAATTACTTTAAAAATCCTATCTCTAGTTTTTTCCTATTGATACAAAATACTTACCAATTCCTAATCCACCTATTCCTACTAAAATATAAGTCATTCTTAAAACAAGTTGGTACACGTAACACAACTTATACAGTATCTTGAAAGTTTCAAACAAGAACTTGTTTTAATTAATAGGGGTCGATTTTTAGACATCGTCGACCCCCAAAATCAGTTTTCGTTTATGTCGACCGCTGGGAAACCGATATCAACCCCTTGGGAATCCCTGGTAAATAGAAAAACGTAAGGTCTCAGATTTTTTTTATACGTATTAATCAGCGTTCACGTTGCCATAATTAAGTTAAAGCCTCTGTAAGGGGGAACTTCCAAACCAAATCGAGATTATCGATATATGAAATATTACCCCACTGTTATTTTTTTCATAGGCTACGCGCTTTCTGCACCGTGTCGTTTACTCAGGTTTACTGAGGCGGTGGGCTGAGGCGGTGGGCACCTATTTAACATTAGTTAACATTTTGTAGTGAGTTACAAAAAGCTGTTTCTGAGTATTTCTGCGTCTGCCTCCTCCAGTAACGCTGCCAAAGACGATCAATCACACTTCTATTCATGCCTAAGTCCGGGCTGTTCAAATTAATTGTTTCTTAATTCTAGCATCTATACAGCTCTGCATTTCAGCGGTCGAATGCCGTATTCACTATATTACAACGTCAACATTAAGCTTTAATTTAGTCAACGTTTATTGTATCTAATAAAAACAATACGTGTAAATGACAAAGATATCGAAAAATAGCATGAAAAATCCGCTTAAACGAAAAATATTATGCTTGTTTATAAATTATCGAGATTTTTTTACTACCGTTTTTTAAAAATACAACATTAATCAGCGTATTGCTTAGACTTTTTTGATGTGTGTATGTGTAATCCGTGACCGTGAAATGGCGATATTTTATCGTTTGCAGTGAGTTATCTGTGTAGCGTAGCGCAAAGAAACGTGACATTTACCAAGTGCAGTTGCAGTGCTGGAAATATCAAGTGCGAATAAGGCCTGCCTGTGTGCACGCTTGTACTTTGGGCTCGCGCAGACGGACTGCGTTCTCGTATTTTGTGCTGCTTGCGTTTAATAACAAGTTCTGTTGTAATTCCAAATGTACACCAAATTATGTCTTTTGACAGCTCATTTTCGGCGAGTATTGTCCATATATACAACGCTGTGCACCATAATATCGGGACTGGCCAAACGTGAACAGCAGTCCGTGTGCGTGTACTAAGCTTTTCGCATGTGTATATTCGCTTGTTCGCTTGCCTGCGGCACAGATATTATAATACACTAGTGCGGTGACATCATGTTTACTTGTAGTTAGTAGTCGATGCATTAGTAGATTGAAGTGACGTTTACTTGCATCAATATTTTTTATTGTTAGTTGTTTATAGATAGAATGTTTATGTTACGCAGTATTATATAGGCTGAGGTCTATAAAATAGAAATATAAATAATTTATTGTTATCACAGGTACATAAAGTATGATAGAAAGGTCTTATTCTAAAGTACAGATCTCCGTGATATACCATACTAGACGGTGTACAACATTAATAATAGCTATAATATATATATATATTATAATTATAATAATAATAATTCTAAATGGATGGTCTAATAATATTAAATTCATTCTATTATTATTTTACATCTTTATCATTAAGATAGTCAGCTATACTATAATATGTTTTATTTGTTTCTTGACCAGTAGTGGATTACAATAGACTGAATTTACTATTATCCTCTCAATAGTCGCGCAGCCGAAGCGCAACTTCAGTCAACAGTTTGCGGCTGCACTAGCGTTTTATCACCGTGCGTTTAACCTGAGATTGATGAAGTGGTTAATGATTTAGAATCGTAAATAGATTCTCTATCTGACTACTAAGGTTGCAAAATTTTACATAGCTAGGTAGCTAAGGCAATAACATTCCTACGTTACGATTAGGAATGGTACTGTATTAGGTTTACGCGATTATTACTCGTTTTAATAAAAACTTTAACGGTTTACATTGTACCACTTTACTTTGTACCAGTATACCGATATATACTAATAATTGAGATTCATGACGCTATTGAAATAAAATATCACTCTAATTTCAATAGAGAAGACGGTTGGCAAGTGTCACAAGTTTATAATAAAGTCCCAAACTTCATACACACTGAAAAACATCACGACACTGTGATTACAACGTGCCTGGCCGTAAAAAAAATCGAGCCACCTTATCGTTTGCTTTTTATCTTAAACAAACACAAAACAACGACAAAGTTGTTATCTTAAATATGCAATGCTATAACTGAAAACTGGTGTTTGTTTTTATGACTACGGTAGTAATAAACACTTAAAAGTGTCGGGGATACTGAAAAGCGCTTAATTGGGTACCTTTTTTCGATATACTAACCTATCCAAGTTTTGTTTGTGTTGACGTTTAGTTGGCATTCGAACTATACGCCAACACGCAACACGCACAATCATTTTTTTGCAATATTGTTGTTGTGATCAATAAATTTTCTATTTTAGTGATCATTTCCATACAGTTTTACGCACAATCATGGACACTACTGAAGCAGAAGCTGCGCAAGTTGTAGTCTTAATACACGAAAGCCTAAGTAAGTGAAACATATCTGGAGCCCCCCCTTCGGTGCCGAAGATGACCGCTCTAGTGGTTTTAGCTGGTAGGAGTCCGGCATACCCCCTTCGCCCTTCCCCGGGGCGAAGGAAGTTCATGTAGAATTTCCACTGGACACCGATAAAAAAGAAATAAAAAAAAAGTAAGTGAAACGTGCGAGGGGCCTTGAGGGTCGCGAGCGCGCCTGTTGGGAAATCGGCGTGCTCATATCGGGTGACCTCGGGAAGAGTACGGTGTGCATGTGGACTTTTCTGAGACTTGAAATGTTAATGTAACCAAGAGTTTCCGTAAGACATGTTTCCTCCTATGGCCCTGATAACTGACTGCAATCGCCTGTTGAGTGATCATATCAACTTTTTGAGGTCTATTAGTGGAATCCTCTCCCATTCTTCCACTAGTGCAGTTTCAAGCTCATCCAACGTCGTTGGAGCCGGATTTTATTCTCTAACCTTTTGTTTCAGCTCATCCCAACGATGCTCTATAGGGTTGAGGTCGGGACTATTGGCTGGCAACTCCATAACGGGGATATCCCAACGATGTTCTGTAGGGTCGAGTTCGGGACCTTTGGCTGGCCACTCCATAACGGGGGTCCTCGTGCAGAAACTGGGTAACAATTTTAAAGACGTATGGTCTTACGTTGTCATCCATTAAAGCGAAGTTAGCTTCAATGCAGGCAGAATACAGCATGTCATGGTGTTCCAGGATGTCCGTTATGTAATTTTAAGCATCAAGAGCGCGATTCCGAACGATAACCGGTTCGGTACGACCTGTGTAAGGTATGCCCCCCAAAACATTACAGACCCCCCACCAAATCTCCCTGTTTCACGAACGCACCACTGAGCGTATCTCTCTCTAGGTCTTCGTGTGACGTTAAGTCGACCGTCTGAGCTAATTAGTGTCATACGGCTTTCGTCACAAAATTGTTTCCCACTGCTCTAAAGTCCAAGTGTTTTCCTCCCCAAAACCTTCTTACCGTACTGTCACTAATAGACAGTCCACGACTTTCTCGGAGACGACGCTGTAGATCAACAACAGAAAGATGCCGATTCCGCAAATTAACTGTCATTTTTTATGGATCATGTGGAAATACGTCATGTACTTCCTCCGCCCGAGAAAGGGCAGAGGGTATGCCGGACTCCTACCGGCTAAAACCACCGTAGTGGTCATCGGCACCAAAGGGAGGCAACATTGATGCCTTTAGGCACATCTCGGAGTGGATCACTGTAAAGCGGTCAGCCCCTCTAGCGGAACTAAGGCTAAAGAAGCTACCCTCCAGTAACCTCTCAGGGGAATTGTAAAGGATTCCCCCGGAAGCCTCGCTATGCGCTGTGCTGCGCGCACGGTGGCAAGAATGGGAGAGGATTCCACTAATCACTCAACAGGCGATTGCAGTCAGTTATCAGGGCCAGAGGAGGAAACATGTCTTATGGAAACTCTTGGTTACATTAACATTTCAAGTCTCAGAAAAGTTTCCTGTACGTTGATTAGTTTTGTGCAATTTTTCCTTACAATCATGACGTTTTGATTTTCTATCAATAGTGATGAACTTTTTGGTTTAATTACGTGTTCACAGCCTTAAAATGGTAACATTTATCGTTTATGCAGAAATATTATCAATAAAAATGATAAACAAATATTTTTTGCAGTTTATTGAAAATACGTGGTTGGCTCAATTAATTGAACGGCCAGTGTATATGAGCCGCCCGTTGTCCTACCGAAATGATGAGATAACGGGCGTGTCAAATGGTTGAAAGATGAAACAGTTAAATATTTACTGACAAATAAAAAAAAAGTTTTTCAGTACTACGATAACGTAGGAAAAGTTCCTAAAGGCTCACCTAATTCCGAACACGGGTACAGGTGACGAGCCTCTTGCTATGTTCCGAATATAATTCCAGACCCCAGACTACTCCTGAGAGAAATATCTACTACCGTGAACTAGTATTAGTAATGCTATTGGGTAATATAAAAGTGTATACTCGAAAAGGTGACTCGAAGTTACTTCCAGTACTATATAAACGTATGTATACGTAATGGTTCTCCATAATCACTCTTTAATGGTACGGGTATAAAGTTCATGGCAACGGTAACTTTATCACAGAAACCTACAGATGTAGGACACGTAGATGTCACGTATTTCAACAAGTATTCAAGTAGTTGTTGTCTTAGGCTTTCGCAATTATTACTCATAAATCTCATAATAAAAACACTTTTGAACGCATTACATCACGTATATTGTAGATATCTGTTTTTCCTAACGTTTAGAATACTTTGCAGCGTTCGTAGTCGCAGGATGACTAACGGCTGAAATTAATCAAGTTAACTATTTCTTTTTGTCGTGGGGAAATTGTCATGGATTGGCGGACGGACCCGTCTCTATGCGACCTGGCCGCGCGTTTTTTTCAGAGGCACGCTCATAACACAACATGCCGTCGTCTCGGGCCTGCTTCTGTTCGGGTGACGGACTGCCCCTAATTTGTCGCCCGCAGGGCGCAACTTATGGAGGCCGGAGATCGGTCAGTGCTCTCCCCCATACATTAGTCATCCTACGACCACGGACGCTCATGAAGTGTTCAGAACGTTAGGAAAAACAAGTCTATACGCGATGTTAATCCGTTAAGTGTTTTATTATAATAAGTATTCAAGTACGATTCATCGTTGTTTGGGATTCTATCTGAATAGAATTTATGAGTGACACGGAAAACCTCTTCGTGTATCAGCTTTGGAATAATAATGCCCCATCTCTACAAAATTTACTCAGTAAATAATGTGCATATAAATACATCACGTTTTTCCTAACTCTTAATACTTTACACATTGGATTTGTGTAACAGTCTGTGAACTTACGAAACATACGTTAGTTATAATGTGCATACAATTATAAATAAGTATGTCACTAGGTATACGCGCGGATTATAAATAGTCTTTTGTTTATATGCTGTGATGAATGAGGGCATTGATTGTATCTAGGTGAGTGATATATAGATATCTATTATTTATATCAGATGTGAATGTTGAGAAATTGCTGGCTCCTTGCACCTATGCCGCCCACTGTTTTTTGCGTGATGGAATTTCAGACGGACAGACGGATACAATGTATCCAATCTAGGGCTGTGATCAATTGAACAAATCCTGATCCCTTGAGATGGACTTGACCATTGGGTCAATATAACAATAACTATACAGATCTTAGTATTGTTTATTATTAGAAAGCGGTTGGAGGAAAAATGGGGAGTTCATCATCATCATTTCAGCCAAATAAAGTCCACTGTTGGACATAGGCCTCCCCAAAGATCACCTCCACAACCGGTCAGGGTATGTTGTGTGCTCATAGGGGGGTTTTAGTCGCCACACCTGGCAAGCGGGTTGGCGTTCGCAGTAGAGTTGTTAATGTACTCGAAGGACGCTGCTGCCCATCCTATGTCTAATCCCATAGTCGCCCTTTACGACACCCACGGGATGTCCTCTGCCTTCAATGCGGAATCCAATCTCTAACAGCAACATTCTTCAGGTTGTCGGTCGACCCGGCTGGGGAGCGCCCACATTATGTTTGCCGATTCGTGGTCTCTTCTTAATTTCCCTCGATACGTCTGCTTCAACAACCACCGGTCCTTCCACAGACATGGCCCATCTCACTGCCTCTTCGACTTGCTAATTTTGCAAGCTATGTTGGTGACTCCAGTTCTTGTCCAGATACATGAGTTATGAACCATGCCCCTTAAAGAAACTCACCCAACTAACAGTCCACGTCTCAGTACCGTTATGTTATGACAGGCAGGACACATTTGTTGAAAACTTTTGTCTTCAAGCATTGTACAGGCGATGAGATGACTCGTCGAATCTTGCTAAATTGTGCCGTGTGTTTTTTGTGTCAAGGTTTTCGTCTACCAAATTGAATTATCTGCCCCAGGCATACAAATTACTTCACTCCCTCGAGCGCCTACCTGTGATATAGACCGGTCTCAGTACGACACGTGCATTGAGCATAACCTTAGATCTGTCTAAATTCATACAGAGACCGATACGCGAGGTTTCATTTATGCTATACACCATTTCGCCCAGCTGTTCCAGCGTCTCTGCCATTATAACGAATTCGCCGGAAATGTGAGATGTACTCGTCGTTAATATCCCAGTCCAGTCCAGTCTAGCGTCTTAAATATGTCTTCAACGTTTTGGTAAAGAGCTTAGGGGATTTCACGCCCCCCTTGTAGAAGGGTGAGTCTACGCAAATGGATGTTATTGGTCTTTGGTTGTGGATTTAGACGGTTGTCGTGGTGGTGTAGTACACCCCGATAGAAATATTGAGTTTTATTATGGTATGTGTAGATAAATCGCATTGTTTTATAATTACTTATTTATGAGTTTTCAAATACCACGCTGACGAACATGAACAAAATTTAAAAAAATATAGCGTAATTTTGTATTTATGGTGTGACATATCTATACTATATACTCTTATAACATGTCTTATACCGGTTATAACAATAAAACATAATATCAACCATTATTGCTTAAGTATTCTAAGAATGTGGTGTCCGGATTAAGAATATAGCACCACTCCATCTCCTCCCGTGGATGTCGTAAAAGGCGACTAAGGGACTAAACCAGAGGGATGGGCAGTAGCGTCCCTTCTGTGGAACAGTATCCATTCTGCGCCCGCCTGCCAAGCGTGGTGAGTACTGGCAAATTCCCCCCAATATGTGGAAATTCCCCTCAAATCTTTGGGGGAGGCCGTTGTTCAGTAGTGGACGTTGTATGGCCGATATGATGATGACCAGCATAAGTAGGTACATATTTGGGCAGCCATCATTTCCTATGAAACCCACCAAGCTTACTCTATAGTATACTATGTGAAAGTTTGTATGTTTGAGACTCCATGCGCCATCACGCTCAAACAGCTGAACGATTTTAATTAAATTTGGCGTAGGGGTAGATTATGTCGTGGAAGAAGATATACGATATTATTCATATGAATTATAAAAAAAAACAATTATCTTTTTATTTATGCCCAGTGCAGCGGGTGGGTAACGGCTAGTAAGTCTATGATGGTGCTCTCCATATCACAGATTAAAAATATTTCATTGGTATTTATTGTGACTTGAGGTATACTTAGGTAAATTTTGTCGCGGAAAGTAGAGATGCCGCAACTGAAGGTATAGGTAGGTACTGCATCCGTTTGAATTTTCTTAACACTCCGTGCTCCTTGGTAGACTAATGTAATTATTTTATACCTGCGAATTTAAGTCTACGTTTTGCGTTACCCTACTTACGTTTAACCGTTAACCCGCGTTTAATTTAAATGAAATTTAGATAACTTCGACATAGATTTTGCATTGCATTTCAAGGGTTATTTTTTTCTGCGCTGTACACTATTTTTTTATAAAATAAAAGTAGCCTAAGTTATTCCTTATAACATCAGCTATCTGCCAGTGAAAGTCCCGTCAAAATCGGTCCAGCCGTTTCGGAGATTACCCGGAACAAACAGACACAGAAAGACGAAAACAAAAAAAAGAAAGTTGTATGTACCGTATATACTTCCACATGCATTTAGTAAAAAGCTGTTATTTTGATATTATAAACAGACACTTCAATTGTATTCATTTGTATAGATAAAGACAAAAATAAATGAGTTTTTTGCTCATTTATTCTAGTTATGAGAAGTAATTTAAATTCAACCTTGTTGGTACATAGCTACAACCATTAACTTCTTACCGAAACACGTCAATACTTTTTATAGGAATATAAATAGTAGCCTTTTCCCAATTAAGTTGGGGTCGCTTTCCAGTGTAACCTATCTGGTGTCCTAGCGGTATTTGCGCTGAATATCGGTATTCTACACGAAGCTGCTTCACCTGACCTCTGCAACTCAACTACTGGGGTGTACCTATATCGTGCGGTTTAGACCGGTCGACAGCATTTCGGTCTACTGACTTCTCGTTAAGACTATCATATATTCGTATCACAACTGGTGCCGAACGCTGAACGTGCTCTCCGAAGCTGAAGGGAAGGACGAAAGGATGGCGAAAGGGTTATGATATGGAAAGAATGGGTCAGCCTTACAAAGCCTTTTTTTTCACCGCGGTGGAAATCCTCGTGTACTTCTCCGCCCTGAGTAAGTGTGGAGGGGTGCGGCCGAACTGCCACCGGCTAACCCCACCTGGGCGTTTATTATCGGCACCGGAGTGGGCTTCCAGGTTTTCGAGGACGAACGCACGAGAGCTGCTCTTTTGTGCCATGCCGTGAGGCACATCTTGGAGGTGGTGTATGTAAAGCGGTCAGCCCCTCTTCGGAGGGAAGCAAATGTAAAGAGGCTGCCCCCAGGCAAATCTCGGGGGGACGGGGGTATTATAAAGGATCCACCAAACCCTCGCTGTGCGGGTTGCTGAGTACACGTCGGCACATTACAAAACACGTGTTTGCGGCAATCACGTGATGGCACGTTTGGCGCAGTGGCTAACCGCTTGACTTTCTGCGCTACGTGTTGCGGGTTCGATCTCCGTACGGAGTAAATATTTGTATAATCTACAGATAGTTGTTGCGTGTTTGGGTGTTTGTGCATGTGAGATTTATGTCTTTAAACTGTACCAACGATACAGGAGAAATCTTTCGCAGTTTGACCGTACATATCCGACGTCAGGTTAGATTATAGGTCTAACATTAGTAACATAGAACGCAAAATATTTTCAAAGCCACTCGCCTTGACTTGCCTTGACACGCCTTTAAAAGTAAAGTAACATGCAATGCGATGAACCTAAAGTGTATTGCCATTTAAAATTATATCAAACATTGTGATACTTTCAATAACAAGTAACGTAATCACATTATTTTCTTTTTGATGTAAGAATAGACAAAGGAAAGAAAATTGTATTTATTGTCAACGCCGAAGTACCTATCGAAAATTCGAAACCGAAACCGTTGATTTAAAATCGCAACCATTTCGGTAGCTAAGCAATTAACTCGTCAAAGTGCCAGTATCAATTGCAAAGCATCTTAGTATAGGTAAAGATAATTGAATGAAATTGAAGTGTTTCTCTGTGATTTCATAGTAAATGCCAAAATTTTAGAACATACATAATCAGCCCATTACTGTCCCACTGCTGGGCCACCACGTTAGCCTAGTGCGGGTTGGCAGACTACACATACCATTGAGATAATTTTGGAGCCCTCTCAGGTTTGCAGGTTTCTGCACGATGTTTTCCTTAACCGTTAACGCATGTGATAATCTAATTCTGAATAAATAATCACTTAGATTATTTATACGCTATTATATGCTATTTATACGATGCCTAATACTCGTAAATGACAGTTTTTAGAATTTTTGTCAGTCTTAAAGTTTGTTGAATAGGCTCCGAAATGGCTGAAGGATACCAATGAAATTTCTGGGCATTAAAACAGGAAATGTATCATTAAAAATATTGTGTTTGTTCCATTTCGATATCTTGCAGGGCTCAGAAGATATGAATATAAATATTATTTACGCCTAGCGAAGCGGCGAGTTATTAATTATCATCTACTTACAAGGTTATTAATTTAACAAGCATACAACTATAAATACACCTATTTCCGTTTTAGCACGCCTCTTTGACATGTAAAGTCAGTGTTTTAAACAGACTGAAAATAAAGAAGGATTTGTATTTCCCGCATATGTGGTTATGTTTGTATGTTCGTGACTTTTTCAGAAACTACACGATCGATTCTCATGATTCTTTCACTGGGGTAATCTATATACTTATGAGATGGTTCGAGTACATAAAATATTAAGGACCATTGTTATTTACAGACTTATAATTAATAATTGTGTCTAGTAAAGTCGGGTTTATTTTCTCTTAAGAAGTTATTTTTCTATACAACGACTCTATCGTGAATTTTAAAATACAGTAGCAAAACTATAATTATTTGTAACTAAGACAAAAAAATTAAATGATAATAACTTCAGTGACGTGCCGTGTGGTGCCGGCTACGAATAGCAATAACCCATCTCAACCTGTGGATATCGTAAAAGGCGAGGGATTAGCCGGAGGATGGGCAGCAGCGTCCTTCGAATACATTAACAACTTACTGCGATCGCCAACCCGCTTGCCAAGCGGGCGAATGAGATCCCGATGTCAGTCGTTGTGGTGATCTTTGAGGGAGGCCTGTGTCCAGCAGTGGACTTTATTCGGCCGAAATTGTTAACGCAAGTGACTAGATTCGCAGTGTAGATTTAGTATTATCGGCTCTCGTGGTGTAAATACATAATGTAGATACAATAAAGAGCAAGAGCAATTATTCACCGTAGCAAAATAACCCAAATGGGCTGCAGATCTTTTATTAAGTTGATTGCCAAACAATCAAATCTTTGATGTAAACTTCCCACACTGCCAGCTGTTAATATGATTGCAAAAATAGGAAACGAAACAAATCCGTACGGTTGCGTTCATAAGTAAATAATAAAAATTAAATGGCAGTCGGACAAATTCGTTGTACGAATACACAGAGAAGAATTCGATGCTGCTGAATTGATTATGTATCATTTTTATTAAGCCCAATCCGCTTTGGAAATAAGATAACTGAGTACTGACTCATTGTCAAGTCCATGAAAAGGAACCGTACACCGCCTTCTACGAAAAATTAAGTAGTCCATTCATACTTTGTTACAATCGGATATCTTTTAAAGTTATCTAAGCAACAAAAATATCTAGTCATTAACAGTTGTGGTTCCAGTTTACGCGTACACGTACGTACGTTACTCGTACGAAAAGCCTATCAGATCAGCTTATACTGGAATGTATAGCTTGATATGTAGCCGTTATGTAGCTTTTTTAATCTTTTTTAATGGTCTAAAATAAAAAAGGAAAATTCTACATGAACTTCCTCCGCCGCGGGGAAGGACGGAGGGGCATGCCGGACTCCTACCGGCAAAAACCACTAGGTCCTCATGTGATCACACTAGAGCTTTTAGTGCTACCTACATTATCTTCAGCATTTCCTTAGGCAAAATATTGTGGACTAATTAAGTAAAGTGATTAATTCAAGTAACAGCTTGTATATAGCCAAGCGATTAAAATGTAGTAACCCGGTCACGTTCCCAGTGGAGACTTGCGGGCTGTTAATAATACGACTGAAAGCAACGGAATAGTGCAATATTAGAAGTAGTAGTTTCCCAATACGTCAGCATTTCAAGTGACCTAATTAGGTGATTGATGCGTATAATTAAACATTTAAATTAGAGATCGTTACTATTGCCTGTGCACTCTATGGTTATTTTTAGATGTATAATTTTGTTATGGTAACAATATAATTTTTCTAGCATACTTTTATATGGAAAGGCAGTTTGTACATTATAGCGTTAGTCAGCATACTTAACCGAGGTGAAAATATTTAATGCATGCGGAGTTTTTGGAACAGTAAAATAATACTTAGCACTAGAGAAGTTAGTATTAGCGCTGCACACTCTCCACAAGTGTGAGTGTGAATCAGTTCACCACATAAAAAGTCCGCATTATCGTACAGAATGAGAAAAACATTAAAAACACAAGAAAAATATTGTCAATGTTAGACTACAAGAGGGCTTGCAATCGTTTCTTGCAAGTCGCAGTGACCTAGAAGGTTCTAGAGAAGGATCCTTTATAGTAATGTCTTAGGTTTTCGCGATTATTACTCATTATAATAAAACACTTTTAAACGGATTATATCGCGTACCTATATCATAGTTTTCAGTTTCTTCCTTACGTTTCGAACACATTGGTAGTCGCAGGATGACCCAAAGATCCTATGTTTAATGTCGCTATCACAATCACAATTATTAAAAGCAAAAATCAAACTCTTTATTAATTCAACTTAGTTTCGAGACGTTCAAGTCATTTGCATGGTGTAAAGCGGCATGCCTGCCTATGACAATTGTAAGGCTATCCAGAACTAAGCCTGTGTGGCACCAGACTGCTCTCGTCAGAGACATACGGCCGAATACTCAAACGCCATTTAACGTTAAACAATTTGAGCCGCCCGGTTTTGTACCAAAAACAGGTTTTTCGAATAGTTAAAGCGGGGACTTAACGTTAAATGGCGTTTGAGTATTCGGCCGATAGTTATTTAGTCTCTTATGTCGAGTAATTTAATTCTCTGTTAGTGGCATTAGAACAGCAATGGGTTGATAGACTAAACATACTGGCTGTTACACGCCTAGAAGTCACTTAGCACAGAAAACTGCGACTACACTATCGATACCTATTTATGTACGATTCATACATAAAATATAATGGTATTAGTATTTATATACTTCACGCTCGATTTATTTTGCCGGGTGTTCAGCACTTTTAGGACCGTCACTAAGCGTTGGCACAAGTCAATTCCACGTGTATATTCATGAGCGTACCATTACTAATTTTAATCGCAAGCCCTTGTAAATATCACATTTTGTTTTTAAATAATTTACGAATAAACTTATTATTTTCTTCGTCGCAAATTTTATTGACTTGCAAAATATAAGATTACGATACGAAATAGGCTGTTTTATGAGCTTTACACGACAAATCTCAGTGTTGTTTGTGCTTAAATATAATTCGTGCTGAATTAGAACCGGTTGTAGTAGTTAAATTTTTTCTATTGTTACTTTTCGTTGAACCATTGTAATAGCCATTTATTACAGACAGATCTCCAAATCAAGAAATGTCTGGCAGCTGTCAAAAGGTACCTATATTTTAGATTTGGAGAACTGTAGGTTGGTGTTCGCCAAGTGCATGTATGCGGCCTTATTCGAATTATTTACGTTTGTAATAATATGCCAATGCGATGAGCGATTGTTACTGATAAAACAATCGAACAAAACGACAATTGTGCTACCGTTTATTCGATTGTCGATTTATTGGTTGTTGCCGAATAACAAACGAATACAATTGCGTGCAAGTCTTCAACATGATGTCTTATAAAAAAGCTCGATGTCAAGATGGTGTCAAAAAAAAGATCGTCAAATCAAGGTGCCAAAGTAGACGGCCATCATGACGTCGCCGATTGTCAATTGTACATCTCGTATACCAACACCGATTGTTATTCGATCGGAAGCGAATAAACGGAACTATCGAGTTATTCTATTGTTTTTAGTAACAATCGACTATCGCTTATGATATTAAATACCAAATCTGGGTTTCCTCTTGGTCTTCCTCTTTTAACTTAACCGTTCGTAGAATACGTAGTTGGCCATCCTTGCCTGTGAAATAAGTTCCGACTTAATTAAGGGTATTCTTTCCATGTTAATGTGTATTATTTCGATTTCAGCACCAGTTCCCCGCGATGTATGACCTGAAGCTGGGCGGCATACTGTACCTGATCGGCGTATTCTTCTTCAAGTCCGACGGCCGCATCCCCTTCGCTCACGCTATATGGCACATATTTGTCGCGCTGGCCGCCACAGTCCACTACCTAGCGATCCTACGCCACCTCTTCCCAGAACTTAAATCTCATTGAAGACTGCCCGTTTAACCTATTGAATCTCCATTATTAGAGCTCTCTAAAGCTATTTTTGTATCCTAACTCGACAACAAGGCCGCAGATTAAATAATTCAGCTGACAATCGTCCGAGGAACGTCTGACGATCGTCGCTGGTGCAGCTGCGATCACTGCGGCTTTGTTAGGTCACTTACTTCGTAATGTGTGTGTGAATCTTTTATGTAGTGATTGGAATAGACTAAAATAAACTGTTACTGTTAACCGGAACTGATCATAAATGTATACCTGTTTGTTTGACGACCAAGTCTACTATAGGCGACATATAATAATTGATGCACGTGTACTTGATTGGTAGGGTGAGCACCTTAATCGAGGTCATTGTTGGGTTATGGTGATCATAATTTGTAGCCTCGGGTTATGTTACGAACGCTAACATTATTTTGTTTAATCTATTAGCTATCTCCAGCGAATGATTCAACCCATTCCGTTGATGAAATATAAAACGAAACTCAAATTAACATATCGCGTTTTCCGAACATTCTCCAGAGTTTATATTATTAAGTGTGCGCTGGCCAGACATAATGTCGCCTAGAAATTTTGTATGCAGGTAAAGAACTATCGTACGGTATAAGACTGCTCAAGTCGCTCGAGTTGAGGTACATCCTCCTCTTTATGCCCCATAGTATACAGTTACGCGAGGTTCCGGCCTCTCCACGCGCCATACTGCAATCAATATTGTCATATCAAGGTCACATCAAGCAGTATACATACTGGATACATCAAACTTAATCAAGACCCGTATTAATAAACCACTCACTTATTTTTAGATAAATCTTGATTGTTATTTACATTTTGAGAATGATACGGTAATATTTCTGCCCAGACATTATTGGGAGTGATTTTGTCACAGCCAAGAGCAGTGTGCTTATTTAAAATAAACAGGTCCCTAAATAATCTGTCTGCTTACGTAACGTTTTCCTCTGCGTGTGTGTATCCATCACATGAGTTAATTAACTAATGGATCGATAATTTCGATAGGAAATTGCGAGGGAAGTTTATCGTGTTGCCGCACACCTATATTTGAGGCACTGTAATGGAAGGCCCGTAATAGAAATTAATTACTGACGGACTGTAGGGCGCGCAACTCTGCTCAAACTTCCGAAAACTTTTAATCGGCGCTCAAATTTACTGAGCCCTGGTTTGTTGTATATTATTTATAGACGCATGTTTGTGCAATTTGATTGTTGTTTCTTCAAGAATACTATTGTATACCAAAAACAATCTTTTTTTAAAATTAAAATCGTGTAAATATCAATGCTATTCAATTGTTTATCGATTGTACTTCATCGCTGTGATGACCTATTTTTGGACACCATGTTGACCGACGAGCTTGTTTTTAGATGTCTTAATACAGACAATTTTATTCGCTAGTTCATTTTCATTCGAGTGTTATACGGAAACGACAAACGACAAAACGACACTTGTCGCCAGTTTAATAATGGCCGTATAAAACACGCCTTATTGTTTAGAAAGGCAAGCACACACCAACGCGCGTTGTACTCGGGCAAACAATGTTTCTATTGTAAAAACGCGCGTTGAGTGGTCAGATGCTTATAATCAGAACGTAGCCTTATAGCATACAAGTCGTTTTTAGGAAAAATAACTTTTTATCTCAGTAGTAATTGTATGCAGTATGGTGCGTCGTTGATCGGTTTTCTAACGTAGTCACTTGTTTTTTTATATATAAAGCAATGAGCAGCAGTGGTTCATCCACGTTCGGCAAAACTTACTGCAAATGGTGGTAAATGTGTGTATATTTTGTAAAATATTGTTGAAATTATTGAACTATTGTTGTAGTGTTTGTAGTCGTATCTCAGAATCTCGAGACCAAACCAACACTTTTAGAGCAACTATTAAAAAAAATCGTATTGAGGTTTTTTTAGAAACATTTATAGGTACCTATTAACTTATTATACTTATATGAAATCCAGTTTTTTCAGCGAAATATTTTATACACCTCAATGTGACTTTTTCCTTAGGATTAGTTCGTTATAGTGTAACCAGTTGAATGTATGTACCATCTCGTGTCTAGTAGGAATTTAAACATCTCCAAAAATATTTATTATTCTTTAAATGATTTAATATATGTCCCAATTTAGATTTTTAAGAATTGCTCAATCGTTCGTGTGACTAGGTAATATGCTGCCAGACTTCAAATCGTTCCATTAGTCTCAAATTATAATGGGAGTACGCAGTGGTGGTGGAATTGAAAGTTCCGCTCTCTGAGTAGATAGGTGTGGTGATGACACCAACCGTAGTCAGCACGGAGGCACCCACCGAGCATTTTTCGCTGTGCTCGAGTTACGATAACGTTAGAATCTATTGTTCGCCTTCGTCAGTCTCTAGACTGTTTGAAAACTGGGACGACACAGCACTTCCATACTTAGACAGTTGCGTGCTCACACAATGGATACAGGCCCAGAGGGAATTGAAATAAACTTCGGACATTCAACCTATTTAGACTACATAAATCTCTTAAAAGTAGCAGCATTCGTTTATTTAAAATGGGTTAATTCATTATTATCTTTCAATTACATAAATACCCAATCAAAATGTTTATGATGTCACATGAATTAAATGCTATATTTTCATTTTATAATAATTCTAGTCATTGTATAATATGCTACATACAATTTATGTAGTAAAAATAAATTAATTTTATGCAGCTTACAGACAGTCAGTCGCGTATATAAAAGATCAAAAACCATGTAGGTTGAACCGTAATAGTTCAAATTTAGACTGCATATGCGGCTTTTCATTTTCTTTTTTTTTTGTGAATTGGTTGAGAGTGGAGTCATGAAAACCGGTTAACCAAGGTTATCACAGGGTAATAATCAAATATTACAAGAATGCACAAACATTTAAATTATAGGTACGTTCATTTAACGTGGTACGTTTATTTGAAATGAAATCAAATATTTTAAAACTAGAGAAAATGTGTTTCTTTTAGATTAGGTATGAAGCGGTATCGGGTAGAAACTGTAACCTATTAGTTCTAATTTAATAGATGAAAATTCCTCTAAAGTGCAAAGTATTTGTAAGTAGGAAAGGGTAGCGTCAGATCGTATTTTAACGGTAATGTATTGGATATCTTTAGGGTCCTATTATTAAAATACGTACGATGGAGACCATTTTCTGTAGTCACATAAAATACGATAAACTTGTACGGGCGACAGTAATGGCATCTATAACTCGTCGCTTTGATTGTACCTAGTTAAGTACCTGCTATAATTGTATTCCCCTGCTCAGATTGTAAAATGTTAACTGTTGCTATAAACGTTCATATTGCTGAAACAAAATCGTGTTTCAAGTCTTCCAACAATGCTCTTAGTAGGTCTCCTGTCAAATTAACATTCCTTACTTATGAAAGTAATTATACTTTCTTATGGCCGTCTTCCTTAGGCGTGTTTTTTTTATTTTTTTAACCACCTTGAGTCTCAATCTACTCTATTTTCAAAACGTAGCTAACTTAAGAAAATCTATAAATTATTCATATTTAACAGAAAAATCAACTGTGAATCTTTAATAATCAAATTTTATATGTTAGTTCAATGTAGATGATTAGTTTCAGTTATAATTGGCCCTTTATTAATAATCTCCCACTGTTAGAAAAGGGCGCCAATATTATCACTTACATTCACTTTTATTCAGTTAAGGAAACATCAATATAATAAATAATAGATTTGATGTATTATTAGTGGAGGAAGTAATAATTTTGTTATATATACTTTCGCAGAAGTGTACACCCATTAAGTATATGGATTAATTAACAAATTCGAAAATCTGTAGACAAGATACAGTTATTTATATCCTATAAGCATTTTAATAACACATAATCAAAGGCCCGAGTCGTAGTGCCGTGTGGTGCCGGCTACGAATACCACCACCCCATCTCATCCCGTGGGTGTCGTAAAAGGCGAATAAGGGATTAGCCGGAGGATGGGAAGCAGCGTCCTTCGAATACATTAACAACTCAACTGCGATCGCCAACCCGCCCGCCAAACGTGGCGATTATGGCAAAACCCCTCAATGAGCACACAACACACCGATACGATATCGGTCGTTGTGGTGATCTTTGAGGGAGGCTTGTGAATGATGAATCAAAGGCCCTATTCAAGTTTATTCAATTTCTGGATGACTATCTCGATGGCGGATTAGCGCATCAATAATCCCGATCTTATCCTATCACTGGACGCTTGTGCGAAAGTAATAACTTGTTGTCTGTATGATGTATAATGTGACGGAACGTGTATTGTTGTAGTTGGTAAGATAATACAAGCATCAGATAACGTATGAAGACGAGTGGCGTACTAGTCTGTAAGACTGGCAGGCAAGTTCTAGTTCATCGGATTGGCCTCATTAATTTATTTTATCATACTCGCGAAATATTATCAAGTTTTGTCGATATTATGGTTTGTGCAGTCCATTTTTACTGTCGCAACGTCTTTTGCCAAAAAATAGATTAATTTGTAGGTACATCTTAACGCGGCTGCGCTGGCTGCCGCGGCGCGTCGGTATGAAACGTCTGAGCCATACGGATTAGTACGCTATCAGCCTTTAAAGCCGAATGTTACCTTTGATTTTGGACCCAGGTATAGTTTTGTAGAGGTTTTTGGGAACTCAATAAATAAATTTTTACAAACATGCTTCTGTCTTATTATTTAATCTAAAAACCATTAGGCAATTTATAAATTATTACTGGTATAAATTAAAATAAGACTGACTGATATGCCTAAAACTAAATACCTATATCTAGTAATTACATTTTAGATACTGTTTTAATTCCTAATATATCTAAGCATTTTTCCATGATTCTGGCTGTGGCTTCGCAAAGCATCAATCTTTCATAGATTATCTTGACAATCTTTCCTTCTTTATCTTTCTCGACACAGTAACATTTGTCATAGAACTCTGTGAATGCTGATGATATTTCATACAAATACTCGCACAAACTGTGTAAGTAAAGATCATTTGATACTTTCAGTATGACCTCTGGGAACCTGAGTAATACTTTACCAAGTTTCCATTCTGCTTCATGGCCAAACTTGAAGCCAGATTTTTCAACCTGTGATAATAATTGGCCCAGTGAGATCTGTGCAGTCCTTGCTATTGACCGGATACGAGTCAAAGCATACAAAAGGTAGACAGCAGTGTTACCTTTGTCATCTAACATTTTGTCAAAGGAGAACACATAGTCATTAACCCTGTTATGTGAGAGATCAGCATACTTGATACATCCATATGCAACTGCTTCTTGAGCTTGTATTAATTCTTCTTGAGTTAAGACTTTGTCTCGTCCTTTCTCAACCAATTTATCCAGAGATCTCTTGAGCCCTTCATCAAGTAAGTCAATAAGTTTAACTGTGTCTCCGGACCTTGTCTTGAATTTTTTTTTATCCTCACCTAACACCACACCAAAGCCAACATGTTCCAACCTCTGTGTGTTTTTAAGAATACCGGCTCTACGGGCACAAGCATCTATTGTCAGGAAATGCGTGGCTTGACCAGCATCTGTGACGTAAACAAACCTGTTGCCTTTTTCTTCATCTACCCTCTGTTTTATTGCGGCCATATCAGATGTATCATAAGTGTAGCCCCCATCGGATTTGACAACCGTTAAGGGAATACCTTCATGTTTCTCAGGGTTTCCCCACATGATGAGCCTGCCTTCATCTTCTTCCAAATAGCCACCTTCTTTGAGCTCTTTAACCACAGCATCCATCCTATCCTGATAGAAAGACTCCCCACGATCAATGATGTTAACATTAAGACGGTCATAAATCTTCTGGAACTCTTGTCGAGACACTTCACATATCAGTTTCCAGGCAGCAATGTAATCAGGCTGATGTGATTGCAACTGTACCACACAGGCATAAGCTCGTTTCTTGAATTCCTCATCTTCATCAAACCGTTTCTTAGACTCCTTATAGAATGCTTGCAAGTCTGAGATAGGAGGAGAATGTGTCTTAAAATTAGGGAATTTGTCCTGTAAATGTGCAATTAGCATGCCAAACTGAGTTCCCCAGTCTCCTAAATGATTCAACCTCAAAACATCATTCCCTAAGTATTCTAATACACGGCAAATGCTATCTCCAATAATAGTTGACCTTAAATGGCCTACATGCATCTCTTTGGCAATATTGGGTGATGAGAAATCAACAATAACCCTTTCTTTCTTCGCTGGCGGTGGTTTCACACCAAACCGGAGTATACAGTTCAAAATATGTTCAGCCATCATTTTGTTAAGGTAAATGTTTAAGAATCCAGCACCTGCTACTTCAATCCTCTCAATAAATGGTGATGTTGGAGTTTTGTTCAATATGTTATTAGCCACTTCTTTGGGGTTGGTTTTGACATTCTTAGCCTTAAGCAGTTGTGAGATAGCCATAGCCGAGTTACACTGATAGTCCCCGAATTTCGGATTGTTGCCAGACAGGGTAATGACAACTGGTGCGTCCTCCAAGTCAGGATATGCAGATATAATCGCAACTTCGAATATATTTTTCAGTTCATCAACTATACATATATTGCCTTCAACAGAGTTGACATCGGTGATTAGGGTGAGACGTTTCTTAGGCTCCTTGACAGCTGTTGACTTCGACCCAGAGCTTTCGGCTTTAATTGCATTTTCTAAAATAACCAGGCGATGTTTGAGCTTCTCATTTTCAGTTAAGAGTTTCTCTAGCCGTGGATCACCTATATAACCGAGGTCGCCTTTGGATATCTTATCTAGCTCCTCTTCAATCGCGTTTGCTTCCTTCTCTGCCCTAATCGTTCGTTCTTCCAACTTCCTCTGATCTTGATCGGCCATATTGCTTACAAAATATACTTCAGGACGCAGATACTAACTGCAATTAAACTAATAATTCAGTTTGGATGTGTTTTACTTAAATCTTGCTATAAATAGAAGAAGTTTCTAGGTTATTTGCCACCGCTACAAACCCAAACCAAACAGCTTCTACAGCAAACACGCTGGCTGACTTTGTTGTCATTTGGTTTTGACATTGACGTTAAAAGATTTCGTTTGGAAACTATTGACTACTGTTGAATCATCGACTCATCGATGGAGCCATTAAATTAAAATTGGAATTGGACTACTGCTGCTGTGGCTCAATGGAATTAGGGTCTTTAAACATTGATGTATACTATCAAAATTTTATTGATTAACGTTACGTATTTATTTATTTGTGAAATAAAACGGCTTTATCTCTCACAATAGCAGTATACTTCGTGTATCGTCTATAAACACAGGATGGTATCATTTTTTCGCAATATTTTACTGAATTACGCTATGATTCACATCGGGCCACGAAACTGGTTACTGGTCAGTGAGCGACTTAGTGAACTCCGGGCAATTACCTTGCTTTTATGTGACCATCGTAGCTGCGCTCTAGGCAAGGCATTTACACTTATAAAACATCTTAGGCTGTACCTAGTTATGCCAATGTAAACGATGATGCAGTAGGCTAATATTTTGGTATCCAAATGAAGTAATAAATAAAAAAAATGGAAACCATAGCAACCAAGGTCAAACAAACAGCGGCAAAAATATGTTTCAAAAGAGGCAAGTGTGAATGAAGATTAAATTATTAATAGTAGTTATAAAAGGCGTCCTAATTAATTATTTACTTTTGTTAACGTAGATCTTGCTTTAAATTATTCCGATTCTATATATATTATCTTGAAAGTGGGTGATAATGAGTTTAAAATTAAATAGATTTTTAAATTATCTTCAAAGATAACAATAATCTCATGGCTCAAGGATGGCACATCAACAAAATGGGTTTGAATATACAAGTAAAGACAGGGACCTACCGTGCTGGCTCGAAAACCTGACCAAGTGAGTTCGATTTTTTCTATTAAGTATCATACAGAATGATTAATGAACTCGCGTACACCTCGGCTACATTATGGTAAGACGTCAATATGGAAATTCTTAGTACAATGCACTTTTTAATTTTCGTGTCAAGGCTGGGTCACGTTAAAGCTAAGCCTTAGGCGATGTCTGTGTTTGGCTTCTTGAAACAGTTATTCTTTTTCAGGGAGATGAAAGAGACGCATATTCGAAACAGCAGTAGTGATTCGTCTCCTATTTTGGAGGGTCCAAAATTCAACTTTGAAAATCCTAAATTGGAGGGACGCAGGTAAGGCTACATACCTAAGGAACTTTACTTCGTATTCAAACTGTAGACATTTAATATTGTACAGGTAGAACGACTTTTTAAATAGGGATACTAATTTGTTTACACCCTAGATTAACGCGCAGAACATCATTGGATACAACGATGGATATTCTTATGAAACCACAAATAGGACCAGTGGCTCACTCAGCTGGTACCTTTCGTCCACCTAAAGGTAAATAATTTGATATAGAGAATGAAAGAAATAAGCTTATTACCACCTTCTTTCTCTCTCCCTCTTATCGTTATTTCAATGCCTGTTCTTGTTAATTCCCATATATATACCGCCGCCTCTTTTATATCCAGCCAAGGCCCAACCAAATTCTATGTGCGACCTGTGTGGTTGTCATAATATTGATTGGCATAATAAGTATCTCACGCACTCATTATGATCAGCATCATGCCAGTCAAAAACAGTCCACTGCTGAACCAAAGCCGGGGAGGAGACGACCGGTAACATGCCGTGTGTCGTAATTTTGGGGGGAATTTGCCAGTACTCACCACGCTTGGCAGGCGGATTGGTGAGCGCAGAATGGCTACCGTTACCCTGAAGGGACGCTGCTGCCCATCCCTCTGGTTTATAGTACTTTAGTCACCTTTTATGACATCTACGGGAGGAGATGGAGTGGTACTGTATTCTTAATTCGGACACCACACGGTACATTATCTTATCTGACACGTTATAAACATGCGATTAAGATCATATTTACATATAATTATATCATTATGACGGTACGGTTGGCGCTAAGCGATTGGCTTTCTGTCGCGGGTTGTATTCCCGCACGGAACAAATATTTGTACTCGTATCTCGGGTCTGGCTGTTTATGCATGTGAAATGTATGTCTGTAAACTAAACAACACAGGAGAAATCCTAGTGTGGGGCAACGTTTTATATATATATGTACTAGCCGTACCCGCCCGCTACGCTAGGCGCAAATTATATTTACACCTATTCATGTATTCTGGACCCTGCTGCAAGATATAAAATTGGAACACACATGAAAATTTAAGTTATAATTCATGTATTGATCCCGAAAATGTTCATTGAGAACCGTTGAACCGTTTCGGCGCCTATTCGAGATAACATTCACTATAGTAAAATGATAATTGTAAACGTTACTATTACGCTTGATGCATAAATAATAATATAATGGCCGAAAACTGTGGAGGGTGTGAGAGAAGGCTTATTGTGTGAGAGAACCAGGAGACCGGCTTCGGCCTCATCCCTACTCCGTGCTGTTTACTGGGCGAGAAGTGACACCGGGGGGGATAACTTACCAAGTGATAATAATTGATCAGTTATCGAGCGGGATGGAAAATTACTAAAATAACTATTAAAAAATAGGGGTTGGTGATAGAAGGGTGAAAATTTAGGGTTGTATGTATTTTTAATGCCACATTATAAAAATATGAAAATAAAAAATGTTGTCCAAAAAATTAAAAAAATCTTAAGGGGTGGACAACCCTTATCACATAGGGGTATGAAAAATAGATAGTAGCCGATTCACAGACCTACTGAATATGCATATAAAATTTCATAAGAATCGGTCGAGCCGTTTCGGAGGAGTGTGACCACAAATACCGGGACACGAGATATTTATAAATTTACAGTCTTACTTATCATACCAACTTCTATCCCCAATAATTAGGGTAAACATAACAATTCAATATAAAATTCCATGCTACAATTATAGTATTGTTTCACGAATTCCATTCCTTATTCATAATGTTGATATCATATTTATACAATTAAACTTCATAATACTTCTGAACTTGGCACATGAGATTGTAGACATCTGGAATATGGACTCTCAGTCATCGTATGTACCAATGGTTGTGACAGCCAATGACCTCATTTCCAAGAGGTGAGAGAGATGTTGGTCTAGACATCTGAAGAGGCTCAAGTAAGGCGGTTGGGTTTATAAGGTCAACTACGGAAAGTAGTTCTCCCCGATACGGCACGTATAGTGAATAGGTGTCTTTCGCTGGAACCCAATTTTTTTTTTATACATACTCATAAGTAGTTTTAACCGAAGGTATCTAAGTATTGTATTCTTTTGTGGAAATAATAAAGAAAGATTTATGCTTCGCACAGGAATCTGGACCATAAGTCCTACACTGGAAATTTATAATCTTGCTCGATTTCATCCGCGATTATATCGCTCTTGCTTCGGCACAGACTTGACTTTGGCTCCTCTTACGGGCGAAATTTGGATTGGATTTCAGATTGCGGATAATTCCTTTTGTTTTTGTGTTAAATGTGGTCATAACACAACAACGGAAGAATTTCAAAATCTTAAATCTGAGTGTATTCGAAAGGCATATCTTTATTTATTTATAATTTCCTTAAAATTACCATTACAGGTACTCAATGTCATAGTGCGGTCATATATAGGGTAATATTCTTATCTACATGTAAATGTAAACAGAAACTTTTTACATACCTCAATATATACAACACTATTCTACATCATAACATAATATAAATAAAAGTAGGTACCCTTGCGAATTCACTCAACTGGTCTGTGAATATATCAGTTTTGATATGAACTTCGTTAATGACCCAAATTGCTCGGGTAAGCGGTGTTTTGACCAGTTGATTGGTCCTGGCTGTTGGCACGACTGGCAGTGAAGGTCGCCGCCTCCTCATCCCATATTGTCCGGTAACCAAAACTCAAACGCGCTGCACTCCTGAATTATGCTCTATGCTACGGAGTAATCTGACTAAATACGCGACAAATGTAAATGTTTGTAGGTCCAACCGGGACAGGCACAGAGCATGGTGAGCGCTGCAACTCTTACGTAGGTACTCGTTAGTGGGAGCGGTACCGCGTTGTTGCGGTTGTCTCAAGATCGCCTTTTCGTGTTTTCTACCAGTAGGTATAAAGCTGTCGTTGTCTACATTACTTTCCTTTGAAGTAGACGCCTTTTGCCGCCATGTCTCATACTTGGTGCTACATCAGCAGTAGGTAAGTTTAGAATTCAGGCAGTTGCGCGAAGTCTTCTTAGTATATCTCTTCTTCTTCGTCTGTATCGTTTGCGTTGCCTTTGTCAGGCCGTGACGTATTTGTATCATTCGCAGGGCGCCCATTGCACCGTGTTCGCGTCTAGTATTTTTTGGCGACTCCATTTTTGCTGAGAGACATACGTCAATGCAAGCTGTTCTGGATCCACAGAACAGCTTGTTTTGACATTTTCCACAGGTTCCACGCAACGCACGTTGGAACATCATCCGTGTCCTTGAAAACTTGGAAGATGGCCTGTAGATCCCTTATGCTACGTCCGACTCTCGCTCTTGTACAAAGACCGATGACGCGTTTTCGCTGAATACCTTCTGTCGTCAAGTTTGTCCTGCTCCTTGTAGCTAGACATGTAGATTTACTCCAGAGAGAGCTCATTCATCACATCAAGCTTGTTTTACAGCAAGGAGAAAGGTGATGAATCACACTGGTATCGCAGACCTTAGAGCTTAATAATGATCACAACCTAGGTCAACAAAACGTTCATGTTGACAATTCTATCGATACCGATATGCTTTATGAATTTTACTTTTATGATATTCAACCAGACTAATTAGTAAAACTGATTTGAAGTAACATTAGATGTACATATACAAAGATGAGTTGGTAGAGACCATCATGAGAAACGATGTATATGAGTATATAGGATATAAGCCAAAATAAACAAAATCGTTACTGTGTTAACCAATATATTATACTATCCGGGTTAGGAATATAGCACCACTCTATCTCCTCCCGTAGAGGTCGTAGAAGCCGACAAAGGGACTCTAAACCAGAGGGATCGGCAGCAGCGTCCTTTCTGTGGAACAGTAGTCATTCTGCGCTCACCAACCCGCCTGCCAAGCGTGGTGAGTACTGGCAAGTTCCCCCAAATATGATGACACAGTTGTGGAAATGAATGAATTAAATGGGGGAAGGCCTTTGTTCAGTAATGGACGTTGTATGGCCGATATGATGACTATACAATTAAATTGTATTCTAATAAGGGTCGCATAGTCCCTTCAGCTTGCGGCATATATGACATGAGCTGAAATAAAACACTTTTTCAGTAGCGATATCTTTTTATCTTCTAGCCTACAGTCAAAATGGGCGACGAGTATACAACGTCAGGGGTAAATTGGACTGGGGAGACTCATCAAACGCAAGCTCGAATGACTTCCTATCCGACTTACTGCCACATTACGTCACACCTCGACACCGACGAATCGGTAACGTAACGGATGATGACTTTCATGACGTCATATTAGGTCCGAGTAAGTATACACATTTAGAAACCTACCTACCTAACCTACCTACTTATAAGTGGACAAATAGAACGTAGATTTTAATAAAAGCTGCAATACTGAAAACATTTCCTTTTAAGGACCTCAAGAGCCTAAAAGTCGTAAGAAGCTCATCTCAAAAGAGGGTTCTATTAGTTTACCCCAGAATAACTTAGTTAAAAGGCCTAGTTTGAAAAATCCGACGAAAAAAGCTTCACTAAGTTCGGTTCCAAGTAAAATATGCCATAAGGAAAAAGTAAAAAACGACTTTATTATTCCTCAACTGCCTGAAGGAAGACTGTTAGAACTGAAGATATATTCTAACTGGGGAGATAAGTATTTGGTAGGTTTGAACGGGCTTGAACTCTTCGACTCAAATGGTGATGCTGTTATTGTTGAAAAGGTAAGCTATAACCTATAAATAGTGACAAATACACAAGAAAAAAATCTGGTATCCTTTTATTTTTGGTCATACATATACATACATAATCAGCCCATTACTGTCCCATTGCTGAGCACGGGCCTTTTCTCACGATGAGAAAGGTTAGGCCTTAACCCACCACGCTGGCCTAGTGAGTGTTGGCGGATTACACACACCATTGACAATATTTTGGAGCCCTCTCAGCTGTGGAGGTTTTCTCACGATGTTTCTCTTCACCAATAACGCAAGTAATAATCAAATTCTGATCTGCATATGAATCCGAAAAGTCAGAGGTGCGGGCTGGGATCGAACACAGACCCTCCTGTATTTTATTGGTCGCCCCGTGGAAATACATCATATTCATCCTCCACACCGGGGAAGGGCTGAGAGGCATGCCTCCTACCGGCTACAACGACCGGAGCGTTCACCTTCGGCATAGAAGCCGGCTCCAGGTCCTCGATAAGATCACACTAAAGCCGCTTATTGATACCAAGCCAGGTACATCTCGGAGGGGATAACTGTAAAGCGGTCACCCCTCTATTTCTAGCTATCCTGCATGAACTGCAGCCACGAATAAGCCTCAATATACCTGTTGTAAAAACGGAACAATGTTTTTACAGGTATGGACTGACTCAGACACTGGGGACCAGTCGAAACATGGTCGCGTGGAGAACATAATTGATGGTGTAGTGCGCACACGTGACGAACGACACGCGTGGACCGTGCCAGCACCACGCGGAAATCCTATAGCACTCACTGTGTTGTTGGCTAGAAGCGTCAAGTTGGCTCTCATGAGGATATGGGTAAGTGCAGACAAAATACTGGAGAAGGGAAAGAATCTAGATTAAACACGGACGACGGACACAAAGAAATCTTATAGACTTAAATATACACTTGCCTGCTCCAAACTTCTTGCAGTGCGATCACACAGTAAAATGGTAATCCTCATTTTGCGTGGTCGTCAATTACCGACGGCTACGGGGATTGCGCACACCAAATAATCTTCAGCTAAGGTTTGCCATCTTTGCCAAGGTTTATACTTATAATAATAATCTCAGCCTGTAACAGTCCCAGTGCTGCGCCAAGACCTCTTCTAATACCTAGAAGGAATGACCATCGATCACCACGATAACTCATTAATCACCACCTCAACTCAGTAATCACCACCGTTAAGGTCATTAATCCACACGCCAACTCATAAAAACACTGTGGTAATTCACTGCCTGTGGGCGATTTCAGACGGGCGGTTTGATCATGATGGAATCCCTTTTTTTATTGGGCCCATTGGAAATTCTAAATGAACTTCTTCCACCGCAGGGAAGGATGGAGGGGTATGCCGAACTCCAACCGGCTGAAACCACTGGGATGGTCATCTTTGGCACCTAAAGGGGGCTCCAGGTCCCCGTATAATCACACTAAGACCTTACTTCATAGGATCATTTCTATAGCAAAACTCTTCTCGAGACTATCACACTATGTGAGTCCTTACTAGAGCCGCCCACAGCCTACAGCTAAGCTACAGCAGCTTATGTGCCTACAGAGGTGGCACCACGTCTGTAGGCACATATCTGAGAGGGTGGCTGTAAAACGGTCACCCCCCCGTGGGGACTGTGAAGGATCCCCCGAAGCGTCTCTATACGCTGTGCTATGCGCACAGGGCAGCGCGTGATCACATGCGCACCACCGTCTTCTCGTGGGACGCTCAGTGTGGGCTCGCAGATTCCACAACCTGAGCATGCGCGGGAGGAAGTTCCACTGAAACGTGAGAGACGTGGCACCACGTCTATAGGCACATATCTGAGAGGGTGGCTGTAAAGCGGTCACCCCCCCGTGGGGATTGTGAAGGATCCCCCGAAGCGTCTCTATGCGCACACGGCAGCGCGTGATCACATGCGCGCCACCGTCTTCTCGTGGGTCGGTCAGTGTGGGCACGCAGATTCCACAACCTGAGCGTGCGCGGGAGGAAGTTCCTCTGAAACCGTACGGTACGAGACCATTTTGGCTCTAGGGTATGTGGATGAACTCCCCGCCGATGGCAGGAGGTGCGATGGTAGAAAGTAGCCGTTGGCATCATATCGAACAATTCCTCAGAACACTGTCGGTTGTACAAGCGGTAGAACACACACAGGGAGGCATAGTCTCTCCTCAGGCTTAGTAGGTCACTTGTGAGCTTGGGGTCGTCGACAATCCTAACTGTACGCTTCTGTACCGAATCAAAGGGTTCAAGCTGGTATCCAGGTGCTCCCGCCCATACATGGCTGCAGTATTCCATATGAAGGAGACCACTGCATTCCACTTTTCGTGCTCTGCCAACATAGCCGACGCTACTGCTGGCAGAAAGAGATCTTGCCCGATCGAATCGACCAGGATCCGCCGCTCGAGACGTGCCCTGTGTGTGCCGCCGAAGCTGTGCGGTGACCTGGTTGGTATCACGGTGGTGCCATTGTACCGTGACCTCACGTCCTATCCTGTGCAGGTACGCACCGAAACAATCGTGCCCGATGAATACCTGCGTCAGGTGACGATTCGTTTCTTTCCAAGTGCGCGTCGCTAAGCTAGCCGCATCAGCCTGTCCAACGCCCCTGATGGCGCGCCTTCGCCGCTCGGGCGGAGGGAGCGTGTCTGATCGTAGACCCACGCATCCATCTCCGCCAGGATGTCGAAAAGCGGAAAACGCACCAGGAGAGTTGCCGCCTCGTAGTACACTGTTCGGTATCCTCGTGCGATCCGGGTAGCCACTCTGTGCTACAGACCGTGAATTTTGGATCTGCAGCGCTGGGTGCCTTACATTCGACCTGACAATACAAACGCCCCGTAGAGGGCCATGGACCGCACGACCCCCCGTAGAGAAGGCGAACTTCATCACATGGTCCCCCGAGATAGGGCAGCAGCCGGCCCTACTTTACCTGAAATCATTGATGCCTTAGATTAAGTGAGAAAGTACATCGGTCATAAACGTCGGATCATTTATACTTTTGAATCGACAACTTAGTGCCGGTTGTTGCAGTGGCTGATACAGTCGGCTGCTGCACTCCGGGTCGTAGGTTCAGTTGCCGCACTGAAAAAATATTTGTATGATCAACAGGTAGTTGTGCCGGGTGTATCGTGTGTGAAATACAGGAAAAATCCTAGTGTGGGGCAAAGTTTAAAAAAAATGCGAGAAGAAGCGACTACGACATTTTAGGGTTATTACGGTTTATACTTACCTATTCGATATTATTTTTACAGAACTATAATAAATCGCGCATATATTCAGCTCGCGGCGTCAGGTTGATACAAATCAAGCTGGATGACCAAGTTATATTCTATGGCGAGATCGCCCGGTCTAGTGGTGAACTCAAAGGGCCACTGCCCTCTTTTGGCGACGTAAGTATCCGTCTCTGGTATCTGTAGCTCTCGATTGTTTTGACCGGCACTTCACCAATGCTTATTTTATCTACCATAGATATTAATCTGCACTTTACTGCGGACGCTCAATCCTTCTTGATGTGCAGGTAGTAGTTCCGGGTCTGGGGGTATTGTATGTGGAATTCATGTCTGTAAACACACCCACGACACAGGAGAAATCCTAGTGTAGGGCAACGTGTAAAAAAAAATACCATTACGTTTCTACGCTAAAGATATTTTATATTTTGATGATGTGCCTGCACTCCTTAACTAGCGCACCAAATCTCGGAAATTGACCTTGAAAGGGTAGGAAGGAAGCAGATATAGCTTACTCACACAACTCTCCCACAACATAAAACTACAACTCAGTTCTAAACTTCCAGACAATTCTCTTCACCAAAGAACCAATGATTTTTGAGTCCATATTGCTTAATGACAAGAACTTTCAAGCTCTACTCAAAGATAATGAACCTATGAACGACTACTCGAACATAATTGATAAACGTCCTCCGACTGCAAACGATAGGAACCATAACGTGAGTCCAACGGCGTTGTTAGAAGCACTGGACATTGAGGAGAAGGAGAACAAGTATGTGGCCAAGAAAGTCAAGCTTACGCTAATGTCTAACTGGGGGCAGATGCATTTGATTGGACTTACAGGTAAAAGGTGCTTTTTACCGACTTCAAAAAGGAGGAGGTTCTCAATTCGATGCGTATTTTTTTTGTTTTTATATATGTACACCGATTACTTCGAGATTTTTAGACCGATTTTAATAATTCTTTTTTTAATTGGTGCAGAATGCTTTCGAATTGGTCCCATATCAATTTCATTACATTTGAGTTAGCAGGTTTTTAACCAGCTTCAATAAACATGTTAATTTGACTGCGCTTATCTAGATGATGTCTTTATAGTTTCGATTCCTCTCCGATCAGAGAACCGAGACCGAGTCATTCTTATTTTTAGTGTTAAATACTGATACCAAATTGGAAAAATTTCTTACATATATTTACAGTGAAAAGAATCAATTTAAACTTTTAAACAAAAAAATAGGTATAAAATATAACTTCTCGTTGGTCTGCATGAACCATGGCTGGGGCGTACCTGGCTCCGCCCGACTTCTATTTTTACTTTTCAGTGGTTTTAATATTTTTATGTCATGTAGAGGTTTTTAAGGTCTGTATTTTTTTTTGTTAAAAAGTTTTACTTGCTTTATTTTGAAAGAGATTTTATCGTTCTCACCACTCAAAGATTAACAGAAAGGTCAATGGTTTGCGTTTATTAATAGTGACCAGATACTGGGTATTTGGATTTCTTAGACCACGAACAACGACGCCTAAGGATAGTACCACCCCATACCACCCCGTGGGTATCTTCTAATCGACAGCGTCATTCACGTCAAAGAAACATTTTCTATATTCTATATAAACCCAGGCCGGTCGTTATGGCGAACTTAGGGGAAGGCCTATGTCCAACAGTGGACGGTTTTCGGCCGAAATTATGAACAACGATGCGATTGAAATTTGGGACTAATTATGAATAACGATTATAATAATTGATTTAATATAATATAGCTCTTTAGCAGCTCTTATTTTACGTAAATCCTTGAATTGAATCCCTTTGCACCCGACAGGCATAGAAATCCTCTGCTATAACGATCCGATCATTATCCACCGCGTGTACGCCTACACGGCTTTAATCACAGAAGATCAAGCACCAGAACATAGTAGCCTCATAGACTGCAAGAATTTGTTCAGTGGGAGGAATATCACGACAGACTTCGAGGACATGTGGTGTACTAACTTCGCGACCGGAACCAAGTTCTGCCATATTGTTATGGAACTGTTAGAGCCGACAGAGATTACCGGTAAGTCATAACTGAGCCAGTGATTTGCTACAAAAGTTTGTGAGGGTCATAAGTGTAAGAAATACTGTTAACATAACAATATCTTAATCAACATGAAAGTTGCTACATACACTAAAGGATTACACGTGTGATCAGTAGAAAAAAGCGGCCCTTAGATTATCACATTAAAACTGCTCTTTACTTGGTACAGCGGCGCATACTAGTTGATATGTCTGTTAAGTTCATCAAATTAACAATTATACCAAAAAACTACTTCTAAACACAATAAATAGCCTAGAAATTGACACGAAACGAAACACTCGATAATATTAGTTTAGTCATCTCGTAACTGAGTGAGTGTCGGAGTGGCAACTTTTAGAGCTTTTTCGTCACCCTTTCGTCCTAGTATTCATCTGGTGATATTTCTATGCATTTATATCTCTCTCGACTCCGACCGAGAAAATCCCGCGACTGAATAATACAAAGAATTTGATTTTTTTTTCTTTTTCTAAGAATGCCACACCAGGGACACACTGGATGTTTTTAGAATAAGCCAGTATGAAAATTTCCGATGTAAAATTTATTTAAATTTCGAATAAAGAACTTTGTGATCTTTGGGAAGCTGTAGATGTTACATTGAACATCGAGTTAAACAACTAGTAATATATATTAATGGCAATGAATGATTAGTATGTCATATATTTAAAAAAATTGGCGGCAATTTAAAAATAGTTTAATTATGTTATTGAAATTTGACACATCCTAAAACGTCAAGTTTGTTACCGCATTTTTTCCTCATACTTAATACTATAATTTTGACAGCAATGTTTACTATATATTTAACTTATATCCTCAACAAATGTTCTGTATCCAGGTATCCGCATTTGGAACTACAATGCGAACATGGAACTTTCGTACATCGGGGCGAAGCACGCGCGTGTGTCACTGGACGACACGGCGCTCCACTACCGTCCCATAATGCTACGAAGAGCTCCGGGCGACACCTGCTACGACTACGTGCAGCAGATAGAACTACTCACTATAGACGATAGGTGACTTCTTCTTTCTTCTTCTTTCGTGTGATTAGTGGCCAACCTTCTCCAAAATTCGCCATAAGTGGCGAAAAAAAAACTAAAAGCTTCTAGTACTTACTTCGACACAGACACTTGACATAGAATATATATATTGGATTTCAAGGGTTTTATTTTTTTGCGCGGAACCCTAGTTATTTTTCTAAAATAAAAGTAGCTTAAGTTATTCCTTATAGCATCAGCTATCTGCCAGTGAAAGTCCCGTCAAAATCGGTCCAGCCGTTTCAGAGATTACCCGGAACAAACAGACAGACAAAAAATTAAAAATTGTGTTTTTGTTATAGGTACCGATATACTCTCATATGCATTAAGTAAAAAGCTGTTATGTTGACATTACAAACAGACACTTCAATTTTATTTATTTGTATAGATAACTCCACGCAACAACAAGATACAAACATCTCCCCCTCGCTCACTGTTAGTGATAATACAGGTTTTATAGGCTGGCTACTACGATGTTTATTATTACTTTATTATAAGCAAGGGTGGGCCTGGCTCTGCCCAGAATCCGTCTGGACCATCCCTAGAATTATATTGAACCACTTATATCATCACAGCACATCAACCAAAGGATGCCCACTGCTGAACAAAAGCCTCCCCCATAGATTTCCACAATTGTGCTATATTCTTAATCTGGGCACCACACGGAGAGACACTTATAAAATACGATAAATACTTTTTTTTAACGCGTAGTACCGACTAAGATCGCCCCCACCCCATCTCATTCCATGGGTGTCGTAAAAGAGGACTATCGGATTAGCCGGAGGATGGGCAGCTGCGTCTTTTGAGTACATTTATAACTTAACTGCGATTGCCAATAGGGATTTGGCGGTCAGCAGTAGGGACTATACTTATAACTGAGCCTGGTAATGGGAGTATGACTTAAAAAGTTTTGAATTTGAATTTGACCGCATCAGAGATTAGAAACAATCTTCTAATAAGGTATTAAATAACTGTTTTTGACATTCTAATAAGGTTTTGACATTACCCCTCACAGATTAGAAGACGCAAAGGACTCTGACAGCTTCCGCATGGACTGCTTAATCTATGGCACTAACCTTGACATGGGCGCTCCAACGGGATTCGTATTGCAGCTGAACATATTCTCCACCTGGGGAGATCCCTACTACGTCGGATTGACTGGGGTAGAGCTGTACGATCCACACGGGAACATGATACCGCTCACTGAGACAAGTATGTAATATTTTTTAGGGTTTTATTCATAGGCGTGACTAGGCTTAACGTAGCGTGATTAACTTTAAACATTGCTGACATAGCTTAAAGGACACGTAGCTAGAGAAATTAATGGGCATAAGAGACTATGATTGTGAACTAAGGTCTCGATGCGATGAGCGCAATTTGATGCCAAGCAGTACCAGTACACGCTAGTATTACAATTTTTACAAGACGTGACGCTTACTACCAGGCATAACTTAATGAAAACCCTTTCCTTATTTTTCTGGCATCTTGTCATCTAATTCTGGGCTATGTTCCCAATTTCAAGTCTCTAGCTCATCGGGAAGTTAGTTCAAATCTATAACTAAATTCCACCCGAACATACAAGAAAGCGAGTTAGTAAAAACATGGTAAAATAGAATTTTCAGTTTCAATGGGGTATTTGAAAACAAATAAAAAAATGAGACTGACTTCATCATGACCAATGAAAGACAAATATTTAATGATGTCTCTGTGATCCATACGGTGAAAACCGGTAGTGATCCGGTAGTGATATGAGGTCTACGCTCCGGCCATCTAGTGCTCATATCCAAAACCCCGAGAGCTTTTAACTCGAACTCCAAAACCGCCACCATGTCGGTCCGAGTACATGAACAGAGCACGGGGGCAATTCCATTGCAGAGAGGTGTGAGACAGGGGGACGTAATTTCCCCGAAAATGTTCACCGCTGCAATGGAGGATGCCTTCAGGCTACTGGAGTGGAAATGATTCGGCATTAACATCAATGGCGAGTATATCACTCACCTTCGATTTGCCGATGACATCGTAGTCATGGCAAAATCCCTGCAAGAGCTCAGCACAATGCTCGATGATCTCAACAGAGTTTACCAACAGGTGGGCCTTATAAGTAACATGGGCAAGACAAAAGTCATGTCAAATGACCATGTCGTGCCCATTCTAATATCCGTTGGGAGCTCTGTTCTCGAAGTTGTTGATGAGTATGTCTACCTGGGACAAACTGTTCAGTTAGGTAGGTCCAACTTCGAGAAAGAGGTCAATCGTCGAATCCGACTCGGCTGGGCAGCGATTGGGAAACTTCGCAACGTCTTTTCGTCAACAATACCGCAATGCCTCAAGACGAAAGTCTTTAACCAGTGTGTGTTACCGACATGACATATGGAACTGAGACGTGGTCACTCACAATGGGTCACATAAGAAAGGTCAAGATCACTCAGCGAGCAATTGAGAGAGCTATGCTTGGTATTTCTCTACGAGATCGAATCAGAAATGAGGAGATCCGTAGAAGAACTAAAGTTGTCGACATAGTAATAGTAATAGTAATATTTATTCACTAAAAACGGAGTTACATAAGATCTTAGTAATAAATTGTTCGGTCCATTTTGCCATGCCTGGCATGTGAATTTGTTATCAGCACACAAGTTAGATTAAAATAGTCATAAGCACACAATGTCAACCCATTTAACAATAGAATATACCTAATTATAATCAGAGTAATTTCAACAATACATTCAGTTTAATAATAATAAAGTTAATAAAATTACAATTACAGTTTAATAAAAATAATTCAGTCAAAGCATTTCTATTTCTATTGTCTCATTTGATAATCAAAGTAATTATAAATAATTATTTAATATTAAATAGTTCTTCTATTCTATAAAAGCCCTTATCTATAAGCCATAGTTTTAATTGCGTTTTAAATTTAGCTATTGGTAGAACTTTTTTTTTTTTTTTTGGTACATAGCATAGAAAGTATTAGTAAACTGAAGTGGCAATGGGCGGGGCACATTGCTATTACAACTGATGGCCGTTGGGGCACAAAGGTTCTCGAATGGAGACCGCGCGCCGGAAAACGCAGCGTGGTACGACCTCCAACGAGGTGGACAGACAACCTCGTGAAGGTCGCAGGGAGTCTTTGGAGCAGCATGTGACCGTTCGTTGTGGAAATCTAAGGGGGAGGCCTTTGTTCAACAGTGGACATCCTGTGACTGATATGATGATTTGAAAACATGTTTTCGTTCTTGATCCATAATCGCGGTAGATTTTATATCTGCAATTTCTTAACGGCGTATAGTAAGTAACTACATTTACAACTCGATGCGCAACCCGCCTACCAAGCGTTGCGATTATGGCAACACTTCCCAAAGAAGCACACGACTCATCCAGACCGGTCATTGTGGTCAGATTTGGGGAGGCCGTGTCCAGCAGTGGATTTTATTCGGGATATATCGAAATGATAGGAGTAAAGTGGTAAAAAGAGTTCGAGAAAAAGAGAGCGAGAACCTTAAGAGTTTATTTGAAGGCACATCAAGCTGGAGAAAAAGAGATAAGCTAGAGCGTACATAGAGCGACTTATAGCATCAGCGTTGAAAAGGCAGAGGGTTAGTTAAGTCTACACAATCGGTAGAAGCAGCTGGGGGAAAAAATAATATACAACTAGATGGTACGCCAAACGACCGTGTGTTGTGTTATCGTGTGAAATGATTAATTACGGGCACCATCGGTAACGGTTGGTTGAGCACTCCACCAACTTTTATTGGTGGCTGAGGGATTTCGTCCGCTTTTGTCGGAGAGCCTTGTCCAGCAGCGAGTGCAGTGGCTGTGTCCGCAGACGTGTGCGCGCACCCGGCCAGCGTCAACGTGCTGGACGCGCGCGCGCAGGATGTGCGCACGCCCGACAAGCTCATCGACGGCTGCAACGCCCGCCAAGTCGATGCCGCGCACTCCTGGCTTGCGCCCGTGCTGCCGCATACGCTCAACAGGTGAGCTTTAGAATCACTCTAATGCTGGGGCCTCGTACATCGCGATGATATTCGTGCAAGAAAACTTGGTCTTCGGCCTACGGGGAATGTGCGTGACCACATCATCGTCACACGTCGTCGTGATTTTCGATCTTTATTTTAAGAGCTTTATTGCGAATAAACTCCAAAATAATCTCGTTACTCCAATACGTATCTTAATTATACTTCTATAACCTAATTTACGCTGACACGTCAGCTACGTTCAATGTCTGTCCGCCGACTCAAGTGTGGCTGCGCATGCGAAGTTCGCCAGAAAATCCTTTGATGTGCGGGAGTTTACCAACGAAGTGTCTTCACCTTCGCCTGAAGCGCCAAAATCTTCGCGAAGATTTTGGCTTTTGACTCGTATTTAAAATTAATAATCGCTTGCAACGTAATATGAAACGATGACCAGCCCGAAACGACACTGCTTTGTTAAATTCACTCCGATACAGTGTACAAAAGTATACCGGTGGGGCGGAGAAAGCCGACGAGTCATTAGGCGGGCAGAATGGCACGTCGCGACGTGCTGTAGGAGCCGTTCACGTTTCACATCACAACATTGATGCATGATTTATACGCAACGAGTCAGAAACGCCTTTGTGGCAACATCAGTAGGCTGTAGAAGATGTCGTTGATACAAATTCAGTACTACCGGCTGACGCGAAATAGATGACGATACATCCGCATGTTTAAAGATACTAGTGGTCGCCCAGAGGTCGAAATTGGACCGTAACTCATAAAAAAAAATATTTTTATTTTGTTTTTTGAGTTAATGTTTTTGTAACACATTTGTTTACAAATTTTAACTTTCTGCACTCCTCCTCCTTATGAACTTTAACTATGCCAAATCGCACACCCATCCCTGCGGGCAATATGCTTAAATAGGGGTACAAATAGGGTTGCCAGATGGTCGGGATTCGTCTGGATTGTCCAGACATTTCATATGATGTCCAGAATCCCGACAAAATCTCCCGACAAACAGCTTCTCGTCAAGTTCTTAATAAACCAGAAATTTAAACTTATCGCGCGCTTTTTTATCACTTCACTGCGACTAAACGGAACGCCACCACTTTAGTGTATTTATTATAATTATCAACAAAAACAAAGTAAGCACGATACAGAGTCACAGCAATTTATTCATAAGAAGAAAATTCACAACTGTGTTCACAATTCACAGTACAGTAGCATATGAAGGTTTAAGGTAGGAACGAATTCAGGAGGGAGGTAGAGGGATATGGAAGCATACGATTGCGGAGCGAACGACATGCACTGTGCGTCGAGGTAAACATCGACTTTTTATTATGTCGCAAATTATTATTATTAACCTATGTCATGATACTCATAATGTGCCAAAGCGTGTTTTTTTGTCATCATGTTAATTTTCATAATAAAAAGTATGATTTTGATTTATAACATTATTTGTCCCGACAACGATCCCAAAATCCCGACATTTTGAAATTTTGCCCAGATATTGTAGTCCTGCCATCTGGCAACCCTAGGTACAAAGCTTTTTCTTCACGTATTAATATTACGCAAAATACACAAAGGCGTTAAATTTTAGTTATATTTTTCCTCATGGAATATTTATGTCTAATATTGACATCATTCAGGGTGTACTTCGTATTCGACGTTCCGGTATCAGTGTACGGCATCAAGATATGGAACTACGGGAAAACTCCTACGAGAGGCGTTAAGGAGTTTGGAGTAAGTACTATGTAATCATCGAGTTGAAATGAACATTTCATAACAATCCTACAATCCCGCAAAAAGTAAATCAGAACTGAAATTGTTCAAATGTCGCCGATGATAGCTATCTATAAGTTAGCCCCCGTTCCAAATGAGACAGTCAATATCAAAAAAATTTAAACAGTCCCCAGATCACATCTTACGCTATACTGATAGTCTGCCAGGATACTAGTCTTTTTACTCCTGTTAGTCCCGACTGTCTGCAGTAATCGAATCAAAAACGGTCTACGTACAGCCCAGTTCAGCCGGACCATGAAAATTTATTTGAGTGACGTTACGACAGCTATTGATTAGAATTACTTTACTCCCTTTTTACTCTGATTACTCCCTGTGTTTCTCTGATTACTTTTCTTTCCTTCCTAGGTTTTAATGGATGACCTATTGTTGTACAACGGAACTTTGGATTGTGCCAAAAACGAAGAATACCTCAACTCACAATGGTTCTGCTTGCAGAATTTAGACGTGTCTGACACATTAACGCCTTCGTGAGTAATTAATTTCTTATACCCGGGCCAAATCATGAAGTCCTTTTTGACGTTGGCATGCATTTTTTTTTATTGTCACCATGTGGAAATACATCAGAAGAAAGAAGAAAGAAGGTTCTACGATCTCGACCAATTGGTGGCTTTAGGCACATCTTGGAGGAGATGACTGAAAAATGGTCACCCCCTCTAGCCAAGGGAAGGCGCATGTAAAAAGGCTGCCCCAGGCATATCTTGGAGGTATTTTAAAGGATTCTCCCAAGTCTCACTGTGTGCTGTGCTGCGCACACGGCGACACGTGACCAGGAGTAGGATACAAGCCTGTTTCCTCGCGCGATTCGTATAGCCACACTGCGTTGCAGAAACAAACTCATGACAGTCGTGCTGACCGTACAGGCGCTCCGTAGAGGGCCACGGATTGCACACGACCTCGTAGAGTTGGTGAACATCCTTTCTCGGCCTTACAACATAGGACAGCAGCTGGTACAAGTCACCTACTACTCGATACGAGTGACAGGGCGCTTGAAGTGCTCCTTAAAGTCCCAGTGACTGTACAGGTTAAGCCCCCAGATACTTCATGTACTGGCCCACCCGAATTTGCGCGTCACCAACGCATATTTATGAACTGGGTGGTTCTGTGCTCCTTAGCAGTGTGTAGAATCATAGCACCTCGGTTTTTTGAGACGCTATTTGCAGACCCAGTGCGTGGACTTCGGCCACGACTTCTGCCACCACCAGCTCGGTAAGTAGCATAGTTATCTCGAAGGACTCTCCGCTGGCCAACACAAGAGTGGCGTCAGCGTAACAGACCATCAAGGGGACCCGAGAACTGACTCCTGTGTAACTCCGTATGTAATAGCCCTCAGTTTAGCTCTACCGTCCCTGCCCACATAGCGAACGTGCCTATCGCGTAGATACGCTCCGATTCTACCCTGCAAGTAGGGGCACTGCTCCTAATGGCACCTGTCGGGATGGAGTTGAAAGTGTTGACTATTTCAAGGCTGAAAGCCAGCGCCACCCCACCCTGCCGGGACGGTGCTTGCTCCGACCGTGAGCGAACGGAATCTCGTCATTAGTGGACCGCCAAAGCTATATTGGCTGTCGGCCAGGTCGAGACCAACTCAAGATAGGTGCTCTACCAGTATTCGGGCGATTGTTCTCTCGAATAGCTTTGAAGCCTCGTCGAAAGAGCGTAGACAGAACTCCCTCCAGCGAATTCAGAACTTCAGTCACCGGGGGGACCCATGGGCCCAACTTGCGCACTTACCTACGGTAGGATCTCCCCCACGGATTCCGGACCAGTCTCTGCAGGAGCTTGGTCCGTGACCGAGTCTTCGCCTTGTTGATGGCACATTGAAGCGCCATCGCGGCCGCCCGGTAGAGCTGATATGCCTCGACAGTCTTTCCAGCTGTAGTAATTCACCAGCGTTGGCATCGGGTGCACAGACCGCGGGATACCTGCTTTTGAAATCACGCTTATGACACATTTAAACTGAATAATTTCATAAAGATGATGCAATTCTCTCGTGTTTCAGTTCATCAGACATAAGCCAACGCACAACGACGAGTGGCGTCAGTGAGTCAGCCGACCCGAACGCGCGGCCGCACACCAGCGTGCACATGTTGCACAAACATAGACAACAATAACAATCTTTTTATCTGTGATCCTTTCATACCCTTAAATTTTTGTGTAAATGTATTTTACATAATATTTACCTTACTTCTTTTGCAATAAGGCCTGTTATTAAATTCAGTATTATGACAGATAGTAAATACCGCCACGATTGTTACGGTCTCACATAGACTTTAAAACGGTTAAAACAAATATAAGTAACAAAAAATACTTTTATAATATTACAGCGAATTTGCCCCATTTTAGGATATATAAATATTATAAGATTTGGTTTAAGGAGTTGATCGCATTTTTTTGTGTTAGGTAGTTTTCTTTGGCATAGTGTAAGAAAATTTCGAGATTGTCAAGGCAATGCTTGAAATTCGAAATTTTAAATCGTTAGATAGCCTTTATAAACGAAATCCTTGACATGTTATTTAGACGTTTGCGTAGAGATACCGTGTGGTGTCTGGATTAAGAATATAGTACCACTCCATCTCCTCCCGTAGATGTTGTACAAGGCGACTAAGGGATTCTAAATAGAGGGATTGGCAACAGCGTCCCTTCTGTGGAAAAGTAGCTTTACTGCGCTCACCAACACCCCTGCCAAGTACCACCACCAGTACTCACTGGCTAATTCTCCCCAAAAGGACGACACAATTGTGGAAATCTATGGGGGAGGCCTTGGTTCAGCAGTGGACGTCATTTGGCTGATATGATGATGATGTAGATTACCTACTCACACAAGTTAATTTATTTATTTTGAAGCAACAATACCTTTGGTAAACAAAGTAAGTTATTGTAAAACCATATTCAATAGCATAAACGCGCTAGAAATTGTGTCGCAGCCGTACTGTGTCGATAAGTACGAAACTATCCTTGTCACTGTCCTTCTCTTGAGTATTTCGAATAGTTCATTCTCTACCGCTATTGTCTACATCCGTGATGACAATGAACAAAAATGGCGTTATGGATTGTAACATAAATTAAATATTGAAAACATTACCTATGTTCATTACTTACTAGTGAAAACGCAAAGTGAAAGTGTCCTCTCAAGTATTGTTTTTGTTGTTTTTACATTTCTTGATCATTTTCTTAATATAAGACAAAGTTCTCTGCCGAGTACACGATCGTATCTGAATTCAAATTCACTCTTTCACTCATTTAAAGTGAGGAACTATTTGGCGCGCTGCAATGTATGGGCAGGGCTTATCTAACGATTTAAATCTTTGTTGTAATTATACTCGAGTTTCAGTGGTTTAGGCTAAGATAGATGGATTTAATTTGATAATAACATAAATTAGTCAGATGAGCACTTGATTTTATTGTAAAGTTATTAGTGTTATTAGTAGGAAATACAGGCATGTAGAAATTTCGTAGACTGCGCACTCGCCAAAATATTTTAACTAACAGTTTATATTCACTTTTACTTGCTGTACCCCGACGTTATAAAACAGTAATAATTAAAATGCTTCAACAAATTAAAATTATTTGAGATGTAGTACCTAATGTATATGTAAATGTATTTTGTGTCCGTTCAACGTTGGTATGCCCTGTGATGCCTATTATGGCGATGTCGCTAGTCTTAAATTGTTTTATCAGTTACGTGACCGTGTAATATGAAATTTTGTACCACAAATGAATGATAATTTTTATTTTAGATTCTTTTATTTTATTCCTTTAGGAAATCGACTCACTATACATTATACTAAACTCATTGTTTACACAGTTCGACCCTACTTTAGACTGCAAAGTAAATATACCTTAGGTACCTAGAAAAGCACACAACCTATAACTTCTCAGATCGCAATGACCGAATTATTGAAAATACACGATGTGCATAATTAAAGAATCAAAAAAGAATGACTACTAATAGAAGGATTCAAAAGATGGTTTTAAAGCTTGAAATACAAAAGTAATTTAAAAACCAGTTCGCAAGTAAATGATAAATGCTTCATCAATCCAAATGTAACATAATAAAGAAAACAATTATTTTTAATTGATTCTGTTTATAGACAAATACAAGAAAATTCCTTCACTTGCATATTGTATATGATTCCTTCCTTGATAAAGTTATTTTTTTCGCTTCAGTTTTTGCATGTTATCCCTCAAAAACACGACAATTTAACAAAGTTTCACTTACGTGATCGAATGTCAACTGATGTTATAAAACGGCCATTTTTTCCGGATGGCCCAAATAGAGTCGCGGTGGCGCGATTACGCCCCCGTACCACTTCTCCTTATTTTCTATTTCTGTGCTGGCAACAATAGCTGGCGTGGGTAGGAGAAAACTACTCAGGCTTGGTGTGATGGGAGCACACTATAGCGGTCGCGGGGGTCACATCCCGCCGTGATGTAATGTATTCGCCCGGTGCCCGTGGCGTGTTGAAAAGGCTCAGGGCCCGGATGCCAAACCCAAAGACCCTTCTCAGGGCCAACCCTCACCTTCAAACAAGAAGGAAAAACAACAGACAACCGAACCACTGTGCAGAGAATTGCATAGAAGCACTTGCACTGTGCAGAGAAGAATTAAGTGAACACCTTACGAGCGAATACTGAAACAACAATATTTAAGAACCGTTAAATTATTTGAGACTCGTTTTCGGTAGCAAAGCGAGTCTACCTATTATCTATTTAAACCCAATCTTGTGTGGCAATGTGGCTAAATAGAGCATCGTACCGGAATACTGCTAGGCCGCTAGGCGGCACCTTTTTGCCTAGTAGTGGTCGCAAGCTGTCGGCCGAAGCCTTTTTTTATCAGTGCCCAGTGGAAATTCTACATGAACTTCCTTCGCCCCGGGGAAGGGCGAAGGGGTATGCCGGGCTCCTACCGGCTAAAGCCACTGCAGCGGTCATTTTCGCCATCGAAGGGGGGTCCCTCCAGGTCCTCGTAAGATCACACTAGGGTCGGTCGAAGCCTACTACCCGTCTGTCACTTGCATTTAGCACCAACCGGGGCCACGCATAAGAATTCGAAAAGGGGGATTCTCCCACGGACATGGGTGACTCGATCCCCAATATAACCCAATAACACCCGATAGATGGTGCCATAACCACTGTCTGTTAAAACAAATGCGGAAATCTATGTCTTTTGACTGATATGATACAAGATTTTATGTCAACAAATTAACCGTAAGGGTAACAGACTATTAGACCAATAACCAAATTACCAATAGAAAAGTCCCGTATTGCACTTTGCACTCTGACTAACCGTAATATGTGAATAAAACAATTTGTGTAATTTAACTTAATTTATTGTTCAACTACTAACAATCACAGTTTGTGTTACTTTGCACATCATCGCAACTAGATAAGACAGTTGAATTTCTTCAACTTCGCCTATATTTGGTTCACTACTTATGATATATTTCTATAAAAAAAAAAACATTGGACGCATGGTCGAGCATCGAGTGTCCGTTATTTGAACCATTTTGGTTATTTTATATTATATACACAGCATTTTTGTACTCTGCAAGAGTAAACTATAACTAGCCATTTGCACGTAAATCCAATTTAGAGAGAAAGAATTTAAATGTTTTATGTATTTGTGAACACATTGAGCAACTTTTCCTTTTTTAAACGTTCTTGGGTTTCTCCTGTGTCGTGGGTGCGTTTACAGATATAAATTCCATACACAGTACACCCAGGCCCGGAACAACTACCTGCAGATCATACAAATATTTGTTCCGCGCGGGAATCGAACCCGCTACCTGGAGCGCAGCAGCCGACTGTATCAGCCACTGCACCAACCGTGCCATCAAAGCGTCCGTCTATCTACTTATATTGTGATAAGCAAATGACTACCGGCAGTAATAAAAACAATAGACTCAGCATTTCGGCCAAATAAAGTCCACTGCTGGACACAGGCCTCCCCCAAAGATCACTACAACGACCGATATGGGTGTGTTGTGTGCTCATTGGGGGGTTTTGCCCACGCTTGGCAGGCAGGTTGGCGACCGCAGTTGAGTTGTTAATGTACTCGAAGGACGCTGCTGCCCATCCTCCGGCTAATCCCATAGTCGCCTTTTACGACACCCAAGGGATGAGATGGGTTGGTGCTATTCGTAGCCGGCACCACACAGCATATAGACTCAACATTATATTAAATTTTAATATAATTATATTAAATTATTATGGTACGGCATTATGATACATTTAGTTGAGATCTCATTACATTTGGCAGCTATATAGAGATGGCAGTGAGTCCGACAGCTACTCTCTATTTTCGATCTGACAAATTAAATAGTTAACATTTCGGATCGAATTTTCGTACAAATAACTAGATTCCTAACTACTTTATTAAAGTTTTGAGACACGAATTTAACATAAGGCAAGTCTCAACAAGTCAATGGAGGAAACATAAGAATGTACAAAATCTGTAAGTATTGTTACCAGTAGTAACAATTAATAGAAAATTACAAAATGCCTTTATTAGGCATACAAGCATCACACGTTAACTTCAGTCTGTTATCAACTCACCATTCATGGCATATTTGTGAAATAATATTGTAGATATAGAAGATGTCATTACTATCAAATACAATCAGGGTTCCAGACCCTTTAGTAGATTGTGGCTATATTAGGCCCCTTGTTGACAGCACGATATTCTTTAAATATCGTGTTAACACAGGCTTTTAATGGCGAAAAAATGTGCATTAACAAGAGGCCTTAAGATTGCACAGATAAATGTAGTCCACTTCTTCATCAATCAGTACATTTAAAAAAAAGTTTCGTCCGGTAAGTTTCGTTGAAATTAATTGCAAACCCCAAGGGCCAACCATATTTCAATTATTTTAATCGGTTGTATTTGCGGCTCATCAAAACGTTAATAAGACAAGCTTTAGCATAAAAATGATCCCCTGTCTAGCTAATCTAACTTTAGTCTCTTACATTGAAAACAGAGTCATAAAGAATATATGTAATTAGATATTAATTAAGTTTTAGTTTTATGAATACATGATTCGGTATTTCCGGTTAACCATAGAAACTGTAATACTTAAATACATCCTTGCGCTAGCGATAAGCCCTATGTTAAGTTATGAGGTAGGGAACCCTAAAATACATTTTGTAATCCATTTGGTCAAGATGTGATAAATACTCGACATCTTTCACTAAAACAACCGCCACATTAGCCTGCTCCCAGAACGAAGTCGATATATCTATGGAAGATATGTTTCCTTGTGTCGCCTAACTGAAGAAGTAGACAGATCTAAGTACGCTGGTCAAGTCGAAGTCTCCTTTGCTCGGAACTCGTTGTAGCAAGTTGTTGACTCGCTTCTTGTTTGCTGCACCTAAGCTCCTGTCTTCAAGCTCACTGGAAAGACAGTTTTCTATATGAGTTTTTGAACTACGAAGATAAGGGGCATAGAAGGTAAGTAAAGTTTTCTTCAATGTTTGTGTCGGGATATTTTTTGTTGTTACTCCATACTGACTAGTAATTGTTTTAAAGGGTTATGTTTTAATGAGGTATGCGTTCCCCCCTGTAATATTCGATTAAACTTCTGTCGTATAATATTTTCTAAAAGTATATTTCACACAAATGCAATACTGAGATACATTTTATGTTAATGTTATATATAGTATTAGCATGTGTAGTTGGAATGTGAATTGAAATGAAATAAAAAGAATTGATTTGATTCTCGTCGATGTCTCATTCATACTATCAGTTTTAAAATTTAACAAGAATAGTTTCCACTATCCACCTCCCGGCTCCATCCTCAGACCCTTCATCACCAAGTGTAATGTCCCATACATTATACTTGGTGACTCATTACAAAGAATGAGTCCAAACTCTAAGAGTTTACTTACTAGGAGCCATTGAAAAGTTCTACTAACCTCCTGGCTCCATCATCAGATCACTTCGATGGTACCAGATTATTGTATTGTTATCTGGATTACAAATACTCGCAGTAATTGATTATATAATCAGTGAAGCTAATAAAAGCGAGTTAAAAAGACTCACCTATCTTCGTAACTATATCTCTTGACGAGAAAGTTGGACAAATCGTCAAGTATTGGCTGCGAGTGTAGGGCCACAAACTGTTCACGGCAGATCTAATAATAGGAAATACAAAAAGACAGAGTTAAACAAATTATTATTTTCCACAAGACTGTATTTGCATAGCAAATCAATTCGCCCCGCGGTACCTCGAGGCATTGCGGGCGTGAGAACCATACAATGATGCACGATAATTAAAAAACTTGCCAGCATAAAAACTACTGGCCTGTGATAGATAGCACAGGCGCCAGAGCGAGAAGTGTAGTTGAACTGGTTCACGAACGCGTGGGAATCATTTCTCTTAGTTACACGACCTCGAGTTATCAACGTTCTTTTCTGGCGGTCAGGGTACCTTTGTGCAGCAATCTGGGATCATCATCATTTTCATCATTTCGGCCGAATAAAGTCCACTGCTGAACACAGGCCTTTCTCAAAGATCGCCACACCGAGCTGTCTGGGTGTTTGTACTCATTGGGGGGTTTTGCCATAATCGCCACGCTTGGCAGGAGGATTAGCGATCGCAGTTGAGTTGTTAATGTACCCAAAGGACGCTGCTGCCCATCCTCCGGCTAAGCCCATAGTCGCCTTTTACGACACCCACGGGATGAGATGGGTCGGTGCTATTCGTAGCCGGCACCACACAGCAATTCGTAGCCGGCACCACACGGCAATTCGTAGCCGGCACCACACGGCTATTCGTAGCCGGCACCACTCGGCTATTCGTAGCCGGCACCACTCGGCTATTCGTAGCCGGCACCACACGGCTATTCATAGCCGGAACCACACATCTGCGATAACCTATCGATTTACCTTATTCATATGGTCGACGGTGTGTGGGTGTGTCCAGAAACAATCGTGGACTGACACGAAGGTGACGGCGGCCGCCTCGCAGTGTAAGCCGGTCAGCATCATGTGCGACGAGTCTAAGGAGTGGATGAAGTTTGGAGGGAATGCGTTGCGTTGCTTCATGGTGCAGGGACGCCTGTAAAATAATTGTATCATTCATCATCATTTCAGCCGAAAAATGACCATTGTTGGAGAAAGGCCTCCACAAAAACGACCCTTTTGAGTTTATGTTGTGTGCTCATTGGTGGGTTTTGCTATAACCGCCACGTTTGGCTGGGTTGGCGATTGCAATTGAGTTGTAAATGTTCTCGAAAGACGCTACTACGACACCCACGGAAATACATGGGGTAGTACTATTCTTAGCCGGCTCACGGCTCACCTCACGGCTGAAATTATTTATTGTATTTTTTTTTAAGCGTTGCCTTACACTTATATTTCTCCTGTATCGTGGGTGCGTTTACCGACATGAATTCCACACACAATACACCCAGACCCGGAACAACTACCTGCAGATCATACAAATATTTGTTCCGTGCGGGTATCGGACCCACGACCCGGAGCGCAGCAGTCGACTGTATCAGCTACTGCACCAACCGTGCCGTCTAAATTTAGAATGCAGTGTGGTCATAAGATATTTGTCTCAGCAACACGTGGTCATAAGATATTTGGCTCGGCAACACTTATCTACTATGCGTATGGACTAGTCTATTTCTCTCTGTAGTGCGTTTCACTCGAAGTTAAAGTTTTAAATGTATGTGGATAAGAACAAATGTAGCGGAACAATTTTGCAAATACAGGCGGAGGCGTATCATCAATCAACGCAGCCTATTGCAATCCACTGCTAACATAGGCCTTTACCAAGCCACGCCAGAACACCCGGTCCTCTGCCTTCCGTATCCAATATCAATATCCCAGCAACCTCCTTTAAGTCGCCGATCCACCTGGCTGGGGGGTGACCCATACTGTTTTTGCCGATTCACAGCCTCCACTGTAGGATTTATCTCCCTCAACAGCCGTCGGTCCTTCCACACATGGCCACCCCACTGCCACTTCAGCTTACTAATTCTGCAAGCTACGTCGTACTACGTACATTATAGTATTGCCAAATATAGTATAAGAGCTTCCTAATGTATCATGGTATTGAAAAATCCTTGCAGGCTTCATATGGGCTGTAATTCAAATGTGCGACCGATAACTGACTAGCTCATGATATGAACCGAGAAAATAATTTGCCTCGAAAACTGGCTGTCATAGATGCTTATATCACCACCTATAGTTTTTAATAGGCCACTGCTAGTATATTAAAGGCTAATAAGACCGATTGATTTCACTTACTGGTGCTGGTCTAGCGCGGGCCGGTACTGCCCGGTGGTGGGCCCGGCGCGCCGGTAATACGGCTGCACCACGGGCAGGCCTAGGGGCGTCACCCATTCTACGCTCTCACCGCATACAGCTGATATTAACCTAAAATTAACAAAATGATATTGTTAATACCAAATAACAACAATGAAGTCCACCTCGAGTGTTGGTGTCTGTTCGCTCTAATTTAAAAAAATACTGAAATCGTTAATTTTTGGTATTCACCAAACTATAGACTAATTCACTATTAAGGTTCTAGTATAAGTTCTAGTATAGTTAATCTCATCATAGGTGGCGCTCTGCTAAAGTTGTTTTGTAATAGCTCCGTTGATAAATAATCATTTTAATATAATATATTGCTTTATTGATACAATACAAATAACAAAGTTTAAGTGAAGCCCATGGTGCCTATCATATATTGTTTGTGTAGTGATTAGTAGCAGGATTACAATAAAATCTTTAAAAACTGTGGCATAAGAAGAAGAGAAAGAAACAGTGAGTTAAACAGATATTTACAAGCAGCTGATACGATAACATTTAGAATATAGTGCTATTAAGTGGTTTCGGTTCTGTGACCTTTCAACCTTTCACTAAAATTATGTTTCTTTTTAATAGTGCCGCAATTAACAACATCATTTTGTAGGCGTCTGTACATAATACTTGTTTTTGTTTACCCTATTAACAGCTGATTAATTGGTTGGATTAAAACTTTGATTAGTGACATCTAGTCAGAAGGGCGAAAACTGCGCAAGCACTCAGAATACATCAACTCCGATCGAAATCAGCCATCACGTCAGTCATTATGGCTAAATGTACAACTTGCGGTAGATTCATTGGGCAGACAGAGGGCGTTGCATGTACTGTGTGCACTCTTGTTTACCATCAGAGCTGTTTGGCGAAATTCAAGGGTGGCAAAGTTCCTAAGACCTGGACCTGCCCGGAATGCACAAAACATAAACCCAGGGATATTGCACCTGAATCACCTTCAAATACTGCCACAGACAAAGAGTTAAATACATCGGCACCTAAGTATGTGTCTGCCGAAGTTCAAGACGTTTTGAAGAATACCTCTGCCGATTCCACATACGAGTTCAAAGCGGACCTGGCGGTGGAGATTAAACTGTTCCGAGAACAATTGCAGGCCTTGCAGGAGGAGACAAAGATGATGCGTCAAGATATCAATGATTTGAAATGCACCTTGGCATCTAATGATTCTCGCGTTTACGCACTAGAGGGCAGGATTGAGGCGCTGGAGCAAAATATAGCCAACAAAAATGGTTCTGGTGAGCAATTCGAGTCAATAATAGACCAATTACGGCTGGAGTTAAATGATAAAGACCAGGAATTGCTAGTCAATGACCTCGAGATATCGAACATACCAGAGTTGGGAGGCGAAAACCCATTACATATTATTTCATTGATTGGCACTAAATTGGGAGTACCAATTGACGATCGCGATATTGTTAGTGCAGAACGAGTAGGGCAGCTGCCGCGGAGTGGGCCTCAGTCGTCGCCATCGTTGAATTCGACCGCCGGGCGGCCTCGCCCGCTGGTGGTGCGCCTTGCGCGCCGTGCACTCCGAGACGAACTACTGCATAGCATGCGCGTGCGGCGGGGAGCAAACACTGCGGACTTTGGACTCGCCCGTGAGTCGCGCCCGTTTTATTTGAACGAGCGCCTCACCAAACATAACAGGCAGTTACTGGCCAAAGTACGTGAGATACGTAAACGTTTGGCATGGAAGTTCGCTTGGACGAAGCGCGGCCGTATATTTGTAAAGCAGGACGAGGGGAAAAAGGCCTATATTATTCGTTCTGAAAAGGACATATCTCGTGTTTTTGCAACAGATCCAGTTCACGGTCATAATTAAACAGTGCTGTTGGACCCATTTGTTGTCTTCTGTTGCAATTATGTATGGTTTATTTTGTTATTATGTTAATTATTTTGTATCGATAGTTTTTGGTAATATATATTGTATTATCGTCTGCTTAAAATCTCTCTGGCCTTGCGTACGTAGGCAGTATGTTAATGAGTTGATTATAAAATATTGGTACTTTGTACCTGCCGTGGGCTGCTTGTACCACAATATTATTACTTATTATTATAAAAAATGTGCATTAGTTCTACTTATGTGCAATTTTTTATTTACTAAACATTTAAATTGTATGTCGTGGGTTCGGTGTGGCTACATATATGTATACGTATTCTATGATGGTGTTCAGTTGATGTTTCAAGGTGCTGCTGACTCTTTAAATTGGCTATTTGTTTTTATATATTGCGTTGTTTGTATTTCTATTAGTAAGAATCTTATTTACCTGACACACTACACAAATTTATTTCACAATGAACTCTAAACTGCTCAAAGTTGGTTTGTTAAATGCAGGCTCCTTAGGAACTAATCACGATAATTTCATAGTGGCTATGCTAAAACACCAGGTTGATATAATGGCCATAAATGAAACCTGGCTAAGACAGGGAGAAGAGGGCCGAGCGCCTGTGGTGCCGAGTTATCGCTTAAGGCACGTACCGCGTCCTATACATGTCTGTGGTGGCCGCGGCGGGGGTGTAGGTTTCTATATTAGATGTGGCTTAAATATCCGTACCTGCATTCACCCTATACACGAGTCAGTGGAGCAAATGTGGTTGAAGACTAAGATCAATCATAACCGGATTATTATTGGTACTGCCTATCGTCCTCCTTGGCTTGACACGCAAACATTTTTGGATGCCATTATGGATTCTATAGCTGCATTCTCAAATTATGACTGTATAGTCTTATTGGGAGACTTTAACATAAATATTATGAACATACACGATGCGAAAACCACGTCCTTTCACACGTTTTTAAACTGCACCGAATTGAATCAAATTGTCACAGTCCCTACACATTTTACCGACAGCAGTGAAACACTTATCGATGTAATCTGCACAAATGCTTGTGTTCAAAATCTCTCGGTTGACGCAGTTGGAATAATTAACGGCCATGCCCTGATAGCATGTGAGTTTCCGTTACGAAAACCTAAATTCACACCTTATACCATTACTTACAGAGCACTTGCAGACATCGACAGGGATACTTTTAATGCGGACGCGGAATGCATACATTGGGATCGGTTGCTGACTGTAAGAGATATTGATGATATGGTGTCCGATTATAGCAAATTGCTTATGTATTTGTATGACCTACATTCACCTATTAAAAATAGTGTTATTAAAGAACTGCCTGCACCTTGGATTACCGATAATGTTAAGTTTATGATGGGACTACGGGACACGGCACTAAGCAAATATCGGAAAACGAAATCGGACGGCCATAAACAATATTACAAGGACATGAAACGTCAAGTGGAAATAGCACTTTTCAATGAAAAACAATGTTACTTTAGACAACATATAAACAAACACATCAAGAGCCCTAAAATCTTGTGGAAAAATTTAAAATCTAAAGTTCTTCCCCCGAAATCTTCCGAAATACCCATTCATCTGGCCAATCCTGATCACATTAATAAACACTTTTTAAATGTCCCTGGTAATTCTGAGATTTCCATTTCACAACTCTCATACTTTGAATGGCATAGATTTAGCAGTGCAAAGTTTACTCTAAAGCCCACTGATCAGGAAACAGTACTTAAAATTATAAAAGACCTAAAGTCCAATGCAACTGGTGTCGATGGAATTTCATTGGACATGGTTTCCTTGTTGATACCACTCACATTGGATATTATAACTGCCATGATTAATAAATCTATAACTACATCAAAATTTCCTACTGCGTGGAAAACTGCCATCGTCAAACCCATTCCAAAAACCTTGGTCGTCACTGACATTAAAGAACTGCGTCCAATAAGTATTTTGCCGTGTCTATCCAAGATACTGGAGAAAGTCATTGCTATTCAACTCAGACAATTTATTGAGACGCACAATATTCTACCCGATATGCAATCTGGTTTTAGAAAAAATCGAAGCACTTCTACAGCAATATTAGATGTATTGGACAACATTTTAGTCGCTCAGGATGAGGGAAAGGGTACAGTTTTGGCTCTGCTTGATTTTTCGAGGGCTTTTGACTCAATTAATGTTTCACTGCTCTTATCCAAATTGTCATTTTATGGTTTTGACACCAACACAGTCAAATGGTTCAATTCGTACCTAAGTGGTCGGGCGCAAACAGTTGAAGTTCGCAAAAGTGATGGCTCAACCTTGAAATCTGACCTATCTGAAGTTGGCAGGGGAGTACCTCAGGGTTCTGTTCTGGGCCCCCTGCTATTTATATTGTTCAGTGCAGACCTAATTAAGGAGATCAAACATTGCAAGTATCATATATACGCGGATGACATTCAAATATACTACTCTTTTGCACCCAATGAAACCCAAGAGGCAATTTGTAGAATTAACAACGATCTGAGTAATATTGCTAAATGGGCCAATCGGAATTCTCTTGTACTAAATGCAAGTAAGACCAAATATATGATCTTGGGCACAAGAAACCAGGTTAGGCTGATAGGCAATTTCGATCCACAGATCCTCATAGTCAGCACTCCAATTGAACGCGTACATGAAGCGCGAAATCTCGGGCTGTTGATGGATGAGGAGTTACGATTTGAGCAGCATATCAACGAAGTGGTACGAAATTGTTTCTATCGGCTTAAGGTTCTTTACAAGTTGCGATGCCATCTCAGCGTAGACCTTCGCGTGCAACTGACGGACTCGCTAATTTTGTCAAAATTCAGCTACCTTGACGTGGCATATGGCCCTAGAATATTAGCGAAAACGTCTAAACTTATACAAAGAGTACAAAATGCGTGTGCGCGATACTGCTATAAAATACCTGCAAGATGTCATGTTACTCCATTTCTAAACAAAGGCAACATTCTTAAAATGCATTTGAGAAGGGATTTGCATTTGGCATCATTGCTGTTTGGTTTGGTCAAAAGTAAGAAACCTCGTTACCTTTACTCAAAGTTGGACTGGATGAAGGAACACGGGAAATATGACACACGAGCATCATCCTATGCCTTACGCATCCCAAGACATAAGACCACTACGTTTCGGGGTAGCTTTAGGTATAACGCTACTAAGTGCTGGAACAATCTGCCGCCACCGCTACGTAGCCTTAACAATGTAGCTAATTTTCGTAATAAGTATAAATTGTTTCTTTTCGACATACAGAAATCCAGCAATTTGTAGTTGTTTCTTATCGGAACTTACATATATATGTATATATATTTATAGACCCACATTTGTTTCTCTCTTCCGAAATTTAAACTCAATTTTATAAAATTCTATCGCCTTATAATTACTACGCTTATTTATTGACGCCACATTATTGAAAACCTTATTTTTGTATTTTTATGTATTATAATTGACCGTAACATTGATTATTTATATATTATTATTGTTATTTTTAACCTTAATATTACACAGTCACATGACATAATATTCTGTCAGCCACCTTAGGCATCAGCTGAAAACCAGCGCTGTAGTGTTACTACAGCACATGCTGAGCTGAGGCCTTTTGGTCACGCACCAACATACCGGGCCTAGTATATTGCCTTATAATTATTTTGCCGTAGTATACATGCTTGTCTTCATGCTGCACCGTTATTATAGCTAGAGAAGTTTTTAATAAGTATTGTGTGAACTCGTATGTTTACTTTATTGATATTATATTTTTTTTACTTTTTGGCTTGTGTTTGGGTGTTTTGTGACCAATAAACTATTTTTCTTTCTTTCTTCTTTTCTTTCTTTCTATAAAATTATTTGTGAATACTTTGTATAAATTAGCCAATTTAAGACCATTTCCTAAAGCAACTTGATATATTTTATCTACTACAGAAAACACATTGCTTACTTTGCACAGTCGGTGAACCAATCCTGTATAAGTTTGGTGGAGGTGAACATCTCTCGCAAACTGTCGAATGTCTTCGCTGTGAGGTACTGCGAGCAGGTCCAAACGTGCTCCTTGGGGAACTCGTCTATGTCTGTTGGCAAATATATGTGTTAAGCGTACTTTAGAGCAGCAACATTTTTTGACACAGCACAGGAGGTTTTATGCAATTTAGTCAATAATAATTAACTGCATTCAGAAGGCCAATTCTCGTAATTAATTTGCACTATGACTGAAACTTGACCGAACTAAGATTAAATTATGAATTGACCGAAAAAATGGTATTCTGCTACTTTAAAGTTCAGTTGGATTTCGGTATAATCTCGATCTAGTCTCATTTCAATCTCAATTTTGACGTTTATTTAATGAACATTTAGTACATGTGACAGTTCGAAATGTTAGCAGAATACCGTTTTGTCTTCGATCAACTATCGATCCATTTTCGATCTCATCACAGTTCACGTTTGACGTTGTTTGTTAGTTTAGGAGAATACCATTCGTGACATTTATGACACTGAGACTAGATCGGAACTATATTTTGAACATTTGTAAATTACGAGAATTGGCCCTCAGATTAAAGTAGGTAGCGAATGAACAGTATATGATAACTATAACTAGGCCTTTACCTTTCAACTGCTTAGCAATCTGCAACCGAGCCCCAAACTTGGTCACCCCGTACACGGTGGTCATGACAGTCTGCTTGATAACTTTCCGTCGCACGAAATTCTCTAGTATCACAGCGGCAGGAACACCGGCCGCTGCGTCACGGACTCGCATCTCTTCCACCTGTTAGAAACTCTTATTATACATATATATATATAATACTATATATTATTATATTATATATTACTTAAAAATGGGAAAATTGATTGCCTTTGCAAATTCAAGTCTCAAGTTCATTCATCAACAATCACAAATTTAATTTAAAACCTGAACTAAAAGCGCCGCCTGTCCCATACCGCGAAAAGCATGTATATGCATTTGAATACTTAACGAAATCATGAAAGCATTATGTAGTCATTATTCGGCCGCCGCACCGTCCGATAAATTCTGATTATATTAGATTAAACCCCCACACGGAACAATTCTATTAAACTAACCAATAAATCACAGTGCATCTTATGATTAATATTTTTAATAAATAATAGTTTAAAGAAAACTAAATAAACACGCTTTTGCAGATAACCGAACTAAAAAGTAGAAAATAATTTGCAATGAGTTTAAAATAACAATAGAGTGATTAACAAAAAATAATTATTGTAAAAAAGTGTGGGGTGTTTTCAAAATTGTCAAAAATGTTATTTTTCTGTTTTGCCATGGCGCATGGCTGAATGTCCATGTTGCCTGCCATAGTCTAAATAACTCCGGGTGGTAATTATATACCCAAGCATCTTCCTTTCGACGTTTAAGTTAATAAATTCTGCCTCCATTACGGATAAAATCATCTGAAGAATGAGACACTATTCGAGTCTCATCGCACTCTTCTCTTGCCACGGAAAATTGAATCGACATCTTATGGAGGTATTATTTTTTGGGCAAGTTTGTGTATGTCGATGAATTTGTAATTTATTCCGAGTATCAAAGATGAAAAAATCGCTAATCCTGAGGATCCTGGCCAGGATAATGGGACAAACTATTTAAATTATTGTACCGTCATCGGTCCTTGATAAGTGTGCGAAGTTTCAAATCAATCCGACGTTTTGAAGGGGATGAAAAGCGCGTTCAAAAATTCCATTACATAGATTCATAGATACAAACCAAGCTAATAAAAGCGTGTTACAAACCGGGAATTTTTCAAGGTTTTACTCAGTCTGTGGTCGTGTCAATAACACGTCAAAAGGGCGTTGAACTACAACTGAGCTTGTATTATGGTGTGTACATATGAGCGGACGGCTACCATTGCCAATTTAAAGTCGGAGAATGGTCGTGTTATATAATGGACAATTGGTATCGTGCCTACTAATAAGTACTACCGCACAGTGGTTTTCATTCAGCATTCTATGACTTAGAAAGAAAGAAGTAAGAAAATGTTTTATTTTGGATTCATAGACAGTGACAATTTAAACTTACTGTTAACAAAATAAAATATATATGACTACAGTACAGTATACTGCAGTACGAGGCCAAAAAAGGTTCCTATCTCAGCATATGCTGCAATCATTTATGCTGCAGCGGTGGTTTTATGATAGGGTCTAGTAAGCTAAGATGCTGTTCTAGTGCTAAATCCTAATTTAGAAACTTAAAAACCATTATAGTCCTAATAATATCAGCCTTTTTTTTTTTTTTTTTTAACGTGGGGAAATCCTCTTGGACTTCCTCCGCGTTGGGAAGGGCGGAGGGGCATGCCGGGATCAAACCTGCTAAAACCCCACGGTGTCCTTCTTCTTACCTCTAGCTGGGGGCGAGTTGTACGCTTTTCTGCATTGGACCGCTCCCCCGGCAGGTATCGGCCCGTCAATGATTGACGGGCCCCTTCTGTGTGCGGCCTTATTGGCCGCACCTATCCTTCAGAGAGGCGCGCGCGGAACACGCGCGCCGTCATCTCGGGCCTGTTTCTGTTCGGGCGACGGACCGCCCCTGGTTCGTCGCCCGCAGGCCGCTCCTCATGGTGGCCGGAGATCGTCCAGCGCCCCACCCCGGCGCCGACGCCCGGTGTGTCTTCTGCGGAGGGGATCGGAAATATCCCTCCGTACCCGCTCTGCCGCCTCCTTTGCTTGCATCACTTCCTAGCAAAAGGAGGCGACGGCATCCCACGCGCTCTCGCTCCGGACGATGGACCGAACCACGGCCGGAAGCGAGAGGTCACCCCCTTCGACCGCCACGACGAGGTCACGGCGCTGCGCTGCCCAAGCTGGGCACTCCTCCAACGTGTGCTGCGCCGTGTCCTCCGGGCAGTCTCCGCAGTGATGACAACCAGGCGTCTCTTCTCGGCCTATTCGACACAGGTACTTCCCGAAACACCCATGGTTCGAGAGTACCTGCGTCATCCGGTAGGTGAGGGCGCCATGCCGCCTCTCCAGCCATTCCTCCATTACTGGTCTTACCGCCGCTACCGCGGCGTGCCCTAATAATATCAGCCTGGAACTGTCCCACATCAAGACCAAGGCCTGTTTTCAAAGAGAGAAGACACGAGAATTGATAGACACGCTTGATTAGGTACTGCATGTTGGCGATATCAAACCATTGTAGATCCAGGTTTCCCCACGATGTTTATTTCACCACTAAAGTGAAACAAAGACTTGAAAACTTAAAATATCAATAGCTTACCAATGCGGCCACAGCGCTATAAACATCCTGCGGCCGGTCAAGCGGTGCTAAGTTTACAGCGGCAGCTCCTGCAGCATCCCCGCCCAGTGCCGCGTAGTGCTGCAGACCGTTGCACGAGCCGTCCTGGTGCACCGGGAACCCGCACATATACTCTGAATCCAAAGGGATTAAGTTTGTAGTACTACTAATAATATCGCTACATGCACTGAATCAATCCAAAACCCGCCAATACTGAAATTTTAAGTCTTTTTAAAATACACGGTTCATAACATGGTAAGCAGACACTGACGTCTATGCGATACTTTGCTAACCTATTAGGAGTGGTGATGGGCGTGGAGAGGACCCCTCCTCTGGGGGTTGGCTTCCAATACTCGTAACTCACTGTACGCAGCAACATAATGTTGACACGATTGAATCGCGCCGTATATAAATATTAGATTCACGTCCTCGAACATTGCAGCTTGAATTACTAGCCTATTTACCGCCCGTAAGAGCAAACCATTTGAACACAGCAACAATTGGCGCAATGGCAAGGCGACTTGTTTTCGACACTGCAAGTCACGGGTTCGATTCCTGCACATAACACATTTATTTGGCCTACAGGTGCCAGTTCTGAGCATTTCTGTTTTGTGTGTTTTACGTCAGCAAATTGTACTCGCGATATAGGAGCAATCTGAATGCCTTCTACTATTTAAATTTATTACCTTCAGGATTAGGTGATCGGATCGCGTTAGCAATCTCCATACAACAAGCTAGAGTCTGCCACGGTTCTTCTGATTCTGTCCACCAGCGTTTACCGTCTAAGGGTCGATCTGCTGAGTCCAAGATTTTGTCCATTATACTGTCCGCATACGCCAATCTGAGGGAAATTTAGTTTTAGCTTTATATTGTACTAGCTGGAACCCGCGGTTTCACACGCGTTTAATTTAAAAGGAATTTAGAGTACTTCGACATAGACACTTGACGTAGAATATCTATATTGGATTTCAAGGGTTTTTTTTTGCGCGGAACCCTAATTATTTTTCTAAAATTAAAGTAGCCTAAGTTATTCCTTAGAACATCAGCTATCTGCCAGTGAAATTCCCGTCAAAATCGGTCCAGCCGTTTCGGAGATTACCCGGAACAAACAGACAGACAGACAGACAAAAAAAAAAAAAATTGTTTTTTTGTTGTATGTCCCGTATATACTTTCATATGCATTTAGTAAAAAGCTGTTATTTTGACATTACAAACAGACACTTCAATTTTATTTATTTGTATAGATGAGTAAAAATTTAATAAGTTAATAATTTCAGGTCTGTTTGTATGGTGGACGCAGGTATCACGTCGGGGTTGACTAGTATGGGGAACAAGGTATGTTATTCCTCCATAGAACAGGGAGGATCCGTCTGTATATACGCAGCGATGTGCGAATACGTTACATGCGCGATTCAGGATTCTTTAACGTTGGGATGAAATTATTGGGATTATTCAGTCTAATAAATTTACGAAATTTACAAATATATCAGAAGAAATTCCCCAATAATTAAAATAACAAAGTATTGATAATGCTTGCGATACGTGCAAAACCCTAGGACGTGATTGATGTATGGCCCCTTATGCTATGAGCATGGTATTTAATGTAATATTCAGGAAAGACTTTTCGAGTAACTGCTGCTGCGAATTGCGTACCTATACGGCTTAAGGCTAATACTACAGTAGGGCCTAAAATTAGACCACACGCAATCCGCTAGTACAACTACGTAGATGGTGTGCTAGGTTAAGCAATCAAATTCGGCTATTAAAGCTATATCCGAGAAACGGCTATACTACAGGGGACGTCAGATCGATATCGGTAGAACATGACGTCAGTATGTACACGATAATATAATATTGAATGAACACTTGAGAAGGCTAGCCTACCTCTCCTCCACGGTGCTCTTCTTCATGGTGCCCGTGAGGTTGACGGCGTGCAGTTGAAGCCAGCGCAGGCCGCGCTCGCCCAGCGGCCGCTCGGCTGCGAAGCGAAGCAACGCGCGCTGCGCATCCGCGCCCAGCGCCGACACGTGCGGGCCCACCGCGTACACGCGCCCGCGGAAGTCCACGTTGTGCGGCAGCCAGAATATCGACTCTCTGCGGGACACACACGACTTGCTTTAATACGGCAGTACAATTGGCCCTAAACGCGAGAGGACGTTGCCTTTCCTCTCGCGGCGTTCTCGTAAATGTTGCCGTGACATCGTTCACTAAATGCACGCTAAAACATCACTTGCATTATAAGACTCTAAAAATGCTATAGTTTCGGACTATTTACATTCTATGTATGTGTGCTGCAACGCATCGTATAGTAAATAGAGAGTAAAATCTAACTAATGCGGAAGATTGTATGTTTCATGTTTGATGCTCCATCACACTCTAACATCTGAACGGGCTTAATGAAATTCAGCATAGAGGTCTACATAATCTGTTATGTCGTGGAATAGAATATAATACTAGACATAAGAATTATTAAAAATAATAACTGCCGACGAACGTCCACTGCTGGACATAGACCTCCCCCAAAGATTACCAAAACAACCAGTTCAGATTTGTATTATGTGCTTACGAGTAGGGTTTCGCAATAATCACCACGATTTGCAAGCGGGTTGGTTGGCGATCGCAGTTGAGTTGTAATCAATGTAGTCGAAGAACGCTGCCGCTCATTCTCCGGCTGATCCCATTTACCTTTTTCGGCACCCACGGCCGGCACCAGATATTAATTTACTGCCAGCGAAGCAGGTAGTTTGTTTTTTACACTGTAACTACATTCCATCTACTGTCTCTTTCGTACGTACCTATAATGATTAGCGAGCGACAGTTTGTAAAGCATATCACACCACAGCGAGTGCATCTCCCCTCTCGCTCGGTTTATAGCTACGCGGCGTTTGAACACAGCGGCCGCGTCCGTTCCGCTCTCGAACTGTGACGTGTCTAACTTTGAAGACGGCGGTGGAATGTCTAGTTTCTTGTTTCCGCCATCCCTGTGGACAAAATAGTGACGGTATTTAATTCCCTCAGTTTATTGTACTTGAACGCCCCCCAGTCTACGGTGGTGGAAAGTAATTATTGTTAACCCTTTGCCAGGCAGTAGTTATATATGTATTTACTACCTTAATTCAACCCTTTTAATAACTTCGGAATTACTTAAAACAAATTTATGCAGTAAGTGGTAGGAAGCTAAATAAAAATAATGAAAAATTACCACCAAATATAGTAAAACATAACTTACAAAAATGCTTTTTGTTGCCAAAAATAGTGATTGAATCTTTATTTTAATCTAAAATGTTAATTTCCAACCAAGGATTAATGTTTGCGGTATAAGGGTGGCCCAAGATCCACCCCAGCCACACCTTAACCTTTTTTTTTTTTTTTTTTTTTATTGGTGCCCAGTGGAAATTCATCATGAACTTCCTTCGCCTCGGGGAAGGACGAAGGGGTATGCCGGACTCCTACCGGCTAAAACCACTGGAGCGGTCATAATCGGCACCTAAGGGAGGCTCCAGGTCCTCGTATGATCACACTAGAGCCACCCACTGGTGCCACGCCTATTGGCACATCTCGGAGAGGGTGACTGTATAGCAGTCACCCCCCCAGGGGGATTGTAAAGGATCCCCCAAAGCGTCCCACGGCAGCGCGTGACCACATGCGTGCTACCGTCTTCTCTTGGGTCGCTTGGTGTTGGCACGCAGATTAGCCACACCTTAACCTACTGTGACAATATTTGCTCCAATTTAATTTGATGTGCAATCAATATTTTATATTTAAGTAGTAATAGAGGGTTCTCGCTTAGATTTGATGGTCATTCATTAAAATTCCAATAATAAAATAATTTACATGTATAAGTCTCCGTTACGTACACTTTATTGCATAGAGCCCAGACTGGTATATAGAACATATTAGATGTACTGCCCAGTACGAAAATCTTAAATCTTAAACCAAAGGAACTATAAAACCTTATTAGATTTTTTTATTATTATTATATATTAGAAATTAATTTTTGTTCAAGCGTTTGTCACCTTTGTTTCTCGTAACGATCAATTAAGATATTATGTGCTAAATTGTTAGTCAATAATATTAAAGACTGTATATGCAATACTTTTTTTAGTTTTGGGCTTCTCGCATACAGTTCTGGGAAGTGTGGTTGCTTAACCGGTTGTTTCTGGCGAAGCCAAAAGAAGCCTCCAGCCAGGGGGTATATGCAACACGTATGTAAGGCACTATATGGGCTGGATAATGATGCAAGGAACCTATCAGTTTGTTGAGATTGTCTAATATGAGTATGGGATACATCAATTGATTATCAGGTAACCCACATAACATAACTTTACCTGAATATCTGTATCTGCAGGTCCAGTATACGCTTGTTGATGACCCAGGGCACCTCACCCAGTTGGTTGAGGCTGTCCAGTACGGGGTACAGAGACTCTGCCGGCGCAGATTCGAGACGCTTCCATTGACTCATCACGTAGAACGGCATCCTGAGTCGATATATCATTAAACCATTATTTTAAAATACCGCTGAAGATTGACATAAGAGGTTAATTAAAATGAAAAAAAAAAAACGATTGACAGATCTATCTTGAGCGACACGATGTTAAATAACATAAATTGATTATGTAATGTACTACAGTCAAAGGCAAGTTGTATTAATAATACATTGTTTGTGATATGTTTTTGTGTACTTATGTTAGTGATTATGTAGTTAGTCCAAGTTCAGCACGTTACAGTTCGCGTAGTGATCGCTCTGTACGCAGTCGCTTCTGATTCTAATTTAATCATTATGTCGTGTCACATTGAGTTATTAAAATAAAATATGTCTCTGACTAAGAACATTATGAAATAAATAGGTTATAATGTGTAAGTGTTTTTTTTTTGCAAGTCTTATAAAATAATGTTACGAAATTATTCATAGTATTGAAGTATAATACTGAGGGGTATATTCGGCATTTGCATTTCTGCTTTTTATGTAAAATAATTTTGGCAGCTATTGCCAAGTAATACGTATAAAGTAATCTCATCTCACACACTATAGCTGGAAACTTTATCGGACGCGTCCGTAAGCTGCGGTTGACGGTCGCGACTGAAGAGTGTGCACGGATGGTTCGGACGCCTTCGCGTCCTGTACAAACATCTAGCCGGCCAGATTTGATTCGGACGTCCGAACGCTCAAGGACTGCCCAAGGTCACATCCGCGACTTACGACCAACAGTTTGCATAGTTATAGTGTTTGATGTACTGTCGAGGTACGTACAAGCCGCGTCCTTCAGCCGCGGCTTACGGACGCGTCCGATAGTATGTTTCCAGCTCAGGTGCTATACATAGATAAATCACGGTCACGATTCAAAATTGGAATTATCATCGGAGCATACACTGGGCGCTGACCATGGGGTCTCAACTCAAACAAAATATAAACAGTGTTTATAAAAAATCATAGATCAAAAAATCATAACCAACCACAGGTGGCAAATATAATACAAACAACTAAACGATTACTCATCGAGTAATCGTTTAGTTGTTTGTAAGTTGCCAGTTTTTTGTATTCTATCAACATTTTTTATTTTTTTTATTACCTATTTGGCTGAAAGTTGGAATCTACGCATTAACGACTGCCGTTTAATGACACCAACCGAAACTGACGATTAACGTGCCGGAGATACCTACTCAATGTAATACCAATCAGCGAATGCAACTACGCTCAGTTCAAATATCACTATGCGGTCACCCATCCAAATATTGACCGCGCTAAATGTAGCTTAACCTCACCAATCATTGACCGATTAGTGAATGAAATGGTATATGCCAATACCACTATGCGGTCACCCATCCCTAGACTGACCGCGCTAAACATTGTGTAACCTTGCCGGTGTATCTCAGTTTTTAGATAAAAAGAAAATTTCTGCTAGCTGACATAAATTAAACTATTCCACCAACTCGAGTTTTGATAATAACTACTTATATTATACGTCTTGTCCTTGGCTGCTCGATGTTATATCAAAGTTGAAAGTTTATATGCGATATATTAAAACAGCGCTATCTAGTAGTACCGATGCCGCCTAGTACCTAAGCGAACTCATAGATGGCGTTGCAAAACCTGCCATCTGTTTAAAAAAAAGCTTGCCAGTTCGCTAGCCAGAGTTCGGTAGGTGCCATTTGTTTGTATGGGATTGGGTATCTGTAGTAGTGTATTAGTCGACTAAGGGATTAGCCGGAGGATGGGCAGCAGCGTTCTTCGAGTACATTAACAACTCAACTGCGATCGCCAACCCGCCTGCCAAGCGTGGCGATTATGGCAAAACCCCCCAATGAGCCCACAACACATCCATATCGGTGGTTGTGGTGATCTTTGGGGGAGGCCTGTGTCCAGCAGTGGACTTCATTCGGCCGAAATGATGATGATGATGAGTAGTGTATTATAGTATCTGTGGCGCTGACTGACCGGACGAGCGGCGTGGGCGTGACGAGGTAGGCGCCGCGCGCGGGCCGCGCCCACGGCTGCGGGGGCGCGGCCGCCGGCACCAGCGCCGCGCGCATGCGCAGGCCGGCCGCCGCCGCACCCGCCCACAGGCGCGCCAGCGCGGGGTGCGGCTTGAGCTCCAGCCGCACCAGGCGCCCCCACGGCCGGTGCACCTTGTACACGCCCGGCAGCTTCTTCCTGGCGGCGGAGCGCAACGTTATTGTACGCGCAGAACGACTCGACAGTAGTAAGTAACATAAGTGATTGGTCTTTGAATACAACAGAGCAATAATTCTGACATGCATCATTATACTACAGCATAATTACTTACTCTTTAGCAGCTTTAGTCTTGAACATGTTGACGTCAATTTTCACATCGTTTATTATAATGTTATAGAGAAACTTGCCGATATTCTGTCGCACTTCCATTGGCCACGGCGTCTCCTCAATATCCTAATCAAAACACAATTTTTCTCTCTATTACATTTAATCAAAATTTGTAAAAGATGACAAAATAAGATTAAAGACAGCTATATGCAAAAAAGAGAACATAGGTACGTCATAGACCAACCTGTCATAAACAGAGATCGAAATAGGTAAAGTATATGTACCTAAATTTCGAGGAAGTGAATAACATGTAATGAATAATCAATGACATTGGTACCTAAGATTCATAGAGCAAGCCCAATATACAAAACCTATAAAAAAGTATGACCGGAAATAGCAATCGTAACCGAGTATTCGGCTCCTCTTCTAGTTTCGGCCGAAACCGAAACTTATCGGTCAATCTTTAGCATTCTAGAAAGATAAGTTTTGACTGTTACGTCAGTCTCCACAACATCCGACCAACGTTTCTTAAACGTGATCGTCATTTTCTTGTCTGAGCCCATACAGGAAATTGCTACTTACCAAACTGGGTCCATCTCTATTCATATGCACGATCGCTTGCCACGCCTGTCGACCGTTATAAGGTAACCCAGTACCATCGACGGATTGACGGCTGACGTACCACTCGCAGTACTTCTCGAAGATTTGCTCGATCTTACGTAGTGTGCCGTTACGACGGTACTGCTCGATTTGATACCTGACAAAATGACAAGAGATTTTAAAAAGATTTCAAGTGCGTCACAAATAGTCAAATTTATGTTTTTTAAGTTTTCTTCTGTGTCGTGGGTTCGGAGGCCGAGAGTCGTTAGTGTATTGCTTTGTGGATTGCAGTTCGCTGCGACTCCGAGAAATCTATATAATATTTATATTAATATATTAATACATTTCTCTATCTAATAAAGTTTATTTGTGAATTATCACTATTTTCGTTTTTAAACTAGTTGGATTGGTCAGGCGATCGATTGGTATGCTGGTCTTGCAAGGCTTAGTTGTCATAGGCTACACGACTCCTTCCGCGGGGGTCATAAAAAGCAACTTGGGGATTAAGTAAAGATAATGGGCAACGGCATCGTTCTATACTGATATTTTATTTTTTTAAACGTTATACCACACTAGGATTTCTCCTGTGTCGTGGGTGCGTTTACAAACACAAATTCCACACACAATACACCCAGACCCGGAACAACTACCTGCAGATCGTACAAATATTTGTTCCGTGTGGGAATCGAACCCACGACCCGGTGCGCAGCAGCCGACTGTATCGGCCACTGCACCAACCGTGCCGTGCCGTCTGGGTATATACGTGTACGTTTTTATGTTCCCTGCTCTATGGTTCCTCCTATTCGTGGGCATAGTTTACAGACATAAATTTCACATGCACAAACACCCCAACCCAAAACAACTATCGTAGATCATACAAATACTTGTTCCGTGCGGGCATCGAACCTACGACGCGTATCGCAGAATGTCAGTCGCTTAGCTACAGCGCCAACCGTGCCAACAAAACACTGTTATCACCAATCTGTCTTCCAAACGCATATAACAATTCCAATGCCAACACAACCGTTCAATGAAGCGCTCAATTGGAACCACGTGTTCAGATATCAACGGTTACGGACGAGAACAAGCAAAGGTCAACAGTCGCACGGGAGCCTATGCTGAATCTGCGGTCTAGCGACTCCTCGTTCGCGTTCATCGAAACTAGCTTATCATTCGGTTGTTCAGACCGTAATACCCGAATCAACATTACTCCTTGAACACAGCCTGAAAATTATGTACTAACTTGTGATAAACCTGCGTTCCTAGATCTCTTTGCAATAGTTTTAGCGTAGGACTGTATGTTTCGCTGCCGTCCACTAGCTTCCTTATTTCTCCCATGATTAGCTCCACAAATTGGTTTACCTGTAAATAAATAATAATGATCCGTAATTGAGTCATGTTTCAATAAAGCGAAAAACCTGAAATATTTACAAAAATCTAGTCGTCGTGTTGTTACTAGCTCAGCCCCTCGTCCCCGGGAGTCCCGCACCTGGGAACCTTTGACAAAGACACTGGCCGTACACCGATAACGATAGTGCAGCAGATGATGAATTATGATGACTTACCTCCAGAACTGTAAGATACGGGTACAGCGTGATGGCTGAATGCGAGGCAGTACTCTGAGACTTGAGCGTGCCGAGGTTACGTAAAAATGACTCGCGGATCACATTGCGCCATTCGTTTTCTGCGCTTGATAGCTTCATTCTCTGTGGGCAGAAATAAATAATAGCAGTCGGGACTTCAGTCCAGATCCTAGACGATCTATTGGAACAAATGGTATTCCATCACAACGTCCAGCTATTGATTTTTTTCCTATCTTCGAAGTTATGCTCCTGAAGTTACCGACATAGTTTGCAGAATTATCATATTGACGTTGCAGTGGGTTAGCCATGTCCCTCGTAGGACTGATGACCGTTGGAGCAGACGAGTCCTACAGTCATCATCATGTCGGCCATACAACGTCCACTACTGAACAAAGGCCTCTAAACTATTTCCACAACCGTGTCATCATTTTGGGGCGAATTTGCCAGTACCTCGCTTGGCAGGCGGGTTGGTGAGCGCAGATTGGCTACTGTTCCACAGAAAGGACGCTGCTGCCCATCCCTCTGGTTTAGATTCCCTTAGTCGCCTTTTACGACCCCCACGGGAGGACATGGAGTGGTGCTATATTCATAATCTAGTAGTTAACTACACGGAATAATGCATTACTTCACTAATATTTATAAATATTATACACAACGCAATACTCACACAAAATTTTACAGATTCCGACTGCTCGTCCTTGACAGCAATGTTCTGTATTTCAACATCCCCTTTAATCTCAATTTCTAACTGTTCCTTGCCTTTTTTTATCATCTCCTCCAAAGTAAGCAGGCCTTCCGCCGGCGACGTCAAAAGACCCTGCCTATTCTCAACGTTTTTAAGAGTAATTTTGTCCAGTAAAGGACAGTTGTAGTCAAGAATCGGTGGCGTGTATTGAGGTTGGAAGTCAGGTTGTATTCTGCGAATAGCTTTTAAGACGACTTCGCGTTGGTCGTACAGGAATTTCGACTTGTCTAGTAAGTCGTTTAGTGTTATATTCTGGAAGATAGAAATTATACTAATATCATGAAGAAGGTTCTCTTTGTTAGTTTTATTTGTTTATTATTTATGTACACACAACAGTAGAAAAAATACAGGGTATATAGGTCACTTAAGTACAAAGGCACTGCTTATTTCTAAAGAAATTTCTGCCAGCAGACCTGCGACAGGAGAGGGCAACTGGAAACGTAGACACAGTGTGTAATACTATAAAAGCAAAAGGATAACGATATCATAATTTCAAACAATAGATATACATAATAAGGGTAAAATACATACATAAAATAATACATATATTATCACAATTATGAGGAAAGATAACGCGTTTCTTAAAATAAATATAGATTTTTTAAGGATTTGCGCAATGGTAATTAATTCATCGTAAACTTTCGCGTATTGAATACATTTTTAAGACAACACCAGGACAAAACAAAGAAAAGACTTTTGGTAAACCTCGATGTTTACTGTAACAACGGTCATTATATTTATTTATGCGCTAATAATTATTAATCAGACTGTCGTCAAATGTTTACTAGGTATATGATTCCTTACAGTTTTCACGTTACCATAGGTTATAAAGTTTATATTTATGTAGTTATGTGGTATATTTAGTTAGATGTTGGCCTTCTAGGCGCAAGAGTATCAAAAGCGTACCAATAATACATAGGCACGAAAAGCCCCTAAAGTACGAAAGAGTTGGGGCCGGTTGCAGATATACAGTATTATATAGATTTATGACAATGGTTATGTGTTGGCCAAAGTAATAATCATCATTTCGGCCGAATAAAGTCCACTGCTGGACACAGGCCTCCCCCAAAGATCACTACAACGAACGATATGGGTGTGTTGTGTGCTGATTGGGGGGTTTTGCCATAATCGCCACGCTTGGCAGGCAGGTTGGCGATCGCAGTTGAGTTATTAATGTACTCGAAGGACGCTGCTGCCCATCCTCCGGCTAATCCCATAGTCACCTTTTACGACACCCAATGGATGAGATGGGTTGGTGCTATTCGTAGCCGGCACCAAACAGGCGTATTAAAGTAATAATATAAGAATACAATGACAATTTATTTATTTCTCACTACAATAAAAGTTATAGTATTATTCAAATTTATTGTGAGCGACCGGTGCCTAAACTATGCTGAAGCCTGTATTTCAGGTCACCATGCCTTCCACCCCAGAAGTCCAATTTTGCTCTTTCACAAACTGTACCAAACGAAATTTTTCCATTTGCTTATTCTTTGTGTATCTGATTCCATCAAGTTGTTTCCTCTTGATGAATACTCTCCATTAGGTTGATATAACTTTATCAGGCCCCGATACTGTTGATTTTGTCCTTTATAATCCAGTTATCATCTTGCATCCAAAGATTTAAATCTCTTTGCTTGCATCCCATGAAGCGCATTCACTTTCACTGCAGACAAAATCTTGATAACAATAAACTCGCTGTTCTAATAAAATGTGTATGTTATGGCTTTGATATACCCAATATTCTAAATAATTATTTTAAAATTTTCTTAGTATTGTTTTACTTTGACACCAATGACAACAACAAGGAGACGGTTTCACGTGCCCTCAGAAGCACGGAGACGTTCAGTTCAATTACCACTACGCGGTCACCCAACCGCAGATTAAAAGTGGCGAGCGGTGCTTAACCTCACCGATCGTTTACCGAAATGCAACCGGTTATGATAGCGTTATAATTGGGAGGGAATAAAATTAATAGTATTCCTGGGATGCAATTCCTTAAGGTCAAACATCCTTAAATACAGAATTGAAATAACGCTGACAAACCAATTTGGTATTCACTAAGACTGGTCGTTATAATTATGCTATGTAAAGAGGCATATAATTGCACTACAGGGGTGCAATTCCTTAAGCTCAAACATCCATACATCCTTAAATACAGAATTGAAAAAACTATGAAAAACCAATTTGGTATTAGCTAAGACATGATTGAAGCTATTCAAGGACAGGTTGCAGACGGTGAGCCCTGAGAGTGAGTCTTAGCGAATACCAAACAGCTTTTTCTTCGTCTTTTTAATTCTGTATTTAAGGATGTATGGATGTTTGAGCTTAGAGAATTAGACTACTGTTATCTAACAGTTCCTGGTATAAGAATCTATCTCAAATTTAATATCCTAAATTCCTGTTTAAAACACATATATACAAATATTATAACACAGTTACAAACCTTATGTTCCATTTGCTCTTCATAATATTTAAGTAGCGGCAACTTTTCGTCCGCATTGCACCTTTCTATACTCTCGAACACGGCGGCGAAAGTCTGAGGATTTGCTTCCACGCCGTCTTCAAACATATTCGAGAGCAGTTGTTTTGCATTGTCAAACATGCCCTGGGAACATTTTCAGAATATATATTGAAAGTAATGTGTACCTATTTTCTTTTTTCTCACTAACCAACAGGCATCGTAAGTGGCGACGAAAATATTACTTATTTATAGAGAGTAACTAAGCATCTGTAGGCTGACAACATTATACGGAGAACAATCTGTTTTCTAATGGGTGACGAAGGAAGCGAGAGGGAAAGAAAGAGGCATATAATACCTGTGCAGGCAGACTGACGACATCTATGCATGGCCAGGGCTAAGGCCTAATTTACGATATAGGCTAAATAAAGCCTGTGAGCGTGATGTATAACAGCTAGCGGTTAATGGCCTCATGCGACTATCATGCGATCGGGTTCATGCCCGGCCCACGCTCGGTCATTGTACGAAACGGGTGCAAAAAAATGAAAAAGTGGTAAATTAATTCCGTGCAATATGCGTTTATCATTGTGAACATTAATTTTATTAGTAATAATGATGGATACGAGTATAATGAATATGACAATCTGTATGAGAATTTGAATGATAATATAATTATAATAAAACACTTTAAAACGGATTACATCGCGTATATTATAGATTTTTGTGTTTCCTGACGTTTCGAACACTTTGCAGTATTCCTGGTCGCAGGATGACTAAGATTTAAAAGTGTTTTATTATAATGTGTAATAATCGCGAAAACTTAAGACTATAATATAATTCGTTTGAAATTTTGTACGCCTCAAGGTAGAACATAAATGTTTAGGGTAGATCCTGATTAGCCTGTTTCTTCGGAAGATGTAAAAAAGATGCGCCAAAGGCAGATTTTGATTTCCCTATTAACAGTAACGTTAAACGCATGTCTTATCATTGAAATAAAAAAAATTGAAAAAATAATTATCATGCCTACCAAACATTGTGCATTCGCGAATTGGACTTCAGATCGTCGAAATAAACAAAATGGTATAAAATTTGTGACTAAACCACGGCATGTAAGCCATCGTTTTAAATCCCGGACAAGATGATGTTGAATATTAGCAAATTTTAATTTTGCTCCGGGTGCATCATCTTTTCAATTCCGTTTTTACAATTAAATTAATTACGTTATCACGTTTTTTGTTAGTATCATTTTGAAAACATGTTTTATTATTATTATTAATGTGAACAGTACTCTACCGCATTAGTGTTACAGTTGATTAAATCGGTTGCCTGTATAATAAGGTTATATGTGTAATAATGCGCACGACATTTTAATAAGTGATGCGTATCCTGGCAATACACCGAAATTGTTTTTATACTTACGGCATGTGCATATCCATGTAACAACGTGTTGTATACTCTGACATCATTAACTTTTGGATGACTCAAGACCCGCGTACCTCTCTGCCTATAATACTGCAATACTTGCTGCGCCTGTGCCAAAAATATTAAAATACTCTTATTATTCATTACACATAATTTCTGAAAAAACTATGGATATTAACAGTAAAGCTCTGTATAAACTTAGTAATATTCAGAGCCTTTGGTGGTTGAAGAAAATCAAAGCAAGCTGATTAGCACGAGACGGGAAAAAATGATAAAAACAAAAATTTATGAGATACTGGCTGATTGTTTCTAAGTTCCGAAAGAAGAATATAATACTATATATTTATTTAGAAGAAGTTAAGAAATTAAGAATCCATATTAAAATTTTACTCCCACTTTTTTGTGATCAAAATACAGTACGCGCGCAGGTTCATTAGTATTGAGGCCAGACGCGAAGCGCAGGCGCACCTTCACGCGCGTCTTCATGCCACATGCCGCTGTTTTAAGTCGAGTGGCATCCTTAACATCTGTCGCGCGTTTATCGATACGTAAATTAATGTGTACCGTTGTTTTCATTACTAAAACCTTGTATCAGCCGCGACCATCAAGTTCAAAAAGAAAATATCCTTTAATATTACATAGACAAAAATGGGAAATTGCGATAAGCGTCGTTGAATAAAATATACCGGACAAGTGCGAGATGAACTCGTGTGGAGGGTTTCGTTCGATGAATATTTTATCTACCATGTCTTTTTCAATCTGACCCAAAGTTTGTGGTAAACAATAGAAAAAAAAATACAAAAATTTTCCAAGTTTACTAAAGTTTATGCATGTGCAGAGTGTGGCGATTTTTATGGCAATGTACCGTATGACCTTTAATGGTAGCCATTATTAAAGATGAATATCCCGCAGTAGACATAGTATATATTAAGACGATAATTCAGATTTAATCTCAATATATCAAATTTCTTATGATAAATAAATTATCCATGTTATGATATTGTAGTATGATATTCCTCAAATTTTGAACAGCAAAGAAATTCTGGATGCATATTTTAATTGAAAATGTACCGAAAAAATATTCGTTTAAAACATACAAATCATTACCTGAGATCACATAGAACCAGTCTAATTTGTGATTGCAGAACATCATGTTTCTCAGTTACATTAACTTGAATAAATTTCCGTGTGGTGTCTGGACTAAGAATATAGCACCACTCCTTCTCCTACTATGGATGTCGTCAAAGGCGACTAAGGGACTCTAAACCAGAAGGATGGGCAGCAGCGTCCCTTCTGTGGAGCAGTAGCCACACTGCCTTCACCAACCCCCCTACCAAGCTTGGTGAGTAACCGGTCGTTTATGGTGGAGGCCTTTGTTCAGCAGTGGAGGTTTTTTGGCTGATATGATGATGATGAATAAATTCCATGTGGTTCCCGGAAAATAATATGTATACCCTGTCCACCTATGGGGTTCGTCAAAGGCGACTAAGGGTTGATATCAAAAGGATGGGCAGCATCCTCCAGTGAGCTAATAACATGCTGTGATAATATCCCTTATGACTCATTGGAAGGCCATGTTCAGCAGTGTGCGGGTGTGTGATTAATATTGCTATCCAATTTCTCACCTCTTGTATCATTTTAAGTGAGCAGAGTAGCTCCAGATGCGCGGTGAGCACTCGATGTAAAGATTCTTGCTTGCCTCGCCGCTCTAGCTGTCTCATGTCTTGCTTCATGCTGATTTCTTGCTTAGCTCGACGTTTATCGCGTTTTGCCTTTTTCTTATCTCGAACTGCTTTTTTCCTGCAAATACAATTAAACTTTAAGCCTATTTTTAATACAATGTATTATATGTATTATGTTATTAATTTATTTTAATTATATTCATAGATTCTGACTTCGAGGGTTAGCAAAAAATCAATGTCTTATCAAATCAAATTACAATAAACATGAAACACCTACTGCCTTATACTAGATAATGAAACAGGTTCAAAATTACTGTAAATGCTATTACAGACCGCTTTCGTATGCAAATACGAAAAGGCTTTTAATAATTGTGTAGACTCAGACAAATATTATTAAATTATTTGTTCTTTTAATAAATTGATATTGCCAATGACCAGACTCCAAAATATTCGTAACTCATTTTCATTCAAAGTATATGATTCTACAACAAAGTCTTGTTTTATCTATTCATTTTATTATGTTTTTTTGTCCTGGTTAAATCGTCAAGGACTTCTTCCGCTTTGGGAGCGTAGGACGGGCTACATGCCTAACTTTTACTGGCTAAAACCCCATGGTGTTCCTTCCCTTTACTTATGGCTGGGGGTGTAGTGTTCGACGGGTAGGCATTAGGCCACACCCCTGGCAGGTATCGGTCCGTCACTTGAGTCTACCGGGTCCAGTCTCTGTGCGAACTGGCTGGCCGCACATTCTTCCAAAGAGGCGCGTGCAGAATACTACGCGCTGCCGTCTTGGGCCTGCTTCTGTTCGGGCGACGGACTGCCCCTAGTTCGTCACCCGCAGCCGCAACTCATGGAGACCGGAGATCGGTCAGTGCTGTCCGCCGGCAGTGACATGACGAGCGAGTATTCGCCTGTTGGTAAGTGTCACGCCTACCTATAACAATTGTAATGCTACCCAGGACTGGTCCTGCGTGGCATAACACTGCGCTCGTCACATCGATACGCGAACGTATTTAGTCTCTTATGAAGTTATGACGAATAATTTCAGGAGCTACAGTGCCCTTCAATTTGGGACACTAATGTTTGTTTCAAGCTTAGTTCTTGGCAACAGAATATCTGGCACTGCGGTGGTGTACTTACCTAGCCAGACTCTACAGGAGTGTGCCATCAGATCATCAAATGCATATAAATGCTTAAAATTTAAGTCCTTTAAATTTACATTCTTTATAAAGCAGAAACTTTGTGATGAATTGATGAGTGTTTCTAAAGTTAAAGATTATATTGATGATAAAATTCATCATCATATGATATGAACATCCTTCGGCTGTCACTTGCGCGTTGCTTAACATGCAAAAATATTCTCACGTGCTTTTTGAAGAAACATGTTGGGAGTCTTTTGGGAAACCCTTGTACCCCTACAAGGGTTTCCCAAAAGACTGAGACTGAGAGCTGAGCCACAACCTGACAGTGAGCGGGAAGAAGTTCCTCTAAAAACGGTACCAGCGGTAGAACACACAGGCAGTCTCTCCTCAGACTTTCGGGTCCTAGACTGCTTGTGAACATGGCATTGGCGGCAATTATAACCTCACTACCATTGTTTAAGGGATGTATTCTAGAATTGGAGAGCTAAAGCAAATGGAGTTTTCTAGCAGTGAACATGCAGACTTGTCTTGGTGGTATTAAAGTACTCTCGACTTCAAAGTTATCTACTACTTCCTCCACTATGGGACGAGGGATATGAGCACGGCCCATATAAAAGTGTCCCCAATACTGTCATCTACATAACAATGAATGCCGTCTATAGACAGTTATATAATTGAAATGCAGTAAGAACAATATCAGAAACAGCACAGAGCCTTGTATCGCCTGCATTGATGCCCGTGGATGTCGTAAAAGACGACTAAGGGAAACTAAACCAGAGGGCTGGGGAGAAGCATCCCTTCTGTGGAACAGTAGCCATACTGCGCTAACCAACCCGCCTGCCAAGCGTGGTGAGTACTGGCAAATACCCCCCAAAATAACGAAACTATTGTGTAAATCTTTGGGGGAGGCCTATGTTCAGCAGTGGATGTATAAGTGGCTAATAGGAGGATAGGAGACTTCATAATGTTAGGTGGTATTTGGTTTCATGTGGCCTGCCCAAATGTCTGAATGTATTACTGTGTTGAGTATTACTGAGCTTATTAAAATACAGTTGAGCTTCACAATACTGATTTATGCTTGCTGGCTGTCAGGATGGGTCCACTCAAAATGACTGGAACTTTCTTCAAAAAGCTATTCCTGACATAGCCTTACATTTTTCTCACATAATATAGCATCAGAAAGTATGGCTGAACCATAAAGCATAAACCATTCAAGTTCATTTTTTTTTCACCTTTCCTGTCTGCAGCGCTCAGTAGGAAATTCTGGCTTCATCTAGATTTAGTGACAAGTGAAAGTATTTCTTAAACCTACTTGCTACATTAAAATCATTTATCCTTTTTTAATATCCTTTTAAATAGTTGTATTTTATTTGATTATTCATACTTTAAATTCAACTTACACCTGTTTAATTTGCAGGATCTTTGCAGAAGTTTGTTCATTATAATCCATGTCTAGGTCCTCCCTAGGGTCAACTATTTCATGATGCAGCGCCGGGTCACCATAGATGTCTTCTAATGCCGGATGTGCCAGCCCTTGTGCTCTGAAATAATAAATGAGTAAGGAGATGAATTTTATTCTATAAAAGTGCCAGAACGGCCTTTTAAACCAAATCAGTTCAAATCACTAGTTTTGTGAACTGAGTCCCTTAATATATTCAACACACATTTCCTTCAATAACACCAGTTCCAAAATAAATACAAAACAATAGACACTTACTGCATATTTGTTATATTTATCATCAGTTCTTGATCATAGCTATCTAAATGATTATCTACAAATAGTTCTCTGAACACAGCATGGGGGCCCTTTGGTAAAGGATGAAAGTCATCGTCTTTCATGAGGTTGGTACTGTTAGAACTTGTCTCATTTAGATTAAATTCTTGAGTCAAGCCCTCATTTATTGCATATCTCAGGTCTTGCAACTTCTGATCATAAAGTGTGGCTTTTCTAAAATCATAATAACTCTCCTTTACTACATCTATGTACTGTTTCGTCTTGATTTTGTCCTCTATATTTGATAATGAATGGCTTGTGTATACAAGCGCACACTTGTCGTCTTCTAATACTATTTCTGACAAGTTTGACTTAGCAGTCACTGATATTGAAGATTTATTTACAGATGTTTTCTTTAAGATTTTGTCTCTTATAGTTTGCAGTAATTCAGGATCTACCTCAGCTACTTTTGGGTTTTTGATAGATTTTGTAGTAAGCTGGTGTAACTGGCCAAGGGAGACTGGACTAGAAGCTAATTTTGAGAGATGTACAGCACGTAATTTGCTTATTGACACTTTTGTTTCAGTCATAGCTTTATCACCAACTAAAACAAAGTATAAAATATTATGTAGACATAGTTTGTTTGGGTCTTAGATGGTAATCTAATTGTAAACAAACAAACCTTCAAGTAATTCCCCATATTTTTTATATTTATGTTTAGATTTTTTTCGCAACGAACTGAGTATATTAGCCGTTTTTGTAGATTGATGTCTCGCCGCATAAAAGGAGTCTAAAAAAATAATAATAGGAATGTTATGCAACTGGATAACCTCAAGTTTAAGAGTCAAGGTATTCATTTTTCATTATATATATATTGTCCAAATGAGCATAAGAATAGTAGTGAAAAATTAAATTACCTGTGCCGAGACGGCCTGATAAAATTTTTCGACAAAACGAACATTGAATTTCCGTAATTAACATACTATTATGTGAATTATTCGAAGGTAGCGATACTCCATGACAAAAATTCTGATATAAATTTCTGGCAGATGCAAGTCGATGCATTATCGCCGTTTTAATTCAAAAATACAACTTATTTGGGTAAAACATGCCGAAACGCATAATTAAAAGTTAAAACCACGTGAAAAATATAGCACGAATCGCAGAATCAAAATAATATTCTAGAGATGTCCAAAATTTGTATGATTCAAATGTCTGCAAGTGTCAACTGTTGAACCTTGACTCGAGTATAATCAATCAATCAACTTGATGTTACTAAAATTTTGTTCCAAGGCTAAGTGCTACCACCACCTATAGCGATTTCAACCTTTTTTAGGGCGAAATAAAGCTTCATGACGCTGACTCAGAGCTCTTTTATATTTTTTGGGAATTTTAGGGTGAAATTCTATTTTTAGTCTACGGAATACTCTAGCGATGGTGGATTCGAATAATTTAATTTGAATCACTTTAGTTAAAACGAGTACTAAAGTACTCGATTACCAAAAATGGTGGTCTCGGCACATCACTAAACACCACATGTTACCATGTTACCAGTTACAAATATTTGTGAATGACAAATTGTCAATTTGTTTGTCAGATTGAAATGATCAAAACAATGCAATTCGCCAACTTGTCACGATTTTTATCACTATCAGATATATAGAAAAATAGCTTTCAATTGGATTTTACCTCGATATTTATATCAAGTTACCAGTCTGTATTATAAGCATGGAAGATAAAACTTTTGTTTGTGAGTAGAAGGCTTCGACGCACTTCGTAGTAATTGTCCAATGATTCTTATGATATTACTTGTTCAACTTCTTTTGATCTTTTAGGGACGTCAGAACTTAATAAAAGATTGTTTCGACTTCGTTTTGAAAACGACTGGCTTTTTAAAAGTAAAAAACAACCATGGGGGTGAGTATGGCATAAATGTTTTATTCCTATAAGATAAATGTAGAGCTTTGTGGTGTTGATAAATGAATATTGAATACAACCTGTAAGAGGTTGCAATCAAAGGTACAAGTACAAGATATTAATTGTAACAGTTATGGTTTCCTTCTAATCTCAAGATAATCGGTTCTTGGGTTCAATATTGACTCTAGTACCAACTTCATAATTAGCATAATCACTGAAATGCAAAGGCGTAGCCAGGATTTTGTTTAGAGGGTTAAAGGAAAATCTGTAGTAATGCACATACTATAATTTTAATTATTTAATATACTATTTGGTTCAGGATCCTGAGCATCTGCTAGGTGGGGGCAGATACTCCCCTCCCTGACCATAACTGGCTATGCCTATGCTGGATGGTGTGGGTGTTGTGTACAACAGTAAAACCCTGCCCATCAAAACCTTACCCAGATATACAGGTGTGATGATAATAATGATAATGGTTTCCCTCATAATGATTGTGTTTACAGAGAGTTTCACAAATTATTACTAGATAATGGATTTCCCAGTGAGATGACGATTGACCATGTTAGAAAGAAATGGTCATACACATATGATGTAAGTTTTATAATTCTAAGTATAAAGATGTAATTGATTACAGTAAAAGCTGTTCTGTTGTTGATTCAAACTTGTTGAACCAATGTGGTGAAACCCCTCCTCGTATCAGCAATTTTTATACTTTAACTGTGACTACAAAAAAATATGAACCATTCAAAACTTCATAAGACATGGTAAGACAAAGTCAATGAGTGTATAATTGATTACAATTACAGTGATGTTCTGTCTCACCCTTGTCTCTTTACTGTTCTGATTAGTGTGTGTTTACTGGGATAAGGCAAAGATTGCAGGCATTATCCATACAGAAAATAATTTAGATTTGAAGACAGTGCAGAGTTAGATTCGTCATTTCGGCCGAAAAATGTGCACTGCTGGACAGAAGCCTCCCCAAAGATTACCACAATGACCGGTATGGTTTTGTGTTGTAGGCCCATTGGGGGGTTTTGCCATAATCACCACGCTTGACAGAAGGGTTGGCGATCACAATTGAGTTATAAATGTACTCAAAGGACACTGCTGCCCATCCCCCGGCTAATCCCATAGTCGCCTTTTACGACACCCATGGGATGAAATTGGGTGGTAGCATTCTTAGTCAGCACCACACGGCCAGGAGTTAGATTATGGTGATTGTTTTAACTATTTGAAACAAGACATTTCCTTTTTCATTTAAATAATTAAACAGTTGGTAATCAATCAACTGTCAGTAATCAAATTATATATCCAGTATATTTTTCAGATGTATAAAATTGCTAAGAAAACTAATAATAGAAGTTGGAAGTATTTCAAATTGTTTGACAAACATTTTGGCAAAAATGAAATATTGGATAAATATGAATCATGTAAGTAGAGTACTCATTCCAACTATAATCAAACCTGTAGACTAAATAATTATAATTCTTATTTTGTCATTTTACTCGACAATTCTAAGATTTTCAATGCAGAATAATATAATTTCACTGTCATTATTTTTTAAACTATAATGCCGCCTCATTTGGCTTAGTTAAAAATACAGAAACTGGCAAACTGAAACTTAATATATGGACATCAAATTTTATCATCCATGTCAGCATTGACTCTGCATTTCTAAGCATAGAGAAACAAGTACTAAGCCATGATGAATGATTAACATAATAATTATAAATTTAAGAGACACTTACTGATATGTACCATTAATGGTGCAGTCACAGAAACAATTATGTTAATTATCTTGTATCCTTACAGGGAATGATGAATGGCGACTGAAGTTAATCATATGTGTTTCAGAGGCCAAAGACATGAAGCTTGATATTCTCACTTTGTGGAGGTAAATTTAAATCTGTTTAATATACGCGACAACTCAACAAATAGCAAAAAATCACAAGTTTATTCATATTATCACAACACATGTTGTTTAATAAAGGTGACTAACCGGTAGTGACAGGTCAACAGGTATCACAATAAGTCTGAGTAGCAAAATGCTTAAACACCCAGAATATCTATTTAGCAATATGTCTAATTAGGAAATTGTCTTTATAGGAAAAGTTCCAACCATCAAAATGGTTAGGTAGCAGAATGTACAATGAGCAAATAGTAATACATTTTTTGAGTACAGTCATAATCGTAAACAATATTTCTTAACTAAGCAAATAATACAAATCAAATTTTACTTTTTTTTTGATAAATAAGTTTCCAGTTTGAAAAAATTAAGTAGTAATACTATCATATCAGCCAAAGGATGTCCACAACTGAACAAAGGCCTCCCCCATAGATTTTCACAATGCCCGGGCACATGCCGCCCGCATCCAACGACTCCCAGCGACCTTCACGAGGTCATCCTTCCATCTCGTTGGAGGTCGTCCCACGCTGCGTTTTCCGGTGCGCGGTCTCCACTCGGGAACACTTTTGCCCCAAGGGCCATCATTTTTACGAGCAATGTATCCTGCCCATTGCCACTTCAGTTTCATAATCCTTTCAGCTATGTAGATCTTGTAGATATGCCAAGCATAGCTCGCTGAAGTGAGCTTTCTTACGAGGCCCATAATGAGTTACCACGTCTCCATGCATATATCATCGCTGGTAACACACACAGACTTATCTTGAGGCACTGCGGTATTGTTGACGAAAAGACGTTGTGAAGTTTCCCGAACGCTGCCTAGCCGAGTTGGATTCGACGATTGATCAAATTTGAAATTACTCGAACAATTATTATTATTCAGAATAAACAACGGGTGCAACGTAATATGACCTAAGGTCCGCCCTTGGTTGAATACTTGCCTTCCATACAAGTGTATGTGAAGGCCGGATTCGAACTATACCCAGTTCGAATCCGGCCTTCACTTCTGTTATTTGATGTCGCAGATTGAATAAAAACCGCTATTGTAATGTACCTCAATGTAAGATTACACTTTTGCTCTAAAGTTCAGTAGTGAAATGGCAACTGTTTTATAAAAATGTAACTCTTATACTGGGGTAAATAAATAGTATTAATTCATACAAGTCTTGATTTAATAACAAGGTAGGTCCTCACCTCAAAGGCTGCCGCACTAAACCAGTGTAATTGGGGACCCGGTAAAATCGCTAAAAATGAAATATGCTGTACAAAAATCTGGACCGGGCGTGAGATGGACCTCGTGCATCTCATGCATTTTAATCGACCAACTAGTAAAACTTCAGGCGGAAACTATAACGTGAAACCAATCACCACTATAAACCATTAAATAAATTATGAGCCATTAAGGCTTGGATGTTATATTGTCACCTATATAAGGGTTTATTGCAGGACGGTTGAAAGGGCTATGAGGTGCCAGGATCTGCCCATTGACTGCTGTGTTCAAGACATGAAAGCCTTGTGGCATCACATTAGGATGACATTCAATGTAAGTTATGCTTGTGATTAAATGAAGACCTTTTTGTTGTTTAAACCATAATTCAGCTTTTCGCTGTCCACTGTTGGACAACATGTGAATTCCAAGTTGCGCTACAACAAAACAACCAATCTGCCACTTTCTAAATAGAGCTTTTCCCAGCTATCCTGAGTCCTATATACTTTAAATCTGAACATTATTTCACACAACCACAAACATTCCGAAAATATCTTCGTCCATCCATCCTCAAACAAACCAATACCTTGCTGCGAATCCAGGGGTGCAATTCTCTAAGCTCAAACATCCATACATCCTTGCATATAGAATTAAAATAAAGGTGACCAATTTGGTTTTTTTGATAAGACAGATTTAATGTATATAGGACTGCGGCAGTTTGGCCTGAACGAATGTGTGGATATGCACGATAGAATCCCGTCAGTTCTAACTGTTCCAGTAGTGCCTGCCGTATCAAATCGTTCACAAACCTAACGGTATACCGGATTGTTTATGCTGACAGCTTTATCCTGGTCGTTCTTGATCTTTTTTTGTACGTGAGCTAAATACTCCACGGTATTCCTCCCTGCTCATTGCGCCGCTCTTGCATTCGTCCGCGACCCAGGCAGTGCCAGTCTACCTCGATAGACCTAATCTCGTCGGAGGGGGAAGGGTGTTCGTCAGTTACCCGCGCTAAGTCTGCCGCTCGTGGGCCACAATTACGGGGGCCTGAAGAGGGCGTTGTTTACCCGTCTTCGGCCCCGAGATCGTCTGTTGTGGATTGGGAAAGCGGTCATCGCCTCTGAATCTCTCAGCAGCCTCCTGTAAGATGACTGTCTCGCTGTGCACTCAACGGCGTGTTGCGCCGACAGCGCCGTTTTCAACACGGTGACGTCGTGGTCCCCAAGTTGCCAGCCCCCATTAAGGCCCCTTATTCTGGCCATGGGCCACACAACCCTTATACAAAGCCGCTGGTGGCCTGCAGACAGCGCTTGACCCACGATGTTGGATGCAGCATCGAGAGGGCTACAGCAGCGCTCGTAGGCTTTGGCGCCAGGCGTCGAAATCGTGGCCCAAATTTCTATCGGCTGTCGAGAACCAATAATGTCCTTCGTGTGGGTGCGTTGTACCCTCGATAACTATCCGAAACCCACTACAAGGTGTGATCCTAGCGTCGATGCCTTCCGAAAGCACCCTCTGGAGGTACCTCAGGAGGGCCTTCAGACCCAGCTTACGTATGTGGCCCACCAGTTGCGGTACTGCAGTGGCGAGCATCGCTACCTACCTGCTTTATCCACCTCCTCCGGCATGGGACGACGTGTCATCGTCGTACAGGTCACGCTCGCGCCCTGAAAAATATGTAAGATATTAGACGTAATAGTAATTATCGCGGCACTTATTGAGACGTTTGACAAATGCGAAGAAAACATTGTACTATTTTATTTATTTATTTTTAGTTTAACTAGAGCGGCCACATCGTATATAATGTATATAATGATTTAATGTGTACTTATTTTAGTTTAATTTAATTAAAATTTACTGCAGTGAACTCACAGGCAGGTAACACTTTATCAGGTAGTTGGTGGATAGATACGCTGGTTACAGGAAGTGGACTGCATTACACCATTTGTTAAACCTTTTTGAAAACCAATTACAAGAGACAATGAAATAATTGACAACCGCTTCACATAGCATCAGAATCGTCCGAAATTGACCACTAGCTCAATATACATATATATTACAATATATATTTAAAAGTATTATTCATGTTTTTTAAAAGTTTACTTAATACAATAAATTATTTAAAATATTCCTATTTATCTATACTCGTATCTACTTTTTAATGGAAGTATTATTAGCTATTATAGCAAAATTACATATATTAGCAAGAATATCTATTTATTTCATATAATTACTTACCCTCGTCCGTGTGTCACTGCGAGGTGCCAACTGAAAACCAGCGCTGGGTATTTCACCCAACACATGCTGAGTTGGTAACCCTTTCGGAAAGGGCATGTTCGACAGCACACCTGCGCACTTAATAATGTATATCGTAGCTTTCATTTCATTTTATGCACTGTCTAATATGTTCTTTGCCGAATAAATGTTTTCTATTTCTATTTCTATTTCTACATGTTTCTAATACTAATTAAACAGCTATTAAAATAAAAAATAATCATCATTATTTCACACAACCACAAACATTCCGAAAATATCTTCGTCCATCCATCCTCAAACAAACCAATACCTTGCTGTGAATCCAGGGGTGCAATTCTCTAAGCTCAAACATCCATACATCCTTGCATATAGAATTAAAATAAAGGTGAAAAACCAATTTGTTTTTTTTGCTAAGACATGATTGAAGCCATCCAAGGACATGTTGCACACGGTGATCCATGTGGACCAGTCTTAGCTAATACCAAATTCAGCTATCACCGTTATTTCAATTCTGTTTTCAAGGATGTAGGGATGGTTGAGTTTAGAGAATTGCACCCCTGGTTATCGCTGAGTGCGGATAGCATGCGTTGTACTGGTGACTGAAACTTACGACTTAAAATGCCTGGCGCGCCGATTTGATTTCAAACATTTTTTATGCCTTGTGTCGGAAAATAAATACATAATTTATTTTGTCACTTGTTCTAGAGAAAACACCGTTTAAAAATAAAGAAAGGCACTGATCAAAGTGAGTGGCCACTTTATGACGCGATGTTGACGTATTACCAGAAGTTCGAACCAGATTATTTGATCAGCTTGGAGACGCAACCACCATGCGTCTTCGTCAACAGACTAAAAAAATCCTCCAGATATTTCATAAACAAAAAAAATAATATAGACAAGAATGAAAATGAAAATGAATTTCAATGTAAGTTATATTTAGTTTTAGTTTTAAGGAATGCTGTTTTGTTGAATACTAGTCAATAAACTCTCAGCACTGAGCTAAAACTTGATTCGTTTTAGTTAAAAATTATAATAGAATTATGTATGCCTACAGGGTCTAAGGATATCACAGAAACATTCATACAGATTAGATTGCAGCACGACTGGTTGTTTAGGCAGAAGAAATGGGCTTGGAAGTAAGACCATACTATAGTATACTTTACTGGTACTTTTTGTAAAATGTATCCTATATTTGAGTTTGGATCCTATGTTGAAAATTCCATTAGAATCCTTCAAGTAGTTTATACGTGTTGCAGTTACAGGCATGCTAACCCCATTCCCATTTTATCAATTTAGAATCTTATTATACAATATCGGTGCAATAATAATGTTACCTGTATGCGATACAGATACATTCATAAATGGATTTAAAAGCCTTCATAAATCAATTATAAAAGTATTGAAGTCGAAGCAATTTTATTTTTTATGAAGCAGATGTGAAATGCGGAAAGCGAAACCACTTCCAAAGTATAACAGGAAACAGTATTTGATGACATTTATGGAAACGGGCTTTTCTTATATGTAGCTGCAATGTCTTAATAATCAAATGTCTTTCTTACTTTGTGTAGTGAAATGGTCAAGATCATGATAAACGAATATGGATTTCCTAAAACGTTGACATCTAGAGAATTAGGCAGGAAATGGGCGGCGACGTTTTCAGTGAGTGTTGTTCTAATAATTATACTACTCGCCTTAAATATCTGTGGACCAGTCTTATAGCCGCGTCAGCCAGTAAATAATGAATGACCAAAAGGCTAACGTAGGCTAATGCATAGGTAAAGGGGCACGCATCGTCTGCCGCTCGTTATAGAGCCTGGCTGCAAAGCAGCGAGCGCGTCATATTCCGCCTGACGCAGGTACTCACCGGACACGGTTGTTTCGGTGTGTACCCGCACAGGATAGGACACAAGGTCACGGCATAATGCCCACTCATACCGAGCGACCCCAGGAAGAGAAGTGCGCAACACAGCTTGCAGCGAGGCTTCGGGTGGATCCTTTACAGTCCCCTCCGAGGTTTTCTGAGAGGGCGGCTTCTTTACAGTCACCTTCATTCTGAGATTAGATGTGGCACCAATGGGCGGCTCTGGACTGTTCGTTCTCGAGATCCCGGAGCCGCCTTCAGTGCCGAAGATGGCTGTGGTTTTAGCAGGTAAGAGTACTGCCCTGTGCCTTTCCCCAGGGCCCCAGAAAGTCTTATGACGATTTCCAACGCGATGAAAACAAAAAGGATGACGTGGCATAGTATCGTACAGAATTACCAAAAAAGAGTCAGTGGTGCAGACAGGTCAGGAGCGTATGCTATGCGTATGCAGCGGAGAGTAATCTGGATGGTTTGTACAATATAAAAACGTGTCATTAAACTTTCATTTTCGTGCTCGTCAGTCGCCCAGAATCTGTTCAACGTGCCGTAGAGCAGGACCGACAGATGTCTGCACACATGTGCTATTCATACATCATAATCAAAAAATCAAAATCTGCCCTACCCTTCATTAATTGCGCCTCGAAGTACGTTTAGCCAAAGCGCGTGCAACAAACATAGTCCACAGGTATTTAAAGTATTCGTATACTTTAGTACAGTCAGGTATAATAGCTATGTTTTTTTATTACTAGGAATATCAAAAAGCGAGGGCGACAAATAATAAGGCCTGGGTGTACCACAACTTGTTCGAACTGTATTTGGGAGAATCGTCTACTCTCAGTCTGAATCCTCTTGTTGAGTGTAAGTTCTGTCCTGTTAATATATATTTCTTATTACATATATTGTGTGGTTTAATCAGGGATTTTCAGAGTCGCCAAATGCACATTAGTTTGTTGTTACGTAGGATTTCATCTAGATCAGTATGTTTATTAACATTCCTGATAACGCGACCTTACAAGTAAAAATAATCAGGTGACCGTAATGAAACATGTTCATTCAATTTTTTTTTTGGTCTTTCAGATCATGTTAGTGACAGTGTAGAAATATTAAGTTTTCTGTCAATTGAGACTACTGATCTGGAAATCCAGTGCACAGTGCATACTTTTTACTTTCACACACGGAGATTGCGACGGCGACCCTCCGAGCGTTTCTTTGCGAACCCCTGGGGGCCGCGATCCACAGGTTGCAAAGACTGAACGAGACATGACTGAGGGATGGTAGAACGGCGACATAAATATGAAACATGTCATAAGAAAAATGCTAATCTCTCCTCCCGAGCATCTCTGATTAATCTAGAATGACTGGTCAATAGTGTTAACAGAGAGGTTGCTGTTCGGCAACATTTAGATCGCCTCCTGTACAAGCTTCTGCGTCATAGAACACACAACACTTATCTATGTGAAAATCGCAGGGCGCCTAGCAGATGTGAAATATAAAAACTACGACATTTGTCAATTGTACAGTAGATAAAATAAAATAACTTTTTAAAATCTGTAACTACGCCTGTCATCTTAGTCATCCTGCGACCACGAACCCTGCAAAGTGTTCGAAACGTCAGGAAAAACAAAAATGTTTTATTATTTAATTATCTTCTTTTTATACCTAAAAATACAACAGAATTAAATTTCTAAGACTTATTAACAATATATAAATTTCCACAATATTATCGCCGATACACCAATACACACGTAGAGTGGCAAACGTGAAACGCTGATTCGAGGTGGCCAGGTAGAGATAGCCGATGAACCACGAGGCTGGCCGAGAGAAGCCGTTTTTGCCATCGTATAGGCGCGCCATCAGATTTATTGTTTGGCGTTTTAGGTTGTTTTACATAAGTACAAAAATTCATTGTTTGCTAACAGGGCAAGAAGAATGGGTCTTCAACTTGATCAGCGCCAGAACGGATCTAGAACATATCTTTAAAACCCTGAAGGATCCAAGACGTGGATGGCGGTATGTAACACAGATCAGATGTTTTGGACACACAGAGAATTCCAGAACGGTAGATGTTAACAAAATCTGTTTGCTCTCTTTTCGACGCTAAGCTTAATAATTGACGTAGCTAAAAAGACGAAAGTTTTTGATTGTGAGTCAAAAACTTTTTTGACTCACAAATAAGATAAAATTTATGTTTCGCTGTCGTTACTCGGTACCGTGTGATGCGAGCTATAAATAGCACCACCACATCTCCTGCCGTGGATTTCGTAAAAGGCGACTCAGAGACTAAACCAGAGGGATGGGCAGCAGCGTCCCTTCTGTAACAGTAGCTATATTGCGCTCACCAACCTGCCTGCAAAGCGTGGTGAGTACTGGCGAATTCCCCCAAAAAACGATGTGATTGTAAAAATTTATGCCTTTAGCTGATATGAAGATAATTCTGGTTTCAGCCAGTAAGACTGCGGCACGGCTCTCCGCCATCCCCATGGATTTGCCCACAGCGTATGTTGCATGCTGTGGGGAAATCCTCATGGTTGCGTGTATGTTAATATAGCGATATATATTTTCATAAAACACAATAAATTAATATTAGATTTTTACACAGCGAGGTCGAAAAGAGGTTACGAAATGTCGGCATCCCACTGGACCACAGTTTGTTAGATTTGCAGGAAATCTGGATTCATCTTCTAAAAACATTCAGGGTAAGTTATATTACTTAACTTAATCGTTCATTGTTGAACTTGAATACAAGACTCTGGGGCTTAAATGTAATAATAGTTTCAAATATTATACTTTTCTGCTCCAACATCTGGAGTCCAATGGAAAGAACGTTTATGTCCAAAATCACTATTTTCGGTTTAAACTATACAGTTTAATTCAAGAAAATATTATATTCGTATCAAGCCGCGCCCACTTATACCTTCAGTGACAATCTTATTTGGATATTAAATCACCATAAATCCTTTAACACTAATACTGTATAGTTATATACGGTTATAATACGGCACTTATACGGTTTTTTCTGTCATAACCACATCTCATCAGCCCGTAAACGTCTCCTAGTGATCCAATTAGCCTGTTTCCTCGGAAGACTTAAAAAAGATCCGCCACGCACTAGTGTCTGGGGGGGTGTTACACCTGTTTTGATTTCCCTATTGACAGTAATAAATAAATAACGGAAATCATAAACATTAAAAACTTCGGATAGTCGATATAACCAAGATGGTATAAAATTTGTGACTAGTGTAGAAATGCACATTAGTTTGTTGTTACATAGGATTTCATCTAGATCAGTATGTTTATTGCCATTCTTGATACCGCAACCCTTTACAAATAAAAAATAATCAGGTGACCGTAATAAACCATGTTCATTTATTTTTTTTATTTCGTCTTTTGGATCATGTTAGTGACAGTGTAGAAACATTGAATTTTCTATCAATTGAGACCATACCTACTGATCTAGAGTAGAATAAGAAAAGAACCACGGCATCCAATCCATCGTTTTAAATCCCGGACAATTAAAACATTAATAAAACCTGGATTTTTCGCAAATTTCAATCCGCAAACGGACCCACGATAGAGGAGAAAAGCTAGAGTTAAACGTTTTAAAAAAAAAAATCTGTCCTACCCTTTCCCGCCTCACCTTTAAACATATTTTTAGGAAAAAACAAATAGGCTTGCATTCGTTATACAGTGGCTGGCCTAACAGTATATTTGTGCAAACTCATCATCATCTCAGCCGAAAAATGTCCACTGCTAGACCGATATCGGTCGTTGTGCTGATCTTTGAGTGAGGCCTGTGTCCAGCAGTGGACTTTATTCGGCCGAAACGATTTAAGGTCCTAAAAATACTAAAGTCTATATTAAGGGGATAATCAGTTTGGTTATAGGGTAGTATAGCGGGAATGAAAAAAGTTGTAATTTACATTTAATTTTCGTAATAATGTTGCAATCCGAACACTTTTTTTTTCCACCATTTTATTACGATGGTGTACACAAATAAAAAGATGTTTTTTGTAAGCTACTGTAAGCTGCTAACTGCCCAGTAAGCTACTGATTGACCCTTCAAATAAAATTCCCTATTTTTGGACGACCTTATACCTGGTTAGTCAAAAAGGGTATCCTAAGCCGAAAGGGTGTAATACTATGGGTGGTAATGAGCAACTTTTGTTCTACGACTTTCCCCAATAAGTTAATAGTTACATAGTTATAGCTGTTCAAACATTTCAGTACTTTCCGACAAAGCATTATTTCCGAATGAAAATAATAAATCAAACCCTTACCGCTATCTTAGACTACAATTAGATGAATTAGAAATTTACACAAAAATATACGTTTTACAACATGAGGCATTTGCTGTCATCAGTGACACTTTAAATCGGCCCCAGCTTAGTACACCCTATCCGACTAACCCTGTATACATTTTATATTGACGGCACGGTTGGTGCAGTGGTTGATACAGTCGGCTGCTGCGCTCCGGGGTGTGGGTTCGATTCCCGCACGGATCACATATTTGTATGATCTGCTGGTAGTTGTTCCGGGTCTGGGTGTATCTTATGTGGAATTCATGTCTGTAAAACGCACCCACGACACAGGAGAAATCATAGTGTGGACCATCGATAAAAAAAAATATATATATATAATCAAAAATAATGAATTATGGACATTTCTTAAATTTTTTTCAAAATTTCACTTGGGCTCCAGAAATTGCCCTTTTCAATCCCTTAACCGATATTATAAAGGCAAAAGTGAGTTAGTGGGTCTGTCTGCCTGTTTGTTTGTTACGTAAACAATTTGTATTAGTATTAGTAAACATAGATAGGTAACTTGAAAACCGGAACATATCATAATTCTTTTTCATATTGTTTTGTGTGGACTTATTTCTGTTATCTTGATAAATTTAATGATTGAAGTCGGCACGGTTGATGCAGTGGCTGATACAGTCGGCTGCTGCGCTCCGGGTCGCGGGTTCGATTCCCGCACGGAAGAAATATTTGTATGATCTGCAGGTAGTTGTTTCGGGTCTGGGTATATTGTGTGTGGAATTTGTGTCTGTAAACGCATCCACGACAGGAGAAATCCTAGTGTGAGGCAAGGTTTTTTAGAAAAAAAAATACAGACAAAAAAGAGAAATAAAAGTTTCTTTCATTTGTAGTGGAAAACTAAATTCGCAAACAAAGGAATTTTAAATGAGCAATGGCCTTACTTTGAGGCTATGAGCCGATATGCCGAAATTAGGGAAAAGCATGCTATCAAAAAACAGAAGCTACGTGAGACTCAAGATCATTACCCTGACGCGACAAATGATGACGATTTCGAAGATGATATGAAGTTACTAGATCTAAAGCAAAGATTGCAGCTTCAAGTGAAACCTAAGTTTGAGGTAGATGAGTCCGATCAATGCAGGTCATGCTCCCATTTGGAAGCTTGCGTGGATATATTCGAACAAAGAGATGACGATGGTGTTGACATAGCTTACAAGTTAAAACTTATAGCTGGTATTGAGGTAAGATTTTATTCAGTAAGGTGTCATCTTTCACTCTGTACAAGTGAAAAATGTACAGTATGTATTAAAAATCCTGTCAATACGTGAAGGTGATTTCAGTATCGATATGCGATCATTTTTGTGAAATTAAGACTATAAAAAGGAGTACATCATTCTAATAAAACGGGCTTAAACTTGTAATTGCAAATATCAGCTAAGCTAATTGAATTTAGGCCAATTTATATTTTCACTACTTGTCGTAAATAGCATAAAAGTTATGTTATTATGTTTGTCGTAGGTCGAAAAATCTGATAATTTACCGTCACATATATGTTTAAACTGTCTTCAAGAGCTAGAGAACGCTTACAAATTCAGACGGAAATGTCAAGATATCGACAAACAGCTCCGTGGTTCACTGCGACGCATCAAAGTCGAAGTAGTAGATAAACACGAACAAAACGAAGCACAGGATGAAGCTAAAGAAGAACGAGATATTCATGATACAGACGACGTGGACGTCACTTTTGAACCAGACACCAGTGAGACAGTTAACGGAAGTCAGAGCAACGAATCTAAACCCAAAGTCAAAAAAGAAAAAGTCATAACAAAAAGAAAAAAAGTCCGCAAATTGAGGTACGACTATTGGAAAATATGCGAAGTGTGTGGGAAGAATACGCGAAATCTCGTTAGTCACTTAGACACACATTCTACTGACAAACTATATTCTTGTGATGTGTGCGATAAAAAGTTTAAATTCAAAAGTGGCTTGGTTATACATAAAGCGGTCCACGATCCCACGCCGAGGAAGACTTGCGAAGTTTGTGGGAAGACGTTCCATATTTTGGCACAGTACAGAAGGCACTTCGTCTATCATGCCAACGAGAGAAAATTTGGTTGTGAGACGTGCGGGAAACGATTTAATACATTAGATATTTTAAAGGTGCATAGTCGGACACACACAGATGAAAGACCCTTCAGTTGTCAAGAGTGTGGTAAAACGTTCAGAACGGCCGGATGTGTTAGCAGGCATAAGCGAATTGTACATAGAAATATAAAAAAAGTTCAATAAATAAAAAAATGGGAATCGGGCTTGTTTGTTTGATTTGCTCTTTTGACCTTTTATCAGATGTACCTATCACTCGCAGTTACTGTTTCTTAATTGATTAAAAGCTATGATATCTATTCGTTTTAACTTCCTTCCAAATACTACAGTGTTTAAATAAACGATTTAAAGGCACCATACATGAAATAGTGAAAGTATAACACATAGTATGTGGTACAAATTTTGTTAGGTAGACATTTTGCAGTATATAACTGGGGTAAAAAAATATACCCGCATAATTCTGCAAAGATAGCGCCAGGTGTAAACACTCATGTTGACTTAACCGAAATTAAGAGAGCAATGTCCTAGGATACTAAACCTGTGTTTGCGATGGTCTCATCAACAGAGGTAGTTTAACTTCAGTAAAGAACAACGAAACATTGTAAATACCTTTCAAAGAGACTAGATCTGTGAACAGTTCATCCTTTGTAGGGGATTAACTAACGCCGTTGATTGACCGATAGCATCCAAAAATACAGGCCTCTCGACCCTTGGAATGTTGATCAAAATATACGTCAATAAGTGATTATAAGCAGGCGCATTGACGGCCCTGCACTGGCGCCGGCGCAGCTCCATAAAGTTCATCGTCAGTTCGGAGCGGACAGCGCGCGCAGACGCAGTCTCGCACTCTACAGCTAATTTAAAATCATCACCGCGCACATCCCAGTGCTATACTAAAACGAACAAAGGGTGCTTCTTAGTTTAATTTAGAATTAAAAGGGCGACATGGCGGGATATAGCCCGGTAAGTTTAATTTTATATTTATTATTTATAGTGGTGCCTTTTTACCCGAGATGAGATTATAATAACTGCTTACACGACTTGACACACATGATTACCATTTCAAATGAGATGCTTTAATAAACTATCATAGGTATAAGATAATCTTTCATAGGCATCGATTAATTTACCTGCATTCTTTATTTTATATTTGGGAATATCTTTTAAGACTCTTCTGCATCATATATTTGATACGTGTTTAAGTCAAGATTTCGGATAAACTGATATAATAGATATTTCCAGTAAAATGATTTTATATTTAATACTTCCATTGTCTAAATCTAGATGAATCTGTAACACAAAAATATGCCGAGTAAGTAATATTACGTAAGAAAGCTAAGCGGGCCTTGACATATAGGACTAAAAATGTATGGGTATAATAATTATTATTTATTATAATAATTATATAGAACAGGTTGAGATTAAAGTAAATCACAGTTCATGTTATTAAGATACCAAAAATAAACCAACACGATAATTAAAAATAAGTTGACACTTCTTGTGTAATAGTAATCAACATAAATTTTTATATTCAACTTTTATCGTGTCAATGGAATTAAAACAAAAAGCTATCGAAGTTATAGTTAAGTTGAATAACTCTAAAGTACCTTCTTGGGAATGAACTGTGTAACTTTTCTCTAAAACACTTGTGACATTAGATACATTATTGTCCAGTAGCCGTCAATACGAAAGTTTATTGCCCTAAGGTGTTGCATTAACGCGTGCTTTTCGCACCTTCTCAGGCACGTTTTGCGCACGCGCATATTTAACGACTACTTAGATTGTTTTGCGCTAACGATAATTGGATCAAATATGGCATTTAGTTGCTTTTAAAGTTTCTTCATCGAGTACTGTGTCGTTTATTTGTGAACTTTGTTTAGCAATAAATACAATCTTACCGCTAACATACCTACCTAAGTGCCGTTTGCGACATTTGTTTCTAATTAGATAAAGTGTGTAAATAATAAAATTGAGGATGTTTATCGAGAGTCGTGTCTAACGTCAACAACAATTTCTTCAGTTTTTTTATGTACAATATTTTTTTTTAACATAGTTCATGATGAAGGATAAACTGCGAAAAATATGTAATACAGGATCTGCTAATGAATAAGCTTTGTCTGCATGACTTGCCTGGATCCCGGCCAAGGTCTTCAAACGCCGTTTCAGAGCTTAGACTCCTTTCGCTTTGTGACATGTTCACTTTAAAATAGGATTACGTATAGAAACGTAAGTGCCAAGAAAAATAAAAAATAACATACGAGGTTTGTTCTTATGTCCCAAATTCAAAATATGGCAAAGTTAGTTTTTGTTTACATTCTTCTTTTAATTTTTCACATATAAAGAGTTAGCTTCTTTATTCTCGGTGTGGTGTCCGAATTAAGAATATAGCACCACTCCATCTCTATCCGTGGATGTCTTAAAAGGCGACTAAGGGACTCTAACCAGGGGAATTGGCAGCAGCGTCCCTCTACTGGAACAGTAGCTAGCCATACTGTGCTCACCAATCAGTCTGCCAAGCGTGGTGACCACACCACTGGGTGCCCCCAAAATGACGACACAATTGTGTGTCTACGGGGAGGCCATTGTTCAGCAGTGGAATACCCATGACTGATATGATGCTGATGATGATGATGATAGACAAGCCTTTTGAGTCAATGATCCACAGAAAAATGACTAGTGCTACTATGCTATACTACTCATATGAAACTTGTATCGGATAACCGCAGGTATTGTTAAAGTTACGTTATTGTTAAACTAAAAGAAAGAAATAAGAGTAAGAAGCAAACTTGCAGGGTTATTAAAAAAGTAATGAGCTTAATTAAACCAATAGCCGTAAAATTAACATGAAAGTGGCTAATCATGAAGTTCCAGAGAGAATTTAAATTGACATGTAATTTCAATCCATTTCCATTATACTCGTAGAGGCGTACCTACCATAAACGGTTTATGTGGGATGAGTTGTACTTGTGATAAGTGCTTGATACTTATATAGACTAAACTATAGTAAGGAGTTAATAGTTAAAACCTTTTTCTCAGGACCGTCAGTTTTACAAACACTTGATATAAAATTGTCATTGAAAACCAGCGTTTTTGTCGTTGGATGAAGATACAACGGCGCAGCATGACAACCTTTTTATTAAAATTTTAGTTTTGAGCTAAGTACTAATTTTTGTGTAAAAAAAGTTTGTTCAATATATTTAATTTTAGGCAAGTGTGCGTCGTTATTGGTGCAAAATAATGATATAAAATCTATAATTATTATACTGTTACCTCCAGGCCCATCTTTTCCATTCATCCATTACTCCTTTCCATTGGCCACTCTAGGCAAGTGCCCAGTAGTTTATTTCGGCCGTAAATCGAGCGGAAGCGCAGCAATATGGATCGCCCTGTATACGTATCGTGTTGACGCGATTCATAATGAACCGCGGTGGACAGCGTTCGTATTCATACTACCGTCTACCAAGCAGCAGCATAGTAGAGCTAGACAACGGTCTACGCAGCGGATTATCCGCTGATGTACACATTCGGCATGTTGCGGTCAGTAATAGTATCTAGCTGATAAGTCGACATTTAGTTTCTCTACTAAAGATTGGATTGTAAGTGCCTCTTTAAGTATATAAGCTTAGCTTCAAGGAATTGGTAGCGCTCATTAGCAAGGGCACGACTACTGTAGGTATTTAAAAGATATTCTAATAACTTGAAAACTGCTCCTACTTACCGGAAAGAAAAACGTGCTCATTGATGATTATTCCCGTCAATGTTAATCTATCATGAGCAATTAATACCATTAACTGACGGCCGACGTATATTTACCTACATCCAACTTCCATCTTTGAATATTTACATCATTTCAAGTAACTAATAATAGAATATATCATGTATAAAAATTACCTCCTCATTGTTACTGCATATCAAGTACCTTTTTTTTTATTGTTGTCCAGTGGAAATTCTACATGGAACTTCCTTCACCCCGGGGAAGGGTGAAGGGGTATGCCGGACTCCTACCGGCTAAAACCACTGGAGCGGTCATCTTCGGCACCGAAGGGGGGCTCCAGGTCCTCGTAAGATCACACTAGAGCCGCCCATTGGTGCCACGCCTTTAGGCACATCTAGGAAGGGATGACTGTAAAGCGGTCACCCCCTCTAGCGGAGGGAAGGACATATCAAGTACCTATCTAACCATGAAATTATCCAGTACCTTAGCATTACATTGAATAGTTGAATATCGGTCGTCTAACCCGTTCGTTGCAGCGCGCAGCGGCCTACCTAGCTAATTTTAATTACATCTTTACTTTATACGGAGTATAGTCTTATCCAAGAATCTCGATTTGATATTCGATATTAGATCGAATGTTGTCTCCTTATCTAACTAGAAAGCCCTAATGACGTCCCTATGATCAGCGCTTCTATGTAGAAGGAGACTTCGTCGCCCACGTTACACTGGATCTTTAAACTCAATAAACCAGGACAAGTAACCCCCTGATCTTCCAACTTAAAACCCAGATATATATCAGCAGGTAGTGTTTAAATTTAAAAAAAAAAATTATGACGGCACTGTTGGTGCAGTGGCTGATATAGTCGGCTGCTGCGCTCCGGGTCGTGGGTTCGATTCCTGCACGGAACAAATATTTGTATGTTCTGCAGGTATTTGTTCCGGGTCTGGGTGTATTGTAGTGTTGAGTAGGACATACAAGAGGCAGTACATTTGTCCCGTACATGACACAATATTGTAAGAGCGGCTCAACATTATAACATGTACCACTTCAAATTTTATGTCGCGTTACTCTACTCCTCGCATATGAACTGTAGGGTGAGAGAGAGAGAGAATGAGGCACATGCTTCAAAAGCACGTCGTTTTATTCAACAGACATTATCGTGACTGCAAGAGACAACATGATGTTTTTATTCACTCTATTACAAATGTACTAGTTTAAAGTACGAGACGCGACAGTTTTAGAAAAAAAAGATTTCATGAATGCCTGATAAATACCTATTAGTTTTGCTTGTGTTGCTGTTATTATGCATTATTATATTACATCTCTAATATATTATATATATTAGAGTATGTCTGTGTATTAGGTATATTTTAAATCAAAATCATGTTTTACAAATAAGTCGCCTGCACAATAATATTATATATATAAGTAAAATTGTCGATACAATTGTCATTTGTCTATAATCAATCGCTTCTTATTACTTTTCTTTAAGTATTACGTCAATCACACTTTGTAAGGCAGGGCAGTACAAATACAGCAACAGTACATGAAATACTCGTTCTTTCAAATGTACCGCCAAGCTTCATGTCATGACGCCAAGCTTCATGTCATGACGCCTCGCCTCATTTGAAGTGGGACATTGTACTGGCTCGGTACAAAAAAGAGGCTACTCTTACAAACTCATTTTTAAATCGTGTCCTACTCAACACTAGTGTATTGTATGTGGAATTAATTTCTGTAAACGCACCCACGACACAGGAGAAATCCTAGTGTGGGGCAACGTTTTATAAAAAAGAAAGATTTACCAATAAATTAAAATCAATCGGTCAATTGATGGCCCCGGAGCCTGGCAGGCGACGAAAGAAACTGATGTGGGCGTGGGGGACGAGGGCGTTCCTGGTGCGGTTAGCGTATAGCGTGAGAAACTAAAAATATAGAACTACAACTACTACCACTGGACAATACCCCAACCGGATGCTTGCCGGACGCCCTCCAAACTAGGAGAAGTCCGACCCTATTCGACGAGCCTATCGGTATATTATTTAGTTACATACTTTTATTTATTTATTTTATTTTCTCACCACAATAATGAAACAGTATAGTATTGTACAAATTTACTGTGGGAGACTGGTGCCAAGTAAAGTTGGCTGAAGCCTGTACCTTAGGTCACCAGGCTGCTTCTATATCTGCTGCTTCAATAGATATCCATTGCAAACAGGGCCATCATTAAATATATAGCTACCACATCTATACTCATGTCGAACCCATTTACTAGAAATTAATAACAAAATCGATGGCAAACTATAACTTTCACTGTTATGTCCAACAATTGCCTCACAAGTCAAATCACACGAAGTACACTTGAACGATGAAAAATGATTTTTTTATTGGTCGGTTATAACATCGCGCAGTCGCATTGACATGATTGACGATCATTGGCCAAAATCATTAGAACTCCCATAACGAATTGACGGAATAGATTCGAAGGTCTAAAGTAATTGAACTTCCAGTCGTAAGCTTATAAAAGTTGTACCTAATATTTATCCCCACAACAAGTTCATATTGATTCGAGTCCACGCTTTGAATGTATTTATTGAAATGTAATAGATAAATACGGCGTAATGTTGTAGGTACACTTATTGGGTCAAGTTAATACTAAACAATATCTATTTACTCAGTAGATACACTGATAGTGAATGAATGTGTTGACTGCGTTGATTTATCTCTCGTTAAAGTCGTTTCGCGATACAATTTATTTACTGTTATTAAGTTTTCCCGTGGGAATTATGATTCATTGGGTAATGCAAAGATATCAAATTAGTCGTGCCCTTTAGCGTTTCTTGGTCTACCTACAAAGTCTTTTGTATAACAACTAAATTAATTAAATGATATAAAATTTTATATTAGACGCAGATGCAGGTAAGTTAAGTACTTAAGTTAGGTACTTTTTTTAAAATTCCATGATGGCCTCTTTAGCCCCTGGGAAGGTCACCCCTCCGACCTTACATCTTACTGGCTAAACTTGAGTGATCACCTTTGGCACCGAAGGCGGGCTCCAGGATCTCCAGAACAATCGCACCGGAGCCATCCATTGGTCCAAGGAGACGACAGAATATGAAGCACAGCACTATTATATTTCTGTGGAGACGACTGTACTCCAAAACCTGCACTTTGCGATTAACCAGGGATCCACGGATCGGTGGCCTACGCAGAGCACTCCTCGTATGCTATGCGGTATCCTGGTCGCTTCCACAGTAGTGGCACTGTGCCAAGTCCAATCCTGTGGAGTTACGAACCCAAAGAACCGTGTCCGGTGAACACCTGTGTCAGGTGGTGACGTGCTCGCTCCTTTTGGGTCAGGCTCCGAAGAGTAGCAGAGCAGCCTCGACGACGTGCTTGGTCGCACTGCAACTGCAACCGCACATCTCGAGTGCACGCCGGTGCCGTCGCCCTTGCAGCCTAAGGCTTCCGAACGCCCTGGGAAGAGCGCTTTCGCTGCTCTGGCGCTCGCGGTGTGTGTCTGATCATAGAGTTAAGAAGGCCGCCTCTGCCTTGTAGGTTACCGCCTGGTATCGTCGTGCGATCCGTATAGCTACTCTGCATTGCAGACCGTAAAGTTTGGTTCTGCAGCGCTGGACGACTGACAATCTGGCCAATGACCAATCAGGCGCCCCGTAGAGAGCCAAAAACCACACGACTCCCCCCCGTAGAGCCGGCGAACCGGTCGAATCGACGAATCGGTCCCCTTGACTCCGGCAACAGGTGCCTACTTAGGTTTAATGTGGATCTATGAATGAGTACATAATTCACATTTCATTTATTTATTTAGATTGCATAGTTAATCTAAACTTTCGTCTAGAGTTAGTAAAGCAAGCTCGTTAAAGAATACGTGCTTGGGAATTCATTTCCGTCCATTCTTCTCTTAAATTTAATAGCCTGCGACTTGGAGAGCTCGTGCCGACGTATGAACGAAAGTTATAGCAGTCGTACGAATTAACACAAAGCAACAACCGGTAATTAAAAGTGTCCGTAAGTAATAAATTTAATTACTCATCATTAACAATCTCTATAATTTTGTATACCTACGCAACGAAAGAATACGTTATTGAATAAGTACTTATATTTTGTTTAGGAAATTACTTCACAATATCGTTTTAGGTACCAAACTATATACCTGGTTAATTTGAGATGTAAGTAGATGATTCTAAGACGTCCTATTTATATTACAATAAATGAAGTTTAAAGAAACAGCCACTTAACTTTTAACCAATAAGTCGTATCTAATTATGTTATACGGGTATGCATAAATTTAAACTATATTGTATAAGTGCCTATATAAGGTTATTAATTTGAATTTAATGACTTATTGTAGACATTGATATGTAAAATATATTAACGATTCTAGGAAATGAACCACTACATTTTTACCTATATCTACATATCTATATTCTTATCGTATGAAGCTTTAGTTTGCGAATCGCAGATTAGAATGTAAATTGGTATTCGTTTTTGGCTCACGAAATATGTTATGCCACAACTCGACCCATGAGTGTCGGAAAACGAGTCTATCCAGGAGGTAAGCAACAACAGCTCCTGTGTGCTGATAACAACATTCTGAGATCACCAACCCGCCACCCAAGCGTGGGATTATAATAGCACCGTCCCCTATGACCGCTCATCGTAGCAGTCACCAGGAGGATCAAGGGCAGCAATAGATTACAAATTGTTATGATTTATTATAAAACTTATTACTTACTTCCTTATCTTGTACTATGTAACGAAGAAACGAGCAATTGACCGAGGTAACAGTGTATATAAGATACCCCTCATAATTAAGAAATAACATGAATCTTGTGACTTCCAAAGGCCGAAACTGACCTGGGGCACATATTAGATCGTATGTCTGCTGTGGCTGGGTTGTGGCTATTTTATTTCATAATTATATTTAGGTGCTTAAAATTTGTGATACTCGAACTGCACCAACGGAGACCGAAGATTAAAACACTGTATGCTAACATGTTGCTTTAATACCTACATTAAGATAACTGCGCAGGCAGAACTTACTACAGTTTTATTTCTATTTACTATTTTACACGTAAGGGCAGAAGCCTCTACGCGGACTTAAAATGTCAATCCTAATGCTTCTGATGAATGAACACATGCGTCGTTAATAGGTAAGTTCCAGCCATAGATATAGCTATCCGAGTTCTAGCTGTATGATATATACATAGAGATATAACATTGTTAAAGCAGGTATACTTATAGAACGATAGAACTAAATCTTAAGCTACCAAGTGATGTCTGTGGAGGTAACAAAATGGCGGAATTTATAACCTTTTTTTTTTATTGGTGCCCAGTGGAAATTCTTCATGAACTTCTTTTGCCCCGGGGAAGAGCGAAGGGGTATGCCGGACTCCTACCGGCTAAAACCACTGAAGCGGTCATCTTCGGTACGTAAGGGAGGCTCCAGGTCCTCGTATGATCACACTAGAGTTGCCCACTGGTGCCACGCCTATTGGCACATCTCGGAGAGGGTGACTGTAAAGCGGTCACCCCCCCAGGAGGATTGTAAAGGATCCCCCAAAGCGTCCCACGGCAGCGCGTGACCACATGCGTGCTACCGTCTTCCCTTGGGTCGCTTGGTGTGGGCACGCAAATTCCCCAATCAACGCACCCGCGAACCCAGAGGTCCCCCACCTTATAGCAACGGCAGGGGTTTTCAGGCGTATCGGAATTAGGCGCCGGAATTTATAACCTAGTATACATGAATACTCTGGGCTACAGCTGCCATGACATGTCATGCCATTAGTGTCCATAACTAGGAATCGGTGACGCGGTATCTTATTTGGCGACTATTCTCCTGGTGCATTATTCGTCTTTTGACACCCTGGCGGAGACAAATGCGCGGGTCTACGACCAGACACGCTCCCTCCGCCTCAGTGGCGATAATGCCCCTCCAGTTTGATAGTCTCAGGCGGCTGGCTCAGCGGCGCACACTCGAGAAGTGGCTAGAGCGCCTTAGGTTGCGCATCGCAAGAGAGCAAGCGCGTCACCGAGGCCGTCTCGCTCTTTGGAGCCTGGCTCAAATGGAGCGAGCCGTCACCTACAGCCTGATGCAGTGATTCACCGGTCACGGTTGTTTCTGTGCATACCTGCATACGATACAGGACGCGAGGTCATGGCACGGTGCTGCCAGTGTGATAGCGACCAGGATACCGCACAGCACACGAGGAGTGCCCTTTATGAGCTGCCTCAGTTGCAGAGCCGCGGATCCTGGTCGCACAGATCGGGCAAGATCTATGTCGGCCATCAGTAGTGTGTGTGTGTGTGGCTATTTAGTTTGTCGGATAGCATGAAAATTTGAGTGGAGTACCGTGGTCTCCTGAAAGATCGTCATGCTCCTGAGGAGACCGAGGAGCGAGATCAGGAGAGGGCCGGTTCCGCACGGAGAAGGATGCGATGGCGCCAGGGTAACAACTGCCCCGGCGGCGCCCATGTCCATTGCGCCTGAGCCCCCTGCCGATGCCGTCGCTATATAGCGGGGGACTTCAGGTGTCGTGGGCGTGCAGATTGTGGAATTTTATATTCATACCGAGTGTATGAATACGAAGACGGAAACCACCGTAAAGACGGCAGCGCGCATTTGGTCACGTGCCCCTTATAACCCTTCTGAGATGTGCCTGGCTGGGAGGCATTATTACAGGGGGTACCACTCTAAAGTCATCTCCCAGATGAGCCTAAAGGCTGACACAATAGGCGGCTCTAGTTGAAGATTTTTCGAAATCCTGTGCCTCCTGGGCATCTAAGGCACCTAAGGGAGTCTCCGTCAGTGACCGTAAGGTAACCTCTCCGTGGCTCTGGTGTGATCATGCGAGGACCTGGAGCCTCCCTTAGGTGCCGAAGATAACCGCTCCAGTGGTTTTAGCCGGTAGGAGCATACCCCTTCGCCCTTCCCCGGGGTGAAGGAAGTTCATGAAGAATTCCACTGGGCACCAATCAAAAAAGGGAAACGTCTCCGTAGGTTTTAGTTTGTAGGAGTCGGAGATGCCCCTCCGTCCTTCCCTGGAGCGAAGGAACTGTATGATGAAATGCCAATGAACAATAAAAAAATGAGTCTGCGATAAAGTATGGAAAAAGTGAGTAAGCGAATAAGACACAGTTTGATCTTTATCGGGATATTACGAACCATTCTCTGTGCAGAGTAATACCATCTGCTGTTCCAATGCGCCAACGTGTTCTCCTACTCGTGCTCCTTTTGTTTGATACGCTGGACCCAATAAAACAATGTGTAGCTGTTGACTATCCTATCTGCATTATTTAAAACTTCCCATTAATTACCTATTGTTTTATTTATTCAACTTTCAACACAATGGACCCAGTAGGGTCGAAGTGCGTTCGGCTGATGCTGAGCCCGTGAGAGCCACACAATATAATAGAATAATATCCAACTAAACCAATACGATCGAGTCGATCCCTAGAGGTCAAGAAATTTTAAGAAGATAACCAAACTTTAATAGGCCCTCTCTGTTGCAGAACATATTCTATGAACAAATGGCAATCACAACAATAATACAATTCATCCAACTGCCAACCGCCAAGATTGTGACATGGATTTTCTGCCGGAAACAGCCATTTACACCTTTTAAGTCTTAAATCGGTGTGGTGGTGTGGATTAATAATATATCACCACTGCATCTCCTCCCGCGGATGTAAAAGGTGCCTAAGGGACTCTGATCCAAAAGGATAGGCAACAGCGTCCCTTTTGTGGAACAGTAGCCATACTGCGCTCACCAACTCACCTGCCAAGCGTGGTGAGTACCTACTGGAAAATTCCCCCTCAAAACAATAACACAATTGTGGTAATCTATGAGGGAGGCCTTTGTTCAGCAGTGGAGGTATTTTGGGTGATATGATGATTATGAAGTGTTTAAATAAATAAATAAATTGACCATTTAGCGAACTTCTTTATTTATGCCAATTTATTGATGTCCAGTGGAAATTCTACATGGAACTTCCTTCACCCTGGGGAAGGGCTAAGGGGTATGCCGGACTCCTACCGGCTAAAACCACTGGAGCGGTCATCTTCGGCACCGAAGGGGGGCTCCAGGTCCTCGTAAGATCACATTAGAGCCGCCCATTGGTGCCACGCCTTTAGGCACATCACGGAGGGGATGACTGTAAAGCGGTCACCCCCTCTAGCGGAAGGAAGGCAACTGTAGAAAAGGTCGCCCCCCCAGGCACTTCTCGGGGAGGATTGTAAAGGATCCTCCCAAGCCTCACTTTGCGCTGTGCTGCGCACGGGCTCAAGCGTGTTGGACTTGGGAGCCGGGACGGTTGTTGCCCCGGCGCCGTCTCGTCCTTCTCCGTGCGGGATCGGCCCTCTCCCGATCCAGCTCTGCAGTCTCCTTCTGAAGCATGACGCTCTCGCAGAAGGAGACCACTGCACTCCAATTTTCATGCTCTGCCAACATAGCCGACACTACTGCCGGCAGAGAGAGATTTTGCCCGATCCGATCGACCAGGATCCGCCGCTCGACCGCCCACGCAGGGCACTCCTCGAGCGTGTGCTGTGCGGTATCTTGGTCGTATCCACAATGGTGGCACTGTGCCGTAACCTCGCGTCCTATTCTGTGCAGGTACGCACCGAAACAACCGTGACCGGTGAATACCTGCGTCAGACGGTAGGTGACGCGCTCGCTCCTTCTGAGCCAGGCTTCGAAGAGCGGCAGGATAGCCTCGACGACGCGCTTGGTCATGAACTGCAACCGCAGGCGATGACGCCACATCTCGAGTGCGCGCCGTCGTGCCAGCCGCCTCAGTCTGTCGAACGCTCCTGAAGGCACGCCTTCCCCTCTTTGACGGAGGCAGCGTGTTTGGTCGTAGACCCACGCATCCGTCTCCGCCTGGATCTCGGATGCCAACTTACCTACTACTTACTAGTGTATTAAAATATCTGTGCTACTACCAAAGAACTGTAACTACCTACTTACTAATGCTTCTAGCGGAAACGTAAAAAAATACTGACGATATAGCAATCTCACAAACAATTTTCGCCCTTTACTTAAAGGTTTTATTACCTTTCTTATATAATTAGCTGAATAGTTTATTGTGTAGTCGTAACAGTTTAGCATACGCCTCTTGGAACAACTAGAAAGTGCCTAGGTAGGTATCACGTATTCACACCTCCATATTTATCTGCTCGGAAAAGTTTCACATTTCGAACTCCCGCAATGTTCGCGCAATTACAAAAGTCTTACTGTAAAAATATGAGGTTTGTGTCGACATCTATCGTTGTCCTTTGTCTGCATGTTCAAATCCACTGTCCCGAACATAACACAGTAAGGGACCCAAACCAAATACTACAGGACAGCAAAAGAACATATTCTACAAAAATCGTTTAAAATTAAATTCAAGATTGTTGCTAGTTAATTGTTCTCTATGTTACTGTAAAAGCCAAACTAATGGTCAATCTTAAGTTTTACTTGTAAATCTTAGAATTTACCCACTTGAGTGCTTGGTGATATAAAATAAGACGATTTTTCATTAAAACTTCGTAAATTTTAGGTTTTACTGGAAAATCTTGGGTTTTGCCGTAGTTTGAGCTTTTACAGTAACATATACATATATACCATAGATAAGATTATTGCCTACATAAATGTGTGCTCAAACTTTAATGTAATGCTATTTACACGTTTTACATCGGTAACTAACTTTAAAACAGTTAACTTTACCCATGAAAACCAAACCAAATCACGGTATAAGAAGAAAGGCAACATAATAGAGATAAAGCTACTGTGCTACAAAGCAAAGCTACAAGGCAGTATAACTTAGGTGTAACAGTGATGTTTCGACTAATAAAGTACCCAACTGAAAAACGCAGTAAAGTGATAATCAATCCAAAACAGCGATTCGCTTTCCCAACTGGATTTTAGTTTGAAATCACGACTCGGAAGGTGTAAATACCTACTTAAACGGTGAAATTAGTGTCTTTAAATATTGCTGGGACTTGTTGTGTCAGTAGTCATAGAATAGATAACTCCATTTTTCAAAATACCTATGTCCTTTGCTTTATGGTATGGGGTAGCCGAAATGATCAGCGATACAGAACGAAGTCAGATCTCTCTTACCGCGTGTATGTATGGGTATTATGGTACCACCGCACCAACCAACTAATCGGACTCGGTGATAGAAATTGGTATTAAAGTTGGCGTAGCACAACAATGATTACAAAATGATAGTTCGCTACGGAGGTCGTAAAAGCGTCGTAGCTCTGTAAAAGCAAGCCAGAGATGTTTCCAGTTGCGCAGCATCGCAGTGCTATACACGTATCAATATTCAGTACTACTTATAAACGAGCCTATTTTCGCGTTGTTGTTTTGCTCCTTAAAAATCGAGAATGGATTCGTATGAGGTTTTCTTCTTCGGCAAGATTTTAGCCTATATTTTACGTCGGTAAAACATCGTCACAAGTATCCTTTATGCATGTACCTGCCAGTGTAAAGCCGAAAGTCTTAACTGTTAGCCATATACATATAGTATAAGAAATAAAATTTTAATTTAGTTCCAAAACAAAGTGTCTATCAATAATTCATACCTTAGTCGTACATTCGTTTTTACATTATTTCCGACTAAGTTGGTTCTTGGAGCGCGAATTCAAATATCTAGGTACCTCATCACAATATAAGTTCACGTTTTACATTGTTTGTTTAGTTTATAAGAATACAAATTGTGACATTTGAGTAATCTCAATGGCGTCTATCTAATCTACTGATTGGAACTATATTTTAAACTAGAATTATTTGGCCCTCTTTTTAAGTAATGTATCCTCAAAACGACTTCTCAGATGTGAAATAATACATATATTTTATTGCATTTAACATCAGCTGAGTGAATGCCGTCTGACTTCTGCAAAGCAAGCGCATAATGGGAATACCGGTAACCTGAAATAAGGTTCAATCTTTTTACCTTTACAATTTTTTATATTCGTATACTTACTACTGCCTTGTTATGTAGAAGCTAGATAAGAAAGAATAATTAAAACATTTGTTTCTATCTTATTATGAAACGTCTTTACGTACGTCATGATCATCATTTCAGCCGAAAGACGTCCACTACTGGACATAAGCCTCCCCAAAGGAGGAACGATAACCGCTCTGGGTTTGTGTCACCTTGTACGACATCTACGGGATGAGACGGGTTGGTGCTTAGCCGGCACCACACAGAAAGTAGTAGGTATCTTATTTAGAGACGTGCCTAAAGGCGTGGCACCAATTCTTCTCTTACGAGGACCTGGACACCCCCTTCGATGCCGAAGTTGACCAGTCCAGTGCTTTTAGCCGGTAGGAGGCCGGCATGCCCCTTCGCCCTTCTCCAGGGCGGAGGAAGTTCATGCTGAATTCCCACTGGGGCCAATAAAAGTAAAATAAAAACCTATATTTAATAAAAGCTACACGTATTTTTCTCAACTTCCTTACCTTTAACACTACACGAGCAAAGGCAAACCTCAGAGATAAAGAAGTCTAATAAACACGAACACAATGACTTCACCGCAGTTGTAAGATAACGTGGAGACATGTTAAAGGGTCACATTATCGCGACATTATGCTCAATTACTCATTAGTTCACTACTAAATCATATAACTCTAGCGGCGGAGTGCTGGCACGCCACCCAGTATTTAAATCCCGCTCAACTATTTATGACGTGCGCTTTCCTAACTGCTGAAAACTGGCATATAATGGTTTAGCGGGTCTTAATTTAAGTGGCGTTTCAGTATTCGGCCGCAAAACTACTACAAGTTATTACTTATGGCCGAATTTATACCAGTATACTCGACTACTACGACTTTATCTTTTACCCATCATCACAATTATATAAGCCGAAGGACGTCCACTGCTGAAAAACACTGGAAAACAAGGTCTTCCCATAGATTTCCACAATTTTATTGAGTCATCATTTTGGGAGGGACTTTCCCAATATTCACCACGCTTGGCAGGCGACCTGGTGAGCGCAGTATGGATACTGTTCCGAGCGAAGCTGCTGCCCATCCCTCTGGTTCAGAGCCCCATCGCCTTTTACGACATCCATGGGAGGAAATGGACTGTACGACGGCACGGTTGGTGCAGTGGCTGATACAGTCGGCTGCTGAGCACCGGGTCGTGGGTTTGATTCCCGCACGGAACAAATATTTGTATGATCTGCAGGTAGTTGTTCCGGGTCTGGGTGTATTGTATGTGAAATTCATGTCTGTAAACGCAGACGACACAGGGGAAATCCTAGCGTGGGGCAACGTTTTTTTTTTAAAAAGAAGAAAGAAGAAAACTGAACGTCTACATGGCGTTACATGAGGGTAAAAATATGTGAGTTTTTATTACGTGAATTATGGACGAACCCTTAGTTTTATTAAACGTTGCTTCTCACTTGCTTCTCTTGTATCGTGGGTACAGTTTACAGAAATAAATCTCATATGTACAAACAAATATATTGGAATTTCCTATTTCTGTGTGCGCAAACACCCATACCCGAAACAACTATCTGCAGATCGTGAAAATGTTTGATCCGTGCGGGGATCGAACCCGCGAAACGGTTTCCTGCGCTTGGAAGCTATAACTTAGCCACTGCGCCAACCGTCAATAAAATCTCTTATCTGCATTAAAAATCCATCGTCAATTCCTTTTACGTATCGTAATAATATATGTAAGGCCTAGCTGACGAAGTAAATCATTGAGCTGTCATATAAATAAAACACTACACACGATGTGAGTTCATAGTCGCAGCTCACGAAGTCACGACTTTGTTTAGGCATTCATTAGTTATTATTTAAGTTATTAAAGCTGACGCTTGTCCCCAGAGACTATGGTGGGTTGCCGTGGCGCTTCTGTTGTGGAGTCCACACACACACTGTCGAGAATTCACGTAAGTACACATTTTTTTATGTCAGTAGTGGAAGTTATTGTACCTGTCACAGCCAATTTGCTCCGAATCTACTGGACCGATTAAGTTGAAATTTGGTACACATATGGATTTCTGCGACCCAAACACGTACATGTAACGTAAATAAATTGGGGGGCAATATAGAAAATTTAAGAATAAAGTTTTGCGAACTGTACCGTGTAACATATGAAATGCTTGTTGTGGTCTTAAATGTATTTATTTTATAATGTATAGTTTTAAAGTTATTTAAGAAAATACACAAAATTTTACCATTCCCCCCCTTATCTCGAAACTACTTTCCTTTCCTTCACCTATCATCATTTTGGCCGAATTAAGTCCACTACTGGATACAGGCCTCCCGCAAAGATCACCACACGACCGATATGGGTGTGTTGTGGGCTCATTGGGGGGTTTTGCCATAATCGCCACGCTTGGCGGACGGATTGGCGATCGCAGTTGAGTTGTTAATGTACTCGAAGGACGCTGCTGCCCATCCTCCGGCTAATCCCTTAGTCGACTTTAACAACACCCACCACGGGAGGAGATGAGTCGGTGGTGTTCTGAGCCGGCACCACACAGCAACATTACCAATAGATTACAGGAAAACCTATAAGAAGTCTTTGGTATTAAAATAACATGGTAAATCTCACAATATTGTGCTTACAAACTTACGTTTGCGGTTGGAATGTATGAGAAAACAGGTTTTTCAACTACGATGTTAAGTTTTTTCTTGGGATAAGTCATTGGTACAAGACCGAATCCAACAATAGACAATTCATTTATTTTCGACCTACATTGGATCATCATCACTCATCAACCTATACCGGTTCACTGCTGGAGGTAGGCCTCTCCCAGCGTGCGCCACAAAACCCGGTCATCAGCTTTCCGCATCCAGCCGGACCCAGCAACCTTTTTCAGGTCATCCGTCCATCTAGTTGGTGGGCGTCCCACACTTCCACGCGGTATTCGGCAAACATCCCTGATGCGCTGCAGAACCCAGGCAGCCCCAGCAACATCAACAATTTTAGCTGCTCTCTATTCAGCTATTTCGGAACCCTCTCCACGCGAGTTCAACTCGCACTTGACCGGTGTTTTCTATCTTATCTGCTCGCTTATTGAATGTAGTACCTAATCTGCCGGCAGTAGTGTCCGGGGTAACAACCGCTCTGGCGCCTAATTCACAGCGCACAGGGACGCTTTGGGGGATCCTTTACCATCCCCGCGGGGAGGTGGCCGGTTTACAGCCATCTCCTCCATGATGTGTCTAAGGGTGGCGTCTATGGGCGGCTCTAGTGTGATCTTACGAGGACCTGGAGCCCCTCTTCAGTACCGAAAATTCCGCTCCAGTGGTTTTAGACCATACCCCTTCGCCTTTCCCCGGAGCGAAGGAAGTTCATGTAGAATATCCACACGGCAATAAAAAAAAGTACCTAATCTGAGGGAGCAGCCGGATCATACAGGTTACTGAAATCTTTAAAATATACTCCAGAAATATAAAGTTAGGTAAGGAAAATAATTATATTCCAAAAAATAAAATGTAAGGTATATAATATAGTCGTGTCAGGAAAAAGAACAAAGGACATTAAACTTCGGCAGTTAGAAACCATTTTTCTTTGTTCTTATGACTAATTTTGTTCAGCAGATTGACCGCTATATTGATATACAAAAAATTCGCTACTATAAATAATGAAAAAAAAAATCAAAATTATACACGTCGTAAATATTATGAAATCAGTCGGGCTGAACCGTAAACTAAACAGACGCGAAACTGCTTACGAGGCAATAAGCTATAGATAATCGAGGTTTTGCGTAAACCTAACGTTCTACAGTCGAAACAAATTTAACGGACAATACTTAAAGACCGAAGGACAGTAGTTAAACCAGCTTAATGGATTATGAAACAATTACTACAGATTTCTATGAACCATTGTTATTTTTAGGCCTGTTAAGTATTGAAGGGAAATTGATACACGAGACCGACATCAAAGATCTGTTCCAGATGTATAATGCCTTCTGAAGCTGATACGTCTAGTGTTATGTTAATTTTGAGTATCTTATCAAAAGACCGGATCAACATCATATCAAAAAGAATATTTAATGGCAACTAGCGTTTATTCATATTCGTTTTATGATGTATGGGGAACCAATGACGCCGGTCGTAAATCTTCAAATATTTGATCTACCTCTAACCGAGTGCATCGTCAGATAATGCATAGAAACCCATAAATCTTCATTAAGCGTTTCGCTAGGAAAAGACCATAACATGAAACTGTTTCTATTTAGGTACTGATTGATGTGCCATGAATAGACATCTACCCACTAAACTAAAACGTTATTTATTTAGTCGACATGCGTGCATTGATCTTTTGAGGATGTAGTGTAGTTTTATGACCTTTGCTGACTTATAAAATTTACCGATCTTGCTTTGTTTGGAACGAAGTTACTCGCGAATTGTAGCAGATGCATTTTATGTTGACCTAAAAAGACAATTTTTTATTTTTATTTAGTATTATGTTTACTTTCTGCAAACAAACACACATAGGTGGGAAACTATACAATTATTCCTTTCATCCTATTCATGATACGCAATCTGTTTCACATGCTGTGCGGAACGTAATGCCAGCTGGAATGCATTATTCTACAGTGCACTTTAGTAACTAGAACTTAAGCTATTAATAATACACTGGACCAGTTCTGTTTTCTGCATTTCGTTATATTTTCAGCGTACGGTTACCTGCCTTAAAATAGATTCGACATCTCGACTTGCGTTTTATGGGCTGTGACAAAGAGCATATGTAATACGAGTGGGTTAATTAGTTGTTCACAGAAGATATAATTTATTAGTTAGGTAGTTAGCTATCACTCAGTGTTCCACTGTTGAACACAGGCCACCACTGAGTTGGTAGAAGAAAACTGTAGTTGACATATTGAGTCTACAATCTACAGAATCTTATAGCATCGTAGATTAAAATAAAGTACCTACAATAATCAGCCACTTCTAGCGGCCGAAATGAATAATCAATCTTATCCTAAATCTATAATATTAAGATCTTTTTTGTGTTTAGATCACACCTAACACAAATACAGACAATATCACACCTAACACAAATAAACCCAATCATTTTAGAAAATAATTTATGTGATGCCCTAATTTAGCTAGTCCTCTAGTCATCTTTCACCAAACTTAGCTTTAAACATATTTAATATTTAGATAGGTATTACAGCAATCTTAACGGTATTTCGATTTTGAGTGAAGTGGACCTATATTCCACGTCTCGCTATGAAAAGGAGTCTACGCCTACGTTAACCACATTGATTTCTTTGTAACCTACTAAAATGTTTAATCATAAAATTAGAAACTCATTCTTTGTCTCATCATGGTTAACTAACAGTAACTCCGTGCTTGTGTACGATACTCTTACCTCTATATTTTAAAGGAAGGCACGGATGTAGGTAGATATTAATCCATACAACCATATTTTATCGACAACTACGTTCGGTTTTGGTATGATGAGAAAGGAAAGATGCTATGACTGATGTAATGACTGGTGGTAGGTAGGTATCTTGCATTGCAAGAGTCTAGCTAGGTAGGTAGAGGTACCACCAAAGTGCCAGATTTTGCTGCCAAGCAATAGTGTTTAAACTTTAAACATTACCGTGTTCCGGCTGGAAGGGAACTCTGGCCCGTGAAATTACTATGCATAAGAAACTGTATAACTAATGTCACAAGGTGAGAGTGCAATGTGGTGCCACACAGGACTAGCCCTGGGTAGCGTTACAGTTGTTATGGGCAAGCGTGACGGTTACCACCAGGCAAATGAAGTAATGACTAGGTTGAAGAATTTCTAACATACGACACGTAACTAATGCAATACCTCAGACACTCACAACAGATTTTAATTGTAATATATTGATTTAAAAAAATATTATATATTTTTATAAATAATTGTAAAAGATATTTGTATTTTTTGGTAGCGCATGTCATAGATATGCTGATTGTCTCATAACTCTAAACTAATTCACATAATTGACGTACGCTCGCTACTATCCCTGAGGCTCTGCAAGTTTTGAAGGTTTCGGCAAAGAAATGTGACTTTTCCATCACACTTTTTCCAAGGTTTGGAATGGCAACATGTTATATCAACCACGATTCAAATAAAGTGTAGATTAGTTGTACAAAGGTAGCCCAACCTTGAACGTGTTTACTATTTGTAAAAAATAATCTTATTGAAAAGTAGTGTAATCTATTCTACTCTTGATTCTGAACAATCTGCCTATACCTACCTAGTAATAGGTATCAAAACCCTAATCACATGTGCAAACTAGAGATCGAATTGAACCTTAGAGCCTAACAAATAGCGCTCGGAAACGGGGCATGCTCCAATTACATCGGTAAATTGTTGTTGATTTCCTCTCTATGAGGAAGTTCCAGTAGGAACAGTAGCTGTATTTATAAATAATGTAGTTCCTGGAATAGGAGTTTATTTCTAAATTAAATATTAACCGTTTAACTCACAACACACATAATGCATAGGTAACAGTGTCTAACTACTTATAGAGGAACCGAAAATGTTCCGAGAATTAGTCAAATCTTATTAACATGAACATCGAGGAGTTCTCTTCCCCTAATTACGTATATTTTCTTTTCATCCTTATATGTTAAGTTGGAAACATACCTTTGTACTTATAATAAGAAAATGATGAATGTCTCACTCCGTCTTAGTAGCCTTAAAATTAGCAATGCTTCCTCATAACTACTGGCAAAATAACGACAAAGTTATTGACTAATATGGATTTACTTAAATGAATTATAAACATACCTTTAGGTATAACTAAGTTGAATAAGTCTATAAAATTAATTATAACAAAAACACATCCATCCAATTCTTTTTAGGCACGAAGACATCAGGGAAGCCATGCTGTCGTTAGTCCATATGATTCGGATATCAGAAGATAAGTTGGAGAGGCACGAATTCAGAGAAAAATCTCTCGGAGAACAACTCAAGAAAATGCTGACTGGTCTGGACAAGAAACATAGAGTTCTCGAACCGTTGAAAGGCATGATCTCAAGGTTAGATGAACGGCTGTCGAACGTAGAAACTATACTGTTACAGGTTTGTATTTAGAAGATGTTTGGACACATACAATTCTAAATGCCACAGCACAAAAAAACGCGCGGGATGACATTTTCTACTCTTACAAACGGGGGCAACTCTGCAACCCTTAAACGCGGCCGAATCACGTGACAGTGAATTTGATTTCGATTCTCCTTTTAGAAAATAATTAAAGGAAAGCTACATTCCAAACTACTTTAGCTTTCCTTTAATTATTTTCATATCAAAATATATTATTAAACTTTGTTGATCGGAGCAATATTTAATCCGGTCTTAATTCATTTGCAGAAAGAAGAACGAGAAAAATCATCTCAAGCCAAAATAAATGAGGGACTTGAAAGTATTCATAAAGTTCTGGTGGGATTGACACCTGCTCCGGCACCCCCTGCAGATTTAGATAACAGCTTGTCGGCTAACGACGACGCCTTGCAGAGGAGGCTAGACGCAACTGACGCTAAAATCGAAGCTGTCAAGAAGGAAATCAAAAGCTTAAAGAGCAATTTGAGTCCAGTGAGTCGATAAACAAAATACAATAATAGTGCGTGTATTTAAGGTCTACTTATTAGGCTGCTCATGATTATATATCCACATTTAACTTTTAAAAAATTAGCGCGCCTTTGATTATGCTTTGGTTCTAGTAGGTCTTATTGGGTTTGATATATCAGATCTAACAAAGCACCGTCTCGTTCCTGCTATCATAATAGATGCCAAATGTTCAGACCTATTCCCGAAGCAGATGTTATTGTACCAACTTTATATTATTGGCCTCATGTAATACATACTTTGTGACTCTATTGCTAAGTCTCGAAACTGAATTATTTGCAGGACTTGCTCCGATCCATGTGTTTAGAAGTAGCTTCAGACATGAACCCATTTGAAAAGCATATATCTGAAGCCGAGAAACTGTTGAATAAGTACGAACTGAAGCTAAATGAATACAATGGAACTAAAGTGCAAACCGACTTCGTGCCGCTGAATGAAGTGTCTCTTGCTGATGAGGCGTGGCACAGCAAGATGAGTGAAGGTACAGGCAGGTTCATGAGGCACTTGGTCTAAGTTACCGGTGGCTAGCTGTGCGTCCTGTTCAAGGAGAACTGGTTTATACTATATTAGGCCCTTGACCCAACCGCAAAACGAGAGCCTCTTTCAGTGTTGGTCGAACTTGACAATAAGCCATTGGCTGTCACAACCATGTATTAATTATTATCGCGCTTTAAAAATAGTAGCTTCTTAATACCTATTAATATGTTTGCGAATTTACTAAACATCTTTAAATTAACCTTTTTGCGCAGTTAACTTAGAGGCCCAAATTTAATTGCTTTTGAAAAATGTATATTAGATGCATTTATATCCCTTGAAATTATGATAGCAAATACGTTTCTATAAATGAGTGATTTATTCTCTAGTGATGGAACGTCAAGAGAAAGAAATAAAAAAGATCCAGCAGTTGCTATCTGACGCTGAGAGCATGTGGAAGGACCTGCCGCGACTCGCAGACCTCCATCGTTCTACCAATCAGACTCTAGAAACCGTATCCAATGCCACCGAAACCATGCTCATAAACAACGAAATGGGTAAGTTCGTCTATTGTACGACGATTTTCGCAAAGCCACTTGTAAACGTTGGAGTTTGTTTTTGCAGCGCTAGATGTCCGACAGTTCAGATTGTCTACGCCTGTATGGTAACACAGGCGCCCCGTAGAGGGGGCTCCGATGATGGGCTAGTGCTTAGTGCCCTCTCATTGGCGCCCCACGGGATGGAGTTAAAGGCGTTTGTCAAGGCTGGCAGCCAGCTCACCCAGCGGCTCCGACAGTAAGCGGACGGGAAGAGTCGCGTGGACAGTGCACCGCCGCTGTCGGAAGCCATATTGGCTGTCGACCAGATCGGGACCAATTCGAGACAGGTGCTCAAAGCTTTCGGGCATTTCTGCTCTCGAAAAGCCCGTGTAACATCAGCCAGTTATTTAACTATCTATTTATTTAAATAAATAAATTACAGGGTATTACTTTATTAGATGCGAATATTGTAAAGATAAGTGAAGTTACTGGGAAAAAGAAACGAAATAACTATCTATGTATCAAGGTGAGGCGCAGGACTAGTTCAGGGTCGGTAGCATTAAAATTGTTATGAGCAAGCGAATGACTTGCTCGTCTCGGCACCTGAAACAAAAGCATTTTTTTGGTTGTTAATTTTCATTACTTGAATTTCAGCTGTAAGTAAGATAGTGTCAAAACTGCGTGACATGGGTGATCGGCTAGTGGCGACCAACGAGGACATTCAACGAAGCCTGACCCAGAGCAATACCATGACAGAACACGCCTACAACGACATCTCGAGGAGCTACGAAACATTGCGCACTGAGGTTTTACATCCTTGAAGTATTGTTTTAGCCGTATGTTACCATCAATAGATTAATCAGCTGTTCAATGAGAACTCTGAGACCGGTGGATAATTTAGAGGATGATGTCCAGCAACGCCTATTTTACCTGTAGTGACGGCCACCTATACATCAGCCACGATTATTTTATATTCTAAACAGGTGTACCTACCCACTTCATTGCTTTTTACTAAAAACTGCAGGTCCAACTGCTGTCGAAAAGCGAACAAGTGATCCTCGAGACAGCTGACAACGTGGTGGCTACTAAGAAACGCATCGAGTACGGCGTGCACCAGATACTGATTGAAGTGGGAGAACTCGTCAAGATGCAGCACAAGAATATGAACAAGACTATCAGTACTAAGTGAGTATTACTATAGTACTTTCCCAAAGCCAAATTAGTATGCATAGATAACCGAGTACACAGATGCACGTTGTTTGCACGGCGAAAAATTTATTTATTTTAGGGGAGCCTATGAGGGGGTGGGGGTCGATGAAATAAAGAACAGATGAAGAAAAGAAAATATTTTATTTTTTGGAAGACTGCCCAGACTGCAGCACATTGGCACTATTCACCGCCCTTTTAAATGAAGATTCTGGGCTACTACCCACTTACACTACTTATGTTAACTAGGTTTAAATATCATGCTCGTCTTATTATAGGTTGGATAACATTGAGAAGGCGATTACAAACAATCAGACCACGGCGCTGAATGCTCTGAGCTTCAAAATAGAATCTGAGATGTCACAAGTGTGGCGTCAAATCGGCATCATGCACCAGCAGATCATGATGAGCCAGCAGGCTTTGAATAAACTATCTGTGAGTACCTATTGTAGCTATCTATTTATTTTAATAAATGTCCAACGAAGTCTTAAAGCGAAATGTATTAGAAAACAAAGCAGTTCTGAGAATTTATAAGAAACTAGCGACCCCCACCCGGTTTCGCACGGGTAGCACTAATTATCTTTTACCAGATTACTTATATGACACAAAACTGCCAAAAAAACCGGATCCAACCAGGATCTCCCGCTGGGCTTATCTGAAAAGTTCATCAAAATCGGACCAGCCGTATTGGAGTCCATAGGGAACATAGATACACACATTTATTTATATATATATATATATATATTGATGGATACTACTAACAGCCGAAATTAATCATCAATCTAATCTTAATTCTTCAGATTTAAGATTTTGAAATTCATCCGTTGTTGTGTCACGATCACATTTTACACAAAACACATACATATCCGAAATCCAAAGATTATGGATTAGATCGATTTTTAATTTCGGCCGTAAAGGACTCTTCACCAGAGGGATGGGCAGCAGTGTCCCTTTTGTTGAACAGTAGCAATTCTGCGCTCACCAACCGGCTGCCAACCGTGGTGAGTATCGGCAAATTCCCCCCAAATGACGACACGATGGCAATGACGGCGGGCAGGAGGGTACTAAGAATCTCCGGATGAAATCCAGCTACCACCCCAAATGAAAATGGACCCTGATAACAGATCGTTGAGCTGGCAGAACAAATAGATAAGTTGAACTGGGATGTCATGGGTTTATCAGAAGACCGAATAGAGGGCGAGGACACGATAACGCTAAAATCCGGCAACCTATTATACTACCGGGAAGGCGACCATCTGTCTCAAGGTGATGTCGGGTTCCTCGTCCTCAGGTCCCTCAATAACAACATAGTTACCATTGAAAGTGTGTCAAGCAGGTAAGCGTACCATATACCCAGAATATCCAAGTGGTGTTCCTTGCAGGTCATACAAGCCTACGCACTGATCTCGACCCACCCAGATGATGAAGTAGAGAGTATGTAGGTATGAGAAAGTAAGTAGGGCCATATATACCTGTAATCAAGACACACTTCAATGTTGTAGTGGGGGACTTCAATGCAAAACCGGGCACACGATGCAATGATGAGTTGAGAGTGGCGCAATTTGGGTATGGGCAACGGAACCCCAGGGGACAGAGTCTGGCCGACTTTTTCGAAAAGCAGGGACTCTTCGTGATGAACTCTTTTCTCCAAAAACCGCCTCAAAGGAAATGGACCTGGATGAGTTCCGATGGTTCCACAAAGAATGAGATAGCCTTCATCATGACCAATAAAAGACAAATATTCAATGATGTCTGTGATCCATAGGGTGAAAACCGGTAGTGATCACCGAATGGCAAATGAAAAGGCACATTGAATATTAATCTCAAAGTTAAGAGGTCTCGTCTAATGAGGTCTACGCTCCGGCCCTCTAGCGCTCATATCCAAAACCCCGAGAGCTTTCAACTCGAACTCCAAAACCGTTTCGACTGCCTGGAACAATGCGTATCTGTGGACTATTTTAAATGGTAGGTTTGTAGAAACCGTCCAAACGGTTGACGGAATAAAATCTTTAAAATATGTACTCAAATTAGAATTATTAATGAAAACACCGAGCAAGTTCTAAAATATAATTCACTGTAAATTTTGTAATGACGTTTTTATGCACGGGTTCCTTGATGACCCTTTTTTTGCCTCAGACAGTGGATTTTCTATGTGTATGGTTTTGTCAGCCCTGTAAATGTAATCAGCTCGTGATAGGCTCTTCAATGACAAAAGCCTGTTTATTTTAAATTTCATGTGTACTATTGTATATATTTGCCGTGTGATGCCGGCTCAGAATACCACCACCCCATCTCCTCCCGTGGGTTTCGTAAAAGTCGACTAAGGGATTAGCCGGAGGATGGGCAGCAGCGTCCGTCGAGTACATTAACAACTCAACTGCGATCGCCAACCCGTCTGCCAAGCGTGGCGATTATGGCATAACCCTCCAATGAGCCTACAACACACCCATATCGGTCGTTGTGGTAATCTTTGGGGGAGGTCTGTGTCCAGCAGTGGACTTTATTCGGCCGAAATGATGATGATTGTATATATATGTTTTATAAAAGATAAAGATAAGACAAAAATATTTTTTATTCATGTAAAGCCATATACAGGCACTTATAAATAGTCAAGACTGTAGTAGCTGCGTTCCAAGATGTTGATTACCTATGGAGAAGAACAGGCAAGAAACCCCTTAGTTACTCTTTTTAAATAATAATAAATTGTAACAATATTTTTGACTACATAGCTCTCAAAATAAAGATAATGTGAGGACAATTTAGGAGAAAAGAGTAAATTTCTTTAAAAGTCTACACTAAACAAGCCTAATTTAATATTTCCATAAGAGTATGATTAAATTATCATGGCAGCATTACGATGACCAATCCCAACAGACAGCACTCGTTCACGAGCATGACGCATGCATCAGCATCGCTAAGCTCAACCATATTGTAGGGCAACTAAGCGACCCGATACACGACGCCACCTTCAGCAGGAAACTTGAGTGAGCATGACATACCTAAAGTACCAGACAGCTATTACGACAGTTAAACAAAATAAATTAATAACCCTGTATAAAAATAGGAAACTAGGTACTCTTTTGTCACTCAAGATTTTGATATCGGGCCATTTAACTTGTGTCGCTTGTACATTATCCTGTAAAAACAGTATTTTTTTTGTCTTTAGCACATAACCATCAGTAAATTACTAACTCAGAATAAATCTCATAAAAATAGTAGATAGCATGATTTAAAATATATGTTACTTTAATAGACGCTGTACCTACCCTACGTGATCTTATAAACAAAACATGTAAAATCTCACGTTTCGTATTAAATAACATTGACATAACTTACACTAAGTAGGAATTTAAAGTTTAAAAACCAAAAAATGACAAAATAGGCTAGGCAATAGAAATGAAAAATGAAACAAATCAAAATATTCTAATAAATATTCCAGAGTTATTTCACCAATACTATAACAACTGAAATAATAGCAATGCATAAATTCAGCAAAACCTTTACAACAAAAAATTACCTTGTTTTGTTTTATACTCGCACGCGCACATGCTATGGTTACCGAATGTGGAACTGTACGACTGAACACCTTCCAGATAAACCGTACCCGGTAGTACGAGTTTCTTTTCGCAATCAAAACGTAATTGTTAACTACACGTTTACCGCGTTCGACGCTGCGATTAACCCGCTCCAAATTCTTCAACCAATCAGAGCGCCGAACGCGGTAAACGTGTAGTTTACTATTACGTTTCGATTGCGAAAATAAACTCGTACTAGGGGTACTGGCGTATCCCTGTTTATCTGGAAGGCGTTCATTCGATAAAACGAAACGCGCCACCTGCTGAGTCACCTAAAAAGCTTTAATTGAATGTTTTTATGGTTAGTTGCGAATAATAATTAATGAATATCTGGATACCGCAAATTATCGTTTTTTCGAGTTGTCTTAGTTTTCATCTAGGTGTGCGATTTGTTCGAGTAAAACGCTTAAGCGATATTATGTAGACTGTTTAGTTTTAGTTTAAACTGTAAACCAAGCTTAATATTAATGAGCCTCAAAAATGCAGCTCCGTGTTTCTTTTTTATCGTTCACAGGTATCATCGGAGCTATACGTTAACAGCAGCACGGCCACAATGGACAAAGTGAAAAACGAGGTAAGCTAACGACCTCCACTGCTTTGCATCGAGACCTGTTTAATTAAAACGATTGTTTCGGTCCCAGGTGGGCGGCATTACTACACGCATTGTCGAGTTGGGAAGCAACTTGAACTATGTGCTCGGAGAACTTGCTTTGGTATCCCAGGAGTTCAAACAAATGGCGAGCGGACTTTCCAAAACTTTAGACAATGTTAATAAGAACGCCACCGCTGTACCCACGATCGAAGGTAAATCTTTGCATTAATTATTATAGTTGTTAACTATTACTCCGAAATATAAATTTCATTAACATGAGTAAAGTTCCATAATAATCAGTTACCATTAACTTTACATGACAGTTCCACGTTAATGACACTACAATAAAATATTATTTCCAGATGGTCCCGGACCTCACAAGATTGCGAGCGAAGAGAAAACAACATAAATAACTGATACCAAACAACATAGATATAGTTAATTAACAATTATAGATAAGTTCTTACCATGTAGAGATTAATCATAAGTCGACTGATGTAAGGTTTTGTATGAAAATCAAATAAAACTCGTACAATATTAACTTTTGCAAATATTTAATCTCTTTTATAATTGTGGATCTATATTTTTATATTGTACAAGTTATATGATACAATCAAATTTTATTGTGACAGATATCTCAGCGTCACATACATGTGAACGAATAAAACCAACAATTTACAACTGACAAGGATCTTCTAAGAAAAACTGGAATCAAACTGTACAATCATAATATTGATATAATATTCATTCATGATCCTAAATAATATACACACAAATTATTTGTCTTCATTTTTGATTATTTGCAATCCTGAATACAACCTCATTCTCCTATGTGCAATTAATATTAAATTTAACAAATAAAAGACGATTACTGATTTGCTTAATACGTAAATAATTAGATAAAAATCCGTGCCCTTATTTATTGAACTGTTATAGTTTTATATGAACTGTGGAAACAGAATGCATTATATAACAGAGAACAAATAAACACCTGATACGTAAGTCACTTTGGCTTATATTTTGATAGCTGCGGTTAAGTATCAATACATCTCTGTAGGTATAGTAATATGTCTAAGTTATGGTACATTTCTTTATATCGTACAACTCTGAAGGGAGATTGGGAGTCCACTTAAAAGGTAAAACACTAGACACATTCGTTGTTAGTGAACAGCCTAACTTGGGACATCTCTAGCCTACGTTATCACGGTACAACCAAACATGCCCCGGAACAGTTTATGCTTAACGATAAACAAAAGAATAACAGTTATTACTAGGCGAAAAATTCACATCCCATGTCTTTTAAAATTAAGATTCTTTCGGTTTATCATCAATGTATTATATGCACTTTTAATTATTAAATATTAAGACATTAAAAATAAAATTTCAAATTGAATATTTGAACCAACTTAACAAATAGGCAAATTTTCATGGCAGTGGCATACATAACACTCATACACCAATAGCACTTGGAACATTTTTACATTATGAATCAATATGTACATGAATAAAATGTACATGTACACTATATTAATGCAAAAAATATGTACATATCCTTAATTAATTATGTGTTAAAAAGCACTTAATAGCCAACCCTTTGCATACAGGTCCCTGAGTACAATCCAAAAAAAGTTATATAAAGCAATAAATAATTACATATAAGCAGTAAAAACAAACAATGAACATGCGAAAGTATTCAAATTGGTATATAGTACATTGATCATGCATAGTAGATAAAGTACTTATATTGATAACTAATAAACAATATATCCATTCGAAGCAGAATTAAAGCTTTATAAAGCTGTTTAGATAATTCCAAAAACATTTCTTATGTCTATATATGATAAAAATAAACTTAAAAATCGTAAAGTTTAACGTGAATCTATCAAAAGCCCGAATATGAACGTACAACAAGCTCCCTAAGTGAAGTTAGTCTAAATTGTCCATGAGATGAACAGAACCATCAATGTGAGACATCTACACTTTGTACAATGCGGTATCAAAACAACGTGTGCGCGGCGTGACGCGGTGAGTCGCGTGTTGCGTGTCGCGTGTCGCGTGCCACTGTCAACATCGTTTTATATTTACTTAACACAACGGTACCCTACTATTTATAATTTATTAACTCCTAACTAAGTTACAAGTGTAAAATTGTGCCACACAAGCAATCTCGATGGGACATCTAAAGCCGAACGCAACGAAACGGTCGCAAGCGCCGCGAGCGAGGGGTGTGCGCGACGCGACGTCTACCGAGTGCCGTTGTAGGTGGAATGTCGAACATGGAATGAATATTATAAATTCCTGTAAAACAACAAGGTTCTCAACCCTGTAAAAAATTGTGAAAGAATTACATTATGTAATTTCCACTACGATTCGTATCATATAAAACACCCGCTACTGATTATTCCATCTGATTACTATGTTTATTAATGACTATGCTCAAATTTAGATCGTGGCCGGATATAAAGGAGATGTTTGTATACCCTAATACCGTTCACATTCAGTTACATTATGCTGACACGTTACGCTAAACTTGTTCTTATGTGATGGAACTTACATAGGAAGACATACAACTATACACATACGCCATTATAGACATCGCGAAATTAAATTGTTTTAACCTATTTTGTAGTACATCTCGTAATAAAGGAAATTATTGCATTAGTAATATAAACCACGTACATGTGTAAACGTTGCAACAGACGTGTGGAAACGGAATAGGAGCGTAAGTGAGCGCGGAGTGTACCAACACGCTGCCAGCTGTGGATCAGTCTGACATAACTCGCATACCAAGTCTCAGATACGAGTCTGCAAATTATACATGACCACCCCATGAATTTGAGGCACTTACATGATCTTAAGAGTAATGATATACAACTACTAACTAGTGGTACCAAATGTTAGCTCAGTGTCATCCCGCGAAGGACCCGTTGATACAACGGATGTGACACTATTAAAGCTATGGACATGTTCCACGAACTAATCATTAATATAGTCTAACCTAACACGGAGAGAGAAGGGAGCTATTGTACACGTACAAAGTACTTAACTATATAAACCTACATTCAGCTCTTTAAAACTTACACGAACTGACCGTTAACCAGTGCGATTACATACAAAATTGGTGTTGTAAAATGAGTGGCCGAATCCATAAATATGTCTAACGTGCTGGCATGTTAAAAAATACGGTGTCTCCCAATGTACGTAAAAAACATTTACGAGTGCAGTAGTGAAAAATATTTGATTCATTCAAATCATTACTCCTATCTCATATTTTGTCCTAACGTAGCATATGATTTATAATGGTAAAAGTAGATGCCAAATGAACCCTTTCACGATCGAATTGAACCTACGAAGCGGGAATGTCACAACGTCCATGCGTGATCTATGTACATTTTATCGACAAGTTGCAATAACAAAACAACAATTACTTCATGTATAGTTTAAAACCATCGCACAGAATGTGTATGTACATTTTCAACGGGTTCAGTATTAAATTTGACTGAACGTAACATCAATAGGTTTTTAGTAATCGCGCGACACCTCGCTGCGGGACTTGGCTATACGAACTACTCGACGCCGGAGCGCCATCAATTCCTATGACGCTATAATACAATTAGGAGCTCGGCTAGCTTAAGTAAGGTGTCCCACGCGAGGTGGCCCGCGAAGCGTTACAAAATATTAATCTTATGTACATATTGTCGCTCGAAGATAAGAGTAAGAACTAACTCTATGTTAGGTGTGGGATATAAAAGGTGTCGACGCGGGGTTTACCTCCGCGTGCTCTTGGAGGAGGGGCGCGAGTGAGAGTGTGTTTGGGGGGTCGCGCCCCCCCCCCGCTCCTAACTGGAACAAGACGCGGCCGACACGGGCGACAGTGGTGAGTCCCGCGGACAGCCCGACAGCGTGACTACAACCTGCGTAACACATACACTATTACCACAGGGGATGTAAAGGGAAAGACCATAACATATCAACCTCACTTGCATATGATTAAATGATGCCCCATCATAATATATTTTTTCATCATTTCGGCCGAATGCAGAAGTCCGCTGCTGGATACAGGCCTCTACCAAAGATCACCACAACGACCGATAAGGGTCTGTTGTGGGCTAATTGGAGGGTGTTGCCATAATCGCCATGCTTGGCAGACGGGTTGGCGATCACAGTTGAGTTGTTATGTACTTGAAGGATGCTGCTGCCCATCCTCCGGCTAATCCCTTAGTCGACTTTTACGACACCCACGGGAGTAAATGGGGTGGTGGTATTCTGAGCCGGCACCACACGGGTGCCCCATGCTACTAGTGAAAATTACCCTCGTGGTGTCTGGATTAAGAATATAGTACCACGTCTCTTCCTCCCGTGGATGTCGTAAAAAGCGACTAAGAGACTCTAAACCAGAGGGATGGTTAGCAGCGTCCCTTCTGTGGAACAGTATTTTTACTGCGCTCACCAACCCTCTTGCCTAGTGTGGTGAGTAGTAGCAAATTTCCCCCAAAATGTTCAGCAGTGCATAGTCCTTTGGCTAACATGAATGGCCAATGAAAGATCAGCAGAAAGCGAAATAATCATGTTGGTGACTGCAAGCAGCATCATACAGTAATAACACTATGATGACTAGCCCTCTTTAATAGTATGATGAGTGTGCAAATACATATGCTTTTGATTAATACAAATGTCCAACTTTAAAATGCAATAGACTAGAAAAATTTAAGTGCCCTATGAAGGAATTCAAAGCCGTTATTTCCATCATCCACATCATCATCATCATCAGGAGATGTTCACTGCTGAACATAGGCCATAGATTTCCACAATTACTGGTTTACACTGGGGCTAGTCATTTATTTGTGTCATCATTGGGGGGAATTTGCCAGAACTCACCACACCAGGCAGACATGTTGGCGAACGCAATAGGGCTGCTGTTCCATAGAAGTGAACCTGTTGTCCGTCCCTCTAGTTTGGAGTCCCTTAGTTGCCTTTTATGACATCCACAAGAGGAGATGGAGTGATGTTATCATCAATTAATGTTAATACCAGTTAATTAACCATTACACAACCAACACCAGAGAATAATGATAGATTATTCATGTATTGACAAGATAATTTTATTTTAATTGAATATTGAAATATAAGCTTTCATAAAAAAGAGCATATCACCTTTCGGCTGCCAGCATGATTCCTATGCTCGCAGAGCCAAACCCCTTGCCAGGTACCCAGGTTGAGTTTGCCATCTGTGATTGGGATTGTCAGTGAGGACCCAAGGAAGCAAGCCTTTACGTGAGCTGGCTGTGTAACAATAACATAAAACATTAACTTTTCTTATCTATTAGACCAAAAACAGGAGTACATCAATATTATTTTTACTCGATCTAAAGCTCTGTATTACATGTATAATCAAACTGAAATCTACAAATATAACCTCCCTTATCAGTCAATAAGGCACAACAAGGGTCCATAGATAATTAGCCTTAAACATTAAAAAAAAAGTTTCTAATTACATTGCATAATTATAACACATTGCTTTGTACAAAACCTTAGTATCTTTGTTATAAACAGTAAATTATAGTGAACTTGAATGTATTAATGTTTAATGACTGTAGTATGTAAATCAGACTTAATAAATAGTTTAATTCAAGGCATTGTATATTATACATTTGGTTTAATTTGAAATACATAATAATTACTGCCTAATACCTACTGGCAATGCAGTAAAACTTGTCAACAGTTGTGAACCTTGCAATACAGTCTACAATACAAACTGCAGTCAAAATTGTTTCATTTGTTTTCAGTTTTATTTATAGATAAAGTTAAAACATACAAACAAATTAATGCACAATATTTGAATTTCAAATAAGAAATGTTAAAGGTAGTATAAGGATAAGTGATTAGCACAACAAACACTTACCATGTCGTCGGGACCTTCGCAAGAGTGTCGATAAGGCAGACCCTCTGGCACTATTTTGTTGAGCATCATCTCCATATCGTCTCTGACGTCAGGATCCCAGCTCTCGTTTAGCGCTAGACTCGCCGATGTGTGCATTACTGGAAACAACATCCTCTAATCAGCTGTCTACCGCGCATCTATCACATTGATAGTATTTCACAACACTTGTTATAACTTCACTATATAACGCACTATAAAATAGTAGTAGATTATAACAAGTAGGGTAAATATGACAGTCGGCAGCGATGCAGCATCGGCGGCAAGTCAAGAATGCTGCCAGGACAGCAGATACTCACTCTGGATATGGCAGAGACCGACAGCGAACTGCGAGAGCTCCGGCACCTGCTTGAGGATTTCCTCAGTGACGAGGTGCACGCCCCGGTGCTGCGGCCTCAAGTTCAGTTTCCGTTGAAACCACGCGGATCCGATCTGAATTCCTCGGTTCGAGGCCATGTTTAATTTTTTAAAACGCTACAGAGTGACCGCAAGAACACAAACGATCTTACACAACATCACTTAGAACAACCGTTACATGAATTTATCCACAATTATCATAAAAGATTCATTTTCGATCTTTATATAGTAATAAATATATCAGAGGTTATAGGACAGATTCGACACCCTATTTTCTGCGGGAAAGTGAAATAGTCTTCAAACGAAAGAGAAAAACGAACTAAATGTTGTCAATTTAAAAAAATATAATCTGAACCACTATGATTTCATTCATAAAACAGTGAAGTGAAAACTACACCGAATTGAATTTATTTGTATTGTAACATGATCATACCCCAGTTCGCAATAAAATAATTTGAATTTATAAATGGGTTACAACCGACATATCGACCCCACTGCCGGGGCCCGCTTCTACGTTGTCGCGGAAGCCTAAATTCGCTAAGCCTATACCCGATTAACGCTAAATTCGCCGCTCCCTGACCCTTGCTTGCGCCGGCCCGTGCCGAGAAATACGAGTAGTAACTAAAGATCCCTATAAACCCCAATTAACCATTGATCCGGCAGTCCCTTGCGATTATTACTGTCCCAGTAACTGGGCAGCAGCATTCCTTCTCTGGAACATTAGCCATACTCCGTTAACGCTACCCAACCCGCCTGCCAAACGTGATAACTACAGGTAGTCATTTGGAGGGAAACGACGACACAATTACTGTGGAAATCTATCGGAGAGACTTTTGGTAAGCAGTGACGTCCAGTCTACGTCCATTCCGTCCACTTGGCGGATAATGTGATGATGATTGCCGAATATCCATCTTCGATTGGAGACGTGTTTTTTGTTATTTAAATATAGCAACATTTTTAGCTACTCGATATTAGGGCGGCTACTTAAGCGCGGAATATTTAAATGTCATGGGATAACGTTGTTTACTCTTGTAAACAAGATTTTAATGTAAATTCAAAATAAAACTTATCGTTTTGAAATACAACTTAAAAATGAAACTGTGAAGGTAAATAAAATAATACAATGGGCAGAGTCGCCAATTACGATGATAAGGGAGTGCCGAGGGGTGATATTTCTAGGTGTGGCATGACATCACTCCTTGGAATTGAAACAATTAGTTCCGACCTCAATCGCAATAATTGCGGACGCGTTTTTATAAAAATTTGGACGCAGTTGAGACAGTTCGCACGTTTGGACAACCACAATGGATCCGCTTATGGATATAATAAACAATTCCGAGGAGCCTGAGTGGCTCGAAAAACGAGTGGCGGGCGATCTGAGGCTCTGGCAAATTATGTTTCTATGTTTAGCTAGTATTGCTTCTCTAAGTAAGTTAGCGTACACAAACCTGTAGAGCCAACAATGATATTATTATACGACTTACCGATGAAAACTTGAATTGGTATCTCTTTCAATTTATTTTCAGTTGTGATAGTGTGTTGCTGTTTCCGGTTCCGTATTCCTCGAACGAAACAACAAATCGAAGCAGACTATCAAAGGCGAAAGATCACCACCAAGTTTCGCCAGCAGTTGGAGACTATACAAGACGCAAAGATGGATGCGATGTCTTTAAAAGATGGTTATTTTATATTTGCTTTTATTCATAATGCCAGCCAACGCTTGGCAGTTGGATTAGTGATCACAGTATATTTTTTAGCTCATAGAAGTATGCTGCGGCCCATAATCTTGATAATTACTTGGTCACCTTTTAAGATGTAATAACATCAAGTCATATTTAGTCACGGTATGATACAGGACAGCTATAGAGGAAAGGTATACTCTCCGTTATTTCCCGCCTACCTTCACAATTACGTGAATGTCCGTTTTAACATGTACTTAGTCTACCCTTAATAATATAATTCAGCAATAAAATAAAAAAATTGTAATCAAGAAACAAACAAACGAATGAATATTTTTTTAAATCAGTTTCTGTGTTATCGTGTACAGTTTGTACGTCAAAGCCACATGCGAAATTGTATTTGCATAAAAAGACATCTAGAGATAAGATAATAATTACATTAACTCATTTACGGGTATTGTTCTTACATACTGCAGCTTTGGATCTGCTTCACGAGCAGACAAATATCCAAATGGAAGGAGAAAATCAGCAAGGATCACAGCCCAGCTCTATTATGTCACCGCAACAGAGTAAGATTAACTTTCATTAATTTTTCCATAGATATTTCCGGAATATAGCCGTACCCATACTTCTATCACGCCTGAACCCTTACTAAAAGATCAGCAATGTAATACATATGTAGTTGAGTAGGTAGAGAAACTCGTAACCGCCACTGACAGTGTCAGTAGGCGCTGCAATTCGGGGCATCTGTCGGAAATTTGGTCAGTTTCGATTTTAGGCTACCTAAAATCCATTTTGACCGATTTTGGAATGTATTACAGGCCTTCATGTTTCTAAGGTATACTTGTAATCAAGATTTCGAGAGGTTATATTTCTTTGTTTAATTGTTCTATTTCCAAAATTCTTTAGAATACCTTGATTAAATAGGTAACAGCTGCTAGAGGACCGCGGTCGATCGCAATTTAAGTAAATCATCCCAATTAGTTTTTCTAATCACTTCTCACTCATTTTAGTGTTGTATTCAGCATTAACGATATCTTTGATGTTAGGAATACTGGATTGTATACATTTATTCTTTCACCGCGGTGCTTATCCTTGACTTCCTCTGCCCCGGGGAAGGTTGACGGGAATAGCCGGACTTTTACCAGCTCAAAACACCCGGGCGGTCATCTTTGCCTCGGAATCCCCAGCTCCAGGTTCGAACTCAGCGGAGCCGCCTATTATTATCACGCATCTAAATAAGCATATCTCGGAGAGGATGATTGTAAAGCGGTAACCGCATCTAGCGGAGGGGAGGCGACATTAAATAACACAGCGACGGCAGAGGATCAGGCGTGTTCAACATAGGCATCGGGGGATTGTTTTGTTGGTTTGCCTTTTTTAAACGACGTCCTTCATTAGGGTTTCTCGTAGTAGTTTACAGACAACATGGCCTTGTAGTACACTTAGTACACTACTAGTAGTTTACATAGTTTGGATGCAACCAAAGCTGCTTATATTAGTAACCAAATAGAAAAGTAGAATAACAAGATAAAAATGTCTTAAAGTGATAAGAGCTGAAACTAGTGATTCTAGGTTTGTCAGTAAACCTAGAATCAGTAGTTTCAGCTTTTATCAGTGGATTTAAATATAGATGACAAACTAGATTCAGACTACAGTCGCAAAGTTTTTATATAACTTTGTCACAAATATTCCGATAGAGTTTACTAAACATCTTGCATCGTCTCAAATCATAGCTGAGGCTTTCCTAAAGAAAAATGTGTTCAGTTCTGTAACACACGCTGATGTATTAAAAATAAACCTCTGAACATGTGCGGCCGGCCAGGTCGCACAGTGACGGGGTTCGTCAAACAGCGACGGACCGATACTTGCCGTGGGTGTGTTCTACTGCTGACAGGGCGACACCTCACTCCCTGCCAGAGGGAAGGGGCAGGACAACGTGGGGTTTTAGCCGGTAAGAGTTCGGCATGCCCAGGGCATGCGGGACTCTTACCAAGACAAAAAAGCGCTTACTCGTCACTTAATTACAGCCATCTTGTAGAACCTAATGATATGTATATCTTTTTGGCGAACAATCTTCTCTTAAATGCAAAAAAGCTACATGTATTCAGTTCTCAACTGTTTTTGGCCGTTACTGTAGACACCAAACTGCAATCGGGACTTCATCTAATAGTGTTCCTTGCGGGCACTGAACCCACGACAGGGGGTTTTTTTTTTAAAGTTGCCCCGCATTAGGATTTCTCCTGTCGTGGGTACGTTCACAGACACAAATTTCATAAACAATACACCCAGAACCGGGAACAACTACGTGACCCTGAGCGCAGCAGTCGACTGTATCAACCACTGCACCAACCGTGTCGTCAATTGCTTAGCCACTGCGCCAACCATGCCATTACTCTGGCGTTCTGTTCTTCGAGCGGGATCTGCCTTCTCGATTCCGCTCTACGGTCTCCTTCTAGGGCATGACGCTCTCGCAGGAAACCGCCGGAATAAATTTTCTGGCTCTGCCGGCACCGACGCATTGATTTGTATACCTAGTACTTGCCTAATTTAAAACTTGCAAATAGCAATGGTTTCTGCATCATATACAAGTGTTGCAACAATATCATATACATAATTTTGCAAAAGGTAATAAATGTGTTTTTGTACTGTGAGAGAGAGAGCTCTTTAGAGCGTATCTGAGTTCAACATTAGCACATTTAAAAAAACAATGGCCATTCCCGCAGGTTCCTTGGATGCATCTTTCCAGCCTGAGAGTGGTCAGAAACCGGAGCCACAATCTACAGGCCTCAACTTCGTCAAATTTGCGTCTAAAGTAGCTACGCTGTCCAAGCTAGGTCAACCTAAGTCACCGACATCTCCCACAACCTCCGGGCACAAAATGGATTTTTAAATATGTGGATATACACGAATGGAGAATGCAGCATGGATAATAATACTAACTTTATAATGAATGTAACAGCAACCTTATGTAATAAGTGTATTTTTAGAGGATGTTAGAAATTACAATGTGTATAAATTAAATTAAATTTAAAATGCAGTAAGTTTTCTTTAATCTAGAAAATAAAAAATACAGTATAAACGGATTTTAAATCACAAGAATAATTACATATTCACAAATAACTTCGGTATTCTGCGCTGTTTACATAATCTCGCATTAAAACTGAGAGTAAAAACAATTTTCCATTGTAAGCAATAACTTTAAAGCAACATTTAACTTACATTTTATAATACATAAATAATACATCTTGCAAATAAAAATTACATAAATTCAAGTTAGCTAAGTTTTTCATTTAATAGTTAAATCGTTCTACATACTTGTATTACGCTCCGTCTTAACCATCTACTCATATGTTGCTTTGAGAACCTTCATGTTAATTTTAGGTTTAATGTCACTAACTTTTCATTTATTTGACTTAGTGAATTATATTACATTTTATTGTAATCCCACTGACTCGACACACTTTAGATAATAGCCTAACCTCTCAGTCCATGACTCAATATAACTTTTACCAGAATCTCATCCAAACACAGATAATAATTTATCGTATCCTATAAACTAGACATTGCATCTACTACAATAATGAACGTGTCGTTCTATTCTTTCATGATATCTTATAGCTCCTTGGTGTTCGCAATATTTTGAGCAATTTGCTTAATTTTGGTGCAAATTTGACACGGACGCAGCGAATACTTGCGTCGAATGGAAGTGTTTAGCAATGAGCGAAACTAAAACTACATAAAAAGTCTGAAAGAGTGAAAAAAAAAAAGCTACAATAATATTATTTTTAGTTTATTCTGTCTTAAAATGCAATTTGGAATAAAATAATTTTGTGTGTAATCAATTGAATTGCACTTAAACGTTAGATACATAATGTATCATGTTCTAAACTAGCGACTCTATCAAACTGAAGTCCCGGCTCCGTAAACAGAGCAAACTGTACTCAATCTTCATCATAAATAAGGCCATTACAATTTATTCATCGAGTTCCTCTTGACTATGGAAGAATCTATTGAGATATACTATACACTTTCACTTACATTATAATTGAATCGGACCTACCTAAAACGTAAGAGTGAAACACTTATTAAAATTATTGTTCGTATATATTGCATAGCATTATTAAACTAAACAGGAAGGGCGTAAAAATTAATAATTGAATATAATTCGTACGAGTTTTGTGCATGATACCTGTGGCAATTTTTCAGTGATATACATTTTTACAACTTTGTAAACCGAAACGGTAAGTATAGGCTAGATTTTATAATACACTTTACCCTACTTGAGGACTGGTAATTGTATAACTTACAACAAAATAAGCTATAAAAAAGGTTCACTGCCGATGGACACTACGTTTACCTAACGCGTAACATTGTAATGAGGATACTAAACATTTTAGGAACCCAAGTTTTGAATGTCGCAGTGCCACAGCTATAAATAGAACTCTCATATTAATAAAGCATAATTTTGTCATCAACAAAGACTACAGCAACATTATTTATTGTTTATAACGCTATTCTTGAAGACTTGTCAATAAATATTTATGATAAATACAATGTGCACATTTCCTTTTCCTAATATAAAATGTCGATGGGCTGCACACAAAACGTTGAACATTGAGCATCTGTGATTATTTGGCAATTTTATTTATAAGAAATGGCATCTAGATGTTTTTAAGAATAAGTACTTTGTGACGTTAGAATAAACACAAACAATGTATTTTAATAAATAATTATCGTATATGTTATTTCATTTAACATTGGATATATGAAATACGCACATTGTCGGAGTTTCTTCGTGGATAACGCGTCCACTCAAATAATATCTCTTGAGTATCTTCAGATACACTTTATAATATACAATGTTCGACTTAAAGGTGAACTGTGGGTGGTATAGAATGACTAAGTTTATTGTTCTCCCGTATGGTGCATGTTCGTAGTTTGTTGTTCCGAGGAGATGTTACCGGAGTGGCGGCGTTAGCTAGAGAACATAACGTAACAGGTGACAGCTGAGCTAAGTTCGGCGCCTACGTCCCGCCGGCAAGCAACACTCAATCTCGCCTAACGAATGTTTTTCCCCTGTAGAAAATAAAGAAAACGGTCGCATTAATTCTTTCATAAGCGGTTCGCGAATATAAGGCATACATACTCGTACAGGCTCGTACATAAGAAAAGGCGTAACTTACATTGGTCATAAATGACGTGTCAAAAAATGAGTAAATATATAATTTTCTCTTTCTTACTTTTGAAATATTGGGCGTCGTTGTTATAAAAATAATAACAAAGTAATACTGACGTGATTGTTTTGCGCTCAGCAGGACGCGAGGTGTTCTGCGGACGAGCTCGGTTGAGCACCTTGAGCAGGTCGCCGGCTTTGGCGCGCATGCGCGAGTGCACGTACACCTTGGAGCACTTGATGTGGTAGTGCAGGTAGTCGCGGAACATGTGCAGCAGGTCGATCGTGTTGTCACGCGCCGCCTCACACGTGTGCCGAGGGAATAAAACTACAACAAACATTAAACATTATTATCTACTGCAAACATTATTATCTACATAGGCTGCACTAAAAGTATCGGGAATGGAATATTTCCACTGTTCCTGTCATATTAAAATCTTTTTAATTGAAAACTCCTTGGTTTTACAAATCGAATACCATTTATTTATTTTAAAAAAGATTTACGGTCTTGTCACAAGGTTTTGTCAAACTTGTTTAGTCGTTGAGAAAATGGAATTGACTCTAGAAAATTCAAGAGCGATGATTTATTATGACTTTCGAAGTGGTTTAACACAAAAACAGTGTGTTGACCGGATGATTTCTGCATTTGGTGATGAAGCCCCATCCAAAACCACAATTTATCGCTGATTTGCTGAATTTCAACGTGGACGTGTCAAGCTCAGTGATGATCCTCGTCAAGGTCGTCCAAAAACTGCAGTCACCCAAGAAAACGTTGATGCTGTGCGTAAGCTGATTGAGGAAGATCGACATGTGACATACCGCGAAATTCAGGCAACTTTAAACATTGGCATGAGTCAAATACAAATAATCTTGCATGAACAATTAGGTGTAAAAAAGTTGTTTTCCCGATGGATACCGCATTTGCTATGTGAAGAGCAAAAAGCGGCTCGCGTTACTTGGTGCGTCAGAACTCTCGAAAGATTCCACGCAGGATCCTCAAATGCTGTATACAACATCGTATCAGGTGACGAATCCTGGATATATGCGTACGAACCCGAAACAAAAAACCAGTCACGAGTTTGGGTGTTCGAAAATGAGTTAAAGCCAACAAAAATTGTTCGTTCACGGAGTGTTGCAAAAAAAATGGTGGCCACGTTTGTCTCCAAAACCGGCCATGTTACGACTATTCCTCTTGAGGGACAAAGAACGGTTAATGCAGAATGGTATGCTAGCATTTGTTTGCCACAGGTCGTTTCTGAACTCCGTAGAGAGAACTGCAACCGCCGCATCATCCTCCATCACGACAATGCGAGTTCTCACACCGCGCACAGAACAAAAGAGTTTTTAGAGCAAGAAAACATAGAATTATTAGACCATCCGCCGTACAGCCCCGACCTAAGCCCTAATGATTTCTATACTTTCCCTAAAATAAAGAATAAATTGCGTGGACAGAGATTTTCATCACCTAAAGAAGCTGTGGACGCCTACAAAACGGCCATTTTGGAGACCCCAACTTCCGAATGGAATGGTTGCTTCAATGATTGGTTCCATCGTATGGAAAAATGTGTCAAATTTCGCGGAGAATACTTCGAAAAGCAATAAATACATTTTTAAATAGTAATGTTGTGTCACTTCCTTGATTCCCGAAATTTTCAGTGCCGCCCTCGTACTACGGCAATAGCATTCCGTAGTAAAGCTTAGCGAAATATTTCAAAGTTAAAATTGCAAATAACTTGGCTGTGCGCATATGACAACCAGATCATTTTTTATACACTCAATCAAAAGCATGACAACCAAGGCTATATTAAAAAAAACTAGGAATAAAAAAAAATAGGGCTACAAAAAAACATTATTTAAAATTTTCCACAAATGATTTTTTTCTGCAAAATATTGTTAACATCATTACAATACTTACCAAATGTAACATAACTGATATTATCGCCTACTCTCGCGTCCGTGTCCATTAGTTCTAAGGGCGGTTCCTTGTGTGAAAACAATACCTGGAGAAAATGAGAAAATATTTATTTATCATATAGGTATCCTGAATATCTGTGATTGTGGGGGCTGATTACCTAAGTCGCAGACGCTTTGCAACAGGCGTAAATTGCTCCAACACCGCTGTCGAACGTCAATTTGGTATTACCTATTTGCCGATAGCGGCTAAACAGGTGAAGATCTCTGACGCGCCTCTGTCGGAAAATCAATGAACTACAAACATTCATTCTTTTTAGTTCCACTGGTGGCTACTTCATCGCTACTGGCGCTAGTAACTATGCATCCTCCATAAGTAGAGACAGGCGGGCGAATGCCTTATAAATACCACAGATATTGTAATACACTAGTACAGATACCCAATCCCATACAAAGAAATGGCACCTCCCTAACTCTGGCTAGCGAACTGGCAAGCTTTTTTTAAACAGATGGCAGGTTTTACAACGCCATCTGTGAGTTTGCTTAGGTACTGGGCGGCAACGGTACTACTACATGGCGCTGTTTTATTATAATATAGTCGCATATTAACTACCTATACTTTCAACTTTGATATCACATCGAGCAGTCAAGGACAAGACGTAAAATATAAGTAGTTATTATCAATACTTGAGTTGGTGGAATAGTTTCATTTGTGTGAGCTAGCGATTTCCGCGCTGCTACGAATCTCTTATATTATGTGACAATTTTCTTTTTATCTAAGAACGGAGATACGATCAACAAGGTTAAATAACGTTTAGCGCGGTCTGTATTTGGACCATTCACAGATAGTTAAACGATCGGAGAGGTTAAGCAACATTTAGCGCGGTCTGTATTTGGATGGGTGACCGCATAGTGATATTTGAACTGAGCGTAGTTGCATTCTCTGATCGGCAAGGTTAAGCAACATTTAGAGAGGTCAGTCTACGGATGGATGACCGCATAGTGGTATTTGCATTGAGTAGGTATCTCCGGCAAGTTAATTGTCGGTTCCGGTTGGTGTCATTAAACGGCAGTCGTTAATGCGTAGATTCCAACTTTCTGCCAAATAGGTAATTAAACAAATAAATTACTATTTCCAGTTTATATTCATTGATATTATATTTTATTCTATTTATTTGATCAATATGACTAAAATCACAATATTAAGAGTGAAAAAACTGATCAAATAACTTCGCAGAATACAAAAAACTGGCATCTTACGGCTACAAACAACTAAACGATTACTGGTTGAGTAACAGTCGTTTAGTTTGATCCTATCGGGTCAAAGTCCTATTGAACTGTGTTCAAGGAACACGTGAATGCCAACTGCGCATAGAACATCAAACGAACGACTTTCAAACCTCAACGATATTTAGATCGTTGCTTTTTACGAGAATCAGGGTACAGATGCTCAACAACAGGTGTTCGCCAAGGCATGGTGCGTTTTCGGTATGAAATAGATGGTTACCCACCCAGACCGAGGCATGAAAACGAAATACTAGGAGGAGGGATATAGTGGTGGGCGATATAGATCGTATATAGATATAAACAAATAATAATAAAAAATCGTATATCTTTAGGACTAAAGATATATATCACTCTTTTCTTGTCACAGATATACTTCGCGCATCTCTAGAGTACTCCACAGTACCTGCATATGTCACATAAAGATATAATATAAGGACGGATTATACTAATCTAAAACCCCGATTCGCATCGAATACCTATCTACAATATCACATCCGATCTCATCAAACTGTATACGCACAATATCTAGATGTTGGAATATATAGTTTCGAAATCCGATATTGAATCTCGAAATCTGATTTAGATACGATTCTCATAAAAAGCGAGTTTTATTTTCTGTTAAAAATAAGGGAATAATGAGTGTAAATAGTAATATATACATTAAATAAAGAAATTCGTATGTTTACGAATTTTACTCCAGCCAATATCTGCCGTATAATCCTTTTTAGTGATTGATAATTTTATAATTGCCACCTGTGGTGCCATCTATGAATTTTTATAAAGACTTTATATTTTGTTCGAGTTGAGACCCCATTGTAATACCACTTTGTTTGACGCTTTGCCACCGGTGGATCCTTGGCTGCGCGAAAGCTGCTATCGCGTGTGCTGTTACTGTTTTTAGCTAATCAGCCCGCGGAATAGATACTGCAATTAAGGGTCAAAGGGCTTAAACATTATATTAGTATGGATACCGCTGGCGGGTAAACCATCAACACTAGAGGTCAGGGAGGTGGCCTAATTTAAAAACCCTTTTGCAAAAACATTGTAATATGTTGGATAAACAACCTACTGGTTCCCAAAATACAGACATGGCTACTTTGGGAATTGTGTCAATAAAGTTACTTGTAAGTTGAACGTCCGATGGTCGAGCAATTTCCTAGTACCCGTACCACAGGTTCATTCCTAGCATGGGATTAGGATCTAGTTCCTTTCACCACTGTAACCTGGTGACGTTCAGATGTATCCATCATACATTATGTAGTATTTCAGTTGTACACAAATCTTAGCAAATAAATAAAGATTATATTATTATATTGCGCCCACCCCATGTCTCAAAAAGTTACAGCGGGACTTTAACTGGCGTTTCAGTATTCGGCCGCTGGTAACATAAAAACATTGTAGACAGATTCATTAATCTAACTATATTATTAGGTAACGAATCATTCAATTGTTACAATATTGTGACAATATACTTAAATGATTGAAAATTTTCGAATCCCACAAAGTTTCCGCCGTGTTAACCTAAAAAATTGCTTGTATATCGATATAAGCGGATTAGTAAGTAAGCTGTAGTGGCAATGAGGGTGGCACATTACTCATAAATTTTAGAAAATTCGAATCAAGACCGCACACCGGAAAACGAAGTGTGTCTCCAACGAGACATATGGACGACCTGGTGAAGGTTGCTAAGAGTCGTGGATGCGGGCGGCATGTAACCGGCCGTTTTGGAAATCTTCGCAGGAGGAATTTGTTCGGGAGTGGACGTCCTTTTGCTGGTATGATGATTATGAAAAAAATATCGATACGATTTATATATATATATCGATACTTTTTGGCACTTCCGACATTCCTACCCTAGACATATTCCGTTTCTCGCTTTCTTGTCCAAGTATAGCTCAAGACGCTCATAGCCAGATGCAGGTAATCGATTGGTGAAGTTTAGCAACGCTCTATGGAGGGGTGACCGCATGTTCGTATTTCAACTGAGCACCTCCATGCTTCAGAGGACACGTAAAATCATTGATCCCAGTTGTTGTCATTCGACGGCAGTCGTTAAGCCAAGTGCTAAGGCCTTCGGGTGGCTTGTATAAATTCTAACACAAGGCTGGCCACTAACCACACGAAACAAAGAAGTTCAAGTATGAGTATAAAATTGTATTGCTTACTTGTGGCGCGGTATGCGAGGCTCTCCGTCCCTCTTTTAGCTCCTGCATAAACACCTTGCCGATAACCATGTCATCCTCGTGCCGGAACACCGTAGAGAACACCACCGTCACGCGGTCTTCTTGCGCTTCCACGTATCTGAAATATGAAAGGATTTTGTAAGAAACGGTTGGTCAATCTGCAGCGTGGTTATTTTCTTATACAACTTGGTGACTAGACAAGCAAGTCATCTACATGGTAGTAAACGCCATGCCTGCCCATAACAACTGTAATGCTATCCAGGACTAGTCCTGCACAGCACCACAATGCGCTCGGGACGAAAGTTATTAGGCTCTTATGCCTAGTAATTTCACTAGCTACAGTACCCTTCCAATCGAACCACAGTAATATCACACAGTTTAGCGGCGAACATCTGGCACTGGGGCAGTACCTTGCTAGACGGCTTCTTACAATAAGAGACAGCTGTGTTAATGACCTATAAGTAATCAAAATAGTATTAATAGACAGCATAGTGTATCTGTTGCACTGAAACTTCAGAATAGAACATATTTTATTTTCAAAGAAACACCGACACCACCCTCATCATAATCATATCAGCCAAAAGACATCCACTGCTGAACAAAGGCCTCCCCCTTATATTTCCACAACGAGCGTTACATACCGCCCGCATTAAACGACTCCCAGCGGCCTTCACCAGGCCGTCTGTCCACCTCGTTGGAGGTCGTCCCACACTGCGTTTTCCGGTGCACGGTCTCCACTCGAGAACCTTTATGCCCCAACGGCCATCAGTTCTACGAGCAATGTGCCCCGCCCATTGCCACTTCAGTTTACTAATCCTTTCAGCTAAGTCAGCAACTTTAGTTCTTCAACGGATCTCCTCATTTCTGACTTAATCTGATTGAGAAATACCAAGCATAGCTATCTCCATAGCTCGCTGAGTGACCTTGAGCTTTCTTATGAGCCCCATTGTGAGTGACTACGTTTCTGTTCCATATATCATCACTGGTAACACTCACTAACATTAAAGACTTTCGTCTTGAGGCATTGCGGTATTGTAGACGATAAGACCTTGCGAAGTTTCCCGAAAGCTGCCCAGCCGAGTCGGATACGACGATTGACCTCATTCTCGAAGGCACATCTCAGAAGGGATGACTGTAAAGCGGTCACCCCCTCTAGCGGAGGGAACACGACTGTAAAAAGGTCGCCCCCCCAGGCACTTCTCGGGGAGGATTGTAAAGGATCCCCCCAAGCCTCGCTTTGCGCTATGTTGCGCACACGGCGGCACGTGACCACGTGCGCGCCACCGTCTTCCCGGGGGTCGCTCGGTGTGAGCACGCAGACTCCCCAATCTGCGCACCCGCGACCCCCGAGGCCCCCCACCATGAGGTGACGGCAGGGGGCTCAGGCGTGTTGGACTTGGGAGCCGGGACGGTTGTTGCCCCGGCGCCGTCTCGTCCTTCTCCGTGCGGGATCGGCCCTCTCCCGATCCCGCTCTGCAGTCTCCTTCCGCAGCATGACGCTCTCGCAGAAGGAGACCACTGCACTCCAATTTCCGTGCTCTGCCAACATAGCCGACACTACTGCCGGCAGAGAGAGATCTTGCCCGATCTGATCGACCAAGATCCGCCGCTCGGCCGCCCACGCAGGGCACTCCTCGAGCGTGTGCTGTGCGGTATCCTGGTCGCTTCCACAATGGTGGCACTGTGCCGTAACCTCGCGTCCTATTCTGTGCAGGTACGCACCGAAACAACCGTGACCGGTGAGTACCTGCGTCAGACGGTAGGTGACGCGCTCGCTCCTTCTGAGCCAGGCTCCGAAGAGCGGCAGGATGGCCTCGACGACGCGCTTGGTCGCGAACTGCGACCGAAGGCGATGTCGCCACATCTCGAGTGCGCGCCGTCGAGCCAACCGCCTCAGTCTGTCGAACGCCCCTGAAGGCACGCCTTCCCCACTTTGGCGGAGAGAGCGTGTCTGGTCGTAGACCCACGCATCCGTCTCCGCCTGGATGTCGAACGGCGGAAAGCGTGCCAGGAGAGTTGCCGCCTCGTAGGACACTGTCCTGTATCCCCGTGCGATCCGTATAGCCACTCTGCGCTGCAGACCGTGAAGTTTGTTTCTGCAGCGCTGGACGCCTGACAGCCGGGATGACCATACAGGCGCCCCGTAGAGGGCCACGGATCGCACGACACCCCCGTAGAGACGGCGAACTTCCTCGCTCGGTCCCCCGAGATTGGGCAGCACCCGGTGTAATGCACCCACTACCCTTTCGACTCGGGGGACGAGGCTCGAAGTCGGACCTACCTAACTGGTCATTTCCCAGGTAGACGTACTTGTCAACAACTTCGAGAACAGAGCTCCCAATGGACATTGGGATGGGCATGACATGGGCATTTGACATAACTTTCGTCTTGCCCATGTTCATTTTACGGTTGGAAACTGTTGAGATCATCATAATATCGTAAATACCTGGAAAGGATTGATTCTCTGCAGAAGGCGTTAGAGGCGTCAGTTGGGAGATTTTTATTGTTCTACAGAATTAAAAATGGCTCAAATTTAAATTAATGGATTCATATTCTGTCTGAAATATATAATGCAATATAGTAACATAGAATAATGAATGATACGAAAGGCCGTGCCGTGTTACGAGGTCTTAAAAAAAAGGATTTATAAAGATTAAAATACTAACAGTGTCTCGTCCTGTCTGTAGTTGATGACGGCGCGTTTGTGGCTGACGTCACCGTCCTCCTGCAGTCGGAAGTAGCGCTCGAACACTGACGCGAAGCAGTTCCTCTTGAGCAGACCAACCTTCTTTACAACATCCTCCCAGTCATCAGGAATGTTCTCGAGGTCGAGGAGCAAGGAAATGTTGTAGCCTGCCGATTGATATAATATTTTTATTTTATTTATCTCTAATGGTTATACAATTAGAGGCTTTTGGCTTAGAAATCATAGGGTTTACATCCGGATTATCACACTATAATGATTTGTGTTATTGTATTAGTAATGATACATGTTGCTTTTTTTTCAATGTTGTTGCCCCACTATGCTTTCTACTGTATTGTGGGTACAGTTTACAGGCATAAATCTCACATGCAGAAAGACCCTGAACCTTAACAACTATCTGTAGATCACATAAATATTTGATATGTGCGGAGAAAGAATCCGCCACATGTAGGACTGCTGCGGTGCAGTCTAATGCTCGGCCACTACGCCACCTGTGCCATCAAACTTATAGGTATGTATTTTACCTATTTTATATTATTTACATTACACATTTATTAAAATCTACTATTATTAATTATTGATATATATGTTTATTCACGGGCTTGTATCCCTGTAAGGGGCAACCCGGTCTTTTGATAGGCTTACGCGGGGACATGTGTCCAACATGCAGGGGCCCTTTAGAGAATTTTAATCTTAAATGTAATGGGACACTATCCGGGACTCTCCATGGCTCACTATAAAATGCAATCTCGGATTGTCACCGGAGGTGTTAAACTATTGTATGAAATAGAAACTACAATTACTAGGCATGCCTTTTAAGTTCAGTCGTTTCCATATTTCCCGGCAATTCTGAATTTGGAACTGTTCTATATTCGAATGTGTTTAAATTTTGAATCTCAAAACAGTTGAAAGTATTAGGATTAATGCTATTGTTTAGTCACAGCATCGATTGGAATCTGAATCTGTCAGGTTACGTACGAAAATAAATCTTTGTAAGGAAAATGTTCGTGCAATAATTTTCTACAACTTTAGAAGAGGCCTGACACGGCTTCAGTGTTTTGAAGAGCTAACATCTGTGTTCAGTGATGAAGCCCCATGTCTGCGGACTGTCGAACGCTGGTATTTAGAATTCCAGCGTGGACATACTAGTGTTAGTGACAAATCTCGCGAAGGACGCCCAAAATCCGCCTTCACTGAAGATAACATCATTGCTGTGAGACAACTAATTCTCGAAGATCGTCATGTGACGTATCGAGAGATAGAGGCTCTACTAGGCATCTCAGGGACAACCATTCAGAAGATTCGCATCTGCTTTCCGATGATCACAAGGCGGCCCGCGTCAGATGGTGTAAGAAAACTCTGCAAAGGTTCAACCGAAAATAAACCGGTTCAAATCACGTCTACGACATCATCAGTGGTGACGAATCTTGGATCTATGCCTATGCCTACGATCCTGATTTCAAACTACAATCTGGGTCTTTCAAGACGAGCCAAAGCCGACTAAAGTTGTCCGTTCTCGATGCACTTCAAAGAAGATGGTGGCCACGATCGTTGGAAAAATCGGCCATGTTGCGACTATTGCACTTGAAGATCGTAGAACGGTTAACGCAGAGTGGTATACCACAGTTTGTTTACCACAAGTCATCGCCGAACTTCGAAAATCTAACTCAAAGCGACGCATCATCCTGCACCACGACAACGCAAGCTCACACAGCGCTCGTCAAACGATTGAGTATTTGAAGCAGGAAAAAGTAGAAATTCTTGACCATCCTCCATACAGTCCTGACCTAAGCCCTAACGATTTCTTTACATTTCCTAAAATTAAGAAAAGTCTTCGTGGTCAAAGGTTCCAGTCCGATGAAGAAGCAGTCGACGCTTTCAAGTCAGCCATTTTGAACACCCCCACTATAGAGTGGAATAAATGTTATAATAACTGGTTTGAGCGAATGGAAAAGTGTATTAAGCTACGTGGTGAATACTTTGAAAAACAATAAAAAGTACTATAAGGTTCTAGTTGTGTTTTTTTCTTCAAACGACAAAACTTAAAAGGCATGCCTCGTACAAGGTCTATTGCAATGCGTGCTTAATGGATTGAATGCTATGAAAAACGGAAAAAACGGTGTCTGCCTTTCAACTTTTAATGTGAAATTCTGTGGCAGACGGTGACTCGCCACTCACAAGATGGGACCCACAAATGGCCACCACTACAGGCGACAGGGAGCAAAACCGGTGTGAGCGGCTAGGGGTGTCGAAAGGTGCAGCACCGGTTTCACCATCGCGCGTCTCGAAGACTCAGAGCGGGTTTCCCCGTTATTACGCCATTAGACACTTCCACCCCCGAGCTCTGGCGGTCCCCCTCTGATCGGCCAACTAAGGCAAGCCAGAGTTGAAAATCTTGCGGGCACTCATGGGGTTCTACACCAACCGACCAATAAAGGCAAGCTGGAGACGAGGCACTGACCGAGTCTCTGGAGCGTTTGGGTACGAAGCGTCGCCACTCAGATTCAGCTCGCCACAAACTGCCCTGCATATATTATTATTATTGTTTTGCCCTTATGGGCCATAGACAGTTATGCCTTATTAGGGTACCATTCCACTCTGGTCTCATACTATATAATTTTTTGTGCTGTTGAGCGAGACTGAAATATTACTTTCATTATATTACAGGTCTTATCTTTAATCATTTTTGGATGTTTACATGTATATAAATTAAATAAATGGTGTAGACTGATCAGGGGGCCTAAAAGGCCGCTTTAGGTGAATCATAATATGAATCACATTAGAAATCACAAAATGGTCATGTTAATGGTCAGTTATGATTAAGTGACCATTTTGTGGTTTCTAATGTGAATCGTATTGAGATCATTATTATGTATAATAAAACCTAATACGGTCTTTTTAGGCCTTCCGGACCATTTGGTGATTTCTAATGTGATTCATATTATGATTGACCTAAAGCGGCCTTTTTAGGCCCCCTGGTGTGTTCCTGTATGATCGATGTAGGAATCTAATATCAGAAAATAGATGGCTCAGAAACACTTCATTCTATTATGCCATTTCAATCTCTGAATATTAGTAGTACATAATAATGAGTAGAACAGAACAAAGTAAAGTAGAACAGCCGGTGAGTGTCTCATTTCATTTTAGATTAAAATTCTCTAAAATGCCTCTGCATGTTGGACCCATGTCCCCGCGTATGCCTATCAAAAGACCGGGTTCCCTCTTACAGGGGATATAAGCCCGTGAATAGAGAAACAAGTAGAACATAGTTAAAATTGAATTATTTTTCAAGATACTACTGCCTTAGTTATAACATTGGTGTGCTGATTTTAGTAATCATTTATATAATACATAAGTTCAAAGAACTATATCATTGTTCAGAAAATGTTGTTAACAAATTATCATTACAAACGGAACTGACTAAATAATCATCATGATATGATTGGGAAAAATTTACAAGTTCATATGCAGGCAAAAGTTATCAACTCAAAAGAATTAATTATCTTACACGATGAATGCACTAAATAATTTTTTATTATTATGTATATAAAAAACGTGTTTATATTGAGTATTTATGGTTCTATTATGAGTCATTAGTTTTGCCTAGCTGCACGTAGGGTGCACAAATACAATTTAGCATTCAGATTATTTAAATACAGTGTCAACTATGTCAAAATCTAAATAGTATTTAATAATAATAAAATACCTATGTTCTTAGGTTAAGAGATTATGAAAGAGAAATAAAAAGAACCATTACAAGAAAACTGGTTTTATTATCTGAGGGCTTAAAAAAACTACACTAAAAAATAAATACTGATTGAAGCACAAAATACAGGCAAAGATAAGCCACAGTTCCAAACTAAAACAATATACCTATCTAATCAATTTCGTATTTCATACCAACACTTTTATCAATTTCGTTACCAATATTATTAAACATATTATGTCTGTATGTATATGTATATTGATATGTTTTTCTCAATACCCCATTTGATTATTTATTTGTTGATGGTTACATTATGATAAATATAGTGATAATATACCTAGTTACTAATTTGTTGCCTCTTATCATTTCTCATTGAGATAACTTGATGACCTAGACATGAATAGGTGCAAGTTATTACCCTGTTTTGTGCTAAATCTTTATATATGGTTTGGTTTCATCATTTCGGCCGAATGAAGTCTACTACTGGACACAGGCCTCCCCCAAAGAACACCACAATGACCGATATGGGTGTGTTGTCGGCTCATTGGGGGGTTTTGCCATAATCGCCACGCTTGGCAGACGGGTTGCCGATCGCAGTTGAGTTGTTAATGTACTCGTAGGACGCTGCTGCCCATCCTCCGGCTAATCCCTTAGTCGACTTTTACGACACCCATGGGAGGAGATGGGGTGGTGGCATTCTGAGCCGGCTGATATTATCAATATTAGTTATGTATAGGGTTTGCAACTTGAAAGCAATGTGATTGACATTATAGTAATAGAAATGGTATTATCAAATTTATCAGATAAGCTAAGATAAAATTTATGCAATAAACTATACTTTTTCTATGAAATCAGAATCTATAAATATTTAATATGCATAAAAGGAGAGAACTGAAGTAAACTTATGGATTCTTTCACATTATTAATTATGTAGATACCTAATTGGGCAGAAGTTCTGCCTGTGATGCTGTAGGGGGTTCCAAATGTTGGCAAATTAGTAAATCATTCCTGTATGTATGTTCAAATTAGGTATCTACATAACTAATAATGCAAAAATGTCTGTTTATTTCGGTTCTATATAAAAGGAGACTATTAATGCCATTCTATTCTGAAAATCTCTACAGAAAACTAAGCATACACTAACATACTCTTTGATTAAAACCAACCAATATTCATGTACCAAATTTTTTATCTAAATTATGAGGAAGACATAACATTTGACACATACCTATAATAAATAAGTAAATTATCCTGAAATGGTAAGGAAAACCACTCATACTGGATATATTTAATTAGTGTACAAACTAGAACAATAGCTGCTCCAGTGAACACTGATAGTTATGTAATGAATAAAAACAGGCAAGTGAGCCAGTTTTCATTTTTAAGCAACTGCCGAAGAAACATTTTTGTGCAATCTTGGAAGTTGTACACATTGCTTGAACTACTGAGCTATTGAATCATGCCATAACCATACCATAATTATAAACATTTCATAAATAAATAAAACTACTTAAATAACAGGAAATGAAAGGCACATTTATGACATTGAGTATGCTTATCAGAAACATATTTTCTTTATTCAGCATACAATTGATGAAAAAGGCTAATATTGTGATCACCAAGGCTGTAAGTGCTATTACTGTTAATGTTAATAAAAAAGTTAATGTCTTACCCGACTCTGCCTCAGTGAGGAGTGGCCCATATACTCTTTTGAGCAGTTCATCTGCTCCATGTTCTTCTAACTGCTTGTAGAATTTCAGTGATATACTAACCTACAAGCAATACGCCTATTATATTCAAAGCGTTTACTTTGCAGTAGAACACTTTAAAATTTATAAAGATGCTATAATAAAAAATAAATATCACATACATTCATTTTACATTATTACCTTGTCGCTTTTACTCTTGCTGCAGGCAAAAGGGATTTTTAATACAATTAAGAAGTTCAAAATCTCATCTTGCTTAATCAGAATATTTATGAATACCTCTGAACAATTGTTTACAATGTACTAGTAAACAGAAATTGAATGAGTAATTGATGAGATATGTCATAGGAAATATGAAAGTACTTGTTCTAAGATGATAAGTTTCTAAATTGTAGAATTGTTAAGGTATCCTAATAAACATAATATGAATATCATTTGTTTAAAACATTAATAGATTAAGATTGTTAGCCACATACCCTAACTTTGGTTTTATCTCCATTCACATTAGATATATGAAAGAGCACTCCATCAAAATCTGCAACTTTCACATCTATTGACTCTGGCTTTAAGCTGAAAACAAAACATAAATAAATGTTGGTGGGGTGACAAATCAACACCAAATTAGTCATATCCTGGGGCATGTCAGAGCATTATTATCATGGCAATAATTACCTATAAAAATGGGCACCAGTATCACATACCAGATTCACTACATTGTTTACCACCACTGGAATCCAAAAACATTATGGGACGTATCCGCACGCACACAAGTGAAAACCAATAAACAACTGATATGACTCATCCATGCTGATTAGCCACTATCACGTCATATTCCTACGTGACATAATACAAATTAAATCACTATATGACCTGTTTCTATAGGTTTGTAAGGACCTGCCTGCTGTGATTCGGCGGCCAACGTGGGCCCACCCCAGGAATTTGACACTTGTCAAGTTACTTCCAAAAAGGGGTTATGGCCAGGAATCATCCCCTTCGTAGACAGTTCCGCTGAAGTACCGTATAGCCAATTGCATGTATATAGACTTCATGCTCGTTAAACACATCACAATTATGAAAAAACAGTACACTTTCTAAGCGTAACGTACTCACCGCGCCAGTGCATTTTTATATTTAACTGTTAAAGTATCTTCTATAATTCTATTATTGATCTCGAGTAAGATCATTATTTAACAATTTATAACCTACAGCTTTTTCATAAAACCAACGCTTATAGCACCTTCATTTAATAATTTATACGGAAATCTTCAACGATGACCGCCCGTATATAGATACCCATAAACGACAGAAAGAAAAGGAAGCTCCAAATGAATGAAATATCGGCCATGTAACCATAGACTATCGTTATTTTATTAACTGGAGCACTCACCACTGAAAATAACGAGTTAGAATTATGGAATCGTTACGCCAGAATGTTAAGATAGGATAAATAGATTCATTTATATATAATAATTTAATCTTTAAAAACCTGCACCTTAATTTTTATTCATGTAAGATGAATGATGAGCCAAAAGAATGCATTAAATACCAAAAAGCTAAAATAACATCCCAAGTAGACTTTTGGACGCTTTTGGGTGTAAAATAACACGAATGACGAAAAAAACAATTTAACCGTACAACGTTGCCGACATATTTTTAGATTTTTTTAATTTTTGAAAATATTTTATGGATGTGTAAAGATTAATTATTCTAAACACCGTACAACGTTGCCTTAAACTTGACATTGGTGAAATTGTGGAAGATACTCTACAGAAGCCATAATCTAAGAGGAGAAGAAGAAGTTAAATAACACAGTGAAAATGAAATCAATGTGATCTTTTGTTTTCAATGTGAATAATAATGAAATGAAAATATCAATGTAACAGGATACAAAATATCAAGTTCCAAAATACTTTGCTACGTTCGCGCCCTTAAAAAAGTCGCAGTGCTTTATCACCGTTATTTTTCTGGAGCCGGAGCGACAGTCACAGCTTTATAAAATAACGAAATTTCCCAAGTTTAATCCGACGTACCAAAGCTGATAATTCTCTATATCAGGGGTTCCCAACCTTTTTTTGTCTACTGCCCACTTTAAGAATACATTATTTTTTAACGCCCCCCTTTTTAAACATACTTAAAAACCGCTAAGTACTTATAACTGATTATTGAAACGCAAATTTCTTACCGCCCCCCTTTAGGCCTGCAGCGCCCACAAGGGGGCGTTATCGCCCACGTTGGGAAAGACTGCTCTATATCATAAAATAAAAAGTGTTAAAATCGAAATCTTATCTAGCGATGGCTGCGTGGTAGGAGAGTTCGATATATCAGGTAGCTGAATAATTAATATATAATTTTTAAAGAATTATATCATCTATTATTTATTAAACTAGGTAACGGTTATTTATGTTGGCCTATTATTTTTGTTACTAAACGACCACAGCTTCCCCAAAGTCACTTAAGTCATGAGGTCTCACATGCAAAATTGTGCTTTCATGGTTCACTTATAAGAGCTAGATTCTTATAAATATTTAGTCAAAACTAAGAAATAATAGGAGGGCCTAATATAATTATTTTTATCTACGATTATATTTGAACAAAATAAAAATGAGATGCTTGACGTCTTAAGTTGTATTTTACGAGAGATTGCGAGCGATTGCGTGATAGTTTTGAAATTTTGATATTATTTAGTTATGAACCTTGAAGTTAATAAGTTTGTGTTATGAAACATTAAATATAAGTATTTTAGTTTAGTGTTTATAAAAATTAACATGTTTAGGTTGTTATTTACGTAAATAAGAGTTATATTAAATCAAAATGTCTCGAAGAAGACAAATGTGGAACTATTTCTTTGTTGTGGACCGTAACGGTGACAAAACCACGGCGCTCGACGAAGTAATAAATATCATACTAACATATTATACCGTAAAAAGTAATAGGCGATTTTAAAATCACGCATCGTTATAACGCGTTATCAATATATAGCCATTATGAACACGCCTACTGCGCGGTGAGGCAAATGAAAAAAAGATAATCTATGGTTGCAGCAGGTTGCAGTCCGCGCGGTGTGAAACATAGACTGTGTGAAATGTTATTACAGTTTGTTTATTTTTATATTGATTGAATCAGAAAAACGCGTATTAATTCGCAAATGCATGATGAATTAAAAGGAAATAAGTATGTCTAATCTAGTAGGCGTATTTGTAGCGGGGTTGAAGTCCCGAAATGTGGACGTTCAAATAAAGACTGCTCGGGAGCTCTACCATTATGCAAAGACGGAACTACGAGAGGTGCCTCAGGAGGAACTCACACAGTTCCTCGACGAGTTTAATCACCAGATTTTTGAGATGGTATCCAGTAACGATGTCCATGAAAAGAAAGGAGGTGTTTTAGCCATAGGTAATTTTCATCAGTCAAGACTTGTTTCCATATTATTTACAACTTGATATTAATAATTGACAGTTTTATGCTTTAAGCTGTGTATTTACCACTCTTCTGTTTTGCAGTATGCCTTATTGGTGGTGATTGTGATACTACTAAAACGCGAATTACAAGATTCGCTAATTACCTTCGTAACTTGCTACCTTCATCTGACGTGGGTGTGATGGAGCTGGCTGCTAAAACTGTGGGCCGGTTAGCAACAGTCTCAGGTGTTAAACGAGCTGAATATGTCGAGTTTGAAGTTAAAAGAGCATTTGAATGGTTGTCAGAAGAGCGGAATGAAGGCAGACGACACTCTGCAGTTTTGCTGTTAAAAGAACTAGCAATAGCTATGCCTACTTACTTCTATCAACAAGTTTCAGGATTCTTTGATCACATTCTAGTAGCATTGAAGGATCCTAAGCCTCAAATTCGTGAAGCTGCTGCTAAAGCCCTAAGAGCAGGCTTAGTAGTCACAGCTCAGAGAGAAACTGCAAAACAATCAACTGCCAAACCTCAATGGTATATGCAGTGTTATGAAGAAGCTATGTTATCATTTGAAGATATTCCTTTGAAGGAGAAGGGAATGTCAAAAGAAGATAGAGTGCATGGTGGTCTATTAATATTAAATGAGTTGCTAAGATGCTCAAATGCTGTGTGGGAGAAAAGATATTCTTATCTGATGCAAAGCTTAGATACACAGAAGGATAATACAGTATCTGATGATATTATTTTTGTAAGCACCAAATTGCACAGTCCTTCCGTAAAGCGAGGCTACCTGTGTGATGGATTCAAAACTGAGAATGTTACATACCCAGTTCCTGTTTATGAATCTGAAGTATGCCATAAACTACTTACGGAAAAATTTGAGAGGATTTGTAAAGGTAAGTGGCATGACTCATATACAAATGCTAGATTACTTGTCATTGTCATCATTACCACATCAGTCCATAAACAGCTGCTGCTGAACATGGACATCCCAATAATCACTATGGTGAGCAATCACAGGAGATAATGCCATAATCACCATGCTTGGCAGGTTCATTGGTGATTGCAGTATGTTGTCATTAGCACATGGGAGGATGCTACTACCCATCCTCTTGATATCAATCCTTAGTTGCCTCTCATGATCCCAGTGGTAGAGAAGGACCATACAGCCAAGGACAGGCTGACAAAGATGGCTTCACCGAAGTGAAGAAGAAGAAGAAGTCGTCCCACTGTAATCAGTGCGGTAGTGTGCTCAGTGGACCCAACATGCTGCTGCGTGCCGCTATACCCTCGACGCAGCTGTATGTGTCACATCTTCACCACTCCACAAAGGTTGGGAAGATTGTGCAGTACATTCGAGTAAAGACGCAATGGACCTTGAGGGTAGAGAAGTTGGAGTCGCGCCACAATACAAACTCCAAATTGTTTGTGGTGCGAGTCCCGGCACGCCATCTAGATATGTTCATCAAGGTGACCTTCTGGCCGGAGGGTGTCATGTACCGGAAGTTCCGTGGAAGACTAGGGACACCTCACTGCAGTGCAACAGTTACCTCCTATATGTGTAGAATAGTGATTGTTTTATTTTATTGATTTTATGTATTAGTTTATAAGATTTTAATGTATTTGTGTATTTTTATCTATGGGCCTTAGTCGCCTGACAATAAATAAATAATAATAACTTCTAACTTTTGTTAATCTACTACAGAAACATGCAGTCCAGTTCTGGAAACAAAGACCATAAGTAGAAATGCACCTAGTTATACAAGAGCTTAGAAACCAAATGTTTAAGTAAAATGTCTCTTTTACACATGGTAATTTGGAATAGTAATTTAACTTGATTTAAAATATACTATATATACACTAAGAGAAATAAATGTGCTTAGATCACCTTCACACATGGCACTGAATTGGTACACATAATATCTATACCCTCCTGCTTGCTTTCTGTATGATCCCAATGTCTACGACTGAGGAACAAGTAGTGCCAGATTGAGGATTGGCATAAAAAAAATTCAAATTTAAAAGATGTTTATTCATATAAGCTTTTTCCAGGCACTTGTGAATAGTCAGAATAGTTGCATGGTTCCAAGAAGTTTGTCCTATGGAGAAGAACCAACAGGAAATTCCATAGACACTCTTTTAAAATAATTTAAAAATGTTACATACATTGCTGATAGTTACAATAGAATTAAGTTATATGAGAATAATGTACTGCAAGTGTGAAATAGATGAAGTAAAATAATAATGATGTGCCATTAAATAAGATTGCATGGCAGCAACTTCGAAAACACACATTGACTATCGGTACATCTAAGTGTTAAAGTGCTTATACAGAAACGCCACCATGTCGGTCCAAGTACATGAACAGAGCAGAGGGGGCAATTCCATTGCAGAGAGGTGCGAAACTGGTCACTGCTGCAATGGAGGATGCCTTCAAGCTACTAGAGTGGAAAGGATTCAGCATTAACATCAATGGTGAGTATATCACTCATCTTCGATTTGCCGACGACATCGTAGTCATGGCAGAGTCGCTGCAAGAGCTCAGCACAATGCTTGATGATGTCAACAGAGTTGCCCACAGGTGGGCCTTAAAATGAACATGTACAAGACAAAAGTCATGTTGAATGCCCATGTCGTGCCTATCTCAATATCCGTTGGGAGCTCTGTTCGTGTCCAACTTCGAGAGTGCCGTATGCGGGAGGTGCTCTCCCCGTCTTTGTCGTGCGGATCGCGCGGCCGATAAAGACGGCGGATATGAGGGTGCGTGACCTGGACGACGCCGTCACACCGGAAGACGGGCGGACCGGCTAATGCAATCGCAGCGGCTGGTGGCCCAAGCAAATTAAGGTGGGTGACATTCGACGCTCACCCGAGTCCATGGACACCGTCTGGGTGCGCTGCCAACTGGAGGTGGCCAGAAAGGTGGCGTCCGCCTCGTGTGTTTGCGTGGGGTGGGCGTCGGCTAGAGTAGAGGTATTGGTGACACGGCCTTTACAGTGTTACCGATGCCTCAAGCTCGGACACGTACGCTCTAGTGCGCCATCCATCGGGGGGTTGACCGAAGTAACCTCTGCTTCGCTTGTGGCAGCTATGGCTACAAGGCGAGGCAGTGTACATCGCAGTCTCAGAACTATCCAATGTGCGCGGACTTTGGTCTGCCTCCCGGGCATAACCTGGGCGGCAAAACTTGTGCGGCCCAGAAAGGCAAGAGGGGGAAGCCAGCCCCTCCTGCTACAGCTGCCCATAGGCAGGCAGAGTCAGCGCCGGCGCCATCGGTTGCAGGCCCTACGGAGGACACGGAGACGCCCTCTACCCAGCCTTAAAGATCCTCCAGGGCAACTTGAACCACTTCCGCAAGGCGCAGGATCTGCTGCTGCGCTGTTCGTTTGCCTTGGTAGTAGTGGCGGAGCCCTACGGCGTCCAGGAACATCCTCGCTGGTTCAGGGACGACGAGGACTCCGTCGCCATTTATTGGGCTGTGGAAGACGAAGGGCCGTCTGCTCCCTGTTAGATAGGTTGCACGGCTTTGTTGCGGTAGAGTGGGGACCTCTGGCAGTAGTGGGCTGCTACGTTTCCCCCAATGTGTCTCTCGCCTACTACGAGAGATAGTTGGACGGGGTAGCACGCAGCATAAATAAAATGCTCACCCTGCCCAGTGCTCATCCTGGGGGACTTCGTTAAGCGATGCGTTAGTACCTGCGTTCGGTGGCAGGGGGAGTCGGTCGTGGGCAAATCTTACATGGGCGACTCCTTCTGTGGCCCGAATGGTATCGGGCTGGCGGGTGGCGGAGGAGGTGGTCACGTTGTCGGACTAGCACTTCGAGCGTCTTGTCCCCCAATTCGAGAGGATAGTGGGTGCCTTGCACCGGTACTACCCAGTCTTGGGGGACCGAGGGAAGAAGTTCGACGCCTCTACGGAAGAGTCGTGCGGTCCGTGGCTCTCTGCGGGGCGCCTATTTGGTCATCTCGACTCTTGGGCGTCCAGCGCAGCAGAACCAAGATTCACGGTCTGCAGCGTAGAGCGGCTATACGAATCGCACGAGGATACCGAACGGTGTCCTTTGAGGCGGCAACTCTGTTGGCGCGCTTTCCGCCTTTTGATATCCTGGCGGATGCGTGGGTGTATCACTAATTACGCTCCCTTCGCTAGAGTGGTGAAGGCGTGCCTTCAGGGGTGCTCTAAAGTTTGAGACGGCAGGCTCGGCGACGTGCACTTGAGATATGGCGCGAGCGGCTAATGCTACCACAGTACGCGCAAAAGCGCATCGTTGAGGCCTGGTTCCAAAGGAGCGAGCGTGTAACATACCGCCTAACGCAGGTATTCACCGGACACGGTTGTTTCGGTGCGTACTTGCACAGGATAGGACGCGAAGTCACGGCACAGTGCCACCACTGTGGGATCGATCAAGATACCGCACAGCACACGTTCGGTGAATGCCAATCCCATCCCTGCGTGGGCTGCCGAGCGGTGGATCCTGATCGATCGGATTGGGCAAGATCTCTCTCTGCCAGCAGTAGTATCGGCTATGCTGGAAGAGCATGAAAATTGGAGTGCTGTGATCTCCTTCTGTGAGAGCGTCATACTCCAGAAGGAGGTCGCAGAGCGGGATCGAGAAGGACACGGAGCCGGGGTACCACCGCCGCGGCGCCCGTGTCAAAAACGCCTGAGCCCCCTTTCGTATTTATATAGCGGGGGGCCCTGGGGGCCGCGAGCGCGCCTATTGGAGAATCTGCGTGCTCATACCGAGTGACCCCCGGGAAGACGCGGTCACGTGCCGTCGTGTACGCAGCACAGCGCATAACGAGGCTTTGGGGGAATCAATTACAATCCCCCCGACAGGAACCTGGGGGGGTGGCCTCTTTACAGTCATACCCTCCGAGATGTGCATAAAGTGGCTCTAGATGGGATTATTAGAGTTCCTGGAGCCTTCTTTCGGTGCCGAAGATGACCACTCCGGTGGTTTTAGCCGGTAGGAGTCCCGCATGCCCCTCCGCCCTTTCCCAGGGCAGAAGAAGAACATGAAGTATTTTCACCGGATCAATAATTAAAAAGGAAAAAAAAAGGTTCAACTACGAGAAAGAGGTCAAGCTTCATTACCGTAATGCCTCAAGATGTTGAACCAGTGTGTGTTACCAGTGATGATATATCAAGCAGAGACGTGATCACTCACTGTAGGCCTCATAAGAAAGCTCAAGGAGAGAGCTATGCAAGTTTCTCTACGAGATCGAATCAGAAATGAGGAGATCCGTAGAATAACTAGAGTTGCCGACATAGCTGAAAAGATTAGTAAACTGAAGTGGCAATGGGCGGGGCACATAGCTCGTAGAACTGGGGCAAGAAGGTTCTCGAGGGGAGATCGCGCACCGGACTACGCAGCCTGGGACGACCTCCAACAAGGTGGACGGACGACCTGGTGAAGGTCGCTGGGAGTCGTTGGATGAGGGCGGCATGTAATCGCTCGATGTGGAAATCTAAGGGGGAGGCCTCTGTTCAGCAGTTGACTACCTGTGGCTGATATGATGATGATTAATTTTGTTTTATCTATACAAATAAATAAAATTGAAGTGCCTGTTTGTAATGTCAAAATAACAGCTTTTTACTAAATGCATATGAAAGTATGTACGTTACATATAACACAAAAACTATTTTAATTTTTTTTGTCTGTCTGTTTGTTCCGGGTAATCTTCGAAACGGCTGAACCGATTTTGACGGGACCTTCACAGCCAGATAGCTGATGTTATAAGGAATAACTTAGGCTAATTTTTATTTTAGATAAATAATTAGGGTACCGCGTAAAAAAAACCCTTGAAATCCAATACATTTGTTCTGTGTCAAGTATCTATGTTGAAGTATTCTAAATTTCTTTTAAATAAAACGCGGGTGAAACCGCAGGTCCCAGTTAGTTTTTAATAACATGGATATTTATTTGTTGCTTGTTGCGGTTTAGGCTATATTTAGTATACAAACGAGAAAAGGCAATGTCAAAAGCTTATTGTTATGTCCCAAAATAATTATACAGACCACCCAAAGAACTGGGTTCCCCTTTGCAGAGCATATGTACAATTTAAAACAAAAAATATATATATTCCCTTTACTTGGAAGGCTTCATTATATTAATAAGAATCATGCACCATCTGTGCCATTATTTAACATATGCAACTGCTATTTCTCCTCTGCATCCAACTAAGGTGCACATGAATGGTCACCAGGCTTGCATCAGAGTGCATACTCTTATTCACAGTTGTTTACATGCTGCTAATGAACTGCTCAAATAAAATACTCGAATAAAGATAACTTAAAAAAAAGAACATTGTACATTGAACATTATTAGGGCAATGTACGAAATACCCTTATAATTTGTTAAATATACAAAAACTGTTTTGTTTTTTTGCTTTTAGATAGTGTTTCTTGCTTCCAGTGCAGTTGCATACATACATAATTGCTTCAACTACTGGCTCAATATGTTCTTCAATGTATGAAACTAAGAAGCCATGGCACATTGCTTGACCTCATCGTGCATACTACTAGCTAAATAATTCAAAATATTTCAAAAACTCAAGACATTACTTACGATTTTTACATGAAAAGTTTAGCAAATAACTCATATCAACCGAAGGACGACCGCTGAACAAAGGCGGCTTTTGTTCTGTTGTCATTTGGGAGAGATTGCCAGTACTCACCACAATTGGCAGGCGGATCGATGAGCGCAGTATTGCTACTGCTCTACAGAAGGGTCGCTGCTGCCCATTCCTTTGGTTTAGAGGCCCTTAGTCGCCTTTTACGACACCCACAGGAGGAGATACTCCATCTGCTATAGTCTAAATAGACGTCACATGGAATAACTAGGTCTACACTATTTATGTATCGTCTTTCACACAGTGGTTTATATTTTATTAATTATTATATTTATGTTTTCAGATGTCATGAACCAGCGTATACTCAAAACACAAGGAGTGCCACAAATTCTTCTGGTTATAATCCCAAGACTTGCTGCTTTCAATAAAGACTTTTTCTTAAAGAAATACCTGACATCTACTATGAATTACTTGCTCTCTTGCCTTCGTAGCAGAGAGAAGGATAGGAACATGGCATTCACCACATTGGGCCTAATGGCTGCTGCTATCGAAAACGATATCAAGAACTATATCCCCACCATAATGGATGTTATTAAACAAACTCTACCTATTAGAGATACACAAACTAAAAAAAGAGTTTGGATAGATCCCTCAATTTTTGCTTGCATCACATTACTAGGGAGTGCTGTTAAAGATCTAGTAATCACTGATATAAAAGAATTACTAGACGCCATGTTTGCTACAGGCCTGAGTCCATCCCTGACTATCTGCCTGAAAGAGTTGAGTCACAACCTGCCTTCCTTAAGAACAGAAATATCAGAAGGACTGCTGAATATGCTTTCGCTAGTATTAAGAAATAAACCATTCTTGCATCCAGGGGTGCCAAGGAGTTTGGAACAGCAAATGAGCAATATGAGTTTGGTAATAGAACCACAGGACACTGCCAGTATTGTGCTAGCATTAAGAACTCTAGGCACATTTAACTTTGAGGGCCAGCACAGTTTACTCACCTTTGTTAGGCGTTGCGCTGACCACTTCTTGCTAAGCGAGCAACAGGAAGTCAGATTAGAGGCTGTGAAAACTGCTGCAAAATTATTAGCTGACTCTACTATCCGCACTATGAAAACACCTTCAAGGACTCTTACTCTCTTAACTGCAGAAGTAATTGGCAAGCTGCTAGTTGTCACAGTTACTGACCCAGATTACGAAGTTCGTTACTGGGTGCTAGAATCTCTTTACAACATATTTGACACCCACTTGGCCCAGATTGAGAACTTGAGTTTCCTTTTTATGGCCATGAATGACGAAAACTTAGCTATCAGAGAATTGGCCATATGCACTGTTGGTCGGTTGAGCGTAGTCAATCCTGCTTACGTCATGCCGGGGCTTAGAAAGACCTTGATACAGTTCTTGACTGAATTAGAACATTCTGGAATGAGCCGAAATAAAGAACAGGCTGCTAGAATGTTAGATAACCTCATACTTCATGCTCCAAAGCTTGTAAAGCCATATATGGAGACAATTCTCAATGTTCTTGTACCAAAACTCAAAGAATCGGATTCTAACCCTGGTGTAGTCATCACCGTATTGAAAGCTGTAGGTGATTTAGCCGATGTCCACGGCGATAACAGCGGACTCAAGAAATGGTTGCCTGAACTTCTGAGCATTCTTTTAGAACTGTTGTCAGATGCAAGTGCAACAGAAAAGAGGAGTGTTGCATTGTGGGCGTTTGGGCAACTAATCAGTGCTACAGGTTATGTTGTTGCTCCTTACACCGAGTACCCTACCCTTATGGATGTTCTTTTGAACTTCCTCAAAACTGAACAACAACCAAAAGATAGAAGGGAAACAATTCGTGTTCTAGGCCTGCTAGGAGCTTTGGACCCGTATAAGCACAAGATAACCAGAGGACTTATTGGTGAACAACCTGATTCCAGTTTAGTCCCAGTGGCTGACAGTAAAGCGGAAGAGAATAATTTCGATATGACGACGAGTGAGATGTTAGTCAACATGTCATCTCCTGTTCTAGACGAATATTACCCTGCTATTGTTATTTCGACACTTATGCGGATTTTACGGGATCCTACACTGCAGCAACATCACACGAGTGTGGTACAAGCTGTCACCTTTATCTTCCAGTCTTTGGGAATTAAATGTGTGCCATACATTTCTCGTGTCACACCAAGTCTTCTATATGTGGCAAGAGCTACTGACAACAATAATTTCAGAGAATTTCTCTTTACGCAACTGGCAAGATTGATTGCCATAGTGAAACATCACATTCGTAATTATTTGGACAAGATATTTGCCTTGATCAAAGAATTTTGGACACCAAACAGTCCTTTACAACCAACTTTAATTTTGCTGGTTGAGTATATCGCTGTGGCTCTGGGATCTGAGTTCAAAGTGTACTTACCACAGCTTATGCCGCAGATTCTCCGAGTTCTAGCTCACGACACAAGCAAAGAGAGAATGGTCACTGAGAAACTGCTTTTTGCTTTACAAAAGTTCGAAGATAATTTAGATGACTACATGCACTTGGTGATTCCTTCAATTGTTAAACTGTTTGATGCATCAGACTGTCCAATCAATGTTGCAAAAGTAGCCATGGAGACAGTCGACTATCTGTCTGACTCATTAAACTATAGTGAACTAGTTTCTAGAATAATACATCCTTTGGTTAGAAGCTTGGATACCTGCGCAGCTTTGCGTCCTACAGCAATGGACACGTTATGCGCTTTGATTGTTCAACTGGGACGTAAGTTCACAGACTTCATACCCCTTGTACAAAAAGTAGTGGTCAGGCATAAAATCCAGCATCAGAATTACGAATTATTACTATCTCGAATGCAGTCTAGTCAAACTTTGGCAATGGATGAGTTCTTACAAAGCACGAGGCGTAGGCCAAGGAACAATAACCAAGAGGTAATTCTATCTCTCAAAATATTACTTGCCATCTGTCATCAGAATCAGAATCAGAAATCTTTATTTGTCATCTAAACGGAATTAGCAGTACTTATATAATGTACGTTGATTTCGACAGGCTCGCATCGGATACACATGCGATACTTCGCAGTCGATTCGCAAGCTATGTGTGAATGCGCACAACTTAAAACTGGCGTGGACGGTCAGTAGTCGAGTGTCTAAGGACGACTGGCTCGAGTGGCTTAGAAGATTTAGCATTGGCTTGTTAACCGAGTCTCATAGTCCGGCTCTTAGGTCAGTAAATATATTTATTGATTTCTTGAACATGATGTAACTTTTCCTGTTATGTTAGGAGAGCAGTTTTTAATACCCTCCACTATATTTCATTTATGGAAGGTGTGTAGGGAAGTCTGGTATGTTGGAGAGAAATGAAATGTACTCGATTGAGATACAGTTTATCACTACTCTCTGTCATACAAGACAGCATATTAATATCATCATCATCATCATCATATCGGCCATCCAACGTCCACTACTGAACAAAGGGGTCCTCCATAGATTTCCATAACTGTGTCATCATATGGGGGGGAATTTGCTAGTTCTCACCACGCTTGGCGCTCACCAACCCCAGGCGGGTTGGTGAGTGCAGAATAGCTACTGTTCCACATAAAGGACGCTGCAGCCCATCCCCTGGTTTAGAGTCCCTTAGTCGCCTTTTACGACCTCCACGGGAGGAGATGGAGTGGTGCTATATTCTTAATCCGGACACCACATGGATATTATTAATATACTTAGTATGGATTCACACCAGGGGTGGATACAGGATTTTAATCTTGGGCTCAGGTCTCGTTAAGATATAATTGTTGCTACTAGGTCTAAGGTCAACTGCATCCCACGGTTTGCCCATAATTCACACCACACGATCTGCCAGACAAAGAAAATAGTAAAAGACTTTTTTTTGATAAACGAAGATTACCTACATGTTAAAATATAAAGGTAAAGTGTAAAAATAAAAGTTTTTGATGAGTATTGTGTAGTCTAAATAATATTGTCGCAATAAGCTTAAACCCCAAAATAACCAAATAGTAGTTCTTAAAAAAATGCTAGCAAGGAATTATAACTTTTAACTTTATATTGAACAGGGCATGTCTGGCGTTAGCACACAACTATTCCCAACTCCTCCGTGATTTATTCAACGCAGCGTTCGTATCTTGCTGGACAGAGCTAGACAACACATCGCGTACCGAGCTCTCGAATGCTCTAGAACAAGCCCTCACTGCCCCTGATGCTCAAGAACTGGCACATACTGTGTTAAATCTGGCCGAGTTTATGGAACATTGTGAAGGAGGTACTATACCAATATCTACGCACTCGTTAGGCGAGAGAGCGATGCACTGCAGAGCGTACGCCAAAGCACTGCATTATAAGGTATGGTAGTCAATTTGATTGTTTTAAATATTATTCCTTTCTTGTATAATTCTAATTGTCCTGGATTGTATTCTTAGGAAGAAGAGTTCCGCAACGGCGCCACTTCTCAAGTTGTTGAGGCTTTGATTCACATCAACAACAAGCTGCAGCAGAAAGAGGCAGCGGAAGGCCTGCTAGAAAGAGTGATGGCACAACGTGAAGCTGGCGACGCTAACTTGAAGGTTCAAATCAGATGGTATGAAAAACTGCACAATTGGGAAAAAGCACTCGATCTCTACGGTGAGAAGTTAAACGACGACGTGGCAGACATAGACGTATATCTTGGTGAGCTGCGCTGCTTCGAAGCTTTAGGAGAATGGGTCGAGCTGTATAACACAGTGTCAAACAAATGGGTGAAAATGACTAATGAAGAGAAATACAAAGCAGCGAGACTAGCCGCCGCGGCTGCTTGGGGCTTAAACGAATGGGACTCCATGACAAAATACGTTAATTTTCTACCAGAAAACACCCAAGACGGCGCTTTCTATAGGGCTGTTCTTAATATCCACAATGGAGAATTTTCCTTATCGAGACAATTTATTGACCAAGCACGCTCCTTGTTGGACTCTGAACTGACTGCCGTTGCTGGCGAAAGCTACCAAAGAGCTTACGGTGCCTTAGTAAATGCTCAGTTATTGGCAGAATTAGAAGAAGTGATTATGTACAAATCGGTTATGGAAAGAAGGGAAACTATTAGGCAAGCTTGGTGGACAAGGCTGCAAGGTGGACAGAGATTGGTAGAAGACTGGCGTAGGATACTTCAGGTTCGAAGCCTAGTTTTAACGCCACAAGAGGATATGGCCACGTGGCTCAAATTTGCGTCCCTGTGCAGAAAGAGCGGTGCGCCGCGGCAAGCTCATAAAACGTTAGTGATGTTGTTAGGAACAGATCCAAGTAAGAATATCGATATGCCACTTCCTACACATGAGCCACGGTTGACCCTAGCATATGCCAAACATTTGTGGGTTGCTGGTGATAAACAATTGGCGTATGATCAGCTTCAACGCTATGTGGACTCGACCGAAACAGGCGATGCTGAACATTGCAGGTTGCTAGCCCGATGTCACTTGAAACTAGGATCGTGGTGCGAATCTCTTCTCGGAATTAACGAACTTTCTATTCCCGAAATTCTGCAAAATTACGCAGCCGCTACAGTTCTGTCTTCCGATTGGTACAAAGCTTGGCATGCTTGGGCTTACATGAACTTTGAAACTGTTCTATTTTATAAACACCAGGATACAAACATTACTGGCGAAAAGCGACCTTCGCCCGAATGCATTCAGCAACATACAGTGCCAGCAGTAGAAGGATTTTTCAAGTCTATTAAGCTGTCCCACGGCAGTTCTCTCCAAGACACTCTGCGATTGCTTACACTATGGTTCGACTACGGCCACTACCCGGCCGTTCACGAGGCACTCGTTGAAGGAATCAGAACAATTGAAATTAACGTTTGGCTTCAAGTGATACCGCAGCTCATAGCTAGAATCGACACGCCGAGGGCGCTAGTCGGCAAGTTGATTCATTCTTTGTTGATCGATATAGGAAAATCACATCCTCAAGCTCTGGTCTATCCTTTGACGGTGGCTTCGAAGTCATCGTTCATTGCGCGTAAGAACGCTGCCAATCAAATTCTCAAATCAATGTGTACACACTCTAGTAATTTAGTCAACCAAGCTGCGATGATTTCTGAAGAGCTCATCAGAGTCGCGATTCTATGGCACGAGCAATGGCATGAAGCCTTAGAAGAAGCCTCAAGGTTATATTTCAGCGAGAACGACGTGAATGCCATGTTCAAAACCTTAGAACCTCTACATGCGATGCTGGAACGAGGCCCGCAGACGCTGAAGGAGGTGTCGTTCAGTCAAGCATATGGAAGAGATCTGAATGAGGCGCAAGAGTGGTGTAACCGTTACAAGGTAAGTTTAAACATCACTAACGTTTTTGATCATTTTAAATAGAACTACCCTGATTACAGCTATAAAATTGTGTCTCGAAAACCTATTAATAAATAGAATATCATAAGAAGACATATAGCATATAAATCGCCGGGTAGCTTGCAGCAGAAACTGCGTATCTGAATGCCCCAGAGGGTTGGTCAGGGCTTCGTCTCCGGCAATACCTTTATTCATTCCAAGACTAGACCCCATAAGTGCCTGCAGGACGACTCAACTCTGGTTCGCCTTGCTCGCCTTTTTTCGCCAATCAGAGGGGGGATGCTCGGTATATGTTCGAGGGGGTGACCGCTTTACAGTCATCCCTTCCGAGATGTGCCTAAAGGCGTGGCACTAATGAGCGGCTCTAGTGTGATTTTACGAGGACCTGGAGCCCCCCTTCGGTGCCGAAGATGACCGCTCCAGTGGTTTTAGCCGGTAGGAGTCCGGCATACCCCTTCGCCCTTCCCCGGGGTGAAGGAAGTTCCATGTAGAATATCCACTGGACATCAATAAAAAAAGGGGTATATGTTCGGAGGTGAAAGTTTCTAACAACGTTATAACGGCCGCTTCGAGTCTTCGAGACGCGCGATGGTGACACCCTTGCTGTACCGCTCGACACCACGAGCCGCTCACGGCCATTAAGAGGCATATATTCCACTATCTGCCACAGAATTAAATTTAAAGGTGAAAAGGTAGTCGCCATCGTTTCTGTTTACTTTAGGTTTTCAATCCATATAACACCCATTACAATAGACTTATCATTCTAGCGATCATCTCATGCAATAGTCCTACATCACCAGGATTCTTGACTGTATTTCTATAGTGCAGCCATAGAGATTTCCCGATTAACGTCCCATAATAATTTCGTATTACAATTACCTTTTTAGTTATGGAGCAAAGGATTTCCCCATGTCCGCCGCTCAAGGCCCACGATTACGGGCCTGATGAGGTCGTTATTTGCCCGCATCGGCTCTCGGGCCCCTGCCTGTTTGACCCATGTCCAGGATTACAACCGGTGAAGAGAGTCGTAGTAGAAATACTATCTCTATTATTGTAAAAGTAAACTTATTAAAAGTGTCACTTGTCTTGTCTGCAGGAATCGGGTCTAGTGCGCGATCTGAACCAGGCCTGGGACCTGTACTACCACGTGTTTCGGCGCATCAGCCGTCAGCTGCCGCAGCTCACGTCACTGGAACTGCAGTACGTGAGCCTACGCCTGCTCAACTGCCGCGACCTCGAGCTCGCCGTGCCCGGCTCCTACGTGCCCGACCAGGACCTCATCCGCATCGCGCACATACAGAGCAGTTTGCAGGTTAACTACATAATGTTGTACTAGCATCAGTCAAATCACCACTGCCGCACAGAGTCAGTTTAGACTCCGTTCCTGTTATGTTTGGAAAACCTATAGCATTCAGCCTTCTCTCAAGCAGAAAATATTTGTGTACTAAAAACGAAAGTATAATAAACAATATTCTACATTTTTCATTCTAGTTCATTAGACGAAAATTAAATTAAATCATGGAGTAGTAAACAAGGCTAAACAACCCAGTGATAGCCTAGTGATTGAACGCTTGCCTTCCGTACAGGAGGGTCTGAGTTCGATCTCTCTACAGCCTTTTCGGATTCATGTACAGATTAGAATTTGGTTATCACTTGAGTTAACAGTGAAGGAAAACATCGTGAAGGAAACCAAAAATGTTCTTAATGGTGTGTGTATGGTGGCATAGTGGACTAATGCCTAACCATTCTCATCGTGAGAAAAGGCCCGTGCCCTGCAGTGGGACAGTAATGGGCTGAATATGTAAATAAGGCTAGCAAAAAAGGTTGTTTTTGTGTCAATTTGTCTTCCTGGAATGAAACTCGTAAAACTAATGGTGCACCAGAAAAATTATCTGCACTTATTTCCTTCTTTTTACTGCTCCTGTTAAATATACCTCGTTTAACAGAAGATTGACAATGGTATACGAGTAGAACAAAAGTTAAAAAGAGGTACATACTAATAAAGTACAATGTTATCGGCAGGTTATAGCGTCAAAACAGCGACCACGCCGCCTCTGCATTCGCGGCTCCAACGGAAAAGACTACATTTTCCTTCTCAAAGGTCATGAAGACCTTCGTCAAGACGAAAGAGTCATGCAACTGTTCGGCCTAGTCAATACTTTACTTCAAGCCGACCCTGATACCTTCCGGAGAGACCTTGCGATCCAAAGATACGCTGTTATTCCCCTATCTACAAATTCTGGGCTGATTGGATGGGTCCCACATTGTGATACCCTACATTCGCTCATAAGAGACTACCGAGAGAAAAGGAAGTGTTTGTTGAATATTGAACACAGAATCATGCAGAGGATGGCATCGGATTTGGATAAGCTGATGTTGATGCAAAAGGTGTGTACCATTCTTAATCCTTAATATCACCAGGTTGGTATACCTTAGAGCACCAATCAGGAATTTATAGCGAGGACTTACTATATTTAAAATCTTTGCACATAGCTTCTTGTTAGCGTACCGTAATTAGATAAATTTGACCTATGTTGCGTCTACCAATGTTAATAGGCAAATTGGTGGAGTTAAGTAGGTAATCCAAGCTAACCCAAGCTCCAAATTACAAAAGTCAAGATGTTAGCTAAAAAATAGCTATTAAGTTATGTATAAGTTAAATTTAAATTCTTTATTTCGAGCATCTAGGCTCATAGACCACATAATGTCAATATAGCAGAAAAGTAAAATAAAAATAATAAATAACTACGACGATGGCGTGGTTAGTGCAGTGGCTGATATAGTCGACTGCTGCGCTCCGGGTCGCGGGTTCGATTCCCGCACGGAACAAATATTTGTATGATCTGCAGGTAGTTGTTCCGGGTTTGGGTGTTATTGTATGTGAAATTTGTGTAAACGCACCCACGACAGGAGAAATCCTAGTGTGGGGCAACGTTTTTTTAAAAAGAAAAAAAAAATTACAATATTAAACCATTAAAAATATTTGATCGTCAATATTTTTGCTAGGGGGCGGTTTAAAATTGATTGTGGAGTCACATCCAGTGGGCGAACATCGGGCTGTCCCACTTGTCGGTTACCGCGCCCAGGATTGTGTTGGTACTGCCGCGCCAGCGTCCGAGTAGTGACGCGTACTGTGTTCGGATGATGGCATGGGAGCCGTCCGCGAACATACCCGACGCGCTGCACAAACGCGGCAGCCCCAACAACACCCTGAATGTGCTGTTGTACTTGACACGCAGATCGCTGTATGTCCACTGCATATAGTCTACCCACAGTTTGCACGTGTAAAAGGATTGGCAGTAAGCCTTAAACAGCGTCACCTTCACCTGTGCTGTATACACCGTGCACACCTGCGGAATAACATATTACAGAGGACAGACAGCGACCTGCGCTCCCTTTCAATATCTATGTTGTTGCTTCTGAATTAGGAATATAGCACCACTGCATCTCCTGCAGATCTCATAAAAGGTGACTAAGAGACTGTAAACCAGCAGCATCCCTTCTGTGAAACAGACGCCATTCTGAGCTCACCAACCCACTTTTCAATCGTTGTAAGCAAATTGACGACACAATTGAGGAAATCTATAAGGGAGGGCTTTGTTCAGCCGTAGCGAGTTTTTCCGGTACGCTTAGGGTTTCATTTTAAGAGAGTCTTGTTTGTAAAGGCCGTATATTTTTCTAGGTTGAAGTCTTCGAACACGCTTTAGAACATACAGCAGGCGATGACTTAGCAAAGTTACTGTGGCTTAAAAGTCCGTCTTCGGAGGTTTGGTTCGAACGTCGCACGAATTACACCCGGTCGCTGGCCGTCATGAGCATGGTGGGATACATCCTGGGACTCGGAGACCGTCACCCTTCCAATATCATGCTTGATAGAGTCACTGGCAAGTTCCTACACATTGACTTCGGTGATTGCTTCGAAGTAGCCGTCACGAGAGACAAGTTCCCAGAGAAGATTCCTTTCAGATTAACGAGAATGCTCATCAATGCTATGGAGGTAAGATTTATAAGTTATAAAGAGTGGCAATTGATAATATCACATCTACAGGCTATGTAGTTAAAATGGGAGTACCTTAAAGATCAATTTTAGGACCATTTGTATATTATAATTGTTTATAGTGGACAGATTAGCAAGTAGTAATTAAAACGACTAAATACTTTTGAATATTTTGAATCGTTAAAGCGTTCTTATAACTATCATCATTATCATCATTACAGCCGAAAGACGTCCACTGCCGGACAAAACCCGCCGCAATAAATTTCCACAACGCCCGATATGGGTTTGTGTTGTGTGCTCATTGAAGGTTTTGCCATAATCACCACGTTTGGTAGACGGGTTGGAGATCGCAGTTGAGTTATAAATGTACTCAAAGGACCCAGCTGCCCAATCTCTGGCTAATCACATACTCGCCTTTTACGACACCCACGGATAAGATAGGGTGGTAACTCTAACTGGCGCCCAGAATCACTATCAAAAGATATAGTTAAAGTTATTGAAAGTTATTTCGTGTATATATTTTTACTTAGATGCGTCATACGCATCCTATCTTTCATGCATCATTGCATCGCTTGTGTCTTTGTCCATTGCATCGCTTGTGTCTTAAGCCAATCTTTTAGGGACTGTATCAATAATCCCATCGTCTTCCTCTCGTATATTGACTTGCATTATATATTTTCTAGGTGACCGGCATCGAAGGTACATATCGTCGCACTTGCGAATCAGTGATGGAAGTGCTGCATCGTCACAAGGACAGTGTCATGGCTGTGCTAGAAGCGTTCGTGTACGATCCTCTACTAAACTGGAGACTCATAGACGCTGGCCGCCGATCCCGAGCGGACGCTGAAGTCTGCTCCACATCAGACCCCGCGACTTCACCACAACCTAGTCGAAGCAGGATTCACATAGGACTGAACGATGCTCTTGACCAACCAGCGGAAACTAACCTGAACAAACGCGCGCTAGCCATCGTCAATCGTGTGAGGGACAAGTTGACCGGCCGCGACTTTCCGCATATCGATGAGATTGTAACAGTTCAGAAGCAAGTAGATCTGCTCATACAACAAGCCACCAGTAATGAGAACTTGTGCCAGTGCTATGTGGGTTGGTGCCCATTCTGGTAGATGCCGACTGAAAATGTGCAGACTCATTTTAAACTACCATAATTCTGTAATAGTAAAATCGCCAGGCTATTCCTGGCGATTTTACTTCAAGAAATGACTGATGAGTTTACTGCTAAGTCCAGTGAAACCTTTATAATCGATGCACGTAGATGTTATTTATCCAGTGTATTTAGGGGAAAGTTAGTGTATATTAAGCTATGGTTAGGTATCTAGTTGATAACATTCATATAATTAAGAAAATAAAATCGATACTTCTTCACTTAAAAATTGCCACGGCACATGGTAGCTAGTGCTCTGTATGAGCTCACGCCTCGTTTAGGATTTATTTAAAAGGTGACCAAGAGTCAAAACATAAACAAATTAAGTACTAATTTGTATGAGGGCAGATGGGGGGGAATGTTGTATGTAAATAACTATAGTAGATATATATTTAATTCGTGACTGTATTAAAAAAATCTGTTGACGCTACTGTAAGGCATTTATAACTGCACTGCAGCATTTATTCCTAACTCATATATACAAATAATTAAAATGTAAGTGTCTGCTTGTAATGTCATAATATCAGCTTTTTACTGAATTCATATGAAAGTATATACGGTACCTACAACAAAAAAACTATTTTCATTTTTTTTTGTTTGACAAACACAGTTGTTCCCGCTATTCTCCGACATGGCTTTACCGGTTTGTACGGGACTTTCACTATCAGATAGCTGATGTTATAAGGAATAACTTAGACTACTTTTATTTTAGAAAAATAATTAGGACTCCGCACAAAAAAAATCTCTTGAAATCTAATATATATATACATACTATGTCAAGTGTCTATGCCGAAGTACTCTAAATAACATATAAATAATCGCATTTCTTTTAAATTAAACGGAGGGTGAAACCGCGGGTACAAATAAGTATATTTAGCTCAGGAAATTAATTTGGGTATAGTGAAGTAAAATATAAGGCTATGACTTGGGTCAGTGGTGAGTTTCATCGCATTGCGGTCTGGAGTGCAATTCCTTAACCTGAAACATCCATACATCGTTAAATACAGAATTGAAATAACAGTGGGAACCCAGTTTGGTATTCCCTAAGACTCGTCTTCATGGGTCACCGCCTGCAACATGTCCTTGAATAGCTTTAATCATGTCATAGCATACACCAACTTGGTTTTTCACGGTCATTTTAATTCTGTATTGAAGGATGTATCTGTTTGACCATAAGGAATTGCAGCCCTGTTAATGTCGCCGGTCGCCGTACTACATGTATTTTATTTTCTGACGTAGTAAATGCAACACGATTTTACAGAATAACCAACACAATGTTACCGGCTTTATAGTTTGGGAAAAAAGTAAGGCTGTGGCTAGTTATGATTTAGAGAGACTAGAGAGTTTATTGATTGCAATCCCACGTAATCTACACATGTCATTAACTGGAAAATGCGCATAGATTTGGCTTCATCACAGTGAGTCCTATCTTGCTACAAATATTGGCATAAGTCCATTTACAGGGGGTGATTTTTAAATATAGACTTTAAGTTTTGTTTGTTATTAGATTTAAACAAACGATTTATGCGTTCATTTTTACGACATTTAATTATATAAGAAATGTGTTACAACACAATAACACAAAATTGTGCCTATATTGTGATAATATGATTTTTCATAGTTATGGAAAAGAAAAACGTAGCACGTCTTTACTTGTAAATAGGGTTTGTGCTATGTTTATTATGTCATAAACTAGGTTTAAATTTGTTTTTACACTGAATAAACGTTTTTTTGTTTTCTGATTGCATATTTCTATTATTTTCCTTTTAATTTAATGATATTGAAGACTTGCCCTATAATAAAATGCGTAAATCTTTTGAAACACACAATATTATACAGTGTTAGGGTACGTATGTACAGTATAACTTATCCAGTTTGTATTAAGGTGACATTTGCCTACGCGTGGCTTTGGTCGGCCGAAATTTCCATGCCTCAAACTTCAAACCTAAACAGAGACGGGGCCCGTCAATCAGTGACGGGCCGATACGATACCTGCCGGGGGTGCGTCTAATACTGACAACGCGAAAACCTCACCCCAGCCAGAGGTAAGTGGAAGAACGCCGTGGGGTTTTGGCCGATAAGTGTCCGGCATGCCCCTCCGCCTTTCCCAAGTCCATGAGGGTTTAAATTAGCTAAATGTTGAATAATGCCACTGCAAGATCTGCTCTCCACATAAGATCTATAGTAAAACACTCAAATCTTTTCTTTTCTATATAAAAATACATCGATAACGATTGTACACGCCAATGCGTAAACGAACTATAAGTGATTGTTACATGCTCTGATATCGCAAAGATAATAAAACAATTACCTTAACAAGGTCGTAACAATTTCCCATTATGATAAAACGGGATTAAATTGATAATAAGTTAGGTACAATTAAATAAGACTTATACAGGAAACGCTATTATATAAAAGCATTTGTGAGCTGACTTTTGTGTAGATAAGCCGAATGTGTAAGCAATGTCGCAATAATATTGCGATCATATTAAATGTCAAGTGTAAACATTACACCATACTTGTGGTACACTTGTTAAGTATTGGCGGTAGGTGTCTTATTGCTAGAGTCCGGTTAGGTACCGCCTCCGGGGGGCGTGGTTCGTGGCCCTCTATGAGGCGGCTGTAGAGTCATCTCGACTGACTCTCACTAAGAGTCTCTCAGGCATCCAGCGCTGCTGAACTAAACTTCTCGGTCTGCAGCGCAGAGTGGCTATACGGATCGCACGAGGATGTCGGACGGTATCCTGCGAGGCAGCAACTTTCCTGGCGCGCTTTCGGACTTTCGATATACTGACGGATATGGTTTTGTGAGGCTATGATTACAGACGCTCCCTCCGCCAGAGCGGCGAAAGCGCGCCCCCAGGAGCGTTCGATAGGCTAAGGTGGCAAGAAGATGAGGTCAGAAGAGAAGAAGGCGACGACGCGTTCTTGAGAACGGGGACAAGCACCAAGTGCGTCGTCGAGGCCGTCGTGTGCCGTCTTCGGAGCCTGGTTCAAGAGGAGCGACCGCGTAACCTGCCGCCTGACGCAGGTTTTCTCCGGACACGTTTGTTTCGGTGTGTACCTGCACCAGATAGGACGCGAGGTCACGGCACAGTGCCACTGTGGAGCATCTTGCTCCGCAGCGCGGGATCGGAAGAGGGCCAATCCGGAGAAGGAGGTACGGCGCCGGGGTGACGACCGTCCCGGGGCGCCCATGTCCCACACGCCTGAGCTCCCTTTTTATTGGTCTCCCGGTGAATACTATTCCTACTGGCTTAAACCATCGGAGTGGTCATCAGAATGCAGAATGGGGACTTTGCGTGCTCATACCGAGTGACCCCTGGGAAGATGGCGGCCCGCACGTGGTCACGGGGCGATCTCTTTTTCAGCCGCCTCCCGTTCCCTGGGTGACCGCTTTACAGACGGGACGAGACGGAGACGGGCCTTAAGGCGTGGCAACACTGGGTGGATCCGGTGCGTTTGTCCTTTGGTACCGCAGATGACCGTTCAGGTGGTTTTAGCCGGTAAGAGGCCGTGATACCCCTCCGGTCCTCCTCGACGCGGAGGAAGTCCATGATAATATACAAACTAGAGAAAAAAAAGGTACCACCGCAGTGCAGTGCATTCTATAGCAGTAGTGTTTAAACCTTACAGTGTTCCGGATCCGGTAGCTATAGTGACCTTACTTCGCATAAGAGATTAAATAATTAATGTCTAGAGGTTATAACAAACGCAGTTTTGTGGGTGCCACGCAGGCGTAGATCTGGGGAGTATTACAATTGCTAAAATAAATATAATTTCGAAGACCAATTGGATATGCCCTACCTGCAGTGACCAAAACAATATAGGAGGGGATAACAAACAAGCTATCCCTATAGACTTGGATCCAAACATTATCCTGCGGAAAAAACAAGAACTAATAAGCGATAACAACGGTTCCTCGCAAGATGTAAAGTAACTAATGTCTGAAATTAAGTTCCTAACCGCCGAACTCTCGTCGCTTTAAGCAAATCTGAGGAAGCTACATTCTCCCTATCCCGCTGCCATGAAAAAAAGTCTGCCGCTAGTATCAAGGCACTGGAACACTATGCACAGCAGAATTTTGTTCTACGAGCCACTGTTGCCCAACTGAAGATTGAGAATAATGTTCAATCCCAAAACCAACACCGGAATGAGCTCGAAGTATCCGGCATTCCTGTATCGCAAAATGAAAACCTTTGTCACATTGCACTGCTTACGGCTTATAAAATTGGTGTAGACTTAAAGGAAAACGATATTTACTGGATAGAAAGAGTTGGGCCTAAACGACCACCACCTGAATAAGACCAGAACGAGTCTGGAAGGAAAGTGCCACGACCTGTAGCTATTCGCTTACTGCACCGGGGCAAACGTGACCAAATCCTGAAAGCCCCAAAGATAAGAGGTAATTTTACTAGAGTCCAATGGACCACCGTTAAGGGTATTTTCAATGAAAGGCTCACTAAAGAAAACGGCACTTTATTTCGTGCTGCACGCACAAAATTTAAGGATCTGGGTCTGACTCAATGTTTCATCAGTCATGGTACTGTCTACATCAGGAAAATAAATAATAGTTTAAGAAAACTAAATAAACACGCTTTTGTAGATAACCGAACTAAGTAGAAAATAATTCAATAATACAATGGAGTGAATAACAAAAATAAACAATATTTTAACAAATTTTTTAAATTTTTGTTATTCACTCTATTGTTATTTTACGCATAATGAAGAGGCTTGCATCTCTAGTTGTTTAACAAGATGTTTAAATCTTTAAGCAACTGGATAGTTGAACCACTCACCATCATTGTTAATATGAGCATTGCCTTGGGAAAGTTGCCTAAAATCTGGAAAATGGCTTTGGTCTGTCCAGTCTTTGAAGCTGGGGTCAAAGAACTCTTCCACCACTCATTTACTCAATTTAGAGGAAATAATTTAATGTGTAACCCGGTCGATGTCAAGCTCTTCTGAGTACTATATTCCTTGATGTCAAGCTAGCCACTGAGTGACATAAGGCCGGGCATATGGCTATAGCCATATGTTGAGTGGCTACTAGTGCGCACCCCACGCTTTTTACATTTATTTTTGTTATTCACTCTATTGTTATTTTAAACTTATTGAAAATTATTTTCTATTTTTTAGTTCAGTTATCTACAAAAGCGTGTTTGTTTTTGGTTTTTTTTTTAACTATTATTTATTTTCTATTTTTTAGTGCGGCTAAATACAAAAACGTGTTTTTTTTGTTTTGAGCATGGCTGTATGTCCATGTTGCCTATCCATAGTCTAATAACTCCGGGTAGTAATTATTTACCCAAGCATCTTCCTTTCGACGTTTAAGTAAACATATTCTCATAAGCAAATAAAAACAAAAACAAAAAAAAAAACATCATCTGAAGAATGAGATGAAAATTAAGAACCACTGAAAAGAAAAGAAAATCTTTATTTATGAAGTTGGGCACGACACAGGAGAATACCTAGTGTGGGGCAACGTATTAAAAAAAGAGTATGTACTTAGGTATGTACATATACTGGATTTCATGGGTTTATATTTTTTTGCAATTAACACTGATGATTTTTCTAAAATAAAAGTAGCCTAAGGTATTCCGTATAACATCACCTATGCCAGTGGAGCCCGTAGAAATCGGTTCGAGTACAGCCTTCTGTCGCAAGCCCTTGATCCAGCCACCTAACGAGAGCCTCTCTAGATGGTGGTCGAGGCTCTTGGCAATTAGGCCTTTGGATGTCACTGTTAGAACTTGCAAAAGGAGAACCTATTTGCTAGAATAAAAAGATAGTTAAATATTATCTATGTATACTTCCTTCTTCTCTTCTGTCTCTTCACTGAACTGAAAATGCACGTAGTTATTTTGTGACATGTATTAAATAAAAGTAAAGAATAATATCCACTGCGATTTTAATATTCGTTAACCCAACCAAATAAATAATTCTAATAGGTTATGGGCCCAGTCTGGACTGAGACAGAATTGCCAAAAGGAAAACAATTAATAGATACAAAATGGGTATTTCGCACAAAAGAAAATGGAGTTCGAAAAGCAAGACTAGTAGCAAGAGGATACAAACTAATAGAAGAACAAGATTTTGGGAAGAATTATGCACCAGTTGCAAGAATTTCAACAGTTCGAGTTGTACTAGCACATGCAGTACAAGAATCATGGAAGATCAGGCAATTAGATGTGCCAACTGCATTCTTAAACGGAAAATTGGAGAGTGAAGTTTATATTAAACCACCAGAAGGTATTGAGGTACAAGGAAATAATATATTAAAGCTAAACAAGGGACTATACGGATTAAGAGAAAGTCCTAGATGTTGGAATCAAAGATTTGATGACTACATACATACCATAGGATTCGAAAGATCTCAAAACGATTTTTGTCTATACATCGGAAAAGAAATTAATGTTTGGCTGATAATTTATGTGGATGACATACTATTAATTGGCAACGATGAAAATCTGGAAAATATAGTAAATGTCTTGAAAAGAGAATTTAATGTGAAAGATTTTGGAGAAATAAAAAACGGTACATTTTTAGGGATGGAAATAGTTAGAAAAAATGAAACCTTGAAGATAACACAAGAAAAACAAATTATGAAAATGTTAGAAAAGTTCAAAATGAGTGATTGCAACGGGGTAAGTACACCACTAACCAAAGGATTCCAAGCAAACTTGCTTGAAGAAATTGAAGATGTCCCATACAGACAAATAATAGGAGGTTTGATGTTTATATCAACTGTATCGCGACCAGACATAGCGTTTGCTACATCATACCTGAGTCAATATCTTGACAAACCGACTAAAAGTCTATGGATTCAAGCTAAACGAGTGTTAAGATACTTAAAGAAGACTATAGATGTTGGACTATTGTACGAGAAACATGAGGGAAAATTCAATTTGGTAGAGACATATTCAGATGCTGACTGGGCAGGTAACCATACAGATAGGAAAAGTGTAACAGGGTCTATTACTCTTTACAACGGAAATGTTGTCGCTTGGTTATCCAGGAAACAGGGTTGTGTTTCACTTTCAACCGCTGAGGCTGAATACGTAGCAGCTGCGACAAGTGCGTGTGATCTTTTGTACGTAAAAGGATTATTCTGTGATTTTAGTACGAGAGAGAGTATGAAAGAGAGAAATTTAAAATGTGTGTTGTATATGGATAATAGAGGAGCTATTGAATTAACAAAATCTTTTGAAAATAGCAAGAGAGCAAAACACATCGATATTAAAACTCATTTTATAAAAGACCTAGTAATAAAGAAAGTTATAAAAGTTGAATTCACTAGTTCTGACAACAATTTATCTGATCTATTGACCAAACCACTTTCTAATGAAAAATTTAATTTACTAAAAGCTATGTTGAATATTGTTTGAGTTAGAGTATATGTTTGATATTGTAAATTGTAATGTTAACGATTTAAATTCTGAAGAAGTTCAAATCGAGGTGGGGTGTTAGAACTTGCAAAAGGAGAACCTATTTGCTAGAATAAAAAGATAGTTAAATATTATCTATGTATACTTCCTTCTTCTCTTCTGTCTCTTCACTGAACTGAAAATGCACGTAGTTATTTTGTGACATGTATTAAATAAAAGTAAAGAATAATATCCACTGCGATTTTAATATTCGTTAACCCAACCAAATAAATAATTCTAATAGTCACAACTATCGGCACTATGATTACAGAGTCCAGATCCCACATGTCGACAATCTCGTGTGGCCATTTTAAGGAACTGGGTCAGCCACATACCTATAATACGATTCCACAAGTTTGTACTTTAGAGCAAGTTGCTGGTGGATGATCCTGGCTACTTGGTTATGCCTGTGCAAATATTCGCCGTTAGCAAGAGAACAACCAGAAACTATATGTCTAACTGATTCACCAGGACGGTGATATGCCCGACAGATGTCTACGGTGCCATCCTTAACAATACATTTCCGGTAGTTGTGGTTGGTTGTTGTCAAGAAACTCATAACCTAAGAAATAAAAAAAGATCCGCAGACTTTGTAAAAAGGTACTCAATCAGGTCAATCTATTTTGGAAGCGAATTTTATTGGTAGTCATGCTAAAATATTAGATTCACCGTTATCATCATCACCGGTTCAGCTTCAGCCGAAGGACGTCCTCTGCTAAACTAAGGCTTCCCGATATATTTCCACAACGACCGGTGGACATGCCACATGCATCCAACGGCCCCACCCGACCTTAAACCAGGTCTTCTGTCCATCTCGTTGAGGGCCACCCCACGCTCCATTTTCTGGTGATTAGTCTGAGATCATTTCTGCCGGAATTGGGCTAAAACGCTACAGGGTTCATACGAGCAGTGAATTTCAATGTTTAAGTCAGATACAACTACTAACATCTGTAAATATGCATTTGCATATAGGTAATCGGTCTCTATCAATGTATAATGCATGTGCATTTCGCGAATCTATGTCGTTTCCCGACTTTCACATAAGAGAAGCCGGAACGTAAAAAGCCATTAGAGAAAGAATTTTTATATATCTACGTAATCTTAATTATTTAGCCGCGTTGTCTGATATTTGGGGGTATAAACAGGGTTCAAGTCTCTACATGATTATAATACAGACACAGAAATGTAAGAACAGGTGGTTTGTTTTCTTCTGCGATCATAAATGCCCTGACCTACTTCCGAAAATTGGGATTTAAAGGTGAAAATTCCACGTGGTCGATGTCGCGTGCAGAGCTAGTTAAGAAATAAAAATATTGGCACACCCAAAACACCTTCTCATTGCAAAAACTATACACGTCTTGATCTAGTGCGCGCGCAAGTGGGAATTTATGAACATATTGAGATATCAGTATTCTGTTAATACTATAAATGTGAAAGGTTGTGAAGATGTTTGGATGTTTGTTACTACATCACGCTGAAACGGCTTGATTTGAAAAATATTTATCACACAGATAGACCCGGATTAAAATGCAAGCAACTTTTTATACCAAGAAAATAAACAAATCCCGAGGAATGCGCGATAAATCTTTCTGGGATAAGTTGAATTATACGCGAGCGAGTGGCCAGTCTCTTCTACTATTAATTAGATAAATAGGTAAATAGGGAGTGGTGAGAGGATAACCTTGGAATTATTCATATCAGAAAGATGAAAACTGGCAACTATTTGCAGAAATTTACAACAGTTATCACAAAGAGTGCAGTGTTAGGTTAGGTTAGTTAATCCTTTATCAGTGGTTTATTTTATATATATTTACAAGCTGATAATGGTGAGAAAGCTGTCGTACCCATGTTACTCTCTCTCCATATTATACTCTTCGGAGCCTAGCTCAAGAGACGCGAGCGCGTGTCACCTTTCGCCTGACGCAGGTATTCACCGTAGGCCCGTGTCAAATAGGCCGAGAAGAGACGACCGGTTGTCACCACTGCGGAGACTGTCCGGAAGACACGAGGGCGCTGCGTTGCCCAGGCTGAGTAACGACCTCTCGCTTCCGGCCGTGGTTCAGTACATCGTCCGGAGTGAGAGCGCGTGGGATGCTGTCGCCTCCTTTTGTAAGGACGTGGTGCAAGCAAAGGAGGCTGCAGAACGGGGACGGGAGCAGACCACCTCGCAAAACGCATCGGCCGCATCACAGGCGGAGGGCGTTGAATGATCTCCGCGGATCCTAATGCTCTATGAGTGGCAGCCTGCTGGCAACGAACTAAGGGCAGTCCTTCGGCCGAACAAAAACAGGCCCGAGAAAGTGGCGCGTGTGTTTTACCCTCGCCTCGCTGAAGATATGTGCGGCCGGCCAGGTCGCACAGAGATGGGACCTGTCAAACGGTGACGGCCCGTTACCTGCCGGTGGTGCGGTCAAACGCGACAAGGCGAACATCTCGCCCCCAGCCAGAGGTAAGTGGAAGGACAAATTGGGGTTTTAACCGGTATAATCCATCACCCATCCACCCTTCCAAAGGGAACCCATGAGGATTTCTCGACGACAAAAAAGGTATTCCCCGTACACGTTTGACGGTTACAGGGTCAAAGAGGGTTCCAGGTTCTCAACAAGATCACACTAAAGCAGCCCACTGGTGCCTAAGGCACATCTCCGAGGGGATGACTGTAAAGCGGTCACCCCTCTAGGGGGATTAGGCGCTGTGCACATGGCGGCACGTGTCCACATGCACGCCGCCGTATTCGCGGGGGTTTCCTTATTTGAGCACGCAGATTCCCCAATTTGTGGACCTGCGACACTGGCCACCGGCGTTTCGGTGCGTACTTACACGGGATAGGACGTGAGGTCACGGTACAATGCCACCACTGTGATAGTGACCAGGATACCGCACAGCACACGCTCGAGGCGTGCCCTGCGTGGGCTGCCGAGCGGCGGATCCTGGTCGATCAGATCGGGCAAGATCTCTCTCTGCCAGCAGCAGAAAGTAAGTAAAGTAGCAGTAGAAATAAAAGCTATGACTATCTATGTTGAACATAACCATTAATTTTACCTCACAAACTATAGGTATCTTTAGTATTTATTTGAAAATTTATTAAAAAAATATACGCAAGTTCCCAGACTATGTAACACCCATTGCAATAGATACAATATTTAATCTTGCCAATTGTATTAGTGTCTATGTCCTACACCTCCCGACAATCTGTGCCTGTGCTTTATAGGATAACGAGCCAACGAGATTCAACAATCATATTAGATATAAAAGCCCATTTCATTCATTTTGATCATATTTTTCCAATATAGGCCTCTGCGTGTTGGACCCATGCCCTCACGTAAGTCTTTAATCACACCGGTTTTCTCCTAATATTTATAGAACAAAAATAACAAGACTACAACGCTCGTAATGAATTCTGCAACACTAACGCAATCCCCTTATGCGTGAAGAAAGCAATTGTTTCCAGAGCGGGCCAGTCATTTCAAACAGATATACAACGCTGTTTGGCGCAAGGGGTATTCAATCATAAAGCACTACCTAATCAACGATCGTTTGACTTAATCAGTTAGCCGGTGACTGCAGAGAGCGCTGGGTGTCCCCATAGCTACTTCGCACGATTTATTACGCGAAAGCGCGCACATGGATAATTTCGAAATTGTTGATTTCAGCTCTTTGAGTAAGTGTTGTAAATTTTACGAACAAGACTTATTTTCGTGTAATTTATTTTAATACAAACACGTTGTGTTTAATTCTTTGAAATAATGCTGTGTTGTGATTAGCTATTTTTGCATGACTACTAATAATAAGACTAATGGCCTAGATTCCAAATAGTTGGTACAAAGACCATAACAGATATTTAAGTGACTAGAATATTGATAGAACTGTGGCAGCTAACCGGTTACTCTTCAAGTTGACTCATTCGAGTATGCATGATAGATCAATACGGAAATACTTGCTATTTCCTTAAACATATATAATAATTAATATAGATATCAGATAAGGCTTATACCTAGCAGCGGCGTAGGAGTTGTTATCCTATTAGAATAATGAATCATTAAAAATATCAAGGATCACGATGAATTTTATTTATAATCTATCATGAAATCATTCTTATTTTTGTAGGTTTTTACTAGCAAAATGTCTATTTTGATGGCCACGAACTCTGTTACACTACGCCTGCATATTAACATGTGATAGATAGGGGCAGTTGTCTAAACAATTACATAATTATATTTTCCTCGTGTACTTTCCATATGTTTCTATAAAACGTGCCAACGTTACAGTCGAAACTGCAAAAAACAATAATTAATTTATGTTCACGATCAGCCCATAAACTCACTTCGACTAGTAAAAGATGGCTAGTTAGTTACATCTATAAGTGTCGTAGAGGCCTTGTTGGCCCACACAAGGGTTTCTCCTGTATCGTAGAAACAGTTAACAGACATAAATCTCACATGCACAAACATCCGGACCCGAAACAACTATCTGTACAAGTGTACATCATACAAATACTTGCTTCGCGCGGGGATCGAACCCACGACACGTAGCGCACTGCATTATTTCGATCCAAAATTGTATAAGTTGTTAAAACCGAAAAGGTTAATGTTTTCAATTAAAACCGAACTGCTAATCTCCTTCCTTATCGGTGTAGTTTATAACGATAAGAATTATATATTAATCATTGTTTTTTATCGATTCACAGGTGAACCTGTACAAAATCTGCTCAAAGCAGCGGCGGAAGTCAGGAAGAGGGCATACTGTCCATATTCTAACTTCGCCGTAGGTTGTACGATTTTTACTGAAGATGGTAAAATTTATACAGGATGCAATATAGAAAACTCGACATTGTCGCCAACGATGTGCGCTGAGCGCACGGCCCTAGGGAAGGCGGTGAGCGATGGATACTTAAAGTTCAAGACAGTGGCGATTGTGGCACACCAAGAGGAATTCACCGCGCCATGCGGAGTTTGCAGGCAGTCACTTAGTGAATTTTGCGGTTCAGATGGAGATATTCAAATATTTCTAAGCAAACCGACATTTGACAAAGTGCTGTGCACCACGTTATCTAAACTGTTGCCTCTGTCATACGTGAGCTATAAAAAAGATAATATTGTAACCTAACATATGACACCTATCCCATTTTGAGTAAGGTGCTATCTTAAGTTAGTCAGCGGTCTAACGTAATGGACGCTAAAAAAGACCTGAAATGGTAAGTGAAATAAAAATATACAAAAAGCTTCAACAGTTTTATTGCGCACTGTATTTACAAAAACTTATATAACTAATAGTATGGGTCCAATATACAGCGTAATGGCAACGCGTTTAACGTGAAGCATTCAGTAAGTAATACTAAATATGGTATATACAATAACAGAACCAACAACGAACTTTCGCATTGGAGAATAACAAAAATACAATTATAGGTGAAAGTTAAAATTAAATGCTGATACAAGATCATAAGTTATGTCGTTTTATTGTTACGATAACAACCACGTAAGCATGTGTAGCGGTAATTATCACTTCTTAGCATCACGAGGGCTAAGTTGCTTCATACAGCGAAAATGGTGCACAAGCTAAAAACATACGTAAAAAAAAACGATCAACAAGAATGTTACACCTCAAGAAAAAGTAATAATGCCCTAGTCGAACATTCCTGTCGTCTATTCTTTTAACCAAGGAATTCGATTAGTAGAAACCATTTCAGGAGTGGAGTCAGTCTCGCTGTTTGCGACGCCTTAACCCCTTATTGTACAAGTAGTGACTGTTAGCGCTGCAAAGAACTTGCGACGTTTATCACAAGGACGGTCTTCGTGCTTAGTAAACATACAATAGTGCCGATTTAGCTAATACTTTTCAACTCTTTTTTACATGTTAATCATCAACATTTGAGACGTTAACTGTAAATAAACTGGATGAGACCTTAATCAAAAAGATAAAGTTAGTGTGTAGCGTTCGTTAAGTGCATTTTATATACGTAAAAACAAATGGATTCTATATTTAATTTATTTTTATTCAATATTTACGTGCAGAAAATACTTTTTCTTCCCAAAAATAGTAAATGATCACCAAAATTAAAACACCGTTATATTAAAAAAATAAATTTATAGCCAAATAAATATCAAACCTTTGGTTACCTATATATTAATTAATACATGAAGAAAAATGTTTGTACCCCTTTATATGCATGCACATTGCGCGCACGGAGGAACGTGAGATTTGGCTTAGTTAAAGTTCATATGGAGGAGAAGCAAAGAACGTAAAAATTTATGTTTAAAAAAAAACGAATTACGTGCGAGTTTTGATCATTGGGCGACCACTTGTTCCAATTAAAGCTATGCGACTCTGAAAAAATGTTCCCAAAAATAGTGAATACTTACATCATGTGTTGCTTCACAAATCAAATAAAAATGTTGTTACCAAGAGAAGGCGTCTAGACTTTAGATTTAACAACGTGTGCCTCTTGAGTAGGTCATGGTCGGATGGAGAGACGAAAACAACGTAATGCATGGCTTTCAAAAAAATACTTTTTCAATACAGGCTCAATATTCGTTGTAAAAGGGGGACTCTATAATATGGGTAGATGGGGGGGGGGGGGCTCATGTTCCCAAAATTGAGCTCTGGGGTACCCCGGAAGGTCAGAGTATCATAATTAAATCCGTTGACTACAACACGCTGAGTCCTGTTCGAAACATAAGCAGACAACCGTCACAATCACCAATATTTTATTTGTGGTCCACATTCACAAAAATTACCCCACACTTAATATTTATACATTTCTTTTATGGGCACTTTTTTGGTGTTCATTATTGTGTTTTTGGGAAAAGTATTTAAGCACTTTAACCACCTAGAGACTGAAAAGTCAGAGGTCTCAATATTTATTTTGATACCAAAACAAATACTAACTAGCGATGGGAAATTATTACTAAAAACAATCCAATAATTCGAGTTCGATTGCTCCGCTTACTCGATTAAAATCGAATAACAATCAGTGGTCTTCGATTGTTATTCAGCGCTGTGCGCGGATTACAATTGGCAAATTGCCAAAATGGCGTATGTAATGTTTGCCGTCTGCTTTGGCATCCTGCTTTGCCAACCTTTTGTTTAGACACGCATGTTGACGTACGTTTATTTGACGTCATATTGAAGACTTACTTGCAATTGTATTCGATTGTTCATTTTCATTGTATTGTTATTCGGTGAAGGTGAATAAATTGCCAATTGAATACACGATTTTTAGTATCAATCGCCGATCACTAACAAACCTACAGTTAAAACCAGTTTCATTTTGGTTAGTCACAAAACTGATATTACAATAAAACAACAACAGAAGTAATGTCAGGTTGGCACTAAATAATAATATGAACCCGGTTTAATAAACTAATCACAGGAAAGGCAAAATTAAATGTTCGTAAGCCTCAAATTAATTGATTTTAAAGTATGTTTGTAAATTAGGAATGGGGAACTGAAGGATACTGTGATTGAACGAGATAAATATACTTGAAACTAAATTTTATGTTTTTTTTTCTATAATTCTCGTCCATCATTGAGATGCCTCTAATGCTTTTTAATACATAAACAGAATAAGGTTTAGCAATTTCAAACAAGATTCTGTTGTAGAACCAAATCGGTACCAATGTAATGGATATACGATCATTATTAAGGGTCAAGTCCGTATTGGTGGTATACGTGGTTAGTGAGACTAAACACCCGTAGTTGACGACAGGCTTACACTTGTTTTTTGCACTATAATTCGGTGGTAAATAAAGGTAAAAAATACTGTAATTGTCGAGTAAATGCTACATCGCCTTCCCATACACAATAATATTGTTCAAAATCTAAAAACATGCACTTTTTCTCAAGAGTTTCAATTTACTATTTATGAATTATCGTTGTGATAATTTATATGACGAAAAAGATTCGACCTTAATCGAATCAAAGAAAGTCCTTATTTTTACTTAAATAAATATGTGTATGTCCACTTTAGTTTTTGTATTTAAATTTGAGACATATTTGGTATGGTGAGGAAATACGTCATAAGTTTATATGATAGAATGATGTGTGGAACAAACCTTTTTTTATTGGCCGCTATCTATACACTTATACTACTCACTGGTAGTAAGGGCATCCTGGCCTGACCGACAAAGCACGTTTTGCGTAATTCTAACTCATAATTAACATAAACAAACTATAACAAACTTATAACTTAATTTTCTTAATAAATACTAATATCATAAATGTAATATTTATACTTATTTAAGTGACTATATTTTTACATTATAAACACGGTTATATAAGAAGGTGCAGATAGAGATTACATTTATAATCGTCATAGTAATAAAACGATGTTCACCTGACATAACGTCAGTATTTACATTAAAATATCGACTTTATGTAATCACTCATTAACGCTTTAAGCATTTTCAAATAATATGTGAAGTCCGAGTTTCTTAGCTCTTTTAATTTAATCAAACTTACTGTGCCTTTAAAGAATTAATGACGTAAATAAAAGTTTCAAGCACATTTGCTTTTAAAGGAACTTATTTACTCCTTTATATGTTAAATAACATAAAAAGTTTTTTTACATAGCTAAACAAAAACGGACTTTGAAATAAATAGGTACCTAAAGTTCAACTTACAGTTACCAGTAGGGACACCAGCCGATATAACACTGACACAAATTCTCATTGTTCGTCGCCTGTTTGATCAGCAAGTCCACTTGTTTGGGAACGCTCACCACTGCCTCAACGTGAGGGAAGTCTCTTCCAGTCAACTTATCTCTTATCCTATTAAGGATCGATAGAGCTCGTTTATTGAGGTTCGCTTCGGGGGGTATTTCAAGAGATTCATAGTGTAGGTGGTTCCGGCTTCGGCTGGGAGGTGTGTAGGACGAGTCTATGTCTGAAGAGAAGGAGGACTCTGTGAGGGAGTGGTGTTCGTTGTCAACGAGGCGCCAGTTGAGCAGCGGGTCGTAGACAAAGGCCTCTAACACGGCCATCACGCTGTCTCGGTGCTTGTGGAGCACGTGCATCACGGACTCGCACGTCGATCGATACGTGCCCTCAATGCCCGTCACCTACGGGAAAAATTGTTTATAAAATGCGACATTAGTATAAAAACATACGGCAACAAATCCAGCTGTCCCCCAACTTGGTCCCTCAGCGATGCCCTAAGCCGAGAGTCCGGGTCACAGTCCCGTAGGAGGTACCCTTAGCTGCAGTAACTTAGCTTGTAAGTTTTATGCCTGGCTTGCGGGACTTTCGGTGTTACCATATTATCCAGTTAAGCAGCAACAGCTCCATCATATAAAATAGCGCCAGTAGCTAAACAATTGACTTTGTGCGCCAGGTGTATCAGGTTCGAAGCAGCAAGCAGGCACGGATTTTTTTCCCTTGATCTACAGTAACTTACTGCTTATGTTTTATTTGTGGTATGTCTGTTTGTGGATGTGAGAATTATGTCTGTATATATGTCGCATGCAGCGGATATATTTTAAAGACACTTTATTGGCATCGAAATATAAAAAATAACAACAGAAAATTGTTCTTAGGACTTCGGTGAGTGTGATTTTCATACGTTTAGATATTCGGGAAGTATTGAATCGCCAGGGTGACCTCGACGCTGGATAATTACTGATTCACTTGACCACCCGTTGCACCACGCCGAGCACGATAGATGAAAGTACACATATACATCACAGATTTATTATATGATATATGTTGTGAGCGTCTACAGGCTTTAGGTCATGTTTAAATTGTCCATTGTTTCGCAGTCTCAGAATATCCTATTTCTTTATCATCTCTTCAATAATAGTGACCACTCAATCATTCTAAGGGTCGACGGGGAATCACATAAAACAGGTTGTTGACGCGTGTTCTCTAAGAAAACAGACGTCCGATTATTTGGCCTTTTAATTTATCATAAGCGTGTGTATTGAAACACTAGAACAATTTCAAGCTCGAGTGCCTCTCAATTGACCATTTAGTGTACCACCACTAATGACCACTAAAGTATTGGGATAGCTTGCTAATCGAAGAACATTTCCTTGAGCTTTGAAACAAGACAGCCCTAAGAAAGAATTTTGAAGTGAAAACTTTTTTTACCGCGGTACGCATATTTTTAGATGAGATAAAATCTCTGGACTTGCGACACCGTTACGAGACGCAGCTATAGTGTGTGCATACATGCATGTACATATAGCAGACCGCAAACGTGTCTAGATAAATAAAAAAAATAAGTTTTCACTTCTGTCGGCACTCCCGGAATGCAAACCGTATTCTTTTTTCTATCGGCTTGACATTTACTGCTTATTGGAGCTGTAGCTGCTTAACCAGACAATATTGACAAAGCTAATTAGTAAAGGTCTAGCCGGGTAATAACTTAAAAACTAAGCAACACAGCACAGAACGTCTAGGCTCCTTTTTTTTAAATAACCCGGTGGAAAAAATTACGTCACGCACTTCCTCCATCCCGGGGAAGGGTGAAGGGGCATGCCCGACTTCTACCGGCTAAAACCAGTGGAGCGGACATCTTCGGCACCGAAGTGGGGCTCCAGGTCGTCGATACAATCACACTCGTGCCACCCATTGAGCCTTTATGTAGATCTCGGAGGGGATGACTGTAAAGCGGTCAATCCCTCTAGCCATGGGGAGATATCTCAGGAGAGATTGTAGAGGATCCCCCCGAAGCCCCGCAGTACGCTGTGCTGCGCACGCGGTGGCACATAACCACCGCCACCTTCCTGGGGATCATTCGGTACGAGTACGTAGATTCAGGGCGTCTAGGCCTTAGTGGAACTCAGACTCGACTTAGGGCGTTGCTGGGAGAGGGGGACAAGCTAGGAGACTACATCAGGAATGATTTAAGAGCCCTTAAACTCCTAAAGTCATATCTAAGTGATAGATCGCAATACACAGGAATCTTAAGGAAATGTTCTAAGAGTAAATTAGAGACTACATATGCCTATCTCAACCAAGACACATAATATACGGTGTGCCCCAAGGTAGCATGTAGGGACCGCTACTGTAATTAATATGTTTATAAGGCGTCTAAAACAATTGACAACAACAAACATGTCCTAAATGGAATTCAACTTACGAATTTAATTGATTATTAACATCTTGATAATTAAAAGATAACAGCCTAAATATCTTCCAAAATCATATTAGCATAATATCAACAATTTAACTCAAATGTGTTACCGCAACAAAGCCCAAACAATTTTTTTTACAAATGCAGGCACTGTTTTTTGAGCGGCGTCTCGCATTCATTTCAGGGAGATGTCGTAGTCGGCTGGGAAGCAGCATGGCCTCCAGCCTGGTACAAATTCGCGCGCTGTTATTGCTATTGTTGATGGGGTTGTTTATCAGACGGATTTTTTTCTCTATTATGGCCTCTTTTGATATGTTATCGTCCTCAAATACATCTTTAATAAAATTCAAGGCAAATTGCCTTTTCAGTTGTAATATGAGAGAATAATACTAAGATCATATTTTTTATAAATACTACATATATTGTCTAATTACAGTATTATTCAAGTTTGTGTGAGACTGGTGGCTAAGCTAGGCCGAAGCCTGTGTTTCAGGTCACCAGGCCTCCATTCCAGAAGTCAAATTTTGCTCTTTCATAAACTGCCAAGCGAAATGTTTCCATTTTCTTCTTCTTCGTGTATCTAATTTTATCAAGTTGTATTTTCTTGTTATAGTTCTCTTGATAAATAGTCTCTAATACTTTATTAAGCCCCGATACTGGTTGATTTTGTCCTTTATAACCCAGTTATCATCTTGCATCCCATGAATGCACTTTCGCTGCAGACAACATCTTGATATAACAATAAACTCATTGTTCTAATAAAATGTGTATATTATGGCTTTGATACACCCAATATTCGATTTATCAAAATGCCGTTTAAATTTTTCTCATCTTTATTTTACCTTGACGAATACATAGTTGTGATATATGCAGATAGTTCACATATTCTGAGCCTTACAATGATTGCACAGAGTTGGAGGTGTTTAGTACGCACGTCGTAGTAGAGCCGTAGCTCAGTGCCTTGATGTATGAATACAGACGGGAGCACTCAGCACGACTTAGCAGAGCCATAGCTCAATGCTTTGATGTATGAATACAGACAGAGGTGCTCAGTTAACACGTCTTAGCAAACCGTGGTTCAATGCTCTGATGTATAAATACAGATGGAAGCAGTTAGCACGTCTTAGCAGAGCCATAGTTGAATGCCCATCAATGTTGTAATACAGATGGAGGCAGACAGTTAACAGGTCTTAGCAGAGGCATAGCTCAATGCCCAAAATTAATCACTTTCTGCGGTATGGTGTTTGGGTCAGTGGACTGACCGGGAGCTTCAATTTAAAATCCAAAAGCGATGTATATCAGGTAGTACATCTGACACTACAAACTTTAGACTTATGTCAGTACTGAAGTGAAATTTTCGAAAAACTGAAGCTTAATAGAATGCCGAGCTATTTTATTGAGTTTCAATTACTAAATTTCAAACAGTTTAGCTTTACAAAGGGTCGTTCAGAAGCTGATTGAATTTATAGGACATATTTTAGCTGCTTGGGAGGATTCCCACGATACCCTGGACATCTCCGGTGAGGCATCTAAGGCATTTGATTGTGCTCTCCACAAAATATTGATCAGGAAATTACTTCACTATGGTATCAAGGAGTCTGGGCTGGATCATTTTGTCTCATATTTCAGTAATAGGATTCAAATATAATAAAATTGGCGTCAACGGAAAGAAGTCTCATGAGTCTGAGGTGACAATGGCAGTACCACACGGCTCAATTCTTGGCTTGGAACACCAAGCGACACACGACGTCGACTCATCATGTGAATTAGTGTTTATATTTATTGTTTAAGTATATTATTGTAAGTCTTATACAGTATATATGTGTGTAGTATGTCTTTTCTTACATGGGCCTAAATGCCTGAATTTAACACCTAGAAATAGTTGCTCTCAGTAGACCTTAGAAATATTTATTTCGTGCGGGGATCGAACCCGCTACACGTGGCGCATAAAGCCCAGCGATTAGTGCTTTCTATCCACGGCCACAATCAAGCGATTTGTTTTCCTTGCGGATCACCCCGTAGATGTCCATTACCCATGATACACTTTCAAACATCACCAGCAGCAAAGGTTGTATTGGCGCCTAATCGTGACTTGGTAGAGTGTGACTCCCATTTCTTTCAATTCAGTGCACTCTTTTATCCGCTGATACTCTTATAAAAAACAGTTGTTTAAACTATCAGAGTGTAATGTATGACCCATTAGCTCTAAACTCGAGGTCGAGTGAATCAAGTGGGTTTAGTAAACGACGCAGTTGCCAATTGATTGTGTGACGCTTTTAATTACCTTTCTGTGACTTTAGTACGTACTTACAACTAAATAACGAGAACACTTAATGTTAGCAATAAAAATTCTTAAACGAAATTTCCATCATGAGTCAAATAAAATTCCGTGTGGTGTCCGGAGTAAGAATATAGCACCACTCCATCTCCTCCCGTGGATGTGGTATAAGGCGACTAAGGGACTCTAACCAGAGAGATGGGCAGCAGTGTCCCATCTGTGGATAAGTAGCCATACTGCGGTCAACAACCCGCCTGCCAAGCCCACGCTGATGATTACTACCAAATTCCCCTCAAATTGACGACACAATTGTGGCAGTCTATGGGGAAGCCTTTGTTCAGCAGTCCAGCAGTTCAGCAGTCTGTCCTTTGTCTGATATGTTATTGATTCAAATAAAACTGCATATAACAATTCACAATCTTCTGTTATGTAGAAACGACTACAAAGCATATTTTTTATATTATTTACCGAGATGCTCGTGAAAAAATTGTGTGTGTGTGTGTCAGCTCCGACGCTCGACTGGAGTTTACTCCTTACGAATGATAATTATGATACGTGTATATATCGAATAGAAAAAGAGGGTAAATGAACGCATCTTCTAAAATGATATGAGAAACAACGACGACGTTATGTGGAATTCATGTCTGTAAACGTACCCACGACACAGGAGATATCCTAGTGTGGGGCAACGATAAAAAAAAAGGCGGACAGACATTACGAAATTATAAAGGTGCCGTATTGTACTACAGAACTATAAAATCCAGTTCGTACTTTGCATACGTTGCACTATAGCCGGAAAATCAATGATATCTAGGATAAATAGAAGATTGATATCTAGCGCATTCAATACGCATTGAAACAATAGCGGATATAAAAAAAAGTGGCAGTGATGCAATTTTTATCTAAATACGATTTAAATCGTCCTGATGCCAAATTATCGGGTCACTGGAAGGTTAATTACAGGAAATCTTGTTGGGTTAGCTTAACCTAACAAAATATTATGTTTATTGATTTTAGGGCCTTTACACACTATTTACGAAGGTTTATGTTCTATGTATTTAATAATCCATTCTCTCTTCATTCTTTTGTATGGTTAGTGGCCAACCTTGTGTCAGAGTTGTACAAGCCGCCCAAAGGCCTCCAACTTGGCCTAACGACGCCCTCTAAAGGCAACAACCGGGACCGATGATTTTACATGGCTTCCGAAGCGTGGAGACGCTTAGTTCACATACCACTATGCGGTTACTCATGCTCAGACTGACCGCGCCAAGCATTGCTTAATCTCACCGATTGCTACCGAGTGCAACTGGCTATGGGGCCTCAGTAACCCAGGGAAATCTTCACACACACATCCCAATATGTAAAATTGAAATAACGCCATATAACCCGATTCCTGTTTGCTTCCCTAAGAAATTGATTAGTGTATGAATCAACAATATTTTATACTTTTAAAACGGACACAAAATTCCCTTACCTTGAAGTAGTAACGCCTAACAATTTTTAATAGCAAAATATCTATGAAATCTTTGCGGATAAGCAATATGGCTATGGGGCCAACTTTACGTGATTTTAAATAGCCTAACAATTTGAAATAGCAAATATGGCTATGGGGCCAACTTTCCGTGATTTTAAATAGCAAAATATCTATATATATTTTGCTATTTCAAATTGTTAGGCTACTACTTCAAGGTAAAGGAATTTAGTGTCCGTTTTTAAGTATAAAATATTGATTCATACACTAACCGATTTCTTAGGGAAGCAGACAGGAATCGGGTTATATGTCGTTTTCGACTATAATAATCACCTCGCTTGATAAACTGATTGGTGATCGTTATTGTGTAGTGTATTGTTATTAGCTCCCAGGAGGACGTTGTTCCCTCTCCCGTTGACATTATCCCTTATTTGCGGTTTACAACACCTAAAGGTGAAGAGTAAGGGGTCTGCCGTTCTTTTCCGGAAACCACATGATTCATGTTTGATCAATTTAGAATTCTTGTATAACTTACCTCCATAGCACTGATGAGCATCCTTGTCAATCTGAAAGGTATCTTCTCAGGGAACTTATCTCTGGACTGCGTTACTTCGAAACAATCCCCAAAGTCTATATGCAATACTTTTCCTGTGACTCTATGAAGCATGATGTTGGAGGGATGACGGTCTCCGAGTCCCAGGATGTATCCCACCATGCTCATGACGGCCAGCGACCGGGTGTAGTTGGTGCGACGCTCGAACCAGGCCTCCGCTGTCGGACTCTTTAGCCAGAGAAGTCGCGATAGGTCGTTGCCAGGAGTCTGCGATAGGGTATATTCGAAGACTTCCACCTGTTTAGAGCATAAAGTAATAACTAAAATGTGCTAATATTATTAAAGCTTCCCCGTCAGTTAATGCCATTTCGCATCAAGTTCAAATTCACCGAGTTAACAGACTAATGAAATAAATCTTATTATCTAATAAAAAGTCCGCCAAGTACGAATAGGTTCGCACATAGGCCAAATGTGACCGTGAACTTGACCTCGTGGCCCCCAGGGATGGGTCGGTAAACGACAATTGGGAACTGTCTGTGAGCTACAATCTGCCTAAGCCTCTCTGTAACGTTAATAATCTAGTCATGATCAAATTCTGGATAAACTAAAAATAAGTGAGGCGTTGCGGGACGCCTGGCAGATGTTAAACATCGAAATTTATGCACCGTGCAACAAGCGAAATGGCGAGCGTAGTGGGGGGAAGCGGAGAGAGCCGAAGAGTCACGAGGCTGGCCGAATAGCACGTCGCGACGTGTCATAGGAGCAGTTCTTACCCCATACAGATATTACTTTTTCGGAACGTGGCTACTCGTAAAGGTACGGTAAAACTTCAGGACTTACTTTATGCTTCAACATCAGCTTCAGGTAATCAGACGCCATTCTCAACATGATTTGCTGCTCAGTATTGAGAGCCATTTTATTTGATTTCTTGTCTCTATAATCACTAATCAGATTATATAACGTGTCACATTGCGGCACCCAGCCGATGAGGCCGGAGTTCGGTGAGAGCGGTATGACCGCATATCGTTGTATAGCTAAATCGTGTCGGTATGTGTTGGTGTCGGCCTGTAGGAGTGTGTTGACGAGGCCGAATAGTTGCATCACTCGCTCGTCCTGCCGCAAGTCTTCGTGGCCTTTGAGAAGAAACATGTACTGTTTGCCGTCAGAGCCTTGGATTGTTAGACGACGCGGACGCTGTTTGGATTTGATTACCTGTAATGGTGATAACAAGCTTAGGAAGGATAATTTATGAAAGTTCCTTAATTATGTATACCTAATATCAACACAAGACGACGACATGGTTAGCGTAACGGCTAAGCTATTGGCTTTCTGCGCTACGGGTCGCGGTTTCGATTTCCGCACGGAAAAAGATTATGGTCTACAGTTGTTCTCGGTCTGGATGTTAGTGCATTTGGAATATATAGGTATAGGTCTGTGAATTGTACCCACGATACAGAAAATACATAGTGTGGGGCATGAGTAGTAAAATCTATCACAGCCCAACCATGAACTTGAATTTACCTGTACTGAAGAGGCGAATAACACAATAGACGGCCATGGTAGCATCAATGTTAAACTACGACAGTTAATTCTAGTAATTATCTATGTTACGAAGTTTTTGTGCAACCTGCACCGTTCGGTGTCGTATGCGTGGTGGCGCAGGAAAGAGATGCGTGGAAGAAATTGGGGGGATGCCTAACTGTTTTTATGTTAGTATTATAAGCTGTCTATTGACAGTCTAAATATTTGTGATGTACCAACATGTAATTATTTTTATTAATTATTAGCACTCAACGGTATTTATACATTTAGATTTTAACTTGCTCGTGTAAAATATCGTTTTATAAGAAATAAGTATTTTAAACCTTAAAATAATAAAACAGTTGAACACACATACACACAAATGTTATCCTCATAACTGCCAAAAAACACCTGCTGAACAAGAGCCCCTTCCCCAGGTTGTCTGTCCATCTCGTTGGAGGTCGTCCCACACTGCGTTTTCCGATGAGAGGTCTCCACTCGAGAAACCTTTTGCCCCAACGGTCACCAGTTCTACGAGCAATGAGCCCCACCCATTGCCACTTCAGATTATATTTTATTCTTCTTCGGATCTCCTCATTACTGATTCGATCTCGTAGAGAATAGCAAGCATAGTCGGAGAGCCATAGCTCGCTGAGTAATCTTGAGCTTTCTTATGAGGCTATGTCTCTGTGCCATATTTCATCGCTGGTAACAAACCGGTTAAGACTTTTTTATCTTGAGACATTGCGGTATTGTAGGCGAAAAAGTTTTATACTAACTTGTAAATGGCTATGAATATGTGATATCCTGATGACCTTCTCGTTGGGTACATATGAGCCGGGCACAGCCAACTCGTAATCTTTACATGTGTGCAATCTCTTGCTGACGTATTGCAGCTCCAGTGACGTCAGAGAGCGGAACTGAGACGAGATGCGCCGCACCACGTGGTAGTACAGATCCCAAGCCTCGTTCAAGTATCTGTCCTCACCGGTCTCCTGTGACACAAAAATGTTTGTTAAGCACGGTTCCGTAATGTACCGAGATCTTTTGGGAGCTGAAATATTAACTCTGGTTGACCAGTTTTAAGATGTGTAGTGTGTGATTATGCTAAACTTCACTTTATTCCTAGAGTACATACACATCAAACCCACACCCAACGCATAACATATTATACTTTTTAAGAATAAAACAATATTCGATTCTTTGATTCTGAATAATCGTTGTGGCAATAATTTCTGTAACAAATTAGTTTTTCTCATATCCAGAAGGCGCCAATTAAAGGTGTTTTAGGTAAGGACCTATCAGACCACGCCTTAGAAGAAACACCGATAAATTCAAAGATCAAGGTCTCTTTTGTCCAGACATTCTGGTAAAACTAAATATTATGTATTATGTATGGTCTGAAAAACTGAGGGCAACATTTCAAATGGCATCTTGAGGAATAAACTATTGCAATTTCAAATTTGCCGACAGACTGCACCCACGGTTCAGTCATAGTGCTGCTGGACCCTATTTAAGGAGTTCAATGACCTGACACACAGTATCATCAGCAGGCATTTACCCCTTCCTAAAATCAAAATAGTAAAATACAATATCTCCATTTATCTTTTCTTGGAAGGTATGGCCTGATTTGTGTCTGCAGCAGAAGGTTAAACTACTAAACGAGTATTCAACTCCCAGAAAAACAAAAGCTCCGTGTTATAGCCGGAACTTTTTATGCCAAGGTAAACAATACCATGTGGTGCCGGCTACAAATAGCACCATCCCATCTCCTCCCGTGGGTGTCGTAAAAGGCGATTATGGGATTAACTGGAGGATGGGCAGCAGCGTCCTTCGAGTACATTAACAACTCAACTGCGATCGCCAACCCGCCTGCCAAGCGTGGCGATAATGGCAAAACCCCCCCAATGAGCACACAACACACCGATATCGGTCGTTGTGGTGATCTTTGGGGGAGGCCTGTGTTCAGAAGTGGACTTCATTCGGCCGAAATGATCATCAAATGATGAAACAATACATCTATAATAAAATAACATATGACCTATAATATTTGAATTTTTTAAATGACCCATAAAAAAAAATCCTCGTGGTAGTTACGAGGTTAGAGAGAGATAGAACATACAAGTGAACACGCTGCAATAGGGAACGAGAGTAAGCCTTGTCTGTTGCGACGGTAGATCATCGGCCGTTTTCGAAAACAAAATCATCGTCTGCATTGGAACTTAAGTTTAGCAAATGTTATTAAGTATGTGTTCATAAACCATTGTTTAATAACAATTAGGATTAAATTTAAATAAAGGTTTTGGTCATCTAACATAATTTAAAACATTTTGTTTCATACTCGTTTGCGGATGCGGACGCGTCCGTGTTCCGTGCGAACACCAAGCTCGCGTCATACAGAACAAAAGGTCGGGGGCGGTATCTGCACTTGCGCTTGCATAAGCGGTATAGAATAAACGCTGCGTGATCACGAGCAAGTCTAAGTGTATGTGTGTAGTATGCAGTATTTTTTTTTCAAACGCAAAGTTAAGAAATACTTTTTGAATTCGCTGGAATCCTAATTGACGATTACGGGCATGGTTAAAATGATAAATAGTACGCATTATATATAGTATATTTTCAACGTATGTATTTGACCGTATCTATAGTATGTAGATTTTTATGTATGTATATCTTATTATTAAATTTATGTAATATATCTTATTTGTACCTCTTTTTAACCCAACGGCTAACTGGTAGAGAATGCCATATGGCATTAAGTCCGCCTTGTGTACCATCATTGTGCATAAAAGTATAAATAAATAAATATCAGTGAAAGGACGTCCACTGGTGATGAAGACCTCCACCATAGATTTCCATGCCATTCTCGGCAGGCGGGTTGAAAGCGCAAAATTGCCACTGTTCCACAGAAGGGACTGCTGTCCATCCCTTGGTTTAGAGTACCATAGTCTTTTACGGCACCACAAGGATAGCCCACCACCACCAGATATTTCCTATACTAAATACAGATAAGCAGCTCGCACTGATTTAACCATTTCTGGTGACACCATGGTTGTACATTTACCTAAAACTAGTATTTAACAAAATAATAAATATAGTAATTATGAAGCCTTGCCTTATAAAGTTCTAACCAGCGCTGGGCTTCCTGTAGGTCTCTTCCATACATCTGCAGGAAGGAAACCTCCTTCAGCGTCTCTGGTGGTCGATCGAGCATCGCATGCATTTTGTCCAACGTCTTAAACATGCCTCTGTAATCCTTTTCACTAAAATATAATCTAAAACGTGTCAAATCGATTATTTTGTAGAAATAACTCACAATTGAGGTGGTCTCCAGCCAATAATAGAGGATTACCCTATGACTATGCTTTCTCACTTCTGTATCTAGCGGCTCGTATGAGGGATTCATCCGTTTTCTAAAATATCACCAAACTGAGCCCACAAGACAAGACTGTTTAGCTGAAAGACAGACGGCAGAAAAATAAGAACTCCGAGAAAAACTCAATCGAAATGTTGCCTTATTAACGACAGTTAAACGATGCTATATTTGTGCTATCCTGGCAAAGAACAGACAAACCCACTCTTCCCATGGGTTTCGTAAAGGCGACTAAGGGTTGATATCTAGAGGATGGGCACCAGAATCGTCTCGTGTACTAATAACAACTCACTGCGATCACCAATCTGCCTGCCAAGCGTCATGACTTCATTAACCCCATGATGCCTCATTGCATTGATGGTTGGGAAGCCCATGTTCAGCAGTTAATGTTTACGGGCCGATGTGTGTGTGTAATTAGCATATGACCAGTTTCGAAGTTAGGGTAAAGTAACATGCCATTTACCTAGAAGCTTCGTCTAGTGCAATGAATACTTGATCATGCCACAAAATGGCAACTTTAATTAATTCTTCTGATATTATGGCGGCTTCATTCACTAAGTTCTGTGAATGCGCGCACATCGTTTTCAAAATATAATTGGCGGCATTCTTTCTAGTCACAAAGGAGGACTTTGTCGCTACCGTCAAAGGATAGACCAAAGCTTGCGGGTGTAACTTGCCGATGTCGATGAGTAGTATGTGCACCAGTTTGGCTACTAAACTTCTTGGAGAATCGATACGAGCTATAAGCTGCGGTATCACTTGCAGCCATATCTTTACATCGATTTGTCTTATACCTTCAAACAGCGCATCGTATATCGCGGGATGATGGCCGTGGTCGAACCATAACGTGAGAAGCCTTAACGTATCCTGCAATGCACTACCATTTGATAAACTTATAGATTTGAAGAATCCTTCTATAGCCGGTATGGTATGACTGTTAATGAAATCCGCCCTAGAAACTTTTTTCTCTCCAGAACCTCCTGCTAGGCTACTCTCGGAAATATTGTCTTGTTGTTTGTAGAAAAGAACAGTTTCGAAGTTCATACATGCCCACGCGTGGCACGCTTTGTACCAGTCTGGCGCGCGAATCGTTGCTGCTGCGTAGTTTCTCAGTATTTCGGGAATGGACAACTCGTTGATTTCTTGTAAGGATTCGCACCAAGATCCTAATTTCAAGTGGCAACGCGCTAATAACCTGCAGTGTTCGTCGTTATCTGGTTCCGTATTATCTACAAATCTCTGCAACACGTCATACGCATATCGTTTGTTTCCAGCATCCCATAAGTTTTTACTATAAGCTAGCACAATTCTCGGGTCTTGCATACGTAGTAGCACGTCAGGGTTAGTGATAGGATCACAACCTAATATCGAAAGCACAATTTTATGAGCTTGGTTGATGGAGCCGGTCTTTCTACATAAAGACGCGAATTTTAGCCAAGTCTGGAAGTCTTCTCGGGGTGACATAACTAGACTACGTATCTGAAGCATTTTCCTCCAATCCTCGACCAACCGCTGTCCACCCTGTAATCTCAGCCACCAACATTTACGAATAGGATTTCTTCGTTCTTCTACCAATTTATATGTTATAACTTCTTCTAATTCCGACAAAAGCTGTGCGTTGACAAGAGCTCCATAGGCTCGTTGGTAACTTTCGCCTACCACAGCGGTTAGCTCAACATCTAAAAGACTTCTAGCAGAATCGATGTAATGCCTAGATTCTGACCAGTTTTCTTCATGGATAGCTAAGATAGCTCTATAAAAAGCGCCTTCTTGACTATCTTCTGATATAGACTCCACACATTTTCGCATAGAATCCCATTCCTGCAAGCCCCAAGATGCTGCGGCGGCTATTTTAGCAGATTTCTTCTTTATGTCCTCAGATATATTGTCCCATTGCTCGGAAGTGAGGTTGTATATTTTTCTCCATTCTCCTAAAGCTTCTAAACATCTCATCATTCCTAAGCGAGCGTCTTCGTCTTGTGGTTCTACTTCTAACTTCTTATTGTACAGATCTAGAGCTTGGTCCCAATTGTGAAGCTTTTCATACCACCTAACGTGAACATTAAGGGAACTATCTCCGTTTTTCTTTTGCATTATTACTTTCTCAAGTAGACCATTGCTAGTCTCTTTTCTTTGCAGTTTGTTGTTTATATGTATGAGTGCTTCAATTACCTGTTTAGAGGGATTTCTTTTATATTCCTGTTCCTGTAAAACGTAGGATATGGTTTTAGACATATGTTTATCGCATCAATATATTAAAAATAGTGTGAAAAAAACTTCTACATTTTACCTTATAATATAATGCTTTGGCATAGGCTCTACAGTTGATAGCTGTATCACCGAGTAACTTAATCGGTATAGGCAACGCACCCTTCTCACAATGCTCTAAGAACTCTGCCAGGTTTAGAACAGCAAGTGCCAATTCAGGGGCATCGGGTACGGTGAGAGCACGCTCCAAAGCTCGTACTAGCTCCTTGCGGGACTCGTCTTCGAGTTCCGTCCAACACGACATGAACGCTGCATTGAACAACTCGCTTGCTAACTGTGGGTAATTTTGTGCTAAAGTCGAACACGCTCTGGAAATTAACAACCAAGTAAATGAAGCTGGCTAAAACAATTCGGTAAGCAAATAATTAGTAGACCAGAATAACTGATTAAGACTAGTAGCTATATTTTTAGCAAGACTGCCTACCTTATAGCAGGGCTATTAGACTCAGTTAAGAAACAGACGCTCAACTGTCTAAGCCATTCCATCCAGTCTTCTTTGGAAACAATATTTTTCACTGACCAACATTTCCATAAATTGGAGGCATTCAAGGATAACTTCTGAATGGTTTGAATATCTCCTGGCCCTACAACCTAAATAAATATTATAACAAAACATTAGTATAAATAATATGTAGGTGGAACGGATTAAATTAAAGAGTTGAATTATCTAGCAACTCCTTTATTCGCTTTCACTCGCAGAGCATGTGTGCGAGCGAGACAAAAATAACGAACAATAGAAGAGCCGCCTATAATTTGTTTTAAAAGTGTAGTACTCACGTCAGTCTTTTGATTCCTTAATCGTAGTCGAGTTTCATCTAAATAATCATCGTCAGATGCCAATGTCGAGATAGCTTGCAACCGTGTTACCAAAACGATATAGTTTGGACATTGTATTTTATGCTTCACCAGTATTCTATCCACTGAAGGTATGTAGTCAATATATTCACGACCCAGCTGAACAATTAGTGCACAAAGTGTATTCATAGCGGTTTGCCGTAACGATGGATTGTTATCCAAAACTCTTGCAAGAGCTTGTATTATAACAGCTGAATATGGTCTAAAGTACAAATACATAGACAAGTGTTCCATAGTTTCCATTGCAAGCTTTGAAATAGACATCGGAATATTCCTGCCTTCAAAAAGCCCGGTTATAGCAGGCACTATCGACAAGAGCACATCATCCAAATTGTTTTCGAATTTCTGTATTGTCAGCAACAGTTTTTCAGTTAAAACTTTATCCTTGCTACTGTCGTACTTCAGAACCCTTAGAATGTTCGGCAGAATTTTCCGGAGATAAACTTTGAACTCTGTTCCAATTGCAACAGTTATATGTTCCACTAACATTATAAGTGTTGGTTGCAATTGACTGTTAGGTGTCCAGTATTCCTTGATAATATCAAATATGTCCTCCAAATAATTTCGAATCTGTATTTTAACTACAGAGATTAGTTGTGCCAATTGAGTCAACAGGAATTCGCGAAAGATACTGTTGTCTGTAGTTCTTATCACATACAAAAGGCTCGGCGTTACTCGCGATATATAGGGCACACACTTAATGCCTAGAGATTGGAAAATAAATGTGACTGAATGCACAACGCTAGTGTGATGTTGTGTCAACATTGGGTCGCGGAGCATTCTCATCAGTGAAGTGAGAACAATGGCCGGGTAAAATTCATCAAGAATAAGTGGTGACATATTAACTACCATATCACTTATGTTCAAGTCAATATTTTCATTGATGGTATCCGAGACAGGTATCAAAGTGGAGATAGTTTGAAAATCGATTAGGCCCTGATTAACTTTGTGTTTGTATGGATCAAGAGCTCCCAGCAAGCCTAATACCCGAATAGTTTCTCTACGTTGCCTTGTTTGTTGTTCTGTCTTTAAAAAATTCAGCATCATATCCATTATATGTGGATATTCCATATAAGGTGCTACTACATGACCAGTAGCGCTGACTACTTGACCAAACGACCAAAGAGCTACGCTCCTCTTTTCAGTTTGGTTAGGGTCTGAAAGGATATCAATCTGAATGGACATTAGTTGCGGCAACCATTGAATTAGAGCACTGCCACCCCCATTCACTTCGGCTAAATCGCCTATTGCCTTCAATATTGCAGCTACCATGGTGGGATTGTCAGCTTCCGCTTTTAGTTTCGGTACAAGCACGTTAAGTATGGTGTCCACAAATTGACGTGTTATCCTTGGTGCATGTGAAATGATGTTATTCACCATTCTGAGGGCTAGTTCTTTATTACGCGTGGATTCTGAATGCTGCAGTTCCATCAAAATTTGGACAAAAAGTTGACGTAGTGTCGGTATAGTGTAACTAGGGTTTATGTTGCTCAGTCGACCAACTAAACACAGCGCTAATTCGCTAACATCGTTATTAGAATCATTAATTGCAACAAAAAGACAATTTAGATGTTCTTCTACAGCTAAATATCTGTCGAAGACAGGATTGGTGAATATTTTGAGCACTCTATATCGAACTTCATGATCGAAGTCCGATCTACCTACTGACAATAACTTTCCAAGAGACTCATCAACTATTAAATTTAAAGTTCGTGAATTTGTCTGAGCGCATCTTTCGACCGCTTTTATTAATAGTTTCGATGCAGTTTTTACAGCTTCTATTCTTATATCATGCTGTTCACTTAAGAGGTAATGGTCTGTACATCTTCTTATAAAAGACATCAATGTATTGTTCCATTCAAAGTCAAATGAACCCAGCGTGCGTAATGCTAGAACTAATTTATTAGCATCATGAGGCTCCACCAACAAGGCAGTTGTGAACATGTGAACTTTTTGATTCTCCCCGTTACTTGGAGCATAAGGCTTTTTTCGCAATATCAATGATAGCATGTTAAGTAGCCTGTCGGTTATTTCCTTCTTTAAAGACGGTAGATTTTGACTGAGTTCCTTAAAACATGTAGTGAGCTGTGAACTCAAGCCAGTTGCGCACATTGGGTCCAGCAACTCTTTGACTTCATTAGCGACATCTTCTTTCATAGCATAACCTAATAAAGTTACGCAATTAAACAGCGGTGTGTCGGAGCCATTACGCTTTTTGGGAGTGTCCTTAAGCGGTAAAGTCAATTTTATAATTTCTATAATTCTGCCCAAGTACTGCTGGACATCGGACTCCACTGCTACACAAATCAGGCCTAATGTGGTGAATGCCATTGCTTTTTCCTTTTCCCGTCCACGCAAAAAAGTTATTAAGTGATTTATAGTGGACTTAAGGTGTCTTCTGGCGAATGCTTCTCTATTAAAAGCAGCCACCCGCGGTATCATTAACAGAAGCATTTGGTGAACATTGCTTGCTCTTGATATCTGTTGAGCCATCACATCTGTAAATAAATCATATTATTATACAGTGCTCACTCAAAATTATGTATGTATGCGAGGCACTGTCTGGGTTAAAAGAAAGTACCTGGATGACCGAGCTTTGCTCGGTATTTTCGTGTTACTTAACAACGCCATCTGCTGTTGTGTCGTTAAAGCAATTAGTTGCTCACAAAAAATAGTATTATTATTCGCCAATAGATGTCAGGAAGAGTCATATTTTTCAGTTGAGACTACTCAAACGCCTATAAAATGACATTTTCTAAAAATGATTCCTAGCTAGATCGATTTATCGCCCCCGAAACCCCCTATATACTAAATTTTATGAAAATCGTTGGAGCCGATTCCGAGTTTCCAATTATATATATACAAGAATTGCTCATTTAAAGATATAAGATAAGATAAGATAAGATAAGATAAGATATAGCGAGGTAATCCAGTCCTGTTAATTTTATTTGATCTCAACTTAACCAATGGTGTTTTGTTGTATCTAAATGAGTGTGTGTTCATGAAAAAGCACATTTTGGAGGAAGAGTGGCGGGCAAGGATTGTTTATGTGCTTTTTGAGTACCTATTGAAAATGTATTTACATAAATTAACTCCTTGTTATTTTTAAAATTTGTGAGATAGCTGCAACATATTAAACACAAACTATTGTGCATGGACTAGGATTTGATTCAAAATTGAGGCAGCTCATGCTAATAAAAAAAAAAACTACAAAAATGGGGTTCCTATTCCAGCAACAGCATTTGGTTTCTTTAATTGTCAAGCCTTTTTTTGGTCAACATCTTTTGTGCACATGTATTTTTAATAAATATTTATCAATTGTAAGTTTTAGGTACCTAGAGTTTGACTTGAACTCACCTGAGCAAATCTTCTCATAATTCTCTGTGATTAGCTTTTTACAAATACTGGATTCATATACAATAGTATGTTGAGTTTTATCATCAGGGAAGTGCTGAGCAGTCCAAGAGTTTTGGACTTTACAGTTCAGCGATGTCATCTCATCTGATATATCTTGCTCTGAATCAAGTTTCTGCATCAATGTTGTATACTTCTGCTCCCAGGATGAATTTGAACATCTCAGAAGTTCATTTAAAATTAACAGCGCTCCATGGACATGGTCATCTGTGCTTAAGCCTCTCTGTCTTCCAGTTTGATCAGCAAATGATAACAACGACTGATCATAACACTGTATGTACCAGTGGGCCATTTTACTCTGTTCAGGTATTTCTCTCTGGGAAGTTATAACTAATGCTGCTCTGAGTGCCTTTGCTGCAGCTTCTCTGATCTGCTCTTTTGGATCCCGCAAAGGAGTCATAATATGGTTGAAAAAGCCATTTATTTGTTGAAAGAAATATGATGGCATGGAAATAGCTAATTCTCTTAATATTAGCACAGCTGAAAGCCTTTTCCCTTCATTTCTTTCATCTCCCAGCCACTCGTAACACCTCTTTATTTCAGATTCTACATATTCTCCCCTCTTTATGCCAAGTGTAACAGCAAGTTTACCCATAGTCTTGGCTCCTAATTCCAATACATTCAAATCAGTTGAAGGGAAGACATTTCGGAGATAATATGCATAGCGAATGTTCCTTGTTTTTGTTGTTTCGGCATCTCCACCAATCAGACAGACTAAAAAATATTATAGTTTAGATAAGTACATAAAAAAATATCCGTGCAGTGTCTGGGTTAAGAAATAGCACCACTCCGTCTGATCCTGTCGATGTCGTAAAAGGCGACTACGGGACTTTTAACCAGAGGAATGGCATGGCAATATATTATCTATTGTTGAAAATTTATTTATTTATTTACCATTATGCAGTATCCGTATGTAGGCGGTCTTAATGCCTTAGGCATTCTCTAACAGTCAACCATAGGGTGATGAAGAGACAACATGGCAGGTGCAATGTGTTTAAGACAACTAAAAAATTTGTCAATTCTTACAAATTATTAAATATACAAGTAAGTGTATCTATAAGAATTTACATATACATACATAATTATGTATGTATTATATAAGTTATAGAAAAAATATTATTATAATTCTGCTAAGGTATTGTTGAGCAAGTAATTCCGAACTTTGCACTTAAATGCATTCCTAGTCATGGCCATCCTGATTTACAAAGGGAGCGTATTCCAGAGAATAATGGATTGAATATAAGAGGAAGAGGGAACAAAATTAGTACTATGAGAAAGACAGTTTAGGAGAAGATTGTTTGATGGACGTAGATTCCTAGCATGAGTAGAACAACGATAATGAAAGTGAGGTATAAGATAAGGAGGGGTGTTGAGTAGGGAAAATGGTGGTCAACGCACTCGAACTTCTCTGGCGAATTAGTATCCATTTAAGCTCAGACCTATAAATAGACTCATGGTCATATTTACGCGGGTTTAATATTAAGCGAATGCCGTTGTTAAGGACTATATCAAGCTTATTTAGCAAGTCCGCTTTCAAGTTAAGGTAGCACACGTCACCATAGTCGATTATAGGAAATATTAAAGTCTGCACAAGCATTGATTTTGTCTTTTTAGGCAAAAAGTTCCTAAGACGGTAAAGAGAGCGTAAACTCCCACTAACTCTCTGATTTACACTGGAAACTTGTGTTTGCCAGTTAAATGTAGAATCCAGATGTAAAACGAGATCTGTTACACTTGGGCTAGGAGAAATGACTAAATTTTGTTCGGTTTACACCCCAAATCTCTCAGACCAATGGTTTATAGCTTCCAAATCGCAGTTTAATTCGTCTATGGAATACGATAAACTATCCACACGCATTGCTGTGTATAATTGAAGAGAGAAGAGTCATCGGCATACAGATGATACGCTCACTGAAGACTGTGAGTAATAAAGTTAATGAAGATAGAGAATAATAACGGAAAAGAATACCGCCCTGTGGGACACCAAGTTCCAGGTCGCGCGAACTCGAAGAACTCTCATCAATGAAAACCGACTGCTGACATCCCCGAAAAAAGAAAGTGAACCATTCCAGTGCCTCGGGAGAAACCATAAGATGGGAGAGGATAGCGAGGAGAGCAGGATGACACCATTAAAGGCATTATAGAAATAAACTAATACACAAAAAACAAAATCGCGACCTTGGTATCCTCCATCTTATGTCACCAGTCACCTTAAGGAGAGAAGAAACTATACCATACCCAGGTCTGAATCCAGACTGGAAAGGACTGAAGAGGTTGTTACAGTGAACCAGTAAACTGCATATGTACGCAGGCCTCAAGCACTTATAGATAGCAAAGGGAGAATGGATATGGGTAGGATATGATTAGGAAGGGATGATTTTGAAATTTTAGGGAGTCGACGAACGTAGGACTTCCTCCATAAGGATGGGAACTGTCCGAAATCGAGGGAAAAGTTTATGTGAGAGATCGGTAGTATCGTAGGTCGACTGATGACATCGTAGCCTACAGCCTTGGATGCGATGAATAAGATAATCTTCTTAATTTCGTCCAAGGTGGCCAGAGAGAAATGAAAAGGGTCAATATAGAGATTAGAGAGGTCAGCAGTGTAGTCCACCATCTGAGACAAACTTAGGCAATCAAATTTATAAGCAGTGGGTAAATGATGGTTGACATCATCCAAGCTAATTATTTTAGGGCAATTCAAATGAAGCGGTTTACCAAGCAGTTCCAAGGGTTCCAAGGAACTTCCAGATTTCAGCGGAAGAAGAAGACGTGATGTTATCGAGAATGTGGCAGCCTTTAGCGTTACGTATTATCTGGTTACACAGGCTTCTTACTGTTTTGTAGAGGTTCTAAATTCCAGCTGAGCATTCTTTTTTAAATTTAGGCCTACGCCTTATGCCTTTCGAACTCCTCTCGTCATCCATGGAGCATGGAGAGCAGGTGGATGCTTAAGCTAACTTTCTAAACGGGGCATGGTTATCATAGAGCATGATGACCATCTGATTAAAAATACTCAACTTATCATCGAAAGTGGATGCCGCTGTTGTTGGGACCATCCAATTGTGTTTCAACTCATCCTGATGCAACTTTTCCACATCCATAAGCGCAAAACAATGCATATGCAGTACTTTGGGGAGTGGTTTAAGGAGTTCTAGGATATATGGGAGGAAAATAAGATCATGGTGAGATAAACCAGGCCCAGGACACTAGCCATGGGAGGAAACAAAAGATGGAATGGATGTTAGGATTAGGTCGAGCCAAGTGTTGTCTCCTGTGCTATTGCAGTGAGTGGGTTGGAGTGTAAGGACATAGAGCATAACTGACTCGATGATATAAAGGATTTTACGGTAAGGTAGGAGTTGAAATCACCCTCATGCAGTGTGCATAGTCTGACCCTTTTTTTAGCGTATATCTACCAATTCTGATTTGATTGGACTCCATGATGTTTTGCAGATCATTTTTGTTTTTACGAGAAACATTTTATTGTAATATTTATAGACTCGTGTATACATTTTTGTAAGAGTTTTGAATATTTTGTATAATTTTCTTTGTGCAGTATAGTGCAGTGTCATTAATGTAGTATTTTAAGTGTAGTAGTCTTAATTTTGCAACTGGTTGTTAGACCTTTGGTTATTCATGGTGTTGAACATCTTTTATTAGATATTTGTGCATTTCATTAGATGTTAGATAATTAACTAACACATACCCAATGTAATATTAACACAAGGATACCATTATATTCATAAACTTATTTTTGGTCTGATTAATTGATAGTATGATAACCTATAAAGTACATACCTATGGTTAGAATTCCTGCCTTCTTCTCATTGTTGTCATAGCTGGAAGTGAGTGCATGTATCTGTTGGTTAAAGTCATCCAGCACTTGCGTCAGAGACTCTTGGGACATCTCCCGAAGGTCTGTTTTGGTGAAATGTAACAATTCTCGAATGGCCTTATGTCTTGTCTCCGAATGGCGAGACTTTAGCCCCGTGACCAAATCAGACACTTGAAAACTCGTCATTTTATAAACTTCTAATCACAAATCCAATCCATTAACTAAATAGGATATATTTTAATCTTAAAAAGAATTACATTCTTTACTGTAACTAAATTGCACCTCACATAATTAAACCAATATTATTTCTTTCAGCTTTAGCACAACACATATAGATAAAATTAATGAAAGTTTTTATGAACTAATCACAGTAAAATGCAAATAGTATTACAGTAATTTTATAACAATCCAAACGTAAACAAATTACCAATACATGCGGCCATTGACCACATAACTTTCGTTCTGAAATTTTATATTATAAAATGTTATACATTTTCCGGTTCTACTTTTTAGTACAATTAGTATCGATAAAAGCAACAAATTCAAAAGATTTTTAAGGATTACCTTCATTTGTATTTGTTATCTATTTTGGGGATGAAGTTTTAGAACGAATTGATTTTGATTTCACTTTCTATTCCATTTCCAATCAAAAAGCAAAACGATAACTGATGTTTTTAATTTATATTGTATATAAAAATAAAACCTCGTAACTAGAAAGAGTACTTGTTTGAAAAAATTACGTAAACCCGAATACACAGGATACAATTAGTAAATATGCCTATAGGCAGTATACATAGATATAGATTATAATATACAGCATGCGCCATCTCTTTTACTCACGTATGAATTAAGTCTAACAGAAAGAGATAGTTACAATTATGCTTTTGTTAGGCAGGAGTTCGGACAAGGATGACGCGTGTATTTTCAATACTTTCTCGTCATTGTACCAACCACAAACGTCAAACAGCTGAGCGAGGTGACTGACTCGACGTTGTGTGGCTTGCTCTTATTCTTATCCAAAATTTTGAAGCTAAATTCAAAGGAATAGTGGGTTCAATAGTTGTAGCTTAACGTGCAGAATAATAAACATCCATCATGAGTGAGCTAAGTCAAGAAGAGGTAAGTAGGCAATTTGTTTTGTAAACGAACCTTGGCGTAATGCTTATGGCCAATCTAATTTCGTAACAAAACAAAGCGGTGGTGTTTGACGTTGGCGCGCGCATTGTGTTCAGACACGTGCTGCAAGACCTCATGTCGGTTGGTTGCAGATACGGAGACGGCGTCTGGCGCGCCTCGCTGCGCTCAGTGGCACAGCCTCAGCGCCATCGCCAGCCAGCCCTCCAGTCACACCAGGCGCGTCCTTGCCTTCGCCAGATCTGCAGACCTCATCACAAGCTCGTTTCTCCCCCGCACCAGTTCCTCGTGGCTCCACAGAACCTTCAACCCCTGATGTCGCAAACACAAACATAGAACCAAACTATACAGATGGGGTTAAAAGTGAAGTAGATGACCAGACAAAGATACCAGCTGATGGATTAATTGTCACTGAAAAAACAGACAGTAATTTGTTAGATGAAATGCCAGATACCAAAATGACAGATCTATCACAAACAAGACAGTACAACAGCTTCGATTCTATGGGTGATGATACATTGTTGAGTTGTGGATCAGTAAGAGTGGCCAGCCTGCCACAACCTGCAGTTGTTGGTTCAGAAGCAGCATCAACAAGGGAAGACAGCACATCACGGTCAATATCACCAGCACAATTTGCAGAGCCATCGCCAGTGCGGCCTCGGCCCAGTAATGCCTCGCCCAGCTGCTCTCGACGGTCACTCTCCATGGAGGTTGATGATGTGTCAGAGAGAAACTCACAATCTGAACAACAGCAGGAACCAATGGAGGTTAGTAACTTATACAATTATTAATAATACAGTCTACACATGACCTTAATGCTGCAGAAAATATTAATAGTTTTATAATTATGTGTGAATTATGCTTATATAACTATAATATGATGCAGGGGTATATTGTAGTATTCCCATGGTTTGTAAAAATTTGGTAACACAAGCACACTGAGGGCAGATGAAAAGATTGTTGAGCCGGAAGAAGATATAGAGAAGTTGCACTGGGATATCATGGGTCCGGGTCGCACCTTTAACACCAATGGTGTTAAAGAGGCGATTGAGTGGACTTGTCTCTTGGGCAAAGTCGTATTATGAAGCTGAAGACCGAGGATGGCAGTGTAGAGTCGACTAAGCCTGAGGTTTTGAGAGAGATTGAGAAGTTCTATATACTTCTACGTTACTATACCTACCATTGGCTCTGACAAAGACCCGCGAGCCAAAGTAACCCGTCACTATCCGGGATATCCTGTACGAGATAGGATGGCCTTGAAACAGCTTAAAAATAACAAGGCGACGACAACACGACATACTACAGAGGAAAGCGGGTGGCACACCGGTACTTACTCGAGGGCACAACGCTGGAAGCGTGGAAAAGAGGTGAGGTGGTGCTCTTCTTCAATAAGGGTGATAACACCCTATTGAAGAATGACAGACCCATCTTACTTCTGAGCCATGTTTATAAGCTGTTTTCAAGGGTCATCACGAAGTTTCTCGAGCGCAGGTTTGATGACTTCCAGCTTCCCGAACAAGCCGGTTTCCGAAAAGGTTTCAGTACCATAGACCACATCCATACGCTGCGGCAGGTTATACAGAAGACCGACGAGTATAATCTGCCACTATGCTTGGCGTTTGTGGACTATGAGAAAGCCTTCGATTCGATCGAAACCTGGGCAGTGCTGCAATCTTTGCAGCGGTGCCAAATTGACTATCGGTACATTGAACTGTTGAAGTGCTTATACAGAAACGCCACCATGTCTGTCCGAATACATGAATAGAGCATGGGAGCAATTCCATTGCAGAGAGGTATGAGACAGGGGGACGTAATTTCCCCGAAACTGTTCACCGCTGCAATCGAGGATGCCTTCAAGCTACTGGATTGGAAAGGATTCGGCATTAACATCAATGGCGAGTATATCACTCAGTTTCGATTTGCCGTCGACATCATAATCATGGCAGAATCGCTGCAAGAGCTCAGAGGGCCAATTCTCATAATTAATGATAATGAACACTGACTGAAACTTGACCGAACTGAGATTAAATTATGAATTGACCGAAAAAATGGTATTCTGCTACTCTTAAAGTTCAGTCAGATTTCAGTATAATCTCGATTAGTCTCATTTCGATCTCAATTTTGACGATTATTTAATGAAGATTTAGTACATGTGACAGTTAGAAATGTTAGCAGAATACCGTTTTGACTTCGATCATCTTTCGATCCATTTTCGATCTCATCACAGTGTAAGTTCACGTTTGACGTTGTTTGTTAGTTTAGGAGAATACAATTTGTGACATTTATGACACTGAGACTAGATCGGAACTATATTTTGAACATTTTTAAATTACGAGAATTGGCCTTCTGCACAATGCTCGATGATTTCAACAGAGTTTCCCAACAGGTGGGCCTTAAAATGAACATGGGCAAGACAAAAGTCATGTGAAATACCCATGTCGTGCCCATCTCAATAACCGTTGGGACCTCTGTTCTCGAAGTTCTAGACGTGTATGTCTTTTTATTTCTTTTCTTTTTTTATTGATACGGTGGAAATACTTCATGTACTTCCTCCGCCCCGGGAAAGGGCGAAGGGGCAAGCCGGACTCCTACCGGCTAAAACCACCAGAGTGGTCATCTTCGGCACCGAACTCGAATAATCTCCATCTAGACCCACCCATTAGTGCCACTCCTTTAGGCACATCTCAGAGGGGATGACTGTAAAGCGGCCATCTCCTCTAGCTGAGGGAAGGCGACCGTAAAAAGGCCACCGACCCCAGGCATCCCTCGGGGGGATTGTAAAAAATTCCCCCGAGGAGTCACTATGCGCTGTGCTGCGCACACAGCGGTACGTGACCGCATGCACACCGCTGTAATCCCGGGGGTCGCTCGGTATGAGCACGCAGATTTCCCAAATAAGCGCGCTCGCGACCCCCAAGGCTACCGTATAAAGACGACACGCTCAGGCGTGTTGGACACGGGCGCCGCGACGGTTGTTACCCCGGCTCCGTGTCCTCCTCCTCCGAGCGGGATCAGCCCTCTCCCGATCCCGCTCTGCGACCTCCTTCTGGAGCATTACGCTCTCACAGAAGGAGACCACAGCACTCCAATTATCATGCCCTGCCAGCATAGCCGACACTACTGCTGGCAAAGAGAGATCTTGTCCGATCCGATCGACCAGGATCCGCCACTCGGCAGCCCACGCAGGGCACTCTCCGAGAGGGTGCTGTGCGGTATCCTGGTCGTCTCCACAGTGGTGGCACTGTGCCGTGACCTCGCGTCCTATCCTGTGCATGTACGCACCGGAACAACCTTGTCCGGTGAATACCTGCGTCAGGCGGAATGTGACGCGTTCGCTCCTTTGGAGCCAGGCTCCGAAGAGCGGCAAGACAGCCTCAACGATGCGCTTTTGCGCGTACTGTGGCAGCATGAGCCGCTCGCGCCACAGCTCGAGTGCACGCCGCTGAGCCTGCCGCCTCAAACTTTCGAGCGCCCCTGAAGGCACGCCCTCCCCGCTCTGGCGGAGGGAGCGTGTTTGGTGATACACCCACGCATCCATCTCCGCTGAGATATCAAAAGGCGGAAAGCGCGCCAACAGAGTTGCCGCCTCAAAGGACACCGTTCGGTATCCTCGTGCAATCCGTATAGCCGCTCTACGCTGCAGACCATGGATCTTGGTTCTGCAGCGCTGGACGCCCGAGAGTGGAGAGGACCAAACAGGCGCCCCGTAGAGGGCCACGGATCGCACGACTCCCCCGTAGAGGCGGCGAACTTCTTCCCTCGAGATTGGGCAGTAGAGGGTGCAAGGCACCCACTATCCTTTCGACCCGGGGGACAAGACGCTCGAAGTGCTCTTCGAAGCTCCAACGACTGTCCAGGGTGAGCCCCAGGTACTTCATGTACCGGCCCATCCTGATTTGGGCGTCACCAACGCGTATCCACGAACTGGGAGGCTCCCTGCTCCGCGGCAGTTTGTGGATCCATAGCGCCTCGGTTTTGTGAGGCGCTATCTGCAAACCGAGAGCGTGGATTTCGGCCACTGCTTGCTCGGCAAGCCGGATGGTTCCCTCGAAGGACTCCCCACCGGCCATCAAAAGAGGGCCATCAAAAGAGTGCCATCAGAGTAACAGACTAAGCTGACGCCAGCGGGGAGGACGACACGCAGGACCGTATCGTAAGCGAGGTTCCATAAGAGGGGACCGAGAACCGATCCCTGTGGAACCCCGCACGTGATCTCCCTCCGCTTTACGCTACCGTCCCTGCCCACGTAGCGGATGACGTGTATGTCTACCTGGGACATACTGTCCAGTTAGGTAGGTCCAACTTCGAGAAAGAGGTCAATCGTCGAATCCGACTCGGCTGGGCAGCTTTCAGGCAACTTCGCAACGTATTTTCGTCACCAATACCACAATGCCTCAATACGAAAGTCTGTAACCAGTGTGTGTTACCAGTGATGACATATGGAACAGAGACGTGGTCACTCACAACCTGCATGGCTACTTAGGTGTATTCTCCAAAGGTGACCTCTTTACTATCCCCATCTCCGAAATGTGTCTATAGGCGTGACACCAATGGGTGACGTGAGAGCGAGTGTTCGTTCTCGATATCCCGGAGTCGCACTTAGGTGCTGAAGATTACCGCCCAGGTGGCTTTAGCCAGTAAGGTTCGATTAGAAGAGAGTTTGTCCCTTTGTCCCTCTCCCCAGGGGCATTGAAGGAAAAAATTGCATTATCACTGCGGTAAAATAGTGTGTGTATTCTGCTAATATATTATATAAACCTATAATAATCATAATTAGTAATATATAAAATTGTTATTTGAAAAATTTGAGTACCCTATACTGCTGATTAAGACTGTTCATCTACTTACTGTCCGTGTGGTGTCCGGATTAAGAATATAGCACCACTCTATTTCCTCCCGTGGATGTCGTATAAGGCGACTAAGAGACTAAACCAGAGGGATGGGCAGCAGCGTCCCTTCTGAGGAACAGTAGCTTTTCTGCGCTCGCCAACCCGCCTGCCAAGCGTGGTGAGTACTGGCAAGTTACCCCCAATATGATGACACAGTTGTGGAAATCTATGGGGGAGGCCTGTGTTCAGCAGTGGACGATGTATGGCTGATGAGTAATCCAAATAATATATTATGAATGTACTCATATAGGATCATAAAAAATACTATGTTAGAAGTATTTCTAAATTGCTGAATAGGTCATTTAACAATCCTGTATCTATATGGTGGTGGGTCCGAATATCTTATGGCGCTATTCGTCCAGGCTACTACCGGGATCCGACAGAGCTTTCAACACTTAAAAATCTTTAAAACTCAATGCTCGTTCCCATTTTTATGAAGACCTGAGTAGCTACATGAAGTCGATGTTTATTTTGTGCTAGGTGGACGACAATGATAATCCGACAGCATCGCCAGCACGCAAGATACACAGATCTCGCACAGTAAGCTGCACAGAAATGACTGAGGAACAACTGAGGAATGTCGTAGCCAAGATTCTTCAGGTGTCGTGGTCAGAAGACAGTGCAGGTTTGTATTGCACCTTAAACAGACAGACAAAATACGTAAATAACACCTAAAATAGTACACCTTATAGGGGTGCTCGATATCTTTGTTTGTCATAGTAAATAGGTATTATTTTTTTCTTATTCTGTAAGAATTCAATTATTTCTAAAATAAGTATCTTTATAATAAAACACTTTTAAACGGATTCTATCGCGTATATTTTAGATTTTTGTTTTTCCTGACGTCTCGAACACTTTGCAGGGTTACAGATTTTAAAAAGTTATTTTATTTTATCTACCGTACAATTTTAATCAAAAATTATTTCGATGCACGCAGTAATCACTCACAGTGTCTTGATGTTTTTAGTGTGGTATTTGGTTTGGGACTTTATTATTTTAATAACAGGATTCCAAACTGGTGGTACCTGCCAGCCATCTTCTCTATTAAAATTAGGATGTTTTTTAATTTCAATAGCCTCACGAAACATTCTTGGTACATATCGGTTCTCTTTCGCGAGGACTTGAGGTTGATCGAAACGAAGAAAATGGTTGGGTTTGTCTAAGGCATGTTCGCACACTTGCAGACTTTGTGGAGCGTCTATGCTTGACGTCAGCTATGTGTTCTTTTAACCTAGTGGCTATACTACGCTTTGTTTGCCCTATGTATGACAACCCACACTCACAGTCAATCTTATAGACCCCTGCATCTTGTAAAGGAATGTGGCACTTCACCGGTTTGAGAAGTTGGCTGATCTAAATAATAATAAAAAATCTAAAATATACGCGATAGAATCCGTTTCAAAGTGTTTTATTATAATGTTTAATACTCGCGAAAACCTAAGACTTAAGTATCTTTAATTTTCAAATGTAAGAAGCAATATTGCTGCTTGCTTTGTGTGTTAAAATACAGTGGCTTAAAATCCTATAAGTTACATGTTAAATCATCAAAATATTATTCCCAAATTGACTTGAAAATATCTAAGGTCTTGCTTATAATACACTTTTTCATTATATTGATTATTGCAGGTGGAATTTTCGTACCGTCTGTAGCTGCATCAATCCTTGATAACCCTGAACTAAGTTTAGATGAGCTCGCATCAGATGCTTTGATTGACGTAATCACACAAATAGCTGATGGCTCGGATCCGCTAAATCAGAAACTTATTGCGATTACTGACACCACAAAAAGGATTATTGACGATTGTGGAGATGATATGCTTGCAAGTGGACAACTTGGTTTGGAGACAGAAGCTGATAAAGCAGATTGCCCTGCACCATCACTGCCACTACCCAAGACAATACCCACACAAGGTTTAGCTGTTAGTTACATAATACGATTCTACACTAATATAAATTCATATGAAAGGGAAAATGCAAAGAAAAGTTCAGAGCCGCCAGTTAGTGACTTGCTACAGAGTTTAAGAACTTTACTAGTGAATCACTTAGTGCTAGTGCTTCAGGGAAATTTCGACCTGGAGAAGTGCAGGAAGTCCGCTCTGTTGCCCTACATGTTGGTGGTGTCCCCACCGATTGGTCTCATTCCTGAGCTGCTACTTGCCACCTTTAACGATAAGGAAGTCTTTGAAGAGGTGAGTAATAATATGTTATGACGATAAAGTTTCTTAAACCTGAATAATGAATGTTTTGTTTTGAATTTTGGAATACTGTTTAGTGAAGTTACAATTTGTTTTGAATCCTCTGTGAACATCCTATGTTTCTGGCTCTAGATCATGTGTAACTATTGTCAGGTATATAATGATTAGGACCTGGAGCCTCACTTAGGTGCCGAAGATGAGCGCTCCAGTGGTTTTAGCCGGTAGGAGTCCGGCATACCCCTTCGTCCTTCCCCGGGGCGAAGGAAGTTCATGATGAATTTCCACTGGGCACCAATAAAAAAAAAAGGTATATAATGATTGTCTCCCATAAAAGTGTATGTCTAGCTGTGGTCGACGTCGTACGGTTGATAGTTATGCTCAGCACGGCCGTGTGTGCAGGTGTTCGTCCCGCTCGTGGTGGGCATCCGCGAGGAGATGCGGCGCACGGTGTCGCCGCTGGGCGGGCGCGGCTCGTGCGGCGGCGGCGGCGCGCTGCGGGCGCTGCGCTGGCTGTGCGAGATGCGCGCCGGGCCGCGCCACGCGCGCCGCCCGCTGGCCGAGCTGCTGGCGCGCCTGCCCAGCCTGTGCCCCGAGCCCGTCACCACGGCGCCGGGCAGGGAGATCGCGCGCGTCAGCTTCCTGGGACCCTTCTTTGCGGTCAGTATATACTTTCTAGCTTAGGTGTGAGGCGCTAGGGAATGTTGACAACATCACCACGCCCGGGACGACTGCGGGCGGAGCTGCAGGGCCGCGCCGAAACATGGACACTGCGACATCGTTCACCTTTCTAAGCGCACACCACATCTCTTAATTTATTATTTGAATCTACCTTTGTTTAACCGTTTAACCGTTAACCGTTTTGTTTTACCGTGATAATTATAGTCCACTATTTAATGTTACCAGTATTTATTTCCTACTACCACCGATAGGATAATTGAACTTCTATCTAAGGGAGGTAGCTGTACTCACTGACCGGTAAACGGTCGGTGAGGCTTAGCAACGCTCGCCGTGGTCAGTCTATAGATAGGTGATCTGAATTGAGCGTCTCGCCGCTTCGGAGGGCACGTAAAATCGACGGTCCCAGTTATTGTCATGAGACGGTAGTTGTTAAGCCAAGTCAGAGGCCTCTGGGCGGCTTAAACAACTCTGACACAAGGTAGTCCACTAACCAAACGAAAAAGGATATCATAAATAATATAATCCCTATATAACACATTATGATTGCCACTGGAATACAAAAGTGTTAGCCCCACTTCATGCCGGAAATCACGCGGCAATGAAGTAAATTGTGACAGTCATCGTTATAATATAGAATGGTAAATACAGGAAAAAATGCAAACACGCATGGCACAGATTCTACTGTTCTGACTGTGTGGTGTCCGGATTAAGAATAAAGCACCACTGCATCTCCTCCCGCGATAGTTGTAAACGGCTACTAAGTGACTTTAAACTAGACGGAAGGGGCAGCGGTGTCTCTTCTCTCACAGCATTTCCCTGCGTCGAAACAAATTGGAGAAAAAAGCCGTCTGAAATATTTAGTTGGGCTGGGCTGCATTTGGAAAACTTTTCTGCGGTGCTTGAAGACGAAAGCTAACCAATTCAACCAATGCTTAATGTCTGTCCTGACCTGACCTACAATGCCAATATGTGGACATTGCCTGTTGAGCTAAATTACTAATTTACAGTTACTCAAGCGATTTACGGAGCGAGTTATGCTTGGGGTTTGTTGGAGTGATATGAAACGAAACATTCGATTCGAGATCGCGGATTGCAAATGTAGCGTGAAACGCGCCTGAGCCAGATGGACCCTCGGGCTGGAAAAAACGATCGGAGTAAATTGGATACGGAAGGTGTTATTGCGCAATTTGCAAGGGGTCCAGCGATAAGCTGAAATAATAAAAAAATATCATTACCTAAAAACAGTATTAGCATTCCACGTATTTATTTCACTCGTTGTGTCGTTTAAATAGTATATAGATAGATCATTTATGATCAATTCAATTTCACGTAATGTAAAATGTCAACAATCATCCAACCGTTCTAACAGTCAGTCAAATAAGATAACAACTAGGCCTACGGCATTCACACGAAGTATCAACATTATAAGAAAACAAATACATTGTCTACAGATATCACTGTTCGCCGAAGAGAACCCACGCTTAGCGGAGCGTTTGTTCGCTTCGGGGTCGGGTGACCGCAGCCTTGCGTTCGCGTTGCAACGCGAGGTGGAGGCGAGCCGCAACACGTTGCATAACGTCTGCCACAACATTCTCTTATGCCCCGATGCTAGGGAACCGCTGCTCAACTACTTCGCTGCGTTGTTACAAAGAAACGAAAGAAGAGCGCAACTGCAAACTGACGAGCGATCTCTGGCTGGTGAGTAGAATGTACACTTCTTCGTTATAAGTTTTATTTTACTGATTAATTGACTTCTGAAATATCACTTATTCAAAATAGACCAAAAATGATTTTTTGAACTTCAACATAAGACAGCCTCCATATAAGCCTACCCCTCACTGCTTCTTAAAGTTTAAGCTAGGGAGAAGAAATGTTGCAACAAAATCCCACAAAAATGGATCTGACCGGCTACCAGTGTAACTGATGTGCTTGAAATATTTTAATGTGTACACTAACAGACTGAATTTTAAATTGTGGTCAGTATGCCTGCATACACTCATTCCCTTGTTTGTACAACACATTCTCTATCGGCCGAAACTAATAATCAATCTAATCCAAAAAAAAAACGATTAAATTTTTTCCAATATCGGATTCCGGATATGTGTGTTTTTTGTGTTAAATGTGATCGTAACACTACAATGTCCTTGTTTCTGTTTCTAATAAGCTACATAAGCTTTTTTTTACGATGTTTCTGGGTTTTCTGCTGCATCCTTACAGTACGTACAGTTTGCAGAGATAAATGTCACATGCATAAACATCCAGACCCGGAACTGTTCCGTGCGGGGATCGAACAAGACGGCCGATCGCTTAGCCACTGCGTCAACAAAGTTATATGAATCGAATGGTCGTATGAAATATCAAATTCACGCATTGTTGAGACACGCCAACGGGACGAAGCGTCTTTCATTGGCCGCTCCTCGTCGTTTCATACCGTATGTCGGTTAGACGCTCTGCAAGCAAAAATCAAGTATCGGTCAATCGCGGAAACGGAAGAATTCCGGCTGCTGCAAACCCCCGCGGTGAACTATAAACTGCTAATGCTTAAGTCAGATGAAACGTTAGTCTGCACATTGTCGCTCCATTTCTTCCTCGCCTTTTCATCTTCCTGCTATGGATAGGATTGTATTGATCAAATGTTCACTTTTGTATGCTCAATATCATATCTTATTATAGAATAACATTACTCCGCTTTCATGGATGTTTTGTACTGCATAACGTTTGGTGAAAAGGTTATTATTATAATTTGGACTGTGAGAACAATATTTTTTACTGGCTAAATATTAAATGGAACGCATTATATGACGACATTAAAACTTGATTGGTAGTCAATAAATAAGACAATATCTACACAGAAAGTATCTGAAGAATAATGTACGGACTTCTGTTCATGGCTGCTTGAATTCATTTGTGTATTTTGGTACACCAACTGCATACACATTTCACGATTTAAAATTACTTTGTTCTTTTATTTATAATTTGCCAAGACCTTGTGAATACGAGCATTTGTTCAGTTATTTCTGATAAAAATGACTATGGTAGAGAATTGAACTTACTGGTGGTAGCCTTCTTATTGCAAAAGTCCGGCTAGGTAGGTACTACCGGAGTGACAAATACCGCTAAGCAGTAGTGTTTAAACTTTAATATTACCGAGGTCTGGTTTGGAGAGCACTGTAGCTAGTGAAATTACTGGGCATAAGAGCCGAAATAACTCTGTCTCGAGTTTACGAATGCAGGGTGATGCCATGCAGGACAGTCCTAGGTTGTATACAATTGTTATGCGCAGGCGTGACGCTTTCCTCCAGACGAATTACGCGCTCGCCTCGTCATTAGACTATACAAAAAAAGCGTTAGTTTAGTGCGTAGTTGGTTAGCTACGCACTAAACTAACGCGAGTCATTACTTACTGGCGAAAATAGACCACATAATTCGTCCAAATGTCGCTCAGCTCCCGATTGTCTATTAGGTGAATTTGTATTGGCGTTCGTCCAAATAATTTACTTTCCAAGATTTGTATCGAATCATTAAGCGGTAGTTGTTGACGGTCTGCAGTAAATATTTATGTTTGCAATGTAGTCAGGTGTGCGAGACAAACAGATTTCTGTCGCAAACAAGACGCAAATTATATTGTGCTTGTTATAGTTACATATATTTGTGTCAGATACCCGTATGCTAATGTGAAACCTTGATATCAACGAAACAAAACAATGATACAGCACGCAAATTGCAATATAAATCAACGTAGCAAACAAATACATATTTATTGTTTAACTGCCTTACTATTGTTAAATTTATTTGTACAATCTTAATTCTTATAAATGTGAACGTTCGTAAGTTTGAATGTTTTTGAGGCTCCATCACACTCTGGACGGATTCTAATAATCACAATTTTTTTTATTTACGCCCTGCTTAGCGAGTGGGTAACGAATTTCATAATGTAAACAAGGAAAACTAAAAGCATATATTCTAAGACCTGTTTACTTAAAACATAGTCTACGGCGAACCCATACATTATGGTTTAGCTTTATTATCATTTTACACAGTTCACACAAATCAACCACGTCAAGTCAGTACGTCATTAGACCGCAACAGGCGTCGTCGGGCGTGCTCAATCGCTCCATTATCAAAATATTCTATATATTGACAGTATATACACACAGTATAACATACGGTTTTAGCAGAAATCTTATTATTCGGCACCAACCATAGGACTTTTTTACATTAAGACATAAACATATTCTGGTTTCCGTAATGATAAGTAGGTAGTTACCGTTACTATAACGGGACTAGGATTTCGATTACTAGTAGAATGGAGCAATTTAATTCCACTAACTTTTAATTTTATAGCGATATCAATAACAAGAAAATGTTAAGTTCCCCACCAAAACATTCTCAGTTGTGTAAGAAGTAATAAAGTATTATAATTTGTGAACAACCCGAAGCCAACTGGCTTAATTCGCCATCTAATTAAACAGCCAACCTGTTTATTACACGGTGCTTACATGACGTACACAATATCCATCTTTACACAGAATAATTAGATTACTACTGGTTTGTGGCCAAGCTCTGTAATGTAATGTATTTACACGCATGACAGTCGTCACAATGATAGCGAGGCGGTCGCCGACCGAGAATCGACACGCGTTCTACATAGCGGAGCCTTTATTTGGGGTAATTGTTATAAAACCGCTATAATTAATTCTTCTTATTCCTGTCTCTTGTGACGCGTAGACACGAACTACAAAAAAAAAATACCGTTCGAAAAGAGAACAGTTCATGCCGTGGTGAAAATATTAGGCCGTCAGCAAACTTGGTTACGTGACTGCCCTCGCGGCTGTATGTCGGAGGTACTTTGGTTATTGTAATAGATAAAATAACAAATACATAATATTCCGGAATTATAATTTGCTAAAGAAACGGCAGTCCCCATAATATCAGCGGGAAATTCATAAAGACTTCATCATCGTGTTAGCCTATGACATAGACGTTGCTGGGACCGCGTGTGCACCGCCACCCAATGACCGCTGTGAGCTGTCCCGCGCGATCACCAGACTTCAGTGATTCCTTAAGAAACAAGCTTGGGAAAAATAATGTAACGCAAACTTCATACAATATTACTCACCATCGTTAGGTCGTTTGTAAAATCTATGGCATATCCAAGTTGATGATAACGGGCCTCAGGGCCGAATACTGAAACGTCACTCAATATATATTTGAGACACCCGCTATCCTACTGAGACCGGGCGTCTAATACTTTCATAAGCTGAATTGATGCATCTATTCCGTGCGTCTTAATGTCGCTATCGTTTTGTGGAGCATAGCGGATCGTCAAACCTAGCGTGGGCCTCCTGTCAGCCGGTATACACAACGATCTCAAGTAGGTAGGAAAACGGAACACAGGTTTGATGGCGCAATGCGAGACGCAGACCTATGACCTGCGATATGCTGAACTAATTGGTGGATGGTTCACTGCAGGCTTGATACTGTTGATTTCTTGGGGACATTTCAGCGAATGTATTATCAACGTACACCCAGCTTGCAGAAAAATCAACGACGTAATATCTTATTCCAGGCGACGGCTTCATGTTGAACATATGCTCAGTTCTACAACTGTTGTCGGTCCGCATCAAGTTAGAGCGCGTGTACCCGCTGTACACGTTCCAGCCCGACTCGTGGGTCAACGTGCGAGACGAGACGCGGTTGTACTTTACCGCGCAGGAGTCACAGGACTGGCTCGATTCGTTAAGTAAGTATGCAATATTATAGTTAGGGTTTAAATCAGTGTATTCACTCATTACCAAATGTTGATTACACTTTTTACACATATTAGATAAGGATCCAAACCACAAGTGGCCCGAGGCGAAGTTCCAGACAGTGTGCTGGTTCTTAACACTACATATGCATCATGTGGCGCTCATCCCAGCTCTACACACGCATCAACGGCGAATTCGGTGAGTGATGTACTTATTCACTATCAACCGAAGGATTCCCCGCAGGGGGGATTGGCCTGAGATGTAGTTCCAAACAGTGCTAGTTTACACAACACATAAATAATTATCGAATAAGACAATTTCAATTCACAATACATAGCGCGACTTGCATACAGGCAGCGGCTGAACGAGTTGAGGCCAGATATTATTCTGGGCATCGGTACTGTACAAGAGGCACACTTACAAGCCGCATTGTCTGATTATACCACGTTCTAGCTCAACATAAAGGGTTCGGTTAATACCGTACTTGACGTTCATACCGCGTAAATATCCTTTTGGCGAAAAGGCCAATAGCCAGTAGATTTCGAATTGATAAATGATAATGTAACTAAGTCAATGATTTAAATTGTATGTTTTGTATTCTTGCAGAGCATTCCGTGATTTGCAGAAAGTAATCGAAGAGTTGATGGCAGCTGAGCCACAGTGGCGTAACAGTTTCTCAGCGTTACGCAACCGTGAACTGCTGCGAAGGTGGCGCCGGCAGATTAAGAGACTACACAGGTGATCCTACTAAATACTAAAGAGTTTGTATGTTTGTATTCCACTATAATTGCGATTTTTTAAACAATCTCCACATGACATTACATAATATACTTAATATTTATTATTATTTATAGTCTGGTTTAGGAGTAATGGTTTGAAATCCTTGGAGTGACAAGAAACTCTTTACGGCAAAATAATTTATCATCAGAATTGAACCTTGCTTAATTATTTCAGTGAAGAAAAACTACCGTGTCCTAAATGAACCATACACTTTCGATATATCTCACAAGGTGGAATATAAACAAAAAAAAAAACTCGATTGCGGTCTCCTTTGATACTTTGTAAAGTATGGATATCATTTCGGCCGAATGAAATCCACTGCTGGACACAGGCCTCCCCCAAAGATAACCACAACGACCGACGTTGGGGGGTCTTGCCATAATCGCCACGCTTGGCAGACGGGTTGGCGATCGCAGTTGAGTTGTTAATATACTCGAAGGAAGCTGCTGCCCTTCCTCCGGTTAATCCCTTAGTCGACTTTTACGACACCCACAGGATGAAATGGGGTGGTGGCATTCTGAGCCGGCACCACACGGCAACGCACTGGATATATTCCAGCCCTATTAAAAAAAAATCCTATAAGCAAGGGAAACTTATAAACAACTTATTTAATTAAATATGTTAATTCAAGCATAGAAAGGTTCAAACATACATTCCTATGTCCAGATCGAAGCAATGTGCAGAAACAGCACTTCTAGAAGGCGAGCTGATGCGACGAAGCCTGCAGTTCTACGCGTCAGTGTGTGCCCTTCTGACGCAACAGTTGGATGCAGCGCGTGGTGGCGGAGGCTCACTGGCCGACGCCTTCTGTGCCACGCCTGAGTGGTACGTCGAGGACATCGCAGAGTTCATGCTCTTCGCAGTACAGTGAGTATATATTGTATCTATGTATATAACTTAGATAACAACAGTGAACCTTATTTCAAGGAGACAATTGATAGGTTATAGAAATTAATCATTATTTATTAAAAACAAGTTGCATTTACAATTTACGTTTTCTTTTTGTGTCTATCAATAATTAAAGTTGTTATTCGAGCACAAAAACAATCTTTTTTCACCATTATACTAGAGAATTATTTTATTATCTCTCTCTTCCGTCCGTTTTCTTTAGTTGTGTGCGTTTTCGTAGTAAGTGGTGAAACGAAAAGGAACAATATTGACAAATAACTACTGTTTTATTAATTAATGTAAAAACCTTTTAAGGAGGCAGAAGGGATAGGATAGGGATTGCGCTTATAGAAAACAAATTATAATTTATTTATTTTTTGAAAATATATTTATTATTATGTAATAACAATTTTATTAAACTATTTTGTGTTTTTTTTATGTGTCCGTATTCATAACAACGTGGTAAAAAAGTGTTGTTTGTGCTCGTAATCTTAACTTTATTCACCACAGAACAGAACAGTTTCAATATAAATTTAATGGAATTTACAACTTTCTTCAATCAACAAGAGCTACTTATTTTCCCCTTAAATTAATTGTCTATATATACTGGCAACAGACGGAAGCTGCGCGGGGTATCAGGTTATCACCCACAGTTTTAGTGAACGTTAAATACTTACACTCCAATTATTTCTTTAGATCAGCACTAAATGGCAATTTTGCAAGTACTGTCATCTGACTTCTGTTCTTACTATTGGATTTCATAAATATTATAAAACTAACGAAATCAAATTTCAACTACTTTCAGATATGTACCACAAATCGTGGCAGACTACATAGAGGACCCGATCATAACGTGGCTGCTGAGTGCGATATGTCACTCCCGTCTATTCAAGAATCCGTACCTAGTCGCAAAAATAGTAGAAGTTCTCTTCGTTATAAACCTGTCCGTACCACTGAAGCTGAAGAATGTATACGAAAAGTTCATGGATCACCCAATGTCACAGACCGCTTTACCAAGCGCCCTGATGAAGTTCTACACAGACATAGAAACCACCGGTCAGAGCACAGAGTTCTACGACAAATTCACAATCCGATTCCACATCAGCATCATACTGAAAGGCATGTGGGAAAGACCTATTCACAAGCAGGTGAGATTAATTAATTTATAACCTTATTTCTCACCCCAGCTCGTGGTCAGCTAGTAAATTAGAAGGCTCTGTGAGTAACTTGCAGAGTATGGACTCGCCATGAAGCCTACAACTCTACATTGTAGCAGTTTTGTGAGAAGTCCATGTTGAGCAGTGGATGTTCCTAGAAATTAGTTCATGAAAGGCCATATTATGGTCATCATTGGATTGGATTGGATAATTGTCCTTCCTGATATACAATACTTTTTTAATAAAAATGTATCTTTTCTGCAGGCCATAGTGAAGGAGTCCCGCTCGGGTCGCCAGTTCGTCAAATTCATCAACATGTTAATGAACGACACCACCTTTCTTCTCGATGAGTGTCTCACGGTAAGTAAATCATTTTTTGTTACATTTTTATTAAATGGAACGCGTTTAAAAATGTTCTGTAGCAAGAAGCACAGCTTAAAAGTCAATAAATGGTTATTACATTTTATCCGCCGTGTGGTGCTGACTAAGAATAGCACCACTCCATCTCACCCCGTGGGTGTCGTAAAAGGTGACTATGGGCATAGCCGGAGGATGAGCAGCAGCGTCCTTCGAGTACATTAATTACTACTCAGCTGCGATCGCCAATCTGACTGCCAAGCGTGGCGATTATGGCAAAACCCCCAATGAGCACATAACACACCCAGATCGGTTGTTGTGGCGATCTTTAGGGGAGGCGGTGTCCAGCAGTGGTTTTATTTGGTTTAGATGATGGTATTTTATCCATATTAACCATCGCGAAATTTATCGGTACAAAGCAAGTTGCAGCATTGTGCAGAGACTTTGTTGCACATATTAATCTATGCCTTCGCAAAACAATACGTGAGCTGCGTTACGCACTAACACGTACAAATGCGTGCGGTGCAAACGCGGGCGTGCTCTTGTCTTAAAAAATTGTCGGTTGTGACTAGGATGCTAGTGACGCTATGTTGTGATGTTGTTTCGCAGTACCTGAAGCGCATCCACGAGGCGCAGGAGGGCGCGGCGAGCGGTGCGGGCGGCGCGGAGGCGCGCGCGCGGGCCCTGGCGCAGGACGAGCGCCAGTGCCGCTCCTACCTCACGCTGGCTAGGTAACTACACTATTGCGGCACATTTGTACCGGAGCGGAACTCTTGCATACCCGAAGCGCTGGAGGGCGCAGGACGGTCAGTGCCGCTCCTAACTCACGCTGGCTAGGTAACTACACTATTGCGGCACATTTGTACCGGAGCGGAACTCTTGCATACCCGAAGCGCTGGAGGGCGCAGGACGGTCAGTGCCGCTCCTACCTCACGCTGGCTAGGTAACTACACTATTGCGGCACATTTGTACCGGAGCGGAACTCTTGCATACCCGAAGCGCTGGAGGGCGCAGGACGGTCAGTGCCGCTCCTAACTCACGCTGGCTAGGTAACTACACTATTGCGGCACATTTGTACCGGAGCGGAACTCTTGCATACCCGAAGCGCTGGAGGGCGCAGGACGAGCGCCAGTGCCGCTCCTACCTCACGCTGGCTAGGTAACTACACTATTGCGGCACATTTGTACCGGAGCGGAACTCTTGCATACCCGAAGCGCTGGAGGGCGCAGGACGAGCGCCAGTGCCGCTCCTACCTCACGCTGGCTAGGTAACTACACTATTGCGGCACATTTGTACCGGAGCGGAACTCTTGCATACCCGAAGCGCTGGAGGGCGCAGGACGAGCACCAGTGCCGCTCCTACCTCACGCTGGCTAGGTAAGTACACTATTGCGGCACATTTGTACCGGAGCGGAACTCTTGCATTCCCGAAGCGCTGTAGGGCGCAGAACGAGCGCCAGTGCCGCTCCTACCTCACGCTGGCTAGGTAACTACACTATTGCGGCACATTTGTACCGGAGCGGAACTCTTGCATACCCGAAGCGCTGGAGGGTGCAGGACGGTCAGTGCCGCTCCTACCTCACGCTGGCTAAGTAACTACACTATTGCGGCACATTTATACCGGCGGAATTCTTGTGTACCTGATCCACATCCACGATGCGCAAGAGGCGCGCTGCGCTGAACGAACGCCAGTGCTGCAACAAAATAGATTTGGGCATTATACTAGCATAAAGCCAAGACAAAACACCTTGTGAGTAACAACACTATTGGAAGTTTCCCACGGCGCGTAATCACACGAACCGACCCGGGATAGCTCGGTACGCGCTGTGACTACTTGCGACCCTTAACGCCTTGAGCTCGCATGTTAATCGCAGCATTGCAACTAATGCCTACCTGAAGGTATGTTACAAGTTGCTGAAGCCACTATTAGACTATCTAGAATTATCGCTTTACAATAAAAGTGTAAACACACATACACTAGCATAGCACATTCAGATGTATTCAATATCGGCCACTATGTATTTGTGCCAAATGTAATTTAATACTGCTAAGTTTATTTTTACTCCACTTAAAAACACAAAATCGTCTTGCACTCTTGCTGATCCCGCATCCTCGGCGATGAGCTTGATGAATCGTAGTGCATCCTTGTGTTCACGCTGCACTCATACGAACACTGCCAGTATTTTATGCGACTTCGTATTGGGACAGGGATGCACACACGGCTGCGCATCAACCTAGACTGTTTGGACTTTGAATTATTAAAACTTGAACGCTGCGAATCGTGCGAGAGGGTGTAGTACTTTTTGTCGTTCCGTGGACTCGACTACTCGGCTACACATCAAGCTATACAAAACCTGTTTAGTTTAAGCGCGCGGCACACACCACCATGCGGTGTTCTATCCTTATATACATATAAATACGTACGTACCATATACGTATATATTTTGTAAGCAAGTTTAGCTAGTCTCGTAATACATTGTTCTTGATTTGCGCTGCGCCTGAGCGCCTATCCCGCCTATACATCTATTATTATTTATTATGAATGATTATAAATTTATAGTATTAGCAAAAATGATGACTATTGAGGAAATGTCGCTAAAGTCTATAGGAGTAAAAGTATATGTGTAAAGGATGGAGGTTTTAATTTAAAATCAGCCTCTTACTGTACCACTGCTGGGCACGGGCCAATATTTCAGGATGAGAAAGGTTACGCCTTAGTCCACCACGCTGGCCTAGTGCGGGTTGGCAGACTACACACACCATTGAGAACATTATTGGAGCCCTCTCAGGTGTGCAGGTTTCCTCACAATGATTTCCTTAACCGTTAACGCAAGTGATTATTAAATTCTGATTTGCACATGAATCCGAAAAGTCAGAGGTGCGGGCGGGGATCTAACTTAGACCCTCCTGTGTGGAAGGCAACAATTACTAGGCTATAACTGCTAAATATATTAAATATTGTTAATACTTAACTATGTTGTTTCAGCTTACGGTCTGTCTTTTGGAAGTGATAAATACAATTATCTAAATATATTACATAAAAGCGTGAAGATATTTCTTATACCTATTAAGGTATTAACAACCAAATAATACTATAACAAGAGCAGTGATGGATTAGTGGTTGAACGCTTCCTTCCATACAGGAGAGTCTAAGTTAGATTAGATAGTTATAGAGTTCGATTCCGGCCTACACCTCTGACTTCGAATTCTTGTACGGATCAGATTTGATTATCACTCGCGTTAATGGTGAAGGAAAACATCGTTAGGAAACCTGCACACCCGAGGGGACTTCAAAATGTTCTCAATAGCGTGTGTAGTCTGCCAAACCGGTGTAGTAGCCCAGCGTGGTGGACTAAGGTAGGCCTTAGTCCACCACGCTGGGCTCCTTTCTCATCGTGACAAAAAGCCCGTGCTCAGCGGTGGGACAGTAATGGTCTGATTATGTATACCATAAAAGACTACAAAAATGAACATAAGCTATGTGTGTTACCTCGGGATTCTTCAATAGTAACAGATATAAAAAAAACTCACAATATTATAAAAGTTGTTTAGCAATTAGATCAATAAAATTATGACTTCGGGCTAGACTACCTACTATGCTAAGCAAAGCAAGCGTTTATATGAATATGAACATTATCCACATACAAATAATGTTCATATTCGAACCTTCACGTTGGGATCCGAACGGCGAGCGATTTATTTCTTCAAATAAAGTAAGTCTGTGTTTGTAAGCAACAAATTCTGTAACTGCCCGTGCCATTCCTACGTTTTTCTGCATTGTATATAGCATAGTTATATATAGGGTTACGAGCTTGACGTGTAGCCGTGTGTAGATGAAACCCAAGCTCAAATATTAACAAATATTAAATTGTGCAGGGAAACCGTGGACATGTTGGAGTATCTGACGGTGGAGATAAAGGAGCCGTTCCTACGCGCGGAGCTGGTTGATCGGCTCGCGTCCATGCTTAATTTTAACCTACAGCAACTTTGTGGGCCCAAGTGTAAAAACCTTAAGGTAAGATTATGATCACACTTCAATGTACGCCTAACACATCATGAAAGAAAGAAAATATTAATTCGGCTACAACAAGATAGAAAATATATATATAGTTACAAACAAAAGCGTAATTATACAAACAACGATAAAAAAAACTAAAACAATTGCGCCTCGCGGTTGTGCTGAATAGGGTCTTGTTCAAGGTGTGCCAGACACAAGACTGGCGCTAACTTTCAACTATACCCGGTAGTGACTCACGGATGTGATACCAACTTTTATACCAATATTATAATTACCTACCATCGTCATATCAGCTTAAGGACTTCACTGCTGAATAAACGCAATAGACTTCCACAACGAACATTTACATGCCGCTCGCATCTTAATATTTAATACATAATCTGCCTGCTTATTCTAATCTCTCGAACTCTAATATGGATATCGCCCTCCGAAGTAGCGCAACAATACTTTTCTTCCGCCATCCGCATGCAGTCTACCCAAGCTGCCTTCTTTCAATCGTCTGGTGATGTTTGGTGACTTAAGCATCTTTCTTTTGGCCGTTTTGCCGCAATTGTACCGAATTTTAGCAAGCGTATCAGAATGCTGGGAGGTTTACCCCTGGAACCTCGGCTAGGCACATATGTTACCTATTTAATGTTTCCAGGTCCGACGGCCTGAAAAGTACGGCTGGGAGCCACGACGGCTGCTGAGCCAGTTGGTGGACATCTACCTGCATCTAGACTCTCCGCTGTTCCACGCTGCGCTGGCTGCCGACGAGGTAACACATTTTTTTCTAACGCTTCTCTTTACTAACTTCCTCCACCCTGGAGAAGGGCGAAGGGGCGTGCCGGACTCCTACCGGCTAAAACCACGGGGGCGGTCATCTTCGCCAAAAAGTGAAAATGACTACTCGAAATGCCTCTTTTTCAGCGTTTAAATAGAATTCCTAAAATTATTTATTACTCCACATCCACCATACTAGAAATAAAAATACTAACGCAGACTTGAATAAAATTGAAATTTGAGCATGTGGACTGAAATCACAAGTTTATTATTCTATAAATAATTATTCTTACAGGCTGTATTACTGCGCGTAAGTGAGGACGATATTTTGTTAATTAGTTGAACATATTGGACTAATGTACCCTCCATAGTACAAAGCTAATTAGAATTATGACTATCAAAGTAAACAACTTTCTCATATATCCAGTTCCTATTGCAAGCACACCTTTGTCGGCTTAGTGGCGCTAGATTCGCCCAAAGTAGTCGATTTTCACTACTTGGCTTAGTTTAGTTTACGCTAAGCTTAAGTCGTGTTCCGATCGTTTGTGAATACAATTATGAGCGTAAGTGGTGCATTTTGACAGATGGAAGCGTAAGTTCGCGCTTAGACTCGTTTCTGCATCTCACCCGTAGAGGCGGTGACGACTTCCTTTATTGGTCCCCCAAGATTGGGCAGCAGCCGGTACAAGGCATCCACTACCCTCTCGATCCGGCGTTCGTAGTGCTATTTGAGGCCCATGTCCATGTGGAGGCCCCGGTACTTACTGTGCCCACTGATTTGCGCGTCACCAACGCGTATCCACTGTGTGGTTCCCAGTACCGCGGCTGGCGGCAGTGTGTTGTTTTGTTTTTTTTTATTTAAAACGTTGCCCTACATTAGGATCTCTCCTGTGTTGTGGGTGCGTTTACATACATTAATTCCACATACAATACACCCAGACCCGGAACAACTACCTGCAGATCACACAAATATTTGTTCCGTGCGGCAGCCGACTGTATCAGCCACTGCACCAACCGTGTCGTCGAACCATACTAGAGCCCCGGTTTTGTAAGGCGTTATCCGCAGACCCAGAGCGTGGATTTCGGTCAGGACTTTTGTCACTGCACTGCTCGGCAAGCCGGATGGTTCCCTCGAAGGATTCCCCGCTGGCCAACACAAGAGTATCGTCAGTGTAAATAGACTATACAGTCTTCCAGCGGGGAGAACGACAAACAAGACCGCGTCTTAGGCGAGTTTTCATAAGAGGGAGCCGAGAACCGACCGTCTATTGAGCAGCCGTATGCGTCTGCATCATCGGAGGACTGTAGCTTCATGGCACGTCTTTCTGCCATGAGGTTGCTGGTATGACAGAATAACTATTTTGGTATTGATGATTTTTGGTTACGGTGCATTTTAAAGTACTTAGATAGCACACTGCTGACTGGCCACTAGGATTTCTCACATATTTTGAGTATAGTTTACAAAAATAAATCTCACATGCACAAACATCCAGACCGGGATTTAAAGGTGAGACGTACTAGGTAAAATACGTACTGAGTCTTAGAAGTACGCGTACGTACAAGTACTTGATCCAAAAACTAGGTCCACGAGTATTTGGGCGTCTTTAGTTATTGACGTTTCCTTATCTATTGCGTCTTCGTACGTTCGAGTATTTAGGCGTCTCTAGTATATTGACGTTTCCTTATCTAGTGCGTCTTCGTACGTTCGAGTATTTAGGCGTCTCTAGTATATTGACGTTTCCTTATCTAGTGCGTCTTCGTACGTTCGAGTATTTAGGCGTCTCTAGTATATTGACGTTTCCTTATCTAGTGCGTCTTTCTACGTTCGAGTATTTAGGCGTCTCTAGTATATTGACGTTTCCTTATCTAGTGCGTCTTCGTACGTTCGAGTATTTAGGCGTCTCTAGTATATTGACGTTTCCTTATCTAGTGCGTCTTCGTACGTTCGAGTATTTAGGCGTCTCTAGTATATTGACGTTTCCTTATCTAGTGCGTCTTCGTACGTTCGAGTATTTAGGCGTTTCTAGTATATTGACGTTTCCTTATCTAGTGTGTCTTCGTACGTTCGAGTATTTAGGCGTCTCTAGTATATTGACGTTTCCTTATCGAGTGCGTCTTAGTACCTTCGAGTATTTAGGCGTTTCTAGTATATTGACATTTCCTTATCTAGTGCGTCTTCATACGTTCGAGTAATTAGGACTTTCAGAGTACAGGTATCTTCGGTAACATAATAATTAATTATTTAACAACACCTATTGATAATTCTCAACAGCTTGTTTTAATGATTTTAAAGTTGATAAATTCCCTTCAACGTTAATCTGCATTTACAAAATTTTGGCGTATAATTGTTTTACTATGCATTTTAGGTAGGTGCATACTGTATGGCAATAATTATTTATTTTATTCACAAATCTTTTTGTAAATACCTACACATATTACATTTACACATATTATTACACTTTTTGTTTTTTGTTATTATTTTTAATTGTTGTTGTTTTTGAGTAGTATAGTCAATTTTCGTATGCACGGCTACATGTCAAGCTATAATTTCCAGTATAAGCTAATATCTTATGTATAGGTTTTCCGTAAAACCCGAGATCAGCCTATACTGGTAATGTATTGCTTGATATGTGGACGTGTGTGCAAATGCTTACCAAACGTAAACATAAACACGTAACATTATTTACCGTAATTTATATCACATGTCATTACTCATTAGATAAAGTTTTTTCATTACTATGGATAAATAGGTTTAGAAATGCAAAACGAAATCTCTTCGAAACTAGAAAAGCAAGCTCAGTTATTTAAAAAAAAGTATTAACTTGTCGTTCGGCATTGGCATCCAACTCACTAACTCACACATGCGACCAATTAGCGCGTCTGCGATCGCGTCTCGCAAAGGCACTCACTCACACATGCGACCATCGAGCGCGTCTGCGATCGCGTCTCGCAAAGGCACTCACTCACACATGCGACCATCGAGCGCGTCTGCGATCGCGTCTCGCAAAGGCACTCACTCACACATGCGACCATCGAGCGCGTCTGCGATCGCGTCTCGCAAAGGCACTCACTCACACATGCGACCATCGAGCGCGTCTGCGATCGCGTCTCGCAAAGGCACTCACTCACACATGCGACCATCGAGCGCGTCTGCGATCGCGTCTCGCAAAGGCACTCACTCACACATGCAACCATCGAGCGCGTCTGCGATCGCGTCTCGCAAAGGCACTCACTCACACATGCGTCCATCGAGCGCGTCTCCGATCAAGTCTCGCAAAGGCACTTACTCACACATGCGACCATCGAGCGCCTTTGCGATCGCGTCTCGCAAGGGCACGAGTCTTGCGAGTCCAGTGGATTTGTACGTTTGTGTGCGTTTTGAGTCTATGACTTGTCAATACTCCTAATTACTCGATACGCGTTTGTACGCAGATGTGAGACTAGGTTTTAAGATGTCTTGGAAGAAACCTAGTCTTAAAACCTGTTTGAGTATATACGTCTCACTTCTACCGGGATTAACGATCAGTCGGTAGTAGTCTTTGCAATCAATAGGTAACGAACCGGCGACAATTGGTTGTCAGCTTTTAACCAGAAAATTACAAAATATACATCGACTTATGATGCAAACTGTACTTCACGACAGATATTGATTCGTTCATGGATATGCGACCACTGTGCGAATTCTTATACAATTAATGAGAGATAGCACAGAACTATAACTGATGCACTTAGATTTGATTCCTTACTAAACTTTGTTCTTTAATTTCCAGAGATCTTTCCGCAAAGAGTTATTCGAAGAGGCAGCTTTGCGACTAGCTAAGTCGTGCATCAAGACACCCACAGAGATAGAGCGTTTCAAATCGCTCGCAGACAATGCATATCAAATTGCAAGTATGTTTCATCCTACATAATTTTCGCTATAATTATTTATAATAACGTGGGAGTTGTTTGCATTTGGGTATATTGACCTTTGAGTTTTGAAGAATGTTACCACCAGCTTTAGTGAGTCTTATAAAATTATCATATAATCCCCCTAGCTGTGCTCACTAGTGTTGAGTAGGACACGATTTAAAAATGAGTTTGTAAGAGTAGCCTCTTTTTTGTACCGAGCCAGTACAATGTCCCACTTCAAACGAGGCGAGGCGTCATGAAGCTTCGCGGTACATTTGAAAGAACGAGTATTTCATGTACTGTTGCTGTATCGTACTGCCCTGTCTTACAAAGTGTGATTGACGTAATACTTAAAGCAAAGTAATAAGAAGCGATTGATTATAGACGAATGACGATTGTTTTGACGTTATTACTTATAACACTGTAATATTATTGTGCCGGCTACTTATTTGTAAAACATGATTTTGATTTAAAATATACCTAATACACAGACATAAACTGCAACACAAGTAAAACAAATAGGTATATAACAGACATTCATGAAATCTTATTTTTCTAAAACTGTCGGGTCTCGTACTTGTACTAGTACATTTGTAATAGAGTGAACAAAAACATCATGTTGTCTCTTGCAGTCACGATAGTGTCCGTTGAATAAAAAGACGTGCTTTTGAAGCATGTGCCACATTCTCATTCTCTCTCTCTCACACCCTACATACATGCGAAGAGTAGAGTAACGCGACATAAAATTTGAAGTGGTACATGTTATAATGTTGAGCCGCCCTTACAATATTGTGTCATGTACGGGGCAAATGGACTGCGTCTTGTATGTCCTACTCAACACTAGTGCTCACAGCTCCCACTGCGTGATTATTTACTTTAGTTTCCGTAATAAAAAATGTGGTGCCGGCTCAGAATGCCACCACCCCATCTCCTCCCATGGGTGTCGTAAAAGTCGACTAAGGGATTAGCCGGAGGATGGGCAGCAGCGTCCTTCGAGTACATTAACAACTCAACTGCGATCGCCAACCCGCCTGCCAAGCGTGGCGATTATGGCAAAACCCCCCAATGAGCCCACAACACATCCATATCGGTGGTTGTGGTGATCTTTGGGGGAGGCCTGTGTCCAGCAGTGGACTTCGTTCGGCCGAAATGATGATGAAATGATGATGATGAAATAAAAAATACTCTATATCTTCTCCACGTATCATGTTACCCTCTACTAAACGTCACCGTAATCGGTTTGATAGTTTAGCCACAAACATCTAACAAACAAACTCACTTTTACAGTCACATTAGAAAGACATACCCCTTAAAAAGAATTGTCAGTCGCCCAGCTCCTAATAAAATACCTTTGGTGGTACATTCATAACCTACTTCTCTTCTGTATGCACAAGGTATCATCATATCAGCCAAAAGACTTCCACTGCTAAAAAAAGGCCTCCCCCATAGATTTCCACTACGAGCGGTTACATGCTGCCCGCATCCAATGACGACCTTTCACCAGGTCGTCTGTCCACCTCCCTGGAGGTCGCCCCACGCTGTTTTCCGCTACGCGGTCTCTACTCGAGAACCTTTTTACCCCCAACGGCCATCAATTCTACGAGCAATGTGCCCCGCCCATTGCTACTTCAGTTTACTAATCCTTTCAGCTAATTCGGCAACGTTAGCTCTTCTACGACTCTCCTCGTTCCATCTCGTAGAGAACTACCCCAAGCATACAAGGGCGGATCAATGGGGGGAGGGTCATGACCCCTGGGCCTAGTCAGCGGCTGATAATATTTCTTAGTACCAAGTACTTAGTATAAGTTTTAAAGCCTGTCCTGGCTGGACCTTGACTATGTGACCCCCCCTGACTGGGAGGCTAGATCCGCCCCTGCAAGCATAGCTCTCTCCATAGCTCGCACAATATATATTCGTAGGCAAAATTAACCAGATGTAGATCCAATACATGCCGTGCCGGTGCCGTGTGGTGCCGGCTCAGAATGCCACCACCCCATTTCCTCCCATGGGTGTCGTAAAAGTCGACTAAGGGATTAGCTGGAGGATGGGCAGCAGCGTCCTTCGAGTACATTAACAACTCAACTGCGATCGCCAACCCGCCTGCCAAGCGTGGCGATTATGGCAAAACCCCCCAATGTGCTCACAACACATCTATATCGGTGGTTGTGGTGATCTTTGGGGGAGGCCTGTGTCCAGCAGTGGACTTCATTCGGCCGAAATGATGAGATCCAATAAAATGTGAGAAGAATACTAACATATTAATATTTGTTTCAGTATCCAATCAACAGAAAAGCGACGAATTCGCTGACGCTCCTGAGGAATTTAAAGACCCGCTTATGGACACGCTAATGACTGACCCAGTTTTATTGCCCTCTGGGAAGGTGAGTCGTGTACATTTCGGCCGAACGAAGTCCACTGCTGGACACAGGCCTCCCCCAAAGATCACCACAACCACCGATATGGATGTGTTGTGGGCTCATTGGGGGGTTTTGCCAATTTTTTTTGTACACTTGTAAAATACTCCTTTATAAATAATTGTAACAGATCAATATAAACCTAAACAGCGAATCCACTCAAAACTTCAATATGATTCTGGACAGATGGCAGGGTCGAAACCTGTGCTTAGAGTAACCATTTCAATCTGAAAATTCTACTGGCGACTCACATTTTATTAATGTCGACTTATTTTCCAGATAATGGACCGATCGGTGATCCTGCGTCACTTGTTGAACAGTGCCACCGACCCATTCAACCGACAACCTCTTTCCGAGGATCAACTGCGTCCAGGTAAAATACAATTTTTATGTGAATATTAATTTGGCGCGTTAGCTAGTCTAGTGAAATTAATATACGAGACTAAATAATGTAATGTCTCGAGGTGACGAGCGCAGTGTGGTGACGCAAGAGTAGAAAACATTTGGAAACGACTGGAAACCATGTGCTTGTATTTTTATATTGTATTTTGCCTGTTATAACAGAAATGAACTGTGTGCACTGCAATCGTATTTGATCATTTGTAATGACCGATTCTCATTATTTACGCGGCTTTTAAAGTACTGGCTTCAATATCACAATAATTATAAGACATAGTTATACAACTACAATTTCTCTGATCGATATTTTCAAATGTTTCTCGTTTATCACTTGAATACCTTTAAAAAAAATATCCAGTGGAAATACCTCGTGTACTTCCTCCGCCCGGGAAAGGGTGGAGGGGCATGCCGGGTTTCTACCGGCTAAAACCACCGGAGTAGTCATCATCGGCACCGAAGGGAGGCTCCAAGAACTCGAATAATCTCCATCTAGAGCCACGCATTTAAGCACATCTCGGAGGGGATGACTGTAAAGCGGTGAACCCCTTTAGCGAGGGAAGGCGACTGTAAATAGGCCACCTCCCCAGGCACCCAGGCACCTTTCGGGGTCATTGTAAAGGATTTCCCCAAAGCCTCGCTATGCGCTGTGCTGCGCACACAGCGTGTCCAAATGCACACCGCCGTCTTCCTGCTCGGTATGAGCACGCAGATTTCCCAATAGGCGCACTCGCGACCCTCGAGGACCCCGCTCTATAAAGACGACAGGGGGGCTCAGGCGTGTTGGACACGGGCGCCGCGGCGGTTGTTACCCCGGCTCCGTGTCCTCCTTCTTGAGCATGACTCCTCACAAAAGGAGACCACAGCACTCCAATTTTCATGCTCTGCCAGCATAGCCGATGGAGAGACTGGCAGAGAAATATCTTGCCCGATCCTATCGACCTATCGATTCCGCACGCTCGCTCGCCCATGCAGGCACGCCATCACCGCTCTGGCGGAGGACGCGTGTTTGGTGATACACCCACGCATCCATCTCCACCAGGATATCAAAGGCGGAAAGCGCGCCAACAGAGTTGCCGCCTCAAAGCACACCATCGGTATGGTATACGCGTGCGATAAGTATAGCCAGCCGCTCTACGCTGCAGACCGTGAATCTTGCTTCTGCAGCGCTGGACGTCCTAAAGTCGAGATGACCAAACAGGCGCTCCGTAGAGGGCCACGCACCGCACGACTCCCCGGTAGAGGCGGCGAACTGCTTCCCTCGGACTCCCGAGATTGGGTAGCAGCCGGTGCAAGGCACCCATTATCCTTTCGACCCGGGGGACAAGACGCTCGAAGTGCTCTTGTATACCTACACTTACTAATACACGCACCCATTTATTTATTAAAATACCATAATTACTACATATAAAAGAAGCTACACGTCAAATTCTTGTCCTTGTTTGAGATAAACTAACCTAACCCTTTTTTATATTATTTCAGCAACTGAACTCAAAGAACGGATCAGCCAATGGCAGCGCGAAAAAAAAGCGCCGGCGTCATAATCATCCAAAGCCAACACTAAAGTCTGATGTATATAACGTAACCCATATATAAAGACTACGGACGGATATTTCCGCCTCTGAAGGACTATTGTCCGTGTGCATGAATGTGAGATTATTCCATGTATGTTATTCAGTGAGAATGTTTCGTGAAGTTGAAACTACAAGTAATTGTAATGTTTCCGACCAAACAGATCATTCTCAATTTACATACAGGTGTTAATTTAATCATTAAATTGTTTTGTAATTGTCACAAAAAAAATCTCTTCCATTAGTATTAACCTCCGTGACAAGAACCAAATTTTATCTCAGTCACCCTCCAGATTTGTACCATTTATAGCTAATTATTTAAAGGTCATGGATTATGGCTTCATAGATTATTTAACTTGTCATCTATTATTAGCTTTAACACAAACAATGCACGTGAATCTGGAAATTTTCTATCACTACATTAAGTTAATTAAATTCTTATAATAAAACCTTAAATTAACATCTGTATTTATTTTAACCTATGAAGTTTGGCGTTGTGGAACGCTAAATACGTATGTTTAATTAAAATTAATGTCACTTGTATATAGAGGCCTAAATTCTAAGATGAATACCAACATGACATTTCCTGAGTAAGATAGGTGCTTTTGTCTCAACTCCAAAACTTGATAACTGTGAAACATGAGCACATCATAGAGTATTTAGTGTGAAACATGTAAGCTGAACGTCGTCGTGCATTTTATAGGAAATCTCTGTTTCGGAAATCATGTGCAAGTAATATCGATTTTAGATTGATTAGTCCTGCATTAGTCTAACTAATGGTTATACATTAGGATATAAATATATTAAACCTATAGGAATTGTATGGAATGTTGAAGACTTCTTATTTTTGTGCAAAATTAAAATTAGATAAATGTATTTAATTATATTATGGATTTAATTACTATTTGATTATAGTGATATTATGTTTAGTCTTTGTTAGAAACATGATTATTGTATTATCATTTAATACATTGTGATTTGTTCCTTTATAACTTTAGTTATGATTTGAAATGGATTTACACTTGAGAATTAGCAAATAGCTTTCATTATAATATCATATCATAATTGACCTACTAAAATCAAAATAAAATACAAATGTCCATCAATGTTGCCCTACAGGACTCACTGATGTTATGTCCATCAGGCTTAAGTATGTGATTAGAAACCTATAACAGGAGCATGCATAAAAATATGAATGTTTCACTAGACTGAGTAAACAAGTTCATGTTGGACTAGCATACTAACTATGCATTGCTATCTCAGAATATCGGGATTTAAATGTATTTCCAAGTACCTATATAATTTTTCTTTAGTCACTGCCAATATATTCAATGTAGTTATTAGAACAGGCATTCCTGAATGAAATCCATTTCTATAAATTACATGGTCTCACTTGTATGATAATTTGACTTGTAATTTATCATTATATTATGAAGATTCTATGTTATAGAGGTCTCTTACGTTGATTACTATATCAATAAAATTAAATAAATGGAAATCATTGTTTTTATCATAACAATACAAACAAAATATTCACGTTTATAAATTATATTTGACTAATATTTTTTTCTTTTTCTAGCTAAATTAATAAATTATTGTCAATTCACAATTAAATGATTTCATTGTATTAAAATTACAAAAGTAGGACATCCATATATTGTCCACTTTAACATCAACAAGTCTGTTAACATCTCTCTTTAAAAGAGGTAGTTTTTTTCAAATTATGTATATGCTCTAGCATATAACTAACAGCAAAGCTGCAGTCATTCTAGTTATAAAAATTCAACTCATTTCTTCAATGATGAAAACTATTATCATTCAAATCCATACTTTGTCCACTTATATAATATAATATATACAATAATAGGTTAAACTTAATATTTGCATCTTATTCTATTAGTAAAAACTACAATTTTGCATTCATATGTATGAAGATTCATCAGTAACCTATCCTTGGCATTAGAAACTACTATTGCTGCTGGTGTCACACAAAACAAAGCCACTCACAACAATGATGTTTCTTTTTGATATAGAAATAAAGGAAATAATAGTATGTAGATCTTGGTACTTAGCTGGCTCTATTATACCCATTCACAATGAAAACATCATATAGATATTGTCTCAGTATTCATAAGCATATCTCTTAAATCTAGTTGAATATATTTGTGTAACAATATTCTTTTCATCATCCATTATAGAGACATTTCTCGGTAGCTTGAAATATGATCCAAATAGAACTGATAACTTTGTACATGCAAAACATTTAGGACTTACAAATAGACATACATAAAGTATTGAACCTGCAAAATTGCATTTTTTGTTTGTTTATTTCATAACCATTCTTAAGTATACTTTTACATAGCATAATCCATAATGTCATCATTTATAAATTTTATGAAACATATAATATTGAGTTGCCACAACTAATCTGCCATGTATTTTTCCATTTTGCAGATTTTATACTTTAGGCAGGGACAGTCAAAATGGTCATGAAGTTTAATAGCACTCTTTATAAAAAAAGCTTTTTAAAATCCTCATGCATACTTTTTAACTCTATACAGTTTTGTCTGATTATGAATTATTGTTTTAGCAAATTGCCATCCTAGGAATCATCCTACAAATAACAGTTATTCTAGAGAATATAATCTGCATTGACCTAATATTAGTCTTATGTTTAAAGTATTCAATACTGGCATTAGTGGCAATTTGCTACAACAGTAGTGATTAGAGAAAATTATGTGAGATATATTTTTTTTATCATGTTGCCCCACACTAGGATTTCTCCTGTGTCGTGGGTACGTTTACAAACAAATTTCACACCCAATACACCCAGACCCGGCACAACTACCTGCAGTTAATACAAATATTTGTTACGTGCGGGAATCAAACCCACGACCCGGTGCGCAGCAGCCGACTGTATCGGCCACTGCACCAACCGTGCCAATTGTGACTAATATGCGGATTGTTTAAAGATTTGTATGGAGTGGTTATGAAACAAATACACCTAGACTTATCTTAATATTACATATTACTCTTAAAATACTTGGGACTTCCAAAATAAAATTAAAAACAATATAATGAAAACATGGTAGTCCTACAATCAAACAACAATAATTCAAAAGGCCATTCTTCTACATTTATTTCATAAGCTTAAGAGAGTACATGAAGTATTGATTGATTTAATAAATAAGAGAACATTTCATCGAAGAAGGAATGGGAGACGATGTGCAAATAAACAAGAGATCATGTACAACATACCAAAATAGAAATTTAGTCTGGCTGTCTGTCTCGGTACATATCTCATGGTTTCAGGACTTCTGAATCGCCTTTCTATTTCAAAAGCTCTTGGTAATGTTAGCATTGGAATTAAAAACCACAAAGAACAGCGTACAGATACCACCACAAACATAATATAAGGAGTAAAAAGTAAAAAAGCGTACAACAAGTAAGAAGCTGTTCTCCCAATCAATATTGCTAATGTGACAATTTCTGCTTTACTGTCTGTCTCAAGGTCTCTTGTGTTATTGCTATGTAAAATAGCCTCTGTGTTTAGTGCAAGAGGTATTGCATAGTAAATTATAGGCCAGTCAACCCTGCCAGTTTGAGCTAAGAAGGCAAAAACAACAGACACTGGTCCAAATATAACTAAAACTAATATGTCACCAAGAGCTATATACTTCAATCCTATACCACCAGTGTACAAAAAAGATGACGACAGTCCACCAAAATATACAAGAGCCAAATGCTCCATACGTGCTGGAGATAAAATAACAAGTGGAACAAATGAGGCACATCCAGCAAGATATAATATCGCACCCAGGGACACCACTTCATCTATACTCAAAATGTGATCAACAAGAGTTCTGTCGTCAGATTTACGGTTATCTATCCCTTTAACGAAATCGAAGTATGTATTAACAACATTCCCAGCACCATGAACTGGAACAACTGTACATAGAGTTAACAATAGGGTGCACCAACTGAAGCCACTATCGCCGGGCAGTCTGTACGCGAGCGCTGCCCCTAGCAGCGTCGGTAGCAAACTCGCGCTCAGCGACCATGGACGTAACGCAAGGACATAAGTCCGCACTTTCATAAGCGGATTTCGAGCAGGCGATGTTTTCTCTTTCGGTTGCTGTAAAAGGTTTCCTTCGACGGTGGGAATATCCATGTCGTCAGTTTTCTTATTACTGTCCATTTTCTACGAAATGTAAAAGTTAACCGTTGACCGCTAAACCCGTACAGACTTAGATCATTGTTTATAAAATGAGAATACCTAATTTTCTTCATCACCTAACTACATTAAGACAAAACTGTTCGCACATTATCCCGTTATTTATTGAATGGTGTACCGAATTACCGATGACCGGTATCCAAAGAGAAAATGAAAAAATCTAAACTTCAAGTAAACTTAAATTCGTAGTTGATCTGTCTGTCAAAGTCTCAATCAGGGGTAGTCGACTCTTACTGTCGAGTCAGGGACATGCCTACGGGGGCCAAGTTTATGTTGCCAGTAATATGAAACATTAACTTTTTTATGGTCTTGGCAACATTTCAATTAAGAAAAAGAAACTACTTTTCTTTCTGTTGCTATCTTTTGAACGTTTACCTTAATTGTAGGTAAAATCATTTTACTCCATGTACCAACTTTATGTAAAAGATATTTAACATAATAGAAGCGCACATATCGCTTACATATTCTATGGAATAGGTGCAGTACATGTGACGTGCCTTCACCTATTGAACTCTACTACACCTAAGTATATAAGCATACAAGACCTTTCTGATACCGATTTGTTAATTAACATTTATTAAAATTAACATTAATTTATAAAATAAACATTCTAACCACAGTACCCTATTAAATAAAAAAATATTTAATTTCATTATTTGAACTAAATCCAGGATAAATGAGGAAGGATAAAATTTGGCATGGCAACACTTCATAAAAATGGCTGTTCGCTTTGATCATTGTCGGTATTCGTTTAATTTTTACTTTTTGTTGATTTTTTAAGATCAACAGCGTTTTAGTTCCTTGTCATTTTCTTTCTCGGTCTTAATAGCTTTCTGTTAGTAGTGTTGAAATTCGGCTAGTGCAAGCCGAGAACGTGTTAGCATAGAATACATTTACCTCAGGGCACCCCCTTATCACCTTCATTAATAACTGATAAACCGTTTATTTGAGTATAACACAATGAGAGAACACAAAAGGAAGTGCTTTATGTGTGGTACTTCACCTAATGACGATCCAGCTATAACCTTACATCGGTTTCCCAAACCGGGAAGTAAGAACTATCTCCGGTACGTATTTGAACAGATTTACATTATATATGGTATAAATTAAAACAAACAAACTAAAACATTAAATTGATCTAAACAAACTTTTTATTTAATCAATCTAATATTGTTTATTTTTAGCTGCGAACTATGGGCGAAATTCTGTTTCCCTCATGGAAAGTGGTCTTCACCTGATTTTCAAATGAAGCTTTATAATGAGCATCGAATGCTGTGCCACACACATTTTGATGAATCCTCTTATGTGAACTTCACTACTAAGAAACTACGTAGGCATGCAGCTCCTGGAGAAAATTACGTAAAGGTTAGAATTTGTATTGTTTTATACGTGGTATATAAATGGATACTGTCTAACAGTTAAATTTGGTTAGATAGTTATGGATGGTTGGTTTATTTGTTTGAGAGAATATTCCTATCCTGCTGCTATATGTTGTTATTTTAGTTATAATATTTCAATAACATAAAGCAGCAACATATTGATTTTTAGCACAATCTCATGCGTCAAGCACAACATCCCATTAAAACTTCAGTAGGTCCCTTTATGAAAAGTAATGAAGAAAACTATAACCAGTTTTTCTGTTTTTTACCATACCCAAAAGGTGCTAACAAAATTTCAATACTATGATATATATTTATCTGTCATAAGGCTTGATCTCAGTAACAATAAGAAGTAGCAAGAATCTTGCTAAAATCTAGAATATAGATTCCAAGCAAATATGATTTGCATTTGCCCAGTTTTATTTGAATGTTCTGGTAATAATGAATCATTGTGATTGTTAACTTATAATTGGCTATCAATGCTATTTTAAAATTTAATTGACTATCCCTTTCCATATTAAAGTCAAATCAATGAGTTTACAATAAGTTCTTTTCTTTCAGGTTGTACAACCATTTTCAGATGTCACTAACCAGGCAGGCAGAAATAATCCACAGGTATTGTTTTCTTTTTAAAATAGTTACAAGTATTAATGATTAAACAAACCTTATGTGAAGTTCTATCATAATTATATGAGTGGCTTTGTCCAATGAGTAAGCTTTATGTTTACCTGTAATAAACACAAGGTGTCACCCTCTGAATTGTATACAAGTCTTTTTTACCTAACTTTGTCGCCTCTCGAGACTGTGCACCAGAAATTCAGTGTGAGATGACCTCCAACGAGGTGGACAGATGACCTTGTGAAGGTCGCTGGGAGTCATGGATGCGGGCAGCATGTAACTGCTGTAATGTGGAAATCTATGGGGGATAAAGCAGCAACATATTGATTTTTAGCACAATCTCATGCGTCAAGCACAACATCCCATTAAAACTTCAGTAGGTCCCTTTATGAAAAGTAATGAAGAAAACTATAACCAGTTTTTCAGTTTTTTACCATACCCAAAAGGTGCCAACAAAATTTCAATACTATGATATATATTCATCTGTCATAAGGCTTGATCTCAGTAACAATAAGAAGTAGCAAGAATCTTGCTAAAATCTAGAATATAGATTCCAAGCAAGCTACCCTAGGCCCGTATTGTGCAAATATGATTTGCATTTGCCCAGTTTTATTTGAATGTTCTGGTAATAATGAATCGTTGTGATTGTTAACTTATAATTGGCTATCAATGCTATTTTAAAATTTAATTGACTACCCCTTTCCATATTAAAGTCAAATCAATGAGTTTACAATAAGTTCTTTTCTTTCAGGTTGTACAACCATTTTCAGATGTCACTAACCAGGCAGGCAGAAATAATCCACAGGTATTGTTTTCTTTTTAAAATAGTTACAAGTATTAATGATTAAACAAACCTTAAGTGAAGTTCTATCATAATTATATGAGTGGCTTTGTCCAATGAGTAAGCTTTATGTTTACCTGTAATAAACACAAGGTGTCACCATCTGAATTGTATACAAGTCTTTTTTACCTAACTTTGTCGCCTCTCGAGACTGTGCACCAGAAAATTCAGTGTGAGATGACCTCCAACGAGGTGGACAGATAACCTTGTGAAGGTCGCTGGGAGTCATGGATGCGGGCAGCATGTAACTGCTGTAATGTGGAAATCTATGGGGGAGGCCTTTGTTCAACAGTGGATGTATAAATCGCTGAAATGATGATGATCTATCAGATTTAGGATCAGTAATAGATTATTTACAGCACCCTACAATTGTTTTATTAACTTGTTATTTCTCGGAACTTTTATAAACAGTTTAGTTTACAGCATTCCCGCTTAGTGTCTATTTTATACTGAACAATGTTGAAAACTATTTGTCATTAATTTCAGGTTGCGACAAGTCCTTCACATGATCCAAGTGAACCTGTACCAGGGCCATCGCATTTATCGCCATTGTCTCTGCCACAAAGGAGGAAAATAGAACAAGCGAAGCAATCTGTACCTACAGAACACATGATACATATAAAATCAGGACACACACAAACTGAAAAAGAAAAGCGGTTGCAAAGTAAATGCAGAAAGCTAATGAAAAATATTTGTGGCCTAAAAAAAAGAGTGAACACCCTAAAAAATTGTGCAGTTTTAAAAATTTTAGAAAAGGATGACAGTGTCAATGAATTAATTAAAACCAAAATTCCATCTACGTTTGCATTGCTACTTCAGAGCCAAATTAAAAACTATAAAAGGAAATCAAGGGGCCGGAGGTGGACACCTGAAGCGAAGATTACAGCACTGAGATTGTATAAGAGATCGCCCACGTGCTACCGTTTGCTCAGGCGATTATTTTGTTTGCCAACACCATCTACACTTAAGGCATTGTTAAATAAATTAAGCATGGGTGTTGGGATGAATGCACAAGTTTTCAGTGTGTTGGGAAACTATGCCAAAGCAATGAATCTCTCAGAAAACCAATTTATATTGATGTTTGATGAAATGTCTATCAGGAAAAACCTATATTATAATAAAAAGTTCGACATTATTGAAGGTTTTCAAGACCATGGGTCTCAGGGACGCACACCTGAAGTAGCATCTCATGCTTTAGTGTTTATGGTTGCTGGCATACGGAAAAAAGTAAAGCAACCTATAGCTTACTACATTTCTGGATCATCTGTAACAGCAGATAGGCTTGCAGCTCTGTTAAAAGAGGTACGTCATTTTCCTTAGGTTTGATCGAATTAGCCCAGATTCTTTAGAAATGTAATATCTAATAAAATAATGTTATATTTCAGGTTTTACGACACTGCTTTGAATGTGGGCTAAATATAACTGCTTCAGTGTGCGACCAAGACGGGGTCAACAGAAGAGCATTGTGCCTTCTTGGCGCTTCGGTGGAACATCCACATATTTTTATAGATGACAATGAAGTAGTTACGTTGTTTGATACTCCTCACTTGCTCAAGTGCTTTCGAAATTTGTTTTTAAAGTATGACATAAAGTGTCCTACAAACATATCTTCAAGTGGCAGAAGTGGCACAGGTGAATTTACTCTTTATTGTTTGAATAGTTATATTTACTATGATCTTTGGGGGAGGTCTGTGTCCAGCAGTGGACTCCATTCGGCCGAATGAATGAAGTTAGCACTTATAACTTAGAGGCCTACTACAGGCGTGGCTAATTTGAGGGCTATATTAATAATGTAGACCAATCATTTATATTAATACTTTTTGTATTATAATAAAACTATTAAAACGGATTCTATCGCGTATATTTTAGATTTTTGTATTACCTGACGATTCGAATACTTTGCAGCATTCGTGGTATTTTTGCATTTGTGTATTATTTAATCTATATTAGTTTGTATGATAGTTATTTTAGATTAGTTACTTTGTATTGGTTTACTTTATAGTCGAGTAGGTATCTAGTTATCATATAAAGCTTATTGGGAAATCTGCGTGCTCATACCGAGTGACCCCGGGAAGACAGCGGTGTGCATGTGGTCACGTACCGCTGTGCGCAGCATAGCGCATAGCCGGGCTTCGGAGGAATCCTTTACAATCCCCCCGAGAAGTGCTTGGGGGGAGGTGGCCTCTTTAGAGTCACTTTCCCTTCGCTAGAGGGGATGACCGCTTTACAGTCATCCCCTCCGAGATGTGCCTAAAGGCGTGGCACCAATGGGTGGCTCTAGTTGGAGATTATTCAAGTTCCTGGAGCGGGAGGCTTCGGTGCAGAAGATGAGCATTTTAAATATTTTGTGGTAGTGTGTTATACAGATTGTCCAGTAAATAGCACGCCATACTGCAGGGGGTGAGAGCTTGGGTCAATGCCTACCAAAAAAACACAAAATATGTTCAGCAAAATCTTACGGTAGAAAATTGTACTGTGAAAATTTAAATAAAAATTGTATTTCTTGAAAACATTTTAGTTTTTAATAGAATGAAGACTTATCAATGAGTAAAGTAACTATTCACAATTAATTTGAGGTAAAAAAAAACTAGAAAAGGAATTTTTCATTACGAGATGCTTAAAAAGCTGTGTCAAGGTAGAGCTTTCGATATTTCGGAAAATGTTGTACTACTGTAAATCCGTAAGTTTTTGCTGAACATATATTGTGATTTTTGGTAGGTATTGACCCCAAGCTCTCACCACCTGTAGTATGTCGAGCTATTTACTGGACACCCTGTATATTCTAATTGCCATGAACTTGTGGACTTTCATTTAACATTTTAATTTTTGAGGGAGTTAGACATAATCGATGTTTGTGGCTTTATTTATTAATTGGCTTTAGTTAATACACTCCACCAGTGGGGACTTGTATAGATTATTGTTTGCGCGCCTACTAAATTTATGTCAGCAATGCTGATCTTGTGGCTTGGTTGCCATTTACCTTTTTATATATTTTGACTCTCGCCATATTGTATTATATAGCGTCAAGTAGATTCACTCTCACAAGCTCGATCTAGCAACATCTGATAAAGTCTATTCTAAATTGTATTTTACCTTTTTTATTGTCCATTAAAGTCGTTTTGTCTAGAAGGAATATTTTATTAATATAAATCTGCATCAGCGCAATTATCGTTGTTTCCTGAAGAAACATTTTGGTGACCCCGACGTGATCCATGTGCAATCGTACGTGGATACTTGAGAGTGAAGAAGACATCCTTGGATAAGAGGAACAGTGGACAGCAACAGCTTAAGCTTCACGCCGCAAGACAGTAATCCAAGCTAGATGACCGATTGATTCTGTTGCTCGGACCAGTGAATCAGCTTAAGATCACACCGTAGCACAGGTCAGAGAAGGCAAAAATCTGCAGCTCGGACCAGTGGATCAGCCTAAGACCACGCCGCAGCGCAGGACAAGAAGGACAAAAATCTGTAGCTCGGACCAGTGAATCCGCTTAAGATCACACCGTAGCACAGTGCAGTAGGCGAAGGCGGATCCTGTTCCCCGGACTAGTGGCCAGCTTAAGGTCCACACCGCAGGGCAGGCCGTACAATACAGATAAAGATATTTCTACATACTACCCGTTCCCCGGATTAGTGGCCAGCTTAAGGTTCACACCGCAGAACAGGGCATAAAATACGCAGAAGGCACTTTATACACATACTGTTCCCTGGACTAGTGGCCAGCATAAGGTTCACACCGCAGAGCAGTACGTATAATACGGAGGACATATTTTATATACAGTCGCTCGGACCAGTGGATGAGCTAAAGATTCACACCACAGTGCAGGATTTCAATCAGATAAGTGCCCTTTTTTGAACTTTCCTTATATTTCCTTTTCCGTATACCTATCATGTGATCTATTATCCATCTTAATCCCTTTAAGCATTTGCACCCTAAAGTGTATAGTTAAAGGTCATCATTATAAAAAATAAGTAGACACAATTATTAGTTCTATCTATTTAATAAAGTTCTTAATACATTTGCAATCATAAGTGTAAAATTAAGACAATTTGTCAATTTTCCCGTTCATCTCGAAAACACGTGTTCACAAATTACTGCTACATAAGGTATTAACTAAAATTTATACACGTGATAATACATAAGTAAAAACAGAAATATACAAAATACCATAATATTTAATAGCTATATTATATATACAACCTATATATAAACAACCTAATCCTAACTTAATCTACAAAGTTAGCAATATTATACAACATACAATCAACTTGGTTCATTATTTACAATATTCAAACTAGTTTACAGTTCAAATGAATTCGGTAATTAATTGGTAATTAAGATACAAAATGCATACTAACAAATAACTTACATATTTGCGAAACATAAAAGTTAAAGATTAACTCCTCCTCTTAAGTCTATTAGAGGTTATAATTATCACAAACCTTACTTTGCACCAATACATACAGTCAACATTAAATTGTTAATTTCACCAGTTATACACTGCCACTATTGAATATTGTTATTATTCCTATACTCTAATTGTTTTCATGATAAACGTATTCCATAGTTGATCACAGTTATTTACAAATTATTCGCCGATCAATTCCAGATTGCGCTCCGCACTGCACATCTATTCGCCGAGTACTAATCCAACGGGTGGCTTATCAGTGATCTATTGTTAAGATCGGCTGTGCAGCGCGTGCGCCCGCGCCGGTGACCGGCCTACATATCTACGTCAGGGTGAGGAGCGTATGGTATCGTGATTCGTGAGAATATCTGTATATATTTGTTTACTTTAACTTGATCCGAGTCTTATTCAAGTTTGTTAAGATTTAAAATGGAGGTTAAAACATTAGTGGCTAAGAGAGGCTCAGTTAAAGGACAAATCACCAAGTTTAAGAAATACTTGGATGAGTTAACTGAGAACATTGGTGATAATTTTGAGTTGTTACCGCTAGAATCAGCGGAATTAACGCTTAAGCTTGGTAAATTTCAAATCTTGTCTTCTAAGTTTGAGGAGGTGCAAAGTGAGATAGAAATAATTAATTATGAGAACATTGATCGGGAGATAGATGAGAGGGACAACATTGAACGGGACTTAGTTCGCCTTATCGCCCGTGCGAAAGATTTAATTGAAAGGAGTACATAACCTTGAATCAGTCACGAAGGGAATCTACCGTTCATTGTCACCATGATCATCAAGATACAGGAGTTAAATTACCACAAATTCAAATAGCTAAATTTGATGGCGCCTTCTTCCGGTGGCTCGAGTTCCGCGATACATTCACTTCCTTAGTGCATAAAAACGAGCGCATATCTTCAATTCAAAAGTTTCATTATTTAATTTCTTACCTCGAGCGTGAAGCGGCCAGGATAATATCAAACCTTGAGTTATCATGCGATAATTATGTCACAGCTTGGCAACTACTCTGCGAGCGCTATGATAATAAAAGATTATTAATTAATCATATATAATCATCAAATCATCATCTTAATTCGCTTTTTAACATTCAGCCGGTCACCCCTGAGTCAGAGAAATCATTGCGTTTTCTTGTCGAGGAAAGCCATTTGAGATATTTTGCGATAATGGGCGTAACTTCGTGGCTGCATCTAAGGAATTAGGCACCTTCATAAAAAATAATGTAGAAAACATATCTGATTTTGCATCTCACGAAGGCGTACGTTTTCACTTCTCACCGTGTTACGCTCCCCACTTCGGCGGGATATGGGAGGCCGGGGTAAAATCGGCCAAATTTCATATAAGGCGAATAATAGGAAATGCTAATTTAACGTTTGAAGAGCTTACTACTATATTTACGCAAGTGGAGGCAATTTTAAACAGCCGTCCCTTGTGCCCATTGTCCTCTTCGCCTGACGATCTCCTTTTCCTTTCCCCAGGGCACTTTCTGATTGGAAGGCCGTTGACTGCCTTACCAACCAGGAGTCTAGTTGAAGTTAAGGAAACAAGTCTCAACAGATATGCTCGTTTGGAGAAAATACGCCAACATTTCTGGCAAAGGTGGCAGAAGGAGTATATTTGCGAACTACAACTCCGAAGAAAGTGGAAAACTAACTCTGGCAGTTTGAATCCTGGAGACCTGGTTATACTGCAGGAGGATAACGCTCCCCCACTGAGTTGGCGTCTCGGCAGAGTAATGCGTCTGTTTCCAGGCGCTGATGGCATATCTCGAGTGGCAGACGTGAAGACAGCACGAGGTTGTGTGCGGCGACCGTTAGTCCGTCTTTGTCCTTTGCCTACGGAGGAAGATTCCGGCAGTTGAAAGGATTGTATTATATAGCGTCAAGTAGATTCACTCTCACAAGCTCGATCTAGCAACATCTGATAAAGTCTATTCTAAATTCCAAATTGTATTTTACCTTTTTTATTGTCCATTAAAGTCGTTTTGTCTAGAAGGAATATTTTATTAATATAAATCTGCATCAGCGCAATTATCGTTGTTTCCTGAAGAAACAATTATATTTTATATAGTTTATTAATATATTGTTTTTTGCAGGTTTAGCAAAATGGAGCCACATAGTGACATTTTACGAAGAAGACAATAATAACCCAAATTTCGTATTTGCGCCTTCACTAACTAAAGACCATATCCAGCCAAACACCAGACAAAAAATGCGGGTATACCTTGCCGCCCAAGTGCTAAGTCACACTGTTGCTGCTGGTTTATACGCAAAAATATCTCAAGGTAAGCAAATTACTTATAAAAATTATATTGTTTCCTTTGGTCCACATGTCTGCCTTTTAAAAGTTGTAGTTACTCGTGTTAGCCGTGTGGTGCCAGCTCAGAATGCCACCACCCCATCTCCTCCCGTGGGTGTCGTAAAAGTCGACTAAGGGATTGGCCGGAGGATGGGTAGCAGCGTCCTTCGAGTACATTAACAACTCAACTGCGATCGCCAACCCGCCTGCCAAGCGTGGTGATTATGGCAAAACCCCCCAATGAGCCCACATCACATCCATATCGGTCGTTGTGGTGATCTTTGGGGGAGGCCTGTGTCCAGCAGTGGACTTCATTCGGCCGTTAGATAGTTACTCAATTAACAAAAAATGCCGGATAAATTCTAGTATGTGTTTACCGGTACTTCTATCCTCCACAGTATCACACCTCCACAGTATCACAGGTCCACAGTATTGCAAAATTAACCAGGAAAATCGTAGAATCCTCACACGTTGATTTTAAGGTACAGTGTTTGTCTGATGCTAAGAACGCCTGGAAAATGGCTTGCCTGAATACGAATTCCCTGTCAATTCATCTTCCCGGAGCTTTGTTTCCCAGTGGGATGAGCTGCTTTGCAGTTTGATACGGAATGAGCTGGTAAGCGTGCTCGTCTACTTGCCGTGGGTGAATGGGAGTAAACGGGTCTCTGGCTTCGGGCGCTTCCGTCGCCCAACATAGGCATTATGTTGGACGACACTACATTCCGGCTGGTTACATGCCTACGTTTAGGTTCTCTTTGTGGTGTTTCTCATTGGTGTCATTGTGGTGAAGCTGCCGACTTCACTACGGCCTGTCTTATAGTAGGAGCGCGAGCTGCATAGCACGACACGCAAATATTAATGACATTATTCGTCGAGCTGTCGTCACCTCCGGCGTGCAACTATATTAGAAATCAGTCGCTTGACACGTGATGATGGGAAGAGACCAGATGGTATGGCGCTGTTGCCATGGAAGTTGGGAAGGCTTCTGGCATGGGATGTTACTTGTGTCGACACCCTTGCTCCATCTCATCTTTCAAGCTAAGCAGGCTTTGCTGGCGATGCCACTGCAGAGATTAAAACGGCGCAAATATGTTATGTGTTTGAGCCGTTTGGGGTTGAAATGCTTGGATTATGGGGTCCATGGTGCCCTGAATACCTAACCTGTATCACATGACCTTACCTGTATAACATGACCTAACTCAGTAGCTAGTATAAGAATACTACCTTACAATTAGTTTACAGAGAAGTCTACATTTCTGCCCTACATTTATCTCATGTAATATTGTATCTAAATATGTCTAGACTCTAAAACAGAAAACTTTGAGTGTTTCTGCATTTCTTCTCAGAGGCAGTCAGTAGGAAATGCCGGGTTAATCCAAATTTATTGACGAGTGAAAGTGTTTTTTGAAACAAACTTGCTAAAATAAAGATCATGTCAACATTTAATTTCTCAAAACTAAATAAATATTCTTACATTTTCAGGAGTATTACCTGCGGAGGCTGCAGTAACTGCAAACGTTATTTCTAACATCGACAAACTTTTTGACTGTGTAAATGCTGACACAGCAGACTTGAAAAAAGGCAAACCACATGCCACAAACCTAAAAATTAAAGCACCACATCTATCCCATTTCAAGGAAATGAAAGAGTTTTTTAAGAAGTTACAGTTTGTGGGATGTAGAAGCACTCCTCCTACTCAGGAAGGCTGGGTATGGACTATTATTGGCATAGAACGGCTGTGGACTACCCTTACAACTAAAAATGCTAATATAAAAAGTTTAGCAACACGGCGACTTCAGCAAGATCCGCTTGAAAATTTATTTGGTTGCATCAGGGGAAACTGTGGATCCAATTCCAACCCTACTGTAGGACAATTTGTTGCAGGCTTGAAAACAGCCATTCTTAGCAATTTGTCTCACATTAGTATTGGCAATTGCAAACTGGATGAGAATGAGGCCATGTTAGACAACTGCAAAGTATTATTGTCGAATGATCAGATGAGACATCAGACAGGTGAGACATGCACTGAAGAAGAGACTGAAGAGGACACCAGAGGAGCAATGCAATTGGATATGGATGACGATTATTTAGAACAAGGTACGGTAGATGATGCTGAACTACAAGCATGTGCCTATGTTTGTGGTTTTATTCTTAAACATCATAAAAGTCAATGTTTGACATGCAAAGAAATGCTTTTTGCCAAAAAAATGGACACCACGCACCTCTTCGTCGATTTCAAGGAGTATAATGAGTTGAAAAGAAGTTTAATGTACGCATCTCGCGACTTTATATTATGTGTCGAGAACTGTGCTCAAAAAGTAAATGATATTTTAAAAGAAAAACACCATTCGCCAAAAATTAAAAGTTTAATTATAGATATAATAACAAGCGAAATTAACTTTAATTTTTTAAATAAATGTCAAGAACACAAGGCCGATACTGTAAAATATATAGTAAACAGTGTGTTTCACATCTGTATAAAAAGATACTGCTTTGTAAGAAACAGAAAGTTTGTAGAAGAAGCGGCACATTCAGCGTTGAAGAAAAAGATTGCAATTCTTAAACATGTTTAATTTTTTTTTTTTATATGCTTTTAGAGGAAGGCTGACAGACTAATAACATTTTGGTTTGTATAATATGTAATAAAGATTGCTAATAACAAGCCTCCACAGATAAATAACAGTCGATTTGCTATCGCAAAACATGTAGTAAAGTAATATTAAATAGAAGTAATTCAGTTATCACACCGACATCTACAGCTTGAGTGCAACTTGCAATTGCTTCCTGTCGAAAAAAATGGTTCAGCTAAAAGCCGCCTTGCTGTGCTTGCATTAGTACAGAACAAATCAATATCCACTTCGCGGGAAATTTTATTATAACCACGCGCACTATTATGGAAAAATGCATTAATTTATAATTAATGCATCTTCCATCCCCTTGGATATAAATTCATGTGATAGGATTAAATTCGAAGTAGTGGAACGCTTTCTAAGGAAACCATGTTGTTCTTCACCAAAACTGCATTTCATTGCTGCGTACGCATCTGTATATATTATACGCTCAAGAATTTTAGAGAACAAACATATCTTGGATATTGGGCGATAGTTTGCAATATCAGACTTGTTTCCTTTTTTGAAGACTGGGGTGACAAAAGCAGATTTCCATATTTTAAGAACTAAACCTTCGGATAGCGATCGCCTGAATAAAATACACAACGGGGTAACTATACTATCGGCACAATTGACGATGAACGCTGGTGGTATTAGATCTGGTCCGCCAGATTTGGGGAGGTCTAAGGTTTTTAGAAGCTTTAATACTTGAGAATGGCATATATCAATTGAGCCAATACACACTACATTATTATCAATGTAAGGCTCACAAGGTTCGCTTAGTACAGGGTCGGGTACCTGGAAAGTAGACTGAAAGTAGGTAGCAAATAAATTGCTGATCTCCTCACCTGTACTCGCAGGCATATCACAATAATGCATAACTTTGGGAAAAATACTGGTTTTTCTTTTGCCCTTGACGTACGACCAAAAGGATTTTGGATTTTTTGTAATAGACGTTTCAACTTCAAACTCAAAACTCAAACTCAAATCTTTATTGCATTCTTATGTTCATAAGTTAACAGAAAATTAGATGCGTATCAATATGAAACCCTGTTAGGGCGCAGCAATTTTACTATACAATAACAATAGTATTTATGTTTGCTTAAAATATTAAAAGGAAGAGATTAATACATACTTATTAAAGGTTAAGGCGATTATTCAGCGGTTATTTATATTAATTATAAATTTTTGATACATCTTGTACATTTTAATATTATATTATTAATAAAGCGAAATCTGGTCATTCTTATTATATTATATAAATATTATTTACTTAGTACGTATAAAATTTGTTTAATCACAAGATACAAATTTTATCTTATCTTCAAAAAACTCTTGCAAAGTGTAATAGGATTTTTGCTTTAAGTATTTATTTCATTTTACTTTAAAGACGTTGTAATTTAACGTGTCTTTTATTTCCTGGGGTATTTTATTATAAATTTTTATAGACATTGAATACGGGCCAGAGTGGAATATTGTTAGACTTGAGATGGGAAGGGACAGATTATTTTGATGTCTTAAATTACGTGATTGTGAATATTGATCTTTTCTCTGGGAGTACAGATGTTTGTGTTTTTTGACAAATAAACAGATTTCGAGAATGTACAGTGATGTTAGAGTAAGGATGCCTAAATTACGAAAGTATGGCCTGCAACTATCCATTCCTCCTATATTAGCAAGAATTCGTACACATTTTTTTTGTAATTTAAAAAGCACTTCATTGTCTGTACTGTTTCCCCATAATACTATGCCATATCTAAGCCAAGAATGTGCGTAGGCGTAATATGCAATAGTGGCTGATTTTATATCTGTCGATATTTTTAGCTGGTATAATGCATATGTAAATCTAGATAATTTTCCACATAAATATTGTATGTGAGATTTCCAGTTTAAATAAGTGTCAATATTTAACCCTAGTAGTTTAAATGTGTTAATGCATTCTAGATTAACGTTGTTGTGTATGTAACTAATTGTTAGTGGACGTTTTTGGTAAGGCCGAAATTGCATAATTTTTGTTTTTGAAAAATTTATCTCTAGGTTGTGTTCTTGTAGCCAAACTAACACTTCTGTTAAATGGTTTTGTATGATATTATTTAAGTTTAGTTCACTTTCGCATGGGAAAACAACTGAAATGTCATCAGCAAAAAGTATACTTACAGCATTTATTATTTTGGGAAGGTCGTTAATATATATTATGAACAACAGGCATCCAAGCACACTTCCTTGTGGGATAGAATTATTTATTTTCGCTTCTCGAGATCTAATATGAGTTATTTCACCAGTTTCTACATGATGGTGTTCAATTTCCACATATTGACTACGATTATTGAGATAGGAAACAAACCATTTGTGGGCTATACCTCTTATCCCTATACCATTTAGTTTATTTAAAAGTATTTTATATGAAACTCTATCTTCTGGTGGCATGCTTTTGCAACTTCTGGTCGCATGCTTTGCAATGTACTCCATCCAACAGAGGGTCATCACAGGCACCACACTTATGTTGTGAATTCATTTCTGGTCAGTATAGTTGATATCAATATTAAATTAAATTAAATTTGGTGTTGACAGCACTGACATTTGACACTTCGATGTAATAGTATATTTATTGCATATATCCCCAATAAAGTCTTAGGTGGTAAATATAAATTATGAGATCTATCATGGACCCTTTCGAGCACGTGCAAAGTAGGAAGCGAGAAAGAGGACATTAATCTATTTGTATTACTATAAACTATAATAAGAAAATTTGTATATATATATTACAGATATTTGTCCTTTAGGTAATCATTTATACTGTTATAACATTTGCCGAGTAATAGTTATTTTTCGATGTAATTGTAATTGTAATCTGTATAATTATAATAAACCTTTAAATGATTACTTCTGTTTATTATTTATTGAGCAACGGGCTAGCTGCACCTGCAAGAAAACTTATCAGTTTACCGAATTTTGAAACTGATACGATTTCTTGCAGTGCAAAAGCCAACAGTTAAATAATAATTTTGAAACTGGATGTATGTGGTGTGATTTGAAATTCCCGCTATGAATATTTTCTTGGGTATAACAAGAGATGGCGTGCATGTTGTCCCACTTTTTTAGTATTAAGTTGACATTCTTCCCTTGGTAAATGTATTCTATGTCTCAATGTCAATTCAGTGTTGCGAACCCCTACAGAAATTTTCCCCCAAAATCATTTTAAAAACCCCTAACTATTTTTTTGTACCTTTATATAGTTTGTTTAGGTTTACAAATACTTTTTATTGTTATAGGTAGTAAGAATACTAGTAACTATTTTTATAACATGAAATAAAACAATAATTATGCAATATTATTTCATCATCATCATTTCATCCCAAAAAAACGTCCACTGCTGAACAAAAGCCTCCTGCCTAAGATGACCGGTTACATGCCGTGTCGTTATTTTGGGGGGCATTATGCAGCTTGGCATGCGGGTTGGTGAGCGCAACACGGGACGCTGCTGCCCATCCCTCTGGTTTAAAGTTCCTTAGTCAGCTTTAAGACTTCCATGAGAGGAGGTGGAGTGGTGCCTAATCTTAATTCTAAATCTAATTATTATATCCAAAATAGCACCGTCATCGTCATCAGTGACCTCAGAGGTACCAGTGCGAGGCGCATTTTTTTAAACGATACAGCATGTAACTGAATTCCTTTCACATATTTTCTGAATATTTGAAGATTATTCAAGAACCGAAACCGAAAGAACAATCTTGGTTCTTAACTCATAAACTCTTGAGAATATTAAATTAAATTACACCCAACTTATTTCTTTTAACTAAAGGCTAGAAGGAACGCACACAAAACAAAAATGAGACGAGTAATTTTTTTTTTTAAATCATTGCTCACACTAGGATTTCTCCTGTGTCGTGGGTGCGTTTACAGACATACATTTCACACACAATACACCAAATTGAATTTAACCGAACGAAAAAAGCGAAATAAATAATGAATGAATGATTAGCATAAAGTTTGTATTCTCTTTGGAATTAGCAGCGCGAAATGAACCCGTCAGCAGTACCGTTCGATCATTCTAGGCTGCGTTCAAAAATATCAACAAGTGCAAGTTGGCAGCGTTCAGAAATATAAGTACTGAAAAACCCCAAAGAAATTCTGCCCCTCAAACCGCCCCTTTAAATACTTATTGCCCCTAAATTTAGGGGAAAAACTCCCAAGTTAGCATCACTGTGTCAATTTCTTTTTTCTACTTTGGACTAATCATCACCCCAACAAAAGATTGACAAACATAACAGTTTCAGAACAAAGGTTACATATAGAGAGAGCCTATTAAGCAGGGTTGCCAATGCCAATTTATCAAATTCTCCAATAATCCAAGTCAAATTCCCCAAATTCGGGACATAAATCCCCCTCTATACAGAATGTTTGTAAAAATGTATACCTACTTACTTTGTCGACCATATACTTTTAATAATTTTAATCACTAGGGGTAGTAATACTTTTCCTATAATTATACTAGTAATTTTTTGCTTTTTAGTTGGTTGTGTGCGACATTAGACAGAAAAAAAAGGTGAAGTAAACCGAACATTAAAAAATGGCGTTTTAATATTCTATGGAGCCAAGGAGCCACTAGTCGGGAGGGTAGGAGTGCTGTCACCTACCACCCGGTGCAGGTGTTCACCGGGCACGGTTCTTTTGGTGCGTACCGGCACAGGATAGGACGCGAGGCCACGGCACATTGCCACCATTGTGATAGCGACCAGGGGGATCCTGGTTGCTTACAGCACACGCTCGAGGCGTGCCCTGCGTGAACTGCCGAATGGTGGATCCCGGTCGATCGGCTTTTGGCAGAACCATAAAACTGGTCTCCTTCTGTGAAAGCGTCATGCTCCAGAAGGAGACCGCAGAGTGAGATCGGGAGAGGGCCGATCCTGCTCGAAGGAGGAGACAGCGCCGGGATAACAACCACCCTGGCATCAAATTCCTATTCACCTCAAACTCCCTGCTGTCGATATAAGTCGGGGGCGTCTGAGTTCGCGGGTGCGCATATTGGGGAATCTGCGTGCCCACACCAAGTGACCTACGAGAAGATGGTAGCGTGCATGTGGTCACTCGCCGTAGTGTGCGCAGCATAGCACAGCGCACAGTGAGGCTTCGGATCCCCTTTGAATCTCCCCGGGGAGGGTGAACACCTTACAGTCACCCTCTCCAAGATGTACCTATAAGCGTGGTGCCAGTGGGTGGCTACAGTGTGATCATACGAGAACCTGGAGGTGCCAAAGATTATCGCCCCGGTAGTTTGAGCCGGTAGGAGTTCGGTATGCCCCTTCGCCCTGCCCCGGAGCGGAGGAAGTTTACGATGAATTTCCATAGGGATAAATAAAAAACAGGTGTAGCTTAAGATTTTTTTTTGAATAAGTTTAATTTATATAAATGTAAAAGCATTATAAGATACACAACATTATTTTACAATTTGTGAAAGTATAAAGAAAAGATATTCAAATGTAATAAGTTACCTATTTTTTATTGTTAAAGAATGTATTTGGAGTTCTTGAAGAATTGTTAGGACATATTATATGTCATTTTTTACATGTTTATGTATACAATATGACATTGTTTACGAATTTCGAATTTGGATTGCCGGACTGGATAGTTCTCGAAAAACGTCATTCTGCATTATCACAATTCTTTTCAGTTTTCTGTTGTTTTTTTTTTTCGGAAAAATTGAAAGCAGACATCACATGCGTCAGTAAGTTATTATAAATTTTATTTCAAGACATTTTGGTGATTTTTTATAAAAAATAGTATTTACCAAGCAGAAGATATACTAAGTTTCAACAAGAATTATTTTTAAGGTAAATTTATTATACAAGGTCTTAATTTAAAAGTCCACGATATATTGCATGGCGCTATAGTGAACGATGAAGATAATGTAGGTATAAAAAAAAACTTGTAAATTTGCTGTTTAAAAAATTATTTTATTAAGTCATTTATTTCATTACTTCCTAGTTCTCTTAGTTGTGATAATATTCACGTGCATCTAGTATGACAATGGCGGACAGGGCTGGTTGACTGATTTAGATAGTCTGTACCGTTAAACAAAACAGACGGCGCACGGTAGCGACATCACACAAAAGAATGAAATGGATTTTTACCATGATTTTTTTTTGTGTTCGGTACATCATCTTAAGCATTTACTGAGGCACCATGCAAAATATCGTGGATTATTAAAATAAGACCTTATATACGTATTCTTTTATATAGGTATTTAATTATCTTATTAACTAGTGATACAAAATATATTCATAGGATCCATTATGGATCCTATTCCCCCAATTCCTCCGGACCCCCCCGACGCTGCAATTTCCCCGGTATCTTCCGTAGGTCATGGCAAGCGCCGTATTAACGATGCCGAATCTATTGTTTCGGCCAAAATAACGATCATAGATAAAGAAATGGCAGTAGCATCTATTCAAAACCTTTATGTTCACCCTGTTCTCGTGATGGGGATTAAAGCCTACAATTCTTCTGATAAAGGCCTATTTTTAGTTCACGTATCTAGGTTTGATCCTGATCCCGCTTCAGGGACTACTTTTCGTCCTATTAGGTTTGGTCAATTTTTGTCCAAAAACAAAGTAAAGAATATTCGCCCTGACGGTCTCAAAAAAGTAGGCAGGAATAAAATATCAGTGGAGATTTTTACTGCTGATGATGCCAATAAATTTTTAGATAACCCAATTTTGGGTATGAGCAAATATGAGGTTTCCATCCCCTCTTATAATATAACAAAAATGGGAGTAGTCCAACAAGTTCCAGTGGATATGTCGATGGACGAGTTCGTCGAGTCATTGACATTACCAAGCGGATGCGGACAAGTTTTAAAGGCGCGTAGACTTAACCGTAAGTTGAATGAGAATGGACGGACAACATAGGTTCCGACTCAGACAATCGTAATTACTTTCCAGGGTCAAGTTCTTCCTCAAAGAATTTATGCTTATCACACATCACTCCCCGTAGAAACATACCATTTTCCAACTATTCAATGTCTGAATTGTTGTCGATTCGGACATGTTAAATCACAGTGCCGGTCAAAGACCAGATGCTATCGATGTACTCAACCTCATTCCGGAGAGAGTTGTGAGGTTGAGGAATCCATGGCTACCTGCCTTCATTGTTTGGGCCAACACTTCGCTAATAGCGGGAGTTGCCCAGAGTTTGGGAGACAAAAATCCATTAAGCTCACGATGTCACAACAAAATATTTCGTACGAGGAAGCATCTAGGCAACACCCTAAAGTCACAATACCATATTCTGAAGTGGCCTTTTCCCAAAACATATTTCCATCCCAATCTTCCTATTCATCTTCCCAATTCATTCCTAGCCAGAATAATACCTCCCCTCCTAATAATTTGTCTTATCGTATAACTGTATACCCCTCTCCTCGTACTAGAGTTCCCTTGAGTAAATCATTTGACAAAGCTGCCCATCAAGCGATTGTAGCTGATGAGCCCTCTTCTTTACCTAATGGTTCCGCCCTGATTTCTCGTCAACTGAGTTCATCAGATCCTTCCCAAGATGATAATCTTTTAGAATTATTGTTAAGTTGATCGATCGATCGATCGATACGAACGATGATCGTACGTATTATTTCTCGTAATAATTTCAATTTACCGCCCCACGTTGCCCAGAAACTGACTCAAATCTTCTCCCTAACTAGCAATTATGGATCCAGTCTCCATTCTCCATTGGAACGCGAAAAGCATTCGTCCTAAAAAACATGAGCTTCTTTACTTAATTAATAAATTTCTCCCGTCAGTCATTGCTATTTCGGAGACATGGTTGATACCTGGTTCTCGTTTTCGGATTTCTGGGTACTCGTGTCTGCCAGATGATAGGGCTGATGGGTATGCGGGTAGTGCTCTATTTATTAGACACTTCCTTTCCTTTTCTCAAGTCCCTCTTCCCCCTGTCTCCCCTGAGATTAATATTGTTGCCGTAAGGTCGTTTAATATTACTTTCATCTCTGCGTACATTCCTCATCCCCATTCGAGTTTAATCCCTGATATTTTACTTGTAATCTCTTTTGTCCCTTCTCCGATTATATTAACGGGTGATTTTAATGCTCATCATTCCTCAAGGGGTTCTAGCCATGATGATTCTTTTGCTATTTCCCTCCTTGAGATGTTTGATGAAGCTAATCTCTGCTTCATTAATAATGGTTCCCCCACTCGAAGAGTTCGTCCCTCTCAAAATCCTCACTCTGCTGTGGATCTAACAATATGCTCTACCTTATTGGCACCCTCCCTGTCCTGGAATGTTCTTACTCATTCTCATGGCAGTGATCATTATCCTATTGTCATTTCAATCTCTGATAAAGTAACTCCCATGCAAAATTTTAACCCGTCCCTTAAATATAGATTAGCAGAGGATAAGTGGTCCTCGTATTCTTCTTCTCTTGAAAGGAGATTAGAATTTCTTCCTTCACTTGACAACAACAATCATGAAGATTGCTATTCTAAATTTGTTGAATCTGTCATCTCTAGTGCCAATGAATTGAAAATTGGAAAAAAAAAATTTAAGGTTTCAACCCCTTGGTGGGACTCAGAATGCACAAAAGCAGTTTCTGAAAGGAAAACAGCGGAACTTTATTGTAATGCAAATATGAATTTTGATAACTTTTTTAATTATCAAAAGAAAGCTGCAAAGGCAAGAAAACTTCTTTCTGAAAAAAAGAAAAAGGGATGGATTCACTTTTGTGAAACTCTATTCCCAAAGACCCCATCTACTTTAGTTTGGAAACTAATCAACAGATACAGAGGTTCATTTAGCTTTGTCGACTTGACAGTTAATGACCCCTTGTCATGGCTTGAGTCTTTCTCAGATAAATTGTCACCTCCTTTTGTACCAAATATGGACTATTTTGCCTCTATTCCAATTCGTCTCTCATCCACAAATAGTTTCGATCAACCATTCTCGTTTCGTGAACTTCAACTCGCGCTTGACGGTTTAGTTGATTCTTCTCCTGGAGCAGATGGAATCCCATATTCTTTTTTAAAAAACGCTTCAGTTAAAGCTAAGGAATATTATCTAGAACTAATAAATAGTTTCTTCGAATATGGCATAGTAGCTAAACCATGGAAAATCCAACTTGTAATTCCTATTCTGAAACCTGGCAAGGACCCTTCTAATTCAAGTAATTATAGACCTATAGCCCTTTCATCAGTTTTGTCAAAAATCACAGAACATATGATTAAACATCGACTTGAGTGGGTTGTTGAGAATAGAAATTTGTTGGCAAAAACTCAGTATGGTTTCAGAAAAGGTTTGAGCACAATGGATAATCTTAGTATTTTAACTACTGATATCCGTGTTTATTTTTAAAAAAAAGAGTATATAGTGGGAGCGTTCCTTGATATTGCTTCAGCCTATGATAACGTCTTACTTTCGAAACTCAGGAATAAACTTATTCATCAACTGAACATTCCTGAAAAATTAGTACGATTTATTTGTAACCTTTTTATGGAAAGAACAATATCAGTTAAAAGTCGCGATGCCTTCCTTTCCCCTAGGTCTATCTGGAAAGGAAGGATCGGTGTTAAGTCCTCTACTTTACAGCTTGTATACTTATGATCTGGATCATTCTGTAATTCCGTTGTGTCAAATTTTGCAATATGCTGATGATCTGGTATTATATCAGTCTGATAAATCCGTTGAAGAGGCTGTCAGACGATTAAACTCTGCCCTCGGATACTTGTCTGACTGGCTTCTTCATCATGGATTGTCCCTTTCGACTTCTAAAAGCTATGTGGTTGTTTTCACTAAAAATTAAAGATTTGTTCCTCCTGTCGTAATAAGAGTTGATGGTGAAAATATTCTACAGGTGGACAAAGTAAAGTTCCTGGGTGTCTGGTTAGACTTATGTTTCTCAAAAATGTGAAAGAAATGTCAATATTCTACGTTCTCTGTCTGGTGTTTGGTGGGGTGCTCACCCCTACACTCAAAAATTGATTTACAACGCCATAATCCGTAGTCACATGGATTATGGATCATTTGTTTTAGACCCAAGTAATATATCTGGTTCCCAAAAACTAGATAAAATTCAGTCTAAATATTTACGTATAATCCTTGGGGCAATGAAATCGTCTCCTATAAATGCCATGCAAGTCGAGTGTATTGATGCTCCCCTCTGTATTCGTAGACAGTATCTTGCTAACAGGTTTTTCTTTAAACTTGTGCAAAATTCTAATCATCCCCTTCTTCACAAACTAGACCAACTATCTGATATAATTGACTTTAATGGTCACTGTTCAAATTATAAAATCCCTTGTCTTCTACGTGCCTATCTAATGTTCACTCGTCTTCCTAATCCACTTTTTCGAAATTCTATGTTACCACTCTTTTCTGTGCCCTATGAAGCGCTGATTCATAAACCCAACATTATCTTGAACTTTGGTATAGAAAAGAGCTCAATAGAAGCGAACAGAATGTTCTCCAGCAAAGTCCTTTGTGATTATGATAATTGGTTTACTATTTATACTGATGCTTCTAAAATCCTCTGGTGATTGTAATAAAATGAAACCGCACGTTTGTAGTTATTTAGGATTATTGAAGTGAAAACTTATTTTAGCGCGGTACGCATATATTAGGTGAGATAAAATCTCTGAACTCGCGACACCGTTACGAGACACTATTTGAAGTGAAAAAATCTTGGTTTCGCAAAGCGGCGGGAAGCGCGCGCTTTTTATGAGGCGGCTCGCACCGCAGCCATATAATCTAGTATTATATTTTGTGAATTCGATAAATAAATAAAAAAAACATTTATTGCTATAAAAATTTCACTTCTGTCGGCCTCCAGGAGTGCAACCCGTATTTTTATTTTATTTTAATGAAGTTTAGCTTCTATTCATTTAAACCAACTTTCGTATTCTTCGTTATCTTCTTCGATCAACTTATTGCAGAAGTTGTCAAAGACTCCATCTTTAATATCATCTTCATTTTCCTGAGGTAATTCTGCCTGGTTAGTTACTTTTCGTCTATTTGTAGGGTTTTCGACTGCGTCCAGTTCATCGCCTTCTTCATTAAATATTATTTTCATATTTTTATTTGCATCACTTTTGTTTGCCTGTGATTTGTTTTGCTTTTTTGGTATTACTTTTTCTTCTGGTTTTATATGTAATTCAACAGGTTTCGATTCATCATTTTCATTATCCACTAAATTTATTTTCTTGTTTTTTAATTTGTTGGTTTTTACGTTGAGATCCTCGTTCGTAATGTTACAGGGTTTGCTTCGTTTATCCATTATTCTGAGAAAATAACAAGAGGTATAACATATTTATTTGCTCTAAAACTATTCGGTTATTAATTTTAATGCAGTCGAGGATATAATTTGTATATTTCTTTTTTTTTACACAACTTTGTGACCAGACGAGCACTATATTCACCTCGTGGTACGCAACACGCCTTCCCATAACAATTAGAATGCTACCTACAACTAGTCCTGCGAGGCATCACATTGCACTCGTCACCTCGAGACGTAAAGTTATTTAGTCTCATATGTCCAGTAATTTAACTAGCTAAAGTGCCCTTCTAACCGGAGCACAGTAATGTCTAAAGTTTAAACACTATTGCTTAGCGGAGAATATCTGGCATTGGGGAGGTAGCTAATAACTAGCCAGCCTCTTGCAATAAGAGACCTACCACCAGTAAATAATTGATGTGGAGGCATCGGAGTCCTGATTTGTATATTTTGTATTCCGGTAGTACAAATGCGCGTACAAATTCTGTGTCTCTTCGGGGAGCACTAACTTGGTGTAAGTGGTGGTTGTAGTCGGTAAGAGACTGGCACACTTTTCCGCTATCCCCAGGACGAAGACGTCCATGAGGTGTTCCCCGCGAAAAAAAGGGTTCCTGCGACTCCGAAAACAGCCTAGAATACTGGTTATGAAGAACATCTCCGAATCTCTTGAGCATCATATAATTTTATACTAGTTCTGTTTTGTAGTATCTAAAGAGAGGTCAGTGTCTTTAACGAGCCTTACAGAATGATTCAATGACCAAATTGATATTCTAGATAAAACATATACCTATTTATATTATTTAATTCATTTGAAAACGACTAAATATAAATGACTTAATATATGCTACATTTAAAAGTGCAAATATTGAACGTTTTACACATCATGCTACACAGTATTGCTTTTTTCAAAGTTATTTAGTCGGAACAATTGCTCTGAGGTTATTTTTATATGTCTTACTACACCATTCATAAAGTTGGCATACAAAGTACCAAAAAAACATTAAGGTCACGTACTCACGTGATTAATCAAAATTCAGACCCTAATATAAGCTTTTTGTAAATATCGAGCAATTTATTTGACACGTTTTTGTCTGACGACAGCCCGGATCACATTACTTCTCTGTATTCTTCAAAACCTACAGCTATATTTCAGTATCAATATATAAAAGTAAGCTGTGGGTTATAAACCAGAGGCGGTTTGTGTTGTATCACGCTTAAATTCTTAGCGGATTAATTAAATATTTGGACGAATCAAAGAAAATTACAAATAAAGTGCACAAATGTTTACACTGATAGCAAAAGTAGTAACAATTTAGATCTGTTATCATTAAAACAATACCAACCTAGATATTTATTGGTTGTAAATGACGAATCATTGAAAATATATAATAAACACACCGGCCGGCATTCAATGAGATAAGAAATACAAACACTACTTTTACGTAACAACTAACACGAGGCCGATGCGGGCGCACTGCCACCAGACGAGAACACCCGCCACCCACTTCTCATGTCGTGTCGGCTGCCGTCAGTGATCGAGCAATCGAAACAAATTGCCGCGCGGATTGTGTCGTCTCACTGCTATATCTAGCGTGGCGTATTCTTACTTTCAATAATTCATTTCATTTTAGTGCAAAATGGTTGAGGCGAATTATATCTTGGGTATGGACATTGGAACGACTTCAGTAAAAGTTTGTGTTTACAATCCCAACACGAAGGAAATTGTGGCTAAACAGAACAAGGATACTGCAGCAAATATACCAAGTGACCAGGGTATTGAAGGCAACAAGCAAGATGTGCCAAAAATAGTGTCTGCTGTGCACTATTGCATCTCCCGTCTTCCGAGAGATGTATTGCGAAATGTCGCAAAAATTGGGGTGTGTGGACAAATGCACGGAGTCGTATTGTGGAGAAATGGGTATGTCAATATGTAAACTGTAATAAAAATGAATTGAAACCAGTAAACTTTATATTATGTTGCCTGAGTAAAGTTTTTCATATCTATCTTATAATGTAAACAATTTTTTATGTCTTTCCATATAAAACCGTTAATAAAATAAACAGAATGTTCATAAGAAGCAATAGTGTAATAAAACTTACTTTACTTAATAACCTTTTGATTAGCTTTGTGATATTTTATTTACATCTGGAAATAAAAAAGATGTAGCAATTATTTCTTATGAATTCAAAATTTAATTACAGCATTTTACCTTGATGAAATGGAACCGATTGCTGTAACTTTTAATATTTTTAGAACATTGTGCATATAAATGAATAATATTGTTTCAGCGCTTGGGAAAAAGTAGAAAAAGATGGTGTCGTAATGAGATTCGAAGCAACGAGAGAAAACATGTCGGCATTGTATACCTGGCAAGATATAAGATGCAAGCCGGAATTTTTAGCTTCATTGCCAAAACCGGATTCACATCTTAATTGTTATTCTGGATATGGGTGCGCGACACTTCTGTGGATGCTTAAACATAAGCCAGAAAAGCTTAAACATTTTCAATATTCAGGAACAGTACAAGATTTTGTTGTTACTATGCTTTGCGATCTAGAGACGCCAATAATGTCCGACCAAAATGCTACAAGCTGGGGCTATTTCAACACTGAAAAGAATGAATGGAATATCGATATTCTAAAATCGGTGGATTTTCCAGTAAATCTCTTACCCAAAATTTATAAAAGCGGAGCATTTGCCGGAAAATTAAATGTTTCCTGGAATGGAATCCCCGAGGGAACGCCAGTAAGCGTCGCTATGGGCGATCTACAGTGTTCTATAATTGCTACACTCGAAAGTCAACAAGACGCTGTCCTAAATATTTCAACTTCCGCTCAACTTGCATTTGTGGTGAATAATATTTCGGATTTAGGGTGTAAAACAGTCGAACATCTGCCATATTTTGATAGCACATACTTGGTTGTTGCTGCATCCTTAAATGGCGGTAATGTACTGGCCACGTTTGTAAAAATGCTCCAACAATGGATGCTTGAACTAGGATTCCCTACTCCACAGTCTAAAGTATGGGAAAAGCTGATTGCTTTGGGTTTAGAATCGCAAACAACATCAAGTATGAAAATAACTCCTCATTTATTAGGTGAAAGACATTCTCCAAAAGCCAAAGCTTCAGTAGATAACATCGATCTCTCTAACATAAAACTGGGTAGCGTATTTAAATCTCTCTGTGATAGTTTGATAGAAAATTTACACCACATGATGCCGAAAGAAATATTGCGTACCGCGAATGTAAAAAGAATTGTTGGAAATGGTTCCGGATTATCTAGGAATGCTGTATTGCAAAAAGCTGTGGAGCATTATTACAGTTTACCCCTAGAATTCACGTCAGGGGGAGATGCAGCGAAAGGCGCTGCTATTGCAATTATATAGTCGTAGATGTGCTGCTACCATATTCATTTATTTTGTCAATATATACATATCTTCTGTAGGTATTTAGTCTGCCATGATATGCATACTTTGTCATAGGAGAAAGTGACATAGGATCATAACTAAAGCCACGATAAGAACAAACTTCAGTACTACTGACAGCACACTGTGCTGTCGACTTATGAATTAGATAACAATTTTGAGATGATAAAATATACATACAGATAGCGGTATTATAAAACTCAATTCATTTCTATCAAGTTCTACAATGCATTTAGGGTATAAGTTTGATATTTTATGAGACGAGATCATTCCATTTTATATATAGAGCTTACTAATAGTTTGTGTCATGCATTACTAATACTATGGTTAACCCCTGCAATTAAGCTAAATAGGCTGCTACGAGTGGGTTTACGTCTTATGTCAATAGTGCAATGGGTCCGGTTCGAAGTCATGACTCCCGGTTGGTAGTCCGAAGCCTTAGCCATTGGGCTATTTACAACTTTTAATTAAATTAAATAGCATGTTACTGGTAAGACATTTATGTTCATATTATGTGAAATAATAATCCGATCAATCTATCCATCATCCTTCAAACCTAAGTAGGTAAATCTGCATAGTTTAGTAAGGCTATATATAGTTCCTAAGATTCCTTATTCCATTATAGTTGTCTCCATGTTCAGATTTCAAGAATCGTTTCTGTTTTGCTTTACAAACGAAAATTACTTTTTAATAAATATATCTACGGATGAAATTAATACGGCTGTTCGTCATTTGTGTTACCCAAATCTTTTTAAACCTATTTTTAGATTATGTTTTCATAAGTTCTTTGACAACTGTGACCACGACAATCAGCAGAATATTTTGGTATTAATTCACGTAGAAGCCGATAACTGCGCTCAAGGTATAATGTATATATTAAAATAGTGCCATAAAATACTCATCAACATCATCATCATATCAAGCAAAGAACATTTCTGCTGAAGAAAGGCCTACTACCATAGAGTTCTACAACGACATGTACATACCATGTGTAGTAGTTTTGGGGGGAATATACTAGTACTCACTACGCCTGTCTGCAGCGTTGCCAGAAGGGTACGAATAGTACTAATTGTGTACTATTTCAGTCGTATGTGTACTTGCGTACTCTGGATCTCTTTTGTGTACTCAAAAGTAATTACTTATACAAGATTTCAAATTTTTATTAGTTATTTGAAACGCAGCCAACAGACTCATCATCATATCAGCCAATATACGTCGACTGCTGAACAAAGGCCTCCCACATTGATTTCTACAACTGTGGAGTGTGTGGTGTAGCATTTTGGGGGAATTTGCCAGTTCTCACGATGCTTGGCAGGCGGGTTGGTGAGCGCTGAGTATGGCTACTGTTCCATAGAAGGGATGCTGCAGTCCATTCCTCTGCTTTAGAGTCTCTTAGTCGCCTTTTACTACATCCATGGGAGATGGAGATACACAAACATAGACTGTAAGAACAGTATAACATAAAACAGTATAAGTAACACATACATACCGGTACACTGCTAACATTAATCGAAATCCTTATTCTTAGAAAGACGTAACATACTTTTATCGCGGTTTTCTCTTGTTTCTGAAGTTCACTTTTCTGAAGACCTATCTACGTACCTATGTAGTCTGTGTTTATGTACCTTCTATACTAAATTATGAAGAGAATTACTTTTGTGTACCCTGCTATAGTTTTGTGTACTATTTCGGAGACTCATACGTACCATAGACGTAGTACCATCTGGCTACGCTGCCTGTCAGGCGGGTCGGTGAGCTAAGAATGGTAGCTTTTCCACACAATGGATGCTGCAGTCTATTCCTCTTTTTTAGTTCCCTAGTCGCGGTTTACGGCATCCACGGAAGGAGGTGGAGTGGTACTATATTCTTAATCCGACACCACCGGAATCATGAAATATTCCTTACTTTATAATGTATTGTTACAAAATATACATATATTCACACAAACCTTTTTTCCAAAAAAGAATACAAAACATTTTGACTTATATAAATTAAATGTTGTTAAATACTGGTTCCATAAGGAAGTAATTGGTTATGATTAAGTAGCTCAATTTTAACTTATGAATAATTGTAGCTTTTTTTAATTGCATAATATTGGCAACAATACTTACAAATAAACTAAATTAGTACAACCACAACTTAGTCTTTCATACATCTTTCATATGACATAGCATAACATTTTATATGTGGCCGAATTAACCCACTTAGGGAATGATTTTTTCAAAAATCATTTTGATTCTCTTGTTCGATCTGTAATATGGGCCTAAGGACTAAACCAGAGGGATGGTGAGCAGCAGCCCTTCTATGGAACACAAGCGATATTGTGCTCACCAACCCACTTGCCAAGTGGGGTTAGTATGACGACACAATTGTGGAGATCTATGGGGAGGCTTTTGTTCGGTAGTGAACATATACATGGCTGATATGATGATGATACAATGCAATAGAAACTGTACAATATGGTATAATGCAATGGGTGTTACATTAAATTCACATTGCACATTAGTACATGTGTCTCTTTTAAGTCTGCAACCAAATTATAGTTAGCAAAAGTAATGCACTTAGTCATCAAATTTCAAACTGAATAGTTTATTTATTAAAAATGCAAGATTCTTTATGATCTTAAGATCTCCCAAGACTATAAAAATTAAAACAATTTTATGGTGTGTGTGATGGGACGGTTGTCGTGTGGCTAAGCGATTGGCTTGCTGCGCTACATGGCGCGGGTTCGATCTTAGGAACAAATATTTGTATGATCTACAGATAGTTGTTCCGAGTGTAGGTGTTACATGCACAATGCATGTGCATTAATGTCTTTAACTATATCTACAATACGGGAGAAATCTTAGCGGAGGTCACATTTTAATTAATAATAATAAAACTCAGTACGACAGAATTTAAATCAGACTAATGTGTATGTACTACCGAAGTTGGAATAGATGAAGTATCTATAATAATAAATGTGCTAACAAATAAAATTGGACACGTGCACTGTAGCTGATGTACTGTTTTCTGAGTAAAAAGTAATATTCACTTGATTTAATTCTGCTTACATTTACCATGAGTTCGTTTTTTCACGTCGTCGTCAATGTTATCAAATGTTATCTCCAATGTTTACCATCACATCACACTACAAATTATAAATTATCTATCTATGGTTTACTAGATCCAGCTAGGCACAGAGATGGCAATAACGGCTACATTTCAATAATGATTTACACTGCTGTGTTATTTTACAACAACTGTTATTATAAACTGCTGTCAGTTATCCTGTTATCGTGCTGTTGAGTCGTTTTGCGGTTTAGCAACATTATAATGAATTATGAATTATGTGTAGCTTGCTTATATAAAGTACATCACTTAGTAATTACTTAAAATAATTTAAATCACTTAAACTTTAAAATGATTTAGTAATTACAATAATCTAAAACACCAAACTAAACTTGTCAACTATCACCGGACAGCGACAGCGGATAGTGACAATCCACCGAGAAATGATTTATTAGACTTCCATAGTCCATACAAGAAAATGCAATTGAACCTTACGACGTTGCCGATATATTTTTGTAGAATTTTGTCATTTTTGATAAATATGTAAATGTAAGGATTGATTAATCTGAACGCCGTACAAACGTGGCCTTATACATGACATTGGCAAAATTGTGGAAGATACTCTACAGAAGCCATAATCTAAGAGAAGAAGAAGTAGAACTTCCAAACAAATGTAAAATGAATGTAATATAAGTAAGGTACAGGGCGGCACATAATACTTAATCACTTCATATGATACACAATCGATAATACTGATTATTTGAAATTACGAAATCGATATTTTTTTTATTTTAAGTCAAGAATAACCGTTATATATATATCTATTATTTTTCACATGCTTAGCCAGAGGTGGCCATTATTTCAATAACTGATAATGTAATGCATTAATCTTACCCAATGTATAACACATTATTGAACAACGAATTATCCTGTTGTCGTTTTTCGTTATTGTTATTGACAACAGCCAGGCGCGTGCAGTGCGCGCATACTCGCAGCTAACGTCGCACGGCTACGTGGCGAATAAGAAAGCACTATGCGCAACCAATATGTGTGAGAGATATGGTTTTATTCAAATATAACGTACTTCACATTGCTAAAGAATTACAAATCATACGATTAAAGTCCTTAAGTGGACGTCATAAAGTTTACTTTTATTTTTATCGTTGTCTGTTATCTTAATGTAGTGAGTCAAATGTTTTATTTTACGATTTTATGCTTTATTCAATTGGAATAATGTCGATTTTAATATTTAACTGAGGCAATAACTAACCAACGGATAACGAAAATTTGACAACAGTGAGACAATAATGTAATGCGAGTTGCGACTAATGTAAATGTTATTGTTGTCATTGCGATCACGAACACGATTGTCACTATCCGCTGTCGCTGCCCGGTGATAGTTGAAAAGTTTAGTTTGGTGTTTTAGATTATTGTAATTACTAAATCATTTTAGTATAGTAACTGATTTATTATTTACATCGCTCATTTTGTCATTAAAATTAGGGCTTTAAGTCGTATGTTCTACAATACTTTTATAATATCAAGATACCTTTCGCGAGTGCGCTCGCAACTGCCATGCTCCCATCCCACATACAGCGTATAGACCGAGTGAGTAGATTGCGCGCTTCAGGCGAGCATACAGCATGCCGATTGCGAGCGATCTGCTTGCCGAACCACCACTGCCACCCATTATACAGACACACGTTGGAGATCACTCACTATAATGTGCGCTGAGTGAACAGCAATAAGTCGAACCCTGACTGTCGGTCCTTAGAAGACCAACATGATGGCGAATAAATGTCGCAGACCCAGTCTGCGACATTTATTCGCAGTCGCAGACCTCCTCGAGAGTATTGTCCCTGTATTTATCACAATATCACCAACGACAACTCATTAGTGCCTCTCGATCACAAGATATAACCGCGACTGGCGCTACGTGCTGCTTTCCGCAGCTAAAGAGGAATATATTTCGTCTTCTTTCTAGGATGCATGTAAAATTCCCATTTGATATCAATAACAACCAAATCAAACAAACAGCTTTTTACTAAATGCATATGAAAGTATATACGGTACATATGACAAAAAATTTGTCTGTCTGTCTGTCTATTTGTTCCGGGTAATCTCCGAAACGGCTGGACCGATTTTGACTGGACTTTCACTGGCAGATAGCTGGTGTTATAAGGAATAACTTAGGCTACCTTTATTTTGGAAAAATAAATAGGGTTCCGCGCAAAAAAAATACCCTTGAAATCCAATATATATTCTATGTCAAGTGTCTATGTCGCAGTACTCTAAATTTCTTTTAAATTAGAAGAATGAAACCGCGGGTTCCAGCTAGTTATAAATAAAACTAGCTGCTGCCCGCGGTTTCACCCGCGCGTTTATTTTATCAAATATAGCCTATATCAATCAAAGATAATGTAACTTTCTATTTGTGAAATAAATTTGAGAATCGTTTCAGTAGTTCAAGAGATTTCCCCATTGTTATAAACAAACAAAACCTCTTTATGATTTAAGTATAGATGAGCAAATCTAACGATACAGCACAACTACTCAACGTGAGTTCAATTCAACGCACGACATTCACCTGGTTGTGATACCAAAATTTAAAAATACTACTAATTTCTGTTGGCAAAGCGATATCTTTAAGTTTTTGCCATAGGACGTCATAGCTAACTAGGTCAAATGCCCTAGATAGGTCAAGAAATAATGCATAAATGGGCGTTCGTCGTTCAGTGTAGTACTTGATAGTTTGCTTTAAACACAAGATAGCAGTTTCTGTGGAGAGTCCCGGTTTGAAACCGAACTGGTTATCATGTGTGCAAAAGTATTTTTCTAGTTGATTATTAAGCAAACTATCAAGCACCTTCGCTACAGCAGTGGCCAGTGAAATAGGCCTGTAGTTTGTTTTATCACATATATCACCAGTCTTATTTTTCACAACTGGCACCACCACAGTTTTCATCAGTGCAGCTGGTAAGTACGAATGCCCTATACATAGGTTATAGAACATCGTGAGCACTCTGGGCAGATGAAGGCCTGCGTGTTTCAAATGTTCAATGCTGAGGCCATCGTGGCCAGGAGACTTTCCTCGTGACATAGAATGAATGGCTTTCTTGATTTCTTTAACTGTAAATCTAGATCCAATCGCCTGACCATGTGGCCTATCATCGCTTATCGACTGTGATGGTCCCAAAGGTGATTTTACACTAAACTGATCCTTAAACATATCAGCTATACCACTGCAATTGTTGATACCATTAATGCTAACTGGAATGCTAGGTTTGCCATTAAACTTATTGGTGGACTTCCAAAAATGCCGGAAATCATGCTTGGAATGGTGCGATGCTAAAATGTCAATTTTTAGTTGTTCACTGTGGTTCTGACACCATTTTAAACGAGATTTAAAGATACTTCGACTCTTTTGCATTTCCTCAAAAACATGTCCCAACTTAGGTTTTCCACACCATACCCACAGCTGAAATTTACACCTAGCCACCTTGTGAGCTTCACTAACATATCTGTTCCATCCAACCACAGGTCTCTTCTTATTACGTCGTTTTAATGTATAACTATCAGTGGCGGATTTACTTAACACATAAATTATGTCATTATATAATTTATCAATATATTCTCTATGATCTAAGTTTTTACACACTAAGTCAGAACAGTAGCGAAACTCACTAGGAAAATCTATAAGTCTTAATCTCTCGTGACAAATCTTACTATACAAGGCAATTTGATGGGGTTTTCTTTCACCCCACAATACTTTATTAACAGCTATAGATCCCATATTACACAACATTTTAGGTTTTATAATATCAAAATTACATTCTACGATTAAAGGATAATGATCAGACCACAAGATGTCATACTTTATATATACATTTACAATGCGTTGGTCGAGTGCATACTCGGAGCCGTACAGGCTGGAATGTGGGGTGAGGCAGGGAGGGCTTACCTCGCCCAAGCTCTTTAACTTGTACGTCAACGCACTGATAGAGGAGCTCAGCAGCACCCATGTCGGCTGCCATATTGACGGTATCTGCCTCAACAATATCAGCTATGCTGATGATATGGTGCTGCTGAGTGCATCTGTTTGTGGTCTTTTGAGGCTGTTGGGCATCTGTGAAAAGTATGCTTACAGCCATGGCTTAATATATAATGTTAAGAAAAGTGAATGCATGGTCTTTCAGGCTAGAGGAAAACTTCCTTCAACTATACCTGCCATTAAATTAAATGGAACACCACTTCAAAGGGTTGAACATTTTAAATATCTTGGACATGTGTTATCCTCCGACCTGAAGGATGATGCAGACATAGAGCGCGAGCGCAGGGCGTTATCTATGAGAGCGAATATGTTGGCCCGCAGGTTCGCTCGTTGCACCACAGAAGTTAAAATGACATTGTTCAGAGCTTATTGTACATCCTTTTACACGAGCAGCTTGTGGGTCTCATACTCGCGCAAACAATACAACGCCCTGCGTGTGCAATATAATAATGCGTTCAGGGTGCTGATGGGGTTGCCCCGATTTTGCAGCGCATCTGGTATGTTCGCTGAATCACGAGTAGATTGTTTTTATACAACTGTGCGGAAACGATGTGTAGCCCTGGTGCGCAGGGTTCGGGCCAGCATCAACAGCATCCTTAGGTTATTCGCTGAGAGGTTTGACTTCCAGTACTTGAACCATTGCTATATGATTCATGCACTGAGTAATAAAAAACTGTAGGTAGGATATATAGCATTTTAATTTTATTGTCTTTTGATTTATTTTTCCATGTATGATCCTTTGTTGATCGAAATAAATAATTTATTATTATTATTATTATTATTAATTCACTGGTCGGGCAGCCATAAGACGAGTTTCCGTTGGAAAAGTATTAGTAACAGCCCGGAATTTGGAAGTGTCCATTAGATTAGTATGCTCTCTAAGATTGTTAAATGGGACTCGACGTACTTTTACATAAGTATTACCAAATTGTGAAGTTATGATAATGTTTAATTTCTTTGTACACCACAGTTTTTAGGTGGCACCATAATAATCACATGACGGCGTGAGCTAAAATATTATAATATATAATATTGAAACACGTGACCACGCCACAAAATATCTGACCATGGGGGAAACTCTGATATCCATGGGAGAAACAGTCATGTCTCAAGTCAACTCCCGCTAACTTAAATGTATGACCCTGTAACTTACCGCGAAAGTGACTTTCACAGGGAATTGCAGAATCTTAAATTCAAACAGGACGTCATTAGGAATACGCGGCTTAAAGACTGTGTCCCCCTGGGCTAGACCAGCTAAAATCGTGGCCTCTATCACATGGCGATGCATAATATGCGCAACGATCAACTACATATCGATTTGAACTTGCCGACCATCAGGCAATGAAAAAAGCGTCTAAACGCTTCTTCGACTCTGCTCTGACCCGCTCGAATCCCGTCGTGGTATCGCCGTATACCGACCCTCCCGTATCAGTAGCGTATGCCGCCCGAGGCAGGTACTGATTGACATGAATAATAAAATTACCGTAGATCACATGAAGAGACTCGCGCAGTCTCGTTCACCGCGGCCCGCGCCGAGCTCGTAGTCTTAAATATTCCCTTAAACATTTCAATCATACCAGTTCAGCTGTCCCTACATAGCTGTATCCCCCACCAATGCTTAGGCCCGAGGTTAGAGTCCCACAGGGGGCGCCCTAAGAAGCAGATGCTTAGTCTACAAAATTAATTTTAAGCTTGGCTGGAGGCCTGTTTGTCCGGGTAAGCAGCCACAATTATAGGAAACATTGGCGAGTACCATTCTAAAAATAACATGGCGCTGCAAACCTTTGATTTAGAGCCTAGTGATATTACACAATTTAGGCGACTTAAAATTCCTCAGTAATATAATTCTCAATACTATAGGAGTATACACACTTTATTTACCACTGAGTCTACGAATTTGTACACCGTTTCTTCTCACTTAATTTATTGCAGCAACATGTCAAGCTTTTCATGTTATCATATCAGCCGTCGATTGCTGGACATACGCCTACCCCAAAGAACGATCAACGAACGCTCTGGGTTTGCGATGTGTGCTCGTTGGGGGGTTTTACCATAATAGCCACGCTTGGCAGGCGGGTTAGCAGTCGCAGTTGAGTTCTTAATGTACTCGAAGGACGCTGACGCTGGCTCATCTTTCGGTTAATCCCATAGTCGCCTTTTAATACACCCATGGGATGAGACGGGTTGGTGTTATTCTTATCCGGCACCACACGCTAGTTTTTATATATATAAGACCTTAATGCATTTGACATGGAATTATTTAATAAAAGTACTGGTTTCAAATACAAATCCTTAAGGATTGATTTCCAAGAACACTGAAATAAACTTCTTTATTTTTAACCTAAAAGCCAAATAGTTTTCATAGATCTAACTTCAAACGCGACGAATTTGAATAAAAACCTTCATTTACTATTTTATCCTCTTAAATGTAAATTTTACTAAAACGCTAAAATACGTCTTCCCATATTTTTTACTGAGAAGGCGAATACAATTTATTATAGATCTACCTTCAACACTGACCGATTTTGCGTACAAACTTTCACCTCCTGTTTTACTTCTGTAAGGGTTGAATTTACAAAAACACGTATTCTTTCATCATCATCATTTCAGCCGAATGAAATCCACTGCTGTACACAGGCCTCCCCCAAAGATCACCACAACGACCGATATGGGCGTGTTGTGGGTTCGTTGGGGGGTATTGCCATAATCGCCACGCTTGGCAGACGGGTTGGCGATCGCAGTTGAGCTGTTAATGTACTCGAAGGACGCTGCTGCCCATCCTCCGGCTAATCCCCTAGTCGACTTTTACGACACCCACGGGAGGAAATGGGGTGGTGGTATTCTGAGCCGGCACCACACGGCACGTATTCTTTATTTCAACCAAATGCCAAATATAATTTTTCATAGAACTAACTTCAAAACTGACGGATTTTAATACTAACGTTCACCTTCGGTTTTACCCCTTTGAGGGATGAATTTGCAAAATCAGTGAAACAAGTATTTCTTTATTTTCAACCAGAAAGCTAAATACTAATTTTCATAGTTCTGGCTTAAAAAATAACAGTTTGTCCATAAAAACACTGAAACATGTATTTCTCTATTTTGAACCAGAAAACCAAATATCAACTATTTACTTACATCCCTACGTTTCGTACAATTTTGTGCATCGCATATAGCATAGTTATGGTTATATAGGGAGTCGAGCTTGACGTGTAGCCGTGTGTACGAGCGAGGGGTTCGTAAATAGGTCACTTCCTAATATTAGGCATCACTCTGTTTTTATGAAGGACATGAAATTTTATGAGATTTGCGGCGGGGCATGCCGGGATCAAACCGGCTAAAACCCCACGGTGTCCTCCTTCTTACCTCTAGCCGGGGGTGAGTTGTACGCTTTTCTGCATTGGACCGCTCCCCCGGCAGGTATCGGCCCGTCAATGATTGACGGGCCCCTTCTGTGTGCGGCCTTATTGGCCGCACCTATCCTTCAGAGAGGCGCGCGCGGAACACGCGCGCCGCCATCTCGGGCCTGTTTCTGTTCGGGCGACGGACCGCCCCTGGTTCGTCGCCCGCAGGCCGCTCCTCATGGTGGCCGGAGATCGTCCAGCGCCCCACCCCGGCGCCGACGCCCGGTGTGTCTTCTGCGGAGGGGATCGGAGATATCCCTCCGTACCCGCTCTGCCGCCTCCTTTGGTTGCATCACTTCCTCGCAAAAGGAGGCGACGGCATCCCACGCGCTCTCGCTCCGGACGATGGACCGAACCACGGCCGGAAGCGAGGGGTCACCCCCTTCGACCGCCACGACGAGGTCACGGCGCTGCGCTGCCCAAGCTGGGCACTCCTCCAACGTGTGCTGCGCCGTGTCCTCCGGGCAGTCTCCGCAGTGATGACAACCAGGCGTCTCTTCTCGGCCTATTCGACACAGGTACTTCCCGAAACACCCATGGTTCGAGAGTACCTGCGTCATCCGGTAGGTGAGGGCGCCATGCCGCCTCTCCAGCCATTCCTCCATTACCAGTCTTACCGCCGCTATCGCGGCGTGCCCAGATTTAGCCCCCTGCGACTTTTTCCTTTTTCCTCTTCCCAAACATGAAGAAATGGCTTGGCGGGCAAAGATTTTCGTCAAACGAAGAGGTGGTAGCCGAAACTGAGGCCTATTTTTCAGGGTTTAACAAAAAATATTTTTTTGATGGGTTGAAGAGGTTGGAACATCGCTGGACTAAGTGCGTAGAGTTGAAAGTAGATTATGTAGAAAAACAAAAAAATGTATATGTAAAAAGAGTGTTTCTTCTTTCCAAAGTCATGGACTTATCAAACCGCCCTGAATGACTGTCTGTATGAATGTCTGTCTCACAAAGCGCATAACGTATTATTACTATTATACCTATGAAAATTTATTGAAACATTATAAACTTTCTTCTTTAAAAACTAGGCGCATCTTTCTGGAAACAATGTTTCTTTATGATTTGTGCAATAACAAATACGACTGTTCAGATTTAACAACCAAATTCTTTTATAGTACCTCGGAATGTTGTAAGATGTGAGGTGCGTGCGCGCCCATTATTTGCAGTCTCAACCTGTCGCACAAATGCTGGGATCCGCGCACCGCTGAGCACAACATTTTAATATCCTTTCTCTAGATTTAGACTTGTTTTCTTTGTCACCCAATCGATTTAGTGAACATAGGTATTTGAAGGTTTGTTACATTTTCTTTAATAGTTTCATTGTTCAATTATACTCGTGATTAAATCTTTTAGTAATATAAGATGTGGATTACGTAGTTAGTTGCACGCTGATGCATCCATATGTAATTACTTTCATTTAATCATGTAAAGTGTGTAATTGTTTGCTTTCCATAATAAATAAAATAAATATTTCAGGCTCGGACGTCACTAACGTATATGTATAACTAGATGTTTGACCGAGCTTTGCTCGGTATTTTTTTATTTTTAAATTGTGTTTTCTGGAAATTATATTTAAGTACGAATTACTAATAAAATAATGAAATATGAATAATATTTTTCGATCTTACCGATAGAATAATAAAAAATATGAACTGGTTATTTAAAGAAAAAAATCATGAGTGCAATTAGTTTAATCTTATATTAGAAACAAATACTTAATTTTTTACAGTTTATCAATCAATTACGTAAGTATATATATATATAGTATTATTATTCGCCAATAGATGTCTGGAAGAGTCATATTTTTCAGTTGAGACTACTCAAATTTAAAGATATAAGATTAAGAAAACTTGAACTTCAATATTTTGAGTTTAGCGCCATCTATGCGGCAGTAGTGGTACCACTAAGCACTCCATTGTCTCAAAATTAGACTACATAGCTAACCTCATAAAATAGTTCTTAGAGTATGTAACAGATGCTACTTCTCCAAATTATTTTTTTTGGACAAAGTATTTAATATTGCCACACAAAATATAATAAACCTCTTATGGAGCCACACCTCACAGAACGGCCCCCAGTTCCCGGTAGTCCCGCTATTCCCGGCCAAGGTAGCGGTCGCGGTAACGGCGGGACAGGGGGTGCTAAGAATCTCCGGGCTACGGGAGGCTACCACCACCTCAAAAAACTGACCCTGGCGACGTATAACGGACGAAGTCTACGGCTGGACCAACACCTCACCGAACTCGAAGTAGAATTAGGTCGCATAAACTGGCACATTTTGGGGTTATCTGAAGTCCGAAGACAGGGGGAGGACACGATAACCCTTGATTCAGGTGACCTGTTCTACTACCGAGAAGGTGATAGGCCCTCCCAGGGTGGTGTCGGTTTCTTGGTCAACAAGTGTCTCACAAGCAGCGTTGTGGAAATCAGTAGTGTGTCGACAAGGGTAGCGTACCTCTTATTGAAAATCACCGACAGGAAGTTCCTGAAGGTGGTGCAGGTATATGCGCCGACCTCGACATACTCTGATGAGATAGCCGAAACCATGTACGAAGACATAGCGAAGGCACTACATGGTACCAGGAAGGCTCACTACAACGTTGTTATGGGAGATTTTAATGCCAAGGTGGGAGTACAAGAACGCGGCGAAACGATAATCGGACCTAACGGCGTGGGGCGCCGAAATCACAGGGGCCAAATGTTGGTAAACTTTCTAGAGTCCCAGGGGCTCTTCTTAATGAATTCCTTCTTTAAGAAGAAGCCCCACAGAAAGTGGACATGGCGAAGCCCCGATAATGTGACGAGGAACGAGATAGATTTCATCATCACGGACAAGCGGCATATATTTAGAGACGTCTCGGTGATCAATAGGTTTAATACCGGTAGTGATCATAGACTCGTCCGAGGCTCTCTAAATATCAACCTTAAGGCTGAAAGAGTTAGGATGATGAGACCTACTCTCCGACCCACGCTGCCCCAAATAGCTTTAGGTTCCGATAAGTTCCAGTTGGAACTCCAAAATCGTTTCGCACTGCTGGAAACCACGGACAATGTTGACGAAAAAACCGACACAGTGGTCAAAACGCTACAGAGTGTGTCTCGAAGGTTGTTCCCCGGAAAACGCGGTAATAGGGAGTCCAAACTCTCACCAGAGACTCTCGAACTTATGAAGGAAAGACGAGAAACGCCAGATGCCCAGATGTCTTCGTCAGATAGGCGGTCCCTAAACCTGAAAATCAGGAAACTGACGCGACGTGACCTCCGACGCTGCAGCACTCGTAAGATCGAGGCTGCGATTGAGCGAAATAGAGGCACCAAAGTCTTCGCTCAGCAATTAGGCAGACCCCATCTGGCGAAACTGAGGACCGGGGATGGCAGGACCGTCACCTCTAAGTTCGAGATTCTGGAGGAAATTGAGAGTTTCTATAGACACCTATACGCATCACGGACGACTAAACCACCGAGACAAGGCGTAGATGACCACAGAGCCCCACTCACGCGCCATTACACCGAGGACATCCCGGATGTCGACCCGGGCGAGGTAGAGGCAGCTCTCAGACAACTAAAGAACAACAAGGCGCCGGGTGATGACGGAATTACAACCGAGCTCCTTAAGGCTGGTGGGACCACAGTCCTGAAAGAGCTAGCGAGTCTCTTTAATTCCGTCATTCACCAAGGCTTAACACCACAAGCGTGGAGTGGGAGTGCGGTGGTTCTGTTCTTCAAGAAAGGAGACAAAACCTTGCTGAAGAATTACAGACCTATCTCACTCCTGAGCCACATTTACAAGTTGTTCTCGAGAGTAGTCACTAACCGCCTCGCTACAAGACTCGACGAGTTCCAGCCACCAGAACAAGCTGGGTTTCGAAAAGGCTTTAGCACCGTAGACCACATCCATACTGTTCGGCAGATTGTGCAGAAAACCAAAGAGTACAATCAGCCGCTGTGTTTGGCCTTTGTGGACTACGAGAAAGCCTTCGACTCCATCGAAACTTGGCGGTTCTGGATGCCCTGCAACGATGTCGTATTGACTGGCGCTACATCTGGAGGTGCTGAGATGCTTATATGACACCGCCACCATGACTGTCCAGCTCCATGACCGTAAGACGAATCCGATCGAGCTGCGTCGGGGGGTGAGACAGGGGGATGTTATATCCCCAAAGCTGTTCACCAACGCGCTCGAGGATGTCTTCAAAACTCTGGATTGGACTGGACGGGGTATAAATGTGAACGGTGAGCACATCTCGCACCTTCGATTTGCCGATGACATCGTCATAGTAGCAGAGTCGCTGGACCAGCTAAGCGAGATGCTGCATGGCCTAAATGAAGCTTCACGACTGGTCGGTCTTGGCATGAACTTGGATAAAACCAAGATCATGTTCAATGAACATGTCAGGCCGAGACCGATATATGTCGAAGGATCGTTGCTCGAAGTTGTTCAAGAGTATATCTACCTAGGGCAGGTCATTAAGCTTGGTAGAAACAACTTCGAGCGGGAAATCGATCGGAGAATTCAGTTGGGCTGGGCAGCGTTTAGCAAACTTCGTCGAGTCTTTTCTTCGCCTATACCGCAATGCCTGAAGACGAAAGCATACAACCAGTGCGTCCTACCTGTTATGACTTACGGTGCCGAAACGTGGACATTAACGGTTGGACTAGTCCACAAATTTAAAGTTGCACAGCGGGCTATGGAGCGAGCTATGCTCGGAGTCTCTTTGAAGGATAAAATTCGAAATGAGGTCATCCGACAAAGAACCAAGGTAACCGACATAGCTCGTAGAATTAGCTTGCTGAAGTGGCAATGGGCTGGCCATGTCTGTCGAAGGACCGCTAGCCGTTGGAGCAGACGAGTCCTAGAATGGAGACCGCGGCTCGGCAACCGTAAGGTAGGACGCCTGCCCGCCAGGTGGACCGATGACCTGAGAAAGGTCGCTGGAGGGGACTGGATGCGGAAGGCGGAGGACCGGGTGTTGTGGCGTAAATTGGGAGAGGCCTATGTCCAGCAGTGGACTATGATTGGCTGATTGATTGATTTAATATTGAATGTCAGTGGTATCTAAACAAAATTATAATACTTCCATTATAATTAACTTTTATACTATAATGTGAAATAATACTTGACATTATAGTATAAAATGAACATGGTGTTATGCTCGATTATTAATAGACCTGGATGACCGAGCTTTGCTCGGTATTTTCGTGTTACTTAACAACGCCATCTGCTGTTGTGTCGTTAAAGCAATTAGTTGCTCACAAAAAATAGTATTATTATTCGCCAATAGATGTCAGGAAGAGTCATATTTTTCAGTTGAGACTACTCAAACGCCTATAAAATCAAACGCCTATAAAATGACATTTTCTAAAAATGATTCCTAGCTAGATCGATTTATCGCCCCCGAAACCCCCTATATACAAAATTTTATGAAAATCGTTGGAGCCGATTCCGAGATTCTAATTACAAGAATTGCTCATTTAAAGAGATAAGATATACGTGAATATTAGACAGGGTTATAACATGCAGGATGCGCATGAATTTTAAGATTATTTGTAATTTCCTCTGGTGATTGTAAATAAATGAAACCACACGTATGTAGTTATTTAGGATTCTTTTTATTTGAATGAAGTTTAGCTTCTATTAATTTAACCCAACTTTCGTATTGTTCGTTATCTTCTTCGTTCAACTCATTGCAGAAGTTGTCAATGTCCTCATCTTTAATATCATCTTCATTTTCCTGAGGTAATTCTGCCTGGTTAGTTACTTTTCGTCTATTTGTAGGGTTTTCGACTGCGTCCGGTTCATCGCCTTCTTCATTAAATATTATTTTCATATTTTTATTTGCATCACTTTTGTTTGCCTGTGATTTGTTTTTCTTTTTTGGTATTACTTTTTCATCTAGTTTTGTATGTAATTCAACAGGTTTCGATTCATCATTTACATTATCCACGAATTTTATTTTCTTATTCTTAATTTTGTTGGTTTTTAGGTTGAAGTCCTCGTTCGTAACGTTACAGGGTTTGCTTCGTTTACCCATTATGCTGCGAAAATAACAAGAGGTAAAACATAAATTTATTTGCACTAAAACTATTCGGTTATAAATTTTAATGCAGTCAAGGAAATAATTTTTATTTTTCTTTTTTTTTACACAACTTTGTGACCAGACGAGCAATACATTCACCTAGTGGTACGCGACATGCCTGCCCATAACAATTAGAATGTTACCTACGATTAGTCCTGCGAGGCATCACATTGCACTCGTCACCTCGAGACGTAAAGTTATTTTAATATTGAACCTTTTACACATCATGCTACACAGTATTGCTTTTTTCAAAGTTATTTAGTCGGAACAATTGCTCTGAGGTTATTTTTATATGTCTTACTACAACATTCATAAAGTTGGCATACAAATTACCAAAAAAACATTAAGGTCACGTGATTAATCAAAATTCAGACACTAGCATAAGTTTTTTGTAAATGTCGAGCAATTTATTTGACACATTTTTGTCTGACGACAGTCCGGATCACATTACTTCTCTGTATCCTTCAAAACCTACAGCTATATTTCAGTATCAATATATAAAAGTGAGCTGTGGGTTATAAACCAGAGGCGGTTTGTGTTGTATCACGCTTAAATTCTTAGCGGATTAATTAAATATTTGGACGAATCAAAGAAAATTACAAATAAAGTGCACAAATGTTTATACTTTATAATAAAACACTTTTAAACGGATTCTATCGCGTATATTTTGATTTTCCTGACGTTTCGAATACTTTGCAGCATTCGTGGTCGCAGGATGACTAAGGTGACAGGCGTCGTTACAGATTTTAAAAAGTTATTTTATTTTATCTACCGTACAATTTTAATCAAAAAATTTGTTTCGATGCACGCAGTAATCACTCACAGTGTCTTGATGTTTCTTAGTGCGGTATCTTGTTTGGGACTTTATTATTTTAATGACTGGATTCCAAACAGGTGGTACCTGCCAACCATCTTCTCTATTAAAATTAGGATGTTTTTTAATTTCAATAGCCTCACGAAACATTCTAGGTACATATCGGTTCTCTTTCGCGAGTACTTGAGGTTGATCAAAACGAAGATAATGGTTTGGTTTGCCTAAGGCATGTTCACACACTGCAGACTTTGTGGAGCGTCTATGCTTGACGTCAGCTATATGTTCTTTTATTCGGGTGGCTATGCTACGCTTTGTTTGCCCTATGTATGATAAACCACAATCACAATCAATCTTGTAGACCCCTGCATCTTGTAATGGTTATGTGACATTTCACTGGTTTGAGAAGTTGGCTGATCTTCTTGTGCGGCTTGAAATAGGTTTTTATAGAAGCACGCTTTAAGATATTAGTCATCCTGCGACCACGAATGCTGCAAAGTATTCGAAACGTCAGGAAAATCAAAATATACGCGATAGAATCCGTTTAAAAGTGTTTTATTATAATGTGTAATAATCGCGAAAATCTAAGACATTACAATGTTTATACTGATAGCAAAAGTAGTAACAATTTGGATCTGTTATCATTAAAACAATACCAACCTAGATATTTATTGGTTGTAAATGACGAATCATTGAAAATATATAATAAACACACCGGCCGGCATTCAATGAGATAAGAAATACAAACACTACTTTTACGTAACAACTAATACGAGGCCGATGCGGCCACCCACTTCTCATGTCGTGTCGGCTGCCGTCAGTGATCGAGCAATCGAAACAAATTGCCGCGCGGATTGTGTCGTCTCACTGCTATATCTAGCGTGGCGTATTCTTACGTTCAATAATTCATTTCATTTTAGTGCAAAATGACTGAGGCGAATTATATCTTGGGTATGGACATTGGAACGACTTCAGTAAAAGTTTGTGTTTACAATCCCAACACGAAGGAAATTGTGGCTAAACAGAACAAGGATACTGCAGCAAATATACCAAGTGACCAGGGTATTGAAGGCAACAAGCAAGATGTGCCAAAAATAGTGTCTGCTGTGCACTATTGCATCTCCCGTCTTCCGAGGGATGTATTGCGAAATGTCGCAAAAATTGGGGTGTGTGGACAAATGCACGGAGTCGTATTGTGGAGAAATGGGTATGTCAATATGTAAACTGTAATAAAAATGAATTGAAACCAGTAAACTTTATATTATGTTGCCTGAGTAAAGTTTTTCATATCTATCTTATAATGTAAACAAATTTTTTATGTCTTTCCATATAAAACCGTTAATAAAATAAACAGAATGTTCATAAGAAGCAATAGTGCAATAAAACTTACTTTACTTAATAACCTTTTGATTAGCTTTGTGATATTTTATTTACATCTGGAAATAAAAAAGATGTAGCAATTATTTCTTATGAATTCAAAATTTAATTACCTTGATGAAATGGAACCGATTGCTGTAACTTTTAATATTTTTAGAACATTGTGCATATAAATGAATAATATTGTTTCAGCGCTTGGGAAAAAGTAGAAAAAGATGGTGTCGTAATGAGATTCGAGGCAACGAGAGAAAACATGTCGGCATTGTATACCTGGCAAGATATAAGATGCAAGCCGGAATTTTTAGCTTCATTGCCAAAACCGGATTCACATCTTAACTGTTATTCTGGATATGGGTGCGCGACACTTCTGTGGATGCTTAAACATAAGCCAGAAAAGCTTAAACATTTTCAACATTCAGGAACAGTACAAGATTTTGTTGTTACTATGCTTTGCGATCTAGAGACACCAATAATGTCCGACCAAAATGCTACAAGCTGGGGCTATTTCAACACTGAAAAGAATGAATGGAATATCGATATTCTAAAATCGGTGGATTTTCCAGTAAATCTCTTACCCAAAATTTATAAAAGCGGAGCATTTGCCGGAAAATTAAATGTTTCCTGGAATGGAATCCCCGAGGGAACGCCAGTAAGCGTCGCTATGGGCGATCTACAGTGTTCTATAATTGCTACACTCGAAAGTAGAGATGCACCGAATATTCGGTTCCTATCCGGTATCCGGCTTATCCGGCCCTTTTTTACTATCCGGCCGGATACCGGATGGTAATGTACTATCAGGCCGGATACCGGATAGTAAACTTGGTAGATTTTATAAATAGAATCTAAATAAAGACACAGTTGTAATTGAAGCTTTTTATCATTTTAAACAACTTTAACTTTTTATAATAAACCAATTATTTAAAGTAACTTGGTGATAATACTGATAGTTAAAAAATGTACTTATTTGTAACTAGTAAGTAATAGTAAAGTAATATTAATTAATTTAATATTGGAAATCCACCAAAGGTAAATTATGATGTATAAAAACAAGATTTTCAGCATTTTTAGGAAGCAAACGATTCCTCTTGTTTTCATATACAAGCCCAGCCTCTGAAAACAGTCTCTCGCTATACACACTGCTACATGGGGAAGAGAGATATATTTGGGCAAATTTAACCAAAATCGGGAATTGTTTGGCGTTTGCTGCCCACCATGCGTAAGGGTCACTTTTTCGATCAAGAGGAACCATTTTTAAGTAAAAGTCAAGCTCATTGGCTATAGCAGTATTATCAGAGTCTTCAGTTCGATTGTTATCTTTGGCAACTTCATTAAAACAGTCCCAAAATGAATCATGAACACTCATGGAACTGCCTGCTCTTTTCTTCAATGGAGGTGAATCGCCTCCACTGCTGGATGCATCCTCTTCATCGCAACTCAGTTTTAGACCCTCCAATAAGAGGCTTTGGCGAGCCTTTTCTGCTTGTATTACCCCAAAAAAATTGGTCTTGAACCTGGGATCCAATGACGTAGCCAGGAAATACTTTAAATTTTCATCAAGATGTTCGAAGCGTTGTTGCAATTGAGTTTTCAGGGACGTTAGAAATTGCAATAAGTTAGGGACTTTGCGTGAAGTTTCTTCCTTTTGAATGTACCTCATCAAAACTGCTACATGTGGTATAACTTCTGAAATGCACGACAGACCTGAGCTCGTGATCTTCGTTATTTCCTCGAACGGTTTGAGGAGAAGATGCATTGCTCCATTAAATTCCATTGCTGAGGAGTCAAGTTGCCGAGTTTATTGTGGTCGGCTATATACAGAGAAACAGCTCGTCTCTGTTCTAGCAGCCGCTCTTGTAAATAGTACGTCGAGTTCCAACGTGTACTGATATCTTGTACCAACCGATGTTCCGGTAACTTTAACTCTTTTTGAATTGCCTTCAGTTTCTCGTGTGCTAATGCTGAATGATTAAAATGAGTTACGATGCGTCTTGCGGCATTCAGCATCTCTACTAAATCAGGTTGAGTTTTAAGTGATTCAGTAATGACCCGCTGGAGAGAGTGAATAAAACACCTAGCTGAATCGTATTCAGCCACTTGAACTCCTTTTACCATATTAGCCCCACTATCGTGTACAATAATATGTATTTTATTTAACGGAATATTCCACGGTGCAGCAATAATGTTAAGCTCGTTTGCTATGTTCTCTCCGGTGTGAGACCCTGAAAAGGGCTTCATTGCCAAAACGCCATGTTCCAGTTTGAAATCTGGAGATATCCAATGGGCGGTGAAGCTCAGAAAACTTTCATTATTGTGGTCACAGGTCCATATATCTGACGTAATGGAAACAGCTGCAGCGTTTAAATTTTTTTCCATAATTTTCTTGGTAATTCGATCGTATATGTCCGGTATTATTTTTTCAGTCATATAAGTGCGACTGGGCAACTTGTACCTCGGTACCGCTTTTTGCATGAGCCTATTAAATCCAACTCGGTCAACAATGGATAGTGGTTCGTTATCCAACGCGATCATTTCGCCAATCAAATAGTGAAATTCCTGTGATTTCGAATCATTTATCCCCCAATATTGTTTTCGCTCAACAGTTTCAGCTAAAGTCAATTGCTTTTGCAAGGACGGTTGAGAAGCCGTGGTACAAGTACTTGCAGTTGAGCTCGTAGAAATAGCAGGTACAACACATGAGGACGAACCACCATAAATTTCGCTAAACTCATCAGGATGCTTGGCTTTCAAGTGGTTTTTCATGCACGAGGTTCCAGCTTTTTTTCCCTCTCCGCCACGTGAAACTTTTAGTTTGCAGATTAAACAAATAGCGTATTTAGCTTCTTCTTTGTCTATATCAAAATAATTCCAAAGCGGAGATCTTCTTGTTGTCTATTTTTTATAAACACACTAATGACACAGTAGGTAAATGTTAATTAATACAAAACCACTAAGTATCACACGATAACACCACAAACTTATTTTATTATCTAAAAATACGCGAGCGTACAAACGAAATTGTTTCGTGCTGACTGACACGATAAAAGTATCTCTACCAAGAAACAAGTCAAAACCTGCACGGCGCGGGCGGCGTGCCGGTGCGCGACACGCACCTACGAAACTCAAAATGCCGCCGGCCGAATATTCGGCGGCCGGATACCGAACATTCGGCTGGTGGTCAGGCCGAACATCCGGTATCCGGTATATGGCCAAACAACTATTCGTTGCATCTCTACTCGAAAGTCAACAAGACGCTGTCCTAAATATTTCAACTTCCGCTCAACTTGCATTTGTGGTGAATAATATTTCGGATTTAGGGTGTAAAACAGTCGAACATCTGCCATATTTTAATAGCACATACTTGGTTGTTGCTGCATCCTTAAATGGCGGTAATGTACTGGCCACGTTTGTAAAAATGCTCCAACAATGGATGCTTGAACTAGGATTCCCTACTCCACAGTCTAAAATATGGGAAAAGCTGATTGCTTTGGGTTTAGAATCGCAAACAACATCAAGTATGAAAATAACTCCTCATTTATTAGGTGAAAGACATTCTCCAAAAGCCAAAGCTTCAGTAGATAACATCGATCTCTCTAACATAAAACTGGGTAGCGTATTTAAATCTCTCTGTGATAGTTTGATAGAAAATTTACACCACATGATGCCGAAAGAAATATTGCGTACCGCGAATGTAAAAAGAATTGTTGGAAATGGTTCCGGATTATCTAGGAATGCTGTATTGCAAAGAGCTGTGGAGCACTATTACAGTTTACCCCTAGAATTCACTTCAGGGGGAGATGCAGCGAAAGGCGCTGCTATTGCAATTACACTCGGCTCTGTCCTCGAGATCAAGAAGAACTATGTAGTAACGCGCAGGTACTGCTATCCAACCACTAAATTTGAAATCAACAAGATAAGCAAAAAACAACTAGTAGCGTCCTCTCTTGGTAAATCATTCGCGTTTTAGTGCTTACGCTATCCGCCACGATTCGTAGTTCCTCCCGAATAATAAATTATTTTATTGGGAATATCCATGTTTTAAGAAGTTTTAAGTGTCTGGCTACGGTTTTAAGTACGTAAAGCTAACATTATGCCGAAAAGACGATATAGGGATGAAGATATTGAGGCCTATGTAAATCGAAAAATGAGGAAGATTGAAAAGAAGTTACGGAAAAGACAATCACACAGACAACGCTCATCTTCGCAAGATTCGATAAAAATCTTAGGTAAGATCTAATTAATAGTTATTTATAGTGAAAATATAGCCTTTTATAGGGAGGAATATAAATATTTTCCGTATACCCACATTATTTTATACATCAATTTTGTTGGTTGTGAACATTTTAATGGAATGTACCCGCCAATTGATAACCACAATGTTGTGTACAGTTCATAGGGATTGCTACCAGTACTATGATAAAATGATTGTGAGCATTACAATGGAATGTTTCCGTCATGATTTAAAAAATACCTGATTTTGGTATTTTTTATTATAGCCTGCCTTACGCAACATATGCGCTAACCTGTTGCCTCTACTAATTATATACACACAAGTATAAATAAAATATCAAAACAATATTACGCACGTTAACGTCCATTCCAGACGGACCACATAGGAGCGATCCCTATGAAGAACACTCATCGTCCCTTGATCTACCAACACAGATTACAGACCTTCCCAACGAGATAGATGTCCCCCCGAATGAAATGGTTAACATATCGGTGGAACCTCCGGTTTTACCAGCTTCCGTAAATATCTCACCTAAGCCGGTTGCTCCTGACACTGTCAGGGAGGACGTACAGATTATTCAAAACAACGCAGCTGAAGATAATCTTCCGGATGATATTTTGGATATATTAGGAGAAGCTCCTATAAAGGAAAAACAATTCGGACCAGCTCTGAATTCAAATCTAGCAATCAGATGGGAGCATACAGCAATAAATGGCCTTTCTAAGGAAGCAAAAAAAGATATTTTTATAAAACATAAAATACCAGTAAACTGTAAGAATATTGAAGCTCCTATGTTAAATCAGGAAGTCAAAGCAGCTTTAACAGAGGTTCTTAACAAAAAAGATAAGGCGATTGAAAATAAACAAAAACAAATTGCATTGATAATTGCTTGCCTAGGAGATGCTCTTTAGCATGTCCTATCTACCGATAACACCAATATAACACTTATTAAATCTTTAACTGACGCTGGTAAACTAGCCTGTGATTTGCAATATACGGAATCAATGATTCGCAGAAGTTTTGTTTGCTCTTCAATAAAAAAAGAAATAAAAGATCACCTGTACACAACCAAAATAGATAGCCACCTATTTGGTAGCCAGCTAGGTGACCTTTTAAAAGCGGCGAAAGCAATAAACAAAACAGGTGCGGAAATGAAAACCGGATCCTCTACACTTCGATCTTCAAAACGATTACCAAATCCGACGCCAAATTTAAACACGAGGCGCCCACTTCCGTCCACGGTCAGGCAGACGGGAGCTGTGGCGAAACGTCCGGTAATGCCTACCCCGACCAACCAACCGGAGTACCAGCGCCAGCAGCGCCGTGCTCCACAGCCGCGGCCACAGCCATGCGCACCTTACAGGCGCTTACAGACCCACGCACCGCACCGCCGATAGAACCGGTGAGTCATTCGGGACGTTTGTCGTACTTTCTCGATATATGGCGTCTTATCACCAGCGATGCAGTACTCTTATCTTGGGTTGAAGGGTATAAATTACCGTTCAATACATGTGTGTAGTGTTGAGTAGGACACGATTTAAAAATGAGTTTGTAAGAGTAGCCTCTTTTTTGTACCGAGCCAGTACAATGTCCCACTTCAAATGAGGCGAGGCGCCATGACATGAAGCTTGGCGTCATGACATGAAGCTTGGCGGTACATTTGAAAGAACGAGTATTTCATGTACTGTTGCTGTATTTGTACTGCCCTGTCTTACAAAGTGTGATTGACGTAATACTTAAAGAAAAGTAATGAGAAGCGATTGATTATAGACAAATGACAATTGTATCGACGTTTTTACTTATTAGCCACTGTAATATTATTGTGCAGGCGACTTATTTGTAAAACATGATTTTGATTTAAAATATACCTAATACACAGACATAAACAGCAACACAAGCAAAACAAATAGGTATTTATCAGGCATTCATGAAATCATGAACAAAAACATCATGTTGTCTCTTGCAGTCACGATAATGTCTGTAGAATAAAACGACGTGCTTTTGAAGCATGTGCCTCACTCTCTCTCTCTCTCACCCTACAGTTCATATGCGAGGAGTAGAGTAACGCGACATAAAATTTGAAGTGGTACATGTTATAATGTTGAGCCGCTCTTACAATATTGTGTCATGTACGGGACAAATGTACTGCCTCTTGTATGTCCTACTCAACACTACATGTGTGTTACAAAATCGCACGCCATTGACGCCAGTCTTAAATAAGTCTGATTTAATAGCATATAGAAAGATCGTCAATGACTTATTAAATATGGGCGCAATAACGCCCTGCCAACCATGTTATGGTCAATATGTCTCTAGCACGTTTCTAGTACCTAAACCAGATGGTAGACCACGTTTCATCTTAAATCTTAAATCCTTAAATAGATTTGTAAATACAAACCACTTCAAATTAGAAGACCTACGCACTACAATCAAATTAATTTCTAAAAATGGTTATCTAGCCACAATTGATTTAAAGGACGCATATTTTCTTATTCCAATTCATGAAAGATTCCGAAAATTTTTGCGGTTCCAAACTCCGTTCATACAAGGTTTAGATAATGATCTTTATGAGTTTAACGTTCTTCCATTTGGTTTGTGTACAGCTCCATACGTTTTCACAAAGCTTCTAAAACCTGTGATGGCATTATTATGAAGTTTAGGTTATTTGTCAACTATATATTTAGATGACATATGTTGTATTGGGAAAACTCATATAGAATGTGAAAATAATGTTCAAACGACCAAATTAATTTTAGAGTCTTTGGGTTTTGTTATTAACACTGAAAAAAGTTCATTAATACCAAAAACCAGTTGTAAATATCTAGGTTTCATTATAAATACAGAGTTATTTCATATAAGATTAACTGATAAAAAAAAGACACAGATCCTAAATGACATTAATAAGTTTATGACCCTCAAGCGTTGCAAGATTAGATGTTTCGCCCGCCTAGTAGGTCTACTTGTATCTGCTTGTCCAGCTATTCAATACGGCTGGCTGTATACAAAAGAGTTAGAGAGGTGTAAATACCTAGCATTATTGAAGTCTGATAATTATGAAAGTTATATGAATATACCTTCGTATATTCACAAAGATTTATTTTGGTGGTTGAACGCAATTAAAAATAACGTCAATCCTATTCGAGAAGAAAAGTATTTAGTTGAAATATTTCCTGATGCGAGCAAGACAGGGTGGGGGGTGGCATGTGGCAAAGAGACTGCAAATGGGCAGTGGGATGAAGCAGAAAAGGATCTGCACATTAATTTATTAGAACTAAAGGCAGCCTTTTTTGGCCTTAAGGTATTTGCAAAACAGCTTAAAGATTGCGAGATCCTTTTGCGCATTGACAATACCACAGCCATATCTTATATTAACCGAATGGGTGGCATTAGGTTCCCACATCTTAATAAAATTACAAAAGAACTGTGGCAGTGGTGCGAGGAAAGAAATATTTACGTTTTTGCCTCTTTTATACGTTCAGAAAATAATGAGGTCGCAGACGCAGAATCTAGGGCCACACATCCTGAGATAGAATGGGAACTAAGTAACAATGCCTTCAACAAAATCATACACACGTTTAGTACACCAACTATTGATTTGTTTGCATCTAGAATCAATAAAAAGTGTGATATTTATGTGTCATGGCAAAAAGACCCTGACGCTTACGCTGTTAATGCCTTTACACTTAATTGGAATAATCTAAATTTTTATGCATTTCCACCTTTTTCTATCATATTAAAAACTTTTAGAAAAATAATTACGGATGAGGCTGAAGGCATCGTTGTTGTTCCATACTGGCCGACTCAGGCATGGTTTCCGTTGTTTCAAAGTTTGTCAATATCTAAAATTATCCTGTTCCATCCAAGTGAACAAGCTCTTTTGTCATGTTCCCACAGACCGTCACCACCACGGCTTACCCTGGCTGCAGGCAGATTGTCAGGACGGCACTACTAAAAAGAGGCGTTCCTCCTTCTTCTATCGATATTATGTATGCTTCGCTTTCCAACAATACTATGAAACAATATAATATAGGTTTAAAAAGATGGTTCAATTTTTGTCAGTCTCACAACATTGATTTATATGTAGCTTCTGTTCCTAATATCATATATTTCCTTACTACGCTATTTAATGAGGGAGCCCAATATGGAACTTTGAACAGTCATCGATCAGCCTTGTCACTAATAATTGGATCAAAAATCGGATCTGATGACAGAATTATTCGTCTATTTAAAGGTTTCTATAAACTAAGACCACCGTCTCCAAAATATAATAAAACCTGGGATCCGTCTCTTGTACTAAATTACCTGTCTAATTTGTACCCAAACGATGAGTTAGACCTGGAGTATCTAACCAAAAAGACTGTTACACTAATCGCATTAGTTACAGCCCACAGGGTTCAAACCATCTCGAAAATAAATATTAAAAACATTTGTGTAAATTCAAACCATATCTCCATTAAAATTCCAGACTTAATTAAGACTTCATGTATTAGTTCAACACAACCCTGTCTTTATCTACCATTTTTTACTCAGCAACCAGAAATTTGCCCAGCTAATACACTCAGATCGTATATATCTAAAACTCAGTCGGTTAGAGGTGAACCAGAATATCTTTTCATAAGCTTTAAAAGCCCCTATAAAACTGTAAATGCACAGACTTTAAGCCGCTGGATAAAAAATGTTTTATGTGACAGTGGTGTTGATACCAGTAAATTCAAGGCTCACTCCACCAGACATGCATCTACTTCAGCAGCTCTTAAATCAGGCGTCTCCATAGACGTAATTAGAAAAACTGCAGGCTGGAGTGAGTCTTCATCAGTATTTGCCAGATTTTATCAAAGACCAGTGTTAACTAATAATGCCAATGATTTCGCCTTATCTATTTTAAATGCCTAATTATTATAACATACATATATTTACGATTGTAAGACTGTAAAACATGTTTTCGCATAAGTGCTTCAAATCTGATTTAATATTGTGAAACAGATAAAAATATGTTATTACATTGATTGGTTAAACTACGTACACCCTTTTTAATTCTTGCAAACATTACACCTATATAACTCAATTACATATATACAACGCATTTTAATGCTTTCAAATTCTACATAGTTCTTCTTGATCTCGAGGACAGAGCCGAGTGTAATTGATGATTAAACGAACTTACCTGAAGTGAAGTTCTATCCCAATTACACGAAGGCTCTGTCCGAAGAGATCAACACCCACCCAATCCCGTACACTCATGATCACGTCAAGATCCATGAGCCCCTAATGCGTTGTATGTATGTATGGTAACTACGAATCCCGTCCCCCGCTTTAAACTAAATGATTTACCAAGAGAGGGCGCTACTAGTTGTTTTTTGCTTATCTTGTTGATTTCAAATTTAGTGGTTGGATAGCAGTACCTGCGCGTTACTACATAGTTCTTCTTGATCTCTTCGGACAGAGCCTTCGTGTAATTGGGATAGAACTTCACTTCAGGTAAGTTCGTTTAATCATCAATTATGTAGTCGTAGATGTGCTGCTACCATATTCATTTATTTTGTCAATATATACATATCTTATGTAGGTATTTAGTCTGCCATGATATGCATACTTTGTCATAGGAGAAAGTGACATAGGATCATAACTTAAGCCACGATAAGAACAAACTTCAGTACTACTGACAGCACACTGTGCTGTCGACTTATGAATTAGATAACAATTTTGAGATGATAAAATATACATACAGATAGCGGTATTATAAAACTCAATTCAATTCTATCAAGTTTCTACAATGCATTTAGGGTATAAGTTTGATATTTTGTGAGACGAGATCATTCCATTTTATATATAGAGCTTACTAATAGTTTGTGTCATGCATTACTAATATTATGGTTAACCCCTGCAATTAAGCTAAATAGGCTGCTACGAGTGGGTTTACATCTTACGTCAATAGTGCAATGGGTGCGGTTCGAAGTCACGACTCCCGGTTGGCAGTCTGACGCCTTAGCCATTGGGCTATTTACAGCTTTTAATTAAATTAAATAGCATGTTACTCGTAAGACATTTATGCTCATATTATGCGAAATAATAATCCGATCTATCTATCCATCATCCTCCAAACCTAAGTAGGTAAATCTGCATAGTTTAGTAAGGCTATATATAGTTCGCCGTGTGGTGCCGGCTCAGAATGCCACCACCCCATCTCCTCCCATGGGTGTCGTAAAAGTCGACTAAAGGATTAGTCGGAGGATGGGCAGCAGCGTCCTTCGAGTACATTAACAACTCAACTGCGATCGCCAACCCGCCTGCCAAGCGTGGCGATTATGGCAAAACCCCCCAATGAGCTCAAAACACATCCATATCGGTGGTTGTGATGATCTTTGGGGGAGGCCTGTGTCCAACAGTGGACTTCATTAGGCCGAAATGATATATAGTTCCTAAGATTCCTTATTCCATTATAGTTGTCTCCATGTTCAGATTTCAAGAATCGTTTCTGTTTTGCTTTACAAACTAAAATTACTTTTTAATAAATATATCTACGTATGCAATTAATGCGGCTGTTCGTCATTCGTGTTACCCAAATCTTTTAAACCTATTTGTAGATGTATGTGTTCGTAAGTTCTTTTACAACTGTGACCACGACTATCAGCAGAATATTTTGGTATTAATTCACGTAGCAGCCGATAACTGCACTCAAGGTATTATGTATATATTAAAATAGTGCCATAAAATACTCATCATCATCACTCATCTCATATCAAGCAAAGAACAATTCTGCTGAAGAAAGGCCTACTACCATAGAGTTCTACAATGACACATACATACCGTGTGTAGTAGTTTTGGGCTGGCTGAATGAAAATGAAAATGCTGAAAATGGCTGCTTTTCCACACAATGGACACTGCAGTCTATCCCTCTTTTTTAGTTCCCTAGTCGCTGTTTACGGCATCCACGGGACGAGGTGGAGTGGTACTATATTCTTAATCTGGACACCACCGGAATCATGAAATATTCCTTACTTTATAGTATATTGTTATAAAATATACATATATTCACTGACAGACACAAACTTTTTTTTCCAAGGAAGTATACAAAACATTTTGACTCATATAAATTAAATGTTGTTAAATACTGGTTCCATAAGGAAGTCATTGGTCATTATGATTAGCTCAATTTTAACTTATGAATAATTGTAGCTTTTTTAAGTTGCATAATATTGGCAACAATAATTACAAATAAATGAAATTAGTACAACTACAATTTAGTCTTTTATACATATTTCATATGATATAGCATAACATTTTACATGTGGCCGAATTAACCCACTTAGGGTATGATATTTCAAAAATAATTTTGATTCTCTTGTTCGATCTGTAATATGGGCCTAAACTAGAGGGATGGCGAGCAGCATCCCTTCTCCATAGAAGGGATGCTGCTCGCCATCCTTCTAGTTTAGGCCCATATGCTGTTCCATAACAGCAGCCATATTGTGCTCACCAACCCACTTGCCAAGTGGGGTGAATATGACGACACAATTGTGGAGATCTATGGGGAGGCTTTTGTTCAGCAGTGAACATATAAATGGCTGATATGATGATGATAAAATGCAATAGAAACTGTAACAATATGGTATAATGCAATGGCTGTTACATTGAATAAAAATTTAATTCAAATTGCACATTAGTACATGTTTCTTTTTTAAATCTGCAACCAAATTATAGTTAGCAAAAGAAATGCACTTAATCATCAAATTTCAAACTGAATAGTTTATGTATTAAAAATGCAAGATGTTTTATGATATCTTAAGATCACAAGACTATTAAAATTAAAATAATTTTATGGTGTGTGTGATGGGACGGTTGTCGTAGTGGCTAAGCAGTTGGCTTGCTGCGCTACATGGCGCGGGTTCGATCTTCGGAACTAATATTTGTATGATCTACAGAGCTGTTCCGGGTGTAGGTGTCACATGCACAATGCATGTGAGATTAACTATACGGGAGAAATCTTAGCGTTGGTCAAATTTCGATTAATAATAATAAAACTCCGTGCAATAGAATTTAAATTATGACTAATGTGTATGTACTACCGAAGTTGAAATAGATGAAGAACCTATAATAATAAATGTGCTCATGAATAAAATTGGAAACGTGCACTTTACCTGATGTACTTTTTTCTAAGTAAAAAGTAATATTGATTTCTTCTTCTTCTCATTAATTATGGCTTCTGTAAAATATCTTCCACAATTTCGCCAATGTCAAGTATAAGGCAACGTCGTACGGTATTTAGATTGATAAATCTTTACATATTTATAAAATATTTGTCAAAAATGAAAAAAATCAAAAAAATATGTCGGCAACGTCGTACGGTTCAATTCTCTGTCAACGTAACTCCTAGCGGTGTGCGTTGCAAACCGTAAACAGTTATTGAAACTATGTATCGCGTCCAATACCTAAAACTATGTATTGGTCTCTTCAGAAACTATTTATCGGGCGAAACACTTTATTCACACAGCGTCGATAAACAGTTACTGAAACTAGGTGAATTACTCCGACCGAGTTATTCCGAAGTAAACCCGACCGATACCGACGATCGCACGAACAAGAAGCCAGATCGCGCATTTATAAATTTTAGTCTAAATAATAATAAAAAAAATCACATTTTATTATATTTTATTAGGAATGATTTTTATGCTGCTATCAAATCTTTGACACGTTATTTAGGTATATCCATCCTATATTGGCACGAGTATAAATTACATATTAGAACTTTGCATACGACTAGAATTTATTGTGTCAATTTATTGTATTTTACCAGTCATAATAATCATTTACCACAGACAAAGAACAAAAACCAAAGTATAAAATCTTCAGTTGATAGCGAACTTGAATTTGTTTACTATTGATTACAAGTTTCGAAGCAAATACATAAACCGACACGAAAACGTTTATCATTTCATAAACACTTTAAACGCATCTCGTCCAATAAATAGTTACCGTAAATACATAGTTTTGTGTTGATAGCATGTTTCGAAGCAAATACATGAACCGACACGAAAACGTTTATCACTTCATAAACACTTTAAACGCATATCGTCCAATAAATAGTTATGGAAAATACATAGTTTTGAAACACTTTATCGGATACCAATACATAGTTTCGGTTCGGTTCACGCAAAAAGCTTTATTACCCACTACTAGTAACTCCAATGTTTAGTTGTTTACCATCACATTCACATCAAATCACACTTTATAAATTATCTATGGTTTACTAGCTCCAGCTAGGCATGTGAAAAATAATATATATATGTATTCCTTTTCGGTTATTCTTGACTTGAAATGAAAAAAAAACGTTTTCGTAATTTCAAATAATCAGAATTATCAATTGTGTATCATATGAAGCGATTTAGTATTATGTGCCGCCCTGTACCTTACTATTTTATATTCATTTTTAATTTGTTTGGAAGTTCTACTTCTTCTTCTCTTAGATTATGGCTTCTGTAGAGTATCTTCCACAATTTTGCCAATGTCATGTATAAGGCCACGTTTGTACGGCGTTCAGATTAATCAATCCTTACACATACATAATATATTTATCAAAAATGACAAAATTCTACAAAAATATGTCGGCAACGTCATAAGGTTCAATTGTATTTTCTTGTATGGACTATGGAAGTCTAATAAATCATTTCTCGGTGGCAAAGTTATAGTATTACCTACATACATAGATAGAGCCTATTATGTTGACTAATTTCCAGTCATAAAGACCTGTCATCCTAATGCGTGTGATGAAAAGAGAAAGCACTAATGGTTCGCGCACGTCTTGAAGCGTTGCGCGCCTCCAGCCATGTATACTTCACTCCATCTGGTTAACACAAAAGTTTACCGAAAATGACTTATTCTTATAAAAATATTTGGATAATGTTCATTTATATATGTTATATATAAAAAATGGCATGTACCATTCCCTGTTGCTCAAGTCGAATCGGCGTTTTGACGGAGAATTATGTAGTTGTTTCTTTCCATCGGCAAGCCGAACTCATGATAATATGCTTTACAAAACTCACCTGTTTCAATACTCACGAAAAAATCAATCCTTGTCACTTCAAACTTACTTACGTTTATTTCTTCACGTTTATGTTACACGTATTTGCACTATTTTCTCCAATGTAGGAAGACGTCTCGCGGAGAAAATTCAGTGAGCCTAAGTCTTTATCTTTACCAGTTTCCCAAAGAAATAAAGAATCCTTGGATACTGATGAATTTGACGTAGAACGTTTTATTCTTTCACTCAAGAGCATTTGGCTGGGATAGCATTTAATCGAGATTTCTTAAACAACATGGAAAAAATATTTTTCCCCCGCTGACGTTTATTTGTAACTTAATTCTGGCATCTTCCGTGATTCATTTAAAAAAGCACTTCTCCACCCTATATTCAAAGCTGGAGATCGTGACTGTGTTGAAAATTGCCTGCTCATTTGCCATAATCACCACGCTTGGCAGGCGGGTTGGCTATCACATTTGAGTTGTTATAACTTAATTAAATAAGTATTTATTCAAAAACTAGCGCTTTGTTCGCAACTTCGCTTAGAATTAAGAATTTCCCATACAAACTTCAACACCCCATTTAACCTCTTTAGGGGATGATTATTATGCCTATGTCCTTCCCCAGGGTTCAAGCTATCTCACACAAAATGCATCAAAATCGGTTCAGGGCTTTAGCCATGACAACGTAACAAACAGACAGACAGAAACACTTTCATTTATAATATTTAATATATTTAGCAGTGCTAGCCTAGTAGTTGAAGTTTGTCTTCCACACAGGAGGGTCTGAGTTTGATCCCCGCCCGCACCTCTGACTTTTCGGATTCATGTGCGGATCAGAACTTGATAATCACTTGCGTTAACGGTAAAAGAAATTATCGTGGGGAAACCTGCATACCTGAGAGGGTTCCAATAATGTTCTCAATGGTGTTTGTAGTCTGCCAACCCTCACTAGGCCAGCGTGGTGGACTAAGGCGTAACCTTTTTGATCCTGAGAAAAGGCCCGTTACTAGCAGTGGGACAGAAATAGGCTGTTTTTTAATGCAAATCTAAATCCTTTACATATATAGTTTAATTCTTGTAAAGTTTAGCGACAATTCCTTAACAGTTTTTATTTATTTATTTATTATACTCTTTATTGTACACCAATCGGTAAAAGATATAAAAACAGTAGTGCTTAATAATAGTCATAGTTTTGCTGATACTATAAATTTATAGTCATTCATAACATAATAAATAATAATAGATTTATAGGTGCTCAGGCGCAGCGCAAATAAAAAACAATGTATGACGATACGAGCTAAACTTGCTTACAAAATATATACGTATATGATACGTATCATGAAAAATTGAAAAGTAATTTTGAGAAATCGTCAATAATGGGTGTATCAAAGCCATAATAAATACATTTGATTAAAACAGCGAGTATTTTTTTATATCAAGATGTTGTCTGCAGTGAAAGTGCGCATTCATGGGGTGCAAGATAATAACTGGGTACAAAGGACAAAATCAAGGGGTCTGATAAAGTTATAGCAACGTATTGGAGAGTATTCACCAAGAGAACCCTAACAAGAGAAAACAACTTGATAGAATCAAATACACGAAGAACAAGAAAATGGAAAATTTTCGCTTGGCACAATTTATAAAAGGACTATGAAATTGGACTTCTGGGATGGAAGGCCTGGTGACCTGAAATACAGGCATCAACCTAGTTTAGGCATCAGTCTCCCACAATAAATTTGTACAATAACAGTATACCAATATTTATGTGATATGTGATAAATAAATATTTATGTGATGTGATGATGTGATGTATCTAAATGTATATTATAGATAGAGGACCGCATGGTGGTGTGTGAACCACGTGCTCAAACTAAACAGGTTTTGTATAGCTTAATGCGTTGCCGAGTAGTCGAGTGTGTAAAAGAGTGCGAAGGTACGACTAAAGGCACCCTCTCGCACGATTCGCAGCGTTCAACTTCTAATACTTCAAAGTCCAAACAGTCTAGGTTGATTCGTACATAGATGGATTCGTAGCCGTGTGTACTTAACATTGGCAGAAATGGCTTGATTTTGATGCCGATTGCCACCATCAAAAAAGAAAAAGAAGTTATACGCTCCGCTTATAAGGCTCCGTCTAGTTAATATTCAGTCTACAGAGTGCGGTGCAAGTGATTTAATCCATATTTTCTTTTCTTGTCGTTTGCATAACCAGGATCCTTTCTTGAGACTCTTCACTTTCCCTCTGTGTTCCTTTTCCTACGTCTATTCTAGTCTTAATTATCCTAAAATATGTAAACATATTATATCGTTATTTATCACTGTAAATACAATTCATTTATAATTTTTAATTACATATGGTATTTCTTTACTAGATCATATTTTCCAATAATATTCCAAATTCCTTTTCCCAATGTTCCAAAATCAGTGTATATTGCACAATAGAAGATTTCCCGTTTTTTGTTTGTGGCAATGCGCAAATCGCGATTAGCCAGTAGGAGTGTTCGATATATTAGTTAGCTGAATATGTAATCGATTATTTTAAAATAATCATATCACCTATTATTTATTAAACCAGATAACGGTTATTTATGTTGCCCTATTATTTTTAGTACTAAACGACCACAGCTTCCTCGACGTCACATATTTCATTAGGTGCCACATGCAAAATTGTGCTTTCAGTTAGTCAGTTTTGAATGTTGATATTATTTCATTATGAACCTTGAAGTTATTAAGTTTGTATTGTGAAACTTTAAAAATAAGTATTTAAGTTTAGTGTTAATAAAAATTTACCGGCCTTACTTATAAACGTTACTTAAAATTTAAATAACAATTAACAACGAATTAGCAATTTTTCTTACTTATAAACGTTGTTTATCTTTAATCAGTGTCTTAGCAACACATTTACATAGCTGTCAAATTAAGCAACGCCGGACCCTTGTATAACGCGTTAAGTAACAAGATGGCGGTTGTGTATCAGCTGATTTTGCTGCTACTTGTATCGTACGACTGGCTTGTGTCTATTGTTTTGTCACATTAGTTAGTACTTGTGAAGTGAAATTCGTTTATTGTGTATCAGTTTGAACAGTGTTGTGGTCTTTTTTCTGTTATAAGATGGATAGTTATGAAAACAGTAATGTACTGAGCATGTTTCATAATGAAATAGAAGATATAAGGACTATAAGGAGCTTTAGAAGTGTAAGGATGCAGGCGGTTAGAAGGACAAAATGTTATAAAAGAGTGAATCCGATGCAAGATTTGAGCGATAGAGAATTTAAACAAAGATATAGATTTAACAAAGAAAACATGCTGAAAATAGTTGTAGTAGTTATGAGAGGATCATTTAGCACAATAAAAACTACAGTTGTAGCTTGTGCAGTATTGCATAATTTAGCAATTGAATTCAATGATTCCTTAGATCATGGTATGTATTGTAGTCATATGTATCTTATTTTTGTGCGACATACACATGACATTGTATAGTGTCCTATGTGTACCATGTGCATACAGGCAATGCCCTTAAAACCCTTTTATGCTGCTTTCAGACTTTACTCGCAGCAACGATGATGAAGTAGAAAGTACAGGGGACATGGAGCAGAATGATAATAATAATTTGCCAAATATAACAACAAGCATATTTATTGACAATCATTTTTAATACAAATATTTTTACTCAAACACTGTTTAATTTCTTCTTCCAATATTCTTTTTCTAAGTCTAAAATTGTTAATCTTATTTTATGCAGTTCTTCTGCTCGTTCGTTATCCCTTTATTTTGACTCTTTTGCCAATAAAAATAACTCTTTTTCATAGTCGTTGTCAATAATCTGTAACAAAAAGAAAAATGTTATTGATCCAATGATACAACTCAAAATCTGTTGGTATTCTTGGTGGAATAACATAAATGTTTACCTTTTTTTTCAATATTTTACTAGATTTGCACCTCTTCCTTATATTATGTAAATTTGGTGCAGACACAGGTGTTACTGTTGCTAGCTTTTCAGTCATTGGCTGTTTGACATCTTCAAGTATCTGGAAAAGGGATTATCAAAACAGTAAATTAAGTACATAATGAACAAGTTTAACATTATAGTTAATATGCATAATTATACCTAAATCACTTCTTCTGGTTCCCCAGTGATTTGATGCCTTGAGCATGGTACTGGTGTCCTAGCCTCATCACCTTCAGGATTCATCCTTGGGCTTTGTGAAGTCAGTGACTGCAATATAAATAATTACCTAATAAACATTAAAAAGAGTAGTTTTAAATGTAAGAAGCATAAATAGTAAATTACCTGTTTTATAGTTTTCATGTACAAACTGTCGCTATCAAAATTATTGCTATCAACTACAAACTCATTTGGTATCGCTTGTATGATAGCAAGATCTTCTGCTGGTGGGCTTGGTGGTGGAGGTCCTCCGCCTGTCATCAGTCTAGCACGTCTGTACTCATACTCCCTACTTTTCACCTTACCCTTGGTATTTCTCCACTGTGTCAGATCCCTTTTTTTGCTGCTGAGATTGTTGAAGCTGTAAAGTTTATTTTGATAAATTATGATTACTGATAACATGAATGAATACCGAAATAATGTTTATTGATGAGCATATTCATTAACTTGCCAAGACAACACTTCTTGCCATGCGGCTGTCTTCATACTATTGGTGTTGGTTGAAGTGTCTTTATTTTCGATTGTGTTTATGCGTTCTTTCACAAGAAGTATTAACAATCTCTGTAACAAAGTATATAGGTAGACAAGTTTTAAAATTATTACTTTAAATAAGCATTTATAACATAAACCAAACTTCCCGGAAAAATATGGGCCACAGGATTATGTCGTAAACTTTACAGGTCACTAAGGTTTATATCAAAAACATAGGCAAGCAATCAGCGTCCTCCGTCTGCGAATAACTGCGATCACCAATACAACTGCTAAACGTGGTGACTACCTATGGGAATTTCTCCTGTATTTGTTTATAGTAGCAGTCATTGAGATGTCCACGTTTAACATATAAATAAGGTTATGGTCCACTACAGGATATTATGATGAACCAACACTAAAACTAAACATAACACGCAAGATAGTATTGTGCCTGCACTGCACAATACGAATAAAATTATTATTATAGCGTTTAAATACCTTTTCTTCTTCTTCCCAGTTGGAGGATCGCCCTCTTTTAATTGTAGATGTTAGCATTTTAGATAAATTCGCATAAAATCACAAGATAACTTTAACTCCGAAAATCTTTTCAAAAAGACAAACGATTTCACAACATATGTTCACAATTAAAAAAAACATTTTTTTTTTTTTTCATTTATTTAACGGCCATGGATACAAGTCCTTAAAGCCTAACTTAAATAACAAAATATCTTATTATAATGTTCCTACTGTGTTAATAATAAATTTATATAGAGACTTAAAATACATAGGGTTAGCTAAAATTGATTGTAAGTCAATCGGTACTTCACTATCACACGCACTTTGTAATTCTGACACTAAAATCAAACGCTCAAAGTTAAACTTTTGACACTTCATCACAATATGTTCAAGGTCAGCTATCTCATTGATGCAACGGTCACATTTTTGTTCGGATACAATTTTGAGTCTTGCAAGGTGAGCCGGAGTTTTACAATGACCAAATCTTAACCGATTGATTGTAGTAATGAAATTTCGGCTATCAGCGTCTTTACTTTTGTGATACCAAGGTCTTTGCGGCGGGGTCTCCTGAATTTTTGTGTACCACTTGCCTTTTTCTTGGCTTATCACTTTCCAATACTCATGCCACAATGTTTTTAGGTTTCCAGTTATCATTTCATAATAATCTGTGAAAGGAACCTTAAGTAAAGCAGAGTGATCCTCATCAGCTACTGCTCGGGCTGCTCTGTCTACTATTTCATTACCGGAGATACCACAGTGAGAAGGTACCCATTTGAATAATATACATATGCCTTTATGACTTAACTCTAGTAAAGTTTGCCTAATGTTAAACAATATAAAATTTAAATTATATCTAAGATAATTATTTTCTAATGCTAACAAAACACTTTGACTGTCTGTCACAATTAAAATTTTAGAAGTATTAACAGTATTTGCATGTAATAATGCTCTATAAATCGCATAACATTCAGCTGTAAAAATACTACAATGAGGGTCTAATTTAAAGCATCTGGTTTGTGTCTCTTGTGGATCATAGTATGCAGAAGTTACTTGATCCAAGACTTTTGATCCGTCTGTATACAATTTATAGACATCTGAAAGATTATGTACATACTCTAAGAAATCAGACTGGCTGTTAACCCTTCCAAAATCAATACTAATTAATTGACTTTTTATACAGTTATAATCAATTGTATATAATGGTAGAAAATCAGAAAAGAATAAATTATTACAAATAGTTTTAGTATATAATGTTATGCTTAAAATTTCTGGTAGATGTTCAGACACCATCTGTTGAGCATTTATATTTATACTATTAGTTAAGGACCCTGGAAGATCCTGTCTTGGTAAAATCCTGTTTAGAACAAACATATTGTTAGTAGCCAGTAATTTAAGACAAAATCTTTGTGCAATTTGTAACCGTCTCAATTTAAGAGGCATTATACCTGATTCGGATTCCATAGCATTTATTGGTGTTGAACACATGGCTCCAGTGATAATTCTAAGGGCCTGATTTTGTATAACATCCAACTTTCTGAGATAACTAATATTTGTATTCATATAGGCTAAAGAACTATAATCTAAATGGCTCCTAACAATACTTTTATACAACACAGCCAGGATTTTAGGGTCTGAACCCCAATGAACACCAGCTAATGACCGTAATATATTTAGACCTTTGCTGGCATTTCTTAAAATATGGTTAATATGACTTTCAAAAGTTAATTTCATATCTAAACATATACCAAGAAATTTCTTTTGATTTAACCAAACCAAAGAATTGTTATTATAGGAAACTGAAGGGATTTCATCAAAATCAACAGCTTTTTTGCTAAATAACATAGCACCACTTTTGCTGATATTAATTTCTAATTTTAAGCTGTTATAAAATGTGTGAACTTGATGTAATCCTTGGTTTAAATTTATAATGGTCTTATTTACATCTTTATTTACACTATATACCACAATATCATCAGCAAACAATAAACATTTAACAGAGGGTTCTGTTAAATATTTATTAATTTGTGATGTATATAGATTATATAACAAAGGAGAGATAGTAGAACCCTGCATAGTACCTTTATATACATGTCTAGGTCCATGAAAAATGTTATTATATTTAACATACATTATCCTATCATACAAAAATGTGAATATCCATTTGCAGACTTTACCTGGCACACCAACATCACTTAAAATCTGAATAAGTATAGAAGGGTTGACATTATCAAAAGCACCGCTAACATCAAGAAAAGTACAAGCTGTATAAGAGTGACTATGGAAGGATTTTTTAATATCTGAAATAAAAGAAATGAAGTTATCTGTTGCACTTTTACCTCTACGGAAACCAAATTGTTGTTCAGGTAAGATGCTGTATTTTTCACTATAGTACTCTAATCTAAATTTTAACATACATTCAAATAGTTTACCTAAGCAGGATGATAGTGATATTGGTCTGTATGAATTGCAATCATTGTCAGGTTTTTCAGGCTTAAGAATTGGAATGACACATTGTGTTTTCCAAGAGTCTGGGATAGATTCTGATAACCATAAGAAATTATAAATTTTTAGGAGTATCTGTTTTGCTTTAATATGGAGGTTTCGAATTGACTTATAAGTAATATCATCGAGACCAGGAGTAGTATCCTTTCTGTACTTAAGAGCAATTTCCAATTCATTCAAAGTGAAAGGTTCGGATAAAAAATGACTTTCAGTGTTTCCAGCTAATTCAAAAATGTTTTTTAACCTTGTAGTGTCTATATCTTTTTCAGGTGGAGACATAGGAGCATATTTATCAAGAAAAGAGGGGATCCATTCATCATTTTTCGAATGTTTGCTACATGCTACACGTTTAAATCTACGGATGTAGTTCCAAATCTTGCTAACGGGTGTGTATCTATTGAATGCTTCACATAACAATCTCCAACTAAGTTTCTTTTTCTCACTAAGTAATTTTTTTTTTGTTGCGTCTATCTTCTTATATTTAATAAATGTATCTATTGTCGGATTAAATCTATAATTTCTCCATGCTTCTTTACTGTTATTTACAGCTATGGAGCACTCATTGTCCCACCAGGGAACTGGTTTTTTAATTTTATATGGTATATTATTCTCAATTTTCGGAATATTTTGCACTTTAATAGTATTGAGGATATCACAAAAGCTATTATATAAATCGATTGAGCTATTAGACCTAAAGTTCAAATGATCAAATGCTTTTTCACTTTCAGAGATATACCTGGACCAGTTTGCTTGGCTGTATATGAAGCGCTCAGATGGATAAACTACCTCATATTTCTCCATAGAAGTCTGAATATTTACGATTGTTGGAAGGTGATAACTACCCATTGGATCGTCGTATACCTTCCAGTCACATAAAGGAGCTAGAACAGGACTTACACATGATATGTCTATAGCAGATGGATTATGATGAATAGTGCCTACAGTGGTTGAAGTTCCAGTATTCAATATGCAAAGATCACAACTATCCAATAAATTATAGATATCATTTCCTCTAGAATTTGAAGACAAGCAACCAAATGCAACATGATGTGCATTCAAGTCACCTGATAGAATGATAGGCTTTGGCAAATCATCAATAATCTGTTTTAATTTTTTACATTTAAATCGATCTCTTGGAGGACTATATGCACTAAGTATAGATATATTACCTAAACTGGTCTTAAGAATAACAGAAGCTGTTTGAAGGTTATCATAGTAAGGAGTCTGTACCACCTTGTATTTAAAAATATTTTTAATTAAAATAGCCACACCGCCATGCCCATTAGGACCATTCTGTTTTATAACATTATAGCCTGAAACACTGAAATTGCTTTTTTCCTTCAACCAAGTTTCATTTAGCAAGCAAATGTCTATATCATTATGAGTAAGAAAATTAATTAATAATGGTTTTTTATTATTGACACTCTGTATATTAAAATGAGCTATTGTGAGATATGTCTTAATGTAAGAACTGTTATAATATCTACTATTATCCATATTAAAGTAAATTAGATAGAAAAACATCTTTTATTTTATTTAAGGTCATTGGTTCTGTCCCAGATGAGTTTGCTAATGCTACAAGAGACTTAACTATAGCATTCAGAATAATTTCATTATTAGCAATTTGTTCAATTTCTGTTTTTTTGTCTGTTACAATGCCTTTTCTATTGAAAGGGGTATGTACAGAAGTATTTACAATATTAACAGAATTATTTACAAGTTTAGTATTTACAGTTTTATCTACAGGTTTAGGTTTTAAAGCAGGGAAATTGTTGTCGTCTTTAACTATAGAGGAGTATGTACGGTTGTGGTTTAAAATTAAATTCCTTTTGTCTTCTAGTTTCTTCTTTTTAATAGGACAATCACGGGATATGGCTAGGTGAGCCCCACCGCAGTTGATGCATAATAAGGTATCTACTGAACATTCTTTGTATAAATGGTTTCCTGAACATGATGAACACATTTGTTCACCTCTACATACTTTTGCTGAGTGGTTAAATTTTAAACATTTGTAACATTGTATAAGTGGTGGAACATAAGTATTAACCTGATATCTGAACAGGTTCAAAAAGACAAATTTTGGTAATGTTGTTGAAGAAAAAGTTATTGCAACTGTTGACAGAGGAACTAACTTTCTGTCAGCATCCCTTTTCATAAATCTTTTAACAGAAATGATATCAGCATCCGATGTCATATTCTTATAGATTTCTTCATTGGACATGTCAGTAGGAACAAACTTGATGATGCCGACCTTCTCCACCAAATGGGCGGGAATGAAGGGCCGTAATTTATATTTCAATAAAAAGGTGTCTAATTTTAGAAAGCTGTTAGCAGCAGCTGCTTTTTTGAATGTAATACCTACCTTGTAGGCATTTATGCGATACACGCTCGCGATTCCCTTTACATTATCACTAAATAATTTAGTTAATTTTGTTAGAATTATTTATTTTGTTGGGTTAACGAATATTAAAATCGCAGTGGATATTTTTCTTTTCTTTTATTTAATACGTGTCACAAAACAATTACGTGCATTTTCAGTTCAGTGAAGAGACAGAAGAGAAAAGGAAGTATACATAGATAATATTTAACTATCTTTTTATTCTAGCAAATAGGTTCTCCTTTTGCAAGTTCTAACACCCCACCTCGATTTGAACTTCTTTAGAATTTAAATCGTTAACATTACAATTTACAATATCAAACATATACCCTAACTCAAACAATATTCAACTTAGCCTTTAGTAAATTAAATTTTTCATTAGAAAGCGGTTTGGTCAATAGATCAGATAAATTGTTGTCAGAACTAGTGAATTCAACTTTTATAACTTTCTTTATTACTAGGTCTTTTATAAAATGAGTTTTAATATCGATGTGTTTTGCTCTCTTGCTATTTTCAAAAGATTTTGTTAATTCAATAGCTCCTCTATTATCCATATACAACACACATTTTAAATTTCTCTCTTTCATACTCTCTCTCGTACTAAAATCACAGAATAATCCTTTTACGTACAAAAGATCACACGCACTTGTCGCAGCTGCTACGTATTCAGCCTCAGCGGTTGAAAGTGAAACACAACCCTGTTTCCTGGATAACCAAGCGACAACATTTCCGTTGTAAAGAGTAATAGACCCTGTTACACTTTTCCTATCTGTATGGTTACCTGCCCAGTCAGCATCTGAATATGTCTCTACCAAATTGAATTTTCCCTCATGTTTCTCGTACAATAGTCCAACATCTATAGTCTTCTTTAAGTATCTTAACACTCGTTTAGCTTGAATCCATAGACTTTTAGTCGGTTTGTCAAGATATTGACTCAGGTATGATGTAGCAAACGCTATGTCTGGTCGCGATACAGTTGATATAAACATCAAACCTCCTATTATTTGTCTGTATGGGACATCTTCAATTTCTTCATGCAAGTTTGCTTGGAATCCTTTGGTTAGTGGTGTACTTACCCCGTTGCAATCACTCATTTTGAACTTTACTAACATTTTCATAATTTGTTTTTCTTGTGTTATCTTCAAGGTTTCATTTTTTCTAACTATTTCCATCCCTAAAAATGTACCGTTTTTTATTTCTCCAAAATCTTTTACATTAAATTCTCTTTTCAAGACATTTACTATATTTTCCAGATTTTCATCGTTGCCAATTAATAGTATGTCATCCACATAAATTATCAGCCAAACATTAATTTCTTTTCCGATGTATAGACAAAAATCGTTTTGAGATCTTTTGAATCCTATGGTATGTATGTAGTCATCAAATCTTTGATTCCAACATCTAGGACTTTCTCTTAATCCGTATAGTCCCTTGTTCAGCTTTAATATATTATTTTCTTGTACCTCAATACCTTCTGGTGGTTTAATATAAACTTCACTCTCCAATTTTCCGTTTAAGAATGCAGTTGGCACATCTAATTGCCTGATCTTCCATGATTCTTGTACTGCATGTGCTAGTACAACTCGAACTGTTGAAATTCTTGCAACTGGTGCATAATTCTTCCCAAAATCTTGTTCTTCTATTAGTTTGTATCCTCTTGCTACTAGTCTTGCTTTTCGAACTCCATTTTCTTTTGTGCGAAATACCCATTTTGCATCTATTAATTGTTTTCCTTTTGGCAATTCTGTCTCAGTCCATGTTTTCATTTTATTATGTGCTTCTATCTCATTATCTATTGCTTCTTTCCATCCCTTTTGTAAAGCTTCCTTGTATGTTTGAGGTTCTTCTAACATTGATGATAAGCAGAATGCTTCATAAACTTCATAATCTTGTAGATTATCGGGTAATTTTACGTTTCTTACGCTTTTTGTTTTTCTAATTTCTTCATTTTTATTAATCTCTTCTTTTTCTTGACTTGTCTTTCGATTCAATTCATTATTTACTTGTTCTTCATCATGTTGTAGTACATCTTCCTGCTCTATTTGTCTTTGACATCCTTTTTCTTTTTGATTGTTTTTCTCTTTATCTTCCATATTCTCTTCCTCATATCTATGGTAGTATTCATTTCCATTTTGTACTTCTTTTTCTTTACGATTCTCATATCTTATTTGAGTCTCATCAAATCTCACGTCACGAGAAATTATTATTTCATCCCTTATTGGATCCCATAATCTGTATCCTGTTCTCCCATATCCAACCATTCTCATCTCTTGTGCTCTTTTCTCCATTTTGGCTGGTTTTGGTAGCGTTAATGCCCATGCTTTCGAACCAAATATTCTCAGTTTTGATAAATCATATCTTCCAAAATATATTTCTGCAGGTATTTTGTTATCTACTGCTTTGGAAGGAGAACGGTTCAACTGATAAGCTGCACACATAATGGCTTCAGCCCATAAATGTTTAGGCAAATTACTTTCTGCAAGCATTGTTCTGGCTTTATTGCATAATGTCCTATTTATTCTTTCTGCAACTCCGTTCTCTTGAGGTGTATAAGCTAATGTATATTCAATGCTAATACCTCTGTTTATACAATAGTGTTTTACTTTTTTCGCTGTGAACTCTCCTCCGTTGTCACAACGTATTCTTTTTACTCTGTTTCCAGTTTCATTCTCTGTTTTCTTTATGTAATTAATCAGATTATCTTCTGCTTCAGCCTTGTTTTCTAATAGAAACACAACACAAAAATGTGAAAAGTCATCTACGATTGTTTGATAATATCTTACTCTTGTATTGCTCGGTGTTTTAATTGGACCGGCTATATCTGTGTGGAGATATTCTGCCACTTTGTTGGAACGTGGTTTCAGAGTTTCTTGAAATGGTAATCTTGTCGCTTTTCCTTCTATACACGCTCCACATTGGTGTTTACTGTAAGGTAATTTCATTAGCCTTAATGATATTTTATTCAAATGACCTAGACGTTTGTGCCAAAGATCATCCTTATTTTCCACTATCATACCGTATCTTTCAGGTTCAACTACTTTCATACTTAATACGTACAAATGTCCCTCTAGTTTTCCATACACTGACATCGGTATTTTCCTGTCAAAACTATCAACACTAAAAATGTTCACAAAATTTTTCCTGAAAACTATGTTTAAATTTTTATCTAAAAGCTTCTTTACAGACAACAAATTATGTGAAAGATTGCTTACAATAAGAGCCTCACAGTTTATTATCAAGTCCCTATATTCTAGTCTTATTTTACCTTTTTGTTTGCTGATCAAATATTCACCATTTGCAACTTTAATCCTTACTTCCTGTTCTAGATCTTTTACCTCTGTCATTATGTGTTTGTATTTTTCTTGAATCAAATGTTCAGTCGCCCCCGAATCTACAACTAATTTTATAAATCCTTTGCCACAATTTTCAATATTTTGTATACACATAGCTGTAAATGTATATTCTGGCTCCTCATTTGAATCAGTTGACACCTCTTGAGCAATTTGTGTGTGAAGACCTCGTCCTCTACGAAATCCTCCACGGAATGATCGACCTTGACCTCTACTACGGAATCGGCAATTAATAGCAATGTGTCCTAGCTTATGACATTTAAAGCATTTCATAGTAAAAGCCGCTTCGTTATTCTCATTGCTTTTCAAATGTGTACTATTCTCCATTTTTAACTCAGCATCCAAGAGGCATGACTTGACGTAGTCCAACGTAATATTAGTTTGATATCCTGTAGTCGTTTCAATTGCAGTGACAACATTTTCATATTTTTCTGGTATCGTAAGTAATAGGTGACATATTTTATCACTTTCATCCAATTTACAGCCTGCTGCTTCAATGCTGTTAACCAGTGTGTCAAACTTCAGGAAATGATCCTGGAATTTTGTGTTACATTTTAATTGTAGTAACTGCCTTTTAAGATGAAGTTTGTTAAGGACGCTTTTCCGTTCTAGGACGGCCTCTAGGCACTCTAACATTTCTTTTGCTGTACTTGCCTTCTTTACATATTCCAAATATTTATCTGACAGACATGTTACAATAATCGACTTTGCTTTTGAGTCCTTTTGTTTATTTTCCGCAGTAACTTTACTATGTAATATATCGTCAACACATTTTTCTTCTAGTAGCAATAATAATCGAAACTTCCAGTTTGCAAAATTTGTCGTCTCCTGTAATCGAGGAAAATGTTCCTGTGTCGTAATAGACGCCATTTTTCTTCTTTGTTGAAGAAAAAATTTTTAGACAGGCAGACAAAAATAACTCTTGCTAGTAGCCCATAACCTGTTAGAATTATTTATTTTGTTGGGTTAACGAATATTAAAATCGCAGTGGATATTTTTCTTTTCTTTTATTTAATACGTGTCACAAAACAATTACGTGCATTTTCAGTTCAGTGAAGAGACAGAAGAGAAAAGGAAGTATACATAGATAATATTTAACTATCTTTTTATTCTAGCAAATAGGTTCTCCTTTTGCAAGTTCTAACAAATTTAATTGGGTTTTTGTTGCCAATTTTTTCCTTTTCTTTAGATTCAATATACACAGTGTAGTCTGCGTTGGCGTTATTTTCAAGGAACAGTCTTGTGTAGTTCGTTTTAAAATACATTTTATACTTATCCTGATCCGAGGGGATGGATATTTTTTTTCTCTTGCGGTCCGAGGACTCCTCGTCCCCGTCGGTATCGGACCCCATTTTGGGCCGTAAACTCACTTGCGTTGATTTTAAATTTATTTGCTGATATTAATTACAAATAAATTTGAAACAAATTTGGAGAAAATTAAAACCGCCCGCTTGTTTAGACTTCCCGCCAAAAAGTCTTAAAAAAAAACAATCGACCCATCGTTGCCATTTAACCGCGTTTTGCATTTCACGTCGCAGCATAAAATATTCTATGCTGTCAACACATGGCGGTATTGACAGAGTAAAAATGTTTTTTCGTCATTAACGGTTCATTAGTTAAGTCGCGCCTAAGCAACGTTTATAAGTAGAAATTTCTTAATCACTAATTAAGGAGTTAAGTAGTTATTAGTTAATCAGTTGCTAAGACATTGATTAGTTGATTTTTATAAGTAAGACTGTACATGTTTAGGTTGTTATTTACGAAAATAAGAGTTATATTAAATCAAAATGTCTCGAAGAGGACAAATGTGGAACTATTTCTCTGTTGTGGGCCGCAACGTTAACAAAACCGCGGCGCTCGACGAAGTAATAAATATCAAACTAATCTATTATAACGTAGAAAGTAATAGGTGATTTTTAAATCAGGTATCGTTATAACGCGTGATCAGTATATAGCCGTTATGAACACGCCTACTAGCCAGTAGCCGGTACTCCTAGTACGAGTTACTTTTTGCAATCGAAATAGTGTTGAGTAGGACATACAAGAGGCGGTACATTTGTCCCGTACATGACACAATATTGTAAGAGTGGCTCAACATTATCACATGTACCACTTCAAATTTTATGTCGCGTTACTTTACTCTTCGCATGTGAACTGTGGAGTGTGAGAGAGAGAGAATGAGGCACATGCTTCAAAAGCACGTCTTTTTATTCTACGGACATTATCGTGACTGCAAGAGACAACATGATGTTTTTATTCGCTCTATTACAAATGTACTAGTACAAAGTACGAGATGCGACAGTTTTAGAAAAATATGATTTCATGAATGTCTGTTAAATACCTTTTTCTTTTATTGTTTATGTCTGTGTATTAGGTATATGTATTTTAAATCAAAATCATGTTTTACAAATAAGTCGCCTGCACAATAATGCTAAAGTGGTTATTAAGTAAAAACGTCGATACAATCGTCATTCGTCTATAATCAATCGCTTCTTATTACTTTGCTTTATGTATTCACTCATCATTCAACCTCAATCACACTTTGTAAGACAGGGCAGTACAAATACAGCAACAGTACATGAAATACTCGATCTTCAAATGTCATGTCAATGCCAAGCTTCATGACGCCTCGCCTCATTTCAATTCAATACCTCAATCACACTTTGTAAGACAGGGCAGTACAAATACACCAACAGTACATGAAATACTCGTTCTTCAAATGTCATGTCAATGCCAAGCTTCATGACGCCTCGCCTCATTTGAAGTGGGACATTGTACTGGCTCGGTACAGAAAAGAGGCTACTCTTACAAACTCATTTTCAAATCGTGTCCTACTCAACACTAAATCGAAATGTAACAGTAAACTCGTACTAGGGGAACAAAAAAAGAAACTAACGAAATGTCAAATGTCAATGTCAATTGCCATCGTCAATCTATCTGAATCTATCAATCGTGATGTCAGATTGCACGTGCATTGCAAGAGCACGCAGCAGATTCGTGTTTTTTTGTTGTATAGGTATAATAAATTAACGCAGTATACAGCATTATGACAAGATTTGCCAGATCCAGGGGCTCTAAAGCTTCAAACGAAAGGGCTCCTGAAGACAGTACACCATGGGAGGTTATGAAAGAACAGTTATTGCAAGCTAAAAAGGAGAAAGATGAATCAAAAAAGAGGAAAGAGGTATATTTTGAATAAAAGATTTTGACTTTGACTATTATAAATACTAACTAACATTTTGGCAAGGCTCCAGACCAAGTCTTTCTCGGTATATTGCTTATGTATTGTCTTAAATTTCAGGCTGAAAAGCAACGCATAGACAACTATGAGAACTTTCTCAAAGAGCACAAAGTTCAGAAAAGGAAAGCAACGTGGTGTGACTTTCCAGAAGCTGATAATAAAATGACTACTAACAAAATGTCAGAGACCAATGGATCACCAATTCAAAGCAAGAAGAAAAAGAAGTATGCAAATGGACCAGAGAAGTTAGAACCCGCTTGCACTGAAAGTAATCAACAGAACAATGTAACTGATAATATGACAGCTTTAATAAAAAAGCCTAAAAGGAAAAAGGAATACACCCAGATAACAACAGACCATTCAGCTGATGTGATAGATAATATTCAAAAGAAGAAAAAAAATAAAAACAATAAGATTAAACAAAATTTGAAAACAGTTGAAACTTCTTCAGAAGCCTATAAACCTAAAATAGAAACATTTGTATCAGAAGGTAATAGGGAAAATAATGGCATTCCTAAACCTAAAAATGAAGAAGGTAAAGCCAAGAAGAAAAAAAAGATGGTGGATGGAAAACCTGTACGTAGGAAGGAGATAAATGACCATAGCTTCCAGCTTATAGTTCATGGCAAGGAAGTAGAACTAGTCAGATTTGATGGCTTCCCTGTTATGAAAAAGGATGCTGACAGACTTCAAGAATTGAAGACTAACATGATAAAAAAAGGGATACCAAAGAGTGAAGTTCAAAGGACAATGAAATTGGAACGAAGAAGGGCTGAGAAAGCTTTGGCCAGGATGAAGAGAGAAGTGTGCTATAACTGTAGAAAAGGGGGTCATGTGCTGTCTGATTGCCCGGAGTTGAAGTCTAAAATTCCAGGGGCTGATGCTGCTGAGGGAGTTTGTTTCAAGTGTGGTTCTACAGAACACAGACAGTTTGAATGTAAAGTACAAAGAGATAAGGAGTTCAGGTTTGCTACATGCTTCATCTGTAAAGAGCCTGTGAGTATAAAGTTGTCATATAGTTAAGATTCAAAATAATTTATTTCTATTTTGAGCACTTTTTAAACTTATGATATCATAATTTATTTCAGGGTCATATAGCTAGGCAATGTCCCGACAATCCTAAAGGTCTATACCCTAACGGTGGTTCCTGCAAACTTTGCGGTGATGTTACTCATTTGAGAAAAGATTGTCCTACTGTAAGTATTTCTAACTAAGCAAATAAATTATGAGGTTAATTTTATAGCTGTCAATTCAGGATAAAAAATAATATCTGATAATATACCTATAGTAATTAGAGACTGGATTATATGCAGCTTCATCATATCAGCCACAGGACGTTCACTGCTGAACAAAGGCCTCCCCCTTGGATTTCCACAACAAGCAGTCGCACGCCGCTCTCATCCAACAACTCCCAGCGACCTTCACAAGGTTGTCTGTCCACCTTATTGGAGGTCATCCCATGCTGCGTTTTCTGGTCTGGCGCAGTCTCCATTCGAGAACCTTTGTGCCCCAACGGCCATCAGTTCTACGAGCAATGTGCGCTGCCCATTGCCGCTTCAGTTTAGTAATCCTTTTAGCTATGTCGATAACTTTAATTCTTCTATGGATCTCCTCATTTCTGATTCGATCTCGTAGAGAAATACCAAGCATAGCTCTCTCCATAGCTCGCTGAGTGACCTTGAGCTTTCTTATGAGGCCCATTGTGAGTGACTACCTCTCTGTTCCAATTGTCATCACTGGTAACACACACTGGTTAAAGACTTTCGTCTTGAGGCATTGCGGTATTGTTGACGAAAAGATGTTGCGAAGTTTCCCAAACGCTGCCCAGCCGAGTCGGATTCGACGATTGACCTCTTTCTCGAAGTTGGATATGCAACTTAAAATGATCGAAATATGCATTATAGATGCCCGAAATATACAATGAAGTTGCTAAAATGTGCCAAAATATGTAACATAAGATTGAAATAAAAAAATACTTATTTATTTAAGAAACCAGAATAGAGTAAATATTACTTTATTTACCTCATTTTAAATACTCTGCAGCGGTGCCAGATTGACTATCGGTACATTGAAGTGTTGAAGTGCTTATACAGAAACGCCACCATGTCGGTCCGAGTACATGAACAGAGCACGGGGGCAATTCCATTGCAGAGAGGTGTGAGACAGGGGGACGTCATTTCCCCGAAACTGTTCACCGCTGCAATGGAGGTTGCCTTCAAGCTACTGGAGTGGAAAGGATTCGGCATTAACATCAATGGCGAGTATATCACTCACCTTCGATTTGCCGATGACATCGTAGTCATGGCAGAATCGCTGCAAGAGCTCAGCACAATGCTCGATGATCTCAACAGTTTCCCAACAGGTGGGCCTTAAAATGAACATGGGCAAGACAAAAGTCATGTCAAATGTCCATGTCGTGCCCATCCCAATATCCGTTGGGAGCTCTGTTCTCGAAGTTGTTGACGAGTATGTCTACCTAGGACAAACTGTCCAGTTAGGTAGGTCCAACTTCGAGAAAGAGATCAATCGTCGAATCCGACTCGGCTGGGCAGCGTTCGGGAAACTTCGCAACGTCTTTTCGTCAACAATACCGCAATGCCTCAAGACGCAAGTCTTTAACCAGTGTGTGTTACCAGTGATGACATATGGAACAGAGACGTGGTCACTCACAATGGGCCTCATAAGAAAGCTCAAGGTCACTCAGCGAGCTATGGAGAGAGCTATGCTTGGTATTTCTCTACGAGATCGAATCAGAAATGAGGTGATCCGTAGAAGAACTAAAGTTGTCGACATATCTGAAAGGATTAGTAAACTGAAGTGGCAATGGGCAGGGCACATTGCTCGTAGAACTGATGGCCGTTGGGGCACAAAGGTTCTCGATGGAATGGAGACCGCGCACCGGAAAACGCAGCGTGGGACGACCTCCAACGAGGTGGACAGACGATCTGGTGAAGGTCGCTGGGAGTCGTTGGATGAGAGCGGCATGTGACCGCTCATTGTGGAAATCTAAGGGGGAGGCCTTTGTTCAGCAGTGGACGTCCTGTGGCTGATATGATGATGATGATGATGAAATAGGTAATTTTTGTTCTTGAAAATTAACAATCAAGTATTGTTCCAAATGTTCAGTAGTGAGATTATACCTAATGTTATACAACAATAACGATATGTATGTACATTTTACAGATGTGCTAAGTATATCAGTGACAAGAAAAGAGTGATAAATATCCTTAGGATCCAAAGATATATATCACTCTTTTATATCTAGATCCCAACTCGCTCAGTAAAACAGAGCCACTCAATCACTCTGTTGTTTCATGGAGAGCGAAGAGCGGGATAACCTTTCCACCCAGTCGCTTTTTCCAATAATTAGCCCCAACACAGATACAAAGAGATTGTTGCTATGAAAGTGAGCGAGTGAGAGATATATATCTCGCGAGCGAGCGACTCATCTCTAGTACATTTTCGCATTATGTATTTACTTAGGTATTACAATATGCATGTATGATACAGTAAAAATGATAGAAAACATGCCTAAATATACAATAAGGAGATTATTGGTAAAATATGCAATAGCATAAAAATGACAAAAATATGTAAATGCATATAATCCAGTCTTTAATAGATTCTGAAAGTACTTGCAGTCCTGACCTACATAATTAAGCAAGTCTCAAAATATTACTATCGTATTTTACAGGTGATGGATAAAAAGGAAGAGTCCACAGTAAAACTTCACACATTAGACAGTTCTGAAAACATTGAAGATGTAGGACAGCAAAATAATAAATTTACACATGTTGAACCAAGTAAGAAACCGAAGAAAATAAAATTCTAGGTAAAATTCTACTAATACATTCATAAATATGTACTGAATTTATGTATTAAAAACTGCTGTTATGAATTAAAAACTCATCAGTACATATTTAATACATTTTAATTATTTAAACAAATAAAAACAAGAGTTTTGAGAGATCATTTTATTATCTTTGATAGCTTCTTGCCAGAAATTGAAGGAACTACGATGAAAAGTATGTCATTAATATATTTTTATACATTTTTATTATTTTAGAGATCAAAACATTCACAAGGATAATTATTAGAACATTTGACAGAAAAAAGAATAGGTAAAAAACGATTTCACACAAAAGAACCACTTGTTGCTATATTATGAACTAGCTGGAACCCGCGGTTTCACCCGCGTTTAATTTAAAAGAAATTTAGAGTACTTCGACATAGAATATATATGGATTCCAAGGGTTTTTTTTTGCGCGGATCCCTAATTACTTTTCTGAAATAAAAGTAGCCTAAGTTATTCCTTATAACATCAGCTATCTGCCAGTGAAAGTTCCGTCAAAATCAGTCCAGCCGTTTCGGCGATTACCCGGAACAAACAGACAGACAAAAAAATTAAAAGTTGTTTTTTGTTGTATGTACCGTATACACTTTCATATGCATTTAGTAAAAAGCTGTTATTTTGACATTACAAACAGACACTTCAATTTTATTTATTTGTATAATAAAACCAAAGATGAACATCATAATAAAACATGAAAAATCAAACAAATGCAACCTTATCGTATACATATACATCCTAAGTGGGTCAATTTAGTCTCGGTCTGCAAATTGCGCTGCAATGGCACTGGTAGTGTCACAGCACACCTCGTATGCCAGCAGCGGTTTTTTAATCCAAATTTAGGGGGATAGCAAAATCCATTGGCATTGCAATTGTATATTGTAATGTTATATACATACATAACTTGCTCAAAAAAAGTAGTGAAAGAAAAATTTACTAGAATTTATAAACATTCAAGGCTAGCTTTCAGTTGCTCCACTGACTGCTGTGCAATTTGTCCAGTGATTCCTTCAGGGCTCTGCGGATCTTCTTTTATAAGTATTCGCGCGGCTCCGGCTAAGCATTGTATGGGCTCTTGCAGCTTTTCCTTCAATTTATCTTGAGTGATGCGGCCGGCCGCATACTCATTTCTTGCCAAAAACATCAGTGGTGCATGTAACTCGTATAACATCATGCCTGAAATACAAGTAACGAAGCAAAGGTTTATAATCTGTTATGTTAAACATGCAATGGTTCCAGCAGTGGACATTAGGATAGTTTCTGCAGCCAAAGCAAATTCAAATTCATAATATTTTTATTCATATGAACCATTTGCAGGCACTTATGAATAGTCAGAATGTAGTTGCGCGGATCCAAGAAGTTGGTTCTATGGAGAAGAACCAGCAAGAAACTCCATAGACACTCTTTTAAAATAATAAAAAAATGCTACATTGCATTGTTGATAGTTGCAAACAGAATTAACGTGTGTGAGAATCATGTACTGCCAGTGTGAAATACAGTAAAATAATAATGATGTGCCATTAAAAAATATTGCATGGCAGTAAGGACGTGTCGCTCGGCTCAACCACATTGTAGGGAACTTAACGACCTGATACACAACGCCACCAGCAGCACGACATTTTAGTGAGCATGACAGACTCATACTGACAAATAACAGGCGGTTATATTTAAAGATGTAGTATGCTACATGATACTCACATTTACCGTATTTGTTTATCTATACAATCTATACAAATAAATAAAATTGAAGTGTCTGTTTGTAATGTCAAAATAACAGCTTTTTACTAAATGCATACTCAAGTATATACGATACATATAACAAAAAAACAATTTTTAAATTTTTTGTCTGTCTGTCTGTCGGTCTGTCTGTCTGTTTGTTCCGGGTAATCTCCGAAACGGCTGGACCGATTTTGACGGGACTTTCACTGGCAGATAGCTGATGTTATAAGGAATAACTTAGGCTACTTTTATTTTATACAAATAAATAAAATTGAAGTGTCTGTTTGTAATGTCAAAATAACAGCTTTTTACTAAATGCATACTCAAGTATATACGATACATATAACAAAAAAACAATTTTAATTTTTTTTGTCTGTCTGTCGGTCTGTCCGTCTGTTTGTTCCGGGTAATCTCCGAAACGGCTGGACCGATTTTGACGGGACTTTCACTGGCAGATAGCTGATGTTATAAGGAATAACTTAGGCTACTTTTATTTTAGAAAAATAATAATTAGGGTGCCGCGCAGAAAAAATAAAACCCTTGAAATCCAGTATATATATTCTATGTCAAGTGTCTATGTCGAAGTACTCCAAATTTGTTTTAAATTAAACGCGGGTGAAACCGCGGGTCCCAGCTAGTGTATATATAAATTGTATAAAAAGGTAATATAAATACTTAATGTCACAGCGCTAGTTTTATTGACAATATCCAAATTTCTTTTATTGTATTTTATTTATTGTACAGGAATACTAACAATGCGCACATTGCTAATATTCCTGTAAAAAGGTAATTTGTCTTCCCCTACATCTAAGCTACGTAGTAGGTATAGGTTCCTAATGCTAGGACTTAGTAGTAAGTGGACTTGGGTCTATAATGCATTGAGACCGGGTTACTCCTTACAACTTCCTGATCGCTAGTCCTATGCCTTAGCGGTTGATGCGGTAGGGTTAATTACTTTTATTGTATTAAAAAAATATTAAACTCTGTTTTCGTATATATTATTCGTTATATAAGTTTATCATGATCATCATATTAGCCGAAGGATGTCGAATAGTAAACAAATGCCTCTGCCATAGTTTTCTGTAACAACCCAGTTACATACCACCCGCATCCAACCACTCCCAAATACTTCAACAGGTCGTCTGTCCATCGTTATTTGTATAGACGAGATAGTAATTATTGCCTACCCGTCAAAAGCCAAAGGGAGGAAAATAAATTGTATAGTTAACAAAGCCGGGGAGGTATTAAGCTGTAATCACCTCTCATCCTAGTCTCTCCAGGCGTGATAACATCCAGCGTCTTGAGTACGAGCCGACAGAACTCTGCTTTTCTCTCCAGCATTAGGTCAGGCAGCTCATCGATAGTGTACCCTTCTACCCGTCCATACAACTGCGCTAACGAATGCTTGACTGATAGAAGCAATGAATGCCGGGGGTGAAATACCGATTTATACTGAAACAAAAGATAATCTAGGTAGCTATTGTTGCGCTTTCAGACTAAAAACAACTTTTTTTGTTCTATATGGCAGAACCCTCAAGCACAATAAACACTGCTGTCAAATTGGAGATTCCTGTTATATATACCTGAGTAACCTTTAAAACAAGTGATCGAAATTGAATGTATATTTCGGTGGTCATAGTTGGTTAGTTAATTTTTAACCTGTATATTAATGGTGATGTATAATACCTTTAAAAAGGGTAGATGTTTTAAGTACCTAGCCTACCTACCTACCTAGGCCATTTGGTACTATCCGCCCTGAAAGATGATGCAGATATATAACGGGAGCGTAGGGCGCTGTCGGTCAGAACGAACATGGTGATCCGCAGAATTGCACGGTGCTCAACTAATGTGAAAAAGACTCTTTTTCGAGTCTACTGCACTACATTATACACATGCAGCCTGTGGTCTGACTACAAGCAAAAATCGTACAGCGCCCTTCGTGTCCAGTTTAAAAACACGTTCGTAGATGTTGGGGTTCCCCCGGTATTGCAGAGCATCGACAATGTTTACGGAAGCGCGCGTAGATTGCTTCTATACAACAATGCGAAAGAGAGGCACTTCGCTGGTGGGGCGAGTGCGGAGGAGCACCAACAGCATTCTGGCCGCGCTCGCGGAAAGGCTTGATTGTGCCTACATTACTTACTGCTGTAGGCTACACGTTTCACGCTGGGAATGAAGGAAAAAACCCTTTTTTATGTATGTTTCTGAGGACAAATTTTATTTTATGTGATATTTAAATGTGACTGTGTGTATTATTATGAATTTGTAATGAGTCTATGAAACTCGAATTAAACTATTATAATATTCTACATGTCTGAGAGAGACGGGCTTATATCTACTGTAAAGGGGAACCCCGTCTTTTGATAGGCTTGCTCGGGGACATGGTCTCAACACGCAGAGGCCCTTAAGTTGTTTTTAATCTAAAATGTAATGGGACATTAATCGGGGACTTTCCATAGCTGCACTATTATGATAGTGTCTACCTACATACTATACACTAAATACTGAAATTGTAGATGGGATTCTGGATCTACAGCCTTATACAGTTATATAGTAGCGGTGTCTTTATCCTGTAAGCACCACACGCAGAGCGAGCAACTGTGCGTTCAATACAAGCTCACTGCTTAAATAAGCACCTCCACAGAAATATAAGCGCTTCTGACTATAGGTACTAAGATTTCAACTAAATATATCTGCCATAATACCTTATTAATAGTGGCTTCTCTCTGCTCAATAGTCGCAGGACCGGGCTCCAATGCGTCGAGCTGATCGATCTCTGCCTGTACTACTGCCAACATCTTGCGCATTGCGGCACTAGACGTCGTGAACCCACAGTTTTTATCGGTACACGTCCAGGATGCGTCGGGGTCTGGAAATAAATGTGGCTAGATGCTATGATAAAGAATTTGAAAATGTACTCCCAACAGTTGTCAACACACAACATTCATAGTCTCTATTTACTAAAACTTTTAAAACTAAATAGTAGATGCGACTAGCCCTAGAATACATATACCTAGACTTCAGCGATGCGTTACCTTACCAAGGGGATTGGACGACAGTATAACTCCATTATCACATTTATTGCACTTGAGAGTGCTCAGATGCGTGCCGAGTTCCGTTGGGTCCTTGCAGCGCGGACAGTCACAGTTGAAGAACTTGGATTCCATCAGGAAGTCACGTCGTACCAGCGTGGGTGACAGAGAGTGGGTGTAACATAGGTGGAGAATATCACCAGCTTTTATCGGAATTGCTGCTCTTACTTGCACCCTGAAATACGTGAAGAACGAAGCTATCAAAACGGTGTTTTATTGTTACCTAGAGCCTGTGACGTTAGCTATTTACTTAAAAAAATATTACAACTATGGACTCGAACTCCACTGAAGACTGTCTTCAGTGCCGATCTGTTTTTTAATCCCCAAAGAGGACGAATGCCGACCGTCCCAGTTATTAAGGGTGGTATAAGCATCTCAAATAGCTGCCAAATCCTACTAATATTACTCGTATAGATGTGAAATTTTGTGAAGATGTTTGGATGTTTGTTACTCAAACACTCGCCGATATATTGCGCAAAGCTGCGGGCAAAGGTTCTTTTTTAAAGGCTGCTGTGTGTGATGCTCTGCGTAAGGTTGAAAAATTGAAACGGTATCTTGTTTGAAACGGTATACCGTTTCAATTTTTCTTTACGTTCGTTTAGTGATATTAATTTCTAAAACAAACCTGTTACTTACTGGTAATCATTTTGCAGTATCGTGTGAACGATATTGGGGACACAGCTGTGCGCCGCGATCGCTAGACGGGGATAAATGGCCCGTATGCTAAAACCACCGCGAGATGGTATTTCCACGGAGTTTACCTGCAGATATTACGACTCATTAAATTTGCCCTGATTAAACTTGCATACCTTCAAGACAATATTTTAAATTAATTATGAAGGTATTTAAACAAGCTTGAAAACCACGGCCAGTCAAATCACTAATAGAGGATAGGCTTTTTTTATTACTTAGCCATGTCATCAACATCCTCATCTTAATAATTTCAGCCGAAAAACATCCACTGCTGAGCCCAGGGCTCCCCCTAAGATCGCCACAACAATCGGTTTGGGTTTATGAAGTGTGCTCATATGGGGGTTTTGCCATAAACTTCACTCTTGGTAGGCGATTTGGCGATCGCAGTTGAGTTGTATGTTTACTCGAAGGGCACTACTGCCCATCCTTCGGCTAATCCCATAGTCACCTTTTACTACACCTTTTACTACACCCATGGGAAGATAAGGGGTGGTGCTATTTTTAGCAGGCACCGCACGGTGTCGCTTCCCGGCAAAGGATAAGTCACCCTCTCTCACCTTGGGTAACTGCCTTATATAATCTTATATTTACTATCATTGTACTCAACTACTCAATCATTGCATATTTTGGTATTATATTATTTACGTCTCTTCTATTGTAACTATAGTTCGTTTCAAATCAATATACAAACGATTACATATTCGTTTGCGCTTCAATAACACATTGTGCCTACATTGCGAACGATCGGCAGCAAAAACCACTTTGTATTACCAAGCCATTTATTTCTGCTGTCGCGTTGCTTTCGCAATCTATGGATTCTATGTTTTGGACCGTAAATAAGATTGGTAGTTATTATAAATTCAATTGAAACGAACTATACAAAGACACTTTTTTAAATAGGTATTCTAAAAATGACAGTTTACAAACAGTGGAGGTAAGTAGCTGCTTAATATTTTTCTTGTTATATGTTATGTATTGTGGTGAGGAAACAACTTATAATTATCATCATCATTATCACACAATGTGACCAGCAATCCATTATGGCATTTTATCTTTTCAAAGGTTCCGGAGTAACATAAGTAATCCGGATGTACTGCAGTGGATAGGCTTGTTTGTACCCGATGGGTATATGCAACGCAGACGACGACCGAGCTTGTTCGCGGTGCCACGCGGTAGAACTAAATTGTTGGACAACACCCCTCTCACGCGAACAATGCCCACACTTAATTTAGTTGCTAATAAATTAGATTTATACTCATGTTCACTGAGCGAGTTTGCAAGAATAACAGTACATACATTATATTATTTGTAACTTGGTACATAAGGTTATTGCTATGTTTTATTTTTCGTAACTGTTGATTGTTACCTATTTTATTCATTGTTATTTAAGTTAGTAACTACACTATCGTATTAGGATTTTTATGTAATGGTAGCTCTATGTGTGTAAATGTAAATAAATAAATAAAATCACAGTTATTCGAAACTAGTTTAGTTATTATGGCAATTAAACTATAGGTAGGTTATGAAGGTATAGGTAACCTACACACGGCTACACATCAAGCTATTTAAACCAGTTTACGCTGAACTCTGATCATACCGAAAGCCTATACAATGCAAGATCAGCTTATACTGGTCTTTATAGCTTGATGCGTGTGTACTATGACTATTGTTTATCTTTCTTTATTTTTTTCAGCACTGTTGGTCATTTATTGCTGCTACGTCAGTCCCATACAGCTGATCAATTAAAATTTAACATCATTTTCGTTACAGAGATCTCGTAATTGTTAATTAACATACCACAAAAAAAAGGATTTAGTCCTGGATTCCATAAATAGACCTTATTTATCCCAACCAAATATTTTAATTATTCAGAGGCATATGTCCGGGGCTGGGTTAGACAGTTATGTTATGAATTATCGTTGATTATGTTGCGTGTGTTGGAAGACTGTTCCTTGTCCCTTGTTCAACAGTGGACGTTACAGACTACTTTAATTACTATATCACTTACTTCAAGTATGCCGCAGACTTTTTGGACCAAGTCTTTATCGAATCTATTGCCAAGTTTGCAGTGGTCGACGAGAAAATCCGCAATATTGATTTGGTCTGCGGCCCAGGTGGGTCTCTGTTTCCGAATCTCTGTGTGTGTCTCCATCACCGCGAGCTCACGCTGCCACCGCTCTAGGTCTTTTTCTTTTGCCAGGAGTAGTCTATATAAATATAGAGATGCAACTTACGATAAGTACTTACAATAAGTAGTTACCTTTAGTATTTTATCATAAACCTAGGTACATTTGCATTGCCTTCGTTGCACTTAATTTATATGCGGCACATAATTTGCTTACTGATAAACCAATAGTAATGAACCCATCTTTTAAGAATACCATTGTTTCTACAAAAGTGCCTTTTTATTATATTTTTCTATTCAAATTATTTTATTTCAGTTTTTAGTTATGATTTATGATGGCGCATAATATCAGCATTTATTATCAAATTTTTGAGAATTTTTGGGTTACATTAACGCTGCAACTAAAAATACCTAAAATATCGTATAAATTGTACTATGTGTGCAATTTGCAATATCTTCCACAACCTTTAGGGAAGTCTTTAACAGTCCAGTTAAGCAATTTCTCAGACATTTCAACGTTGTTCTTAAGCATCCAGCCGACGCGTTCATTATTCTGGGAGACTAATCAACCAAACATAACGTGGTTATACTGGCCGATGACGGTTGTTCCTTATACCGACTGTCTTGCACGGTGATGTTCAAACTAATTTAATTGACAATTTTAATATTTGTAACATATAACAGTATAATTGTAACTTGAACAACAACAATAGGAATCTGGATCTAGTGTTATCCAACAACGAAGTTATCACTTCATCTACTTGCACCTGAAGATCCACATCACCGCGCTTTATGTGTATCTACTGCGGACTTGGTGCAACTCCATAATCTACGTCATCATCATCATTTCGGCCGAATGAAGTCCACTGCTGGACACAGGCCTCCCCCAAAGATCACCACAACGCCCGATATGAGTGTGTTGTGGGCTCATTGGGGGGTTTTGCCATAATCGCCACGCTTGGCAGACGGGTTGGCGATCGCAGTTGAGTTGTTAATGTACTCGAGGACGCTGCTGCCCATTCTCCGGCTAATCCCTTAGTCGACTTTTACGACACCCACGGGAGGAGATAGGGTGGTGGTTTTCTGAGCTACCTATTCGTCCCTATATAAAATTATAATATCAGTACGTAATAACGACAGCAATAAAGTGTTGACTGTATTCATAAGTGCCTGTAAATGGGTTGACATAAATAAAATATATTTATATCTTAATCTTTAAAGAGACGAACTAAATCATTTGGACTGGCAGTGTGAATTTAACTGTTGGAAGACGCCGTAGCATACTTTGACGCTGTTATTGTTTGACTATGTAACAGCTACATACTAAAAAAATTGTCGTTTCCCAATCGTCAAAGTATCGTCCCTGGTACAGGAGACCATTTGTAAAAATAATTAAAGAAAAGGCTAAATAAAAAACAAATTGTGCTAAAGACTTAGAGAAGGACATATCAAATAAAAAATATGTAACAAATATTTAATCGGACATACGTGATAATCCGCATGCCTGTTGGAGTTACGTTAAATCAAGAAAACAATTCAAGTCTTATCCTTCAGCTAGCACTGTCGTTTGGGTAACTGTCTTCTTGCAACGGTGATGTAATTTGCAATATGTTCGGTCGATATTCTTTCGTTATATAATGTGTAAGTTCATTGCGGAAGAGAATGAGGACTTCTTCCGGGGTTCCCCAAGGATCCTTTTTGGGGCCTCTATTATTTAGTATTTGTACCAATAAAATCACTACCAGTTTCCAACATATTACAATATCCAACATATCACATCATCTGTTATATGCAGATGATGTGAATATTATGAAACAAGGAACTACTGTTACAGACGATCTTTTACTACAGGTGGATCTAAATAGCTTTCAAAACTATTACAGAGTAAATAAGCTGGATTTAAACGTCCCAAGTGTTTTGTATGCTCTTTCACCCGTAATCCTACCTAACCCTGTCAAATTAATTTATACAGTCTTAAGTACCGCAATAGCTAGGGTTAATATCATGAGGGACCTGGGAGTCACTTTTGGCCCAAAGCTTATCTTTGATGCGCACGTAGATAACATTATCAGTAAAGCATCGAAAGCACTCGGTTTTATTCTAGGTCATCAGATTTTAAAAGCAGCTAGACTATCAAAATCTTTTACCTCTCAAGTCTGAAATCCTAACTACAACATTTATATGGATCGACAGAGATCACACAGCATTCTAAACGATAAATATACATGTTTTGTTGTTTGTATTAAAGAGATTTTTTATGGTACTACATTAAATTTAGTCCAAAAAAATATCATATATTCATTAATTAATATTTATTATGTATTAATTATTATATATCTTTAACGGTGAAAAACAGATCAAGTTCTTCCTCTCTATGAGCGTGTGGGCGTACAGTATATGGTTTCTCGGGAGTTATGAAAGACGCCGCATTGGGTAAAGTCTACACTGTGCATCCAAATAATGGCGAGTGCTGTTTCTTGCTCCTTCTACTGCACACAGTGCAGGGACCGACATCGTTTGCGTTCTTCAGTTGATGCCGTTAAGTTTCCTAAATATCGCCCAGACTACGGAACGCGTCATCTATTTGACGATGATAAACACTGGGACCATACTCTCGAGGAGGTCAGCGACAGTCCCAGTCGCCTGCGTCATTTATTCGCCGTCATATTGGTCTTATAAGCGCCGACAGTCAGGGTTCGCCTTATTGCTGTGCAGTCAGCGCATATTATAGTCAGTGATCTGTGTCTGTATAATGGGCGGCACTGCTGGCGTCGGCAAGCAGATCGCTCGCAATCGGCACGCTGTATGCTCGCTTGAAGCGCGCGGTCGACAAAGGTAGGACGAAGCGGGAGGCGTCCATCCAGTACTAACCACGCTTGGCAGGCGGGTTGGTGAGCGCAGTATGGATGTATGGATACTGTTCCACTGAAGGCACGCAAAATTCAAATTCAATGTTTTATTTCATACTTATATGCCTTGATAGGCTCTTAAGAAAAGTCAACAGTTCACTTAAGAAAGGATTAACAACTTGGAAATAAGCCAAATGCCTGCAAATGATTAACATGAATGATTGTGCTACCTTAATGGTGTTATACAATCAAGTTGCGGCGCGCTAGCTGTCCAGTCTTCGACAGGTTGGAACCGCACCCTGGCGGCGGAGAACACAACGCATTCATCAGCGTGGGTTTGAGACTTGCTGCATTCTTCACTGCATATTGGCCAGCCGCACGAAGAACATAACGTCTTCTCCACCGGACTGTAGCAACTCAGACATAGAGGTGGAGTATCTGTACACAAGTGATCCAATGTTATCATCATTACCTGCACCGGCTACTTCAACCCCTCGTTTTTATAATTATAAAAAAAAACATTATAGATACGTTCCATATATAACGGAAGGGTAGGAAGGGAGGAGGAAAGGGGTTTTTGGTCCCCAGTGGAAATTCATCATGAACTTCCTCCACCCCGGGGAAGGGCGAATGGGACTCCTACCAGCTAAAAGCACTGGCGCGCCCATCTTTGGCACCGAAGGGGGGCTCCAGGTCATCGTAAGGTCACACTAGAGCCGGCCATTGGTTCCTAGCCTTTAGGACATCTCGGAGGAGATGACTGTAGAGCGGTCACTACCTTTAGCGGAGGGAAGGGGACTGTAAAAACCGCCCCCCAGGCACTTCTCGGGGAGGATTGTAAAGGATCACCAAGCCTCACTGTGCGCTATACTGCGCACACGGCGGCTCGCACGTGGCTGCGTGTGGTCTTCCCGGAGGCCACTCGGTATGAGCACGCAGACTTACCGAAAACGTACTATATACTTACATCTGAACAATCTCATCAATCATCATCATCAACGTGAACAACCATTATTATGGTAACAACCCTGTAATAGTGAAAATAAAACGGTGGTTCCATTTAAAATCATGGATGTTGCTCGACACAATGTATGTATGCTAACATTAAAATAATTTGACGGCACGGTTTACGCAGTGGCCAAGCGTTTAGCCACCTGCGCTACACGTCGCGGATTCGATCCCCGCAGGGAACAAATATTCGTATGATCTACAGATAGCTGTTTCAGACCTGAATGTGTGCATGTAAGATTTATATCTGTAAACTTTACCCACTTCCCCATTTCTGCCTGAGTAAGACATAGCTTTTTTTTTAAATATTCGTATTTAAAAACAAACTATGTCTTACTTAATGTTCTAAAATCATGAAATCCAGAAATCAATTGGCTTATTTCCTAGCGGTCGCTAATAAGTACCCGTGTGCCTTTCGTTTGCCGTGTGGTGCCGGCTCAGAATACCACCAACCCGTGGGTGTCGTAAAAGTCGACTAAGGGATTAGTTGGAGGAAGGGCAGCAGCGTCCTTCGAGTACATTAACAACTCAACTGCGATCGCCAACCCGTCTGCCAAGCGTGGCGATTACGGCAAAACCCCCAATGAGCCCACAACACACCCATATCGGTCATTGTGGTGATCTTTGGGGGAGGCCTGTGTCCAGCAGTAGACTTCATTCGACCAAATGATGATGATGGCTAATAAGTATTTATTACAATAAGAAATACCAAGCATAGCTCTCTCTATAGCTCGCTGAGTGACCTTAAGCTTTCTTATGAGGCCCATTAGAGCGATCACGTCTCTGTTCCATATGTCATCAGTGCCTAACACACACTGGTTAGACTTTCGTCTGGAGGCATTACGGTATTGTTGACGAAAAGACGTTGCGAAGTTTCCCAAACGCTGCACAGCCGAGTCAGATACGACGATTGATCTCTCACTAGTCCATCATCGTTGCCCCCTCTACCTGTAGGGTATCATAGGGGCCTATCTGCACGATAGGTACATTCGCTACGTAGGCAGGGACGGTAGCGTAAAGCGGAGGGAAATTACGTGCGGGGTTCCGCAGGGGTCAGTTCCCGGCCCCCTCTTATGGAACCTCGCCTACGACGCGGTCGTGCGTGTCGTTCTTCCTGCTAGCGTCAGCTTAGTCTGTTACGCCGCCGACACTTTGGTGTTGGCCAGCGGGGAGTCCTTCGAGGGAACCATCCGGCTTGCGGAGCAAGCGGTGGCAATTGTCATGGCCAAAATTCACGCCCTGGGTCTGCGGATTGCGCCGAAACCCGAGGCGCTATGTTGCCACAAACTGCCGAGGAGCAGAGAGCCATCCAGTTCATGGATACGCGTTGGTGACGCGCGAATCGAGGTGGGCAGGTACATAAAAAACCTGGGGCTCACCCTGGACAGTCGTTGGGGCTTCGAAGAGCAATTCGGGTTCCTCGCCCCCCGATTCTCTAAATACAGGCATGAACAGATTGGAAATCTAGTGATACAAAGTTACTTTTTGCTACTTTAGGATGATAGAAGTAACCGTGTTGCCAGTGCGGCGATGGAGCAATCGCTTAGTATCCGTAACTTTGCTTTGTTCACCACTGTAACATTTTTTATATAAATTGTTTACCATATCTGTCACTCATTGTAGTATTTAAGATAAACTTATACTGATTTTTAACCGACTTTAAAAATGAGGAGGTTCTCAATTCGAATTCGGATTTTTTCATGTATGTACACCGATTACTCCAAGATTTGAGCAATTATTTTTTTATCAGGTGCTTTCGGGTTGGTCCCATGTAAATTTCATTACATTTGATTGGGTAGTGTTTTACACAGCTTCAATAAACAGGTTAATTTGACTGCGCTTATCTAGATGATGTCTTAATAGTTTTGATTCCTCTCAGATCAGACAACAGATTAGATTCAAACTTATTTTTAGTGTTAAATACTGATACCAAATTGGAAAAAGTTCTTACATTTATTTACACTAAAAAGAAACAAATAAAACCTTTTAACAAAAAAAAAATACCAACTTCAAAAGCCCTACACGATATAAAAATATTAAAACCACTGAAATGGAAATATAACTTTATTTATGAAGTTGGGTATCGTGTAGGGTTTTTGGAGTTAAGTATTTTTTTGTTAAAAAGTTTTATTTAATAAAGAAAAATAGTTATTTAATTGCACCGTTTATTGGTTGAATTATTTACTTCATGGAATTTCATGTTTACATTTTTTTGTTATTGCCTTAAGCTTCCTCTTTTCCTCATAGCGTTAAGGAAGAATTAAGAATTAGCATATAAATACGGTTATTATGTCCCCATCTTCCCGTGGGTCACGTAAAAGGTGAATATAGGATTAGCCGGGTCACAGATATTATAATACCACTGACGGGCAGCAGCGTCCATCGAGTACATAAAATTACGACTCAACTGCGATTACCATCCCGCCTGGCAAGCGTGGCGATTATGACAAAACCCCTCAATAAGTTTGCTGTCTTACTTCAATAAGAAACTAAGATTTCTCTCCTGTGTCATGGGCACAGTTTATAGACACAAATTTCACATGCACAAACACCCAGCAGACCCGAAACAACTATCGGTAGTCATACAAATATTTGATCCGTGCTGGGATCGAACCAGCGACACGCGACGTACGATGACAGCGCAAAAAGCTAATGCGCTGACCATGCAATTAATTAAGTGTTTTAAATGGAATTTTCCGTTTAATTAGAATATTATTCCCAAATTATAGAAATTAAGGACGTAAGAAGCTGTACCTTCTAAACTTACAATAACACTGCTAATCGATAAATTAAATGACAACTTAAATGGTAAAGAAAGGTCTTTGATCTTACAAACACTTACCTGGTTTTGGTCCAACCGCGAAGGGTGTGTCTGTGAAAATTAATTCGCCGCCCACTACATCCTTATTTGCAATCAAATATCGTCCATATTTATCGTTTTGTTGTATATCATAATGACACATGTTGTTAACAATTGCGGCTGTACAGTACACAAGTGCTCCTTGGATTGATCGGGAAGAGATTGAAGCGTCTGAAAGTGTATTCCGACTGAACGATATTAACGTCTATAATAAGCTTCGCTCCATTCGAGAATTTGGCCGCTCGAACTTTCGAAACGTTCCCATATGATACGATATAAATTTAAATTCAGTAATACCTATTGTCTTTTCTATTTATACATAAAGTGTCTACGTCCTCAACTAAAAATATCTGACGTCCAAGTCAACTCAATATCATGCGGACGGGCGCCGCGCGAATGAGCCTTGCCGGAAATGCAAAGATTTTTATAGTGTCCTTAATAAAAGTTGCGCTCAGCATTCTAAGCTGTATAGATTTTTTTTTTTTTAAATGTGCAGTATCATCGATAAATGAATTTATTGTTATGATAGCGTATGTACTTAATCTAGTTAATTTGTTTCTAGAGCCTACCAGAATTACTCCAACTACAGCCACATGCTTAGATAATATTTACACCAATGTTATACCTCACTATAAGCAAGTTATTAACTTGTTGGACTCTGATCACTGTGGACAGCAGATTATTATTGTTGCAGAGCAAACAAAGAATGTGGCTAAGAAGGATATTACTGTTTATCCAAAAACCGCAGGTCGTTTGGAAAAATTTAGAAATAAACTAAGAAATAAATTACCATATTTATCATATTATGGTAATAATCCTAACAAATTATATACAGATTTTTTTAATCTGTACTGTAAAGAATTTAACTCTAATTGACAAAGACAATGCTTTAGGGAACATTGCCGGTCTAATCGGTTAAGCCCTCATAAGCACTGCATGTATGCATCCAGAAAATGCTTGATTATTTATTTATAGGTTCACCGATACAGTTCACCAGTGCATCAGTTGCAATATTTTGGGAGCACACACATGCTACATCCTTTTATTTGTACGAAGTTCTTACCAATTACTCCCAATGATATAGGTAGGTACTATGTATAAAAACTCAACACGTAATACGGAAACGTGACCAGCAATGCTATTCTGTAAGAACTAACTAGCAAACTCTCTGAATCAGCAGTGAAAAGTAGTAAAAACAATATGTAATTAGAGATTTTAGTACAGAATCAGTAGTGACCTTGCTAGTGTAGCAAACTCACATAAGTGACAGTGAACAGTAGTAGAAACAATACGATATTAGAGATTTGACTACGGATTTAGAAGTGATTTTGCTAGTGAGTTCTTACAGAACAGCCACGCAGGTCCAGGTCATTCACATTTGTGCTACGCTATTTAGTTACCTACTCGGTATAATACATTAATTATGCCCGTTTGCACAAATCTGATGATGGAGCCATGGATGGGCGCATGGAGTCCCATGCGTTACACTTGGTGAGGAGGGTCTGATAATAGAGCCCAAAGATGATAGATAAGATGATATTCTTAGGTAAATGTATACTAGTGAACATTTATAGTTTTGGCCCCTTTAGTCTGTTTTAACGAGTCCTATAATACATTACACTTGGTGACGAGGGTTTGATGATGGTGCCAGGAAAAAATAGTGGCACTCCTCAATTACTATTAATAAACCCTTCGAGTTTGGGCTCATTTGATTTCTTTGACGAGTCCCATACATTATAATTCAAGCATTATATTAGGTTGACCTGTATGTATGTATGTGTGTATTGTATAGCTACAAAATGATTTCAAAATTAAGTAATTAGGAACTCCGTGTAGTCAGGATGATTAAGATTTCCATTCCATTCAACCATTCCATCACCCCCCGTGGATTAGTAAAAGGCGACTAAGGGACTCGAAACCAGAGATGGACAGCAGTTTCCCTTCTATCATCTGTGAAACAGCAGCTATACTGTGCTCACCAATCCACCTGCCAAGCGTGTACTCAACCGGCAAATACCCTCCAAAATGAGGACACAGTTTTGGAAATCTATGGGGGAGGCCTTTGATCAGCAGTGGACGTCTTTTAGACTACACACTAAACACTAAAGTACTGTTTCAGATAACTTGAAAATTTTGTTGTATAAAAATAACCCTGATTTGAATGAAAGAATGTATAAAAAAGGAAAATAGTCAAAGAAGACATAACCCTGAGCCCCTGAGTTTGTTTCAGCATTTCTTCACAGAGGTTGTCATGTAGCGAAATTCGCCTATGACTGGCGTGTCAAACTGTCTGTAAGGATCTAATTACTGAATAAATGATTGATTTGAATTGCGTCTGTGTTGATCATGAATAGTCTGGACATAGAGGCTAAATAGACACACAATTCAACAACAACCTTCCATTTTAAGTTTACGTAACATTTCACATAGTAACGCTCATGGGAGAGAGATTTAATTTGCGATAAAGTAGGTAGGTACTGTAAATATCGCAAAGTTTATGATAGGTTGCTTCGACAGATTCCTTCATGTAATTCCCACTCTAGGAATGTTTTAAATTAAGGCACATTTATCTATATCAATGACCACCACGTTTCACCTGTCGAACATCAAACTGCGATCAACAATCATATCTTAAGCTTGGTGATTTTACCGAGGATTTGTCCTTCTTAATATTTTAGGGATGTGCTTTTAATTTGCTAATATTACAGCCTAATAGATTTATTTAATTTAAAATTCCTAGCGATCTAGTCGTGTTCTCTTGTCATATATTTTTCGTTATAATATTATTATAATTAAATGTATTTTTCTTAATTATGTCAATTTTAGAGTATTTATTTGATTACGCAAATGGTAGCATATTTGTTGACTGTTGGCGAAACTTTAAATTGCCCATAGTAAGCGCAGCAATTTTTCGAGAGTACATATCATGCACAAAAGATGTAAGTTGTTTCATCACTCATGCCAATATTTGTGAAATTAGCTGAAACATGGGTTTGTTTATTAACGGGTTTTTTGCTTAACATTTTTAATATCCATTACAATTGTTTTCTTTTCATTAAGGGTGGTACACAGAGTGAAAGACTAGTCTATAAAAATGAGTATGGCGAAAATGTAGATTGCTCCGATGATGCGGAAGACCTAGAAGAGGATGAAAAGACATGTAGATTTTTCTGCTTTGAGGAAGGGTTTGGTGAGGTATGTTTTGAAAGATAATATAGACGTGATTTAATTTCTACTCTATAGTGTGAAATAATACACAACACAATATAATATACAGTACATATAGATTCGTGAAAAATTATGTTATCTTTTATTGCTATACTTAACAAGTCAGCATATTAATATAATAATAATAATAAAGCATTTCAAAATGCCGCGCGTATTTTTCCAAAAGATTGATCGTCATGTTGTACATATATTCTGATTATAATGCAAACTTGGTATGAGAACTTATATATAAATTCGTATAATATTTTTATTGTGTATGTAACCTATTGTAATAAATCAAATAATTTGAATGTAATAGTATTAGTAATTACACCTACTAACAGTTTCCCTTAAAATTATCAGTTGTCATACGTCACTGTCAACTTTTTGTTTCAACACGTTACTATTAGAGTGTAATCCAATTTTAATGTGAAATATTGAGTGAAAGTTTGACAATAAAGTATAAAATATTTGATCAATATAATTATTATAAGAAATTCTTTAATAAGTTTAATTTTTACCACTTCAATTCACGTGAAAAATGTAAATCAATAACGCCAGTTCCGGAAATAGCGCCCTCTGCTGACTTTTTTGTCAAAATTGAAATCGTCTTGTGGTGTGGTAGTGTAGGAGATCTTCTTCACGGCAAATTGCCTGGAATTCGCAGTGAAATAGTTCCAATTTGTGAATAAATTTAAATCGCAGTAAGTATTTTTCAAGCCCTCGGTATTGTGTTAGATATTCAGTGGAAATTGAAACAACTTTATAGTTTTATTCATAGGTTACATTTTGCGGCCCGAGCCGGGTATAACTGGGAAGTATCGACGTCATACTTCAATTTCTATACACTTTTTATAACTTTCTATGATTGCAAAGGGTTTTACAGTTGTGTATAGAAGGTCTTAAATCTTTTCATATTCAGGAACGTATGTAATGTCTCCGGTTTGCTGAACTGAAACGTCAGTGGGGTGTATAGGCTATTATTTGACGCATGTGATTTCAATATCCGAGCTCCATTTTCGGCCCCCTTTCTCGAAGGTCAAGTTTACGGTCTTACAAATATACATAATTATAATATTCACGTTCATGGCCTCTCAAAACTCTGGGACATATAAGATAATACAGTTAGTCGTAATGCATCAATGTTATGTAATATCTTGAGTAGAAATGGCTTGTAAATAAGTCACTAAGCCGATTTTGACCCTGACACAGCTGGCACTGATTGTAATTTCGCGACTTTGCTAAACGTGTTAAGCTTCACCTTGGGTCATGTGTTATGGGTCTACAGCTAGGTTTTTAAATATTAGTGCCTTTTAAATATTTTAAGGTTACTGACCCCATCTATGGTATAGCGTTTTATATCGATAAAACGTATAGATGGGGTTTCTACCCTTTCCTCTGATATTACATGAGTAAGTCACATCTTAATTCAATTGTTATTTTAGGGAATGGCTCCCCCATATTATGCTGATCTTGGAAAGAAGGCCAATGATGTCTTCAGCAAAGGCTACCACTTCGGTGTGTTCAAACTTGACTTAAAGACCAAGAGTGAATCAGGTGTTGAATTTGCCAGTGGTATCACGTCCAACCATGAAAGTGGAAAGGTATGTAAGGTAAAAAATGATGAAACAAATGATTGTATAGCTAGTCTCATTATTAAATGTAACAATGAGCTAGCTCACATAGCTGCGATACATACCATTTGGCTATGAATCATTTATACTCATCTTGAGAGATTCACTGGTAGTTTGTCATGTCATTCACATAATTTGTGTTAAAAGAAAAATGTTAGTAAAACACATATAGTATTTTTTTTAAATACATCAACCTACTTTTATCTAAAACTAGCGTATAATAAAGCCTTTGAGCTGTAATGATAAGAATTTCTATAAAAATTATCAATATTTTATTCATAATAATGTCTTAGGTTATAATATTTTATTCCTGAGATATTCGGGGATGTAATAAAATTATCTTTGTTACTAGCAACTCTTTATAATCAAACAATATAAATTACATCTTGTATTATCAGGTGTTTGGTAGCCTTTCATCTAAATATGCAGTCAAGGACTATGGTGTCACATTCACTGAGAAATGGAACACAGACAACACACTTGCCACGGACATTACCATCCAGGACAAAATTGCCGCTGGACTTAAAGTAACACTTGAAGGGACTTTTGCCCCACAGACGGGGTAAGAACTTAGCTGTAATAAAATTTAACTTCTCAATACTTACATATAAATTTAATATAACAGAAGTATTATGTCTTTTTCAGGAGCAAGACTGGTAAATTGAAGACCTCATATGCCAATGAAACCGTGGCTGTAAATACCAACTTGGACTTGGACCTTGCTGGTCCTATTGTTGATGTAGCTGCTGTCCTTCTCTACCAAGGCTGGCTTGCTGGTGTGCATGGACAGTTTGACTCACAGAAGTCAAAGTTCTCCAAGAACAACTTTTCTCTTGGTTACCAGTCAAAGGACTTCAGTCTACACACTAATGTGTAAGTTTTATGTATTCCTCCAAAATTATTCAATGTCCTTCTGGATATGTTGTGCAACAAGCATATACTTAAATTCTCATCAAATAGGTATAATTACTTAATCATAATAGTTTTAATGCTTTGTTTTCACTTCCATTATTATTATTATAGTGCAAGCTCAATCTTGTAGTAGGGCACTTGAGAACTTTACTGCATGAGTCACTGCTATTTAATTTAATATGATTGTTTAACATGTCCTAGTTGAGGATAAGCATGTATATCAACTCTTTTTAATAATAATAATAATCTGTTAAACCAAACTAAGGAATGACCTAAATGTGAATTCAGTTGTCTTTAATTCATTGTAAGCAGACTGTTAAGATTTGTAGTTCATTTTGTGGTTAAAGTCTCCGAACAATATACAATGTAAACTCACATTGTTCTTATTTCTTTCAATTTCTTATTATGCATACCAGTATATGTTAAGTTGGCTTGTTCTTCAAAACAATCTGTAGTGTTGTTTGTAGTCAACAGTAATAGATAATATGTTTACTGTTTTACATTGTGGTTTGTTTATTATGCATTATATAGTGACAATGGAAAGGATTTCGGTGGTTCCATCTACCAGAAAGTGTCGGAAAAGATTGACTGTGGTATCAGCATGAAGTGGACCGCGGGCTCTGCCGATACGCTATTTGGCGTAGGCGCCAAGTTCGCGCTGGACGCGGATGCGTCGCTGCACGCCAAGGTCAACAACAAATCTCTCATTGGTCTTGGATATCAACAAAAGCTTCGCCCAGGTGAGAACAAATACTCATGAGTTATACTGTATTTAGTACTTTCATTGTTGTTTATTGAAGGAAATTTAATTAATAATATCCGTTTTAAGTATTATGTAATATTAACTGCAGTGTCTACTACTGCAGTTATTAAGTAAAAAACATAATTGACAAATATTTCAGTAATGTATACATTGTTATGCAATATAATAACTTTCATGAATAAACAGATTGATAATTCATTGTTCTGTCAGATCATATGATCTATGTATAATCATTGATCCGTTTTCTTTCGTGTGTGACACGTGTTATCTCCTTATCTGAAAAAGTATTGCGAATTGTGTAAGTAAAACGCAGAATTTATTACATGTTATCATTATTTGCAGGCGTGATCCTGACGCTGTCGGCGGCTATCGACGGCCAGAACTTCAACGCTGGTGGACACAAAGTCGGCGTTGCCATCGATCTCGAACCCTAAGCCCTCGGAGGCAGTTTGGCTTTTAGTCTTGTAGATAATACATAATGCCACATTCACTGTTATATAATATTAACAGAAAAGGAAGCATAACTAGAAAAATCAATTTATTAAACAGTATCATCAAGTGTTATCTCGTGTATTTGAGCGTTCAAAACGCAGCAATAAAGTTGATATACACACAATTACATAATCTTTGTCGCAAATGCGAGTTAGCGCTGCCAGTCATTACTATAATTTCTATTTCAAGACTGCAGACGCGCTTATTTCCTTCTAAATGGTATTGTTAGAGTTCTAATGTATTATGTATTAGCACGCGGCATATAAGCATCCCTGTTTCGCTAAATAATAATGAACCTACATAAAGTTACCCACGTCAGTTGTCTTGTAAATAAGCACCTATGGTGTGTTATCCCTGTTGATTGAATGGTAATAAAATAGTCTGCTGGAATCAGCGCTTATTTGTTTTATTCACTAACATATCCGTCACAGATACCAATACCTAATTATTTATTAACAGCTGAAATTAATAAGTAAAACACGATTGTAAAAAGTAAAAAAACCCGCCTGTGTAAAATTATTACCATACGCCACAATTAAATATTTATACCCTATGTTAGTCCCACAATTACGACGAATCTAATGACACCTCATATCTTAAAAGCCATCAAGCAGTTTAGCTTAGAGAGCAGCCACTGCTGGACAAAGGCTTCATAGATTTCCGCCTTGGCTGGGCAGCGTTCGCAACGTCGTCAACAATACCGCAATGCCTCAAGACGAAAGTCTTTTATAACCAGTGTGTGTTACAGTGGGTCAGAGACGTGGTCATTCACCATGGGCCTCATAAGTAAGCTCAACGTCATTCAGGAGCTATGCTTGGTATTTCTCTACGAAATCGAATCAGAAATTTGGAGGTCCGTAGAAGAACTAAACTTGCCGACATAACTGAAGGGATTAAAATAAACTAGTAATGTGCGGGGCACATTGCTCGTAGAACAGATGGCCGTTGGGCTAAAAAGGTTCTAGAGTGGAGACCGCGCACCGAGAAACGCAGCGTGGGACGAGCTCCAAGGAGGTGGACAGACGTCTTGGTGTAGGTCGCTGGGGGATGGGTGAGTGAAAGAGTAAGAATATATCATAGTGTGATTATGCTTTACAGTATTTTATAGGGTTGAATAGTTCATGAGGTTTTCTGTCTCATCGTAGTTCAGCGACAGTTGCCACTTTTTAACTTTTCTTTTATATAGAAGAATTAAACAAAGATTAATATTTAATTTGACAAGATTAAATTCAAATTACAAGCTGACAAAAATACTGAAACATGTAAAAATGCTAAGTGAGCGACTGCAAAGATACAAATTTTTATTAATTTAATATTTAATGCCTGTCGTAAGTTCCAAGCAGTATTTCAATATGTCGGTCGATTAAAAAGAATGGCAACTCAAAATTTTGCTCTAAAAATACGAAAGTATCGCATACCCTTCCGATAAAAACCTCAGCCCATTATCAACCTGAAATCATTAAATCACTTTGTGCTCACATACCGGTTTAAGTTAATTATCACGCACCGTATCCCGGTTTTTCCTTTAACCTCAAGATTAGATATGAAATACTCATTTGTATCGGGCATATTTCTATGTTTTGAATGACAAATGGCACATACGGTTTGTCCGTCTTATTTACAAAGACCAATACTCGAAAACCCTTGCCTTCCATTTGTTTTAAGCACAGTACGCAATGTTTTCGCGTGCCATACGATCTGGATAGTTCGATAGGTATAATAGGCAATTCAGGATGTGACCTCTTGCATGCCATACGATTATGTTTTTGGACATCCTCGAATTCAAACAAACAAATTGCCCAATTGCAAGTGTTCTCGTTTTATAAAATCATGTGTGAACTCGTTCCACATCGGCTACGACAGATAGACGAGCGATTTAAGTAGATATTCGATATACCGACCGAGATGAATACAGTAGTTAGAGTGGTATGGCAATAAAAATCTGATATCGAACCTATTTGTCATATTAGTACATTTTTTTCATCAATATGAATGACATAATCTTTACCTCTTTAGCGGATGAATTTAAAGTTTAGTTTCGGTTGACTATTAATGATACATTTCAAATATCGTTTCGCCTTGAGCTTGAGCGCTTAATCAATTTATAGATAGAATTTTCACTTTATTTTTTAGTTCGGCTGGAATAAGAGTGAGAGAGAGTGTAATAAATAAGAAAATTCACTTATAGCAAATTGTGCTAAATTGAATAAAAATATACGAGTACTCTACAGTATCTGCATAAGCTACATAAAGATATATAAGGACGGATTATACAAATCTAAAATTACCCGATTCGCATCGAATACCTACCTACAACATAGTTTTGAAATCCGATATTGAATCTCGAAATCTGATTTAGATACGATTCTCATAAAAAGCGATATGACCCAGGCCTAGGTAGTTGTTCCAGGTCGGGGTGTTATGTGTGTGGAATTTGTCTGTAAACGACACAAGAGAAATCCTAAAGCGGGGCAACGTTTAACAACTATATATTTTATTACGAAAAATGTCGGTATAAAACAAAAGGATTAGACCAGATTTGTATACGACCTTCATATAAAGTGTTGACGCCATTGCAGACTCCTTTATACGTCGGAGTAGAGTTCATATTAATCTATACAAATAAATAAAACTGAAGTGTCTGTTTGTGATGTCAAAATAACAGCTTTTTACTAAATGCATATGAAAGTATATACGGAACATATAACAAAAGATATTTAAAAAAAAATTGTCTGTTTGTTTTTGACGAGACTTTCACTGGCAGATAGCTGATGTTATAAGGAATAACTTATGCTACTTTTATTTAAGAAAAATAATAAGGGTTCCGCGCAAAAAAAAACCTTGACATTCAATATATATATTCCATGTCAAGTGCCTATGTCGAATTACTCTAAATGTATTTTAAATTAAACGCGGGTAAAACCGGCTAGTTCCTAAATATGTTCCAAATTTCAAGCACAAAGATGCCAAGAAAGTCCCACTCTAAGACCCTAAAACCAAGTATCTATAGATGGATATTAAGCATAAACAAAAAATCTATTACTACCTCTTAAGAGCACATGCGCAACGTCATATGAAAGAAAGAGATAGAGTATTGGTTACAGCAAAATATTCGAATGGCACCGTTTCGTACTAAAGTAAATCCACTTTCTGTTAAAATAGCGTCGTGTGTTAACCAGATGGTTTCAGGTAAATATAGCTGTAGGGCCGTGTGGTGCCGGCTCAGAATGCCACCACCCCATTTCATCCCGTGGGTGTCGTAAAGGTCGACTAAGGGATTAACCAGAGGATGGGCAGCAGCGTCCTTCGAGTACATTAACACCTCAATTGCGGTCGCCAACCCGTCTGCCAAGCGTGGCGATTATGCTAAGACTCCCCAATGAGCCTACAACACAGCCATATCGGTCTTTGTGGTGATCTTTGGGGAAGCCTGTGTCCAGCAGTCCCACTTCACACGTTTCACGTCCACAGAACCCACTTTCTTTGCTTAACTTCACATTGCCTTAAGTATTTATTTCTCCCTGGACCCCGACGTCACGACGATGTCTGGATCACATGGACGCTGAACGTTCAGAGGCCACACCGATGAACGCTCTCGCCGCTCGCCTGCGTCGCTCAACGCCCCACCGGACGCTTTTTCACTCGGGCCATACACTTACATACTTACATTCGTACTTCATAATAGGCATATCGAGAAAACAACTTATTATATTCAAAACAGTTATATTGGGACAGTTAAATGTTTCATATGGGCCACATAACTAGAGCACTACTGTATCATTTCCTCCTCCATTAGCTTAGCCATCCACTCCGGTTCGGCAGCAGCTATCTTCTCTATCAAGCTGTTCACCTGGTAACACAGGCTTTGGATCTGTTTGTCCCATTGCGGTAGGATCTCACGAGCTGAAACAAATCATATTATCGTCACATTATTCACTAGGATATTTTCTCACTAATTGCGTGCATTATCCAAGCGCAAAAGTTGTCTCTTTTCAACTGTGGTGTCTGGATTAAGAATATAGCACTATTCCATCTCATCCCGTGGATGTCGTAAAAGGCTACTTCGGGACTCTTAACCAAAGGGATGGGCAGCAGCATCCTTTATGTGGAACAGTAGCCAGAGTACTACGCTCACCAACCCACGTGCCAAGCGTGGTATTGACTAATTCACCCCAATATGACACGATTGTGGAAATGTAAGGCCTCCTTGCCTTAGTTAAGCAGTATCTGTCCTTTAGCTGATATGATGATGATGATTCCTTTGTATGAAGGTGAGTGAATTTAAAATTTCTGAGTTCAGCCACTTTCCCGTTGCAAGAAAAAATGATCACTCAAACACCAATTATTAATCGATGCAATGTGGTTGTGGTGAACGAGTGCCATCATGTAAGACTAGGCAGTCCTTATTACCATGCAATCTTATTTGATGGCACATTATTATTATTACATGTACTTCATCCATCTCACACTGGCAGTACATAAACTCTCACATAAATAAATTCAAAATTAATTGCAACAATGTAACATTATAATAAAACAATTTAAATGGATTACATCAGGTATATTATAGATTTGTTTTATTTTGTATTTTTTCCTGACGTTTTGAAGACTTTGCAGGATGACTGATGTGATGACCACGCATGCTGCAAAGTGTTCGAAACGTCAGGAATAATAAAAATCTATAATACACGCAGTGTAATCCGTTTAAAATGGTTTCATTATAAATGTGTCATAATCGCGAAAACTTAAGACATTAACAATGTAATATTTTTCAATTATTTTAAGAGTGTCTATGGAGTTTCTTACCGGTTTTTCTTCACAGAAGAAAGTCGAAAGAAAGAAGAATAAAAATCTTTTGAAAATGGACAGTTTTTGTAACAATCTCCACTTAGTATATAATTGGTAAGCCTCTTTTTTACTAGATAATATTTGGCACCGGCTCTCCAAAGTCTACATCATCTCGCCATTGTTGTTTTGGTCTGCCTCGGTATCGATACCCACTCTCAGGCACCAACACCGTAACGACTTTCACCCCCATGGAAGCATCCTAAAATCATCAAATAAAACACACTTACTTTCGAAATGTACTACAGAGCTAATCTGGTCGATGTATCCATTCATTCGTCCTTCACTGATCATGTGGCTGGCGATCCTCTCGGCTTTGGCAGGCGGAGTCTCAAGCAACGCGCCCAGTTCTTCGAATGTGATGTTGTTGTACAATTTGCTAGCAGACAGCAGGTTATGTTCGAAAACAGCTCGATCGAGGATGGCTGTGCCATCAGATGTAGTTGCCTATAAAATGGATGTTATTGAATAAACATTTCTTTGTAAACATTTCATATAAAGAAAGCAATCAATATTACTGAAGTAATCTGCTTAAATACATCGCTAACTGACTAACTTCGTTGCCAGCTGTTGGACCATACATAGTAGAGTTAAGGCGCAGTTTCACTGCTGCACGGGATGTGCACGCAGAGGCTACGCACGTTAGCTGCGTGGGTCTATTTGTCTGCTTGCATGTGTCTACCTTTTCACTGTAGCACATGCGGCGCACGGTTATTGTATTGTGTTATAGACCCACGCCCACAGCCGGCCGTTAAAAAGTCAGGTCGAGTTCATTCGCTTTGTTTACCACCCGCTGCCACCCTAAAGCTACACCTCTGTATGCCGCATGTGCCGCCGCGATTAGCTACGTGGGCGACGCATCCGAGTAGGCAACGTGTATTGATGACTTCATCAAGCCACGCATCCATGCGTAGCGTGACCGTGGGTTGCAGTGGATGCTCCCGCCTACGTGTTCATACAAAGCGAAGCTAAGTACACGTGCGTAGCGTGCCCGTGCGCAGCAATGCAACTTCACCGTTATGTAGTCAAATAACATGCAATATGCTGGCATAAGTCCGCCAAATCAATTGTTTTTATTGTATTACTTTATCAACAATGTGCTGTTGAAAGTTACAGGGAATTACTGTAACTGATAGATATGAAAAAATAATATGAGAACACATTTTAGTGTTACGAATCCTTTATAAAAACTCAACATATTAGCTGAAACAATTTTACCAGCTTACCGATTCTAAAAATAAAGAATATCACCTTTTGATGAGTCTGCATGAGAGCTTCAAATTCGTGTAATTCTGAACGCCTGATGATACGATCTAAATACATTTTTTCTAAGATTGAATATGCAGGTAATTGTTGACATCTTTCATCCTTGAAAAGAGTTGCTAACATTCTCGATCGCTGTTGACCTGCAAGAAAATAGTCAACATGTTAAAATACCATTTACTTAGAAGTCACTACACATATAATGACATTTAAATCTACACATGTGGCTTCCCTGGAAACCAATTGTATCTGTAACACTATTTGTATTGCAAAGCTGCAAATATATATTTTTATCACAGATGCCTGTTTTAAATACTTTGTAAAGACAATATAAAAAGAAGAAAAAATATTAAGTTTCTTTCAGTATTTGTTCTAAAGTTTTCATGTAGCGAAATGCCCCCCGTTGTTTCAATATGATGGGTAAAATTGTCTATTAAAAACTAATAATGAATAACAGCCGAATACTGAAGCTCCTACCAGAAATGGGCGTCTCAAATAGTTAAATAGCTCTTTACCTATAGATTACAGTTATACCTATAAGACGTCTATGGTCTTAAAATAACATGTATGTATGTAAAACTGTCGGTTGTCATTAGACGGCAGTCAAAGTTAAACCAAGTAAGAGGCCTTTGGGTGGCATAAACAACTACGACACAAGGTTGGCCACTGAATAAATGAAAAAAGAATTGGAGCGCGTGCAACTCATTAGAAAGTGAAAGTTTTTTGTTTCGGGACACCGAGAATAGAATCCAACGCTTATGTGTGCATGCGCCCAAGAAACGTTACACATAAACCGTTGCACTCAAATTTGACCTTGACATTTTCTAACCAAATCTTTTTCTCTCATCGCGCCCAAAGAAGAGTCACAAAAAAGTAGTTCTCAGATACATTACCAGCTGATGCAAGCACGGTACAGATTAGGGCGTTCCTGAGACACGTCATTCTTTCGTCTTCGTGTATAATGTTGCGGTATGACAACTCATTGTATCTTTGAGCTGCTTCAATGAATTTCCTGTAAAAAGCAATGGAGACAACCTAATGTAAGTTAAAAAGAAAGAAACATGTTTAGAAGTATCCAATCGATACGCACACTTATTGAGAGGCCACTAGTACATGCTTCGTATTTTAGTGCAGTTTTGGCGAGTGCAGGCAGTATTGGCAAGTTCGTCAAATCATTAAATTAATAGATAAATCCTGCCCAATGCTGATTTTGCGAACTTAGAGTAACGTTATAAAAAAATTATAACACTACTAACGCTTACGAAAACCAGTTGCGAATCGTTCCGCCTCGACATATTAGTCAAATATGCGACGTTTCATGTGAAGCACCCTGTACAGTCATAAATCATTTAACGAAGTATATTATTTCGATCATTTTTTCGCCGAAATATGTGCCCGCTGGACATGAGGACTCTCACAAAGATCGCCTCGCTCGGGTTGTGTGCTCATTGTTTTTTTTTGCTATAATCACCACGCTTGAGAGGCGGGTTGGCCAGTTAAGTTGTAAATGTACTCGAAGAACGCTGCTCGCCATCCCCCAGCTAATCTCATAGTCGTCTTTTACGACACCCTCAGTTTTTGGGTTGGTTGTATTCTTAGCCAGATGATTATTTGCATTACCTTCTGTAATCCAAGACTCTTGCATAGCAAACTTTGTAGTAGATCTGCAGCTGTTCATTTGTTGTTTCCGCCTGTAGAAGTGAAGCTCTATTCACGTACGCCTCAGCCTGCACCGGATCATCTACCTCCAAGTACAGGCGAGCAATCTTAAGGTAAGTTTCTAGCTTATAATCTACAGAGTATTGCCTGAAAACATTGAAATTATTAACCCTCAACATAGTATTTTCTATAATTCTATCACTAGTTTGTTCAGCTTCTCTTCGTAGCAAGTAAGGTAAAGGAAAGAACTTAGGGCCAGAGGCACAAAAATGGGGGTTTACAATAGATATGTGTAATCACTAAATAACTAAGGCTGCATTTAATTGCTCTCACTTTCTCTTTTACTATAAAGTATTTTATTTTTTTCTTCCGCTTGGTTGGTGTAGTAGCTAAGCTATTGCCTTTCTGCACTACTTGTCGCTGGTTTGATCCCGCATGGAACCGAATATTTGTAAGATCTATAGATAGTTGTTCTAAGCCTGGGTGGTTGTCCACGTGGGATTAATGTTACTATACCCACGATACACAAAAATAGGCATAAATATCAACATTTCGGCCGAATGAAGTCCACTGCTGGACACAGGCCTCCCCCAAAGATCACCACAACCGATACGGATGTGTTGTGAGCACATTGGGGGGTTTTGCCATAATCGCCACGCTTGGCAGGCGGGTTGGCGATCGCAGTTGAGTTGTTAATGTACTCGAAGGACGCTGCTGCCCATCCTCCAGCTAATCCCTTAGTCGACTTTTACGACACCCATGGGAGGAAATGGGGTGGTGGCATTCTGAGCCGGCACCACAGGCATAAATATATGATAAATAAAATAAGCGAATAATGTAGTATCAGAAGCAATCTATTTTGTTAAAGATATATGCACCTTCTACAATTTGGCAGTCAACTTAAGCAGAAGAACTGGCATACCGGCTTTTAATTTCAATAAAAGCTATATACTCAGTTTACTCATGACCACGGTCAATGCAACTTGATCGAACATTGAGGCTAGACAAAATGTTATTTAGATATTCTGTGCACGAAAAGACCCGACATGGTCTTAATTTACATACTTTTGTCCAGTTTCCAATGGAATTCCAACCAGCACATTGGCAGCTTCTTTCCAATTTTGGTTCCTTTCATAAATATCTGCTAAGTGTTGTCTGATACTGGCTACCTGGAGATAGGAGTAGTAAACAAATTACATAATTTTCTATAGCTGCCAGTTTCACTGTTATACACATCTTTTTTATAACTCTTTCTTTTTTCTTAATTTAAAAAGCCTAGTTTTGACTATTGGAACATAAGAGCAATCTACAAGGCTTGTAAGTTTTAAAACAAACTAATAAAGTGGTTTGTAAATACCTGTTCTTCAAAAGAAATCACTCTAGGTTGTATAACATCCAGTGCGAAGTGCGACACCTCCTGTGAGATAGGGTCGGTTAACAGAGCTAAATGGGTGCTCACATCTGTCAGCAACTGCCGGGATATCACTAAACTTACATTCTCATTCACAACTGAAAAATAAATATTAATTATTATAAAATCACCCTGCTACTTCAAGTATGCTGGTATAAAGTTTCCTCTGTTGATACTATATGCAATTAGCTATTGTCCCATTTTCATTTATTGCACCTTTCTAGATCCTATCAGTAATGTTTCATCTGACGAGGCATTAGCATTATCAGACATTCGCTCAATTAAAATTAACTTAGAATCTACAATTAACTTAATTGGTAAACTATGGACCAAGGTTAAGTCTGCTGGTCCGCACCACTAACCATTACTTTTTAGATATCTCTATTATTTATGAAATCGCTCACTACTGCTGAGCTTTCATGCAATACAAGATATATGAGCACCTCACTGAAGTCTACTATCCACTGTTATGCCTAATGTATGGATGTCGTAAAAGGCGACTATAGGATGGGCAGCAGTATCCTTCGAGTATATTTACGACTCAACTACGATCGCCAGGTGTGTGATTATAGCAAAAACCCCCAATGTGCACCTAACACAAACCTAGACTGCTCATTGGGGCGATCTTCGGGGGAGGCTTCGGTTCAGCAATGGACTTTCAGCTGAAATTATGAAATCAATATCATGGTTTCTCCGTAACAATGTCCATGTGGTGTGCAGATTAAGAATATAACACCACTCCATCTCCTCCCATGGATGTAAAAGGCGACTAAGGGGCTAAACCAGGGGTTCCCAACCTTTTTTTGTCTACTGCCCACTTTAAGAATAAATTATTTTTTAACGCCCCCCTTTTTAAACATACTTAAAAACCGCTAAGTACTTATAACTGATTATTGAAACGCAAATTTATAGTATTCGGACAGAGTATCTTTTATTGAAAATAAAACAAACATAATCAATTCTTATATAAAAACTAATGTGAAGGTTGAATCTGATGCTGTTCAATAAGTTTGTTGATATCAGGTTCCAATTTATTCAAAAACAGCCGCAAGTCGCCACGTTCGGTAACACGCAAACGATTTCTCTTTTTAGTAAGCAGCGTTGCCACAGCACTAAATCCACGTTCACACAAATATGACGATGGGAACGCTATCAAAAATCGTTGAACAATTGACCACAATCCAGGGTACAATTGCGGGATCGGTTTTTGTAGCCAAAATTCTTGATATCCATTTTTGAACTTGATTTTTATTTCTTCGTTTGTTGTCAATTCTATAAGTTCTTCTTCCAGCTGAGGTGACATTGTTGTGTTGACATTTGAAAACGGATCCAACACCCAGTCTGGTATTTCCAAGTTTAAAATGTCCTGGTATCGTTCGGTGAAGTCAATGTGGAGGTTTTCCAAATGTTGGCAGTAGGCAAAAAAGTCGTCGTTACTGCAGTATACTGATAAATTCGGAAAATTGTGAAACTCACGTCTGCCCATATTCTTTTTGTGCAGAAGCAGTTTGGCTGCGAAAGCACCAACGACATTTTTTGTTTTAATTAAATTTAGTTCATCGCCTTGCAGTTGGAGGTTCATGTCGTTGAACATTTTATACAGGTCTGTCATGTAAGCTATATCATTCTTTGATGTTATGAGCTTGTTGCGCAGTTCTGTATCTTTAGTTTCCAAGAACTCTATCATAGAGTCAAACAGGTTGTAAAATCGAATCAGACAATTGCCTCTTGACAGCCCACGAACTTCAGTATGAAGCAACAAACGGTTGAAATCTTCGTCATTAGTAACACAAAGCTGATGAAATAATCTATCATTCAAAGAGCTGCTACGGATTTTATTGACTGCTTTGATGACATATTGCAGTGATTGAAATAGTCGTTCACTTAAGTTTCTAGCAACCAAATGTTGTCTATGAATAACGCAATGCAATAGCAAGGACATCTGGAATTTTATTCTTTAAGTATGCTATGAAGCCTTTATGGCGCCCTGTCATAGCCGGAGCGCCATCCGTAGCAACTGATATAATATTTTTCAAAGGAATCTCTTTCTCTTCACAAAACTTTTCCAATGTATTGAATATGGTTTCGCCTTTTGTATCTGTCTCCAAATTTCTGGCAAACAATAGTTCTTCACGTATTTTCTCATATTTAATAAACCTCACGTAAGATAGCAACAACGCTTCATTAGTTGGTAAAGTGGACTCATCGAGCTGAATTGAGAATTGACTAGTCCTCAGATAATTGCACAATGATTCTTCAATGTTTTCAGCCATTTCATCAATTCGTCTTTGCTCAGAATTATTACTCAAAGGAATTTTTCGGATAATATCTGCGGCCGGTTTATGAAGCACAGTAGTTATTACTTCCTTTATTGATGGCAAAATTAACTCTTCTCCGATGTTGTGTGGTTTGCCTTTTTGAGCAATTAACAAAGAGATTGTACAAAGCTCGAAATCCGTCGTCATCTTGCTTAGCAGCCGCCGAAAATAGTTTTGATACACTTGGCTGAGTATTATGCTTCTTCTCTAGGTCTTGAAAATATGCTACATTCTTTTCTGTCTTATCTGGATGCATTTTATTCAAATGATCTTGCAGTCTTGAAGGCTTCATTGCTTCGTTCGAAAATGTTTTTAGACATAGAAGACACAAAGGCGACGACGGGTTTGTGGGATTTTCAATAAATCCGAATTTAATATATTCCGCAGAGTATTGCCGTCTCTTCTTTTTTACTTCCGGCATTGTTTTGTTTTAAGAAATACGTAAGTGTTGAAATCAAGTACTGCTTATCTATTATGCGCGAAACCGCAAATGAAAATAAAATAAATTTACGTCGTTTATATAGGATTGCATAAGCAGCACGCACCAACAGGGATAAGACAAACGTGCATAAACTCGTTTATCTCATTCGACGCCCAATCGTACTCAACAAGCAAGAACAAGTATTATAGAACCAGCCGATTGGTATAGGAATGTACAATTCGGATTATTTAACAAAAACTTGTTAAAACATGATTGCCCGCGGTCTTTTATATCGAACCGAGTTTGAGCTATATCTTAATTAATATTAGTTGATGTTCACAAGATGTAGTCGAGAGTCGAGAGCTCAGTCGGTGTCTAAGAGTCTTCCTAGCTAGGTAGATGAAATTATAAATCGACCCCAAAGCCCTACACAATGCCCCCTTTTTTTTCTGGGTCTCTTACCGCCCCCCTTTAGGCCTGCAGCGCCCACAAGGGGGCGTTATCGCCCACGTTGGGAAAGACTGGGCTAAACCAAAGCGATGGGCAGCAGCGTCTTTTCTGTGGAACAGTAGTCATTCGGCGCTCACCAACCAATCTGCCAAGCGTGGTGCGTGGTGGCAAATTCCACCCAAAATGATTATTTCCAGGTAATGTGGCGCGTATTAATTTTGTCATAATCGGCTTTATTGAAATTAAATCTACATGTAATTTTCTTATTTTCTTTTTGTACTTGTAGTTGTATAGTTGTCAGTAAGGAAGGTATGGTCGCTTTTACCTATAAGAGCTTGGTGGTCAACGTTGGCTATGAGTGAATCATCGTTCGATAGGACCAGATCTAGGAATGATGGTTGATTTCCTTGGCGATATCTAGTGTTTTTGTCTATTATCTGGTGGATATCACTGTTCTTATACTATTGTATAAAGTTGTCTTCTTTTGGTGTGAGATATCCGCTATCCTCAAGTGGCCACTTCACTTCTCCATAGTTGAAGTCCCCCATTATAGCCACCGCGTTAGTCTCGGAGACAAGGTTAAGTTGGTCAAGTAGACTATTATCTTGGTCCAGTGTAGAGTCATGTCCTCCGTATAATCCACATAGTAGAAACTCAATGTTTCCGATTCCAATGTCAAGGCACAATCATTCAGAAGCTTCGTGTTTCTTATTGTAGACTAGCTGGGAACCGCGGTTTCACCCGCGTTTAATTTAAAAGAAATTTAGAATACTTCGATATAGACACTTGACATAGAATATATATAGTGGATTTCAAGGGTTTTATATTTTTTGCGCGGAACCCTAATTATTTTTCTAAAATAAAAGTAGCCTAAGTTATTCCTTATAACATCAGCTATCTGACAGTGAAAGTCCCGTCAAAATCGGTCCAGCCGTTTCGGAGATTACCCGGAACAAACAGACAGACAGACACAAAAAGAATAAAAAATATTATTTTGTTGTAAGTACCGTATATACTTTCATATGCACATAGTAAAAAGCTGTTATTTTGACATTACAAACAGACACTTCAATTTTATTTATTTGTATAGATAGTATTCAATTTTGCTGTCATAAAATCGGTACTATTTGAGGCGAATGTAGCGACTCCGCCACTACATCTGCCAATCAGATCATCTCGGTATACTTCAGATCTGGGTATTTTTATTATTGAGTCTTGTATTGTATGTAAAGCCATGTTTCAGTGATTATAATCAGAGTAGGTTTCAAGGAATCCACTCTAGCGATTAAAATATCTAGTTTAGAAGTTACTGATTGGATATTTGTGTAAAGTATGGTAATTGTAATAAATGTTGACGGAAGTTTCTTTTCTAGTGCTCTTATCCTCAATAGTTGTTTTAAGTGTGTATGTGTGGGCTTGTTATTATTATTAGAAGTAAGATTTTTTAGGTTTGAATTTCATAATTGTTGGGTGTCCTCCAACATATTCTATGGTGATGTCCATCTCCCACTCACTAATGCGTTTGGTAAAACCGGCGATGAAAATGCGCATGATGCGTGTGACGTGTCTGATAGTGTGACTGTGTGCGAATTCTGTGTTGAGACACCACTTACACACATACGGACTGTACTGTGTGTTTACAGCAATACAAACCTTAGCATGCTACTGCACTTTTGAAAGCTTACTGTACCTATGTACTGTAATTGATTAATTTAAAAATACATAGTTACTTAAGTACAAAGCTGCTTGGGTATTTAAAATAGAAATTTCTTCTGGCAGACGTGCCTTTTATATTATATTTTTAATGAGAAAGATAACCATTGCATCCACTAATAAATCTAAAGGCTGTATAGGCCCCGACGGGAGAAGTCTCAGCTCTTCGCAAAGATTACATACCAGGTCTTTGCTAAGATGGTATTCTTTGATGAATTGTTTATCATCCATATCAAACGGCATACCTGATCCATCCTGAAGTCGCTTTTTTTAACCCTATTCTCACTTCTTTGTTGAGAAGCGTCACACAAGAACTCAAACTTTTCATATTCATCAACCATGATTCAATATTTGTATAAAAATGTAGCAGCCAAAATATATCACCAAATAAACTAATAACAATCCAATAAACGCTATACCAATGTAGCATTAACTGAACAGTTATTTAAGGTTACTTTTTGACAGTGAGAACATGAAAAGAAATGTCAAATTAAAGTTCATAATATCCCATTAACTGTCACAAAGACAGACATAATTAAAAATCTATTGTGTCTCGCTGCTGCTGGAAAGTCGGCCTAGTATTCAGTGACCGCTGACTGGCTGGTATTAAGAGTTTAAAGTACGAAATTGTAAGGCAGTTCAGTTTACAGTATAAGCTGCCTGGGAATAAGGCCACAGCATGCTGAAAATCTTAAATAAACCCTCTATATGCTCTTATTCTGGAGCAAAACATTTTCTAAAATTGTCATTAATTTGATATAGAGGAAAAAAAATTATCTAGATTTTCGAAAATCGCTTGCTTTATTTCAATATTTCTACAAGTACTATGATTGTTATCAAGTTGTCATTAGACAGCAGATATTAAAGAAATATATACATACTTGCTTCCACAAATGCTTTTAGGGATTCTGGCAACTCAGTTTCTGGACCTTTCAATATTTCCATGAGAACATTTCGGTACCTTGCGGGAAAAAATTATAGGAATTGAAAAATAATTTAACAAGGAACCCCGGCAAAGAATATAGGCTACCTCTCTTCTCATGGGTGTTGTAGGAGGTGAATGATATAGGTTAAGTGAGTGGGCACCTAAATATTCCTGTACACTAATAACAACACAACTGGCTTGCCAAAATGTGGTTAAGACCCACCCAATCACTCATTACAATTCTGATGTTCAGGAGGGAGTTCATTTATAGCCCGATGTTATGATCTCAGTAAGACGACCCTCTGAACATAGCTTCTATGAGTAAATAAACATAAGCCTTTTACTCTTGACAACACAAAAAAAAACTATCAATTGGATACCAGACAGTATCACGATGCATATCATATACCACATTGATACATATTTTGCTAATAAATTAATTTAATACTAAAATAGGTATTTTAACTTTAATGTATTTGGCTAAAAGGGTTTGTTTTGGTCTTGGATAAAAATAATGAAGGAACAAAACATTTTTGGGTAATAAAACTTACTTTTCGGCTTGATCTTTATGCAAGCCTCCAGAATTCCTTAGTTCGCTTAGATACTGTCGTACGCCTTGTAAATTCAAAGGCATTTTACAACACTTCGAAATATTTATTTTCCTCACACAAAAATTAAATTGAACTACTGCTGCCCACTCTATCAAGCAAAGTCGCGCTGTCTGACATTTAAAAAAGCACTAGAACGCGCTAAATAGTAGCTGGCGAAAGAGTGCTTATTTAGCGCCAAACGAATAGACAAAATACATTAAAACACGTTAAAAAAAAAAAAGTAAAATATAAAAAGTAAAATCTTTTATTTATTTTTTATTTTATTCTTTATTGTACACAAGTATTTTAATTTAAACAATAAATACAAACTTTTATGTACAAAGGCGAGCTTAACTCAGAATTGAGTTTTCTACCAGCAAACCCTTTGATTTTTAGAGAGATTGTGTCGTTTATGAGGGCCAAGACACGTGTACGTAGTAAGAAATTAAAGTTACAGTTACACAAAAACCAAATAAAAAAATTAAAAAAAAGCCTTATATCGTACAAATATGATACCATATAATATGCTTATAAGTACATAAATAAATTCAAATTTATAAATATGATATATAAATATATTATAAATATGTCCAACTATGATATATAAAAATACGTATATATATATGTATATATAGACTGTAATACATACATAATATACTTAAGTCATATAGAAAGGAAATGCTTCTTAACTTTTGTCTTAAAGGTGTTCAGAGTACGGGTGTCACGCAAAGAATGAGGTAGCGAATTCCATAGACGTACTGCACGTATGGTGAAAGAATTGTCATAACGACTGGAAGTGTGGCGAGGAGTTCTAAGGAGTAGAGAAGAAGCTGAGCGACAGGGTTTGCCTCTAGGCACAAGATACTCAAAGCGCTCACGAAGATAGACAGGAGAATTTGGATTATGGAGAATAGAGTAGAGAAGAGAAAGTATATGACAATCACGGCGCCTCCGAATAGGTAGCCACTTCAATCTGGTTCGAAATTCTGACACATGGTCATATTTACGGAGACCGAAAATGAAGCGAATACACAAATTCTGGAGACGTTCTAGTTTGTTTAGGAGTTCCTCCGACGCGTCCAAAAAACATACATCAGCGTAGTCTAAGTGAGGCAGAAGAAGAGATTGTGCAAGAATTACTTTAGTTTGAAATGGGAGGAACTTCTGAAGACGTTTGAGGGACTGAAATGAGCAGAAAACCCTCCTACTAACTTCTGCAACGTGAACATTCCAGGAGAGGTTGGAATCAAAGAGGACACCCAAGTTTTTTGCGCTTATCGAACTGACTATAGAAACGCTATCATACACGATAGGCGGGAGACACTGAGAATTCAAGAGGTTAGACATGTATCTACCACCAATAATGAGAGCTTGCGATTTTGTGGGATTGACTAAAAGGCCAAAAGATTTAGCCCACTTGTTAATATTCTCAAGGTCATTATTGATGGCATTAATAGCTGTAGCGTACTCCTCAACTTTAAAATGTCGGTATAACTGCAAATCGTCTGCATAGAGATGATAATGAGAAGTTAGGACCTTTGTGATGGCATTTATAAAAACAGAGAAGAGAAGAGGTGAGAGGACGCCACCTTGTGGAACACCCACAGCCAAATCATACCACTCAGAGGAGGCCTCATGAGAGCGAACCGACTGCGAGCGACCCCGAAGATAAGAGTTAAACATGTAGTTAATCTTACATGTAATTGTGAAATAAAAATCAACCATTTAATAAGTTGTATATAGAGTAAGTACTAATTTAATCGTAAGTTCGTAACAAAATCTGAGATCAAATCATTATCTGATTCTTGGACTTGTTCAACGCTTGTTCAAGGGCAGATCCAGGGGGGTGGTCAGGGGGGTCATAACCCCCCCTGGCCCTAGTCAGCCACTGATAATATTTCTTAGTACCAAACTTAGGCGAGCGCGTCGTACACTTTTTAAAGCCTGTTCTGGCTAGGCCTTGACGCCCCCCCCCCCCCCCCCCTGACTGGAAGGCTGGATCTACCCCTGCTTGCTCCTGATGAAATAGGTGGCCCGAGGTCTCAGGTTTATAGTGCTCAGTTTAAATACTTGAATTTATTTTACTTATCTATGGGTTCGATTCTACAAAACACATTTGTATTGTTCGGAAGTTTATTCTTTGTGTAGTTACTTTTTTGAAAACAAGTCCTTAGCGAACGTATAAAATGGCATTTACTGTGTGCAAGCTTAATGGAGTTCCAGCTTAGTTTCCAGTACGTTCATGGTGCTGAAAGCAATTTCAATATCAGCATTAGAATGTGGTAATAAAAACTCTTGTTGGCAGCAAGAATATTTATTTCTAAGGCCACACACCACTCACCAGCGGCTTCTTTAGAGTCCTTTACTCCAAAATTTTATAGTACGAACTACAAATTATCTGCCAATGAGTGAACAAACAATGGAATGAAGCTGGGGTGCAATTCCTTAAGCTCAAACATCCATACATCCTTGAATACAGAATCAAAATAACGCCGTAAAACCAATTCGGTATTGGCTAAGACATGATTGAAGCTATTCAAGGTCACGTTGCAGAAGGTAAGCCATGAAGACCAATCTTAGCGATTACCAAATTGGGCTATCATCGTTATTTAAATTCTGTTTTCAAGGATGTATGGATGATTCAGCTTAGAGAATTGCACCCCTGCACAAACGGCAATGGCTTACCGTATAATTGCCAACCATAACTATTTTACGCAAATACTTTCAAAAAGAGCTAGATTTAGCGCTAGGCGCTAAAAAGTGCGATACACGATAAAAACGCTAGATCTAGCGCCAAACGCGCTAAGTTGGCAGCACTGATCTATCTATGAAATATGAATGATCTATTTATTATCTATGCAGAGTCCAAGTATTATGCCGCGTTAGGTAAACTCGAGTAACGTGTAAGCACTCAAGTACTCAAGTTCTGAAATTAAAGTATTTGAATACACAAAACTCGGGTAAAGATTTCAAGTATCATACTACTCGAATACTGCACCGAGTACTTAAATCTATACGTTGTTTGGTTGAATGAAAGGTCAAGTTTCAATGCATGTCAACGATCTTCTATATTTTATTCTTAAAATATGTTAACATTTCGGAACTGTAAGTAGAGTCTAACTTAAAATCTTTATTTTCTTTGCCTTGTTAACAAATCTTTGATTTTGAACCAATTTATTACTCAGGGGAGTTGTGTAGTGTTTTCGAAATTATCAAATTGAGCAGTAGAAGTTCATATACATCTCTAGCAGGTAGAGATGAGACAATGATGTCGACTATAAATAATATCAGTCATACAATATATTCTTTAATTAATTAACAGATTTTATTGTTTGTGTGCGACAAATGTTTATAATCATTACAAAATTATTTAGTAATGAAGTACTGTATCGATATATAACATAATCGATAACAATAAAATGTCTTACAGTTGGCTACATGTGACATCAAAAAATTGAAAGAAGCGCCATTGGATTATTTGTCGCATTTAATACGTTTTATTAGAAAAATGCTTGTTTTATTCATATATCATACATTACAAACTGAAGAATAATGGATGTTGTTCGTTTTTAAATGATTGATACTAAGTGCACGGTGGAGTTTTGATGTATAAAATTGTTTTAAGTTTGTGTCGATTTGTTTTCAACCGTGGCGACATAAGAGACTTCGGGGATCGGTCGGAGGAATTTGACAACTTAAAATGGCGGCCTCATTTGAACTTAATTTTTTTTTAGATTTTACCTCTTTGTAGTGCTTTTAACTGTTTAACGAGTGTATAGATTATTGTGTGAAATCATTCAGTTTTAAGCTACACAATGGATCACAATTTGGAAGACTCGCTAAACTTGGAAAGTGCTATAGGAAGTGTAAGTACTAAATTTAGTATTTTCTACAGATTACTTTATTTAATTCAGTCAGTCTTCTATATTTAAAATAGGTTTTTACTCACTAACATCTATATTCGAAGGTCTGATAAACATTTCTGCCATTTATCTGTGCGGTGTTCCATTTCACTAATAACATAGTCGCTGAATCTTCTGTCTTCCTAGTGTCTATCATTATTATCAATGTATTTAATTATTTACATTATAAAATTGATCTATGTCTTATATTAGGATGAACAGTTTATTGGTAATATGGCCCTATGATGACTGTTTTGATGGAATGCCTTAATTTGGCAATAAATTATGCACAAGTCAAACTAATCATAAACAGAAAAGTCTATGTATTGATATAGTATGTTGACTATTAAAATTCAAATTAAATGCATGCAAGTATAGGCTACTAAAGACTTCAGCGAATGTATGTAAAGTGTGCCAAGTTAATACGGTTTATTAAAACCGTGCCATTGCAAGCCAATATATTAAATCCAGGGGTGATGAGGCATAAGTTAGAAGATGCTTATGTGTGCTAGCAGATTGTCTAGTAGACTTAATGATGATCAGGTTGCATTTTAGGACTTCTTTTGAGTTCCTTAGTTACACCAAGGCAGTCTGCCAGAAATTCATGTACGGTAAAGCAAATTTAATAATAAAATTGTAAATAAAAGCAATTACTAATATATCTTATTGATGAATGTGCAGATGGACTTCGACCACTCCAGTGTGGTGGTGAATCAAGAGGACATCAATCTTGAGACAACTGATCATGACACTAATATACCAATGGAATTTGATAACATTGAGGAGCAACAAATGCTTATGGATACAGGAGGTGAAGAAATTATTGGTAATTAATACTTCATAATTAAATAAAAAAAAAAACAAATTCAAAATCATAATTTAATAAAATAAAAAAAAATATTATATCCACTCGTATTTTACCATGCCTATGGTTTAGCATAAAGTTTGGAGACTACTATACTTATAGTATTTCTTTGTTTGAATGTTTGAGGCTATATCACACTCAAACGGCTGAAGGATTCTAATTAAATTTGGCATTGAGGTAAACTATGTTGTAGAATAGGATTTATTTACTGTATTATTAAGTTCCGATAAGGGTTTAAATTAGTTATCTTGCAGACAAGCTTGCAGGTATCAGCTAGTTATATTTTAATATAATCAATCTTAATTAATATAATCTATCTTAATATAATCTATTAATGTCTTAGGTCTCCATGAGTATAAATTTTGCACTAGCACCCAGAAAAATCCCTTACGAGGATATAATATGTAATGTCGAGGACTGTCTTGTGAAAACTTGTGACGCTCCACAAAGTCTGCAGTGTGCAAACATGCCCTAGACAAACCCAACTATTTTCTTTGTTTCAATCAACCTCAAGTCCTCATGAAAGAGAACTGATATGTATCAAGAATGTTTTGTGAGGCTATTTTATTATTAAAAAACATCCTAATTTTAATAGAGAAGATGGCTGGCTGTACCAGCATTTTAGAATCCTGTTATTAAAATAATAAAGTCTCAAACTAAATACCACACTAAAAACATCAAGACACTGTAAGTGATTACAGCGTGCATCGAAATAATTTTTGATTATAATTGTACAGTTGATAGAATAAAATAACTTTTAAAATCTGTAACAATGCCTGTCACCTTAGTCATCCTGCTACGATGAACCCTGCAAAGTGTTCTAAATGTCAGGAAAATCAAAAATCTAAAATATATGCGATAGAATTTGTTAAAAAGTGTTTTATTACAATATTAATGAGCTACTTAATATATCAATCAATACTGCTGAGCATGCAATTTCCCATTCACCCACAGCATTTGGACAATATGAATTTCCATGGGTGACTGGGAGAAGGCATGTCGATGCTTCTGTCACTTTTCAGCTCACTACATATCTGCGTTTAGATGTTTCTTGCAATGCTTCTTATCAGTGTCACTGTCTACTGCCTGTGATATCATGGCCTGTTTTGCAGTAAAAGCTCATGTTGCAGAGATGCACTGCATGCCGGTATTAGTGTATTCATAGTATTCTTACCACTGCCAGGTTGCCAGCTGTATTAAAACCCAACTGCTTGGCATGTGATGTTGGCAAGAGACCAGACCTTATGTCACTGGTGAAATTGAAATTGAATTTATTTTGCAAGAGTATGGCACTTAAGTTCTTATTTTAAATATTAGTCATACAATAATCTGCCAGTTTGGCTTGCAATACATACAAAAACAGTCCAATATGTATATAAAAACGTTTTTAAAAACAAGTTAAAAACTAAAAAAACCAAGTTTTTGTTTGGTTTGGTTTTTTAAAAACGTTTCATTACATTTGTATTCTTCTCAGCAGTCCCTTTCATTTGATACCAATATCATGGGTGTACATAAAAAATAGCAAGTCTGCCATCTATGGGAGTCTGCCATATTATATTTAGAATGACGTCACTTAGCAAACCATGCATTGTCATCAAAACTAAATGTGTATGCAAAATTGCAGCTCAATCAATTGGGGATAACTGTTTTGAAATTCAGTTCAGTAAATTTGACCCATACTAACAATGCAAGTTAAATAAAAGCAGTTAAAGCTTACCTGAAATATAACTGACACTGAAGGTATCTGGGCACTTCATGCCAAGAAAACAAAATGTATTAACTTGACGGTACCTAACATAAATAACCTGGGGGATAATATTATTCTCAATAACAAGGTTCTCCAAATCGTAGATTCTACACCGTTTTTAGGCATTACAGTGACGAGACTTCAGGTCCCCTTCTAGATTATTTACTGTAAACCAGTGAGTAACCATGGAAAGTATACTGTTCACGTCGTCAAAGCTTTGTTTAATCCTATCAATTTTAAAAATAAGTGTGATGTCATCAGTAAACAATACAACATTACATAGGGCGTATGTAGATAGAATGGTAAATTATTAATATACGCTAAGAATAAAAAAGGGCCGAGAATTGAACCTCGAGGAACGCTTAATTGACCAGGCATTCCAGAAGACTTAGCACCAATAACATCGACGCATTGAAACCTATCATGCAGTTAAGAATGAATTTAGCTAAGTGCTTTATTCTGAAAACCATAGTGGTGCAGTTTACGTAAAAGAGTGTCATAATGAACGCAATCGAAGGCCTTTGAAAGATAAAAAACTCCAATAGCATTCTAGGTTTTCCCAAGCATCATAATGTTCAATAATACGCCCAAGCAAACAATAATTAAAAACAACATATTTTCATCAGTTTCAGACTTCATGAATGATGAGTATACATTGCAAGAGTATTCTGTTCAAGATGAGCCTGTACCAGACACAAGTGGATTAGTTGAGGTAGATGTAACTAAATAATACTTTATACACTTTTTTCCGATATTATGAGGTCAGATTGCTCATAGTCATCAACAGCCATTCACAGTACATCGCTGAACATTGATTTCTCCCAAAAATAATGTTACCGTACAGGGCTTAGTGATTGAAGAGCAAGCTCCCACACTAGTGATGCAGCTGCTGGTCACTGGTGAAGTTGCACATTTGACCAACTGAAACTGAAATAAAATTATAGTATAAATAATTAATAAAAACAAAAAATCTTAACGCCACCAATACTTTTTGTTGCTCAATATATTTTGTTAGAGATAATAGATTAAGTATGAGAATGTTTATGTTAGTAGAGTGCACCCCACGCGTTTATTTTACGTACAAAATGTAAAGCTCTTTTGTGCTTCTTAGTTCATATTTCATTTAAAATGTGTTTCTATATATTATATTTTCATGATGCGGCAATTGTTTGTAACAACGGCTTTCAATTAAATTATTTATTATATATTAAATTATTTATATTATTAAAACCTACGCATTGCTTTGCGCGAATACGGCAACAAAATGAATAGAACCGAAGGGGCACTACATACAAAAGCATTTAATTGTATTATTAATTTCAATTAAATACTTGTAGCTGACGGTTTATTCCGCAACTCATATTATTAGTTTAGTTAATGTTTGAAAGTGCAATGTTATCAAGTAATACCAGCATTTAAAACCCCTCTACTGTTAAACTTATTTACAAGGGTGTAAATTTACTTTATATGACGTATAAGACGCGTAGACGCACAGCTATTAATTTAATTAAGTAAGGTAAAAGAACTTGAATATTCACGTAGAAGAGTGAAGAAAAAACGAACCTTCTGTTTGTATTTATTTCATGCGGTCTTTTGACTTCGCCATCGTTGGGCAACTGTCTCGTGCCGGTGCAAACGTGTTCAAATAAGGGGGGGCAGCTGATTGAATTTTGGCAATTTTATACGAAATGAGTACACTATATATTATAGTTTAAGCTACTTGTTGTATATTTTATTACTTTAAGTACTTTCACAATTCGTATTGCAAAGTTATTTAGTTTCATCATCGAAATATTTAGGTATACACTCCTTTTGTGTCGGATTGGGTTTTGTTACATATTGTATAACAGCCTAAAAAACTGAACTTTATTTCAGGGATGACCAGCAGGTTATAGAGATCCCTACAACTTACAGATTGTCCTCTTGAAATTAAGTTCTCTTTTTGCACGACCAGGCGTACTGCACCTGACCTGCCCCTTAATAAATGCACCGCCCCATGCCAAAAGAAACTGGGCACGCCCATGGGACTATCATTTTGAAACACTCTTAACACTCTTATACTTTTTTATTTATTTACAGGATCTGAATGTCATGTCGTCACAAGGCCAGTCTATGATAGATTTGCAGTTTGATCCAGACATACCACACCCTGTAACTGAGCAGGTTACCACACAACCTAAATATATTGCTATTAAGGTATGTCATTATTAGCCCGTAATGCTTGTTTAAAAATATATCATTGATATGTCAGCTTGTTTTGACACGTTTGGCGCAGTGGCTAAACAATTGACTTCCTGCGCAACGGGCAACAAATATTTGTATGACCTGCAGATAGTTGTTTCGGGTCTAGGTGTTTGTGCATGTGAAATGTATGTCTGTAAACTGTACCCACGACACAGGAGAAATCCTAGTATGGGGCAACGTTTTTAAAGAGAAAGAGAAGACTGCAGGGTGTAGTGACAGTGAAGTAAAAATTAAGCAAAACTAGCATAAGTTACAAATATGTCATTTATAATAACTACAAAAAGAAGATAGTTAAAATTAATTAATATTATTAATAAATATCGCCGTTTTCAGGCAGCAATGGCGCAACCGCGCAGAAGGAATGAAACTATAGTAACTAGCAACCTGCCGAGGCAAGTGGCAATAGCCCCCAAACCTCCGAAGTTGGTTCCCACTGTGTCAAAAGGATTCACGTCCAGCAAACAGTTAGCGATAGCGCCTAAACCGGTTGCGGTGGTCACCAACAAAAACACCAGCCTGGTGAAGAAAATGTCTCTGGCAGGCGTTCTACAGGGCGGCACAAAAGCTGGGAACACATTGTTAAGTAGGTCCATTACTGCTTCTCTAGTGTAATCTTACGAGGACCTGGAGCCCCCCTTCGGTGCCAAAGTTGACCGGTCCAGTGGTTTTAGCCGGTAGGATTCCAGCATACCACTTCGCCCTTCCCCGGGGCGAAGGAAGTTCATGTAGAATTTCACATTATATTGGAGACCAATAAAAAGAGTTCCAGTCCAAAATAAACCATGAGTTCGGAATCACGGCTACAATTATTTTAATAGTGATGATGTAATGAACTCTTAACTAAGTATAGTTATATAAGTAAGTCGTTGAGTTTCAGCTTGAGAAACATTTAAAGTTGTTTCATGGTCCATGAACTGTTTCATGGACCAGTAGCTCTTCCAGGCTTTTGCGGTCCATCCAGTGACTTCCTTATCTTGTCTGGACTGGAAAGAAACTGAATCAGCTGAAGTAGATGTAATCATTGACATATTGTATATCTTCGCCATTAACCTGAAACCAATTTAAGTGCTATTTACCATAAGTTTATACATCGTCGTATTGGTCATCTTTGGTCCAATCTCAAGGCCTGCATCACTGAGTTGAGATAGGCTCACAGTAAATAATAGTAGTAATCTTATACAACTAGTCAAACACAAACAGTACAAAAATTCTAGCACACGAGGATTAGGTGCGACCAGGATTCCACACCGCACAATGTCGAGGCGTGCCCTGTATGGACGCCGAGCAGATCCTAGTCGATCGGATCTGGCTAAATCTCTGTCAGCAGTAGTAGTAGCAGGTGGTTTTAGACGGTAAGAAGCCCATCGCCGAATACACATTGCTCTATCACCCCTCTTCCCAGGGGCTTTGGACGACGTATGACCATTTCCTAGGTAGTGAAAACAAAAGTGAACAGACAGGACTGCCACTAGGCCTTCCCCTCACCCCTCGCTTCACTTCGTATTACTTACTACACTTAGTATCTACGAAGCGAAGTGATTGATCTGCGACATTCGCAAATAAACCATTTAAAATAAAAAAACCTGACAAAAGATACTTTTTTTTTTGTTTTTTGACCAGTATTGTTTGGCAACCTACAGACCCGAGAATTCGCGTTATTTACGAACCGGGTAGAATGGATCCGATACCCGAAAAATCGAATAACAATGTGTTCTTCGATTGTTGGTCAATTATCTTTCGATTGTTAGTGGATTGTTATTCATCGCCGTGCGCGGTTTTCAATTTATATTTTGCAGTCTACCTTGGTATCCTCCTCAGTAATAAAATTAGCAAACATTTTTGACGACTCTTTAGACACTACGTTGACGGACAATCTTTTTTTGACGTCGTCTTGAATAGATTATTTGAATAAATCAAATTCGATTAATCAGCGCAATTGTATTAGAATATTCATTTACATTCGATTGTAATTCGGCGACGTCGAATTAATTGACAATCGAATACACAATTGGACTATCGTCGGCTTTGTTTTTCCAGTAACGCCCATCGCTAACGCGAAAGACGAACGTCCAATTACAGACGTTTCGTTGCTATTGCGTCTAACAACGTGCGTACAATTGATTTTTGGGTGAGGAGAACGCTAAGTTGGACCAAACAAAAGGCTGTCATATGCTGGGATGAACCAAAATTCGGTCACTACAGCTAATAGAACTACCTACTAGTAATAAATAACAGTAATTAATATTACTACATTACTACTACTACTAGTAATTAATATTACTGTTATCTATATTACACAGTAATTAATATTACTACATTACTACTACTAGTAGTAATTAATATTACTGTTATCTATTAATAGTAGGTAGTTCTATTAGCTGTAGTGACCGAATTTTGGTTATTGCATATGATTGCATCAACGTATCGGCCATACAACGTCCACTACTGAACAAAGAAAAGATTTCCTCAACCGTGTCATCATATTGGGGGGAATTTGCCAGTATTCACCTACTGCTACTGTTCCACAGAAAGGACGCTGCTGCCCATCCGTCCGGTTTAGAGTCCCTTAGTCGCCTTTTACGACCTCCATGGGAGGAGATGGAGTGGTGCTACATTCTTAATCCGGACACCACACGGATTAATTGCATCATTTCGACCAAATGAAGTCCACTGCTGGACACAAGCCTCCCCCAAAGATAACACAACGACCGATATGAGTGTGTTGTGGGCTCATTGGGGGGTTTTGCCATAATCGTCACGCTTGGCAGACGGGTTGGCGATCGCAGTTGAGTTGTTAATGTACTCGAAGGACGCTGCTGCCCATCCTCCGGCTAATCCCTTAGTCGACTTTTACGACACCCACGGGAGGAGGTGGGGTGGTGGTATTCTGAGCCGGCACCACATGGCTATTTTGCATTGCATAACTTAGAATAATTAAAAATTTATTATGAATCAAATTATTTCAGCTCAAATAGGCAAGCAACTTGTTATGATGCCGGCAGGTGGTGGTCAGAAGATAAAACTAGTTACGTCCGGGTCTGGGATGTCGACGGTGCAATACGTACGAACGAATAGTGATCAGGTGAGTAAATTACTCAACTGTCTTAAAATACTATAACAATGGTAATTAATTTTATTTATATTACATAGCTGTGTGTTTGCAGGCTGAACTAATAAAAAATGCTGGCGGCAGCAATACTCAAAAGCCTGTACTGGCGAAAGTTATTGTGCAAGGTAATTGTTTAAAACAATTGTTATAAATTATAATGCTTTGCAAACCGTTTCACTAATCGTAAATCATAATTTAATGGTCGGGTTTATCGAGCGTGCGCATGATCTCTTCAGGCCTCGATTCGCTCGCTCTGTTCGTGCACACTGCTGTCAAATCTCGCCGTAAACGTCCACTGTTGAGCATGGGCATACGATAGACGCTTCTATGCATGATCCTAAAGGAATATTACCATAATGAATGATCAGTACCCCTAGTACGAGTTTCTTTTAACTATCTAAACGTAATAGTAAACTAAGAATGAAAAAGATAGTTAAAAGAAACTCGTACTAGGGGTACTAGGCTCCATACAAAATATTTACATCAAGAAATAATGCATACTGCATGAACTACGAAAGGTACGAGGTATGTGTACCTTTCCTCCATGTCTCCGTGTGTCCGGATTAAGAATATATGACGATGTTGTAAAAGGCGACTAAGGAACTCTAAACCAGAGGTATGGCGCCGCTGTCCTTTCTGTGGAACAGTAGCCATTCTGCGCTCACCAACCCGCCTGCGAAGCGTGGTGAGTACTGGCGAATTCCCCCGAAACTGTCGACACAGTTGTGGAAATCCATGGGGGAGGCCTTTGTTCAGCAGTGAACTTGCTGATATGATGATTTATACCTTCAGAATTTAACCACAAATAGCAAATACTAACTGAAATTATTAGGTATGATAGGGTTGTTCATATAGAACGTATAACACTTCTTTATCGCCCCTTTATTATGGGGTGATAAAGAAATGTTATACGTATAGTGTTCGTGCCAACCGTGCCGTCTATATATTAAACACCTTTTTAATTTCTGTATCTTTATACTCGGCAGGTCAGCCTAACTTGGATTCTCTGGGGCAACCGGCAGTGATAACCAAGCTAGTCTCGGCTTCGTCGTCCGTGACTCCGCAGACGCGATATGTAATGCAACAGAAAACTGTTCCCATCTCAATAGCATCGAATAAGGTAGGATGCCGTGTTATTCCGTATTTATGTAGAAAATAACCTAATGTTTTAATATATACGGCCGAATACTGAAATGCCACTGAATATTTAACTATTTGGGACGACCTTTATCTTACAACTAGCGACCCGCCTCGGCTTCGCACAGGTAGCACTAATTATCTACAGCCAGATGACTTACATGATACAAAATTGACAAAAAACCAAAAGAAATACTGGGTTTGATTACTATCAAACTGGGCTAATCTGAAGATTGCCTGATGTATGAAATGTCATCAAAATCGGTCCACCCGTTTTTGAGTCCATAGGGAAAATACATACACGAATCAATTTTTATATTATCCTACAATTTCGTTAGCATAGGACTTAGGACTTCCCCGCGGGCGTCAGCTTAGTCTGTTATGCTGATGACACTCTTGTGTTGGCCGGCGGGGAGTCCTTCGAGGGAACCATCCGGCTTGCAAAGCAAGCGGTGGCAATTGTCGTGGCCGAAATCCACGCTCTGGGTTTGCGGATAGCGCCTCACAAAACCGAGGCGCTATGGTTCCACAAACTGCCGCGGAGCAGGGAGCCTCCCAGTTCGTGGATACGCGTTGGTGACGCGCAAATCAGGGTGGGCCGGTACATGAAGTACCTAGGGCTCACCCTGGACAGTCGTTGGGGCTTCGAAGAGCACTTCGAGCGTCTTGTCCCCCGGGTTGAAAGGATAGTGGGTGCTTTGCACCGACTGCTACCCAATCTCGGGGGGCCGAGGGAAGAAGTTCGCCGCCTCTACGGGGGAGTCGTGCGGTCCGTGGCCCTCTATGGGGCGCCTGTTTGGTCATCTCGACTTTCGGGCGTCCAGCGCTGCAGAACCAAGATTCACGGTCTGCAGCGTAGAGCGGCTATACGGATCGCACGAGGATACCGAACGGTGTCCTTTGAGGCGGCAACTCTGTTGGCGCGCTTTCCGCCTTTTGATATCTTGGCGGAGATGGATGCGTGGGTGTATCACCAAACACGCTCCCTCCGCCAGAGCGGTGAAGGCGTGCCTTCAGGGGCGCTCGAAATTTTGAGGCGGCAGGCTCGGCGGCGTGCACTCGAGCTATGGCGCGAGCGGCTCATGCTGCCACAGTACGCGCAAAAGCGCGTCGTCGAGGCTGTCTTGCCGCTCTTCGGAGTCTGGCTCCATAGGAGCGAGCGCGTCACATTCCGCCTGACGCAGGTATTCACCGGACACGGTTGTTTCGGTGCGTACTTGCACAGGATAGGACGCGAGGTCACGGCACAGTGCCACCACTGTGGAAACGATCAGGATACCGCACAGCACACGCTCGGAGAGTGCCCTGCGTGGACTGCCGAGCGGCGGATCCTGGTCGATCGGATCGGGCAAGATCTCTCTTTGCCAGCAGTAGTGTCGGCTATGCTGGCAGAGCATGAAAATTGGAGTGCTGTGGTCTCCTTCTGTGAGAGCGTAATGCTCCAGAAGGAGGTCGCAGAGCGGGATCGGGAGAGGGCCGATCCCGCTCGGAGGAGGAGGACACGGACCCGGGGTAACAGCCGCCGCGGTGCCCGTGTCCAACACGCCTGAGCCCCCTGTTGTCTTTATATGGCAGGGGGCCTTGGGGGTCGCGAGCGCGCTTATTGGGAAATCTGCGCGCTCATACCGAGCGACCCCCGGGAAGACAGCGGTGCGCACGTGGTCACGTATCGCTGTGTGCGCAGCACAGCGCATAGTGAGGCCTCGGGGGAATCTTTTACAATCCCCTCGAGAGATGCCTGGGGGGGTGGCCTCTTTACAGTCGCCTTCCCTCCACTAGAGGGGATGACCACTTTACAGTCATCCCCTCCGAGATGTGCATAAAGGCGTGGCACCAACGGGTGGCTCTAGATGGAGATCTTTCGAGTTCCTGGAGCCTCCCTTCGGTGCCGACGATGATCACTCCGGTGGTTTTAGCCGGTAGGAGTCCGGCATGCCCCTTCGCCCTTTCCCGGGGCGAAGGAAGTACATGAGGTATTTCCACCGGATCAATAAAAAAAAAAAAAAAAAAAAAAAAAGGACTTAGGACTAGAAGTTATACTGACAGTTTTCATTTAGTTTTTAGATCGGTGTTACCAATTGTTTTATTTTTAGTTTAAGTATGTAGATAATATTACAAGTTTGCTGTTAAAAATTATAGTTTAAGCTGTGTGTCAATTGCGCTTAAAAAAAAAGTTACGGGTAGTCAGAAGCGTGAAAGTCTGACTACTGGTCTAACCAAGAATATCGTATAAATAAGTACATTAGAGGGAGGTTAAAAGTGGCGCCAGTGATGGATTTTTTTTGAGGAAATCGTTTGTCTTGGTATCGGCATGTGATGAGCATGTGCCTAAGTGAGAAAAGTTCTATTGAATATGAATGTTAATGGGTGGAGAGGAGAGGTAGACCAAACAAAAGGTGGGATGGATTGCATGGGAGGATATAAAGGAAAAGGGAGAAAGGGAGTAAATGATGAGGTGACGGCTGCCAGGGAAGAAAGGAAAAACTACAAGTAACTAGGACTAGGACAAGAAGATGATGATGGTTTAAGTTATCAGTGTCTTGTCGATAACCTCTATGTACAGTGTTGAAAACAGCCAGGAGGTACATATAGCTAAATCTCAAATCGTAGTCTTACCGCAATAGCTTTTATCCATGTTTAGTAGATGGTTAATTGTAATATGTAGTTGGTACACAGATTGATTTTCTCTCGTCCTTTCATATGACAACCGTGAATGTTTAAGTATTTTTGTAATCAAGTCCCAGTGGTTGATGCTTTCTTCTCCTAAATATATATGCCCTTGTATGAAAGTTCACTGACAATGAAAACTTGTGAATTTTGGCTTAGTGCCAGGGTATTTTTGTAGACTCGGAAATTCGTAATGTCATGTTAAAAGTATTAATAAGGCTGTTTCTGTTTATAATAAAAATCAATACACCTCATGTAAGGCGTATTATGACCCCATAAACCGAGGCCCGACGTCGTCTTTAGGACTTTAGGTTCCAAGATGTAGATTTCTTATGGAGAAGAATGGTTAAGAAACTCCATGGTTACTCTTTTTAATTTATAATATTATGTGGTTTTTTTTAAACGTTGCCCCACACTAGGATTTCTCTGTGTAGTGGGTGCGTTTACAGGCATGAATTCCACATGCAATACACCCAGACCCGGAACAACTACTTGCAGATCATACAAATATTTGTTCCGTGCGGGAATCGAACCCACGAGCGCAGCAGCCGACTGTATCAGCCACTGCACCAACCGTGCCGTCATCAAATGTTACAATATTTGAGAATACATTGTTCTCGAAATTACGGTTATGTGAAAACGATGTAGAATAAAAGTCTAAACTTCTTAAAAGGTTTGTACAAAACAAGCCCGATTATAATATTTATTAAATTTATCGATTAAATTGTCATGCCAGCAATAGGCTGACCAGTCGCGATAGATGGCAATCGTTCACGATCATGACACATGATTCAGCATCGCTTAGCTCAACCATATTGTAGGGAAAATAAACGACCCGATACACGACGGCGCCAGCAGCAGAACACTTGAGTGATCATGACATATCTACCCCCAGACATCAAAATAATTTAAAGAGTATTTTCGAAAATCTTACTAAATTAAAATTTTATGTTCCAGGTATTATTGGCATCTCCAACAAAGCAAGGTGTTAAATTTTCCAAAAAACAAATAATAGCGATAAAATCTCCAACACCGAAATTGATGCCGATGACGTCGCAAGGTAAATAAATACGTTTCTGTATTACGATCATTTGGTTACCCATATTTTTCATACCTACTTTACTTTAAAATCAAAAGGTTTATGCACACGGCGACTATATTAAGCGATTCAAAATGCATGAAGGCCATTGGTAAGCTGACGTCGTCTACCGTTATGAACCTAATTTTATGTATGGAGTTTATTTGGGTATTTCTTCTATATGGATCATTTATCTACGTAATGCTAGGAGCCAGCTAGAACAGTGCCTTGTATAAGGGTTGTTAACAATCTAATTTCATAAAAATATTACTGTTTTTTTACTGTAACGGTTCAGACGCAATACGATGAGCGATTTCCGTTTAATACCTTCTAAAATCTAATCCGTGTTGGGTCCGGTTTAAGAATATAGCACGACTTCATCTCCTCCCGCGGAGGTCGTAAAAGGCGACTAAGGGACTCTAAACCAGAGGGATGGGCAGCACCGTCCTTTCTGTGGAATAGTAGCCGCTAGCCCTTTCAGTAGTAGTAGCCAGTGGTGAGTACTTGCAAATTCCCCCCAATATGATGACATAGTTGTGGAAATCTATGCGGGAGGCCTTTGTTCAGTAGTGGACGTTGAATGGCCGATATAATGATGATGATGATGATGAAAATCTAATTAAAACTTCGGAAACTAATAGCTGCACTGACATTATTGTTCTGTATCAGGTGCTACTACCAAGAAGGTAGTCATAACGGCGAATCCACACCAAAACGTCATATTGAAGACCACTGCGCCTCCTAAATCTGGACAGGTATGCTTCAATAACGATATAAAAACATTTAAACTAATATTAACTTATCTTTCGTGTTGCATGATATTATATAATAATTTTGAATCAACTTAACCAATACTTATGTCTCTATGAGGTCAAGAAATGAGGAGATCCATAGAACTATAATTGCCGACAGCTGAAAGCATTAATAAACTGAAGTGGCAATGGGCAGAGCACATAGCTCGTAGAACTGAAAATGCAGCACAGGACGGCCGCAAGGAGATGTATAGACTACCTGGTCAAGGTGGCCTGGAGTCATTAGATGCCGGCGGCACTAAACCGGTTGTGGAAACTTATGGGGGAGGCCTTTGTTCAGTACTGGACATCCTTCAGCTGATATGATGATGATGATGAACTTGGAACAATTTTTTTAAATGGCATTCTAATTTGCTTTATTTGTATCAGATATCTAAGGATGGCCATATGGTGTTGCAAGGACAACGGTCTCAACTCCATCAAATTAATGTACCTGGCAAGGGTGTAAGTATCACAGTACTGATATACTAACTAAGAAAGAAAGCTGCTAGATGTCCCATAAATAAAAGAAATTTGTAGAAACATGTTGTTGGCCTTCATGGGATAATAAGAAATTGTATGTAATTAAATATCTACGGTCAGTGCCAGTAATGATTTATGTTAGCGGTATATTTTTATTGTAGATCCAATACATCCGACTAATAACAAATCCGAACCCCGCAATGCAGAAGGCGGCAAACAAACCAAATGCACCTGCGTTGGCAGTTCCTTCTAAAAGTTTTGTTTTGACGGACAGTAAAGGTAAAGCCTTCTTTATTTGAAGATTTTGCATGTAAAATGTTGGTTATGAATCTATAGTGAAAACCTACTTTGCCACACAAACAGCGAATCGAAAGCGTGGCTAACCGTATATCAAAAACAAAACCAGGCGTGTTAGCTTGTATAATAATTCACTTTCGGCAAGTTGTGCCTTCGGTTCGCTGTCTGCGTGCGCATGCAATGGAGTAAAAAGTGCCACACATGCTATACTAAATCTGTGAAATTCTATATTTTTAGGTAATTTAATCCAAATGACAGCAGAAAAAATGATCAGTGGTCAACCACCTCCGTTAGTAATGACTGGAAATGTTGGCGCAGCTCACAGAAGTAAGATTCACTGCTTTTATACACAAGACATTCTATATTAAAAAAAATTGGGATGCCACTCTAATCAACACACTGTCTTATGAGAAGTCTACAGTAAAACTTTTTCATTGTGTGACACCTGTAAAAATTATAATTTTAGAAAATGGAAAACAGGGAATTCAAATAATATTGACACACAACTCTAATTACGAAATGTTTCTCTATTTGAAACTTATTTGAAAATATTAAACATGGAACTAAGTTTGGAATAATTTAAAATTATAAAAGTCAGATGTCAGTATAAGTTTGTGTTTGCTAAATGGTGAAGAGCTAACGTAAAATTGTGTTTGTTCTGCAGTGACCACAAAGCCTCAGAAAAAGTTAGTGCGAATAGCGCCAGTGGCGAAGAAACATTTGCAACCTATACAGGTAAGTGGGCAAGGTGGGCCACCAAAGCTTTACAAAATATTTTCATTCTAATCCAATTAAAAATGCTCTGATAGTGGATTTGTATGTCATATTTATTTATGTTTCGTAACACCTATTTAACGCGACTCATTTGAATAAATGTGAAAATGCATTTAACTGAAGTTTTCGATTGAAATTCATTTGTTAATTTAATTAGAAATGCGGATACCCACGTATTATTCGGTTTGGCTGAAATTGAACGGAATATCCGGTTGAATTATTCAGTTTGGTATTACGCGGGTTTGGTTCCGACAACAAATATACGTATACAGGTTAGCGGCTTGCGGCCGCCACGTGAGTGGTACCTCCCCGCTCGCTGTACTACTATCTTATCACTTGCGCGTACATTTTACTTTATTGATGTTATATGGCATATACGTAACAATTTACAACAGCACAATATAATTGTAACGCTGATTTTCAGCTGTCGCCTCTGGTGGCTAAAAAATACCGTTGTTCTATTACCAAAAAAAGCTTAACACGTATACGTGATTCAATGATAATAATAGTCAAATCAATTTCTATATATAAATACATTGTCAAAAACAAAAATACCATTTAAATTCAACCCTTTATTATAAACAATGAATGCTGCCACTTCGCTGTCATTGCAACAAGTTCAGTTTAACATAATTAGCGTTAAAGCGCCACCATTTGATCTATTAATTAATTTAATGGTCTGATTCATTATGTCCTTTGTGTAAATAATTTTCTTAAAAAATATAATAATAAAATACGCAACCGAAACACGGATGCTAAAAAGTTCACATCAGCCCCTTGAAGTTCGAGTCCGCCGAGTGAAGGTCCGTGGACCTCCTTGCTCTGCCATATCTCCCTACGGTTACGTACTACGTGTTATCTAAATCCCTACACTGTGTAGTTATAATGTCAGGTATAGACAGGAATACTTTTACCATAAGCGATTAGCGAATAGGTTGATTTTTGGAAGCAGGATGCAGCTACCTATGTACCATACAATATAAAACGCGATCTAGCCGTTTCTAAACGTGAAACGCTGCTAAATTGTGCTTTACCTTGTGGTAAAGTTAGTAATAACTCTCATTAGTCGCAGCGTTTGAGTAATTTTACTGCGGCGGCGTCGCGTGTATCCATCTCTCTGTACAGCGCGCGTGCCTGAATCGTGCGTAAGCATCGATGTACTTGTGGAAGCATTAGCTGCCTGTGCTAAAAGTGTTGAATGTCTCGAAAGTAATATAATAATTATGTCTAACCAGTGCACGAAGACAGATTTTTAACTTATGTCTAAATATATATATAAACTTTTGGTTTTTGGTAATTGTCTGCAGCAACAACCAACCAGGTCAGCACAAAGTCTGCTTGCGCCGCTATCACCGATGGGGGAGAACAATTTCGAGGAAGTTTCGGAGCTGCTCGAAGGTCATAGTATCCAAGAAGATGCGGAAGTGCAGGTGGAGGAACGGGAAGAAGAACGAAACGATGATGAGACGGAGTCAAAGGCAGCGTTGAGGGCGCTCATAGCCGATACTGTAGATGATGATACGCAGGAAGACTTCCACGGTATGCACGAGGTAGAAGTCGACTTTGAAAGGCAGGAGGTGAGAGTATGGTGTATTTGCAAAAGTAAAATTATCTTTAAAATATAAAGTCTATCGTTCACTGTAGCCAAAACGCGTCGAATCGCGGCGCAGAACAATGTAGTCTCATTTATTTTGGATGCGTCGATCATAGAGGAATTAGTCAATTCTCATTTTGAATTGGCTCATTGGGGAATTTGCCATTTTCGCCACGCTTGGCAGGCAGGATGGCGAACGCAGTTGAGTTAAAAAAGTACTCGAAAGTCGCTGCTGCCCATCCTCCGGCTAACCTTATAGACATCTTTTACGACACCCATGGGATGAAATGGGGTGGTCCAATTCTTAGCCGGTACCACACGGTTTTGCATAGTATTAAAAAACATATTAAAAGTAGTGTTAATAAATATTATCTATCGTTCTTAGAGTCCACTGGAAGACGAAAACACTAACAGCATGGACCATGACGACAAGTCTGAAGACCATCCGCTAATAGTTATACCTTCCCACTACGCCAAACAACAAAACCAGATGAGGGTAAGTGTTGCCAATACGTAATATACTAACTTTTAAACTTTCGCGTTGCACGATAATATAAAGAAACGGAATTTCTTTGAAAAGTTTGACGTTTCTAGCAGGTTGCACCGATCGTGGTCACAAGCAGACTGATGCAGCGAGATCACTCCGTTTGTGAGGTAGATTTATGTTCATCCACCCCCGTTTTCCTTTATTTATGTTGAGTCGGAACACATTACTCTGTGTCCTTAAAAACTAACCGACTGCGAATAGCGAGATAGTATTATTTTACATAATATATCCTGTTTGTGTGTATGATCTACAGATAGTTGTGTGAGGTCTGTCTGAAACTGTGCCCACTATACAAATGTTAGTGCATAATCGTTTTCGTATAAAATAAATCGTGTAATTAGAGAACGCCAACCATAGGGTCTTCGGTTTGATGGTCTTTCAAATTATATCGATTTTAAATTATCATTTGACGATGACGTTACCATTTAAGCATTTGCAAGTAGGTAAATGCTGACTCAGTTTTACTGCAAAAAATGTTTTGTTCTTTCGCGATCGACCAATCTGCCTGGCGATTGACGTGTTGGAAACCCCCGGCCTGTGCATATAATATGACTAAATCCATATTGCAAATTTCTTGACAGATAACAACATGGACATTTGGGTTTTATAACACAGATGGTGTGGCACAATTCCGTGTGGTGCCGGCTCAGAATGCCACCACCCCATCTCCTCCCATGGGTGTCGTAAAAGTCGACTAAGGGATTAGCCGGAGGATGGGCAGCAGCGCCCTTCGAGTACATTAACAACTCAACTGCGATCGCCAACCCGCCTGCCAAGCGTGGCGATTATGGCAAAACCCCCCAATGAGCCCACAACACATCCATATCGGTGGTTGTGGTGATCTTTGGGGGAGGCCTGTGTCCAGCAGTGGACTTCATTCGGCCGAAATGATGAACACAGATGGAAAAAACGTGTAAGAAATAAACAAAAAAAATATATTTCTATCCTATATACTCAAATTTGTTTAGAATAAATACCTAAATCATAAGTGCACAATTATTAAGCACAGATTTATATAGTGGAATATAAAAGCATGCACGATAAATATATAAAATAAAATACTACTCTTAATTCGTTCGACGTTTCGAACACTCAGCGTCCGCAGTCACAAGGAGACTAAATAATAAAATAATTGTATGTGTTAGGGCTGCACGTTGCACGTATGTATATGGCACATATAGATGCTGCAATACATCTAAAAAAAAGTTTTCCATGTCTTGCAATATCATTGAAGTAACAGGACACCAAATTTCGAATCGATCACACCTGTGGAAGTTGCTCACATCCCTTCATTACCTGGAAAAGAGCTGATGATCTTCAAACGACCGAACAGATTTTCTTGAATCATAGCTGGGAATACTCTCGATCAAGTCACCTTTCAAACAAAAATAACGAAATCCAAATCGGTTTATCCGTTTGGGAGCTATGATGCGACAGTACACACATTAAACTTATAACACCCCCCTCTGTAAGCGTCGGGGTTTAAACTAAACTCTACAGCAGAAAAAGAGTTTTCTAGTGCATCAGTGAATCATGGTTTCAGGTATTATTATATAATGCTTGGCTTTTACTCTAGTCCAGTCGAATCCTCCGTTAAAGGACGTACAAATCAAGTTTCTAAAATTGATTATTATAATTGATTAGAATATGCTGTTATTATATAAGAGAGGTGTGTATTTTCAGGAGGACACGAGTTACCACAATATGGAACAAGAAAACTTACCATACCTTTCACCAAAATCGACGCAAGGGGTCTCCGAAATTGGTAAATTGTTTAAATTTATGGAATTATTAAGATTAAGAGCCTAGTGGTTGAACGCTTGCCTTCCATTCAGGAGGTTTGATTTCACCTCTGACTTTTCGAATTAATGTGCGGATCAGAATTCGATTATCACTTACGAAACCTGTACAACTAAGGGGGCTCCTAAATGTTCTCAATAGTGTGTGTAGTCCCCCAACCCGCACTAGGCTAGCGTAGTGGACTAAGGCCTAACCTTTCTCATCATAAGCAAATGCCCGTGGCCAGCAGCGGGACAGTAATAATGGGCTGATTATGTATGTATGTTATATTTAATTATGCTCCAACTGCGGTTACCGTCGTCTGTCCACAAAGAGATGGCGGGAGCGAGAGAAATATAGTAATGAAAGGTCATCTTGGGCACAAGGCTTAAACTTTGAAATCTATGGAGTAGGCACACAGAAACAGATTCAATCATATAATGTTCTATTAGTATCTGATTGAAATCCCGCCCTTATATCCAGTTAACGGATTATATTCTCAACATTCGTTGGACGCAAGCGGCATGTAACCGGTTGGTGTGGAAATCTGAGAGGCGTTTGTTCAGAAGTGAATGTCCTTTAGCTGAAATGGTGATAATAATACATTTTATTCACAACAAGCATTGCTTGCCTATCAGAAATATATCACAGTTAAATCTAACATTAATTATACAATAGTGTAAATGTATTTGTCGACAGACTTATTATCAGGCGACCTAGGACTCAGACCTCGCAAGGCGTGTAACTGCACGAAGTCACAATGTCTCAAGTTATACTGTGACTGTTTCGCGAACGGCGAGTTCTGCAACCGATGTAACTGCAACAACTGCCACAACAACCTAGAAAATGAAGAACTGAGGCAGAAGGCTATTAGGGCGTGTCTAGACAGAAACCCGAATGCTTTTAGGTAAGTTATCCACCAAATAAACCGTAAGTTCAAATATACAGGCACTTGTGAAAAGTATGGTTCGAAATTGTTGGTACTAAGATTCTTTACTATTTCCAATAGCCAGCAAGAAATATTGGATGTAAACAATTCTAGATAAAAAAGTGTTTTGTGTATCTTTCCAGGCCGAAAATCGGTAAATCCAAAACTGGGGGTCCGGAAATAATTAGAAGGCATAATAAAGGGTGTAACTGTAAAAGAAGTGGCTGTCTCAAGAACTACTGTGAATGTTATGAGGTAAGCACTTATTACTTACCAAGGTTTCTATAAGCTCTTCTGATCTCTGATCAATAAGGTTTCTTTCAAGGCTTATGTAAACTGATGATATGATTGGTTTATGAATTTATCATCCGATCACAAATTACCATCACATCAAATCTCACGAGATTTGATGGTAGTACAGGCCACATTGCTTGTAGAACTGATGGCCGTTGGGGCACAAAGGTTCTCGAATGGAGACCGCACACCGGAAAACGCAGCGTGGGACGACCTCCAACGAGGTGGACAGACGACCTGGTGAAGGTCGCTGGGAGTCGTTGGATGAGAGCGGCATGTGACCGCTCGTTGTGGAAATCTAAGGCCTTTGTTCAGCAGTGGACATCCTGTGGCTGATATGATGACAGACCAAAGAAATATTCGAATATTCTTCTAAAAAAAGGGGGCTATCTTTTATATCTGGAGATTTTACTAAAACTTTATGTACAAGCGCATTAATATGGTGGTGGTTCCCGAGTTGATGATTCATAGAGTCCTCGTCCAGGTTGCCAAATTGTTTTTTTGTGATATGTAATTTCTGGTGCGAGCCTACAATAAAACTGTTTTCTTTCTTTCATATACTTTACCAGATAGCCTAGGGAAGTGGATGTTGTGACTAAAGCTTCTTCGCGATGTTTTTTCAGGCAAAAATAGCGTGCACGGCCATGTGCAAGTGTGTAGGGTGCCGCAACGTGGAGGAGACGCTGGAGCGGCGGCGCGACGCCTTGCGGCTCCGGGACAAATTCACTGACCCCATGTTTAGACCGCCGCCTGTAGGACAAGTCAAGTATGTGTTAGAATGGATGAAGCTTAGTATGACGAATAAATGCAGATTCTTTATGGACAATCAAGAGTCAATGCTGCAATTTTGTGCAGCTGTGACCCTCTGGGAAGACATGGGGCATATCATCTGGGAATGGCTTATCCATCACCTGATATTTACCCGGCTCCAGGCAGGTATGATTGCGAGGTACCTGCAGGGTCTTCTCGATTTACCAGCGGAGGAGAAGTCAAGGGAATTTGGCAGCGCAATGGACCCAATAGGGTTGAAATGCGTTATGCTGAAGATGAGCCTTTAATTATACAATATATGGGAGAGGCCTTTGTTCAGCAATTGACGTCCTTCGGCAGATATGATGATAATGAAACATTCCGTATGGTGTCCGGATTTAGAATATAGCACCACTCCATCTTCCCTGGTTGACGTAAAAGGTGACTAAGCGACTCTAAACCCAAGGGATGGACAGCAACGTCCCTTCTGTGGGACAGTAGCCATACTGCGCTAAGCAGCCCGCAGCGGCATTGGCAAATTCCTCTCAAAATACGACACAGTTGGAAAGTGATATGAAGTCTGAAATTTCATTAATGTATGACATTTCAAACAAATTCATTCGAAGTTCTGGCGCGATTGAGTATCAAACTTACATCAAGTAGTTGATTCACTATTGGAGATATACAGCGGTCGATACGTGTAAAATAATATATTTTATGCGACTAGACACACTTTCTTTTATAAATGAATGAATATTTTTCTCCATACTAGAAATTGTATAATTTTCTGCTGTATTGGAAGAACAATTTACTGGCTATACAGTCCTTGCTTGTTCCGTGCGGCGAACCCAGGACCCATTAGGAGAATACCAAGCGTGCAGCTTATGCCCGTTGGGTACTTATGATATTATCACCTTCCAATAGGTCGTTATTCTGCATATTCTTATTTTTCTATTATGAGCATCTACTTAAATTTTGTCTTATCTCGTACACACATTCCGGCGCCGAGCTATGCGAGGGTTCGAATTTGGCAGTCTCAATATATTTTATAATTGCAGACAACCATGCAGCTTCATGACGTCGGAGGTGATAGAGGCGGTGTGCCAGTGCCTGCTGGCGGCGGCCGTGGAGAGCGGCGCGGGAGCGGAGGTCCGGCCCGAGCCCGACCCGCTGCGAGACGTCATCGAGGAGTTTGCGCGCTGCCTGCAGGACATCATCAGCGCCTCGCACCAGTCCACCTCGATCTCCGTGCTCGACGAGGTACGAATACACTAACACATTGTATTACTGGCAAATATTTAAGAGCTCCATATCGCTTTGATCTACATCAAAGAGGTCAAGTTTTTATTATTTGACCATAACACTATTTTATTAGACCATACCTCTATATAATAATATTGTTCACCAATTAATAAAGTTTTAACTGAACGTTCAACCTCTTATCATTATCCCTTAGTCGCCAATTTTGATCCCTACGGGAGATGATACGGTTTATTATTGATGTGTAATCGCGCTACAGCCAATTTAAAAGAAATCTAGACATTGACAAGGATATTTTGATTACAAAGTAAAAAAAACACTGTTAAACAGTGTTATTAGGATGCAACATGATTGGAGCGAGTTTATTACCTTTGTGTAACTGAATTCCTGATTCTCATATACTCTGTATGTAGTATGGACATGTTACATTGGGATGTTTTTCTTTTATTTCAGGGACAAGCATAGTATTCAATTGAACAGACATTGCCATTTGACAAAAGTGATATTATAATTGTGTCATAATGTGGCAAATCTAAGTACATAGCTTTGTCGTGACGTGGTATGATTCCATTTTGTAACGAGGATTTTACTTAAATTTATGTGATGAATAGGCAATACATAATTATTATGATGTTAAATAAATTATAATAACTAAATAGGTCACTTGTATCGCTTTGAGAAGACTGTTGTAAATAAACGACTTGCGATTTATTCATAAAATAAAATTATGCATGTTTACATAATCCATTTATATAATGGAATAAAAAATGTACATTATTATAAGTGATTCTCAGATTTTTATAAATTGTTTTTATAGACATGTACATAATGTTGATGTAAATAAAATATTTTACTAGTCCTAAGAATACCTTTGAAATAAGGTAGAAATAACTGTAAATAGAAATAATAAAATGCATTGTTTCTTTCTACAAAATGCCTTTTCATTTATCAGTGTATCCAGTAATTTAATATCCTTTATATTCTGACAATACGCTCTCTATTATCATATCAATACACTCCTATTAATAAAAAGCTATAAAGTTGTATAAACCTATTTATATATTTTGTTTGTACCTATTATAGTTTTTGACCATAATTTTCATTGCGACATTTGGTTTTGAAAGATACACCTAGGTTTGCTTATGAAAAAACTGCCGAGTTAAGCTCACAGTTTACTATATTAGTAGCTAGTTAAGATTGTATTTGTATATGAGTTTTATTTTACAATCTATATTAAATTATAGTCATTGTTCCGAGTATTGTGTACAATAAGGATTAAGACAACAAATTTTAGGTTATCGTTTATACGATTTTTTTTTGTATAGCAGTATCTTTTATGCACCTACACTTTTTAATGTCCACGATTATAGACCCATTTAAAGTAGTAGTACCGACCACAGATATACTCGTAATAGCAACAGAGTTCGAAAGTAACAAACTTCCGATATTCGCATTGTGAACAGCGATGGCGTCTATAAATAGCTCACAACAGCTATAAATATGGTGAGAGATCAGTCCGTTGCGCACGTGTGTGGGCACCGGTCGGTCTACCTGTGTGTTACACTATCTTACAATATGACCGCACGATATGAAGTGGAGATTTCCGAGAAACTCGGCAGGTGTGTTCGAACTTGATTAATAAATTCTGAAGATATTTAGTCTGTGTGGCGTATAAGTTGTAACAAACATTTAGTATATGAGTATATTTGCAGTGGGAATTCCGTTCTAAATTCATTTTACAAGACCGACTTATCCACTGAACTCGTAGCACGACAAAAGGTGCGATTTGGGGCACATTATGCCGTCGCACATCGGTCGGTGACGACGCCAATGTTGAGAGAAATACATGTCGTTATGTACTAACTCTCCTTTGACGAAAATGCTTGTAGAAATTATGATGATTTGGTGTGTATGGTAACATTAAATGTAGTGATATGATCTTTATTTAAGCAAGTAGGTTCAAAACACTTTTACTCGTTAATAAATTTAGATGAAGCCCGGCATTTCCTACTGACTCCCTCTGAGAAGAAACGCTGAAACAAACTCAAACTTGGCTAACTTTGAGTTTGTTAACTAGTGTTACTATTTGTAGCTGAACATTATATGGTGATTCTATTACAGCGTGGCAATAACGCAAGTAACTTTCATGCATGCTGCATAATAGTCACATGTAGTTGTATGATGGAAACTGCTACGCAAATTGTATGTAATCAAATTTAGAACTCGCTTAAAAGTAGTTGCTATTTGCACAAGCATGCGCACCGGAAAAGTACGCGTGCTATTCACAGTTAAAATCGGGCTAATGCGTACTTTAGTTAGACCTTTTTCATGATTACGAGTACTCGGTGCCATTTCAACTTTGGGTTCGGTTTATAGCGTTCTGGATAAATGCCGTCACACAGCTATAATATAGATATAATATATTATAGCTTTTACATTTACTACTAATAGTAACAGTACTACTACAAGTAGTAGTAAAAATCTATATATATATAAAAAAATGTTCGTTTGTTCAAAATAACAAATCTAAAGTTCTTTACCGATCGTTATGAAATGTTTACACATCATATTCATATACGCGCATGTTTTTATTATATCAGAAGACTCATAATCTATATCTTAATATATATAAATTACGTGTCACGTTGTTTCTCCGCTATGAACTCCTAAACTACTGAACCGATTTTAATAAAATTTTGCACTTTGTGTGCAGTTTTATCCAACTTAAAAGATAGGATAGTTTATATCTCATTTTATAATCGCAATATTATTTTATCGCGAATTATTTGTTTATTATCTGACAAAGAGTCATAATTATCACGGTTGATGCAGTGGCTGACACAGTCGACTGCTGCGCTCCGGGTCGTGGGTTCGATTCCCGCACGGAAATATTTGTATGATCTGCAGGTAGTTGTTCCGGATCTGGGTGTATTGTGTGTGGAATTCATGTCTGTAAATGCACCCACGACACAGGAGAAATCCTAGTGCGGAGCAAAGTTTTAAAAAAATGGCGGTATAAGGTAATTAGTTGACTGGATTGAGTAAGTATCCAATATATGACGCTATGTTAAAAGTACAAACGTTTTATGTAAGCTACAATTTATTAGTATAACCGGCCACATGTTGCAGAGGCCAAAGTATAAGTTTAAGATAGGATAGTTTATATCTCAATTTATAATCGCAATGTTATTTTATTGCGAATTATTTGTTTATTATCTGACAAGAGGATGGGCAGCAGCGTCCTTCAAGTACATTAACAACTCAACTGCGATCGCCAACCCGTCTGCCAAGCGTGGCGATTATGGCAAAACCCCCCAATGAGCCCACAACACACCCATATCGATCGTTGTGGTTATCTTTGGGGGAGGCCTGTGTCCAGCAGTGGACTTCATTCGGTTGAAATGATGAATGAATGATGATTATCTGACAGTCATTATTATCTGCTAGTTCGATAATATTCAAACAGATGGCGGTATAAAGTAATTAGCTGACTGGATTGATTGGACCCGGTAGGTGTCACTTAGGCGTGTTCATAACGATTATATATTGATAATGCGTTATATCGACGCGTGATTTAAAAATCACCTATTACTTTTGACGTTATAATATATTAGTATGATAACGTCAAAAGTAATAGGTGATTTATTTATTTAGTATGATATTAATTACTTCGTCGAGCGCTGTGGTTTTGTTACCGTCGCGGTCTACAGCAAAGAAATAGTTCCACATTTGTCCTCTTCGAGACATTTTAAATTAATATAACTCTTATTTACGTAAATTTGTTTTTTACGTGTTAAACATGTTAATTTTTATTAACACTAAACTGAAATACTTATATTTAAAGTTTCATAACACAAACTTATTAACTTCAAAGTTCATAACTAAATAATATCAAAATTTCAAAACTATCACGCAATCGCTCGCAATCTCCCGTAAAATACAACGTATGACGTCAAGCGAGTCGTCCGCACTGATTTTGTTCGAATATAATGGTAGATCAAAACGACTGTCGAATAAAAATAATTATATTAGGTCCTCAAATTATTTATTAGTTTCGACTAAATATTGATAAGAATCTAGCTCTTATAACTATGTCAAGAAAGCACAATTTTGCATGTGCCATCTTATGAAATATGTTACGTCGGGGAAGCTGTGGTCGTGTAGTAATAAAAAAAATAGGGCAACACAAGTAACCGTTACCTGGTTTAATAAATAATAGTTGATATGATTATTTTAAAATAATCGATTATTTATTCAGCTACCTAATATAACGAACACTCCTAGTGTCACTGCAATAGGTTTTGCATGTACCTGCCCGTGCGAAGCAGGGACGGGAGCTAGTATATAAAAAAAGGTGTAGTCACGATCAGTATACTATTGTAGTCTTTGGTCACGATAGACGGCAACCGTACACAAGCATGACGCATGCATCAGCATCACTTAGTTCAACCATATCGAAGGGACCCGAGTTCGACATACATACACCCACATAATCAGTAACTATATAGCGACGAACTCAAGGGTTAGGCACAGATGCATTGTTGTACATTAACACTTCGCTGATGTAGGTAATTTTATATTATTTAATTCAATTTTATAATGCAAAACAATTCCTTGTAGATACTTAGTAGCAGCTAAAGATCTGAAGGCTGGTGAGAAAATCCTCTCAGATGAGCCGTTCGTTCTGGGTCCGAACAGCGACACATCGCTCGTATGCTTTAACTGCTATGTACCTTTAATGAGCAAGTTCATGGTGTGTAAGCAATGTGCGGTGGCTCCGATGTGTCCGGGGGAAGGGTGCCCCGAAAATCTTCACAAGAGTAAGTAATTCGAAGTAGCTGGTACTGTATCATTGTTTTTTACCGACATTGTTTAGAGAGGCGTCGAAAAGACTACTGTTATATAAAGATAAATTTTTCAATAGCATTACTGCAGCGTAAACACAGCGACTGCAGCCCAGCTGTGCTAGAAAAGCTCGGTACCTGCATGTCAGTTAGCTACAGCATTGCAGTTGGGGTATAGTCCGTCTGTGTGTAAAAAACAAAAGAGCAGTATGTGGGTCTGTAAACAGGGTAACAGGTCATCATGCTTCTTTTTCAGAATGGCACAGCGACAGGGAATGCGACTTCTTCAGGAATGTCAAATTAATTAATGGTTTACATACCATGACGATGGTCCAAAATGTGGGATCACTGTTGGCCTTTCGCGCTTATATGAAGAGAACGGACGATGCCCAAGCTTGGAAAGAGTTCATGCAACTCGAAACACATTTGAACCAAAGGAAGGGTACCAGCGTTTGGCAGTCTTGTGAAAACACTGTGAAGGTGGGAAACTAACATAACTTAAGATATAGGTTCTGCCTAGTGCTAAGACGTTGATATTTTATGTTATGGTTAAAATATAGGACGACTAAGAGATATAGTAACCTGAAATGAGATATAGTAAATGAAAATAGGCCATTATTATCATACTAAATATGTTAAATGCACTTTGATCAGTTTCATCGCAACAGTCTCAACGTACCTTATTTAAAGTCACGAGCCGTCAATACCGTCATAGTTGGGTTAGTGGTAAATTTGGTATTTCAGTTCATCCAATCACTGATAATAATCGACGAGACCCTAGAAGCGGATTTGATCCAGAAGATTTGTGCTGCTATAGACGTTAATAGTTTCGAAGTGCGTGGGCCGCCTGTCCCTGCTATTGGCTGCGCCGAAGTGTTACGAGGGGTGTATCTGAAAGCTGCTCTGTTAGCTCACGATTGTGTGGGTAATACGCACATGTCTATAAATGACAATAATATGTTGGTATGTCATGCGAGCACTGATATTAAAAAGGGAGATATCATTTATTATAATTACACGGATCCTTTAAAGGTAAGTAGACGTCAACGTTTAAACTAATAGCGGTGGACCACTTTGTGTTTTCTTTAGTTTCTCTTCCACGCTGTTCAGGTAGACTGGTGATTGCAGTACGATTTTCATGATATTTTCAGCGTTGTCATTATGAATATTTAAGTTGAACACTGCTTTCTCTTTAGGGTACGTCCATTCGCCAACAGCATTTAATGATTGGCAAATACTTCAAATGCACTTGCAGCCGATGTTCGGATATTACAGAGATAGGCACTTATATGAGTTCTGCTATTTGTTCCGAGTGCAAGACTGGCTATGTCTCTCAAATTAAAGAACACTGGATCTGCAACAACTGCAAGAAAACGTTTGCGGATACTAATATTGGTCATAAGGTACGATGCTGTACCGATAAGTTCGGAGTCATAAGTAAGTAAAAGTTGGTTTTATGAAGTTTATGAAGACGTTACGACACCTGGATAGACTATACTTAGATCAATAAAAGGGATAACGCTATGACGCTAGCCTAAAGAGCCCCTCGCGCTCGCTGGTGTTGCTGCTTTTATTCTAGGGTAACTAGCAAGTTGTGCCATGTCTTTCTCACCATTTGACAGTCATGAGGACTTTGCTATAATAGTCACTGGCAGATTGTAACATCGGCATATAAGTAAGTTTGGGAAAGCGGCAGTGTGAGATATCGTGAATTTTTTTTTTAATTGGTGTCCAGTTGCAATTCTACAGGAACTGGAAAACGGGGAAGAACGAAGGGGTATGACTTTGACTACTACCGGCTAAAACCACTGGAGCGGTCATCTTCGGCACCGAAGAGGAGCTCCAGGTCCTCGTAAGATCACACTAGAGCGCGCACACACGCCCATCGGTGCCACGCCTTTAGGTACATCTCGGAAGGGATGACAGTAAAGCGGTCACCGCCTCTAGCGGAGGCCAGGTGGCTATAAAAAGGCAGCCCCTCAGGCACTTCTCGGGGAGGATTGTAAAGGATCCCCCGCAAGCCTCGCTGTACGCTATGCTGCGCACACGGCGGCACGTGACCACGTGCACGCCACCGTCTTCCCGGGGGTCACTCGGTGTGAGCACGCAGACTCCCCAATCTGCGCGCCCGCGATATCCGAGGAGATATCGTGTACCTACTCATCCCTTGTATAAAAATTGTATGATAACATCCCCTCTATCTTTCTCTTAAAATACTCTCCTAGAAACCATTTTAACCCAACGTATTTTTGTAGATAAAAAAGATGAAAAGGAATTAGAAGAATACATCAGAAACGTGTCCCTGGTACTTGCTCCCAACCATTATTTGCTTCTGGAGGCTAAACAACGCCTGGCGGGTGTTCTTAGAGACACCATTAACAGGGAACCCCGCCCCACCAAGAAATTGATGAGACGTAAAAAGGAATTGTGCGAGCAAATACTTCCCGTGCTTGAAACACTTTGTCCAGGGATATCAAGGGCTAAAGGTTTGTATTCGGAAAGCTGAAACCAGATATAATAGCGCAAACTCGGAGAGTCATATATCAGCAGGGGACTGAGTTGATTGATTAAGAGGCGTGTATGCTAACTAATGATAACCATTTTAGTAACATTACATATTCAAAATACAATTTATTTCAGCAATCACACTATACGAATTGCATGCTGCAATGGTCCAGTTAGCAAAAAAACAATTTGACGGACGTGAAATCACAGGATCAGCTTATTTGGTGAGAAGGCAAAAAATAATGTATTAAATTGCGCAAGTATTCCCAAATGGAAATCCTTTACGTAGATCGCTTTTTGATTAAATTGCAGGGTGAATTAATGTTAGCTGAGAAATATTTGAAACGAGCTTTACAAATGCTATTTATCGAGCCAGGCAATTCTCCAGAAGGTGAACTTTGCGCCAAGGCCCTTGAGGAGTACAGAGCTTTGAAGGCCACAATGAGCAGTGTGCTAGACGCAATACATGCCGAGGGAAAAACTTATGTTTGTTCAGCAGAAGAAGTTGGATCTTAAAAGCACAATGACTATATTTTTTATAATGTTGAATATAATTTTTACTAGGTACCCTGAACTGTCCCCTCCCTACCCTATTCTTAGAATCAGTTTTCGAAATAATCTTCGTTTAAGAATGTGTAGCAAATAGATAGCTAAGGATCTAGATAGAAAGTGTTGGATCTAGATAGAAAGTGTTATGGCATCATATCCGGGCGATTACACTTTTTTGAAGTTTTATGTGTATTCGATGTTAGACCTGCATTGCGGAATCACATCAGAGCAATGTGTCGACGTGATTTTGCACAGACATCGGAAGCTTGGGTACATATTCCCAATGGAAATGCGTTAATAATATTAAAAAAATTGTCTTTCTGCCAAATATATCTGTTTGATACATTTATACAGCTAAACACACCGACATGTTTACCTTAGGAGCCAATTATAATTAAAAATCTGAATCAACAATGAACATAATAACAACATAGTTTAAATTCAAGTGAGCATTTAAAAAAATAAAAGTTCAAAAATATAATGAATCATATTCATCTAGTGACATCCTTTATAAAATCAAGTATGGCAAATAAAACTTGACTACTAATAGGTATGAGAAATATCTTCACGCTTTATGTAATTTACGGCCGAATACTGAAACGCCACTTAATATTAAGTTCCGCTTTAAATTCGAGGACCCCGTTTCGGTAGGAGACCGGGCAGTTAAAATAGTTAAAGCGGGAATATTAAGTGGTGTTTCTATATTCGGCCGTTAGTTAGATAATTGTATTTATGACTTCCAAAAGACAGACCGTAATCTAAACCAACCTAAAATAAAAGTTAAGTATTAACAACCAAATAATACTATAAAACAAGAGCAGTGATGGCATAGTGGTTAAAAGTTTCACTTTCGTTGACATTTGCATGTTGCACTTTTCGTTTCACAGTTCGATTCCCGGCCGCACCTCTGACTTTTCGGATTCATGTGCGGATCAGATTGGTTATCACTTGTGTTAACGGTGAAGGAAACATCGTGAGGAAAAATGCACACCTGAGCCCAAGGCCAAGCCCAGCCTTTCTCATCGTGAGAAAAAGCCCATGCCCAGCGGCGGGACAGTAATGGGCTGATTATGTAGACTATAACAGACTATAAAATTAACATAACCTATGTGTGTGTTCAACAATCAAAGTCAAAGCCAAAGTATTTATTTCTTCTTCTTATTCTCTTAGATTATGGCTTCTGTAGGTTATCTTCCACAATTTCGCCAATGTCAAGTTTAAGGCAACGTCGTACGGTATTTAGATGAATAAATCTTTACATATTCATAAAATATTTCTCAAAAATGAAAAAAAATCTAAAAAATATGTCGGCAACGTCGTACGGTTTAATTGTTTTCGTTTTTATTTCAAATAAACCAAATACTTCTATTGGCACATATCAAACGTCAGAATCTAAGTTGCACGGTTCCAAATAGTTGATCTCGTGGAGAACATCCAGCAAGAAACTCCATGGATACTCTTTTAAAATAATTGAAATTACAATGGTGATTGATACAAATTATTGTAAAACATACCGAGAAAAATGTAGGACATTGTGTAAAGATGGAACATACCACAATAATATAATAATAATAAATTATTTGCCGTGGCAGTTAGAGGCTGACCAGTCCCAGCAGACGGCACCCGTTCACGAGCATGACGCATGCATCAGCATCGCTTAGCTCAACCATATTGTAGGGAACCGAACGATCCGATACACAACGCCACCACCAGCAAGATATTTTAGTGAGCATGACAGACCAATACAGCCAGGCAAAAGACAATCAATATTAGTACTAAAAATAACATCAATGGCTACATGATTCTCACACATTTACAGTTTCGTACGAATATTATAAATTAATGTTACAAGAACAATAATTTCAAAAAAAAAACTCAAAAACTCAATTTTTTTATTTCATATAGGCCCTAATAGGCTCTTACGAAAAGTCAAGCTAAGTGCAATTAATAGTTAATGTCATAATATATATAAAAAACAACATTTATAGAAATGAAATTTTAAATGAATTCGTTCAAGATAATGTAAAGTTATTAAATATTACTTCTATTATTAAGAACATAAAAATTATGTAATTTCAACTGAGTCAAGTCAAATTTCAAGGTGTAAATATTTAAGTAAATAACATAAAAAATGCAATTTTAAAAAAATGAGTCATGTCAACTTATTTTACATTAATAATATAATAAATTCCAATGTTTAAATATTAAACCCTTGAGTGCAAGCTAAAACACTTGCAATCACATCAAATATAAGATGTTTTAAAATAAATTATACAGCGCCAGAGGATCGCAGTGTGCAGAAGGGAATCGTATGCCAGACATCTTTATCATCGATAATAGTAACAGATATGAAAATTGACAATATAAATTAAATAAAAATTATTTACTAATTAGATCAATAAATTTATGACTTCGGGTGAGATTCACAAACCGCATTCTAGGCTATTATGATAAGCAAAGACGTTCACGTTGGGATCCAAACGGCATACGATTCTTTTCTTCAAAAAAGTGTGTCAGCGCAAAGCTTGATTGGCCGATGCCACGATACGAGCTCCCTTTCCAACGATTTTGTGCATCGCATATAGCATAGTTATGGTTATATAGGGTGTCGAGCTTGACGTGTAGCCGTGTGTACGTGGATATTCGAGATGATCTTCGTCTTGCCCATGTTTATTTAAAGGCCAACTTTTTTGGGGGCTCTTCTGAGGTCCGCTACGGTCAGCCAATGTCACTGTATCGTCAGCAAACCGAAGGTGAGTGATGTATTCGCCCGGTCCAGTCCAGGACCTTGAAAACCTCTTCCAGTGCGGCGTGGAAATGTTTTGGAGAGATCATGTAGCCCTGTCTGATTTTGACTTGGCACCGCTGGAGAAACTGTAATACAGCTCGGGTATCGATTGAATCAAAGGCTTTCTTGTAGCCTACAAACGCTAAGCAAAGAGGCAGGTTATACTCTTAGTCTTCTGTATAACCTGCCATGGCGTTTGTACGTGGTGTACGGTACCGAAGCCTTTTCGGGAAACCGGGTTGTTTGGGAGGCTAGGAGTCACCAAACCTGAGCGCGAGAGATTTTCTAATTATCGCTAATTCATGTTTCTTTGGATTGATATTAGTTACTCTTTAATTTGAACTTTTGGTATTCACTGAGTTACATTTTTTTAATGGTTTTTATATTTCCTTTATTTACTTAACTAACATATTAATTACATTTTTAAATATATATATATAAAGCAAAAACAAAAACACATACATTTAAAAATATAAAAAATAGTGACCAACCGGCAACGGGCACAGGGTCCAAGCTACCGGTGGTTAGGGCTCCAGAGAAAGGAACCTCCTCACTATGCGTGCCGTGTCAAGGAGAACTGCTTTCTGTAGCAAGCCCTTGATCCAACCACCTAACGAGAGCCTCTTTAGATGTTGGTCGAGGCTCTTGGCTATGAGGCCATTGGCTGTAACAACTATCGGCACAATAATTGCAGAGTCTACATCCCACATGTCGACAATCTCGTGTGCCAAGTCAAGATACTTAATCTGTTTATCTTTCTCGGCTTTCACGAGATTCTCGTCATGCGGGATAGTAACATCAACAATAATTGTGCGGCGCTCTAATCGATCTATCACCACTATATCAGGCTTATTGGCCACAATAGTCCTATCAGTGATGATAGATCGATCCCAGTACAACGTGACATGACCATTTTCAAGAACTGGGTCGGGCACATACCTGTAATACGGTACCTCAGATTCCACAAGGTTGTATTTTAGAGCAAGTTGCTGATGGATGATCCTGGCCACTTGGTTATGCCTGTGCAAGTATTCGCCGTTAGCAAGACGAGAACAACCAGAAATTATATGTCTAAGTGATTCACCAGGACAGTGACATGCCCGACAGATGTCAACGGTGCCATCCTTAACAATATATTTCCGGTAGTTGTTCGTCATGATAACTTCGTCCATAATTGCACAAACAAAACCTTCGGTTTCTCCGAATAAGTCACCGAAGCGTAGCCAGGACACGGACGCTTGCAAGTCCACATCAGGACCATGAAGAACCCGATAATAGCGTCCGTGTAGCTCCTTGCTCTGCCATACCTCCATGCGGTCGTTGGTACTAAGTACGGCAGGTTTGCGCCAGTTCTCCTTAGCCAAACCGAGCGGGGTTAGTCCTTTGTCTACTGCGACTACATCTCGGTGCATCCCCCCTTCGGCACGGAGGAAATAATCCCTGAGGCGGCACACCTCACGGTTGTGTAGAGTCTTAGCATTTAAAAAGCCTCGACCTCCACACTTCCGTGGGATGTACAGCCTCATTACCGAAGACCGAGGATGATGCATCCGACTTGCAGTCAACAGTGTACGGACCTTCCTATCCAGGGCATCAAGTTCCGTCTGAGTCCACTTGAGTATGCCAAAGGAGTACATCAAAACTGGCATGACCCAACCGTTGAAAGCGCGAACCTTATTGCCACCTGACAAAAGACTTTGAAGGACTTTTCTCAGGCGGCCAAAGAACCGCTCTTTCAACAATTGTTTCATGTCAGCTTCTTTGATGCCCAAAGCCTCCGACATACCCAAGTATTTATATGATTCCGCTGCGGAGAGTGATCTAAGGTAAATAGAATCCGAGAGTTGAACTCCCTCAGATTCCATTATCTCGCCTCGTTTTACATGCATGACCGCACATTTATCCCTGCCAAATTCCATCCTAATACAGTTACTGAAAGTTTCAGTTACTTTTAGTAACTTTATTAGTTGCAATTGACTGGGAGCAAACAGTTTCAGGTCATCCATGTAAAACAGGTGGGATAATACCTTACTTCCTCTCCGCAGCGGGAAGCCTAGCCTTGACCCCTCTAGCAATGTGCTGAGAGGGTTCAAGGCCAGACAAAACCACAGGGGGCTCAGACTGTCGCCCTGAAATATTCCCCGCTCAATTTTTATCGTTTCACCGTTCCCCTGAATCTGTCGACATCCTGGATATCGAAGGACCGTCCTCCATTGCCCCATACATGACAACAAGAAAGTGCGTAAAGTTGTATTTATTTTATACAACTCTAGCACTCTCATGAGCCATGTATGCGGCACCGAGTCATAGGCCTTCTTATAATCTATCCAGCATGTCGACAGATTCTTTCGGGAGCGACGAACCTGCTGGCTAATGGTCATGTCAATGAGGAGCAGCTCCTTAGTGCCGCGGGACCCATTCCTACATCCATTTTGAGAGACAGACATGATGATATTCTTGTCAATATGATTAGTCATTTTCTCTCTCAAAATGGATGTAAGCAGTTTATAGGCCGTTGGTAAACATGCAATCGGCCTATAGTTTTTGGGTTCCGCTGCACTACCTGATTTGTGGAGCAGGTGGGTAACTCCTGTCGTAAAGAACTGAGGCAGCGACCCAGCCTCTAAGGCTGACTGAAACTGGGATGCCAAGCGAGCATGAGAACTTCGTAACCATTTAATCCAAAAAATGTGCAGTCCGTCCGGTCCCGGGGATTTCCAATTCGGCATCGGACGGGCTGCACTGGCCACGTCTTGGGGAGAAATCATGATTTCTCCCATCTCTTGTATAGATTCACACGCTCTCTCGACGTCCCGTATCCAGTCGCCCTCGGTGTGGTTGACGGGCATCGACCAGATGCTGCGCCAGTACTCACTCATGACGTCATCATCTGGTCGACATACGTCACCCACACTTTGGTCAGATCGCTCCCAAGATCTGTATACCCACCTTTGATCGCTTTGGAACATGCGATTCTGGTAAAATCGTTCCACCCGCCTCTTATACCGACGAATACGACTCGCCCATGCATAAACTTTTTGCTTCAGGAAATCGATGCGCTCTGTGACACGGGACATATATTCTTGAGGGCTGATCCCAGTCCCCGAAAATGCCCGTCTCACAAAGCGCATTACTCTAGGTCGAGTATTACCATCCCTGAAGCATATTAATTTAGCAATGAGTACCCTGGCCTCGCCGATACGACGCTCAATCCTGCACTGCCAAGCTGGTACGGCGGATTTTGGTTGTGTAGCTCTGTTACTGTTTTGAAATTTTACGCGAGCTACACGACATGCCGCTACAGCTGCGCAATACAAGATTGAGTGAGTATCGCCGAGGGTTTCGCTGCTTTCAAAATAGCTAGAAAGCAGCGAATCCAGGGCACACACCAACGCCCTATTTTTGTTATGCATGGGCAAACGTGGTAGTCGCGGTCTAAGTTCGGCGGGTGTGGCACGATAATCCCGAATCGCATCCTCCAATGCGCTCCTCAATTCATCGTTATATTGGGTACTTACATTTATAGTTGTGTCATCATCCTCCTTTTGGTCGCAGTCGGACCGCAACAGAACTTCACCAGACACATGCGGTTGTATCGCGGTCCGAGATGGGGAAGGAATGACACAACTATTCTGCATTTCCGAGCGTAGCCGATCAAGTGTTGAGTCATCCAACCGGTGATTACGTTGGATGACACGCACCTGATCCGACAATCGTTGTGCCGAAACGTTGATGGTTGGTTCAAGTTCCTGAAACAGAGTCAGCATCCTACCACGGTACGCAGTGAGGTTAGTTCCCCCCTCAGTAGACCCATAAAATGCGCGCATGACGTTCTCATTTATTTCTTTAGTCCACTTCATGCGCTGCACATAACCACCGGCAGCGGGAACCCGGTTCGGGGCCGGTTGGTCCCTAGGCTCCAAGCGTATCGGTGGCCGGGGTCTCCCCTGCCAACGTACAGGTGTTGGCGACGTCGGCGGGGAGTAAAACTCGTCGCTCGAGCTCGACGCGGCTGCAGCCGCCAGCGTCACTGGTGATTCAGGATCTGGCGGCTGCGAGGCGGAGCTGGGCGACGAGTCCGGGGGTGGTGGGTGTGCTTTATTCCTGGCTCTTGTCAACATTTCAAGATATTATTTGCATTATTTCTGTTTTTCCATTTTGGTATTGGCATTGTATGACAACCGCTGTCATCCTTGTGTTTTATGTTTTGTTTGTTTCTGGTATTTCTTCAATATTATCATTTTTATATAGGATGGAGGTTTTCGTACTTATTTCTTAATATAATTGGTGTTTTTCGGTCTATTGGTACTTTAGTTATATTTTTATTATATATTTATATGCCGATTAAAAAATTGTTGACTTTTAGTTCCAGTGTTGCCAGTTTTTTAAAATATATTTTTTATAAATTATTATAAGCTTAAATAACTAGACTTTCATTTTTTATTTACTACAATGTTTCTGAACTAATGAATAGGTGTCAAATGAAATGTCAGTGTGTAGTGCTATTTGATTTGTGCGAAATCTCGACAAGTGGTTATATTCTTTTTCTCGACAATTTATTATTATATACTATTTTAGTTGGTATATAACTACCAGAGCGCACTTTAAACTTTATAAATAAAGATATAAAATCTTGTGTATACAAAAAAATCTTATCATCATACCGCTAATCGTAAGTGTTCACTTGGATTTGTGGAGGTAAATGTTCTGTAAATATAAGTTAAGGCTTCTAGTTTTTTTTTTATTATTTCTATTCTTTCAACCTGTGCTATTTCCGCAGTCCAGCTATGGCAGATCAGTCGTCAGTTTTGGCTTTGGTTATACTAGCAGTTGGAGTCACAGTACACTTCTCCTTGCACAAAGTTGAGGAGGGCCATGTAGGAGTGTATTACCGCGTAAGTAACATCGATACATGTAGTATGCATAAGGTTAATAACTCATGAAGTGTACTGTTCAAGTAAGGTAGAGAAAATATAGAAAATAAAGTTGGCATTGTGCCAGGCCAGTACAAGAATCTTAAGCATGAGCATCGGCTCGCGCATTCACACACCTCTGTTCATTGACCTGGAAGGCTAAATGACAGGTATGCATCAACAGCTATACAAATATCAATTTCTGCTGTGGTTCTAAAATCGGTCTTATATTCTTACAAGCTGTTACCAGTGACTTAATCCTAAATGAATGAATGAATATTCAAACCCTCGCCGGATTTATAATAAGTATCCTATATCCTATTCCATGACATAATCTACATCTATGCCAAATTTCATTACAATGAAGCCTCAAACATTCAAACTTTCACAGTTATAATAGTACTAAGATTTATAAATGATTATGGGAAAGGACATCTCAAAGAGTTCTTAAATATTAATTGTTATTTCAGTATTTGGCAGTATGTTACATATGTTGTATGTAGAATGAAACAAACTCATGAATTGCAAATTGGTTCACAGTAAATCTATCTTTTTTTCATGCCTGTGTTGAAGATAATGCTATTGACAGTTTAAATATTTTACATTCCAATGTAATAAGGATAAATAACTAACAGATAAAAACAAGCTAATGTATATTGGTGAATAATCATCACTAATTACCCTGTTATAATTTTTGTGAATGTTTTTCTTTATTGCAGGGTGGAGCATTGCTTCCAGTGACCAGCCAGCCTGGCTTTCACATGATGATCCCACTGTTGACATCATATAAAGCTATACAGGTACAGATATAATACATATGTAGTCAATGTAGAAATAATGATTGGCCACCAAACCAAACCACCAAAGTGGCTTATCTATCAGTTAAATATGGGATGTCAGTTATACGGGTTTCAGAATTCATTATTGATCTCAATAGATTATACCTACCTTGTCTGTGGACTGCAAATATATGAAGAGGTAATGATGACAAGATAAAATCAACAAATAGGATGTTACTAAGTTTCATCAAAGATTTGTCAGAGTATCACTACAAAATAGAAGGGCACTACCCTTTACCCTTTTTTTCTATTTAAATTGATCTAAATATATATGTATGAAGCGGTTGTAAGTTCATAAGATCATAAAGCCACTTAGCAAATAAGTTGTTAATTGAAGTGTTGAACACTACTTTTACATTCGAGAGGTTTTCTATATTCAATTGTGTAATTTTTCTAGACTACACTTCAAACTGATGAGGTAAAGAATGTGCCGTGTGGCACAAGTGGTGGTGTCATGATATACTTTGAGCGAATTGAAGTTGTGAACAAATTGGAGCCGGTCAGTGGTTGGTATTCTTGTTTATAGTAATTAATAGTGCCTCTTCCTTGCTTACTTCTTAAGGAGTTATTTGCATAAAGCACATGAAAAAAGTCCATAAACTTAATACATATGGATAGCAATTAAAAAAAGAAAAAGGTGTGTGAGTGTGAAAGAATCTAACTGTGAACAAAGAAAGTTATTTAAAAATAAAAATGTTTTCAGTGCTAGATATGGTGCGTAACTTCACAGCAGACTATGACAAAACACTCATATTTAACAAGGTGCATCATGAACTGAACCAGTTCTGCAGTGCTCACACATTACATGAAGTTTACATTGATCTGTTTGATCAAATTGACGAGAATTTACGAACAGTAAGTGCAACCCCATAACATTACATTAAAGAAATAAAATGGCTTATAGTCAAAAGAAACCCTTTTCTGTTAGAAAAATATTATACTGTAATTTGGTTCCACTCATGGACTGTCATTATCCTAAGCTATATTTTCCTTCCTGACTTTATCCATGTTGTGACTGACTATCACCATAATATTATGTATTACATTATTATTGATGATGTTTCCATAGGCACTACAACAGGATTTGAATGAAATGGCACCAGGGCTGAGGGTGCAAGCAGTCAGAGTAACTAAACCAAAGATACCAGAGACTATCCGCAAGAACTATGAGCTTATGGAAGCAGAGAAATCAAAACTTCTTATTGCTGCACAACATCAGAAGGTGAAGATGTTTATTTGGCGGCTTGCTTTCTAACAATTAATAATTTATAGTGTGCCGTCATAAATTAGCATTATGTATATCAATGAAGTTTCTGGGACCGACTTTTCCGAACCATGCATTTAACTGTTTTATTAATAAAGTAATCAATATTAACCTTATTTACAATATATATACACATTAAAACTAATGAGACTACATATTACAAGATATTATATACTATAAGAAATAAATATCTATATACAAATAAGGTATCTGCAAATATTTATATCAATTAATATAAATTATAGATACTAAAAATATTACTTCATCTATAGGTAGTAGAAAAAGAGGCAGAAACAGCACGACGAAAGGCCATTATCGAAGCTGAGAAGGAGGCTCAGGTTGCGAAAATTCAATATGAACAGAAAATCATGGAGAAAGAGTCTTTGCAGAAGATAGAACTTATTGAAGACAGTATTCACAAAGCCAAACAGCAAACCAAAGCAGAGGCGGACTACTATCATCTGAAGAAACAGGCAGAAGCTAACAAATTACTGTTAACACGAGAATATTTAGAATTAAAGAGATATGAGGCTCTAGCACTAAACAATAAGATATACTTTGGTAGTGATATTCCTAGTATGTTCTTGCAGGCTAATGTTGGTGATAGTATTCCCATACCTAAGGGTGTCCAAGTTGAATGAGTGTTAATTACTCTGACACATCTGCTAGTCATTTAATAGGCGTCGCGTCACGCCTGTGCCCGGTAATATTTTACCAACCAATATTGGTTAAGACTCTTGGTCACTGTACAGATTATGATGCAGTCTCGATGGCAGTAGTGAATCCCTTCATCCAGTGTGCGTTTTTAGAACCAGTTATGCAATACAACATTTTTCCATTCGTAAACAAAACTATCCTTTTTCGATTTAGGAATTGGTCATAATACCCTTATGAACTATGAAGTAAAATTATTGTTTCAAATGTAGAGGACATTTACGTTTTTTGACGTATGTGAATCAGTCCGTAAGACTAGCATAATTGCGATGGTACTTTCATGTTTGCAAGCCTAACTAGCTAGGCTTACTTTTAAGTGTACTGAAGTGCTTTTTAGTGGCAAGTTCAAAACAATCTAGTGTAGAGAATCAAAAGCTTTTACTTTGAATCTTGAATGCATGTGTACATGGCATACCTGTCTATATACTTCTGTATTACCTTGAAATATTACATATTTCATTGTCTTGAAATAATACATATTTCAAGATCCCCAATCTAATTGCAGTACATTATAACTTTGTGTAAAAATGCAATTCTGTTTATTTAATTGTGATATCTACTGTTTAGAGTATTTTAAAAAGACACTAGACTGTAGTACTTTGTGAACAAATAAGGCATCCTTTATACTTTATGAATTGCATCACATTGGCTGCACTCAGTTTTTTTGACTGATATTAATTTGGTATTTAATGTAAATAGCTTTTTTAAATGTGTAATAAAAATAAATATTTGTGAAAAAAGAATGATTTAATTCAAAAATAGACTTAAATATTAAATGTTCTCCACATCTTAGATTTTGTTGAATGCAGCAATATCAACAGACTGGACGAAATCTTCGAAATCCTGGATCTTTTCAGTCAAAAGGTCAACAGAGACTTTGTCATCTTCAATGACACACATGATCTGCAGTTTGTGGATACCATAGCCAACAGGCACAAGTTTGGAAGCACCCCATAGGAGCCCATCCATTTCAATGGTGCGAACAAGTTTCTCCATTTCCTTCATGTCTGTTTCATCATCCCATGGCTTAACGTCAAGGAGTATAGATGATTTGGCAATAAGGGCAGGTTTCTTAGATTTCTTGGCAGCATAGGCTTGAAGGCGATCCTCACGGATTCGCGCCGCTTCCGCATCCTGTATACCAATAAACATATATTTATTATTTCTATTCTATATTATGAATATATTAACTGAAGATAAAAGGAACCTGACCTCTTCCTCATCACCAGAGCCGAATAGATCAACGTCATCGTCTTCGTCGTCTTTAGCGGCGGGTGCTGGTGCTGTGGTGGTCTTGCCGCCGGCAGTTAGTGGGCTTGCTCCTTCAGCCCAAGATTTACGTTCGGTAGGTGCATAGGAAGCGATGTGATTGTACCACCGTAGAGCGTGGGCCAAGTTGCCGCTAGGGGCTTTGCCGACTTTTTCGAAGACTTGAACATCGGCTTGAGTTGGTGTGTAACTAAAAATAACCAGTATTCATATTTAGTAAGGAAACTTAACATAGTTGAGTTTCCAATGTCATCATGGCGAAGGATGTGTGGAAATGATCACAATTTTACAACAATCATCATTTGAATACATAATTTGTTAAATAAAACTTCAAATTCCCAAATTTGAGGTTACTATGCGATTCTGGCAATATGTCAGGTTGACGTGGTCCAAATTTTTACTTTATAAAGCTACTTACCCTGACACATAACTCTTATCAGCCAGATATAAGTTCAGGTCGTTGAGCCCTTGTGCGGTTTTAACGTCTCCTACAGCCATTATTGTAAATAAAACCTTTATTTTTCTAGCGACAGCCACACGCCTCGGCACAATGTGAACGAGAGAGACAAAAAGGGCAGGTTGGTCTAGTGTTGCCAACCCCTACAGAAATTTTCCCTCAAGATCATTTTAAAATCCCCCTAAAAACCCCTTAATATTTCTTTTGTACCTGTTAGGTACAGGTACAAAAAAAATATCATTTTGGTCAACCCAAAAAACAAAGCGCGAAATCAACCCGTCCGCCGTACAGTCCGATCATTCTAGGCTGCGTTCAAAAATATATCAAATATAAGAACTGTTTTAGTTTAGATTATTATTAATCCTTCTGCTGATAAGGGATGACCTCCTAAAAAAAACCCCAGGGAAATCCTGCCCCTAAAACCGCCCCTTTCAATACTTATTGCCCCTAAATTTAGGGGGAAAACACCTAAGTTGGCATCACTGTCGGTCGACGATCAGCCGGTGGCGACAATTTGACAGATAAAAATTGAATGCAATTGTTGAATTGAACGAATGAACGAATTTTTTTGATGTAGTCAGGTTTGCCAGTGTTAAATTAATCAAATTCCCCAAATTAGGGACATAAATCCCCGCAGATTCCCATCCGTAATAATGTTTCCATAAAATGTCGGTATACCTAAACCTAGTTTAATAACCGTATACTTCAAACAATTTAATCACTAATTTGGGGTTTTCCAATAACTAGACTAGTAATTTTGTTGCTTTGTTTGTTGTCTGCGACATTAGATGGAAAATAGCATAAGAGAACCGAAAATAAAAAAGTCATCATCATCATTTCGGCCAAATGAAGTCCACTGCTGGACACAGGCCTCCCCCAAAGATCACCACAACGACCGACATGGGTGTGTTGTGGGCTCATTGGGGGTTATGCCATAATCGCCACGCTGGGCAGACGGGTTGGCGATCGCAGTTGAATTGTTAATGTACTCGAAGGACATTGCTGCCATCCTCCGGCTAATCGACTATCGACCTAGTCGACTTTTACGACGCCCCCGGGAGGAAATGGGGTGGTGGTATACAGAGCCGCCACCACACGGCACAATAAAAAAATGCCGTTTTAATATTCGAAGTAGCCACTAGAAGTTGATAAAGTATTTTTTTGGAGTTAGTTTGATTTTGAAATGAATGTAAAAGCATTATAAGTACACAGCATTAATTTTACTTTTTTTCAAAGTATAAAGAAAATAAATTCAAGGGTGGTGCAATGTAAAGTATTGAAATATATTAATATTATACAGGGTGTTTGGTGCATCGTGTGCCAAATTGAAATGGTCGACTGGGGGGGTCATCTGCTATCCTTTCAGACCCCTAAAAATTTCTCATGCCCTGTGGATTTTTTTTCATCGACTTTTTATTGCTTTATTAAAAAAATACCCAAATTTTACATTCAAATACAAATTAAAAAAAGTATAAGTCGTAGTCTGAATTTTAATTTTATTTAGATGTGTATTATATTACAGTACTTTTAAATTTAAAATGAGTGACATTATCCATATAGTTCTTTATTTAATTTATTTGCAGTTTCAGACTTAAATTAAAGCTGTCCATGTTACAGCTATTTACATGGCTATAAAAAAAAAACCAAAAGTGACCGGGATCTTCCAACTCTCTCAAAAATTCTCTAGTCTATCCTCTTGCTAATGATGTGTCACATGCCATAAAAAGCTTTTTACAACTTTGTGAATTAGCTAGAATTGTAAATCGAGCCACAAAATACTAAATTCCATATTCTAAAGAAAAAAGTGTTTTTGCGTAATTGTTGTTTGAGAAACAGGTAAAATTTGTTTTCTCAGTCTCGCATAGTAAAATCTATCTTCTATCTATTTTTTGCATAGCGTACACTATTGTGAACAAACGACGAACTGCCGCCGACGACGCCGTCAATCCGTCATTATTTTAGTAGAGACATCACTGCCTCTGCTACCTGACGTGTGTGCTAGTTCATCGTACTCCGCGATTTTTTCATTTTGTTACTTTGTTTTGTTGAGTTTTGTTGGTTTTTGTTAAACGTTGTTGACTTTTTTGTTGTTGCAATGGCGACGTTGTCTAACGAAGAATATGCTGACATCATGATGGCTTATGGAGCCGTCCATGGTGTCGCTCGTGCTGCGCAACGACTTTACCAGGAACTCTTTCCTGGTAGACGATTGCCTGGCCGCAGAGTCTTCCAAGAGACATACCGACGCATACGCGAGACTGGCAGTGTCACTTTTCATGAACCAAGGGGCCATATTGTGCGACATAATGTTGAAGTGGACGAGAGAATACTGGCACTTTTTGAGGAAGACCCTACAAGAAGCATTAGAAATATGGTATATATATATCTTGATATTTCAATATGGAAAGTGTGGAAAGTTCTTCAGCAAAAAGAAAAACATCCATTCCACTACACTCCGGTGCAAGGTACGTAATTTTAAACAACTTTAAATCCGTACACGCTTTTTTTGACGATGCCTTTGTTTAGCAGGTAATGGGTATGGTATGACGTCACTTCTAGTTAGTGAATCAGTTAGCCCATACAGGCGGTCGGCCGGTCCATAAAAATCTTATTGTGCAATTATTTACTGCTCAACAGAAATTTAAGAGTTCTTTGCTTGTAGGTCTTGAGGGTGGCGACTTTGACAGACGAGTGGAATTCTGTCGGTTTATGTTACACACGGATGTGGATGATCCTATTTTTTTTAAAAGAATACTGTGGACGGATAAATCCAAATTTACCAAAGAAGGGATACTCAATCTTCACAATCTGCACCACTGGACAAACAAAATGGAAAACCCACGTGTTAAAAGACAGAAATCTTTTCACTAAACCTTATTGTAAACGTTTGGGCAGGAGTGATTGGGAATCAGTTGGACCGCATTACCTGCCCGATAACCTCAATGGCGACAACTATTTGGAGTTCCTTCAAAATGACCTGCCCGAATTAGTGTCCGAGGTACCTGTATTTAATGAAAATGTACCCAAGGTATTCCAGCATGACGGCTGTCCCGCGCATTGGCGTTTGATTGTGAGGGAATATCGCTACGATGTGTTCCCCAATGCGTGGATTGGTCGCGATGGCCCTATTGCATGGCCGGCACGTTCCCCAGACCTAACTTCGCTAGACTTTTATGTCTGGGGATGTGCCAAAGAGCTGGTATACGCCACGGAGGTTCCAACTAGGGAGGTATTACTACAACGCATTGAAACGGCGTTCAATACAATTAAGGAGGAAATGCGACTTCGTACCACAACAGTGGAAATACGAAATAGATGTCGGGCCTGCATTCGCAATAGAGGCCAACAATTTTAGCAGAATATGTAAATATTAAAATATTAAATAAATGTTAAAAATGTTTTATTTTTTATTTCTAGTAACCCCCCCAAAAGAGAGATACGAGACAGAGTTTACCTTATAAGAGTGAGATAAACGATTTAATAAGTTTTTCAGGTATCATTTAAGCAATTATATTTTAATCATAATTTGGAATTTAGTATTTTGTGACTCGATTCACAATTCTAGCAAATTCACAAAGTTGTAAAAAGATTTTTATGGCATGTGGCACATTACTAGTAAGAGGATAGACTAGAGAATTTTTGAGGGAGTTGGAAGACCCCGGTCTCTTTTAGTTTTTTTTTATAGCCATGTAAATAGGTTTAACATTGACAGCTTTAATTTAAGTCCAAAACTTTGCGAGTATATTTAAAAAAAACTAGATGGCCAATGTCACTAACTTTGAATTTAAAAGTACTGTAATACAATACATATCTGAATAAGATTAAAATTCAGAGTCTACGACTTGTACTTTTTTTAAAATTTGTACTTGAATGTAAAATTTGGGTATTTTTTTAATAAATCAATAAAAAGTCGATGAAAAAAATCCACAGGACATGAGAAATTTTTAGGGGTCTGAAAGGATAGCAGATGACCCCCCCAGTCGACCATTTCAGTTTGGCACACGATGCACCAAACACCCTGTATATTATTTTTAAAGTCGTTAGTTATCATTATGTAAGCTCATTTTATTTGTTCAAGTAATTATGTATTTTCAGTTCATGAAGAATTGAAGTACCCAACCCAAATTTGTCAAAATCCCCGCATTTTACCCGCATAATGCCAAGCCCCAATAAATCCCAAATCAACTTAAGATTCACCGCAAGTTGGGGAATTCCTTAAAAGTTGGCAACGCTAGATGTCCTATTTAACTAAATCATCCAGGAAAACCACTATGTATAATCGAGAATCGATTAACGGCTGAAATTAATAATCAATCTAACCCAAAATTTGTATTTGCGATTGAGGATTTGTCTTTTTTGTGATTTTAACATCTTTATCAAGGTCAAAATCTTAAATCTCAAGATCAAGATCTCAGATTGAATTTATCATTAATTTCGGCCATTGGTCATAATCATTTATATAGGGTAATAGCTATGTTATTTACGTTTTGTATACGTCACTCATACTTGCCTCCTAAGATGACGGAAACAATTGTCGTGCCAATAGCAAAGAATGTCACTGGTGATGTGACCGATAAGAACAATTATAGGCCTATCTCTCTAGCTACTGTGATGGCGAAGGTTTTCGATGGACTGCTAGATGCACAGCTCAGTAAGCACATTACCCTACACGATGCGCAGTTTGGATTTCGTGTGACTCTGTCAACAGAAAGTGCTATTTTGACACTAAAGCACACTGTCGCTTATTATACGAGTAGGAAAACGCCCATCTACGCGTGCTTTCTCGACCTATCGAGGGCCTTTGACCTAGTCGATTAATATCGAATAAACTTTGGACTAAGCTTGGTGAGACCGGGGCTCCTGCGGAACTTATTAATATCTTATCTTTCTGGTATAGTCATCAGAAAAATATTGTCAAGTGGGGAAATATATATTCTGATGAATATACACTTGAGTGTGGAGTTAGGCAAGGTGGACTGACCTCACCAAGACTATTTAATCTTTACGTCAATCAGCTAATCGGTGAGCTCAGCAACAGCCATGTCGGATGTCATATAGATAACGTTTGCGTTAATAACATCAGTTACGCTGACGACATGGTGTTGCTGAGCCCATCGGTAGGTGGGTTGAGGAAATTGCTCCGTATCTGTGAGTCATATGCTGAGGAACACGGCTTACGGTACAACGACAGAAAGAGTGAGTACATGCTTATCAGAGGTAATAATAAAAAACCTTAGAATATACCACCTGTATTTCTGAATGGTGTATCTTTGACTCGTGTCTCTCAGTTTAGGTATTTGGGGCACATTGTGAACGAAACCCTAAATGATGACGCAGATATTGAGAGGGAGCGTAGGGCATTGTCGGTGCGTGCTAATATGTTGGTACATAGGTTTGCAAGATCTACAGCGCAGGTAAAGGTAACTTTGTTCAGAGCCTACTGTCAAAGTTTTTACACTAGCGCCCTATGGACCAACTACACGCAGCGCGCCTACAATGCTCTTAGAATACAATACAACAATGCCTTTAGGGTTCTGGTGCGGCTGCCTCGATATTGCAGTGCCTCGGGCATGTTCGCTGATGCGAGGGTGGATGACTTTTATGCTATAATGCGCAAGAAGTCAGCCTCACTGATACACCGAACTCGTGGTAGCGGCAACGGAATCCTAAGGATGATTGCGGAGAGGCCAGAGTCTGCAGTTGTGGGGAGACTCATAAGACTGCATGTGACGTGATGATTTCAAAGTGTACGTGTATAATCGATATTATTACTGCAATGGAAATACTTTTATATTGTCTGTGACTAACATAGTTTTAAGATACTTGTAACTAACAAAACCTGGACATACAATTAGTCTGAAATAAATGAATTATTATTATTATAATGTCTCTCTATTACACGGGTTTATATCCCCTGTAAGGGGGAACCCGGTCTTTTGATAGGCTTACGCGGGGACATGGGTCCAACACGCAGAGGCCCTTTAGAGAATTTTAATCTAAAATGTAATGGGACACCAACCGGGGACTCTCCATAGCTGCACTATAAAATGAAGTCATGGATTGTCCCCGGTGGTGTAAGGCTATTGTATGAGATGGAAACTATAACGATAAGGTCTATTGCAATGGGTGTTACATGGAATAAAAAAACTTATAAATACGGGAACTACGGCGTCTACCTTTCAACTTTGATCGTGAAATTCTGTGGCAGACGGTGACTCGCCACTCACAAGATGGGCCCCCTAAATGGCCACCACTACAGGCGACAAGGAGCAACACCGGTGTGAGCGACTAGGGGTGTAGAGAGGTGCGGCACCGGTTTCACCATCGCGTGTCTCGAAGACTCGGAGCGGGTTTCCCCGTTATTACGCCATTAGACACTTCCACCCCCGAGCATATAGCTCTGGCGGCCCCCCTCTGATCGGCCAACTAAGGCAAGTCAGAGTTGAAAATCCTGCGGGCACTCATGGGGTTCCACTCCAACCAACCAATAAAGGCAAGCGGAGACGAGGCCCTGACCGACTCTCTGGAGCATTCGGGTACGCAGTGTCGCCACTCACATTCAGCTCGCCACAAACTGCCCTGCGTTCTGTAAGCTACTCAATATACTTTTTTTTTTCTTTTCTTATGATATACTTTTTTTTATCATAAGGTATGAAGAAATCAAGCAGCTACTTTAATCTGCCCTCCAGGATTACCTTATCCCATGGTGAGATAACGTTTGCCCAGAGGGGTTTATTATTAATATTATAATCTATTGGTCAACCCTCAACATGCATGGTATACACGGCTACACATAAAGCAAGTCACACGGACACGATTGGACCGTCTACGCGCCATACTAGGAGAGCGACGGTAAGGACCTGGGATTTGATCCCCTTTATTAATCCCCTTTATTATTATCAAAAGTTGAAACAACAGCACATTTTGCTAAAATACTTTTACAAATAGGCGAAGTTACATATCCTACTGACCAAACGACCGGCCTCATTGAACTCAATAGTTATTTCTGTAACATAGCCACTACTGAAAACGAACTAATCGACAAAATTTATCCAAATATTACTCAGAACTATACCAACGTATAGTGGTTATTTCAAAGAGCAATTTTGGCCTATAAAAATAATATTGTTGACGATATCAATTTTAATATTCTTAAGAAAATACCTGGTGAAGAGAATATATATAAATCGATCAACACGATGGTGTCCACTGAAGAAAGTGTCAACTTCCCTACTGAATTTCTAAACTCTTTACAATTACCAGGAATGCCATTACACTGCCTTTGTCTGGATTTTGGAAATTGGATCTCCAATCATACTACTCAGAAATCTCAACTCCCCAAAACTTTGTAATTGAACGAGGATGATCGTAAAACAGCTATCAAATAATTTCATTGAAGCTGAACTTATTAATTCTGGAAAGAACAAAGGGCACACAGTATTTATACCTAGAATACCACTGATCTCTTCTGAATTGTCATTTAAATTTAAAAGATTGCAGTTTCCAATTAAATTAGCCTTTATTTTTACAATTAACAAAGCGCAAGGGCAAACTTTAAAATATTGTGGCATCAACCTCAAAGAATCCTGCTTCTCTCACGGTCAGCTATATGTAGCTTGCTCAAGAGTAGGAAATTCGAAAAATGTATATATAAATATACCCCGGACAATAGAATGAAAAATGTTGTTTATGAACAAGTAGTGTAAATAATGAGAAAATGTTTTCAATTAATTTTTTTACTCTTTACGTCATATTTTATTTTTTTATTTCAACTACCACGTAATCTCATATCAACTCCCGAGCGAAGCCGGGTATCATAGCTAGTACCTTCATAAAGTTGAATACAATACGATCGCAAATTTACCGTCGTTCCTTTGTAGCTGTACATATCACCACACACACTTTTTGCCTTTTTATCGGCGTCATGATTGCTGTCGAAAAACTCCCACATAACGATAATATCAATTCGCGACTTTTTTTATTATTTACAACAGAATTATTTATTTATATAGGATCATTATTTCTGCCCAATAAAGTCCACTGCTGGACATAGGCCTCCCAAGATCACTACAACGACCGATATCGGTGTATTGTGTGCTCATTGGGAGTTTTGCCATAATAGCCACGCTTTTTTTCTTTTCTTTTTAAAAAAAACAGTTGCCCCACACTAGGATTTCTCCTGTGTCGTGGGTGCGTTTACAGACATGAATTCCACACACAAATTACAATACACCCAGACCCGGAACAACTATCTGCAGACCATACAAATATTTGTTCCGTGTGGGAATCGAACCCACGACCCGGAGCGCAGCAGTCGACTGTATCAGCCACTGCACCAACCGTGCCGTCAAACACATTCATAAAATATTCCTCAAAAATGAAAAAAAAAATATACGATTTATATCGCCCACCACTACTTGACGTTGACAGAAGTTTGTTTCTGTCACTTGACTTGTTTAAGGTTTTCGAAACAGAATTTTAGGTACGAAATTAACAAAATACGACGTAAATAGAATAAAGTAATAATTTTACTGTATATAACTGACGTGTATTTATTCAACAAAGAGTAGATAAACTTCCAGTTTTCATATAAGTTATTTAGGTTAGGTATTCATTCTTATGTAATAAAATAACAGATGATTTGCGTGTATTTGGTTTGTTTTACATACTTTTCCTGTTTATGTTATGTTATATACCTTATAAGATACTTATAAACTGGAAATCGTGTGTGTCTTCCTGTGAAAAGTTAAACAATTTGCGTGACATCAGTCGTAAACTTATCGGTGTTTGCTGCAGAAAATGCTGCGCCAGCCTCTATCCCGGGCACTTACGCTGGGCTCACCAGTGCGTGCAGCGCCGCTGGCAGCTCGTCCATATGCTGGACAAGTGCTGCCGCCACCCGAAAAATTTGAAGTCTTCATTGATGACAAGCCTGTACATGTTTTACCTGGGACCACCATCTTACAAGTTAGTTTTATTGATAATATAATAAATTCAACGAAATTATTCTAGATTTTTATCTCAATTATAATGTCAAATATTATTTATATTCTTATCTGTAATATACTGTGGTTAAAAAATATATAAGTATGATATAATAATTGTACAATAATCTGGTAAATGTCTATCTCAATATGATATAATAATTGTACAATAATCTGGTAAATGTCTATCAAAACTTATACTTTAAAAAACACTATCCATGTGTCTGTTATGTGAATGGTATTTCTGAAGTTTTCTTCAAGATACAGAATACTTGCGGCATAATATTATCCCAAAATGCAGCTTACAGATAATATTTGTTTTGAAATCCATAAAGTCCCCTTTTTATTACTGAGAAATAATTATGGATTGCTTTCCTTGAGGTGGAGGGTTGTGCTAGTCTCTCACTGGTCAGAAACCACCATGGTATTCCTTTGACCTACCTTGTCTTACTACTCAATATGGTGGCTCTATCCCCCTGTGTGTGTGGCCAGTTTCACGTTCCCCTAAAGAGGCGTGTGTGGGAAACACATCACTCCATTATCTTGCGCCTGTCTTTAGCAGGGGCAGGTCTTTACTTATAAAGGCCAGAGATTGGCAATGCCTTTTGGTGCCTGGTGCTTCTGGCTTGGAATGGGGAAATAGGTGATTGCCTCCCTATCCCTCTGTGCCCTCTCCTTTGCATATATCATCCTCTTGAAAAGGGAGGCGATGACTTCCCATTCACTTTTGCTTTGAACTACAGCCAAAAGCAAGAAGTCACCAACTTCAACAACTGTATCAGGGTCACCGCAGTGTGTTGAGCATTCTGAGACTACAAGGAGATGAAAAGGCATAAAAATGTAGTGTCCATTAAAATTAAAATTTACTGGTCATGATGACATTTAAATCAAAAAGTTGATTTACGATGATAGCAGTGATAGCCTATTGGTTGGAAGCTTGCCTTGTCTGAGTTCTATCCCGGCCCGCACCTCTGACTTTTTAGATTCATTTGCAGATCAAAATTTGATTATCACTTTTGTTAATGGTGAAGGAAAACATTGTTAGGAAAGCTACACGCCTGAGTAGGCCCCGAAATGTAAAAACCCAATAAAAAGCCCCAAAGTGTAGTCCACCAACCTGCACTAGGCCAGCATGGTAGACTAAGGCCATACCTTTTTCACTATGAGCAAAGGCCCATACCCAGCAGTGAGACAGTAATGGGCAGATTATGTTATCCTTAAGTTTGTCTCATTTTGGGGTTGCCTTTTCGTTTCATTGAATTTTCAAATCACAGCGGTGCTAAAGAAGTTTCACTTATATAAAATGTTTAATTTTGACTGATTTCTCATTATATTCTTTGCTTGCAACAGTATATGGCTATGACATTTTTTTATGGTGGATTAATTAAAAAACTTTGTGAGAATTGAGATTCACAAAGATATCCTTCTCTTTATTCATCATGTGCAACTGTTTAATGAAATGCCCGTGTATTATGTTGATGATATTCTGCATCTGGCTTTCGACAAAATGTTAACATTTTTGTCGAAAACTGTAGCAAGCTAGAAAATATAATAGATAATTAAAGTTATAATTCCTTGATGATAAGAGATAGTGATTTTATCGAAGGGGCCTGATTATTTTCTTTACAACAGGCAGCTGCACAAGTTGGTGTAGAGATCCCTCGCTTCTGCTATCATGAGCGTCTTGCCGTCGCTGGTAACTGCCGCATGTGTCTGGTCGAAGTTGAGAAGTCTCCCAAGCCAGCAGCTGCTTGTGCTATGCCTATAATGAAGGGAATGAGAATCAAGACTAATTCGGATCTAACAAGGAAAGCCCGTGAGGGTGTAATGGAGTTCCTGCTGGTGAACCATCCTTTGGATTGCCCCATCTGTGATCAGGGTGGCGAATGTGATTTGCAAGATCAGTCAATGGCTTTTGGCTCTGACAGAAGTCGCTTCACTGACATTCATTTCTCTGGCAAGCGGTAAGTCTAATGTTTTTATTTAGTAATTTAAACGAAAAATAGTTTCATTAAGTAAAAGTTTGCTAGATTTTAATTCGTTTAAAATCAATTAACAAATTTGTAACATTTTAGCTTAATGTCTTTATTTTGTTTTGTTAACTCCTGTAGTGCGGTTGAAGACAAAGATGTGGGTCCACTGATCAAAACCATTATGACTCGTTGCATTCACTGCACGCGTTGCATACGATTCGCTTCTGAGGTTGCTGGCGTCGACGACTTCGGTACCACTGGTAGAGGCACTGATATGCAGGTTATGGTTTTTCTTTCTACTTTAATCTAGAATGTGGCAATAACACACAATAGGCCTAAATTGGCCATTGCTTACTCTAGCGAATCGAAAAATACTTAATTCACTATAATTTAACATTGACTAGATTACATTTTATATTTCTACTCCTGCAGGTTGGAACATACGTCGAGAAAATGTTCCTGTCTGAACTTTCTGGCAACATTATTGACTTGTGTCCAGTGGGTGCCCTCACTTCGAAGCCTTACAGCTTTGCTGCACGACCCTGGGAGACCAGAAGGGTAGGTTATCTATGAAACTAAAAACCCTTCACAGGGTTGGCTAATTGGAGACACTAACAAATTATATTTATCAGTGGACTTGTATTTAAGTGAATCTGTTAAATAAATAAATTGGTAATCAAGCAGTTTGAGAGTTTATAGTAAATACAAACAACTTTGTTTCAGATTGATTCTGTAGATGTTTTAGACCCTCTGGGTAGCAACATCGTAGTCGCAACGCGGACGAACGAGGTGTTGCGTATTCTCCCGAGGACTAATGAGGTGAGATTATCTAATATACTCTCTCTGTACTCTGTCTGTTAATCAAAACAAAAGGAAAATAAATCGACTTTTTGTTAGGTTACTGGACAATAAAGGAATCGCCTTGCGTATATCCAGAATACAAATTCCCCCGTGAAGTGCGGTTTAGTCCAATATGCAAACATATGCATGTGTTTTGATCATACTGGTAGGTAGGTCTCTTATTGCAAGAGTGTAGTTAGGTCCCACCACAGTGACTGTTATTCTGCTGCCAAACGGAAGTGTTTAAAGTTTAAAGATTATTGAGTTCCGGTTAGAAGGGCACTGTAGCTAGTGAAATTACCGGGCAAAAGAGACTAAATAACTAATGTCTCGAGGTCACTAGACACTGTGGTGCACGTATGACTAGTCCTGGCCGGCGTGACGCTTACAACCAGACGAATATTAAATTCTCTGTCTCCTGCTTGCTACGGAGGGAAGTGGAACGTATATTCTTTCCTACTCCTCCCTTTTCTTTTCTGGGTAATTTTGGTGCGGGTTCCAAGACAGTTATTCATTTCTCTGGGACTCACCGAGCTTCATTGATCGGTGTTCTTTTCGATGGTCGCCATTGTAGATCCTGGCTTACAGGAGTTGCAGTGGTTGGGAAAGTGTGGCGGGCTTGTCCCAATAAAAAAAAAACATGCGTATAACTCTCGTCACTCGGTTTTATAACAGGCAAAACAATAAAACCGAATACGGTAAAGAAACTAATTCGTTGTCCAGTCTTGTCACTGAAAACCATATACGGTGTACGAGGGCGGCACTGAAAATTTCGGGAATCAAGGAAGTGACACAACATTACTATTTAAAAATGTATTTCTTGCTTTTCGAAGTATTCTCCGCGAAATTTGACACATTTTTCCATACGATGTAACCAATCATTGAAGCAACCATTCCATTCGGAAGTTGGGGTCTCCAAAATGGCCGTTTTGTAGGCGTCCACAGCTTCTTTAGGTGATGAAAATCTCTGTCCACGCAATTTTTTCTTTATTTTAGGGAAAGTATAGAAATCATTAGGGCTTAGGTCGGGGCTGTACGGCGGATGGTCTAATAATTCTATGTTTTCTTGCTCTAAAAACTCTTTTGTTCTGTGCGCGGTGTGAGAACTCGCATTGTCGTGATGGAGGATGATGCGGCGGTTGCAGTTCTCTCTACGGAGTTCAGAAACGACCTGTGGCAAACAAATGCTAGCATACCATTCTGCATTAACCGTTCTTTGTCCCTCAAGAGGAATAGTCGTAACATGGCCGGTTTTGGAGACAAACGTGGCCACCATTTTTTTTGCAACACTCCGTGAACGAACTATTTTTGTTGGCTTTAACTCATTTTCGAACACCCAAACTCGTGACTGGTTTTTTGTTTCGGGTTCATACGCATATATCCAGGATTCGTCACCTGATACGATGTTGTATACAGCATTTGAGGATCCTGCGTGGAATCTTTCGAGAGTTCTGACGCACCAAGTAACGCGAGCCGCTTTTTGCTCTTCACATAGCAAATGCGGTATCCATCGGGAAAACAACTTTTTTACACCTAATTGTTCATGCAAGATTATTTGTATTTGACTCATGCCAATGTCTAAAGTTGCCTGAATTTCGCGGTATGTCACATGTCGATCTTCCTCAATCAGCTTATGCACAGCATCAACGTTTTCTTGGGTGACTGCAGTTTTTGGACGACCTTGACGAGGATCATCACTGAGCTTGACACGTCCAAGTTGAAATTCAGCAAACCAGCGATAAATTGTGGTTTTGGATGGGGCTTCATCACCAAATGCAGAAATCATCCGGTCAACACACTGTTTTTGTGTTAAACCACTTCGAAAGTCATAATAAATCATCGCTCTTGAATTTTATCGAGTCAATTCCATTTTCTCAACGACTAAACAAGTTTGACAAAACCTTGTGACAAGACCGTGAATCTTTTTTTAAATAAATAAATGGTATTCGATTTGTAAAACCAAGGAGTTTTTAATGAAAAAGATTTTAATATGACAGGAACAGTGGAAATATTCCATTCCCGATACTTTTAGTGCAGCCTATGTACATTACCAAAAATGTCAACTGTTGTAATGGCCGTTGTATCTAAACAAAAGAGTTCAGGCAGCATATTTCTTTTTTAATAAAAACTTTGCCCCACACTAGGATTTCTCCTGTGTCGTGGGTGCGTGACACGACATGAATTCCACATACAATACACCCAGATCCGGAACAACTAACTGCAGATCAAACAAATATTTATTCCGTGTGGGAATCGAACCCACGACCCGGAGCGCAGGAGCCGACTGTATCAGCCACTGCACCAACCGTGCAGAAGCGTGGTGGATGGTGGGATGAGACCACAAAATCTTTTATGTTTTCATCGTAATCTACGCCTATCACCAAATCAGCTGAAGGACATCCGTTGCTGAACGAAGGCCTCCCCAATAGATTTCCACAACGACCGGTTCCATGCCGCCCGCATCCAACAACTCGGCTACTTTCAGCAGGTCGTCATAGGGGGAAATTGCCAGTACTTACCTGCTTTGCAGGCAGGTTGTTGAGCGCAGTATGGCTTCGACCTTAATCCCTTAGTCGCCTTTTACCTCATCCAAGGGAAGAGATGAAGTGGTGCTGTATTCTAAATCCGGACACCACACGGAACCTACACCTTAAAATAACAGTTCCTTTATCATGTACGCTTAAACCGTATTGTGTATGTGTTGCCATTGCCATTATATCAGAAATGGAAGAGGCTGTTATGTTTGTGATTAATGTGTTAGTGCTTGATTATTCGGTCTTTTAAATAGCTTATACTCATAACTGGTCAGGTAAATGAAAGGTCGAATTGATCTCTTGTGTCTAAGAAGTACTGTTCGGTTCAATGGTAGTCTGAACATAACTTGTAATTACAGGAGATCAACGAGGAGTGGTTATCGGACAAATCTCGTTTCGCTTGCGACGGCTTGAAGCGTCAGCGGCTGGTGGCGCCGATGATGACGGACAGCCGCGGCAACCTCACGCCGGTAGAGTGGGAGGATGCTATCGTGTCAGCTGCGCGTGTGTTGAGGGACTGCCCGCCTAACAAGGTAAATATATTATGGAGTGACGCGTAGTCTTGGGCAGGATGATTTATCTATGCCTCGTCTGATAACACCCCATCGCTACGCATAGTCTTGGGCAGGATGATTTATCTATGCCTCGTCTGATAACACCCCATCGCGACTGCTGCGCACGCCTGCTAGCATAGCAAGGTAAATGTCATCATATCAGCCAAAAGACGTCCACTGCTGAACAAATGCCTCTCCCATAGACCACCGGGTACATGCCATGTGTCGTCATTTTGGGCGGTATTTGCCAGGACTCACCACGCTTGGCAGGCGGGTTAGTGAGCGCGGAATGACTGCTGTTCCACAGAAAAGACGCTGCTGCCCATCCCTCTGATTATCAGTCCCTTTGACGCCGTTTACAACATCAACTGGAGGAGATAGAGTGGTGCTATATTCTTGAATATATCCAGATACCACACGGATTATCCGGACACCACACAGATTATTATGTACATGTTCTAACTTCTTGTTATCCTAACTTTAAATCCGAAATGCTCAATACTAAATAAAATAAAAAAGTGGATCACGCAAGGTCGCATCTTACCTGCATGTGGCGCTACTAGTTAACTACTTTGACAAAACTGACATAGAAAGTGGCATAACAATTTAATTTGTGGTATCTGTACAGACCTATGGCTAAACGACTAGGACGGCACTGGCATAGTGATGTTATGTCTCCCTGTCCAGGTAGAAACAGGAGAATCAAAATGAATTTCGTATTTCTCGTCTTCAGTTGTTGGCCGTTGCTGGTGACATGGCTGACGCGGAGTCCCTGGTGGCGCTCAAGGATCTGGTGAACAAGCTGGGTTCAGAGAATACCTGCACTGAGCAGTACTTCCCGCTAGAGGGCGCCGGCATCGACCTGCGTTCCTCATACCTCTTCAACACAAAGATCGCTAGTGAGTACCTATTAATTTTGCGTTTGATTTAGGGATTTAAATAGCTAGCAATTTTCATTAAACATGAAACCCAGGGTTGTATGGAGGAACAGATGATAGCGAAGGCCAAGTATTGGGTGGAAGCTGGGCAGCAGTTTTTAGAATGACTAGTCATTGGGATAATCTAAAAATTAATAGTCGCCCACTGAGCTATGAACCGAGACATGCTTGGGTGTTCTTAAAGGATAAAATCCGTAACAATATTATCCAGATACGAACTGGGGTCACCAATTTAGCTAACCAGTTATCTTTATATAGTTAGTTTATATAGTTAACTTGCTACAGCAAGCAAAAGTGTAAGTAGGTGGAGGTTGTATACCAAGATCCTAATAATATTTGTATTGCTAACCACTTCAGACGTTGAGCAAGCCGACTTTGTGCTTTTGATCGGTACAAACACGCGGTTCGAGGCGCCGCTGCTGAACGCACGCATACGCAAAGCGTTCGTTCACCGGGACACCGACGTCGCACTCATCGGGCCCAAAGTTGACCTCACCTACGAGTACATGGTAAGAAAACATGCTTGTATTCACACACAGAGAATATTAGTCTCCATCGTTGCTGCCTTCTCACTTATAATGGGATCGGATTTTAGTATATCCCGGTTATAGCCTGACCAATACCGCTGTACTGCGCCTTAGGTATGCGCGGGGAGGTGGGGAGTAGGAAGGAAAGAGCACAAACTCACATGAGATTCATAGTATCTGACAGATCTCACGATATCGAAGAACAATATTTTGAAGCTATACATATTTAAAATATGTTATTGCTACAATGGTAAGTGAAATAAGTAGTCGTCAATAATCGGAATAGGTAGAGTATATTTACCTAAACTTCAAACGCGAACAGAGACATAATGTGGACTTCCTTACGCAATATATTTTACCGAGACATCACTTTAGTATATTAAAAAACTAGCTGAGACTCGCGGTTTCGCCCGCCGTTTAATTTAAAAGAAAGATTTTGAATTATCAAAAATCTAAAGCTTTTGGTAAAATTAAAAACAAGTCTTTATTCATTATTTTCGTATTCTTCTCAGCAAACATTTTCATTTGATACCCATGTCATGGCAGTACATAAAAATAACTGGTCCGCCATATTGGATTTAAAATGACGTCACTTAAAATTCTGTTGCAAAGATTTGACCCATACTAACAAGGAAAGTTAAATAAAATCTTGTAATCAAAGTAATTCGTTATAATGGGTACTATAGTACCCTTTCGGATTTGTATTCACTTACCCAGTTGAAGAACCTCCATTTATCCCAGTTTTTGACGATCGTGTTGTATATATTCGCTTTTTGTCAACCAGCACGTGGGTGATTCAGCATCGGCTGTGAAGGAACTTGCCACTGGCTCATCATCACATGAGGTTCTAAAGCGGCTCGAGGCCGCTCAACGTCCCGTGGTGATCTTAGGAGTCGATCAGCTGAAGACGCCAGAGGGCGCTGCATTACTCGCCTACACGCAGGAGCTTGCGCTCCGGCTGCAGGACAAGTTGCAGGATAAGAGCTGGAAGGTATGTCGTTCAATCGATTAATCATTATTATATATGCTTTAAAATTAAAATTTGCCGTGTGGTGCCGGCTCAGAATACCACCACCCCATTTCCTCCCGTGGGTGTCGTAAAAGTCGACTAAGGGATTAGCCGGAGGGTGGGCAGCAGCAACTTCACTGCGATCGCCAACCCGTCTGCCAATCGTGGCGATTAAGGCAAAATCCCCCAATGAGCCCACAACACACCCATATCGGTCGTTGTGGTAATCTTCGGGGGAGGCCTGTGTCCAGCAGAGGACATCATTCGGCCGAAATGATGAAAAATTAAAATGATGATATATTTTAGTTTAATGTCAAACGGTATTTATTTTGTCCGCAAGTTGGTCGCAGTGGCTAATCGCTTGGCTTTCTGCGCTATGTCGCGTGTTCGATCCTCGCACAGAACAAATATTTTGTGTGTCCTAAAGATAGTTGTTCTGCATGGGCAGGCAGACGATTACCACCTGGCAAATGACTTATTGCATTCCGAAAATGTCATCCTTTTATAAATTTTGTTGTAAAATTTTAAAAACCAACCCGCCGTATTTTGTGCGGAAATTATTTTTTCGCAAGAATCCAAAAATACAATTTCGCAGGATTGATATTTCAGTAGCGACAGTTGGTCTGGAATCTCCTTTTCTACCATATGGATATTCCAAATCTACTAATTCAATATCCAAATTAATATTTGCAGGTGTTGAACGTGCTGCAACGCACCGCGTCACAGGTGGCCGCTCTAGACATTGGCTACCAGCCCGGTGTGGGCAAGGCCCTACAAGATGGACCTCAAGTGGTGTACTTGCTAGGTGCCGATAGCGGAGTGGTGTCGCGTGACCAGCTGCCCAAAGGCGCTGTTGTTATCTATCAGGGTAATATATTATGTTCCACAAAATATAGTCGTTTTCTACAATTAGCATTGATTGAAACAATAATATTGATAATATATCATGTGATTGTCACACTGTAGGGCAAAGGCTTCTCTAGTATATTATCTTTTATAACGCTTGCTCACTGGATGTTGGCGATTTCAGACCATTAGAGCCAAAACCATGTCTTAGATTAACTAAGAAAGTAAATAGGACATTCAAAAAGTCACATTGGTGGGCGTGCCGGGCTCTTGCCGGCTACTGCCAGCTCGGTGGTCACTTCGGCACCAAAGTGGGCTCCGGGATGTCGAGAAAAAACGCTCAAGAGCCGCTCATTGTACAGTGATACGCCTGTAAGCTTATCTCGGAGAGTGTGACGGTAAACAGGTCACCCCCTCTAGCGGAGGGTTAGTCTCATCGGCATTGGTTGTACCGGCGGCGGGATGTATGGCAGACCATGCGAAACCGCGGGATCTCATCCGACCACCAATATAATGGATTGCCTGGCCCGGGGCATGGATGCGTCGCAAATTGATGTCTTCGCCACCCGGAATCAAAACGCTTCCTCCCTTGGATCGGGCAAGATCCCTCGGTTGACCTCTGGCCACGAATATCTCTCGATTGCGATCCCAATGCGACAGCTTGGCGGGCTAAGACTTGGACGGGTCGCGCGGGTGGGCCACAACGAATACGATGTGATGGTGGTCCGATAACTGACCACCAGTTCCGCGACCGTACAGCTCCACACCATATGAGCTTCAGGAACCCGTCCCTGTGAGATCTACAATTGACTCCCCCTGCCGAGCGCAGGTGCTAATAGACCCCCGATTCAACAATCAGAGGTTAATTGAGGCCAGTCTTGCGAAATCTTCCCTCCCGGCCCCAAATTCTGGAGTGATTGTTGCAGTGCTCCAGGACGAGCTCGTAGTTGGTGAGGGAAATATTGGGCGAATCAAAGCAATCCAGAATTGCTAGAGGTCTCTACTCAACCACTTCAATGCTCTGTCCCGTGTCCAATTGGAGGTTGGATTGGGAACAGGGGCATCGCTGTTCACCGCAGCTCAATAAACGGTGACGGAGTCCCCGGCCGCGCCACCATCGCCAAGGAAACCGATCACTCGATCAGTCAACCGACCAGTTTACAGTAGTAGATTTTGCGCGCCGCGGCTGTGGTAGAGGTTACCCTTGAGGACCTTAAGGGCTGGGAAACCGACGCTTCTATTACGGTGAGTCTGCGACCGATGGCGCCGGCACCGATTCGCAGTGGCTATGGCAGGCGGGCTCGCTTCCCCTTCTGCCTTTCTGTATGTACCCACAACCTTGTGCTTAAGTAGCGAGTCCGCGCTACGACCGTATCCTAAAGCTTAAATACAAGACGCCTGCTAATGCCAGTTATCAATGGACGAGCAGGCCACCACGGCGACGTGGGAGCGGCCATGGCGGACATCGTGCTGCCGGGCGCGGCCTACACGGAGAAGCGCGCCACCTTCGTCAACGCCGAGGGCCGGGCGCAGCAGACGCTGCCTGCCGTCACACCGCCCGGGATGGCGCGCGACGACTGGAAGATCATCCGGTGACTGACCGAGCATTCACTACCGCTCCATCATCCTGACCATACGCAGCTTTTCTCAACCCACTGCAGCTTATCCTTCATCTTTATTATGCTGATCTTCCTTGTTCGGATAAACCTCGGTGTACCATACGCAGCTTTTCTCAACCCACTGCAGCTTATCCCGCCTCTTTATTATGCTGATCTTCTTTGTTTGGATAAACCTTGGTCTATCCGTCAAGTATCTTGCCATTAGGCTTTCATACGCTGCGATTTACTCCACCTGCCGTCACCATATTTACCTAAGCTTTACACTTTGGTAAATTTTCACCTTTTGAAGCATGACCCTACTTTTATGCCGTTCCACCCTTTTTGGGTGAATCTTGTCCAGATATTTTCTACAAGCGTAATAATTTCGTGGAACCGACTTTGCTTTGACTAGGCCACAACTCCATTAGGTATTTAATCCACCTGCATTCACCACATCTAACCAGGTGTCCTGCCGTACGCCACTACAGTTTGCTTATACGGATACCCCAATCTTTTGTTTTTGGTCTTTTGTCGTACAAACTCGATCATTCAAATCGATACTAAAGTGGCCGAAATAACTATCCCTAAGTTCGTGTTTCGATATCCACATCATCGCTTAAAGAAAAACCTTGTCTGAGTGCGATTTTACTTGTTTTTATTGTTTATCGAAGACGAGACGAAGACGACGACTATGTATATAATAATCTATCTATATCATCTATACGTTATTAGAGACACCGACTGGCCTTAAAAAGTATTTTGTGAAATGTGTTGGTTGGTTTGGTTAAAGATAATGGCCGAGAGTTTGTAAAATAATCTAATAATGCATTTAATGTACACATGACATCAAAAGTCACGTAAAACACTTTAACTCTTAAACTATGGTTAGCTTATTTAATTGGTGAGTTCGTGTAAAAATGGTTTTGGTAGTGGTCTTCAGCTCGCGGTCTCTCAGGAGAGATGGAACACGAACTAACTCGAGTTATTGTAAATTAAATGATTGCGTACGACGCAATTATGCATATATTCGCCGAGTGTACGATGAAACATTCTCACTCTAACAAATAGGAAGGAAGCAAACAGACTTTCAATTTCGGATAATGTGATTAATAATAGTCCATTCCAATCAAATAAAATACTTATATTATTATTGCTTAGTTAAAGAATGCACACATGTATCGTGTCAGTTGGCTTATCTAGAGACTGCAATTACAATAATAATATACTCTTTTAACGTATAATCTAGTATACGGACATGTTTCTTCTCTTTCTTATTTTATATAAAATATTCACCACAGCGCTCTGTCAGAGGTTTTGGGCGAGCATCTACCTTACGACAACCTGAACGAAATCCGCGATCGCCTCAGTCAGATCAGCCCGGCCCTCGTAGCGTACGGTGATGTCCAAGAAAACAACTACTTCGCGCAGGCCAGGGTACTAGCTAAGGTATGTATTGCATGTCATACTGAGCTGGCGAAGATAGTCAGTGTCTTCATAATTACGCATCGGATGACGATTAGCCCGCCTCGGCTTCATGGTGATATTCTAGACGACATTTACAGGTCTCCAAATCGAAAAATCCTTTTTGACAGCTGTCAAAGCTACTCAAAATATTATCCACTTAACTAGCTCCACGCGTGCATTTTTGAACTGTCCAAGGAACCGGTCAAGTAAATGGTCGTGGAATCTATGCGGAGGCGTCCTTCACCTGATATGATAATAATTATGAGGGTACTACTACTATAACAGACTGTATTTTGCTGTGTTATCAGTATCTCAGGTTCTACTTAACTTAAAAGTCTCTTCAAAATACGTCCAGCCGTCCTCACGTGATACGCGAACAGGCAATCACATAGACAAACATTTGAAGGCATGTTTTTGTTTCTGTATGATATGTAACATAATAGGGAATTAGAGTAACAAATACTGTGAACCCATAACCATACAAATATATCAAGATTAAACAGAAAATGGACGGGGCACGCGTGCCCACACTAGGCAATATAGGGCCTAGTATTTAAAATGCTTAATCAGTATGTGCTGAGACTTGCTGCTAACATGTAGTATAGAACCATGACGGTACCATTTTGCGCTATTTCCGACTGCAGAATCAGAAACTGTGAAGTGAATCTAAAAAACGAGGCATTTTTATCACTCGAGATGTTATTTATAATAAAATGAATACATTTTTAAATACGCGAGTCAACATTGGTCGCGGTCAGTCATTGTCCATCGGCGCCATATTGGCTCGGCGGTTGCGCTAGTGATTGACTAAATCGATTATATGTTCGATATTTTCAAAAGTAAAATTTAATATAAAACATTACTATTTTACAAGTTTTAATGTGGTAATCTAAAACAGATTTTGCTCGCCTCATTTTACAAACAAAGATTTTGACGACACGAAACAAATTTGCATTATCACAAAGTAAAAACATTAACATGATTAGTTTATTATAATAAAACACCTTTAAACGGGTTATATCGTGTAAATTATTATTTAATTATATAGATTTATGTTTTTCCTAACGTTTCGAATACTTGCAACATTCGTGATCAATTATCATTAGAGATAAAAGAAAAAAGAACAACCGTACTTTTCTAATCAAAAATTGTTTCAGCATTGGTGGTCGAGTCATCTTGCGTGCACGAATGCTGCATCAAAACGTTAGGAAAAATAAAAATCTATAATATACGCGATGTATAATCCTTTTAAAAGTGTATTAGTATGATGAGTTATGTTATTTAATTTACCCGTAATAATTAATTATGTCGTAGATTAAATCATCCGCTCACATTTAATTAGCGAATAAGTCACTTGACATATGAGCTATCGATTGTGTCGATAACTATGAAAAACAGGAATTCACCTCGCTTTATGTTGGCAGCGTGGGGGCGTGGCGTGGTGGTTATATCATGATATATTTCTGTGGCCATAACTATATGATAGTAATTAAAAGTGTGAAAGGTTGTATGTATGAATGTTTGCCGCTCCATCAGGCTTAGACGGCTTAATGGTTCCGAATAAAATTTGGCATTGAGGTTATGTCGTGGAATAGGATATAGGATATGTTTTATTGCGCTATCAAGTTTCTTTAAGTGGTATTTTAGTATTTGGTTTTCCTCGCCGATGAAGTCGCGTGTAACTGTTAGTTATAGATAAATAGTCTGTTTTGCTTTGGTCGTGTGGTGCCGGCTACGAATAGCTCCGACCCATATCATACCGTGGGTGTCGTAAAAGGTGGTTATGGGATTAGCCAGAGGATGGGCAGCAGCGTCCTCCAAGTACATTAACAACTCAACTGCGATCCCCAACCCGCCTGCCAAGCGTGGCGATTATGGCAAAACCCCCCAATGAACCCACAACACATCCATATCTGTGGTTGTGGTGATTTTTTGGGGAGGCCACAGGCCAGTAGTGGACTTTATTCGGCTGAAATGATGATGATGATGTTGGTATTATGATGATATGATGAGGCAGCTTTACTTTTTTGTTGATCATCTATCGGCCGAAGGACTACTGAACTAAGCTTACCCCATAGATTTCCACAAGAACCGGTTATATGCCGTTTGCATCCAACGATTTCCAGCGATCTTCTCTAGGAGGTCTGTCCATCGAGATTTTTTAGGTTACCCCACTATTTTGTACAATTAAATTGATCAAACTGATCATAATTAATATTATCATTCCATTCAACAGAGCCTTCAGAAACCCGTGTCAGGTAAAATCGATGTGCAACTGAAGCAATTAGAGGACTTCTTCATGACCGATACGATCAGTCGCGCATCGCCCACCATGGCCAAGTGTGTACAGGCTGTGCTTAAACAGAAGCAAACACAATATTAATCGACACACGTTCTAGAAGTATAGCACATAAATTCCTGGTAACTATTTTATAAGTATATATTCCTCTACCCGGTAATAACCTTATTCACATACAAATACGTACTATAATTGCTTATTATTTTGGATATTCAAGGAGTTTGTGTGTTGTACATTATATACATTTTTTAAGATATATTCTCAGCTTTCGCTTGAGTTTTGTGTTCTTACGAAGTTTTTGAGATAGTGTAGTTTAAAAAAAACTTAACATTTTGGTTGGCTGCGTTAGTGCAGAAGACTCAAGCGTATGCGGTTGACTTCTTAGGGTAATAATAATAAAGATAATATTTTGCCTTTCTGCAATCATTTTTACGAGGAAAATACTACGGAAATGCACTATGCGTAGTTGAATGCCCATGTTACCTGATTACCTCCATACCTCAATCAATATTATATAAACGCCAAGTAAAGCGTTCAACTACGCTTTTACATGTGATTTCTAGCTATTTATTTTGTTATTTTAATAGATAAGCATAACTGTTAACCACCACAGAAGTTAAATTATAAATTATTTATGGTACTCAGTAGTGGAAATATGGATTGAAGTGGGAACCGATCAAGACTTGAATGTAAGGACAGATGTTTGTAAATAGTACTATTTGTAGAATATAAAATAAAACGTAGTATAATGATTGTCGAATTTGCTTTTTATTTTAGTGAAAAAAAAAGAATAATTTAAAATATTATATATATATATATTATATATATTCGGTATATAAGCGAGAGCCCTGTCGTCACCGTATCAGTGGCGCGGGAGGCGCTAAGTCGGGGCGAACCGCCAGTACCTCGCGAGATCAAGGTGCGACGGTTGGAGCTTCGGCGGATCCTGGTGGCGGAGTGGAAGGAGCGGCTGGAGCGGCCCACTGCAGGGCACGCCGCGGTAGCGGCAGTGAGACCAATGATGGAGGAATGGCTGGAGAGGCGGCATGGCGCCCTCACCTACCGAATGACGCAGGTACTCTCGAACCACGGGTGATTCGGGAAGTACCTGCATCGAATAGGCCGAGAAGAGACGCCCGGTTGTCATCACTGCGGAGACTGTCCGGAGGACACGGCGCAGCACACGTTGGAGGAGTGCCCAGCTTGGGCAGCGCAGCGCCGTGACCTCGTCGCGGCGTTCGAAGGGGGTGACCTCTCGCTTCCTGACGTGGTTCAGTCCATCGTCCGGAGCGAGAGCGCGTGGGATGCCGTCGCCTAGTTTTGCGAGAAAGTGATTCAAGCAAAGGAGGCGGTAGAGCGGGGTCGGAGATCTGTGATCCCACCGCAGAAGACGCACCGGGCGTGGGCGCCGGGGTAGGGCGCTGGACGATCTCCGGCCACCATGAGGAGCGGCCTGCGGGCGACGAACCAGGGGCGGTCCGTCGCCCGAACAGAAACAGGCACGAGATGGCGGCGCGCGTGTTCCGCGCGTGCCTCGGAAGGATGTATGCGGCCAACAAGGTCGCACAAAGAAGGGGCCCGTCAACCATTGACGGGCCGATACCTGCTGGGGGCGCGGTCTAATGCAGATAAAGCGTACACCTCACCCCCGGCTAAAGGTAAGAAGAAGGACACCGTGGGGTTATAGCCGGTTTAAGCCCGGTATGCCCCACGCCCTTCCCAAGGCGGACGAAGTCCAAGAGGATTTCCCCACGTTAAAAAAAAAAGTGGTAGTTTCATTCAGATCATTGTATTTCCTGTATTCCTGGAATGAGTAAAAGGGGCTTTGTATCACTTTGAATAGAACTTCACTATGTGTCACTTTTTTAGCGTTAATCATGTCGCATACAATCGTCACATAAAATGATTCGATGATTATATACAAACACTCGTGGCCGTATTAAGAATGTAGAGCTACTCCTCCTCTCGTGGATGTCGTAAAAGGCGACTAAGGGGCTCTAAATCTCTCAGGATGGGCAGCGGCAGCCCTTCTGTGGAGCAGCAGTTATTCTGCGCTCACCAACCCACCTATCAAGCGTGGGTAGCCTGAGTGTTGGCAACATCCCCCAAAATGACAACACAAGTGTGGAAGACCTTCGTTCCGTAGTGGACGACCTTGGCTGATATGATGATGATAGAAAATTGTTGGTGCATTGGTTGAGCGCTTGGCTTCTATCCCTAGGTCGTGGTTTTGATCGCCGCATGGAATAATCATTTGTATGGCCTACAAATAATGGTTTCATTGTGAAATCCTAAAGTATCAACAAAAAAAATACTGCCTGAAACATTGTTACACATTTAACTTGTAAAAGGCCTAACATCAATTCCGGATGGAACGGACCCAGCGCCATGGCGCATCGCATGCAGTAATTTTGACGTTATAGTGAGCTGAATGTAAGATTTCTACATCCCTACGAATAAGTATAATGATTTTCTGCATAAGGTTTGAAAATCGGCGTATCGCAGTCCATTGTGGGACATTGTCATGTCACAAGTTCCGTCATATCTTTCGGTCCTTCGAGCCCATATGGTTTGTAAATATGAAGAAATCTATTTCGTCGTAAGAGGCACTAAAGATGATAACCATAAACTGCTAATTTTGCTTTCTCGCAATAGTGACATGCCAAAAGACGGGGTGATGAGGATAGTATCCTCATCATTTCGGCCGAATGAAGTCCACTGCTGGACACAGGCCTCCCCCAAAGACCACCACAACGACCGATATGGGTGCGTTGTGTGCTCATTGGGGGGTTTTGCCATAATCGCCACGCTTGGCAGACGGGTTAGCGATCGCAGTCGAGTTGTTAATGTACTCGAAGGACGCTGCTGCCCATCCTCTGGCTAATCCCTTAGTCGACTTTTACGACACCCACGGGAAGAAATGGGGTGGTGGTATTCTGAGCCGGCACCACACGGCTTAGCCGGCACCACACAATTTCGTCCTACCCTTAAGGAAAAGGCTTCATTTTAGTGATACTAACATCAACAACTTCCCTGCCTGGAAACTTGTACTTGCACTCGCAGCATTTCATTGGCGTTTCGCTTGAACAACTCGTGTGCTGCGTCCGCGCCAGGAAAAACAAGTCCTCGTAGCGCAGCGACCAACTTGTTGTATGGACCGAAATTGATTTTCTTTGTTGTTTTCTTTATTTCTTTAATAAAAAACTTTGCCCCACACTAGGATTGCTTATGTGTCGTGGGTGCGTTTACAGACATACATTTCACACACAACTACCTGTAGATCATACAAATATTTGTTCTGTGCGGGAATCGAACCCGCGACCCGGAGCGCAGCAGTCGACTGTATCAGCCACTGCACCAACCGTGCACCCCAAAAATAGTATAGAAACGCATACGGGACAAACAAAAAAAGAAACGTTTTATTTATTAGAAAAACAACTACCTATTAGGAATAATTCTATGAACAGTAACTGTACAATGGGCGGTCTTACCGCTATTAGCGATTTAATTTTTTGTATCAAAAGGGGGGAAATACTCAAGCAGCTGCTTTAACCTGCCCTCTAGGATCACATTATCCCATGGTGAGATAACGACTGCAAAGAGGGGTTTTTATTATTAAACAACAACAATTTAACTGTGACAAAGACAGACTGTCTGCGACTGGGGCAGCCATCCTGCTAGTATCATAAATGTGAAAGTGTGCATGAAGTTTGAGCGCCATCCCGCGCAAACAACAAACGGGTTCTAATGGCATAGATAGATTAGAAAATTTGTAAATGTCGTGATATATCACGACATTTGATGGCGTAACTAATTCAACGGAATTTGATATCCTCTGTATTCCACGGAATAGGAATAGGTATAGGATATCAAATTCCCTTATGAAGGACGCGGACAAAATCATAAGTAACAATTGGTTTGTAATAAGTTGCTTTTTGCTACCAGTTGCCCGGAAGATGCTATCCACCTTTGATGTCGCCATTTCATAGTAAAATAGGGGGAGCGTTCGATACCTTAGGCAGTTTTTTAAATAAATACTCATTTACAAGAATACACTGCTCCTGCTACAATCCTTAGCGTGATCGCCGTTTATGACACCACAATGTAGAAGGGGTGGAAAATTAATATCTTGGAATGCACTCATTTAAGACATCATTTAAAATAATTTGTGTTTGATAATGACATATTATGTAGAACCCTCATAACAACAATATCAACTGGACAAAGCTCCAAGAATGTTATGTCTATAAGCTGTTTAGGTCAAACCGACAATAAACTGGAACGCATTTAATTAGGACTATCTAAAATTCAGAATTATTAGGTATTTTCATATCTCTTTTAAGTAAAGACCGGCCTGGTACGTATTGTGGGCGTCGTAAAACCATCTATAATTTTCAAAGTGTTTTAGAATAGTTCATATTTTACGTTCTGTTTATAGAGATTAAAAATCTGTTGTATATTAATATAATACAAGATATTTAACATTCAAACAATTACGTATAAGTAAGGAACAAAATCAAAATAATATAATAAAATAGACAATCAATTAGACACACCGTTTTTTTGTCGTGGGAACACCGGAGTGAGAACGACGGATTGCCCAAGTAAGTTGAGCAAGTTCAATTCATGTAAGTTGCCAAGTGACCTCCGGTACCCGGTGCGTCTGCTGCGGTAGGGGAGAGAGGTGGTCGCCTCCCTCTTTCCGTCTAGCGTGTCCTTTACATACGTCATCTCGTCTCGCAAACAGAGGCGACAGCTTAATATAATAGAATAGAATAAATTTATTGCTCAACTGTGTACAGTTACATAAGTAGATATTACAACAGTTAAATTAAGTATCAACAGTTTATCCATATCGGATGTGCAATATATTACATTTTTATTAAATGTAAATTATTGTCATTCAATTAAATTACTCAATAATTACCATCGGATTTAATCATTTACTAATAATTACAATTACCGCTTTCCACGCACTTGCTCCGGATCCATGGACAAAACCATGGCCCAAAGCGAGAGAAGGCAATTAGGTCACGGCGCTGCACACACGCCTACATATCTATAGACATCACATACACTTAGCTCTTATCGTACGGAAAGCCACGCGTACGCGTATACAACGTGAGATCAGCTTATTCTGGAAATGTATAGCTTGATATGTAGCCGTCCGTACATAGAGTACTGTGGTCTGCTCCTGTGAGAGCGTCATACTCTAGGAGACCGCAGAGCGGGATGGAAGATGGTCGCTCCCGCTCGGAGAAGCTCGTTATATGGTGGGGGCCTCGGGGGGACGCAAGCGTGCAGATTAGGGAATCTACGTGTTCATACGAACTACTTCCGGGAAGACAGCAGCGCGCACATCGTCATGTGCTGCCATGTACATAGCACAGCGCACAGCGAGGCTTCGGGGGGATCCTTTACGATCCCCTCTTGTTTTGTTGAGATTTTTGAATATCCTGGAGCCCCCTTCGGAGCTTCGGCTCCAGGTTAAATAAAAAAATGTACATTAGGAATCGTCACAGTTGAGATGAAAGAAACATCAATCTTTTTGTGGTATGTTTGTCCGTTTTTAACTCTTCGCTACTTGCGCTAAGAGTTTTCTTTGCACATAAATAAAAGTTACACTAACAAATATATGGTTACTTATACTAACAGACAAACCACGATCTCATTTAAGGTCAACATCAAATAATCATGAGTCCTTCATGTGGTTATTTTGGTAAACTTAGCTCTTTGATACTACGTTTTATTTCGGGCCGGATAACGTTAATTAGATTAAATAACCGCCACACCATGGAGTGGGATAGGAAATTGAGCGAGACAGTGGACGGGCACCATTTGAGGCCGTGTCGGGCTCATTCGTCACTGTCACCGCAGGACGTTGTTCGCAGTATATTTTTGCATAAAAATAACTTATACCTACAGCGTTAGTATAGTCATGATAAATCGTATTGTATGTGATGAGATATAAATGATCTAGGAATAAGGTAGGTATTTTGTTGTGTTAAACTTAAAATGCGTGTAGTGCCGGATAAAGAATATAGCACTATTCCATCTTCTCCCGTGGATGGCAATCTAAAATAGAGAGATGGTCACCAGGGTCTCTTCTGGGGAACAACAGCCATTTTGCGCTCACCAACCTACCTGCCAAGCGTGCTCTTTAGCTACTGGAAAATGCGGCGCCATGGCACGGCATCTAATCGTTTATTGGGGAGGCCTTTGTTCGGTGGACAACTTCTGGATGATATGTTGTTGATGATGATGAAGCTTAGAATAACAACACAAAAGGATATTCGGCTACCCAATGTGTAGATATTTGAACGGTGATGAATATGACACCACCCGCTAGGCATCTGTCATGTCCTCGTGAACGCTGCTGCAGAAAAACTACAGAAAAATAATTAATAATGGCGATTTGTGACGTGGCGTAAATGGCTAATATATAAACGGCTATAACAACATCATCTATGCGCTGGTATGTGTGACAGCAAAACTAAACTTACGGTGCTTACGTACACATGAACAGTATTGAGCATGCGCGTTTGCGACATTGAGTAGTCCACAATAGTAATTTCTATGCATCAATTTGGGTGTTATTTATCTATAGGGTTAAATTTTTATCATAATCACTATCTTTTCAGCGGAAAACTAAACGTCCACTGTCGCACTGAAGGCTCCGCCAAAGATTGCCAGAGCGACCGGTACGGGTTTGTGCTTGGTAGACGGGTTGGCGATCTCTGTTGAGTTATAGTTAAAAGTACTCGAAGGACGTTGCTGCCCATCGTCCGGCTAATCCCATAGTCACCTTTTACGATACCCACGGGATGAGATGGGGTGGTGGTATTCTTAGCCGGCACCACACGGTATAGTCAAATTATTAGTAGTAAACATTTAAAGAAATCAGAAATGAGGAGATCCGCAGAAGAACTAAAGTTGCCGACATAGCTGAAAGGATTAGTAAACTGAAGCGGCAATGGGCGTGGCACACAGCTCGTAGCTAACTGATGGCCAGTGGGGTGAAAAGTTTCTCGAGTGGAGACCTCGCACCGGAAAACGCAGTGTGGGATGGCCTCCAACGAAGTGGACAGACGACCTGGTGAACGTCGCTGGGAGTCGTTGGATGAGGGCGACATGTAACTGTTTGTTCTAGAAATCAGCAGTGGACGTCCTTTGGCTGATATGATGATGATGATTTAAAGAAAATAAAAAGGAGCATAACGTTTGTCGTTGCTTTCATAATACATTGTTCTCAAGGATTATTTATTGTGAAGTGGCCCACCCACCATCGCTTTGTTCACGTGAATAAACATACCTATGTCTAGATCCATCTTGAAATAGTACCTACATCTTCTTAACCGAGAAATAATTTTACTAATCAGTTTAGTAGTTTTCGAGATTATACCTTCTAAATATAAACAAACAAACTCTCTCTATAATGTTAGTGAAGATTGTTTGGTCCCTTGATGATCGAAGGACCGTTGGAGCAGACAAATTTTTGAGTGGTGACCGTGATCGGCAATCGCATCGAGGGATGACTAACAGCCAGATGGACCAAGGAGTTGATGCAGGTAGTGGTAGTAGAAGGCGTGAACTGGATACGATTCAAAGGCGGAGGATGGTGTAGTGGCGCATTTTCAGAGAGTACTCCGTCAAGCATGCAACTGGAAATTGAGGAAATCTATGGAAAAGGCCTCTGTTCAACAGTGGACGATATGATGATGGCTATGTCGACCTGTGGCTGAGGCGATTGATACACTTTCTTGTGATTTCGATATCTATCTTTAGTACCAATAATAATTTAAAGCACTCTAAACCCCATTCAATCTCACTTCAAATCGTTGCTTTAAGCCCAGACGACTCATATAACCAATACACGTGTGATATCGATGATTGTGGAAACACGTCGAGTTCGAGTGGGACAAATAGACGACAAATAAACAAAACGCCTCGCCCCGCGCTGTCCCGACACATGTGAGCTTTGCCCGCCACTTTGTAACTGTACAAACTTTTTATGCAAGCTTCGTACCCAGCCATCTATTTCAATTGCAATAGTGCAATTGAAATAGATGGCTGGGTACCGCTAATAGCTTACATAAAAAGCAAGTTTTAAAAAGCGAATAAATATCGCAGGCGCTGTAATGCTGTCTTGGTTGTACAAAAATCATCAGAAGCCGTGGATATCCTTGAAGAGAATGAAACTGAATGTTTAAGGCAAGTAAAGCCTTATTTGCCTTAAAATTAAAATCAGGCCATTTGCTCAGAAATAGATTCTTGTATACTATCTACCGGCTACGGATAGCACCAACCCATCTCACCCCGTGGGTGTCGTAAAAGTCGACTATGGGATTAGCCGGAGGATGAGCAGCAGCGTTCTTCGAGTACATTAACGTATCAACTGCGATCGCCAACCCGCTTGCCAAGCGTGGCGATTATGGCAAAACCCCCCAATGAGCACACAATACACCGATATCGGTCGTTGTGGTGATCTTTGAGGGAGGGATATGTCCAGCAGTGGACTTTATTGGGCTGAAATGGTACTATCTACTACTATCAAAATTCCATTACCAATCCGCTTACCAAATGTGATGATTCTGGTGATGTTAGCAAGCAACCAGAGATTGATAAGTTTAGAAAGTGTATTTTAAGCACTTTGACATTAAAATATGGTGAAGAGATGATATCGATGTAATTAATATTAATAGGGCTGGGCCCATATTGCCGATTGTTGCTCTTCTTATTATATATATATATATATATATATAATATGTAATATAATTACGAGTACTATAAGCGCCGATCTGACATAGGACTGGACGTCCGAGTCGGATATAAGCACACGAACAAAAGAAAAGTGTTAAGCAAACTATCGGAAAAATGTCTGTGCTCCGATCCAACGTACGGTGGATGCTGGCAACGGCTACGATTAATTAAATCAGTCCGTTAGAAAAAGACGGATGGCTAGGCGTCTTTGAATAACAAATTTATAAAATATACCTATAATATACCTACAGGATTTCGTATCCGTTGGCTGCATTCCTCTATTTGAAAACACTTCTAAAGAATCCATTGCTTTTGAAGTTGAAATACGAAAAGAAGTGAAATACAAATCGAATTGAGCGCCAACTCCTTGTCAGTGGCGGATGTTCTGTATGTTCCGTTTATTACTCGCAAAAGAGAAACTCGGAGCAATTTTAGTGCTAAGGTTAGTTGTTTGTGTTTCCTAAAACTTAAATTAATATTTTCGGAGGCTTGATCTTTAAATTGTTGGTATAACAAGTGTATCTATATACTATAGCTTTAATTCTTTTTCATTTCCTTTTACTTAAAATTTATACTGTGAGACGTAATTTTGCTATTTGTATTTAGAATTTTCTGTCTGAGGCAATATGATTACCCTAGCAGTCCTCCAACGTGTAGGGGTCGGCTTCCACATGCTACATTAATTTAGGAATGAAAGAAAGCATATTGCCCATGAAGATAATTATTCCGACCAAGTTTCAAGAGCCACTTTGTTACGTAGGCGATAAGCTAGTAGTGATTCAGGGCGGCCTTTTGTATCGATACTGAATGTGACTTACATATGCTCACAGGGTCCTATTTTATAATAATTATGAAATGATCTGATAGTTCTACCACTTAGCCTTAAAAAAACACATTTCTTGTGTTAATTTATTTTTAATTGCTTACAAACATAAATTTAGTAATTTATTTTTAATTGATTACAAACATAAATTTAGTAATTTATTTTTAGTTGTTTACAAACATACATTTAGGAAATTAAACAAAGTAACGGTTTCTGATACCTTGGAGCACTAAGAAGTAGGTAGTGTTGTGGGGAATGAAGATTGAGCCTATAATTTTGATTGAGTTTATAATACCCACGGCACTATCGGTCGGTAGTGCAGAAGGCATAGATGAATCAGAAGGGAATAAAATATTCCCTACGTCACTACTGGTAGTTTGGTAGTGCCGTGGGTAAGTAACGGAAAGACGGCCAGTTGCATGTCTTCGTTATCATTGGTTTCTGGTAGAAATATGAGAGTTATTGTGTTTTGTACATATAGATGATTAGTCAGCAGAGTTTTGTGACCAAATGATGTTTTCAAAACTCCATAGTCAGTTATTGCTTTCTAGTCAGTCAGACTTTCAGTTTGGGGTTCGGGATTGTATTGGGTAAATAATGCATTTAGCTTAATACCGGATAATAAGGGATGGTGACGATGGGGGTCCGCGGATAGCTATGGCGTACACCTAAACATCTGCTAACACTTAGTGAAGATGATACAAACGTGATGTTTAACATAAAATATCAAGTATCAACATGTTTTAAAATATATAATGGTCCAATATCATCATATCAGCCAAAGAAGATCATCTGCTGAACAAAGGCCTTCCACAGATTTCCACAACGGTGTCGTCATTTTGGGGGTAAATTGCAAGTACTCGCCACGCTTAGGGGTACCGACTGTTTCACAAAAGGGACGCTGCTGCCCATCTCTTTGGTTTGGAGTCCGTTTGTCGCCTTTTATGTAAGCCACGCCAGGCGATGGAGTGGTGCTATATTCTTAATCCGGACACCGCACGGAATAGTTGCAAAGTTCCAAATGGTAAAAACGAAAAAAGTTAAAATTCGACGGAGATTTTATGGGATTCCATAAACAAAACAAACAAGACATTTCATTTGATTTAGTTTGGTGTTACAAGTGAAGCCGGAGCATTTGTTTAGTTACAAGCGTATTGCCTGACGCGATGGCGCCACTCCACTCGGCTGCTCAAGTGGAGTCGTTCTGTCCGTTTGTCCCATGTTTGTCGCACTTGACATTCAGCAGGTAGCCGATCGATGCCAACAAGAATTATGCCTTCATTCTTTTCTTGTTTTGAAAGAAATATTTTTATATTAAATATTCTTTATTTTAATTTTATAAAAACTTTACTCTAGAATTACTCCTATTTCATGGGTAGAGTTTACAGACATATATTTCCCATGCATACCTGAAACAAATATCTGTATCATACAAACATTTGTTCCGTGCGGGAATCGAACCCGCGACACGTTGCATAAAAAGCTAATCGCTTTGCCACGCGGCCAACCGACATAATTAAGTATTGTAACCAATTTCATTTATATTTTAATATTGAGTTATGTTGTTATTCATGATAAATTCAAAAAGTGTTACTATCACCTACTGTGATGAAGATAATTTATTTAAAATTTTACTTAAAAAGTTATAGTTTTTCTTTACCTACTTATTTTTTTATACTACATAGATACACAGAAACATGTACTTCTTTATAATAAACAAAATAAGCCTGCCTATATTTTTATTCGTATTTTACTTAGCCCGAGATTATTGGTTTTATGTAAAAAAATGATTGATCATAAATTATAAAAGGCCTTTAACATTATCTTCGTTTAATTTACATATACAAAATCATCACATAATTGAATTAATAAGTAATAAAGCCGCATCACAGTTTATTTCCAAGCCCTGTTACTAACAAAATTGGTCACATCTGTGGACTGTTTAAATTAAAAGTAATTTTCTTATGCAGAATTAATTAATGACTAACGAGCTCAATAGGGTTCATCAGGCGGAAGCGTAAGAAAGAGACAGCTATATCCACTTAATCGTCTGAGGGACAAAGATCGAACGTCTAGAGGCTGGAGTTGAATGAATTTATGTCGGTCTATTTAGTAACGCGTCAATTTGGCGCGAGAAAGGTTGTGGGGGAGGTTGTATTGAAGAGAAACGAAAAGCGCGCGAATTTAATTATCGTGTGTAGTGATTGAAGAAATAAAAAGTGAAATAAAACCGAACAGTTAATTTTCTTTTTGGGTTTTACCTGCTACGATAGCTTCAAGCGTGAGAAAAAAGTGTTGTGTTGTGATGTATTTTCAGTTATATAAGTAAGATGCAGGTGAACGATTAGTTACTTCCATAAAATAGAGATAAGATATATCCGGGCCTACGCTTTGAAGACACGAGATGAGACGGGCTGAAAATAACCTGCAGATAATATAAATAACAACACTAGGCTGTTATCAGTAGGTAGGTAATTTCATCACATCATTTACCATACCAAAACATGTGCAAAGCTAACAATTTGGTTAATATTTAACCAAAATACACAAAAACAACGCAATAAGCATTGAGTTAATATATATGCTCATCAATAATATAATGAAATGGAAAAAAAAACTTGTGCAATATTCTGCCTCTTTGAAGAAAGAAATAGCTTTGATGTTTTTAATGACACAAGAAGCTTCGTAATAAATCATACGAACATGTTAGATCTAACATTTCTGAATTAGCGTAGAATTCAGGAAATATAATATTATATTATTCCAGCTTTGCTAACAGTTATGCGACTAGGTCAATCAAATGAATTACATCCGCCTCCCTCTGCTAGAGAGGGTGACCGTTTTACAGTCATCCCCTCCGAGATGTGCCTAAAGATAAGGCACCAATGGGCGGCTCAAATGTGATTGTATCGAGGACCTCTATAGAGCCGAAATTGACCGGTTCGGTGGTTTTAGCCGGTAGGAGTCGGCTTGCTCCTCCACCCGCAGGATGGGCAGGAAGTAGGTACATGATGCATTTCCACAGGGATTAATAAAAAAGGTTAATCAATTGGGTAGGTTTAGGAATCTTCTCCGAAGCGTGGCATCAATGGCGTGGTATCAACATCAATCTTTAGTGTGATCTTACGAGGCCCTGGAGCCCTCTTTCGGTGCCGAAGATGACCGCTCCAGTGGTTTTAGCCGGTAAAAGTCCCGGCATGCCCCTTCATTCTTCCCCGAGCTGGAGGAAATTCATGTAGAATTTCCAATGGAGACCAACAAAAAAGGTCTAGGAATCTTACACAATAATAAATACCGGTGATAAAGTTGATCACACATTTATCATCGTTCACCCGAAAATCTCCACTGCTGGATATGTCCAGCAATTGTCATTATTCCAAAGATAATGGCAATGCCGTTAAGAGGCTATGCTCATCAGAGGGATTTACCACAATCGCCACGCTTTGCAGACGGGTTGGCGATCGCAGTTAAGATGTAAGTGTACTCGTAAGACGCTGCTGCCCATCCTCCTGCTAGTCCCATAGTCGTCTCTTACGACACCCATGTGATGAGATGGGGTGGTGCTAATCTTAGGCAGAGAACACGAAAGACACATTTACATTTAGGTACAAATACAATATAGTAAAATGTTTGGTGATCAAGCAATTTTTTTCTTTACATCCTGCACAGGTCAAAAGTATAACGATAAGAAAATACAATTTCCGCTGTGTTAATTCTGTGCAGGGTTTAACAGACTGACATCATTACTGCAAATTTTCATATTATTTAACTAGCTCTTACCCGCTGGCCTAAACTGTATTTATATTCAGATATTTTGAACCCTGCAACATATCGGTACATACAATTTTGTTTTACTCCTGTTTTAATCCCTCTGATTTAATTGAAATCCGTTTAGCCGTTTCGTTTATATTTGAGACAAACTTCCAGACAGACAGACAACTCTAAAACGCTCATTTATGTATAGGCATTGTATAAACAGTATCGTTTTAGTATTTGTTTTCACTTACATTTTGGCATATATTTTGAGATCACAGACACACTTCAATTTTATTATATTGGTATAGATACCAGCGGTTATCTACGCGCTACTTTGTCCGCGAAGGAACTAATTAAACCTTAATAAAAACTTATTAACGCTATAAAGCGTATCCTATGTCCTATTTCATGGCATGATCTACCTCTCTGCCAAATTTTACAACAATTTGTTTAGCCAATTTAGTTTGAGCGTGATATAGAGACAAACATATTGTAATATCCAAATATACAAACGTTCACAGTTTTGACATTATGTCAGGTGGATAAGTCAGCTATGATTGCCTTGTGGTTGAACGCTTGCCTTCCATACAGGAGGGTCGGAGATCCCGGCTCGCAGCTCTGAGTTTTCTCATTCACCTGTGGATCAGAATTTGATTATCATTTGCATTAAGGTTAAAGGAAAACATTGTGAGTGTTACTTTTTATTTTTTCTCATCTGTGTATATTCATTATATAACATGTTTGTGTTTATTTCGTATATATAAATACATTTTTATACATGTAATGTTTATGTACGTCTATGTATTTGCATCTATACCTTTCTTTCATATTTTGTTGGTGCATCTACCTTATTGTTCTCTGCATCACCCAAAGGTCGTCTGGCAGAAAATGCCTACGGCATTAAGACCGACTTTGTACACTAGTGTACATAAAGTATAAATAAATCTTTATGAATATGAATTATATTTTCTACTAGCCAAAGACAAACTCTTTAATATGCTGAAATCCAAGTTTAAATTCCTTCTTAAACATTTACGGAGGTTGCTTTAACATTTTCAAAGACAAACTTCTAGACAACACTTTAGAGCGTAAAAGCCTAAGTTTACTTGGAGTTGAGTCCGCACAGAGCTATAAAACATTTTTATTTTAGTTTGGTGGATTCACACGGTCCGCCGCCGACTTCGGTTTGATTTGTGCAAAAAGTTCGGCGGACGAATGTGAACGCAAATGTTGCACGTAGCACACATTATGTGGACACATGTTATTGTGGCCGCTTACATGTGTCCATGTACATTCGTGACAGTCATACGATTGTTTGATATGCCGACAATTTAATTACCATTTGAAAATATAGGACGTACTCGGCGCAAAGCGAGGCTACGGGGAAATCCTTTAGATCCCCCAAGATTTTTACAGGCCTTCCTACCGCTAGAGCGGTGACCGCTTTACAGTCATCCCCTCCGAGATGTGTCTTAAGGCGTTGCATCAATGGGCGTCTCTAGTGTGATTGTATCGAGGACCTGCAGCTTCCAGTGCCGAAGATGACCGGTTTGGTGGTTTTAGGCAGTGGCGTAGCTAAGTGGACAAGGGCCTCGGTGCATAAAGGCAAAATCGGGCCCCCACCCACTCTTTCCACGTAGTTTAAACTTATATTAGCTATCGAACTTAAGAGATAGGGGTAAGAAAATAATACAGCGATTTGCATTTATCCCTCGTAGGCTCACGTCCTACGTAGTCTTTATAATGGAGTAGAATCCATATGTGTTTAATAAAAGAAAGTGGCAATAAAATAAGAATAAACAACGATGCAGATGACAAAATAATATATTTATGATACAGATGACATCAATAGACAGAAAAAAAGATACTTAACAATATTCTGAGTTAAATTTAACATCTCTTGCGTGATTTAATTTTTGCAAACTTGTCTATAACTTTACTCAAGTCCAAGTTTGATGCCGCCTTGTTTTCTATCGCAATTAATGATAAATGTCGGAGGCGATCTTGTCCCATACCGTTTCTTAAATTTGTTTTTATAATCTTTAGTTACTGAACAATCTTTCTGCAGCCGCAGAAGTAACAGGAATTGTGTGAAATAGTAGCATTGCTGTAGACACTTCCGTAAGGTCACATTCAAGCATACAAATTTCGTTATATTGGCGAATGGAACGAAAATGCTTCCAAAAACTTAACTAAAAAGTTGATGGGTGGAATGGATCTCACGACCGCCAGCACGTGAGCTTATCGCTTATCCACTGTGCTACGGACGTACTGAACCAAATAACGGTAATGAATAGCACATGCTTATCAAGGACGCTTGGCGCTGTGTTGAAAGTCTCAAAGTCTTGTTATTGTTAATGTTCATTGATTATCTTGAAAAAAAAAAACTTGTGTGTGAACAGGCTAGAAGTTTTCTAGCTTCAGGAGCCCGCTGCTACTCTCTTTTGAAAGCTTAAGGGGGAGGGGGCCCTCTGAGCTTCGGGGCCCCGGTGCACCTGTCCCTATGATAGCTACGCCACTGGTTTTAGTCTACCTTTTAGTAGTAGCTAGTAGGAGACCGGCATGCCGCGTTGTTGAGGAAGTACCTTTTTTTTTTATTTATTTTTTTATTGGTGCCCAGTGGAAATTCTTCATGAACTTCCTTCGCCCCGGGGAAGGGCGAAGGGGTATGCCGGACTCCTACCGGCTAAAACCACTGGGGCGGTCATCTTCGGCACCTAAGGGAGGCTCCAGGTCCTCGTATGATCACACTAGAGCCGCCCACTGGTGCCACGCATATAGGCACATCTCGGAGAGGGTGACTGTAAAGTGGTCACCCTCCCGGGGGATTGTAAAGGATCCCCCAAAGCGTCCCACGGCAGCGCGTGACCACATGCGTGCTACCGTCTTCTCTTGGGTCGCTTGGTGAGCACGCAGATTCCCCAATCTACGCACCCGCGAACCCAGAGGTCCCCCGCCTTATAGCAACGGCAGGGTGAGGAAAACCGCACTCTGAAGCAAAGTTGGCTTATTAAGTAGAACATAATTTAATAAAAATAAAAATATTAAACCGACACCCGTTATCAACGCCCGTGTGTCTTAATTTTTTCTCTTTCGGTCATGGAAAACATAAATTATTTCGTCAGTGTTCATTAATTTACTAATGATTCTGTTATCCGGTTTGGTCCTTGATGTCATTTACGGTTTGTTTCTTTCTTCCTGTCTTTTAATAACACCTACACTGTAGCCACTGAAACTGAATACAGGAAAAGGAACGTCTCCAGTAGATACATGAAGTTTTCGTTCTGAAACAAATAAAATAAATGAGATTACTGACAAACTTACCATTATTCAACGCGACTTTTACATTACACAGTCTCATAAAATGTTCCATTACACGTGAAGACGTCAGCTGCCGAATACCTTCTGTTTACTATTTCTTTTCATCAATCAAGTGCAACGTCGTGTGCTGCCGGCTCAGAATACCACCACCCATCTCCTGCCGTGGGTGTCGTAAAAGTCGATTAAGGGATTAGCCGGAAGATGGGCAGCAGCGTCCTTCGAATACATTAACAAGTTAACTGCGGTCGCCAACCGGTCTGCCAAGCATGGCGATTATGGCAAAACCCCCCATTGAGCCCACAGCACAGCCATATCGGTCGTTGTGGTGAACTTTGGGGGAGGCCTGTGTCCAGCAGTGGACTTCATTCGGCCGAAATGATGAAGTGCAACGTAAGAGTCTCTGTCGTGTCGTACTTGTAAACGAGAACGCGCGCTAATTAGTCCCAACACGGCGATAAAGGCGGTAATGTGATAAATTAACGACTGTTCCTCACACCGACTTTGATATCAAAAGCTTACGTTACACGCTGGTAGGGCTCATAAAATATTATGTTTAGACACTAATATGATTTGTTAACGGCCTACAAAATTTGAAGGGTTAATTATTTTTCGTGTTGATTACGATTGCGTTATTACACTTTCGTTGTTGACTGTACGTTTTGTAGTTGATAAAATTAAATAAGCGTAAGTATCGCTGTGCTTATTCGTTGCGACTGCACTCAATCGAGTATCAATTAGGTACGTTAGGATTTACTTGATTTATTGTTGCTATTCAATTTATTGCTATTCAACGGTCTCGGTGCCACTTACTTCTGTAAGTAGCAGTCGGGCAAACGAAGTTTACGTTTCCACGTGCGCATCGCTTTCTTCTCGGGGGTCACACTGTATGAGCACGCATTCCTATTTCCCAAACCTGTGCTCTCGCGCCCACGCCCGGTGCGTCTTCTGCGGCGGAGATCATAGGTGTTCTCCTCCCATCCCCGCTCTGCCGCCTCCTTTGCTTGCATCACGTCTTCGCAAAAGGAGGCGACGGCATCCCACGCCACGACTGAACCACGGCCGCGATCGTGAGGTCACTCTCTTCGACCGCCGCGTCTAGATCACGGCGCTGCGTTGCCCAAGCTGGGCATTCCTCCAACGTGTGCTGCGCCGCGTCCTCCGGGCAGTCTCCACGGTGAGGACAACCGGGCGTACTTTCTCGGCCTATTCAACGCAGATACTTCCCGAAATACCCATGGTTCGAAAGTACCTGCGTCATCCGGTAGGTGAGGGTGCCATGCCGCATTCCTTCATGTCGGGTCTTACCGCCGCTACCGTAGCGTGCTCTGACCTTTCGTTACCCTCGTGAAATCCGTGTAGCTACTCTGCGCTGGAGACCGTGGGGTTTGGATCTGTAGCGCTGGTCGCCTAACAGTAGACATGGCCATACAGGCGCCCCTAAGAGGGCCACAGACCGCACGACTCCCCCGTAGAGGCGACAAAATACAGGCAGGCGTAGAAAATAAATAAATAAAATACGGACATCGCAGTAAATAATCTGTTATACATATATTCACAATAATGTGTAATATAGGTTTAATCTGCTTTCATGTGATGATTGTGATGACACTAAATTAGTACATACATTATTTTGCTTTGTTGTTCATGATATAGAACACCACCATATTAACCTTGAACCTCTGCTGTAGTCATTGGGAGGCCCAAGTTCAAACGTGGAGGTTTAAATTCTGATATGATACGAATCGAAAAGTAAAATATAAATGAACCTATAGTTTGAAAATAACAAAGATAACGCATTTTATTGAAATTTGATCTAAAAACTACAAATACAATATCTAAAGTAAAAGCGTGGGTTTAAAGTATACATTCAGTCAAAAAAGTATCGGGAATGGATGATTTGTTTATGGTTCCAAATTATTTTTTTGTTTTTATTGTTGTTGTTAGATTGGTATGATAGTATGGTATGATTATATGATAGATGTGATGGAAGATTTGCCTCGCTGTGGTAGGCCATCAACGTCTGCAACTGAAGTTAACATCGCAAAAGTGAAGAAAATAGTGACTGAAAATCCTCATTCAACTTTGAGAGAGATAGCCGCCGAACTTTCTGTATCTAACGAGTCGATCCGTACCATTTTAACTAATCATTTGGGTATGAAACATGTTACCGCTCGGCTAGTCCCAAAAGACCTGAATTTTCTTCAAAAACTCAATCGCATGAGAGTCGCTGAGGACATGCTAGAACGAGTAAATTCCGACCCAACATTCATGAAACGCATTGTTACTGGTGACGAGACGTGGGTTTACGAGTTTGACATGCAAACTAGTCAACAAGCTTCGGAGTGGCGCCTTCCAACTGAACCGAAACCGAAAAAAACCACGCCAAAGTCGATCAAAAGTCAAAGTCATGTTGACTGTTTTCTTTGACTATCGCGGTGTTGTGCACTCGGAATTCTTGCCGGAAGGTCAATAAAAAATATTATTTGAGCGTTATGCGGCATTTAAGAGAGCAAATTCTAAGAAAAAGGCCCGATTTGTGGAAAGAAAATTCTTGGATTTTACACCACGATAATGCGCCTTCACACACGGCCATCATTGTGAACGAATTTTTGACCAAACACTCAACAAATACCATCGAGCAACCACCATATTCACCAGATATGGCTCCAGCCAACTTCTTTCTTTTTCCTAAACTCAAATTACCACGTCGTGGCACCTGTTTTCAATCGGTAGAAGACATAAAGGAGAATTCGCGGCGAGAACTGAACTCAATTCCGATGACAGTGTTTAAAAAAATGTTTTGATGATTGGATTATTCGTTGGCGTAACTGTATCGTTTCTGAAGGAGCACACTTTGAAGTAGATCAAATAAAATTTGGATGAATAACAAACATTTTGTGTATTATTGATCTCTTCCCGTTACTTTCTTGACAGAGTAGTACAATTATTTTAATTATTTTAGTCTGAAAGCAAAGTTGAACCTTTAAGTTTGTTTACTTATAGGTATCATTTTAACGCCTAGCTCTTCTTTCTATTTGATAAAACATGAAATAGGCATTAGACTATATCTCTAATTAGTATTTGGCGCCACTGTGGGGCACACAAAAATGTATTTCTTGTGTTTTTATTGTAAACTGTTTTTTTAAATTCATATTATGTGTTCCACATAGTCTGTGTCAAGTAAACATATTCTTCTTTCTATTATTTCTTTTTAATAAAAAATAAACTTATGAAAATATTAGGAAATTGAGTTCATTTTTGAACGTATTATAATAATCAACTGTCTATGATGGCGTTCAGAAATTTTCCCAGTGAAAAGTTTATAGGAATCATAAAATAAATCATATTTTAAACGTTGTGTTTTAAAAATATTTTAAATACAATGCTTTCGACACCAAATATCAATAATAACACCATTCCAACTTCTCTAAAATTCTTGTTTTTTTTTTGTACAAGTTGCATAGGACTCGCCATGACGCTTTGTTTTATTAATCGTAATAGCACTGTGGTGCCGGCTAAAAATACCCCATCTCATCCCAAGGGTGTCGTAAAAGGCGACTATGGAATTAGCTGGAGGAAGAGCACCAGCGTCCTTCTAGTACATTAAAACTCAACTGCGATCGTCAACACGTCTGCCAAGCGTGGCGATTATGGCAAAACCCCTCAATAAGCACATAACAGAAACCATACCGGTCATTGTAGCATTCTTCATTCGTTTTTTGGCTGAAATGATGATACTGATGAATATCTCCTGATCATAGAGCCTTTAAAAACATATCCATCAAATTATTATACAATACTTTAAACAAGAACCTCTAATTTCCATTATCTACCGATAGACAATGTGTGTAATACACACATTGTCTATCGGTAGACGGTACTTTCATATTTCCATCTTCCATCACTCATCATCATCCATTTTCCATCACTATAATTTATTCCTTATTTTCTTTTTGCAGATGTAGAGAAATACTGTTACAGTGATTTCTGAAAATATGGAAGCCATTAAAAGTTGTAGCAGATTTCGAGGAAGGCACGAAGCTATGCTGAAATCAAGTTTTATATTCGTGGCACTTACACTTGCTTGTGTACATTCGCAAGGTGAGGAAAACTTCTTCATAATATATCGAGTAAAATGTCTATTTTTCGACTACTAGCTATTTATATATCTCTTTGTGTAATTGTAATGTAACATTTTATTATTTTAACTATTGTAAAGATCTACAATATTTATATACACATTAAAACTAAATATATACAGACTATTTACTATTCAACTAAATAATATAAAAAACAAAAAGATAATATACTAAAAAGTGGCACATGCACTTAAGCATCGAAGTACTCCTCCTCATTGCTACCGTTCAACGGCAATGCTTACTCTTTGGCCAAAGAAAAGGCCACCCTCTGATCACGCGAAGAAAGAAACTCTGTGTAAACCATACTTATTAATTATTTAGTAAAGCCGTGTGGTGCCGGCTCAGAATACCACCACCCCATCTCCTCCCGTGGGTGTCGTACAAGTTGACTAACGGATTAGCCGGAGGATGGGCAGCAGCGTCCTTCGAGTACATTAACAACTCAACTGCGATCGTCAACCCGTCTGCCAAGAGTGGCGATTATGGCAAAACCCCCCAATGAGCCCACAACACACTAATATCGGTCGTGGTGGTGATCTTTGGGGGAGGCCTATGTCCAGCAGTGGACTTCATTTGGCCGAAATAATGATGTAGTAAATAAATAGGATACGAAATAAAAAAGTTAGTTTATTTAGATCTTTTTACTATCATACCACTGTGCTATGTAATATACGAATTTCATTTATATTAGAATTCTATCATTATCATATTAGCCGAAGGCCGTCTACTGCAAAAAAATGCTACACAAAGGCCTCGCCCATAGATTTCCACAACGTCCAGTTACATGCCGTCTCTATTCAATGACTCCCAGTTATCTTTATCAGTTCGTCTATCCATCGTTCTCCATTAGAATTAAATAATTAGTTATCATTATACTACGTATATTACACGCACTTCAACAGGAATTAATCATAACAATTTTCTTTTCTAGAAAAAATGAGAATGAATATACTGTATAAAATAGTTAGTCGTCTTAGTCCACTAATACTCTACGTAAGTAAAGTTCTTCTACAAACGACGAATCTACGTAGCCCTCGAAAATATTACTTTTTTTAGCTTTCTTTAAAATTGATACCTAATACTTCAATTCAATTTCTCCTCTACCTTAGGTACAGTTTACAGACATAAATCTCACATGCACAAACACCTGGGTGTCTGTCTGGACTCGGAAAAACTATCTGTATGCCATAAAAATATTTGTTTTGTGCTATCAAACTAGTGCCCGTAGCACAGAGAGCCAATGGCTTAGCCACTGCGTCGTAGGCCATCCTTTCGACTTTATACTCAATCATAGAATTGTTACGCTAATATTTTTAAAAGATAAACCTCTGCCTTTAATAAAAAATACCACAACAGACAAAATGAATTACCAACATGCACAGCCATACCATACAGCCATACATATAAATTTTACTTATCCATGGCTGACTTGAACTGAAATGAACACACATAAACAAGAATTTTATTTCAATCGAACAGTTCCTTTACTTCAAAAGTTCCGTGATACGTTTAAATTACGTCACATTGAAACGACATAAGTGCGGCGGAAAAATGGCACCAAACTACACTATTCACTGCACTTTACTTCCAGTGCACTGATTCAACTTTTCTCGTAATTCCAAGCGTCGCACTTGGAATTCGATCAGTAAATATCGTTATCGCGTTTCTGGCATGAAGAGGAAATTATTAATAGCCCTTTACAACTATATTTTGCGTGAGTGGCAGTACCAGGACGTAATAAGCTTTAAGCGATGTAGAGTATAGTAAAGACTTTAATTTATAGAATATGATGTGATATTATCCGGTTTTGCGACAGCGTAATCATGGCTGTAAACTCACTATGCTCCCCTAACGGATTGTGTACACTATCGTCTAGTTTGGGTTTTGATAACACTGTATGTCGACCTAAACGGCAGGAAAATACCCATTAATCAAAGATTTTGTGCTGTCTAAACATGCAATGCAGCCAGCGATAAATCGTGATCTCTAAAAATCACAATTTCATACTCCACTTACTATTTTCAGGTTTTATAAGATATCAATGTAATTTAAAGTGAAGGATGTGAATATTTGTAAAAAGTATATCTTCATAAACATTTCTAGAAATCAATTCCTAAACACATAAAACAGAATAGAGACGTCTGAATCAAATTTGATTACAGTCCGTTCAAATATTTGTGTCGCGTAGTAGCACCGAGGTTGGAGAGAGCAATGATGTGGATCTAGCTTAGCTATTGGTACATTAGATCTAGTATACTTCCTATAATTTGGTTCCAACAAAATCGGGCTCTGGGGGATTGGCTTATTAAACTGGTTTGCCAACAACTTTGTTAACAGCTACTCTGGGCTTTCTCCGATGTTGTTGAAAGTAATTACTAGGTATTTATGCAAAATATATGCTGTTTATTGCATTATCTTTATAGATTCTATAATTATAACTGTGGATAGCGTTGGTTGTCTACTGATTCTAAGGGACTGGTTTTGTAAAAGCAGTGAACGTAATTTTCTTATCATAATGATCAATAATTTACATCGTGTCTTTTGACCATTTTATCGTCAATTGATTACCCCGTAAAGTACAATTTCAATAGGCTTTATTTTATTTTTTGTGGGGTAGACTATATCAAGATGCATAAGAGCATAAAAGCCACCATCTATGATACACCTAAATACGCTATTCATTTATAACAATGAGAAAGAACTTCGGGAAGTACATATTAAAGATGCCAGAAAAAGTGCTTCAACGTCGTTAGTTTCCTGCGGTATTATTTTCAAACGACAGATTAGTGCCCAGAGTACATTAATTCGTAGTTTGAGATAGAATTCGTCTAGTTATACTTCAATCCTTATTTTCAAGACGGATCTTTTCTCGCGTCTTTAAATTTCATTCCGTCTATGTATACGGAAGCACTAGTATGCACTTAGTTACAAAATTTACGCCACAGGCCGACGATATAATATATGTATCAACTAAAGTTTAAGCAAATATTACGAAATAAATAAAATGATTCTGCAATCATTAGATTTCCTTAATTCAAATTCATCATTTAAAAATGGAACGATCTGTAGGTATGGAAAAAGAAGAGGCACATGTAAGAGCTGATTTGATTTTGACAATAATGATGAAATAAATGTCTTTGTGGGTTCGCCGCAGGAAACCTAAAAAAATAATTATGTTACATAAATAAACAACAAGTAGATGTTCTTTTAATAACATGTAGTCGTAATATTGTTATGCTTATACATTTAATAGCAATATATTTTAATCAAGTGACTCACAATTTTCAGGTCAAGAACGTACTTTGTAGATGGTATTCATCTCGATATCTAAATCGTGCAATAACAGAGAGTGATATGAATAAAAGCGCTCGTTAGAGGAAATAGATCAAAAGCTTTATACCGTCATCTGTTACTGTCACAGCTACTTTATTGTGGTCTGGCACCAGCTGTTGTGCTCCAGCCGACTGATCCCTCTCCTATACAAATAAGTTGGATGCTATAAAACATTCTGTATTAATGTTTCTAATTTTGTCCCAGACATAACGGCGTGCTGTGACAAAGCCGAAGGGACGTGTCGTAGTGTATGCGATAAGGTGAGTAATTTTCATCACTTGACCGGATTTTTTGTGGAGTAGTACTGCATAGAGAGTACTACGATTAAAGTCAAGCTCGTCGACAACCCACGGTAAACTTCGGAAATACGAACGTGCGATAATATATTTTTACCGACTTCAAAAAGGTCCTCCTTCGTTCATCGTATCGTTCTCATTCGAGGCTTCTTTTTATTTATTTTTATGAGTGTACACCGATTACTCCGAGATTTGTCGACCGATTTGAGCAATTCTTTTTTTAACTGGTGCAGAATGCTTTTGAGTTGGTCCCGTATAAATTTCATTACATTTGATTGAGTAGTTTCTTAAATAGCTTCAATAGACAGGTTAATTTGACTGCGCTTATCTAGATGATGTCTTAATAGTTTCGATTCCTCTCAGATCAGAGAACCGATTTGATTCAAACTTATTTTTAGTGTTAAATACTGATACCAAATTGGAAAAGTTCTTACATATACTAAAAAGAAACAAATAAAACTTTTTAACAAAAAAAATACCGACTTCAAAACCCCTACACGATATAAAAATATTAAAACCGCTGAAAAGGAAAAAAAAAAACTTTGTGAAGTCGGGCGGGGCCAGTGTAGGGGTTTTGAAGTCGGTATTTTTTTGTTTAAAAGTTTTATTATTATTTTATAGCGTTAATTAATAATAAAAATATCTTTAAAATAGGCATCTTGTGAGTGACCGACGAGGCGCGGACCTACGGATATTTTTCGGACATACATAATTCGGAAACACTAGGATTACCGAGGCGCATATCGTTAATCGTAGTACTGTATAATCATATTTTAGGGTGTAGATATTGAGCATATTTAGCGTTATGTTGATTTTTGTATGTGACGCAAAAATAAATAGTTTCTTTCTTTCTGTAAGAGTACTGGATTTCATCGGTCACAATCTCCTATGTGCGGCGCTGACCGGGTCATATCAGGCATACTTGGTTTAAGTATGTAGGAATTTTCCGTTATCACGACATTCCTCGCACTACTTACAGCTCGAACCGCTAAATCTTAATCGCAATTCGAAACCCACAAATATTTCCAATCAAAGTTTTCAGTGGAAAGCTAAATTGACTAATTAAGTGGATTTATTGCTTCCCCAAAACTTTTCGGTCGTCGATTTTTTTACCCGCGTCCGCCGAGGTCATTCAATATTTTGTTCAACATAATGGTGGTACAGAAAGCACAAAAGCACTGGCCGTCTTTGAAATGTTCGAATGCCTTTTATAGAGATCGTCCGCGTCTTTGATGTAACGTTTCATCTAAAACAAATAAAGAATACGATGACATCTAAGAAGTCATCTATGATTTCCTCGCTGGTCTTCCTGCGTTATTGAAATATTATGCTAAGGAAATTATTCAAGTCACCGCGTCGATCCTACTCAAGAATCGCGTCACAGCGCCGTATATTCCGAGAAAGCGCGTCGAGTGAATAAAAGTTAAATTATTAAAACGCGTAAGAAGAGACGGGCGGCTTGCACTAATACATTCGTATTTAATTCCGTCTTGTTAGTGAACACCGCGTGACGGCCGTTTCCTCCCCCGCGACACTGTTTGAATAAGTTACGCGTTACCATTGATACTTTGTTACATTCATAAACGTAGTCGATAAACTTTTATTTTGACGTGAACCTGTACGATATGAAACATGATAGTGTAATAGATATCTAAACATGCACATATTGTATTGCTTTGTAACATTAGTTTGTTCGTAGTATAAGTTAACATTTAGTATAAGTTTATTTTGATTCCAAAACATGTTCGTCAACCGTTTTTTTATCGTTGTTGATAATCGATATGATAATGATGACAACCCTAATTTATCGTTGATTTTGTTCGTCAAAACTCAGCGGGGACGAGACGGAGACAACCTTCATAAATTGGCTCCTTGTTAAACCAGCAATTAAACGTAGTTAACCCCTTGTAAAAGCCCTTTGAGAATTAATTAAACTGATACGAATGTATGTTTCTATGAATAGAAAAATGATTAAAGGACAAGAAGACTGTACACTGTAATTTGAGGTACATGAAAATTTTATTGTTCACTACGTATACCAATGTAATTGGTGTCAACAACAACGCAGTTCTATCCAGTGGAATAGCTTAATAACGGCGTCAGCCATTTTGCTGTAGGGGTGGACAGGGTAATGACATCAAAAAGTAACCTTAATAAAAGCAGTATTTCATGGGGTTTTTCCTTGAAACGGTGAGCACATTTACGTTAATGTTATGAACCTATAAAGTTTTATTTAAATAACGTTGCTATCTGGTGACAGCAAAAGGGATTTTATTAGCTGCAAAGATGTTGATGAAATTTATGAAGACAAGAACTTTAGAAGCTTCTTGAAATAGTATCACGTACCGACCTTTTTGAAATCAGATTCTTTAAAAACGTCGAATTGAAGGAAATGGATTACAATAATTTATGTATTTTTGGGTGCTTACTCAATATAATTTATGTTGACACTTCATCCGGTGTCTACAGGACATCTATAGAAATAAATAAAATTGAAGTGTCTGTTTGTAATGTCAAAATAACAGCTTTTTACTAAATGCATATGAAAGTATATACGGTACCTATAACAAAAAAACAATTTTTAAATTTTTTGTCTGTCTGTCTGTCGGTCTGTCTGTCTGTCTGTTTGTTCCGGGTAATCTCCGAAACGGCTCGACCGATTTTTACGGGTCTTTCACTGGCAGATAGCTGACGTTATAAGGAATAACTTAGGCTACTTTGATTTTAGGAAAATAATTAGGGTTCCGCGCGAAAACAATAAAACCCTTGAAATCCAACATATATATTCTATGCCAAGTGTCTATGTCGAAGCACTCTAAATTTCTTTTAAATTAAACGCGGGTGAAACCGCGGGTCTCAGCTAGTCACTAATAAGAGATATATAAAACATATTATTCACACAAATTTCATTATATTGTTGATAGCGTCGTATGTTAGAACATCTGTAGGGTTCGTAAGATGTAGCTATCTCATAAATTGTTGTGGAATTTATAGTGTGGCAGTGATTAATCTAGCAAGCGTGTGTGTAAAGCGACAATATGAGCTGAGAAAAACACACGGCTCGCTAAAAAGTTATCAAACTCCTGCGTTATCAGCCAAACTATGAAGAAAAGTGGGTCAGGCAATTAGTATTATAAATACAAATTATCGTCTGAGGATAGCTACTCTTCAGTAACCATTTATTATTGTTTGTTCTTGATTTATCGAAGCAAATTCTTTTATTGTCAATTTTGCGGCTTAGTAGGCACGGCTACATATCAATCTTTTCCAGTATATGCTTATCTTGAATTGCATGGGCTTTCCGTACAATGAGAGGTCAGACTAAACTGGATTTGTGTAGCTTGATGTGTAGCCGTGTGTACACAGTTGTACACTCGTATAATTGCATATACCATGTGACAACCCTATTGACTCGATGGTTAACTCGTCTACTGAACAAGCGTATTTATTAGATACACGACTCGCAATCTTGTACTCGTTACTGGTCATATTCATTTAAACTGATGTTGTTTATTGCGCTCCCACTGTACAGTATGACCATTGACCGAATGAAAAACTTTTTTAATAATATTTTCAGCTGTAAATAGATGTTTATACAGTTTCAAGCGACTAGATCAAAGACAGCGGCTTCTTTGATTCGCGCTGCGAAACACCTAGGTTGTCACGCCTGTTTTTAAATATGTTTATTGCACACCATAAACATTTGGACGACATGCGCGGGAAATGAGAATGACACAGAAAAATAATTTATCACCTATATTAAATTGTCACCAAGTTGTCTGTCCTGGATTACTACTATGTGAATTGATGGTAACCGGCTAAGATTAAAACGTCCTTGTTGGCCGTAATGGTAACATCGAATGTGTCATTTTCTCATTGTCGTGTTATTATATGTTTATACACGGTATAACGTTTCGGTTTTTAACGTTTTTTAGGCGAAGTCTGTGTTAGCTTTATATATTATCCTTACGAAAAAAGTTATGATTGCCTTATATGTATATTTAATGGTGTTTTCATATATTTTTACATGCAATTACATATGGAAATCAACTTGTCCACGCAACTACACAATCTAGGTACTGGAATGTACGTGAAATTTCGTTACAGGGATCGTCAACCGTGACAATCACGGTGTCCCGGCGTATTGGGAATGTGTTAAGCGTGATCGGGATGCCGAGGCCGACTCCGCATCTATTGGATGCCGAGCACGTAAATACCCCCAACTTTAGTGGCATTTACCCGACATTCAAGTTGGCTGCCCACTCACACAATTTGAAACAGATGTCCAAATAAATAAATCCATTATTGTCATAGACCACCGTCATAAAAATCAAACCAAATTAGCGTTCTTACATTACATAGATGTGCCAAATTGAAAGATGACTTGCTTTCTAAACCATTGCTAATTATTTATATTAACAATCAACATTATATATTGTAAAATAAAAGAAGCTTCCAGAATTAGCCTCCAACTGCAGTCGTAAACTTGAGCGCTTAACTACCAAGATAAAAAAATTATGACACGCAATAAATTACGAAATAATTTCATTCTAAAGTAATATCATAATCCTCGCGCATTCCACTTCAACTTGAAAGTTGCAAATACAAACAAACAAATACGTCCGATGGTTCAAAGCGAGTGAAAATAGACTCGTCTGAAATCCTTTCATGTCTGTCCGTCCATCCCACGTCCGCGACACTGCGACTCTTGGAACACGATACGTAATATCTTATTAAAATTGACACTAACTTTTAAGTAGCCTTGCAATTAAACCTGCGCCATGTGTATGACTCGACGAAAAAGTTATATTGAATATTAATAAAAAATTCTGAAGTCAGTAATTATTATATTAATTATATAATAAATTTTTCGCCGTCACTTATATCTGTCATTGTCAATACGTTGTTTGGCTCACATAAAGAAACATGGCCAAGCATCCCTGTTCAAATTATACAAGCTATATACTCGTATTATATAACTATGCAAGCTTATTTTTCGAAAATTCCATTTTAAAATCTATTGTCACCTGACACTAGTAAATTTGCGATAAGAAACTACTCAGCGACATTAGTATCAAAATGAGTTGTTCATAATTGTTACGCTGTCGTAACAAATTTCTTTTAAGTTATTGTAAACGAGCCGACCCGCATATCAGATTCGTGTGTGGACCAGAATTTAATTATCACTTGCGTTACCGGTGAAGGAAAACGTCGTGAGGAAACCGGCACACGGCAAACGGAGAGGGCTCCAAAAATGTCCTTAATGGTGTGTGTATTTCGCCAACCCGCACTATGTCAACGTGGTGGACTAAGGCCTAACCTTTCTCATCGTAAAAAAAGGCCCGTGCCCAACAGTGGGACAGTAATGGGCTGATTATGATTATGATCGTAAACGAGACTTAATAATTAATATGAATAATTATTTTGACCATGAGTTTCCACTTTCGATTTTCGAACTACTTGCCTCAACGACGTCAGGGTGATGTACCCTGTCCTGTATAACTGACTGACTATTTCTGTAAAAACTTTAAAATATTTTATTTATTTATTAATAATGTTTTACTATTATGACTAAGGCAAAATAAAGATTTATAGATTCTATCGTACCAGCGCCTTGTTTAATTCTCCTGTACACCTGAGAATATACAATAATATTAATTACGAGCACTTGACTGGGTCAGTTTTGTTCAGTCAACTCTTAATAAAACTGTAACTTGCTCCTAATTCTGCAAAGCAAAGTGTAATTGGAAAACGGGATTGTCTGTGAAAATGAGACCTACCACATTATTAATGTATCCGACAAGGACATCTCCCGGGGAGTGTCGGCTGAAGAGAAAGGGGAATAGAATGTCACCAGCTCATTAATCACTGCTCTGTCGCCGCTCTCGTGACGTTTCTAACATTTTGGCCAAACTTTATTGCTTCTCCGACAAAAGAGTTTAGTGAAAAAACACACGTTTCAACATCGTAAATGTCCCCACTGTTTTAAAATAAGAATTCACAAATAAAACATCCACATTACGTTCTATGTCTTCGCCATGCTTGGATATTTTAATAATAAACAGAAAACTCTTCTGAAGTTCGAAAATTCTTCGCATCGAATATTATGTTTACAAAATGTCTTGGTGGAAAACCATTGATAGTTGGCGCGTTTGAAATACTCAATTCAAAGTCAGTTATTTCTAAAGGAACCGTGTAGGTTGGTATGTAAATCAACCCATAGGAATGGCATCAAAACAAATTTACAAAGAAACATCAAAGCAGTGACTGTGCCGCCGTTTTGATTCCGTCCTTTGATTGCTGGCGGAGTTTGTCCCGGGTTTGCTATTTTGGTGCTGTTTGTTGTAGCGTGACGCCGATAAATTGGAACAATAAGAAAAGAAAATTTTAGGAATACCCTGATCGGTTGTGTTTCAAGTTGAACATGGTCGAGCAATTGAAACATTTGTCTTGGCAATTGCATTCGTGTCAGCCCTGCGGCACATCAGTGCCCGCCGTAGCCGGTCGCCACGCGCTGTCGGTTTCCCCGTGGCAATAATTACAGGCGGGTAGTTGCTAAACTATTTAGGGCGTCGGCTTCGTTCGGTGTACACTGCGTGCGTCGTTTTATTCTGTCAACTGAAAACCCTTTGTGTTTTAATTAGCCTATAAATGGCATTCGAGATCTTTATTAGGTGTTGCGGTGTTTTAAGATTTCATTAGTTGGAAGTTGATTTGTCAATATTTGAAATTGATCTAACGGTGTCTTAAAGCTGTTACATTAGTTTAACTGTTATAAAGCCAGACACAATTAAAAATCTATTGTGTCTCGCCGGCTGCCGGCAATTGACAGGCAAGAGGTTAAATAATTCCATTCGATATACAGTGGCGAACGATATATTGATTCTCTACGTGTTACGGGTTCTATCCCCGTATAGTACTTACGCGCCGCGGTAAGGCCTGTCATGGAGAAGTGGCTGTAGATGTTTCTCGGGATTCTTTGCAGATACTCTCGGGACACGGATGTTTCGGGAAGTACCTGTGATGCTTAGGCCGAGAGCAAATATCCGGGCAGATTCATTCAAATGAGATGACAGTATTAATGAAAAAGCCAGTTCACATGCCTGGGAATTGACTACAAGGCTTTACGCTTGGCAGCGGGACTTCACTAGACCAACGAGGCAGTCAAATGTTACAGAACTGTTTTGTAAAATTATTGGTATTCTGAATTTCTTCCTGTTCTAGTTTTTTGTGTCAGGTACCGAACATCGGCAATCTGGTGATCACCCAAAGGACGTCCACTGCTGAGCAAAGCCCTCCGCATAGATTTCCATATTTGAGCCATCATTTTGGCTCCAATCCAGGCTTCTGTCCAACACTGGACGTTTTTCGGCTGCAATTATGTGTGTACAATAACAAAAACAATCGAGCTTCAATCATACAACATAATCAGCCCATTACTGTCCCGCTGCTGGACACGGGCCTTTTCTCACGATGAGAAAGGTTGGCTTCAGTAACAGTGGCGTATACTCGACATTTTGTGTTTCTACCTGCGCACTGCGTTGCGGTAATTCACACATCACAGGTGGCGCTACTTACTGCCGTTCTCAGGAAAATACACGCGATACATATTATTATGCGTTTCCTTATGATAGTTCCCACGAAAGCTCATGAAACGGGAATGTATAATATCTTCCTATAATTTTACTTTCTTCTCAAATACATGTTTCGAGAACCATTTGATCATGTTTTGATAAGTCTCAATTGTAAATACTGATCCTACGCCTGTCTTTGTTCTTAAGAAACAAAGCAAATTAATTAAAGATTTATCTTGACAATGTAGTTCAGACTACTTTTAATTAAATAATAAATAAAGGCTTTATAAGGAAACCATGTTAAATACACTGTCAGTCGGCGACACGGTTGGTGAAGTAGCTAAGCGATTGGCTTCCTGCGCTATGGGTCGCGGGTTCGGTTCGATTGATATTTGTATGGCCTTGAGATATTTGTGCCGAGTTTGAGTGTTTAGGTATGTGAGAAACACACCGAGCGTCCCACGAGAAGACGGTGGCACGCATGTGGTCACGCGCCGCGTTGTGCGCAGCACAGCACAGCGCACAGGGACGCTTCGAGGGATCCTCTACAATCCGTCTCTAGAAGTCCGGCATATCCCTTAGCCCTTCCCCGGGGCAAAAGAAGTTCATGAAGAAATTCTACTGGACACCAATAACAAAAAAAAGTATGTGAGAAAATCTGTGTGGTGTTTGGATTAGGAATATAGCACCATTCATCTCCTCATGGATGTCGTAAAAGCCGACTCTAGCAAATTCCCCCAAAGTGAGCTCACAAGTCACACGGCATGTAACCGGTCGTTGTGGAGATCTGTAGGGGAGACTTTTGTCCAGCGGTAGGATGTTCTTTGGCTGATATGATGATGATGATGCATGTGAGATTTAGTCTGTAAGCGGTACCTATGAAACTGCAGAAAAACCAGTTTAGGGCAAAGAAAAAAAAATACAGCTATTGCATTTTTCAATTGGATACATAGGCTACTCGTTCTGTCCTTTGAAAAGTGCTTGGCCTTTTAGCATATAATATGACGATAAATACGCAATTGAAATGCTACTATTAATCAAATGTATTGTTTTTATCCCTGTGGTATTGTGGATTAAGAATATAACACCACTCCATCGCCGACTATCGATGTCGTTAAAGGTGACTAAGGTAGTGTACACCAGAGGGATGGCCCCTTCAGCAGCGCCCCTTCAGTGGAACAGTAGTCATACTTTGTTCATCAACCGCCTGCCAAGCGTGCTGAGTACTGGCAAATTCCCCCCAAAATGATGACATACGGGAGACTTTTGTTGATCAGTGGACATCTTTTGGCTGATATGATGATTATTGTTTTTATAGCTACGATTATGAGGCAAAAGCAACATATAATTTAGAGACATCAGGCTGATAGATGACGGTGAACTAACACACATAAACCATCAAATAACTAACACTAGCCGATTGAAAACGACCACGAATTTACCGTAAAATGCAACGGAGAACAGTAAAATTTTATTAGAGCTATTATTATTACGTTGTATATGCAGAATGGTTGCCGTGCTCGCGTTCCGAATTCTAATAGATTCATTGTCTTCGCTGTTCCCTGAATGGTGCTATTTGTCACAAAACAGGTCGAGGACCTCACAGCTATCACCGCTACTTCATCGCTGATCACGTGGAACACGCTGGCGGACTTCGTATGAATGTTGACTGTTAGGTATTGTATATGTGGAACAAGTAAACAGAGCCATAAAGTACAAAGTGGAAGGTGACAACTCTTATTTACAAAGAATTTCTTTGATTTATACTCTGTTGCAACGGCATCGTGGCCCCAAGATACCGATAGTTGTTTTTAGTTTCTTTTACTCAGAATATAATAAATATGAACTTAATTGTTTTCACACTTATGTAGGTGATAGATTTATGATCATAAAATAACACAAGCACATCCATGAACGGGTCTGATGATCTCAAGAATAATGTGAGTTAATTTATCTTTTGTTAATTCACATTTTACGGTTACAAGGCCCATAAATGCTTTAACCTTATAACATTCCTAAAAAACCATATTCGTCTGGCTTTCCTATAACGGCGGGGCACGACTCACGATGGCCAAAAGTCTGGGAGACGGTCTTATACATCGACGCTTTTATACAAATTAATTCAATAAATTAAACGGAAAATTATTTCATTTCGGTTCACGAATCTATTGCAGCTGCGTATTAAGTTAATCACGACTAACTTTTAGTATTAAAGTAAGCACATCCAGGAAGAAGATAACTGATGATTGAATACTTGCATAAAACTAGCATTCTAGCCACGTATATCACGGGACGTGTCAACTGTCATGGCGTCAATGCCAGCGCAATGATGTCAACCACATCCGATTGTCTCCATGCTAATACCATGGGAGACCACCTTCATATAATTTTGATACAGACGAGGACTTTTTTATTCTCTCATTCATCAGCATTGACAAAATGTTCGGCGTGAATAGAATAAACGTACCTAATTTTGAAACAAAATTTATTTCAATTTGTGATTAATTTTGGCGGACCATTCCCTTGTCTGTCAACGTTTCCGCTGACACATTTTGGAGTGTGTTATTCGGCAGCTTGGGATTTAGTGCTTGTCTTCTGATGTCATAGTGAGATTAATTCTCTTAATTTGTACTATTAGCTTGGCATGCGTATGGGAACTGTAATAAATCTGACTTACACAGACTTTAAATGAAGTTGCAGATAAATTGAAGAAATAAACTTCCATGTGGTGTCCGGATTAAGAATATAGCACCACTTCATCTCCTCCCGTGGATGTCGTAAAAGGCGACTAAGGGAATCTAAACCAGAGGGTGGGCGTCCCTTCTGGGAAGCGATAGCAATTCTGCGCTCACTAACCCGCCTGCCAAACGTGGTTCGTATTGGTAAATACCCCGCAAAATGTTGACACAGTTGTGGAATCTATGGGGGAAGCCTTTGTTCAGCAGTGGACGTATAATGGCTGATATGATGACTGCTGCAGTTATTTTTAAAGGATTAAGTAAACAATTGCGTGTCTATAAATCTATTTGTAAGTCAAACTTAATGCTCATTGTCATTATCATCACAACACTTTATGTTAATTTTAAGTACACAAATTGTTATACTTCGCATATATGCGTGTACACGTGTCACGACCCTACGTGTGTTTGTGTCTGTCGCTTTAGGAAGTTATATTAGAGTGCGGCAGTGACTGCTGCCAACACTCATAGTATCTCGGTTAGAAGTTGTCTGCCGACTGTAGCGTGACTCATGCTGAGACAGAACGATCTCCACACCTAAAAATAACGATACGTTACAAACGTTTTTAATTATTTTTATGGCACACAAACGATAATCGCTTTTATTGGTTAAATGAACGGTTCAGGCTAGTTTTGTCGTCAGATTACTTGAGGGAAATCACAATCAAATGCTATAGCTTTATATGATGAACCTTGAAGAAACATATGTATAAGTGGGCGCTTATACCTATTTTGAAATCTGTGACGATAAAGGCACTTAAATTGAAGCGTTTTTTTTTATTATAGCCTCTCACTGGTATTACTCCTGTAGCGTGGGTTACAGACCCAAATTCCACACACAATACACCCAGACCTAGAACAACTACCTGCAGATCATACAAATATTTTTTCCGTGCGGAAATGAAACCCGCGACCCGGTGCGCACCAGCCGACTGTATCATCCACTGCACCAACCGTGCCGTCATTGTGATGATAATGAATTCATATTCCTAACATGAATTTATTAATAAAGCTGTGCAAACTTTCGGCTTATTTGACGAGAGCTACGCAGTCTGACTACAGTTGCGGTTTACAATAAAATCTTGAATACTAATTCGCAATTTGTCGTTTGTCGAAGTATAAGCCATGATTGCAGATGGTATGGGTCGAATTGGTCTTGTTGGCACCATCTGATTTGTATACAATGATCATTGTTCCGACCGCTCCGACACTTCACGTGCGAGGCTCCAAGCCATAGGTTAATCGATTATATTATAATGTCTATAGGTAAGTTATGGTAAGTACCAGGGACGGATTTAGGATTAGGCCCAAAGGACCAAGCCTGTTTTAATTTTTAAACCACTTGAGCGTTCATCTTCGTCACCGAAGGGGAGCTCCAGGCCCTCGTAAGCTCGGACTACAGTTGGCCATTGGTACCACGCATATGGGCGCCTTCCATATGGAAGGCATGGCTGTGTAAGGCCATCACCCCCTCTAGTGGATTGGAGGCGACTGTAAAAAGGTCAACCCCAGGCAGTTTTCGGGGTGATTGTAAAGAATTGCCTGAAGCCTCGCTGTGTGCTGTGCTGCTCACATGGTGGCACTTGCGCACGTGCTCACCGCCGCCCGTCTTCTGGGGATCACTCGGTATGAGCACGCATACTCCCCAATCTGCACGCCTGTGTGAGGGGCAGCAAAATTTGGGAAGCAACTAAAATCAACGTTACCTATGTGGCCCGAGAATCTTGGTCTTGGAACCTACATAAAGTAGACTACAAAAAAAGGTCGTCTACACTTCTTTCGTCTGCTTTACTATCCTTATTCATTATAAAGCCTGCAATAAAAGGGACCTATCTATTTAACAGACCAGGCCAGCGCCATTACAGTTCAATCCATCCCTGGCTATCACAATTCAATATTTACTTTGTGATCTTATTGTGACAGATTAAGAGCCTCAAATTATGCATGCCGTTTTTTGTTTTATGGACGTGTCTTCGTGTTTCTATTTTAAACACCCTCGACTTTCCTTTCGTCACTAAGGAAAATATCGTAAATTATGCTCCCGACAATGTCATCACAGGCGATTAAATTGTGAATAATGTTGTTTTTATTCTATTGAAACGTTTTACGTGGTGATTATTATAATTACGTTATACTCCATATTCTTTAAAAATGTTTTTGAGTATTAAATTGTATATATTATCTATAATTTTATTCATAATAAAACACTTTTAAACGGATTATATCGCGCATATTATAGATTTTTGTTTATCCTGACGTTTCGAACACTTGTCAGGGTTCGTGGTCGCAGGATGACTAAGGTGACAGGCGTCATTAGTTCATTACAGATTTTAAAAAGTTACTTTATTTTATCTACCGTACAATATTAATCAAAAATTAGCTTCGATGCACGCAGTAATCACTCACAGAGTCTTGATGTTTTTTAGTGCGGTATGTTGTTTGGGACTTTATTATTTTAATAACCGGATTCCAAACAGGTGGTACCTGCCAACCATCTTCTCTATTAAAATTAGGATGTTTTTTAATTTCAATAGCCTCACGAAACATTCTAGGCACATATCGGTTCTCTTTCCCGAGGACTTGAAGTTGATCAAAACGAAGATAATGGTTCGGTTTACCTAAGGCTTTGTGGAGCGTCTATGCTTGACGTCAGCTATGTGTTCTTTTATTCGGGTGGCTATACTACGCTTTGTTTTCCCTATGTATGACAAACCACAATCACAGTCAATCTTGTAGACCCCTACATCTTGTAAAGGTATGTGACATTTCACCGGTTTGAGAAGTTGGCTGATCTTCTTATGCGGCTTGAAATAAGTTTTGATGGAAGCACGCTTCAAGATATGATCAATTCTGTCGGTGACACCCTTAATAAATGGTGAAACAGCAGGTCTTCGATCAAGCGTGGTGGGTATTGGGCGGCTTCTGCGACAAAAATCTAAAATATACGCGATATAATCTGCTTAAAGTGTTTTATTATGAGTAATAATCGCGAAAACCTAAGACATTTTAGAACGAACGTATATTACAAATTTGGACGAATCCCGATAATGTGACTATTATTAAAATTAATAAAACGTAAATATTGTGTCATTTGTTTTTAAAAAGTTTTGGCTAGAATGTCAACTTGCAGGAAGATATTATTCTCTACTCGTTTCAATAATAATCAATTATTCACTTGCGATGAACTCGACATAACCGAAAGTTTTCTATTAAGATGGTAAAAATAATTAAACACACCTTATCAGTAGCCAGTCGTCGTGTGTGTTTATGAGATGTGTGCTCACCTCTAGAGAAACTACCGATAACCCTATAGCACCGTCTGGTAGATAACGCGACCCACCAGATGCACATCTCTGTTATTTATGCATAACATTGTGATTTCGTAAGCTGCCTAGGGTTATCTAATAAATGTGATAGCTTCTATAAATTTTGTCATAACTTGAGATAGGTTTTCTTTGAATTATATAGACGTATAGTGCTGTTTATTGATATTTTTTGTTGAATTGATGGCATTACGGAATGTACAGTATAATATAAACCCACAAATTTTCTAGGACTATTTATGAAAGCAATAATAATATATGCCATAACATTTTTAAATACAACATTATAATATACAAAGTAGCAATTTTTTTATGTAGAATAATGTTAGCAAATACCGAAGAGGATTTATATTGCGTTTATTGGTATGTACTGAAAAATATATTGAATTCTCGATTGCTACATAGCTAATGAACCTCAACTCTAATTAAATTAAACAAAGCCCAAATTCTATAAAATTAACGAGATACATCTAAATTGATAACGTAACTGGATATTTTAAAAGGGACGTAACTGTGACAGTCGTTAGTGTTGAGCAACATGTAGCGTGTGTCCGGACATCAATTAATATCATTAAGCGGGAGTAGTGCGTCCTTATACAAAAAAGTACGTACAGAAGGTGAACACTATGCAAAAGTGCTCTAAAGATCACGCACACAGGTGACACTATATACAGGCTGTCCAGTAAATAGCACGACATACTGCAGGGGGTGAGAGCTTAGGTCAATACCTACCACGGCTCTAGTGTGATCATACGAGGACCTGGAGCCTCCCTTAAGTGCCGAGGATGACCGCCCCAGTGGTTTTAGCCGGTAGGAGTCCGGCATACCCCTTCGCCCTTCCCCGGGGCGAAGGAAGTTCATGACGAATTTCCACTGGGCACCAATAAAAAAAAAAAAGGTCAATACCTACCAAAAAAACACAATATATGTTCAGCAAAACATTACGGATTTACATTAGTACAAAATTTTCCGAAATATCGAAAAACCTCTACCTTGACACAGATTTTTAAGCATCTCGTAATAAAAAATTCCTTAGCTAGTTTTTTTTACCTCAAATTATTTGTGAATAGTTACTTTACTCATTGATAAGTCTTTATTCTATTAAAAACTAAAATGTTTTCAAGAAATACAATTATTATTAAAATTTTCACAGTACAATTTTCTTATCTTAAAATTTTGTACTACTGTAAATCCGTAAGATTTTGCTGAACATATATTGTGGTTTTTTGGTAGGTATTGACCCAAGCTCCTCACCCCCTGCAGTATGTCGTGCTATTTACTGGACACTGTATATGATCCACTCTGTCGCAGTCCATATAAAATGGCGTCAATATAATTATGGGCTTTACAACAAATGTTTCAGTGCTCTGTGTGTCTTCCCACCCCATCCTGGATTTTTATACAATCTGGTGATGAGTAGAGCAAGTCTTTCGCCTGGTGGTAAGCGTCATCCATTGTTTTCCATTCATTCATTATTTTAGCCCATAATTTCAGCCGGGGGTTACGTCATGCCTGCCCAGTGACAATTATAACGCTACTTACTAGGACTAGTCCTGCGTGGTAGCACGCATGTGGTCACGTGCTGCCGTCGGATGCTTTGGGGGATCCTTTACAATCCCGCTTTACAGTCACCCTCTCCGAGATGTGGCTATATATATAGGCGTGGCACCAGTGGGCGGCTCTGGTGTGATCATACGAGGACCTGGAGCCTCCCTTAGGTTTCGAAGATGACCGCTCCAATGGTTTGTCGGCATACCCCTTCTCCCTTCCCCGGGGCGAAGGAAGTTCATGAAGAATTTACACTATGCACCAATAAAAATAAAATAAAAACAAAATAAAAAAAAAGGTCCTGCGTAGCAACACACTTCACACGCTCGTCATCTCGAGGCATTGGGTATTGAGCCTCTCATGCCTACTAATTTCCCTAGCTGCAGTGCCCTTCTAACTGGGGCAAAGAAACGTCTAAAGTTCATACACTATTGCTTGGCGATGAATATCTGGCACTGCGGTGGTACCTAACCAGGCTCTGGCAATAAGAAATCTACTATCAGGAAAATCCTGATGAGGTTGTTGATAGTAGGTAGGCTCTTCTTTCATATGTAGATTCTTCATTGTTTGCGTATTGGGCTGGAAAGTTAGATTATTATTCCACCATAAGATGATTATCGCCTAACGAAACATTATGACAGAACGAAAATAGCTTGATCTCACCCGATCTAAGAATCACGCAATTTGATTTATTTTATGTTGTAGCAACATTTATTTTGTAGAAGTATGTAAAAGTTGTAAAGGCTGTACATCCACTATCTTTTTCCTACATAAGAATAATCAATAAAAAATTCGCCCTAAACTAAGAGGATAAAATGCTAGTATCATTTGGTAGCAAGCCTTCTGTATGTTCTTATTTTCTTGTAATGTAACCCGCCCCACGTGTTTATTTACCACTAACATGTTCCCCGGCAGTTGCGCAACTTTTATTACATCTTATTCGGGTGTTAGTGTTGAATGTGGTAATTATGAGGATGTGGGAATAATTTTGCGCAATGCTGTGTGGTGTTTATCATTTGCTTGTCGGCAAGAAACCAGATGTCCCGTAAAATGACGAGATTGTAGACAAATGTGATTCAATTTTATTGCTCTACGCAAAGCATGGTATTCATACTGGTGGTAGGTCTCTTATTAGGCAGGTACCACGCCAGTGCCAGATATTCGCTGCTAAGCAGTAGTGTTTGAATTTTATATATTACTGTGCTCCGGTTTGGACACTGTAGCTAACGAAATTAATTAAATTACTGGTTATGAGAGACTAAATGCTAAGCTACGTCTCGAGGTGACGAGTGCAGCGTGATTCCTCACAGGATTAGTCCTGGATAGCATTCTAATTGTTATGTCGCTTACCACCAGGCGAATGACTTGCTCGGCTCGTCATCAAGTTGTAAAAAAAAAAGCATATAATATAGAACCGGGATTCTTTCATTTTGGCACAATGTCTATTTTTAGCTGTTGAAGTAGCTGTTTCTGTTTTAGATGTCTTTGGTGGAAATAGCATCAAATGCGTCTACCTTTGAACAATGGGTACCGAACATATACAGATTTTGTACACCACGTCTAGTAAGTACTTTTGCATTAATTTTGATTGACACAATGAAATGTCGCGGTTACCGTGTGGTATCTAGACTAAGAACACCGCACCACTCCATCTCCTCCGGTGGACGTTGTTTAAGGCGATTAAGTGACTCTAAACCAGGGGGATGGTCAGCAGCGACACTTCTGTGGAACAGCAGCAATTCCGCATTCACCAACCCGCCTGCCAAGCGTGGTGAGTATTGGCAAATTCCCCCCAAACTGACGACACACCGATCGTCAATTGAAGAGGCCTTTGTTCAGCAGTGGACATCTTTTGGCTGATATGATGATGGTGATGAATGAAAGGGCCTGATTACATAATCTAACAGATTAATATTAGGATTATTTTCACTGGGTTTACAGTATGTAATCATTTTATGTATCAACTGTTAGCGATGAAGTGATATTTCATAACAGTTGATAAATATAATAGCCATGTCACGTCAGGTTTAATAGAAAAAATGGTTTATTTATATATAAAAAATACACCATATTAGCTACACAAAAGTATGGCTGGTCACCCGTTTACACTGATTACGCTTTTCAAAATCTGTTATTATCTGGTGAAGCTCTCCACGATTATCACTAACTGAGCTCATGTTTCCAAGAAGGAAAATTAGTAGAAAATGATTTTTTAGGAACACACTGCACCCTATTTTCTAATGGCTCTTCATCATTAAATAAATTTTTCAAGAATATTTGATGTCTTTGTGTTGCCGAGGTTTTTTATGTTACATCGATAAAAGCCAACTACTTTTCTATGGAACACAAGACTGGATAAAAACGATTACTACAATTACAGAGACCTCATCGATTAATGAACTTTATACATAAAAAACATATATTTTTGAGGGTACTCGAACAAGTGTTGTGAAGTGTGCTTAAATATAATATTATTTATGTACGTCATGTGATGTGATCTATACATCTATACAAATAAATAAAATTCAAGTGTCTGTTTGTAATGTCAAAATAACAGCTTTTTACTAAATGCATATGAAAGTATATACAGCACATATAACAAAAAACAATTTTTAATTTTTTGTCTGTCTGTCTGTTTGTTTCGGGTAATCTCCGAAACGGCTGGATCGATTTTGACGGGACTTTCACTGGCAGATAATTAGGGTTCCGCAAAAAAAAACCCTTGGAATCCAATATACAGGATGTCCAGTAAATAGCACGACATACTGCAGGGGGTGAGAGCTTGGGTACCTACCAAAAAAACAAAATATATGTTCAGCTAAATCTTACGGATTTACAGTAGTACAACATTTTCCGAAATATCGAAAAATCTCCACCTTGACACAGATTTTTAAGCATCTCGTAATGAAAAATTCCTTTTTTAGTTTTTTTTTTGACCTCAAATTATTTGTGAATAGTTTACTCATTGATAAGTCTTTATTCTATTAAAAACTAAAATGTTTTCAAGAAATACAATTTTTATTTAAATTTTCACAGTATAATTTTCTTATCGCTTAACTTTAACCTACAGTGGTGAAAAAAAATCCGAAGATTTTGCTGAACATATATTGTTTTTTTGGTAGGTATTGACCCAAGCTCTCACCCCCTGCAGTATGTCGTGCTATTTACTGGACACCTTGTATATATTCTGTGTCAAGTGTCTATGTCGAAGTACTCTAAATTTAGTAATGTCTTAGATTTTCGCGATTGTTACACATTATAATAAAACACTTTTAAACGGATTCTATCGCGTATATTTTAGATTTTTGTGATTATACGTGTTGATATGTGTTGATTTTCCTGACGTTTCGAATACTTTGCAGCATTCGTGGTCGCAGGATGATGATCAGTCATCAAAAGTGTTTTATTATAATGTACTCTAAATTTCTTTTAAATGATACGCGGGTGAAACCGCGGATCCCAGCTAGTAATGAATAAAAATGTAAAAGCATCAAATGCGCGGTCGTAGGCGGTAAGGTGATACCACCCATTCAGACAATCACAGTTTAGTCCCGAGTATTGAGTGTGCGTTCTGAAATAAATCTTCATTCACTTTCGTCAATAAACCGCCTATCGTCATTGTATTGTAATTGGGGTTGGTTTAGAGTTTCCTGCCCTCACAAAGCACCTCGCCGATGTATAGAGTTACTACAAACAATAGCAGACGAGAACACGAAAGACGTAATTTGATTTACAAATGATAGTTGGTATAGGTATGTGTTTTAATTTATGTCTCACGCACTGTTCTCTTTCCAGATTGAGTTTTGGATTTGCATGAATAAGACGATTCAAGGTAGGTAATGTTTGTGTTTTTCTTGATATACTTATGACTTTTTATCCGTGTGGTATCCGGATTAAGAATATAGCACCACCCCGCCTACCCTGATAGATGTCGTAAAAGCCGACTAAACTAATCCAATTCATGGTGATGGGCAGCAGCGTACCTTTTGTGGAACAGTTGCCATTCTGCGCTCACCAACCTGCCAGCCAAGCGTGCTGAGTATTGCCAATTTCCCCCCAAAATGACGACACACGGCATTGTGTTGATATTTTTTTTGTTAATCTTCACCATCTTATGAGGTTGAAAAAAGCTTTTCAGGAGATATAATGATAATTATGAAGGTTACCCCTAATTCGTGCTCCTATTTCTGGCAGAATCAGTTAAGCTAAGCTACAATCAATTCAATTAAAACAATTAACGGCACGGTTGATGCACTGGCTAAGCGATTGGCTTTGTGTGCTACGGGTCGCAGGTTCGATTCCCGCACGGCACAAATATTTGTATGGCCTACAGGTAGTTGTTCTGGGCCTGGGTATTTGGGCATGTGGCAATTATGTCTGTCCCACGACGCAGGAGAAATCCTAGTGTGGGATATCGTTTTTGAATCATGCTTTCGATGTGTACAGACTACTCTACAAATAGAGGCCTCTCCGTGCCAAGAAGCGCACGTTTAGCTGTCGGTGTCATATAAATGCCTATTAGTTTAAATAAAGAAGTCTTAGAGTGGTATTAGTTATTACCGGCTGTCTGAAGCCCTAAAGTGTGACAACTGGTCCGAGTAAAAAACTCAGCCGCATCTGACTCACTGATAGGTAAGAGATTCGCCAGGTTAAACAGCGCTTGGCGCGGTCAGTCTACGGATAGGTGACAGCATAGTGGTATTTAAACTGAGCCTCACCGGACTGCGGAGGGCATGTAATCGTCGATCCCGGTTGTTTTCATTAGACGGCAGTTGTTAAGCTAAATCGAAAGCCTTTCAGCGGGTTGAACAATTCTGACATAAGGTTGGCCACGAACCACACGCAAATAGATGTGTATTTATTTTAGTAATTGATAAAGTACCACCTGCAAGCAAAGCAACATGAGTTGTCCATGTCATGGAGCCATGGTTCGATATTAAGTGCAATTTTGCCGTGTGGTGCCGGCTTAGAATGCCAACACCCCATTTCATCCCGTGGGTGTCGTAAAATTCGACTAAGGAATAAACCGGAGGATGGGCAGCAGCGTACTTCGAGTACATTAACAACTCAACTGCGATCGCCAACCAGTCTGCCAAGCGTGGCGATTATGGCAAGATCCCACAATGAGCACACAACACACCCATATCGGTCGTTGTGGTGATCTTTGGGGGAGGCCTGTGTCCAGCAGTGGACTTCATTCGGCCGAAACGATGATTAAGTGCAAAGTGGAGATATTCATCTCTCCATATTGCTTGTCACTCTTTAGGGCTCTATCATTGTTACCACTACACCAAGTTCTATCGAACAACGTCATCTGCATCCAAATAATGGTCATAACGTTAATTTAAAATTCGAATTTCAAGCAGAAGTGGTGTCAGGCTCCGGATGGTGGGGTCGCGCGTGTTGTTCGCTTGGCCGTTTGACGTCATGTCGACATGCATGCGCGATGGCAGCCAATGAGAGCGCGCTAGTGGGCGCGGGCGCATGCCGTAGATCTGATGAGATCGCCTTCTTTGACTGTGTGCAACGGCAGGAGGAGGCGCAGCATTGCTGTTGTGAGTATTGGGCAAAAGACTAACGGACCGTTTTGTATGGACTCGTGCATTGCGACGATGGTATCTTCGTGTCGTTAAATTCATTAGTAGATATGCATATAAGATACTGTCTACACTACGATTTCAACGGGCCGATTGTTTGAAGGAATTTTAACGGAATCTTTGCGAGAAAATCACCCCTAGAGACGGTCCCTAAATAATAAGACGGTATGAAAGCCGTACCTACTGACCTTTGTATATGCAAAATTGATTCGATTTATTTGAATCCGTTTTGAATAGTTACTTTTGTAATTTAGTGTGAATGAAAGAAAAAATAAACTAATATTCATGTGAATGAAAGAAAAAATAAACTTATATTAGACTATGATTTCGGGACTTTTCGCGCACGGATAAATCAAAACAATATTTTGAGTAGTCTCGACGTTTCGGTCAAGTTGCATTGACCGTGGTCATGAGACTTAAAAATGTTTAGAAACTTAATACTAATTGTGGGAATAAAAATACATTTTTGTTTTAAACATTTTAATACCAGTACTAACAACATCCTAGAGATGATAGCGAGCAGGCTGGACAGTCGCTTTAGTAGGCACTGGAACAGCCTGCACTTAAGTGCATGTGTGTATACCTACTAACATAGCAAATAAGGTATCTTATACTAACAAACTCTTATCTCTTGTTTCTTTAAATTTTGTACCTGATTGTTGTGTAACATTATGGACCGTGAAGGACTGAATTAAATGATTATTATAATTATAATATGTGTTCTTTTATCTTTCTCCCTTAAAGGGGTAACTAAATGTATTATTAATAGTATTCGGCTTCATTGACTACTTAAATAATAATTGTATGTTAACGTGTTCACGCAGCGCAGACCCAATCCATGACATGCCACGAGGAATGCCAGAAAGCGTTATGGCGTCTCGGCCAATCACGTGTCGATCTGCAGGCAAGAGCCACAGCGTTGCAGACGTGCGAGGAGTCCCCGGACTTGATGAGATGCCTCAGAGACCTCACGGACTCTGTTGTGTCTACTGACACTTTTAAATGTAAGTTAAAGAAGTCTTTTAGTTAGTTTTGAACGCGTTTGCTGTGTGGTGTCGGCTATGATTAACACCATCCCCTCTCTACTGTCTGTGTGATTGTGGGGTTAATTGGTGTATGGGCAGCAGCGTCCTTCGAGTACATTTTCAAGTCAACTGCGATCGCCAACTCACCTGCCATGCGTGGCTATTATGGCAATACTCCCAAATATTATGGTGATCTTTATGGGAAACCTGTGTTTAGCAGTGGACTTTATTCTGAAATGATGATGATAATGATGATGAATGTGGAGCCACCTGGCAGAATTTTGGCCAACGGCAAAATTACTGTTTACAGGACTTTGGCGAGTTTAAATAGGTCATCATAATTATTGTCACCCAAAATACGCTGAACGAAGGCGTCATGGATTTCCACAAATGTGTTGTCATTTTGGGGGAATTTGCCAGTACTCACCACGTTTGGCAGACGGGATAGTAACCGTAGTATGGCTATTGATCCACAGAGGGACGTTACTGCCTATCCCTCTGGTTAACAGTCCCTTAGTCACCTTTTACGACATCCACGAAGATGAAGCGGTGCTATATTTTTAATCCAGACACCACAGGAATAGCATAAACAAATAGGACTTGTATTTATTTTATTTATTTATTTCTTTATTTTAGATCTGTCATGCTGCCGTGAATCAAACAGACAAGAATGCCAACCGACTTGCGAGCGAGTTCTCCGGAGCACCGGCTTGTTGCAAGAGATCGTGGAGGCTTTGGAGAACGACTGCGGAGCGCCAGCCATTCATGACGGGTTCTGGCAATGCTTTCTAAAGAAGGATGCTCCACCAGAACGTAAGGACCTGATCCCGCATGATATTTCCAAACTTCATTGTTGTCAAAAGGTGAGGGAGGCATTGTACTATGTATTACGTACTAGCCCACTATGTACTAGCCTATTAATTCGTTATGTGATTCTTTTAATATAATTTAATTTTCATATTAGAAATTATCATCTAAACTCATAAAGTATTTATTTATATAAATAGAACGGTACACACACATATTTCAAAGACAAAGAAACAGAATAAATGTATTATTCAGAGATTAAATAACTGGTCTCGAGGTGACGAGCGCAGTGTGGTGCCACGCAGGAGTCCTGGGTAGCATTACAATTGTTATGGGCAGGCATTACGTTTACCACCAGCTTAATGCCTTATTCATATCTTGAACAGATTGTATAAAAAAGACGAAAACAACACACGAAACTTTCAGTAATTTGTCTCTCTCGCAGAACCTCATACATTCGGACAAGAACACACTCTTGATTAGAATCCAGCAATCAGTTCAATATGTTTAGCCGTAAATTAAAACAATATTTAATACTATACTATAATGAAGCTTAAACCACTGAATAACATCATTCATAAACTCAACAAAAATTTGCACTTCATATCTTGTCCGACCGCATTATAGTGTGTCGTAGATCCACTAGGGACCGAAAGTAACTTCGCTCGGCTAAGAATCTCAAACAAAGTTATGAGTTCTTTCGAAAATACTGAAGCTTATGTGTCATAAGTATTACCCAAAGGAACAAGGACCAAATTTTGTTCTAGGCAGTGACAATAAACTGTCGAAGACTGTGTTTTGAGACATTCAACACTGGCTGGCAGACCAATTGGCAGAAGTTTTACTCGGAATGTCTGGGCGATCCACAGGAGATCACACTCTCAGAATGTATGGACGACGGTATGTAACATTTTATGAGTGTAAAACTGTACTTTTTCTTAAGAGTTTTACACACTTGCAACCAATACTAATATTTTGAAGAAAGTGAAAAGCATTACAAGCTGTAGAGCTTGTCAAAATATAACCATTATATTGTTGTATTTTGCTTTACAGTCAATCGTTTAACACATCCAGTTAGAAAAACACGTTGAATTACACGCAGTGCTATGTGCATCCATATTTATGTGGCATTCCAATGCGTTGATGAGACGATGCGTCGACCATGCAGATTAGTATTTCTCACCAGAATTCTATTCTAATTTAATCTGCGCTGTCTTTGAAGAATACATTTAAGCGGCACTGCTTGGGATTAAGGGTCACCATATGGTCACAAAATAGCATAAAATCTGCTAGTAGATTTACCTATGATATCTATCAGTACTTAGTGCCCTAGTTCGTATTACTTCATTTTGTTATAATTATAAGTTACCTTTTACGGTATATACAGTAAGTTTTGATAATCAATTTCTATCTATCAATCTATACAAACAAGGTCTATTTTTTAGTGGACGCACCATGCTCCCTGGGCTGTGCGGGCCTCACGTACTGTAATCAGTTGAACAGTCGGTCCACGACATTGTTCAGGTCTTGCACCGCGCAAGCAGACCTTGAGGCGCATCTTGCTGTTGCTGAACAAAAGGGAAGTGGGTAAGATTAGACTTCTTCAGTATTTGAGAGTTATTTGTTTGCTGGTTTAATGATCACTTTATTTTGCTTATAATTCATGCAGACAGACCTTGAGACATGTCTGGCTTTCACAAAAGAGTAGCAGGTAAAATTGGTTGTAAACTGATTTTGAGTTAAGGGTTTACAAGAAAAATCTGTCTTCTCGGGGTGTTACGAAGGAAACAGTTTTGGGCGTTACACTGACTTAGCAAATTAAAGAAGAACAAATGAAACAAGAAACATGTTATAATTAAGGACAGGGCTATAAATAGATTATAAATCAAACTTATTTGTTACAGAGCTTTGATCATTTCCGGTATGGAGTTGCCCCTGAAAAATTCAACTCAGTGCCCAATTGATATTTGGAAAAACGTTGCTTGCGCTTTACACGTCAAACCCTGCACGGCAAAGGTAATTTTGAGCCACTTCTATCATCATCATATCAGCCAAAAGACATCTACTGCTGAACAAAGGGCTCCCCCATAGAATTCCACAACTGTGTCATCATTTTGGGGGTTTTGCCAATGCTGATACTGTTCCACAGAAGGGACGGTGCTGCCATTTGGTCAAGAGTCTCTTGGTCGCCTTTTATAGCATGCACAGGAGAAGATGAATTAATATTTAAATTATTTCGGACACCACACGGATAAGGGACTCTTTGGTGTTGTTACAATACTAAAAAATATATCTTAACGTCACGGCAAAGTTGCGTGTGGTGCCCGGAAATGAATAGAAGAATAGACCACCCCTCTCCACCTATTGGTGTCGTAAAAGGCGACTGAACGTTGATTTAAGAGGATGGGCAGCAGCGTCCTCCCTTGTGCTAATAACAACAAACTGCGATCTCCAAACCGCCTGCCTAACGTGGTGATTATGGCAACATTCGACTCATTATAGAGATCATTGGGAGGCCAATGTTCAGAAGTGACCTTTTACGAGCTGATGTGTGTGTCTTAAAGGAACATGGCCAAATTATGCAGAGCACGACCTGTAATTTAGCTGGCAAGGAGTACCTTAAATACAACTGCGATAACGGGTTCGCATAGGTTAACATCGCTTAACTGACCCTCAGACACACCAAATTTCATTAACTGAGTAGATCATTAGACGACTTCTTTTTGTGGATCTCGACCCGTTGCTTCGATTCCTACTTGCAAGAAGAGAGGTTAAAAGCAGCTAGCAGATGGTACTTCTTGTATTAAGGTCCAAAGCAGCTTATTGATAGTACTTCTTGTATTAAGGTCCACAGCAGCTTACTGATAGTTCTTATTGTATTAAGGGCCACAGCAGCTTACTGATAGTTCTTCTTGTATTAAGGTCCACAGCAGCTTACTGATAGTTCTTATTGTATTAAGGTCCACAGCAGCTTACTGATAGTTCTTATTGTATTAAGGTCCACAGCAGCTTACTGATAGTTCTTATTGTATTAAGGTCCACAGCAGCTTACTGATAGTTCTTATTGTATTAAGGGCCACAGCAGCTTACTGATAGTTCTTATTGTATTAAGGTCCACAGCAGTTTACTGATAGTTCTTATTGTATTAAGGTCCACAGCAGCTTACTGATAGTTCTTATTGTATTAAGGTCCACAGCAGCTTACTGATAGTTCTTATTGTATTAAGGTCCACAGCAGCTTACTGATAGTTCTTATTGTATTAAGGGCCACAGCAGCTTACTGATAGTTCTTATTGTATTAAGGTCCACAGCAGCTTACTGATAGTTCTTATTGTATTAAGGTCCACAGCAGCTTACTGATAGTTCTTATTGTATTAAGGGCCACAGCAGCTTACTGATAGTTCTTCTTGTATTAAGGGCCACAGCAGCTTACTATGTGCAGAGGAGTGCGCTCGTCTGGTATCATCATGCGTGGAGTGGTCCAGAGCGCCTCATACATTGACTGCGCGAGCATTATGTGCCAGATTGACACCACCAGACACCAACGCGCCTTGCGTACCTCTGCACCAGTTCATGTCGCCTAGTAAGTAATCCGCATCATTAACCCGTTCTGCTGGTCAAACACCTCCGACCGATATGAAGTATGTGGAGGAGGAGGAGGTGTTATCCGTTGTCCTCACCGCCAGCAAGTGGTTTGGTTTGGCTTTTTTCTCCCGCATCAATGATGTTACCGCAAGTACCAATTTGCGGTATTTAGGCTGGCAAGATATCTCAACATCTGTCAGTGTTCCATATGGTGTCCGAATTAAGAATATAGCACCACTCCATCTCCTCCCGTGGATATCGTAAAAGGTGAATAAGGATCTCTTAACCGGAGGTATGGGCAGCAGCGTCGCTTCTGTGGAGCAGAACGTGGTGAGTACTGGAAAATTCCCTTCAAAATGACGACTCAATTGTGGAAATCTTTGGGGGAGGCCTATGTTTAGCGGTGGACGTTATTTGGCTGATATGATCCAAGCAATTCTCAGATTCTCATCAGTTAACGAAGTTTGTCCTACGTGTAGAATCAAATCAAGATATCATTATATAATTTATGTTCAGGTAGCGAGCCACCTCTGCTGTCAGCAAAGGAAGTGGTAACATCACCATGTTCAGGCTCACCGTGCAACTCGTCGCAGACGTGCGTCATCAACAGGAACTGTCTGCGCGGGGGCACCTGCCCGCGGTACTACTGCGTCGATGGGTGCCCGCTTGGTAAGGATATAGATGGGATAGGCGGTCAGGTTCCAGCTCGCATCAGTAACGCTGCTGGTCATCATGGGCGTGAAGAATTTGGCCCGGAGTTAGAATTGGTAGGGGTTGTCCACTTTACGGGGCACTTGTGGTCTGAGAGACGTTTAGGCGTCCGGTGCTCCAAGCTTACACATAAGTTCAATAACCTGCAGCACAAAGAGTCCGTCAAGGTCGCATTAAGATATCGTATGGTGTCCTTCGAGGCAGCAACTATCTTCGTGTGTTTTCAGTCCGGGTGGGTTATCCAGGTGGATATAGCTGCGAGTGTCTACGGCTGGACCTCGCCATCAGCCAGAGCGACAAGACGGAGAAGAGAGGACACTCGTTCAAGAGGCGGCGAGAGCGGATTGTGTGGCCGCAGTCACCCAAGCGTGCGATCAGACATATCCTGCCGAGTTATAACGCCAGAATGAAGAAAACGAGAGCGGCTAACTCAGTGTCCTCTCAGATATGCTGTGCCACGGTACGGGAGAGGTGCACTGGTGCATTCAACGTGCCTGTGGCATTGTTGGCGCAGTGGCTAATTGATTAGCTTTCTACGCTACGTGTCATGAGTTTGTTTCCCGCACGGAACTAATTATAATCTAGAGATAGTTGTTTCGGGCCTATATGCTTGTGCATCACGCTCGAGGAGTGCCCTATGTGGGCTGCCGAACGGCGGATTCTGGTCGATAGGATTGGGCAAGATATTTTGTATGTAATGTCTATGTCTGTAAACTGTATCCACGATACAGGGACGAGATAATGTCTATTGTTAAAAAACTGGAGATAGTAGTTCCGCCACTTGTACTAAAGATGGCCTTCGAAGGGGTCTTAATGAGTAAGATGCCAACACATTCATGGCCACACAACCTGGCCAGCAGGAGGTCTGGAGCATTCCAAAGGAATCTATCTCACAAAAAAAGAGATTATCACGCCTTTTTGTTAACTATTGCAACAATAAAGCTGTTAGTTAGTCAACGGAAGGGTGTGGTGGTTACCTTTTACATTAAAGCTGATTTATATTCTACAGGTGACAGTTCCACACAAATGGTTCCAATTGGCTCATGGGTGAGGGTGCCGATGGCATCTTCTCTTCACAAGGCATGCTTCAAGATCTGTCGGTGTGGGAACAAGGGACTGATGGACTGTCAACCATTGCCTTGCGTCGAGCTCGAAAACTGCCAGCTACATGATAGAAAAGTTATGCAAGGTAGGATCTTTAGGCCATTGGTCGCTCGTTCTAGATCTATATTGGTATCTTCTGTATGTTTGTATCCATGGCTGCTATGTTCAGGTGAGAAGTACTTCATGGAGTGCAACGCGTGTGCGTGCCGCGGCGGCGAGCGAGTGTGTGCACGGCGCGCGTGTGGGCGAGGCGCCGCGCTGCCGTGCTACTGTCCGCCGCACCACCTGCCTGTGCGGGCTAGACACACTCCGTACCCTAACGCATGCCTCGCTAAGTAAGTACTATAAGGAGCGTAACCCGTGCGGGCGAGGCGCCGCGCTGCCGTGCTACTGTCCGCCGCACCACCTGCCTGTGCGGGCTAGACACACTCCGTACCCTAACGCATGCCTCGCTAAGTAAGTACTATAAGGAGCGTAACCCGTGCGGGCGAGGCGCCGCGCTGCCGTGCTACTGGCCGCCGCACCACCTGCCTGTGCGGGCTAGACACACTCCGTACCCTAACGCATGCCTCGCTAAGTAAGTACTATAAGGAGCGTAACCCGTGCGGGCGAGGCGCCGCGCTGCCGTGCTACTGTCCGCCGCACCACCTGCCTGTGCGGGCTAGACACACTCCGTACCCTAACGCATGCCTCGCTAAGTAAGTACTATAAGGAGCGTAACCCGTGCGGGCGAGGCGCCGCGCTGCCGTGCTACTGGCCGCCGCACCACCTGCCTGTGCGGGCTAGACACACTCCGTACCCTAACGCATGCCTCGCTAAGTAAGTACTATAAGGAGCGTAACCCGTGCGGGCGAGGCGCCGCGCTGCCGTGCTACTGGCCGCCGCACCACCTGCCTGTGCGGGCTAGACACACTCTGTACCCTAACGCATGCCTCGCTAAGTAAGTACTATAAGGAGCGTAACCCGTGCGGGCGAGGCGCCGCGCTGCCGTGCTACTGTCCGCCGCACCACCTGCCTGTGCGGGCTAGACACACTCCGTACCCTAACGCATGCCTCGCTAAGTAAGTACTTTAAGGAGCGTAACCCGTGCGGGCGAGGCGCCGCGCTGCCGTGCTACTGTCCGCCGCATTACCTGCCGATAACTGTTGTTTAAGTTTTGTATAAAACAAAAACTGTATCAAAGACTAACGATAATACACAGTTCACTGCGATTATCATCACACCGCAAAATTGGTATTATTACAATAGCGAAAAGCTCTTAAAATATCGCAGCTATATAACTGGATAAATGCCTAAATTTTTTTATTGTGACAGTACGAAACAAACCTTCATTTTACCTCTTTGGCTTCGATTGTACCTGACCTCGATATTACAGTCCTACCGGTATTTTGTTTAATTTTAATATTTTGGTATCATAGATGTGCAGGTGCGTCAGACGGTGAAATCGAGTTTGGTGCTGGGGCACCGTGCGCGAGCGCCTCGTGTGGACGCAGACACATCTGTATGCCTGCGCCTAACGTCTGTCTGTCAAGATTGCAAACCTCCTGTCCACAACATTACTGTGGTATGTTCTCGTTAACATAAATTGATGTCTCGGAAATGTACTATCAGCTAGAATAAGTAAGCCAAGTCAAGGAGTATCCTGAAACCCGCCAGATGACGCAGTAACTAGGTGATTGGCTTTCTGCGCTACGATTACTGTAGTTCCGGTTCTGAGTGTATGTGCATATGAGATTTATGTCAGTAAACCACGACACAGGACCCAGCGAAGGAAATCTATTTCTCAAAAAACTTGATCGAGAAGATCATTTTGGTCTCTGATAAAGCATCTGCTGCTGAATGGATAACTAATTGTTCCTTTGTGCAATCTTGACCAGTCTTAAGTGTTGTGATATTTTTATTTTTCAGTGAGTACAGTGAACTGCAACTCCCAGCCTGGCATGCCCGTGTGTGACACGGATGGCCGCACTCATGCCAACCCTTGCCAGCTCGTCATGAGCGGCAGGAAGTTTGCCTACTGGGGAGTCTGTTTTGATGGGTGCTCTGCTGTGAGTATACAGCCAATTTCGTAACAGTTCCCAAGCTAAGACAACTAATTCACTTCTTTCACAATTACTAAAAACATAACCGAAATAATTTATTCTATAAATTCATTTTTACGATAAAACAAAGGTTAGTTAATTGTCCTGTAGCAGCTTTTTTGACTGGCATATTTTTACTATTTTTTATCATGTTTTAGGCTGGTCCAGTGTGCGGCGTGAATGGCGTCTCTTACATCTCAGAGTGCGCCGCCTGGGCAGAATATGGCAGCGTGGACTACGCGGGCCCTTGCCTGGCAGTAGGGCCCATATCCGACCTCATGGAACCAAAGTGCACTTTTGACAGAATCGTATGTCCTCCATTGAAGAAACAAAACTGTCTAGGCTACACCGCACCTGGAGCTTGCTGTCCCAAATGTGGAGGAGCCCTAAGAATTCTATATTCGAAGAAACAAATCGATAGAGCATTATACGGAACAAATATTTCCGCGACAGTCATAAATCTCAACAATATTTTGAAAGCTCTAGAAAGACATGTCAAGATAGCCGAGTGTGCTCTCAGAGGATACCTCACGATAGAAATGGAAATATTTGTCACAGTTGAAACAATATTGAGTAATCCAACTGATTTGCAACTGAATGTATGCATCCTAGAAGCTGAGAAGATAGCGGATATGATTAACAGAGAGAGTGTGTTGATCACTAGTGATTTAGGTTTAAGTTCATTATCGTATGCGTTGACTGTTCATACGTATCCCACACAAGGTGCAAATAATATAAGACTATCTTTAGGTGCTTTATTAGCAAGCTTAGGAATCTACGTCTTAAGATAGAAATTAAAACGAATCATATTGTAATAATGTAAATTTGTATAGTAGTTGTAAATATTGAATGTTATAATAATAGTAATTTAGTGCCATCATTAGAAACGTATACAAAGAAAACAGAGATTATGCTTTGGTTTGCTTTAAAATCAGGCGCAAATTATTTAGTCATGTTCAACACGTGAGTTCGTTGTGCCATCATAGTTTTAATGAGATTTTGATGTCTTTGACTTATACAAAATGTATGATAGACTGCAACAAGCATTTTTATAACATTTTTACAAAAGACATATTTTATTAAGTACTCGTAGTCCCTAAACCAAATATGTATTACAATTATTACATTGTTATTAGTTTTTAGATGTTTAGCTATTTTTAAAATATATTGTTTACGAGCTTAAAGATTATAAAATAAAAGAACCTCATTATAATATGATTTTATTTTTCACGTAACACCGAACAATCGAGGAATATAATATTATAATGTGAACATTATATATCACAATTAATTGATCACTTATAGTTGAGTTCAGATAAGTCTTTTTTATCGAAAAATATATTGATCCTATCGAGAAGTTGTGGGTCAGTGACAGTTTTGGCAAGTTGCACAAATCCGCTTTGGAGAACTGGATGGATCAGTTGGAACCTTTCCAGGGAAAACGTCAGTACTAATTCCAGATATGCCATTAAAATATTTTGAAAGCAATTTCGTTGCACTTCAGTATCCTGGAAGTTACACAAACAAATTAATAAAACGATAGAGTCAAGTGAAAGCGATAAGTTTAATAGTCGAAGCCTTGTTTTCGACGAGCCAAAAGGCGACGCATTTTGTATTTAATTTTTTATTTATAGTATTTGAATAATCATTTATCAACATATCGCTTTCTCATAACGTCTTTATAGGCAAAAACAAATAACTATTTTATATTAAGACTCTAAAGCACTGTGTAAAGGCCCATAGGCCTTAATTTTCTTTTTAAACTTTCCCCTACACTAGGATTTCTCCTGTGTCGTGGGTGCGTTTACAGACATGAATTCCACATACAATACACCCAGACCCGGAACAACTACCTGCAGATAATACAAATATTTGTTCCGTGCGGGAATCGAACCCACGTCCGGGTCGTGCGCAGCAGTCGACTGTATCAGCCACTGCACCAATAATCATCTATTGTATCTCTTCTCACTACACTTACTTACTCACACATAATGCACACTTTTTACGTGGCTACCCTCTACAAAGAAAATGCTACTGACTAGTAGTACCCATGCTTATTATATTTTTTGCCTGTAACAGCTCAATACGACAAAAATACTTCATAAATAGAGATATAAGTACATATATATTTTTTTAAAAGATCTGATTCGAGTAATACGTGACCAATCCACATAGGTACTTAATATATATATATATATACTTAACTAACATACTATATATGTATTCATATTGATTCATATATACAAGGTCTTATTTTAATGATCCACGATATTTTGCATGCTGCCTTAGTAAATGCTAAAGATTATGTATCTCCCACAAATAAACTAATCTGATGGTATAAATTCGGTTCTTTCTGCCGTCGCCTGTTTCGTTAGACGTTGCCGACTGCCTAATTCGGTCAGCCGGCCGTGTCTGCCATTTTCTTACTAGATGCATGTCGATATTATTACTACTACGGGAATAAGTAAGTAATGAAATTATTGATTTATAAAATAAAATAAAATGTGACAAATAAAAAACAAATATATCACTACAATTTTTTTAGTGATACCTAAATTATCTTTAGCGTTCATTAAGGCGCCATGCAAAATATCGTGGACTATTAAAATAAGACCTTGCGATTATGGCAAAACCCCCCAATGAGCCCACAACACATACATATCGGTGGTTGTGGTGATCTTTGGGGAAGGCCTGTATGCAACAGTAGACTTCATTCGGCCGAAATGAAAATATATATATATGTATGTATATAGTCCGTAGTCAAATAAGGAACCCTTATTAGTTTCGCTATGTCCCTCTGTGTCTCTGTCCGTCCCACTCTGTGTTACGGCCATAGACTATACACAAATACTGACAGTTACATCCGTTTTACTCGCACACTGCTAGTGCTATGAAGTTGACATTTGGCATGACATGATGACATTCTTAGGGTATCGTTGAATAGGGATTTCCAAAATATAAGGATTGCCTTAAAAACGTTTTTGATTCAGTCATCTGTTTCCGAAATATTAAGGTTTGAAGGGGTCATTTATGTTAGTGTCCTAAACACTTGAAAACTATCCAGCATATTAGCAAATATAACGAATTTAAAAGAAAACTGTCACAGACGAGTAGGCTTGTCTAGTTTACAAGTAATAATCGTCTAATTTAATCATGTAGTTGAGTCTGTAAAAAGTTCATAAATCTTCAACATGAACTGCAAAATTAACTTTACATTTAAAATATGTTCCTAGAAAAACTACGAAAGAAGAAGCAATATGACTGCCAATAAAGAGCTGAAAAGACTCGAAATAACTCTGTATAGGTAGTCTAATGACTACGGAACCCTATCGTTTGCGTGCTGCTACACGCATAGCGCCGGTTTTTTCTGAAATTGATTTAAAAATGTATTTAGCTGAGTAAATAAATGTCACGTTAATACCTATAAATTTGTTACTGTTACAGAAAACTCACCTTACTAATACTCAAAGCTCGCTGTTGCTCTATCTCAGGTGGCACGGGCTGTGGTGGTAATATTGGTTCAATATTTTTGAGCTTTTCATGCGTTGGTGCGTCACATATTGTGATATTTACTTTACGCGCATCAATATTGTGATTTTCAATAATATCCGGCACACTACCTTTCTTTTCCTTTATTGGAGTCTCGTTGTTTACCTCGATATCTTGTGCGGATAGTCCATTAAAAGATCCGTCATCTTTAGTATCCAAATACTGGTCGTTAGTTATATCAGCTTTAGGAATTACTGTATCTTCTTTAATTTTTTTATTAGATGGTATATTTTCAGCGTGCACTTCTACAGTAACAGAACCTTGACTATTTGCTTTGAAGTCGGCGAATGTGAATGGCTTAGGTTTTTCAATACCCTCTTCTGGGGTTAAACTAAATTCTTGGTTAATTACAGGTGGTTCGACAGTACTTTCAGTAGGTTGTTGGGCATAGTACTGTTCGTAATGATTTGACGAATTATCACTTTCAATTGAACTACAAGACATTCGTGTTTTAATATCATGGTCATCAAAATCTGAGACGTTTATCAAATGTTTCACGTAATTATGACATAAAAACTCCCAAGTATGCTTTAGATCAAATATTTTTGTAACAAATCGATCATATTCTAGCGTCATGTTCAACGTTGTTGTATAATTGTGTAATAATATCGAGATATCTGTCGGTTTTAGTTTAAATTTGTGAACGCCATTATAAAATATTTCGGTCAAAGCAATAATTTTAATGAGCCATGAAGAAGTAGTTTGTCTGTAGAGATTCGCTGCATAATCCAAGTTGGATACCTTTTGAACAAGGAACTTCAAACCTGGTCTTGAATCAAATTGCATGGCCCTTGTGAATGATAGTTCCAAACTTCGTAGTAATAAATCTGTATTATCATTGTTAAGGAAGAATTTGTAGTTGCAAACATTGGAACCTGTTTTAAGACTATCTAGTAAAATACTATTAATACCTTGAAAGACATCTGACGATGCTTGAATTAGTACCGTAGCAATTATTTGAATTAGTATCTGATGTGCTAAAAGTCCAACTACTAATCCTCTATGAGGAATCCTAACAGTATATAGCTCTTGATTCAGAGAATTAATCGATTCTTGGAGATATATCAAGAATATATAACTTCTATCATCAATTAACATTAAGTTCTGGGAAGAATTTTTAGGAGTTATTTTAACATGTCCATCTCCTTTCAATTGTTCAGTTAGGAACACTTGTTGGGCCATAGCATGCAGTCTGACATTATCATTTACAGAACAATCCCTTCTGGCAGCTACTTTCACTATCGCTAAATCTCCATAAAAACTATTCGAGTTTTCTTTGAAAGCGTATGTGAGTTGCTTTAGAGGCGTCAAACTGACATTGCAAGCTCTGTGTAGACTTATACTAACGATTTCCCACTGATTATCAGTTAACAGATGCCCAGAGGTTAAAATAATATGTCTTATACAAGACGCTCCTAGTCTTGCAATTGGTTCCTGAGGTTGAGCGATACATTCAACTAAAATTAGCATAATTTGCTTTAAAGCGAACGTTGCTTCTATGCTCTCAATCGGTTCTATTTCTGCTCCATCACTTTTCTCATCGACCGTTGATCGTTCAACGTTTATTTGTTGTAAGTGATGTAAGTACACCACAATAGTATCTGTAGTCATACCACAACATTGTTTGAAGTTTGGCATCACGCTGTCCCAGTGAGTATTTACATTGGCTATTTGACGGAGCCAGTTTTGTACTGTTGGCAGAAGAAGGTGGTTGATGCAATGGAGACCAAAATGTGTGCCTGGTACTTCAACTGTACTCCTTAACAGTTTAAATAAGGTTTCCATCGCCGCAGGTTGATTCTTCTTCGAACATACGACTGTAGCAGAAATCAAACCTTCGATAAGAACGTACCATACTTTAAGTATATTGCTCGGCTTATCAAGTTTTAAGAGGCAGTTATTCGTAGTATTCGAAGGAGGGAGACTTGTAGATAACTTTCTATATGAAATAAGATCTTCTTCATAATGGTCGTTAGAAATGAGTTTTGTGATATCTAAAGAAGTACTCGGAATGATAGGGTCAACGACGCATAAAGGCATGTCTCCTTTAATTCTGTTACCAGTGTTGAAAATAGGACATTTAGGCATATTATACATCATTGTTAAAATATCTGCGCAACTTTCTAAATGGTATAATGCTTCTCTACACATATCTACTATGACTTTTTCAGATTTTTCTTCGCTGAGGGGGATGAATTTGCTATTCTTGGAGAATTTGAGACTAAGACTAGGTTTGGGCTGTGTAGGTGTAGTAGCTTTCTTTGGTTTTACTTCAGTTGGTTGTACTTCTTCATAGTGCAATCCCTTGATATGACTTAAAAGGCACAGTATACAGTCAAGTGCAGCATTTGCAAAGACAAGCGTGTTGTCTGTGCTGAGAAACACTTTAAATATTTCCAATATGGCAGAGTATTGGTTAGAATTATTGGCTGCTCGCAATGTATTGAATAGAGGTCGCCAACCAGATCTTATTTCCATTCTGTTTGTTTCTACAAATTCGCAGATGCAGGATATGATTTGTTCCTGAAGACAATTTGACTATTTAGTAACCTGCATTGGATAAGTATTAAGATCTTCTTTTTAATGAGAAAGGTTAGTATAAAACTGTTACCTGTATATCATCATCGCATAGTTCTAAGCACAGAAGGTTCTCGAAAGGTTTCAGCAGCGCCTCGTTGAAATGGAAATGCGGCAATTCCACTTGTTGGTTCAGTAGTGCTGTGGCGCAATCGTGCAAGCACTGGATCGCTAGGCTTGCAATTTGGATGTCTTTGTGACAGGCCGCCTATATAAAAGATTGGAAAAATAATTAACTAAAGTAGGTTAACAAATACATACTTGTCTGACTCGACTTGTTGATTTCTAAGATGTATTTTTTTATTGATTATTATTAGTAAACAGCTAAAACAAAATAGAACGCCCTCCGAGATGTGCCTATAGGCGTGGCACCAATGGACGGCTCTCGTGTAATCTAACGAGGACCTGGAGCGAGGGCTCCATAGTCTCGTAAGATCACACTAGAGCCTACCGGCTAAAACCACTGGAGCGGTCATCTACGGCACCGAAGCCTCCTCCGGCATGCCCTTTCACCCTGGGGCGAAGGAAGTTAATGGAGGTTTTCCACTGAGCGACCAATAAAAAAAAGTTCTGTTGGAAGAGATTTTTTATGAAATAAGCAGTACACTTGTGCCTGTTACTGCTATATAATCTTTATTTCTGTTATTGTTTCTGTGTGCATAATCAAATCATTTTATATGACCATGTTCAGCAATGAACGTTTAAGGGTTGATGTGTGTGTATGTACCTTTTTTTTTTTTTTTTTCGCCACACATTCCCAACCACTGCAACTCCTGTAATCCAGGATCTACAATGGCGACCACCGAAAAGAACACCGACCAATGAAGGTCGGTGTGTCCCAGAGAAATGAAGAACTGTCTTGGAACCCGCAACGAAATTAATCAGAAAAGAAAATGGAGGAGCATAAAGTGTGTACCTGCATAAAGTGCGGTCCCACAACGGTCCAAATAGCCATGCGGTGCGCGAGCGGGCGCGCGGCGCGCAGGCAGCGCAGCGCCACGTCCCCGGCGCGGCACAGCGCGCGCGCCGCCTCCCCGCCCGCGCCGCGCGCCGCGCCCCCCGCGCCGCGCCGCCACCACCACACGTTGTTGTTGGCTACGTCCTGCTCCCATGAGCAGAACAACTGGGGAACATCATGTCTGTATGCGCACATATAAAATACACTGGCAACATATTCTTCCCAAATTGTTATTATGTTCTTGGTATGTTTCAGCCTACTTAAAGTTAACCGTGGATTGACACATCATCATTTCATCATTTCAGCCAAATAAAGTCCACTGCTGGACATAGGCCTCCCCCAAAGATCATCACAACGACCGGTCTGGGTGTGTTGTGTGCTTATTGGGGGGGTTTTGCCATAATCGCCACGCTTGGCAGGCGGGTTGGCGATCGCAGTTGAGTTGTTAATGTACTCGAAGGACGCCGCTGCCCATCCCACGGCTAGCTAATCCCATAGTCGTCTTTTACGACACCCACGGGATAAGATGGGTTGGTGCTATTCGTCACATCAGCTGCGCGTAACTTATTCTGGGATCACTATTTAAAAAAATGTCTATCTGTAAAGTTGATTACAACAATACACATCTCGTCGAGACTGAGCGGCCTACTGCGTAAACCGTTTAATTTTTTAAACATTTATTTTTCCTTATTGTTACATATATTTTAAAAACAACATGCTACGTAACTCCATTAACAGTCAAATACTTGTCTAAATATTGTCCACACAAAATTCGAACAACATCAAAATCATAACGTGCGATTAGTTGCCAACGTAGTGTCAAAATTGATCAAGCTGCCCAAAGACCTCCATCTTGGATTAAGGACTGTCGTCTAATGACAACTACAACCGGGAACGACGATTTTATGCGCTATCAGAAAAACGCAGACGCTCAGTTCAAATACCACTATGCGGTCACCCAACACCCAACAAACATGATTGACTTACGTCATCATCATCATATCAGCCATGGATAGTCCAATGCTGAACATGTCTCCTCCATTTCCTCCTGACGTAATTTATGAATATTTACCAATCGATGTTGATGTGTGACAAGCCTTTGGAGAGCCGCTTTTAACGTAGGTAGTGTGGTAGTGGCAGCTAGCCGCGTAAACAGCGTGTCAGCCGCTGCAGTCAACGCACAGCACACGCGCGCCGCGCCCGAACCAGAGATTACGTTGCCTCCCTATGTCAATGGTAATAATATTTAGAATAGAATAGAATAAAAATATGTATAGTACGTTTATTCAAAATAGATAAAAACTTGTTTTAAAGTCGAATCTCTCCCCGTAAAAATCGTATTAGGCATACTTTAGCCAAGCTGCAAATGGTTTTAAGAACAAATAATAAAATAGATAAACTACGACTTAGTATACTTACCGTAAATCATTTTAATGGTATAGAAAATTTAAATAACACGCTTTGTTCCACTACACACTCTCGTCACCAAGTGAAATGTATGGAACTCGTTACAACAAACCAAATGAGCCCAAACTCGAGGAGTTTACTAGTAAAAAATTTAAAAAGTTAAAAATTAATATTTAAAAAGTTAAAAAGTTCCAGTATCGACCTCCTGGCTCAATCATCAGATCAGTTCAATGGTACCAGATTATTGTATTACCATTTGGATTATATCAACTTGCAAAGTTTCAAATCGATACGACAGTTAGAAGTCGGTTAAATTCGTCTTTTATATTCGGGTCTTACTACAAAAAAGATCAAACATTGTTCATACCAAATTTAGTTAAAATATGTTTTGTCCATATCTTACATACATTTGGTTTTGAAAGATAAGGACTAAACATATGGATAGTATTTAAACTTACTTCTTGTCTGCACGTTTCTACAATATTAGCAACTGACATATCGTTGTTCAAATTGTTCTCGAATACCGGCTGCAAAAAATTGAAGACATCCACACTGGAATAAAATAAAACAACATTAACTGTGGCTTTAGATTGGACACATTCGATTAAACTACTACCCGGAGATTAAACATATTATGTATAAAACAAAAGAACATAATATGAATCTATAACAAACAAAAACTTACCAAGTTTCATCATCTCTCCCATCTAATCCTAATTTGGCATCTGCTTGAAGTATAGAGACAGTTTTATTTCTGCCCGTTTGCATAGTCACTATTGGCGTTGCATTGTTCCCTTGGTGTCCAAACAAAGAGTGCTCAAAACTAGAAACATATTGGCATGCCGCAAATATATGTTCCCAACATTCTGGAGCTTTGGAGCCCAGTTCTAATCCTCCTAAAAACATATTTCGTTAATAACTCATTCGGTTTCTGAAACATTTGTTGTACACACGACTACATATCAAGCTGTAAGCTATAAGTTAATCTCGCACTGTATAGGGTTTTAGTACAATGACAGGTCAGCTTAAATGGATAAATAAAGCCTGATATGTAGCCGTGAGTACTAAATAAGCTTGATAACAAAAATACAATTGTTGGCGCCCAACGAGTGACCATTGCTCCGTGTGGTTCTCGGCAAAAGCCACACCTCTCTTCTCATGGGTGCTGTATAAGGCGAGTAAGGGTTGATATCAAGAGAATGGGAGCAGCATCTTACCGTGTGCTAATCACAACATAATCCAATCACCAATATGCTTGCCAAACGTGGTGATAATGGCAATATGGCACCTATGATCACGCATTGTAGTGATCATTGGGAGGTCCATGTTCAGCAGTGGACCTTTACGGGCTGATGTGTGTTTATGAAAGTGACCTTTAAAGAAATACCTAAATGAAATTGTCGTTCTCGACTTGCTCGTCTATTTACTGACGCGGCAAAATTTCTGACGAGAAGATAATCAATACAGTCGACATTATGTACTCTTAAAAAATAATTATGCAAATAGTAAACACCCTGGAAGTTAATTTACCTGTAATCAATATGTCTAAAGACAAAGCATGTGTTGATAATATCTTTCCGTTAGGAGGCTGTGAGATAGCGGAATTAGCTAATAGAGCCAGTATACTGCTGCAACGGTTTTGTAAGCTCAACGTGTTGCTTACTCTCGCAGCCTGAAATTTTATAGAATATACCAGTATAAGGCAATTATTTTACAATGGCAGCTTCTACTTCTACTTCTTGTAAGCATGCGAGAAACGATTTATACTAGTAACATGTGCAAAAATCATCTATCTTATGTAGGGTACCTTATGGAGCCCTTCAAGGCATTGTATAGTTAATCCCTCCCAAGCTATTCGCTTCTTCTTTCCGAAATTATTTATTTTCTTTGATATTATCCCGTGTAATTTTTGTTTTCTGTTTCGGTATCCAGCGAGTGGTACACTTAAGACTGTTACCATAGAATCCCAAATGCAAGTTAATATCCTAAAAGAAAATACCATACATAAAAAACTTGTACAAAAAACTACAATTACTAGTAGGTTTTTAATTTTGAATACCTTCTTGCCCAACGTAAGCTAGCATCATATTGTGGGGAGTCGATGACATTATTGTATAAACAAGATACTTCCTTCAACTTCTGCCAGTCTGACATGACTGGACTCTGATCTAATCCGCCAAGATCTGTTGGGCAGAGAGTTAGTAAGTATTATGATATAGTCAAAGTAGGTGAAATCGTTTTTGTGATTCGTATTTTATTGTTATGTTTATATGATTTTTTATTGTGATTACATTAAGTTCATATTTTCATCAAAGAATAATATTTGCCTGACTCAAAACATTAATACGTTCACAGATAAATTTAAGATTGATGGGAACCTGTGGGCTGCGTCTAATACGGTTCCTTAGAATAATAATTTTTGTTATAATGTGCACGGCACATTTATGTCAAAAATTGTTTATGTATTTACCTGATAATAAATGAATAAGAGGATGATCAGTGGAAGGAACTTCTTTTAGTAGATCTGTGGTTAGGATTTGCTGATATAATTCTCTTAGCCAAGTTGCCGATAAATAGACGAGAACTCCACTACCTTGCACTTCCTCTACAAACTGGTCTTCTGTTAAAGACACTTGAACCTTCTGTGATTAAAGAAATCAAAATACAATCTTAATTTAATGCTATAATATGTGAAATGAGTGTAATAAAAAACGTAGCTAATGAAACAATCAAATTTATTCAAATTATCTTTTTTTGGTTGTTGACATGCCTAGAACACAAAATTCTCGTATAGTTTTGTCGAGAATACCCAATATCAGGCGAATTTAATATTTACATTCATTTGGATACGGAAATATTTAATACTGTCTCCTAGTAAATACTTGACAGATACTCACAATAGATTGGCTATAGTAATTAGTTCTTCTTTGTTTGAGAGTCAGCAGTAAGGCAGCATAGGTAGCGAGATAGACACCATCTGCGTTCATGATGCAAGCAGTGGCTGGCGGTTGAGCTGCGTTATGCTGACAGCATCTTGATGCGAATTCTTGCATTGCTTCGTCCACCTATACAATAAAACTTATTTAATTAGGGACCTTATTTTGTTTTTATTCGTTATTGGCATTTGTTATCATTTTCATTACCGATCTATAAAGTTTTATTACTCAATCCACTATCTTTTTTTTTTTATTGATATCCAGTGGAAATTCTACATGGAACTTCCTTCACCCCGGGGAAGGGCGAAGGGGTATGCTGGACTCCTACCGGCTAATAGCACTGGAGCGGTCATCTTCGGCACCGAAGGGGGGCTCCAGGTCCTCGTAAGATCACACTAGAGCCGCCCATTGGTGCCACGCCTTTAGGCACATCTCGGAAGAGATGACTGTAAAGCGGTCACCCCCTCTAGCGGAGGGAAGGCGACTGTAAAAAGGTCGCCCCCCCAGGCACTTCTCGGGGAGGATTGTGAAGGATCCCCCCAAGCCTCGCTTTGCGCTGTGCTGCGCACACGGCGGCACGTGACCACGTGCGCGCCACCGTCTTCCCGGGGGTCCCTCGGTGTGAGCACGCAGATTCCCCAATCTGCGCGCCCGCGACCCCCGAGGCCCCCCACCATGAAGTGACAGCAGGGGGCTCAGGCGTGTCGGACTTGGGAGCCGGGACGGTTGTTGCCCCGGCACCGTCTCGTCCTTCTCCGTGCGGGATCAGCCCTCTCCCGATCCCGCTCTGCAGTCTCCTTCTGGAGCATGACGCTCTCGCAGAAGGAGACCACTGCACTCCAATTTTCATGCTCTGCCAACATAGCCGACACTACTGCCGGCAGAGAGAGATCTTGCCCGATCCGATCGCCCAGGATCCGCCGCTCGGCACTATCTTCAGGCCTGTGCGCCTGTTATAAAGTATAAAATATCCAAATGACCCTAATCGATAATTACGACCATCGTTTTCGATATTATAATTATTAGAATATTACTTATCATCATCAACAACCCATAGCAGCCCACTGCTGGACATAGGCCTCTCCAAAGTCACGCCACGGTGCATGATCCTCGGCTTATCTCATTCAGATCATGCCAACCACCTTGCTAAGATCGTCACTCCACCGAGCCTGAGTACACTACGTTTGCCGAGCCGCGGTCTCCACTCCATTACATATAGTATGTAGTATAATTAACTTATGATGTAGATTCGTGTGTGTATTATTATTGTTTTTTTGTAACTCTTTCGATGCATTTTTGTTTTAATCCAAAGGTGAACTGGTAGAGAATGTCACATGGCAAGTCAAGGCAAGTCCCTTATGTATCGCCATTGTGCAAGAATAAAAAAAATACATGATTTATGGCTTACCTCTATACAAGTTCGTAGATTCAGTAATTTAGGCAGCAGAGAATTTTGGAGAGTTTTAACGAACTGCCTGGCGTTATGTCTTTCTAAATCCACGTTGCATTCTGTTACAGTGCACCTAATATAAGAAAATAATAGTGTTTATAAATTAGCTATATATTCAACTCTTCTTCTACCTGCCCTGGTACCAAGTTACTGGGGGTCGGCGCAATATGTTAATCATATTGCAAAGTCAGCGCCTGCATGACACCAACCTATATATTCAATTAAATTATTTATTAATGTTACATTTGGTTAAATAATTATTTATTAATTCTACATGCCTATTTTGATTCTGTAGATGCACATCATAGCTTACAACTGAAACTGCGACTGGTGTGTCAAGTCTGATAAATCAATCTTTACAGCTACCGGATTTAGTTATAATCCATATAGCTGACGTTCTGTACGTAGGTATAAATAACTTTTACTTCTTTAACATACCTTCCAAGATTCAATGTCTTCGGAACTGCCCTCGGTTTTTCATTGACAGTACTTGTATCGGAATCGTTTGGTGTAGGGTTACTAGCACGAGATGGTAGGAAGACATTGTCAGCATCGGAATCTGCATCGCCATCGCTGCACGAACTTATATTTTCTGGACCTGAAGTATCTGGACAAAGAAATAGTTATGTTAGTTATGGTTTGGTTTGTGTTTTTGTATGGTAATGTAGATTCTACACATAAGAAACAAAAAAGCCGTGTTAGAGAAGCAATGGACTAGACCTGAACATTGTTTTTGGGTTACATTGAAAAAATGCATACCTGACGAGTCGTGTTCCTTTATTTCAGTACTTTGTAAAACAGCCACCACGTCTCTGAAGCAAATGAGTACACGAATCATAAGAAAACGGTCGAGAGAAATATCAGAAATTACCGTAAAAAAGTAAAGTCAAAACTCCAATATACTTGACTTCACACATCAGCCCCTAGACGCCCACTGCTGAACATGGGCCCCCCAATGACCAGTATAATGAGCGGTTATGGGGGATATTGCTATAATCTTGGTCGCTAAATCTCGCTTGGTCGGCAGATTGGTCATCGCGGTATGTTGTTATTGGCATACCGGAAGACGCTGCTGTTCCTCCTCTTTATATCACCCTATTTCACCTTAGTAGAGAGATGTGGTCTATTTTTTGCAAGGAACCACACGACTTCAGCTAAACAAAAGTATTCTGTATACTTCTATAGTCAAGAAATGGTTAAATGAACATTTTGTTATCGATGCCCCACACTAACATTTTTATTCCTGAATCGTGGGGCTGTATAAATATTTGTTCCTACTACTGAAATTGTACCCACGGCCCATAGCGCAGAAAGGAAACCACTTAGTCACTGCGCCAACTGTGCAGTCGAAATATACGCAATCTATTATACGTTGCACCAAGCTTCTAGTCCCCTCTGAAGTTGTTAGGTCTGCGCAATTCCACCGTTCCTGTTCCCCGCGTTCACCCCAGACGCGTGTTTTTAGTGTTCCGTACGTCCGAATGAAAAAATAGCGGAACCCTTATAGGATCACTTGTGTGTTTGTCTGTCCTTGTGCCACAGCCAATTTACTCCGAATCTACTCGACCGATTAAGTTGAAATATGGTACAAATATGAATTTTTACAACCCAAACACCACACCACACCACAACAGTGTAACGTAATGTAACGTGTAACGTAAATAAATTCATTTGGAATAAGGGGGCACTTTTGGGGCCAAAATAGAAAATTATAAAAAAAGTTTGCAAACTGTACCGTGTAACATATCAAATGGCTTATATATAGTGAGGGCCTCAAATAAATGTTTGTTATAATTTAAAATTAATTGATTTAATTTTATTCAAGAAAATAGATGCAACTTGACCATTCCACCTATTATCTCCGAAACTAATGAGCCTAAAATATTGAAAAAGACGCAGCATATCGTTCTTTACTTTCTATACTTCTCATAGATTACAGGAAAATCTCTAAGAAGTCTATACTCTTAAAATAACATGGTAAATCTTATAATATTGTGCGTACGAACTTACATTTGCAGTTAGAATGTATGGGAGAAAATATATTTCAAATACAAATTTTCTAAACAACAGACAATTTCCCTCTACAATCCGGTACTATACATACTTTTTAATTACCACAAACAAATTTGGAGCAGATTTAAAAAAACATAAAAAACATACCATATTCCTCGTAAGGAACTCTCTCTACACGAGTTCAATTCGCACTTGTACGGTTTTTTGTCATTGCGACCCTGCTTGACACTACTTCAAAGGGAACTAGATGTTGTGAGGTATAAATCTCACCTATAGGGACTAGGCAACCTAGCTAATGTCTGGTAAGTCAAAGGTCCAGTATAATCAGCATCCTGTAACTTCGGCCAGTGTCCTAACATGAGTGTTGCTACTTCAGGTGACAAGTATTCTGTGGATCCAGAGCATAGCTTTTCCAAGGCATCTAATAGAGACACTACGCATTCTACTGCCGCAGCCACTACTTCTGGGTTTCCGCTTCGTCCGCATTCTTCTATGCCATCCATTATTCTAGAAAGATAAGTCATAGAGGATTTTTAAACATTATGAATTAATGAATGATTCAAAAATAAAGAATTCAAATGAATCAAAAATATCTCAACATTAATGGTCTGTTGGCGGCTTTCAATTTTTATTGTTTTGTCTTTTACATACGACGTCAAATCATCACAGTCGCCCCTGTTGATAGTATGATCTATAATAAATTGATAATAGATCATCCATTTTTTTTATTACAATAACTCGTGATATAGGCAAAATACTTATTAGGTATTGTTAACCAACCAAACTAATCAAAATTATTAACAATGGTGAAAGCACATTTAAGTTGTATTATGATATCGCTAGTTACTCTTAAAAGAAGTTGTAAAAACAGCTACTCAGATTTCAACTTTTGATTCATAATTACTGTGATTGTGTTCAACAGATACTAAGTAAATTGTATTTTTATAATTATTTTATTAGGATATTATAGCTTATAGTGATCGTTATCGTGTCATCTCTGCGTACTCTGCGTACACGACCACAATGTTATGTTATAACTATTCAGTGTTTATTTAATGTATTTTCTCTTGTGTTCTAACTTCTTTGTGGTATGTGTTGTTTAATAAACTTATTTTTCTTTCTTTCTTTCTTTCTTTCTTTCTTTACAAGATCGGTGTGGTTAAGCAATGCATGGCGCTCTCCGTCTATGGATGGGTGACCGCAGAGTTGGTATTTAAATTGAGCGTCTCCGTGCTTCGGAAGACACGTAAAATCATCTATTCCGGTTATTGTTATTAGATGGCACTCGTTAAGCCAAGTCGGATGCCTTTGGGTTTTTAACAAACTGAAGCAATGTTGGCCCCATAATTAATGGAAAATAAGCCTAATATAATGGTTATGGAAATATAGATCGACACTACCACTAAATAGAGGCTCCTGATAATTTTTTAAGATACATTCGTATTTAAATACTTACAATCTCACAATCGCCATATCATCGCTATGTCGTTCATGATGGTCAACCTTCTTCAGCAGCACTAGTTGGCATAGCCTCTTAGGGTTTTGTAGCAATTCTCTAGTGCTCCTCAAAGGTTCCACTCGGTGAGAGACTGGAGGATAGAGGAGCATTCTGTGGTAGAGAGCCTCGAGGACTGGCCGTAGGTTTGAAGTTGAACCAACTAGGCGGACAAGTTGATTTGCTATGCTGAAATGTTTATCCAATTTTTTGTTTTGGTGTATAAGATTATTAAAGACGAAACCATATTGTATAAAAAAACTTTTTTGGATTTTACTAAGATTTCAATCAACTCCTTATTTCATCAAAGCGACAAAAAACAACATGAAATTCTTGTTATTGAAATTCTCTAGGTACAATTATTGAAACGTTTTGTTTAAGAAACAAGTTACCTGTAAATAGCTTTGGCTTGTTTGCTGTTGAAGCTAGGAGCAGAATTAAGAGCACCGGACCCTCTGCCGGAATCATCCACCAAGTGACCTTCATGCTCTCTGTAATGGCAAACAACAAAAATGGTTCAATAGTAGTAAATAAATCACCAGAGTAGAGGGTGAAACATTTACATGAATGTTTGTTTAGCACTTTGATAAGTGCCTACTGTTTTACCTCGTTAACAGTTTCTATAAATTCATCGTTTAGAAAGGATGTTTCTTCTTTACAATAGACAAAGTTCTATGCAACATAACAAATTGATAGTGAAGCTTAACACAATAAACAGGACCAGCTTTCGTGAACCAATTAGAATTCAATAACACAAGAAACTTGGATTTAAATATCGTTTTTGTTTATTTTCAACGCACCTGGATTTAATATTCTTGTCAACTCGCGGTGTTCCTAAGAACGAGATGAGCGAAGGACAGAACTTTTGCCATAAGAAAGTGGTAAAGTGTGAGTTACCACTCACGCGCTCTGAAAGACTCGACATTAGAGTCAGTAGACACTCCAGGAAGAATAACGCCAGTGGATTCTGTTTTGGTGTTCTGTGGATGAGGAAGTATTATTTGTATGATATATATAATAATGATGTCTACCGCTAACTGTGTCACTGCATGTCGATTACATTAGATTAGAGATTGAACGAGCATTGATGACCACGCTTGCTCATATCGTGTTGGCGATTTCAGATTTTTAGATTGCGAAATCTGCAATACCGAGTTACCACCGGGAAGACAGCGGTTTGCATGTGGTCACATGCCACCGTGTGCGCAGGACAGAGCACAGCGACGTTTCGGCTGCAACTTCTACAATCCCCCTTGAGATATGTCTGGGGGGCCTTTTTACAGTCATTCCCTCCGAGATGTGCTTAAAGGTGTGGCACTAATGGATGGCTCTAACATGATTGTATCGAAGACCTGGAGCACCCCTACTAACGTGATTGTATCGAATGTAAGCCCTTCAGTGGCGAAGAGGACCGCTCCTGTTGTTTTAGCCGGTAGGAGTTCTACATGACCCTCCACCCCTCCCCGGGATAGAAGAAGTTCATAATGTGTTCTCACTGGGTTAATGAAAACAAAGATCCAGGTTTCCTTACAATGTTTTACTTCACCGTTAAAGTCAGTGGTGTCTTAGTTTAACTAGGAAAGTACATATGACATTGAAAAAGTCAACTTCAAACTTCAGAAATTTGAAAAGGTATATGACAGGATTTGAACTCACCAACCCAGTGATTGAGAAGCGACTCCGTAAACTAGGAGGCTTCCACCGGTTCTCAACTAAAAACAATGCTTTGTTCTTTGCAATTTGCCAGCTCATATCAGGTGTCCTTTGGTTTCTTTATACAGCCTTTTCCTTTTGTTCTACTCTTGTCTTGTTATGTGCATCCATTTCTTCCTTTAAACTCTTTAAAACACCTAATGGGGTATTTCTAATTATGAAAGAAGTCTGTAAGGAACTAATCACTAGACTTACAGTTGCGTCTCAGAAAGTCGGCTGCATAGATACTGTATAACTGGTATCACCTCGCTGTAGCATCCCACGGCTACTATGTGATTTCTGCCTAACGGTGAACCTTCTGACAGAAGTTCCTGACATTCTTCATCTAAATCAAATAACATTAGTTTTAGTTATTATGAAGATAGTGATTAAATCTATTTTAATTAAGGTCTAAATACAAGTATTAAACGACATATTATCGTTTAATTCCAAACACTTGGCTGCGAATACAATAAATACCCTATCCTGATTCGAAATCCTATCCGAATTATCAGATGTGGCTTCTCATCAGAATCATATCAGCCAAAAGACATCCACTGCTGAACAAACGTCTCCCCCATAGATTTCCACAGTTGTGCCGTAATTTTGGGGAGAATTTACCAGTAGTCGCCACGCTTGGCAGGTGGGTTGGCGATCGCAATATGGCTACTGTTCCACAGAAGGGACGCTACTGTTCCACAGAAGGGACGGGCCCTCTCGTTTGAAACCCCTTAGTCACCTTTTACGACACCCACGGGAGAAGGTAGAGTGGTGTTAAATCTTTATCCGGACACCACCCGGAATGATGTGGCTTTTGAAATATATGTATGAATTGTCTTAGGTTTTCGCGATTATTATACATTGTAATAAAACAATTTTAAACGGATTAAATCGCGTGTATTATTGATTTTTGTTTTTCCTGACGTTTCGAATACTTTGCAGGGTTCGTGGTCGCAGGATGTTTTATTATATATGTATGAATGATTTTTTTATGACTACTCTTATTTCGTACCATCTACGAAGGAAACTGAAAGAATTGGTGTGATTTTAGACTTTACTGTTCGTTCACGTGTAGTTTGCCCTTATATAAATTTGGAGTACGTGTGGCTAAAGATCGTGATATCAAGGTACCTTTTTTTACCTCATGTACTTCCTTCGCCCGGTAAAGTGTGAAGGGGCATGCCGGACTCCTACCGGCTAAAACCACCGGAGTGATCATCGTCAGCACCGAAGGGGAGCTCCAGGAACTCTAGAGCCACCCATTGATGCCACGCCTTTAGGCACATTTCGGAGGGGATGACTGTAAAGCGTTTATCCCCTCTAGCGGAGGGAAGGCGACTGTAAAGAAGCCATCCCCCCAGGCATCTCTCGAGGGGATTGTAAAAGATTCTCCCGAAGCCTCACTATGCGCGCACACAGCAGTGCGTGGCCACATGCACACCACTGTCTTCTCGGGGGTCGCTCGGTATGAGCACGCAGATTTCCCAATAAGCCCGCTCGCCACCCCCAAGGCCCCCTGCCATGTAAGACGACAGGCGGCTCAGGCGTGTTGGACACGGGCACCGCGGTTGTTACCCCGGCTCCGTGTCCTCCTCCTCCAAGCGGGATCGGCCTTCTCCCGATCCCGCTCTGAGACCACCTTTTGGAGCATTACGCTCTCACAGAAGAAGACCACAGCACTCCAATTTTCATGCTCTGCCAGCATAGCCGACACTACTGCTAGCAAAGATAGATCTTGCCCGATCCAATCGACCATTATCCGCCGCTCGGCAGTTCACGCAGGGCACTCTCCGAGCGTGTGCTGTGCGGTATCCTGATCGTCTCCACAGTGCCGTAACCTCGCGTCCTATCCTGTGCAAGTACGCACCAACCACGAAACAACCGTGTCCGGTGAATACCTGCGTCAGGCGGTTACGCGCTCGCTCCTTTGGAGCCAGGCTCCGAAGAGCGGCAAGGCAGCCTCGACGACGCGCTTTTGCACGTACTGTGGTAGCATGAGCCGCTCGCGCCATAGCTCGAGCGCACGCCGCCCAGCCTGCCGCCTCAAACTTTCGAGCGCCCCTGAAGGCACGCCTTCACCGCTCTGGCGGAGGGAGCGTGTTTGGTGATACAACCACTCATTCATCTCCGCCAAAATATCAAAAGGCGGAAAGCGCGCCAACAGAGTTGCCGCCTCAAAGGAAACCGTTCGGTATCCTCATGCGTTCACTATAGTCGCTCTACGTTGCAGACTGTGGATCTTGGTTCTGTGGCACTGGACGCCCAAAAGTCTAAATGACCAAACAGGCGCCCCGTAGAAAGCCACGGACCGCACGAATCCCCCATAGAGACGGCGAGCTTCTTCCCTCGGTCCCCCGAGATTGGGTAGGAGCCGGTGAAAGGCGCCCACTATCCTTTCGACCCATGGGACAAGACACTCGAAGTGCTCTTCGAAGCCCCAACGACTTTCCAGGGTGAGCCCAGATACTTCATATACCGGTCCAACCTGATTTGCGCATCACCAATGCGTATCCACAAACTGGGAGACTGATGGGGAGCTTCTCCGCGGCAGTTTGTAGAACCATAGCGCCTCGGTTTTGTGAGGCGCTATGGTTCCACAAACTGCACCGTAGAGCGTGGATTTCGGCCACGACAATTGCCACCGCTTGCTCGGCAAGCCGGATGGTTCCCTCGAAGGACTCCCCGCCGACCAACACAAGAGTGTCACCAACGTAACAGACTAAGCTGACGCCAGTGGGGAGAACGACACGCAGGACCGTATAGTATATATATATATACCCCTGTGGAACCCCGCACGTGATCTCCCCCCGAAATATCGTGGTACCTGGCGATTGAATTGCTAGAGATGCTATTGCTATAACCTTTAATATTGAGGGACCAGAATAAGAAAATAATGGACCGCATTAATATGATGACGATGCTAACCTAGCTGTGCGCAATACGCTCTAAGTGCTTGAGCAGCTGCGGCTCGAGCCGCTGCAGCGACATGGGGTGGCGCGGCCGCAGCTTCTCCACATCGGCCGCATGCCCATACACACAACCGGCCGTTGAGTGTTCGACGTGGAGATAACGCCAGTGATAAGTACATGCGAAAAATTTGTACCTGGTGAATAGTAAGGGTCAAGTAATCATTTAGACTATTATATCGCTACTAAATAACTTTTTGACAGAAAGCCATAGTGTAAAATAAGCTACAATTAAATATCATTAAAACATTCGAGTGGAGTAGTAATTGCAAAATAATATGATTACGATATCATATTCTTCATTCTCTAGTCTCTTCATTGACTTAAAATAAGTAAATGTGTCTCTCCTAATGTTAGCAGTAAAGAAAATTAATGGATAAATTTGCTATTTGAACACAAAAAATATTTACCTACAAATTTTTAAGTTCTCGAATAACAATTTTACTCACTAATAATTGCATAAGGATATGTAATATCCTGTACTGTGTAATACCTGTTTTGTAATTAACGCAATTGGTATAAGCTACTGACTGTGCCCTTTTAAATGTCTTACTTTAATAGTCCACTTTACGAATGGTGAAGATAGTGTAGGAACCCCAAAAAAAAACTTTTAAATATATTTTTATAAATCATTTAATTACTGAGGACCAGTGGTTGTAATAATGTCCACATGAATCTATATAGTACGAAAATGGCTGATTGATTTAGGTAGTCGGCTACGTGACTACGTCAAACTAAACAGGTGGGGCCGTGCACCGCGCGCCGCATGTGGCTTCGGCGTCGCACAAAATAAAGAAACGGATTTATACCATGAGATTTTTGTGGTGTGTACGTAATTAAATAAATTAGCATTGGCACCGTGCAAAATATCGTCGATTGTTAAAGTAAGACCTTACTTAATTTCAGGATAGTTACCTATTTAAGGTAAAGAGTGTAACATTTCCGTGTTAATTACTTCATCCTATTGATATTTATTATGATATGTGAGTATCTTGGATAGTTCACCTGTGTATCAGGCAGATGGTACATAACGGAAGAGGTAGCGCAGAGAAGTTGCGAAGGCATCCACAACGAATCATCTTCGGGCTCAATGCCTCTGTGGAACCTGTCATCACGGAGGATTTTCTGGAAGTAAAGAAAAGGCGATTAGACAAAGCGTTTGGCATCAAGTCAAATAAATGATAATCACATGAATATGGCACCGATATTGATCGATTTTCTGGTCTGTGTGGCGCTAACTGATCCAATTTCTTTCACTGAACGTTCAAGATCCGTGCCAGCCATTGCACATAAACAGCTATCATACCTTATAGTGAACAAACAGTTATAGTAGGTACGACCCGCAAATTGCCCACCGTACTGACCAACTTATTCTGACTATAGCTTTATATAAAATTGTACCCGTAGTGATCATTCTGTATCACAGATTGCACTTAATCGATGGGGGGTAAATAAAATGCTTTAGAATGTATGTTATGTATATTAGCTATGCTAAGTCCCATCGAAATTCATCCAGACGTACTCATGTCCTGCGCTTACAAACGGCCAGACAAGAAATCTTAAATCTGTTGATTCAGTTTCTGTACGTAATGAACAGGGTTTTGGTATGGCTCATACAATGATATTATATATTAAAAGAAGTATTATAAATATTATTATTTAGTCGGACAAATTGATTATATCATTTGTGGCGTGTCTTAATCACGTAATCTGTAAATCGCAATATCCAATCCTGTCAGAATCTAAAAGATGAATTAAATAATAACGAACATTCATAGTCACATGTAAACTTACGTGAAAGCCCTGTAGCGCGTAACTGACGAGGCGCGGGCGCTTGGACTCAAGCGCGGTTTGTAGAGGCAGGAGGCAAGCGCGCCGCAACTCGTACGAAGGCCGACGCGCGTTGCTCTCTTGCATGCATAGTATTTCTAAAGTAAAATAAAGTTTTGTAAATACAGTGCTTTTTTGCGTCATGCAACTACAAGTTGTGTAGGAAGAAACAAAAACAGGACGGAGCAAAAATGTATGGAGAATATTCCTATTACCTAATACCCTTAGGTATTGTATTGAACACCGCTCGCTTAGTACGTATTTAAAAAAAAAAACGGCACCTCTAAAACCACAGTGGTCACCTTCGGCACCGAAGGGGGGCTCCAGGTTTTAGCCGGTAGGAGACCGGCATACCCCTTCGCCCTTCACCGGGGTGAAGGAAGTTCTATGAAGAATTTCTACTGGACACCAATAAAAAGAAAGGACGATCTTGACAACGCATTTGGTCGTACGCAGGCGGTGACCGCACGAACCCCCGTAAAGACGGCGAATTACCTCACACAGTCCCCCAAAATTGGGCAGCAGCCGGTGTAGTTCATCCACCAGTCCCACTACCCTCTCGATCCGGGGGACGAGGCGCTGGAAGTGCTCTTCGAAGCCCCGACGACTGTCGAGGGTGAGCCCCAGGTATTTCATATACTAGCCCGCCCTGATTCGCGCGTTACCAACGCGTATCCACAAATTGGGTGGTTCTCCGCTCCTGGGCGGTTTGTGTAGCTTGAGACGCTATCCGCAGACTCAGGGCGTGAATTTTGGTCACGACATTTGCCACCGCTTGCTCGGCAAGCCTGATGGCTCCCTCAAAGGAGGGAGTCTGTCAACACCAGAGTGTCGTCAGCGTAACAGACTAAGCTGACCTCAGCAGGGATAATGACACGCAGGAACGCGTCGTAGGCGAGGTTCCATAAAAGGGTGCCGAGAACTGACCCCTGTGGAACCCCACACATAATATCCCTCTGGTTTACGCTACCATCCCTGCCCACGTAGCGAATGTACCTACCACGCAGATAGGCTCCTATAATGCCCTGCATGTAGGGGAGAATTGATAATGCACTAGTGCCACCCTAATAGCGCCCCACGGTATGGAGTTAAAGGCGTTGACGGAGTCTAGACTAACCGTCAACGCCACCCCACCCCACCAAGACACTGCCTGTTTCGTGCCTGCTGCCTGCCGCTGCCGGAAGCTATACTGACTTTCGGCCGGGTCAGGGCCAACTGGCGACAGGTGCTCAACAAGTCTTCGGGTAGTTATTCTTTTGAATAGCTTCGAAAGAGCGTGGTGAGCACGCTCTCCAGCAAAGCTCGGGGGCCTTGGTCTCTCCGGCTGTAGCACTGTGCTGTGTGTGGGTTCGTTGGTTGGTCGGTCTAGAACGGCTCTGGCAAGGCGTGCGGAGGGCCACGTCGAAAATAATATGGCGGTAGTCCGAAAGTGTGACCACCTCCTCCACTACTCGCCAACCCGACACGATGCGGACCACAGAAGGAGCCGCCCATGTAATGTCCACGACCGACTGCCCCCGCCAGGTGCTAACGAACCCCTGATTCAGCAATCGGAGGTTAGGCTATGCCGGCGAGTCTTGAAATATCGCCCTCTCGGCCCTCCCGACGGTTGCGCCAAGCTCTAGAGTGAGCGTTGAAGTCCCCCAGGACGAGCACTGGATGGGCTAAGCATTTATAGCGAATGCTGCGCGCCACCCCAGCCAGGTTTCTCTAGAAGTCAGCAAGAGACACGTTGGGGGAGACATAGCAGCCAACTACTGCCAGGGGTCCCCAACCTACGACGACAAAGCCCTGCCCCCCTGTCCAACATCAGCAGGGTGGCTCACCTTCAGCTTTAGACCAATAAATTGGGACAGTGTCCCTGGCACCCCTGAACCAGCGTGGGTGTTCCTGGACACCATAGGGCTCTGCCACAACCGCCAAGGCAACCGACCACTCCACAACAGGCAGTGGGTTAGGTTGCTCTGGAGGACCCTTTGTTGGTCTCCATCGCCTCCGGTGAGCTAGAGCATGCAACCGGTGCCACCGGCGCATACGTCGTCGGCCCCTGCGCTGAGGCAGGGGGGATGGTTTTCCCCTCCCTCTCTTCTGGGCTGCAAATCTTTGGCCGGCGGCTAGCTCGGCTGGAAGGCCAAAGTCCGCATACGGAAGGCAGTTTTGTGTCTGCGCCTGGCATTCCCGAATCCTGTGGCCCTGGTTGCCACAGCCGAAGCACTGGTCGCTCCGGTCAACCCTCCCAGTGTATGGTGCACCGGATGCGCACTAGCCCGCCAATGCTCCTCGGAAAACGGAGAAGCACCCTACGGCCTATCTACAGCCCAAAAACTGGGCCCCTACTTATCAGAATACCCGACAACTGCTCGTCCTCCCGGACGTATCAAGAGGGACCAGCAGCCACCGAGCGCACGTGGAGGTTTCCCGACCTAGCTACACAGAAGGTAAACTAGGTAAAGTAAAAAAAAACGTTAACATTAAGATTTTTCCTTTATCGAGGGTGCGTTTACAGACATTCAATACACCCAGACCCGGAAAAACTACTTGTAGATCATACAAATGTTTTTTTGTTCCGTGCGAGAATCGAACCCACGACCCGGAGCGCAGCGGCCGACTGTATCTGCCACTGCACCAACCGTGCTGTCTAATTTTCTATATTGTCGTGTTTTTATTCAAATAAATCATATCTTATCGAAACTTATGTTAGTGTGGTCTGGCGCTTTTTGATGAAGGATGGTAGGAACGGGGGATCTGCTACTGAATTATGGGATAACATAGATAGCGTATATGTTTATATATAATATAACGGCCAGCAGACGGTAGCTGGAACAGATCCGCCAACAGTCACGGCGATGCTTCGGAGAGACTTTGTTTACGTTTCGGTTTTGAGGGTGTTAGTAATTAGGCCTTAGAATAGTGAGAAGGATAGGACAATGTTTTGCGAATCGCTGTCACAAACGTGTTGCCTGTAAATTAATCACGTGTTCTTAAGCAGCTGTTGTTGATAGTACGTTTACTTTCACTGTCACACATACAAGCCTATAGATAATGTTATTGTTATACTTCGCAAATCCTCAATATTTAATTATTTTAGTTCGGGATCGTTCACAATAAATGACGGAACACCAACGGGTCTACCAGCAAGTGGTGTCATATCGATCACCTTTCAAACGGTTACGCATTATGTGTATAGACTTTCCTTCTAGATTTCTTTGAAGTTAATAAAATGAATAATATTTAATATTCTTATTGAAGCACCGTCTCATCTTATACAAGGCGCGAATCCATATGCTAAAAAAAAATCGATTTGAAATAATTTTCTTCATTAGTAGCCCGTAAGTGTTTCAGTATTGATTATGGGTCTGTTACAAAACCAGTCAGGAGGCAGTATTGTCATAATCACCAAAGTTGGCTAAAAGATTTGCTGTCTGCGTAATGTATTATTTTTATTTAAAAATATCATAAGCTCTTATTACAACTGCCACAGTAAGATCGGCCGAATAAAGTCCACTGCTGGACACAGGCCTCACCCAAAGATCACCACAACAGCCGATATGGGTGTGTTGTGGGGTCATTGGGGGGTATTGCACTAATCGCCTCGCATGGCAGACGGGTTGGCGATCGCAGTTGAGTTGTTAATGTACTCGAAGAACGCTGCTGCCCATCCTCCGGCTAAACCCTTAATCAACTTTTACGACACCCACGGGAGGATATGGGGTGGTGGTATTCTGAGCCGGCACCACACGGCAAAAAATATAAATTCTTATAAGTATGGTTTAATATAATTCACGCCTTTATTTTATATAAGTATATCAAAAAACTACAAGGCGGATACTGCAGTTTGCATATACTTCAGATCCCAGCGGCCATTATTGCAAGTATTGATTTGTTGAACTGCATTTTGCTCGGTGCATTAGGATATGTATCCATCTATGCGACATTTCAGGAAAATATTACAATATTGTATTTTAGAAAACTGACAATATGGAGATTACCTAAGGCGTCCTGGCATGACTTCCTGAGAACCGTAAACTTTACACCCGTTGCCTCTTTAAAGATGTCCTGGAGAAGCTCCTCCATTTTAGCACGAACGAAACATATGATTTTAATCCACTTTTTTACATTACATACACACAATTCGTTTACATTATTTCCAAAAACAATAGCAACTATACCTAAACTATTAAATGTTTAGTAAAACAGGAATAACTGCGAAATAACGTTATTTGAGTGGGTGGAGTTGTATCTTATCACAGTTCTACGCAAGCACAGCGACGGAGCATGCTCAGTACGGGAAATCAATACTCTAGAACGACGTAATGTTTGCTAAAAACTTGTTCAACAGGTGGTTGTGTGGTATAAAATATGCAAGTAACGTGAGTTAGATCAATGATATCCTTGTTAATAGTATGTGTTCGATTTATTGTTTTCTCATACATGACGGCACGGTTGGTGCAGTGGCTGATACAGTCGGCTTCTGCGCTCCGGGTCGTGGGTTCGATTCCCACACGGAACAAATATTTGTATGATCTGCAGGTAGTTGTTCCGGGTCTGTGTGTATTGTGTGTGGAATTTATGTCTGTAAACGCACCCGCGACACAGGTGCTCCTGTGCGGGGCAACGATTTCTTTGAAAGAAAAAAAAATACACGTGGTTCATCATTTCAGCCAAAGAATGTCCACTACTGAACAAAAGCCTCCCACATAGATTAACACAATGTGTCGTCATTTTGGAGGGATTTGCCAATACTCACTACGCTTGGCAGGCGGGTTACGGGTACTGCCCATCCCCTCTAGTTTAGAGTCCCTTAGTCGTCTTTTACGACCTCCACGGGAGGAGATGGAGTGGTGCTATACTCTTAATCCGGACACCACACGGTTAATCCGGACACTACACGGTTAATTTTATCTACTAATATGTCGTGTACGTATCCACGTTTTGAAGTATTTTTCCACTGTACCTTAGTCACGATATTTCCTGAATCTTATATGTCATGGATATTCCGTATATTGCATACGAGGTGTCAATTGACAAAATGTAATAACATTATACGAACTCTTCGAACTAAAAAGAGAGCAAACATTACGCGGCGACCTAGCATTTCATTCCTTGCAAGATAATGTTTTGTTTGGTTATACTAAGCCTGGCTCACATGGGAGTTGCTGGTTTCATGTCGGGCGCGTATCCGGTTGGTGGATAGCGACAGGATACTGCAACAGAATCCTGGGGGGTTTGAGACAAACTTGGCGTATAACCAAAACTACAGGCATAGTTGAGAGTGGATCTTCGTTCAGCAGGCTCGTCGGAGGGTGTGGTTGCCCGAATTTCGATCGTACTTTTGCAGCAGAGGTTATATTAAAACAACGGAGACGCATTTCCCGGCGTGACAACCATTTAGAAGAAATGTTTGAAGAAATAAGGCTGTCTTTTGTATTATTTATTTAATTTTGTATCAATGGTTATAGGTACGTCTTCTTGTAATTTTGGAACGGAGACTGTAGTAACGACTTGCTCTTAAGGTACGTCTTCTTGTTTTTATAGTTCCGGTGGAAATATATCATGTACTTCCTCCGCCCCGGGGACGGGTGTAAAGGTATACCAGCACCGAAGCGAGGCTCCTCTCGGGAAATCGAATAATGTCCATCTAGAGCCACCCATTGGTGCCACGCCTTAAGGCACATCACGAAAGGGTGACTGTATAGGAAGCTCAAGCGTGTTGAACGTTTTGGACTGCGGTGGTTGTTGTTCTGCAACGTATAGCACACGCTACGCCGGCTCCAACTTGACGCTATAAAAATAGCGAGTAGCGAGGATAATAGCGCGAGCAAAGGCACAGCGCGGGCGTGGCGAGCCGGGCGGCAGTCATCGCGTGAATAGGAATACGCGCGCCACAGAGTACATTATAAATTGACGCGCGCTATCGGTCGTTACCTAACGCGTTGATTATAATATTTATTTTTATTTTAGATACGCCAATAATGTACGTACATTATAATTTCGTAAAATTAAAATATATAACATGCATGACATTTGATGACGTCAATAATAGGCATATACAACATCAAACAATTCTGTTCCATGAAAACTGTTTTAAGAAATTCTTAATAAAAGAAATATATAACCATAACCTAAGTTCATTGATACATAAAATATATTATGCCAAGGATGGAAAGTATGAGGAAAAGTTCATTATCTTTTCTTTACTGCTCCATTTTATTTTGAAAGATATTATTTTACGTTTCGAATATACTATAAAGTATTCAATATCAAGAAGACAAGAATGTAACCTAAACAGCGCACTGTCTTAACGCAGCGCGCTATCTGACTACCTAGCAGAGGTGGTCATTATTTCAATAACGGATAATGTAATGCATTGTTCTTACGCAATGTATAACACAATATTGAACAACGAATTATCCTGTTGTCGTTTTTCGTTATTGTTATTGACAACAGCCACTAGCCATGCAGTGCGCGCACACTCGCAGCTAACGTCGCACGGCTGCGTGGCGAATAAGAAAGCATTATGCGCAACCAATAGGCGTAAGAGATATGGTGTTATTCAAATATGACGTACTTCACATTGCTAAAGAATTGCAAATCATACGATTATAGGCCTTATGTGCACGTAATAAAGTTCACTTTTATTTTTATCGTTGTCTGTTATCTTAATGTAGTGAGTCACATGTTTTATTTTACGATTTTATGCTTTACTCAATTGGAATAATGTCGATTTTAATATTTAACTGAGGCAATAACTAAACGAAGGATAACGAAAATTTGACAACAGTGAGACAATAATGTAATGCGAGTTGCGAATAATGTAAATGTTATCGTTATTGTTATTGTTGTAATTTTAAGTAATGTACTGTATAAAAACAAGCTACACATAATTCATAATTCCTTATAATGTTGCAAAACGACTCAACAGCAGGATAACAGGATAACTGACAGCAGTTTAGAATAACAGTTGTTGTAAAATAACACAGCAGTGTAATTCATTATTGAAATGGAGCCGTTATTGCCATCTCTGCTACCTAGTCTGTAATCAGTGTTGCCACCTCATAAAAATTAAAGTCACTAGATCAACACACAAAATCACCAGATTGGGCTAAATTCGAAACGAAAGTCACCAGAAATGCCAAAAAATATATTTTAGCAGAAACAATATTGTAATGCCATCTATCGAAGTATCGATAGTACTGGACAGACTACTCAAGCGGCAGTACATGTTAAAATTGCCGTGTAGCTCCGGTCACGGTAGGAGCCACCTCATCTTATACCGTGGGTGTCGTAGAAGATGACTTAGGGAGTTTGGAACCAGGTGTGTACCATTATTATTAGGCACTTTGAGTTGCACGCAGGTGACGGATAAACAGCCGACTACTACTACCATACCCAACGAGGGTAAGTGTCAGGCAGGTGGTCGACTGTAAAACCCTTTCGCAATATAAATAACACTAATTTCGCCAACCCCAAGTAACTTGGGACAGCAGGGCACGAAGAAGAAAAATCATTGTTCAAATATTGTTACGTAATAAATATAAACGCTGTGACTCGATACCACTTTTTATTGTGTACCAAACATTAAAAGATGTCACAAACCACATTTTTATTACATCTACAAATTCTAAGTATGGAAAAATAACCGTAATTGTAAAAATAGATATCATAGTTTGGTTGTAATAATTATATTGTAACGTCAAAACAAGAATATAAATAGTAAATAATATTCTATAGAAACTTTTAAGGATAGACGAAGACGACTCAAATATCGCTAAAAGTCGCTAAAAATAAAAAATCGCTAAACGACAGAAATAAATCGCCACAAGGGGTCAAAAGTCACCAGAACTAGTGACAAAATCGCTAAGGTGGCAACACTGCATTTAGCGTGATTCTAGAATATTCACCGAGCATTTATCAGGTCATTCGCGTACGCCCAGTTAATTAAAATTTTAGCGTGTAAAATAGCGCACTATTTTACTATAGCAAATATTCTGTAGCGCGCTATTGCCATATAGTGTTTTTGAACACTATTACACCTGTGAGTGATCGGCAAATGGTGACAGCGCACAAGCATTGCAAACTTGACTTCATACCAAGTGAATAAAGGCGCAATTTAAGTACTCGGTTCAGTATTGGAGTACTACGATACCCGAAATCTGAGTTTTGTGTATCTGAATACTTTAGTTTGAGTACTCGAGTGAGTACTCAAGTCTACCTGACTCGGCACATCACTATTGTCAAAATAGTACAAAATAAAAATGGTGTCTTGGAGTGGTTTAGGTCGGTCTCTGGGCATAAAGTTGTTAAAAAACCAGGGTACACCCTATAAAACTATAAATGCGACCATTTCCACGTGCAAAACCTTAAATGGAGCCCACGGACACAAAACTTTTGTGTTACAGCCATCCAGGTACAGATCGTTGTAAAGTGATTACCTAACCAATTTTTTGCATTATTGTTTGTTATTGAAAAAAGTAATAAACCAGTGTTAAAGTTCACTTGCCGAATATACAAATAGCCCTATGTTTTTAATTATTACAATCTTGTAACAAATATTTCATAAATAGTAAAATTTGATTTTGTACCTAACCTGACCATTTGAATGCAGATGGCAGTGGCACAAGTTCAAGGATATGTTCCATTTCTACGCCATGCTTGGCCTGATACCAGTTGGTGCCATTATCTTCTACACCAATGTGTTCATTGGACCAGCCCAACTGACTCCAATCCCTGAGGGATATGAGCCTAAGCACTGGGAGTACCACCGTCATCCTATTACGAGATTCATCGCTCGATACATTCATAATAATCCCCAACAGGTAATGATAATGATTTAAACCTACTTATATGAAAGTATAATATTCTTAGTTTTTAAAATAACTCAAGGGACCAAACTGACTTCTGGTTTATGAATGCAATGTAATTTTAAGGTTAACTTTTGGTTTGGGTTGTGGATGCTATCCCCGCACAGTACAAATGTTCCTATGAGCTGAGAACTATCTGGGCAGTCCAGACTGAAAAATATCCAGGTTTTTTTAATATAATAAAGTAATGGCCCACACTAGGATCTCACTGTGTCAAGGGCACAAACCCCAATTGCTTAGCCACTGCCAACCATGCCATCAAAATATGTTTGTTCATGTGAGATTTATGAAGCTATGTTGCTAACATTGCAGCTCAGAGCACCAAGCAGGGACCAGGCGGGGCTGTTAGCCCCGTCCGGTGCCCTGAGTTACAATGTTAGCGGTATAGCTTACAGAAATGCACATGTGGATACCCACAATATAGGAGCAATACCAGTGAAAAAGCATTGATTTTATTTAATCACAGTTACTAGTAACTAGTTTAAGATTAACCCAGTAGAATAAGCATTATAGGGATAATAAGGTGCAATACCCATAATAGCAGTAAAAAAGAAAACAATTTACCAGGGCCTTTAAGTGGAAAATACTCTTTCAGAAAATTATTACATAATATACCTGTATAATAATAAACTTATCAATGCTTTTAACAATTGGTACTGATTATAAACTTGGAATTCCTTCCTTATTATTGATAAGTCACCCAAAATAGCAAATTTATTACATGTTTGCTTTCCGACTGGTGCATCTTCCCTTTAGGACTAAATGTTTGTATCTATCTATAGACATACTAAAGACCTGTTACTGTTGACCTGATCTGTGAAGGTGCTATTAGTATCGAAATATATTAGTGTAAATTTATCTCAAATCAATAGTCTCAGACTATGAAAAGAATATATTTAGCATCCTTTCTGTGGTACTGTAGGCATACTATGTTCACTAACCTGCCTGCCAAGCATGGTGACTACTGGCAAATTCCCCCCTATGGTGGCATGCTGGCTGCAGGCCTATGTGTGGTATGGTAGTGACATCCTTCATCTGATATGATGACATCAAAATATCTCCGAATAGGTAACCTATTCTTGACTGATGACATTTTCCCTAATTTTATCTTGCAACCAAACACTTTTACAAGAAGCTTTTTTTTCAACACTTAATATTCACATTAGTAACTACTAACCTCAAAATAACTACAACACTAAAAGCGGGTAGTGTGGCTGCATATGCGGTATCCAGTCAAACAGTTATCTGTTTCATTTCTAGTAAATACTATAACTTTGGATCTTTTCACAACTCCGTCATTCTTGTCATTCAATGTATAATCATTATTGGAATTTACATTATACTTTTGGGTGGAACAGGTTTTAAAATACTTGAATATATATTTTAACTCTGGAATTCTGGCATTTTTATGATAAGATAAAGATAAGATAAAAATGTTTTTATTCATGTAAAACCATATACAGGCTCTTATGAATAGTCAAGACTTTAGTTGCCGTGTTCTAAGATGTTGATTTCCTATGGAGAAGAACGGGCAAGGAACTCCATGGTAACTCTATTTAAATCATAATAATTGTTAGAATATTTTTGACTACATTGTTCTCAAAATAAAGATGTGAGGACAATGTAGGAGAAGAGTAAACTTCTTAAAAAGTCTGCACTAAACAAGCCTAATCAAGCCTAATTTACAAAAGTTCACGATTAAATTGTCATGGCAGTATTAAGCTGACCAATCCCAACAGACAGCACTCATTCACTAGCATGACGCATGCATCAGCGTCGCTCAGCTTAGCCATATTGTAGGGCAACTAAGCACCCGCTACCGGATATACGACGCCACCACCAGCAGGACACTTTATTGAGCATGACATGCCTAAACTGCCAGACAATTATCAAGTCAATTAAACGAAATAAATTAAAACCTATATATAGGTCCTCACACTTACAGTTTCAAATAGAAATGAAGTATACAGGGTGTCCAGTAAATAGCACGACAAACTGCAGGGGGTGAGAGCTTGCGTCAATACCTACCAAAAAAACACAATACATATTCAGCAAAATCTTACGGATTTACAGTAGTACAAAATTTTTCGAAATACCTTGACACAGATTTTTAAGCATCTCGTAATGAAAAATTCCTTTTCCAGTTTTTTTTTTACCTCAAATCATTTGTGAATACTTACTTTACTCATTGATAAGTCTTTATTGTATTAAAAACTGAAATGTTTTCAAGAAATACAATTTTTATTTAAATTTTCACAGTACAATTTTCTTATCGCTTAACTTAAAATTGCAGTGGTGAAAAAAAAAACCGTAAGATATCGCTGAACATATATTGTTTTTTTGGTAGGTATTGACCCAAGCTCTCACCCCCTGCAGTATGTCGTGCTATTTACTGGACACCTGTATATAAAAAAAAGCAAACAAGTAATTGATGTCATTTAAACAAATTGAGAATGAAGAATAATCAAATGTCATTAAAGAATAGAATAGAATATAACTTTATTGTACACCAAAATAATATGAAGGATTATTTACAATACCTAGTTAGCGTGGCACTATGGGCGGTCTTATCGCTAAAAGCAGCAATCTTTTACAGACTACCTTTGTAGTCTGTGGTGTACTGAATAATGATATATATAATGATATCAATATATATACAAGAAAATACACATATTGAAAAGAAAAGCCATTTTTTTAATGCTCACAATGATTGAGCTTGTTTTACTGTATCAGGTAAGGCATTCCAAAGTCGTGCTGCTTGTACTACAAATTATTTGTCCAAAAAAATGTGGAATGCATAGGTATCTTAAGCCTCCAATTTTCAGATGATCTTCAATATCAGGTGTGTGTGTCATGAAGGAACTGAATTATGATTATTAATGAAATGAATAAAAATAATCCATTAAAAAAAGTGGCAATGGTATTTGATACATCAAAACCAATAATGCCAATATTAGCCTCTGAACATCAGAGCAGCTCAATCCCAAGCATTTTTGTCGTCCATATACTCTGTAACTTTAAAGAAACCCTTTCTACACAGCTTCTGCTTTATAATGGACTTGACTTTATTAAGACTTAATTTCTGAATATGACATGGGATTTTATTGTAAAAACGTACACATATATATGTTGTTCCAACATGGATTTATAATAGAAAGTAATTTTATATGCATGAACACCTGTTTGTGCAATTTTGTAACCTATGCAGACCATTGTTTTGTATATAGTTATATGATCATGTTCATACTTGATAAACTAGGGTGCTAATTAACTTCTTAGCTCCTATCCAGACCAGGCCAATCAAGGGTAGTGTAAACACACAATTCACTATCATCATCAACCTCCCTCAAAGCCTCCCCCAAAGATAGCCACAACGACTGGTATGAGTTTGTGTTGTGTGCTCATTGGGGGGTTTTGCCATAATCGCCACGATTGGCCGACGGGTTGGCTATCGCAGTTTAGTTATAAATAAATAAATGCTTGAAGGATGCTGCTGCCCATCCTCCGGCTAATTCCATAGTCGCATTTTGTACACCTACGAGAGGAGATGGCTAGGTGTTTTTAGATTCCTAGTTCTAGTATCTAAGCAAAATATTATTGTGTGGTGGATGTGAGATTAGGGTTACAATCCGTCCGGATTTGTCTAAGCTTGTTTGGGCTTTCGAGCTTCCATCTCTACTTATTCTGGCATTCTAATTAGTAAGGATTTTTGGCTTAGATTGAAAAAAAGATGTTTATTGTGAGGCACGCCACGCCTCTTACCTTTAATGTTAATATAGATGAATCCAACTGTATGCTGTATTTATTATTAACTACTGTAAATCAATCTGCCAAGCATGGTGGTGGTGGCGGCAGTTTTAGCAGTCCTAGTAGGCTGTAGTTTATTATAAAGTGAATTATATAGTTGACCTCTTTTCACATAAACGGCTGTAACTGTCAATAACTCCGCTCAAATCCCTAACACAAATAAGTGATTGAATAAGATAGATGTCCCAATGTCACAGCCTGTATGTTCTACATACAGATGCCAGACCAATATTCAATAAATGGCGCTAATATTACCGCCTCGACGATCCACTTTTACATTACACAAAGGTAATGAATATTGCCTTAAAAAAATGATATCACTGAAGTATGCTAGGTGCGTTATTTGAAATTTAAATAAATTTAGTTACTTCATTATTTTAGTTTTTTCTTTTTACCAATATCTTATGACCCTGTCTAACTCTTAATGGAGTGCCACTTAGGAGGGTGACCGGGGTCAAATATCTGCGCACTATGTTACCAAGGATCTTAAATATGAGGTAGACATGGAACGTGAACGCAGGGCGTTAGTAGCTACATGTTGATATACAGGGGAGGTTAAAGTCACGTTATTTAGGGCTTATTGCCCATCTTTCTACACGTGCGGCTTGTGGGTCAATTACACGCGTAAAGCTTTAGACGTCCTGAGGTCAATGTAATAACGGCTTCAGGATATTGACTGGGCTGCCACGATTCTGCAGTGCTGAGGCGCAAACCGACGACTATTATTAACAAGAATGCGTGACAGCACCAACAGCAAACTGAAAGAGCTCACTGAGTAACATGATGCTGAGGCATTTTGTAGATGTTTTGGTGTGACAGGAATAACCTCGTTTGACACCGTAATTTTGTTTGTTATTAACTTTATTTTATTTGTTAATACCTTATACTAACCCTTAGTACATAGGTCATACTAACCAGTGGGCTTTTGTAGTCACAATGAATAAATATATTATTATAATTTTTCAGGAATATGAAAAATTCTTGCACTTCTTAGATGAAGAAAAGCAAAAGCAGAAGCTCCGTAAGCTGGAGAGTGAAATTATTAAGAAGATGGGTGAACGCCATGACTATCAGGCCTACTACTATAAACCTATGGTCAATAAATATCTGCGCATCAATAAGCTGACTGGTGATGAACTTTACGATCGCATAGGTGATGACTATAAGGACTAATCCCATTTAGAAACTTATGCTGAAGGTAGAATATTATTAGTAATCAAGTGAATATTTCAATCTTACCTATTAATAGTTTGTAAACAAATTTATTTAAACAATTGTAATTATTACCTATGTCAACTATGGAGTGCTACAATCTTAGTCACGGTTTGTAAGCATTTTTGTTGTTATTTATTTACTTACCTACATGTTATTGCGCCCAATAATGTCTATGATATTGGCTCAACTGTAAAATATTTGGGATATGAATAAAAGAGTAAGGCATATGGTAACATTGTTATTTATTTTTACAGGAAAGTTCTAACGATTGACAATAATAAATTCCGACTTATGGAACTCTTACAAAATTAATGTCAACACTTACCTAGCAGTATGCTAAATGCCTGATATGATGCTACTTAACTTTAATGCAGGTTTTTTTTTTAATAAGGTTACTGTGGAATTTTATAGAAATAGGAAGGGTTAAACTTTATTTAGGAAAATTATTTAATTAATCTGAATAGCTAGCTGGTATTGGATTTCGAATCATGAAGAATTTATTTCAATCAAGACAGTGTAGATAAAATATAACTTTATTAGCATCTATTTATTACATTTCCAATATCAGTGTTGAAAATGTAACTGATTCTGAAATAAATAATAAAATCTAATTCAAGCTTCATCTACAGACAAACTAAGTACGTCAAAACCTACATAATAAATAAATTCTTCGGCGGTGCTGTATGCACGAAGCTCTTAACTTTACTGTTACACAATTAAATTACAAAACGATATGATTTCATTATCCCGTTCTTTCAGTCTTCGCAGTTTGTGGAGTTCCAACTATGACCCGACAACTATGTACTTAGATTGCTTCTCATAATAACATTTTTTGACGTTAAAAATATTTACAACATTCCTAAGATAAATAACAATTTCGATTTGAAATTGCAACTAAGCTAGATAATGTTAACAAAATTGTATAAATCAGTATCAAAGCGTAAACAATCATCATACCCGTTCGAAGTAAAAAAATAAAATTTAAACTAACAGTATCTAATTTACTGTAAGTAATATGGACTACAATAGACTGTTAGATGTATGCTATTTAAAATTGATTTTATGATTTCTCAATGATAAATAACAATTTTCAAATCTAAAATTTAAGACGGCTACGAGTTTCTACTATGTTAAATTTAAACATTATTTGTTTTTTTCTTTCTCAGCTTGCGCCGCAAGTTTTGCTTCCTTTTTGGCTTTCTTCTTTTCCTCCTTCGCTTTTAGTTTGGCTTGTTTCTCTTCCTCCTTAGCTAATAGTTTAGCTTGTCTCTCCTCTTCCTTCGCTTGAAGTTTAGCTTCCTTTTTCGCCTCTTTTTCTGCTTTAAGCCTCATTTTTTCTTCCTTCTTTCTTTCTGCTATTTCATTTTTTCTATTGTCGTTACTTTCATCTTTTTTGCTTTTGTCATCTTGTTTTGTGTTATCATCATCCTTTTTCTTTTTGTCTTCTTTTTTGGGTTTTAATTTGGGGTTATCTTTTTTCTGTTCAGTCTCTTTGCTGTGATCTGTGGAATCGGGCGGATCGTCTTTATTTGAAGGTTTTAATGGCCGGAAGAAGTGTTGTTTGTCCTTTTGAGGCGATGTTTCTAATTGCGTAACAATTTTCTGGGCGCACCTGTAAATCAAGACACGGTATAAATTATGCTCATATTCTGAATTATAGTCATTGAGACGTATCAATATATTATTACACTTTAATGCTCATCGAAATTAGAGAACCCACCACTGCTAAACATGGGGCTGCTCAAACCACTTAAATGTACGGTCTTCATAGCTGTGAGTTTGGAGCGAATACAATTCTATGCGAGAGATTATTTTTGGCCTGGTTGAAGTGTGTTCGTTTCTTAGCGCGCGATTGAGTGACAATTTTAGTTGAGAAGGAAAGACGATCCACGTGTAAGTGTTGAGCGCTATGGCTTCTGGGTTGCGAGTTCCCTTGCCGCCTTTCTAGACAGTTTTTTTTAAGACATACACGCACGTGTTACGGCAAGTAGGATAAGTGAAAGAGCACGCGTGAGTGGCACTACCCAGGTACTGCATACGGTTTAACCTTCCTTTCCTCTTTAGACGTACCCTTACGTGTACGATAGCTGTTTCCTTCACTCTAAAGCGAGCATGAAAGTCGGCTATTGTGATACTTGGCCAACGAATCGGTGATCGCAGTGTTGCTAATGGTGCAAAAGATGTTGCTGGTGACGAAGATCTGATAATGGAGCTGAGAAGTGAGAGTGATGGAAGAAGATAGTGGAACTCGGTGGAATCTTGCAATTCAATTTTCCCCATAATTGACAAGACTATGACCTGGTGGTCACCAAAAGGAAGAGTAGTAAAGCTAAAGCCTACTAAGCATACCTACCTTTTTTGGTTTGTTTTATTTATTTACGGTCCTATGTTGTCGTTTTCATTAATAACTGATTAAGATAGTAGGTATGGCAAAACTGTCTAAACGCTCGGGAATTTTTCCTAGTGCAACAAAGTCCGTATAGTTAACGACTCCGGATGTAACTTGCAAGCTGCCTAACTGTAATAATAACCGTTAATTTTGCCAAAGAATACAAGCCCACCATAGAATATGATGTGTAGATTGTTAATATTCTCAGTAAGAGGCGGTGACATATCTAAACCTTTCAAGGGTGAGGCCGGGACAACGCGACGCTGGTTCGGCTCGGTTTTTTATTCATTTGGGAACGGGATAAAAAATCCAGCTTGAAAGTATGTTAATGGTACTATCTAGAGTTTATTATTGTTATTGTGTATATGAATTTACCTTATTCTAGTAGAGGCGGACGCAGCGGCGGCGCTCTCTCTTCGTCCCTCGCGGAACTCCCTCTGAAACTCCCTGATAGGAGGTAAGCGGCCTGAAGTCTCTCCAGCAGCCGGTCCTCCTGTGTAGCTATGGACTTGGTAATCCTGTAACCGGGCCTGGTCAGAAAGATGATTAAATAAACAAGTTAAAGTATGATAAAAATAAATTCGTCATTTATCATATCAGCTGGCAGACATCCACTATTGGACATAAATCTCGCACATAGATTTTTACAACTAACGGTTTTGGGCCTATTGGGCTATATCTAATCGGGGTCGCCCAACACACCACTTTCTAGTTCTATCCCCACCGGTTGTCGGTTCTGCCAACTGTGTGTGCGGGCACTGCCAACTCTTATTGCTAGGATATGTTAGTGGCGTTATTTCTACGTACTTCTTAACTCCTGATTCTGTCTTCTGCTCCCAGACTTGCTATTTCAAAGTCACGTCGAGTGAAAAATAAATTATTGTTACAAAAGTAAGGCTGTAAGATTACCTAGTAAACGTTTGTATACGAGCGACCAGCCCGGGCTTCTCACGGGTGCATTTACTGATAAAGAAAATGAGGAGTGCGTTTAGCAATATAGTATTATATAGGCCGTCGCGAGGACGGCAACGGCGGCGACGAGTTGGCGACCACCCATTTCGATGCGTGCGATTTTTTGGTTGCACATAGCTGAATCGGTGATATCTCCTAAAGTATTCATTTGAATGATACAGTGTAAATGACAATTTTAATCTATATTGAATGCGCGAGGTAACTAACATTTAAATGAATAAGGATTAATAATTAATTGGAGAAAATAGCTTCGCAAATAACCTATCGTTTTTTTACTAATCTGTAATAGATAAAAATAGTTATTGTGAATGTACCTTAGGAGATAGACACATTCTATCCTGGACTTTTCTGTAGGCCTTTTTAAGACCTACAATTTTCTAGTGCATTGTTTCGACGTATCTCCTAACTCTCCTACCACACAAAAGCCTTCTTATCTATAGGACCTATACTCTACCTTCATACTATGGTGTTGCGAACGTCGTAGCGAGTTGGAGGCAGGTTGCCGTGGTCGCGGAGGCACCGAGGCTCGCGGCACGGCCCCCAGGCATGCGCCCCCACACTTGTCGCCGCCGCATAGCTTCGTCGAACAGCTGTTAGTGACGTTGCCCCCGCTGTTCGACGATACGGAAGATACTCCTGAAATAACAGATGAGTATTTTAGAAAGGACGTTGTAATCATGATGAGCCGTTCTCTCTGCATATTGTCGATGCTTCTGAGACACTGCATTTGTGTAAGTATGTTGAATATATGTCTGTAAAGATTCCACACGACAAAAAAAATAGTAGTGTCGGGATTCTCTAAAAAAAAAAAACGTACATACAATTACGTAATACAATACAATTTTTTATATCTAATGTGCCGACCAAGGGTGGGTCCACTGTGGGAAGCAGATGACCTTGGACCTAGAGGCAACAAAATGATCTCTTAAAATCTTGAAATTAGAACTAAGGGAACCCCAGATTAAAATCCCGTATGTACCTCATAGCCAATAACTTATAGTACTAATAATAGTTGTTCTCGCTGTGTGTGCCATGAGGCCAGTTGTAGTGCGCCGGTGGTAAAAAATAAAACTGGCGATATGGCGGGTAAAAATAACTATATGCCTATATCACTTGCAACTGTAGTGGCGAAGGTATTTGATGGTGTGCTAAACACACAGTTAAATAGACATGTAGGTAACATTTCATGATAACTAGTTTGGTTTTCGACCTAAAGTACATAGTATTGCTCTGTCTGTGGACGACAGAGCAATACTGTGTTTTGAAGCACACCGTCAAATATTACACTAAGAAAAAGACCCCGATATACGCATGCTTCCTCGATTTATCCAAGGCCTTTGACCTTGTTTCGTACGACATCCGCTGGGGAAGCTGGAGAGCACGGACTTACCGTGGGAGCTCACCAGCATGCTCCGGTACTGGTACGGGCACCAGGTCAATAGGAGTTTGTGTCAACAATATGAGTTATGCGGACGACATGGTGCTGCTGAGCGCGTCGATCTGGGGGCTGAAGAGACTACTCAGTACGTGTACGGAATACGCGCATGGATATAAATATGGGTTAAAATACACTGGGATGAAAAGCCAATACATCATTTTTCAGGCCATCGGTGTGTCGAGCCCTATAAACATTCCGAATGTTAATCTCGATGGTGTTCCAATAGACCGAGTGGACCAATTTAAATATCTAGGGCAACTACTCACCGAGGACCTTAAAGACCATGCTGAATTGGACCGGGAGCAGAGGGCGCTGTCGGTGTGAGCCAACATGATAGCCCGCAGGTTTTGGCGTTGTACTACTGGTGTTAGGGTCACGCTTTTTAGAGCGTACTGCACATCCCTATACACGTGCAGGCTATGGGTTGACTATACTGAAAGGGAATACAGGCCCTCCGTGTCCAGTACAACAACGCGTTCCGGGCGGTGTTGGGGCTGCCCCGGTTCTGTAGCGCATCAGGGATGTTCGCGCTGGCGCACACTGATTGTTTCCACGCTTCTATGCGCAAGCGGTGTGCGTCCCCGCCCCAATGCCATCCTGGAAATGATCGCCAGCAGGCTGGACTGCCCTTATGCCCGGCATTGCTGTGGCAGGCATGTTGCTGTTCCAATGCCGGTCAGAAAATTATAATTAGTGTGTTTATTTTTTCACGTAAATGTGAATGAATAAGTTTAATTTAATTGAATGTCTTGTATGTTTCTATAGTTATTGAAATTTTATGCTTAATAATTAGTATGAGTCTTTTGTTACTTGATTATAACTAAATAATAATCCATAGCTGAACACGCGTCCACAAAAAGAGGGAAGTAGGTTGCTTAGAATACTATTACGTAGAAGGATAATCAGAACAGCAATATGTAACCATTTGTACGATGACTATGGTATATCTATGTACTTATATACGCTGGCGTCAGCTTGGCCTGTTACGCTGATGACACTCTTGTGTTGGCCAGCGGGGAGTCTTTCAAGGGAACCATCCGGTTTGCCGAGCAAGCGGTGGCAAATGCCGTAGCCAAAATCCTCGCTCTGGGTCTGCAGATAGCGCCTCACAAAACCGAGCGCTATGGTTCCACAAACTGCCGCAGAGCAGAGAACCACCAAATCGTATTCGTAAATTAGGGTGGGTCAGTACATAAAGTACCTGGGGCTCACCCTGGACAGTCGTTGCGGTTTCGAAGAACATTTAACGCGCGTCGTCCCTCGAGTCGAGAGGGTAGTGGGTGTATTACACCGGGTGCTGCCCAATCTCGGGGGACCGAACGAGGAAGTTCCCCGTCTCTAGGGGGGTGTCGTGCGGTCCGTGGCCCTTTACGCGGCGCCTGTATGGTCATCCCGGCTGTCAGGCGCCCGGTGCTGCTGAAACAAACTTCACGGTGTGCAGCGCAGAGTGGCTATACGGATACAGGACAGTGTCCTACGAGGCGGCAACTCGCTTGCGCGCGCTTTCCCGGCGGAGACGGATGCGTGAGTCTATGGTAACATACGTTCCCTTTGCCAAAGCGGCGAAAGCTTTCCTACAGGAGCGTTCGACAATCTGAGTCGGCTGACTCGACGGCGCGCACTCGAGATGTGGCGACATCCTCTACGAGGTCGTCGAGGCCATCCTGCCCCTCTTCGGAACCTGGCTCAGAAGGAGCGACCGCGTCACCTACCGTCTGACGCAGATATTCACCGGACAGGGTTGTTTCAGTGCGTACTTGCACAGAATGGACGCGAGGTCACGGCATACACCTTCGCCCTTCCCCAAGTTCATGTAGAATTTCCACTGGAGACCAATAAAAAAAGTATTGATCATAATCACTACGCTCGTTACGTTTGGTGCTTAAGTATAGCACGGGAATTCTCCAGTTTAAGCCCATTTAAACTATTTTTGTATCTTGCTGCGTGTGCACAATCCAAAGTAGTATAGTGTTTGTGGCCATTTGTAACAATAGGTTAAGTCGTGATTGAATAAACATTATTATTTCTCGCACTGAGCTTTCGCACCTCAGCTGGCATGTTCAGTGATTATTTCGCTATCTGTCTATCGTCAGAGCTTTTGGCAAATACCGAAATGTCTGACGAAATGTCTATAACGAGCCCGATGGGATCACGAAATGGGGGCCCTCTGTGTAGTGTGTATGTGTAAGGTAATTAGTACCAAAAAAATATTTACCAGAAAGGGAAGACTCGCCGCTGGTGACAGAGTAGAGCGAGGCGGAGGCGGGCACGGAGCGTGCGCCCACCGAGTAACTGGACACAGAGCCCGGCACGCCCCACGACTTGGTGCTACCACTTGACACCTGGAATGCATTATCAAAATAATTATTTAGGATGTATTATATTGAGAAAATTGTACATACATTTACTCTGGTAAAGGCATAAACTAAGAAGTTATGTACGCCATCTGAGCGCTATCTGAATGGTAAGTGTGTCCAGGCAAATGTAAAAATCGCCATTATTACCTGCCAGCTCTTACTGGTGACGAGTCTTGGCGCCTGGCGCAGCCGTAGGATCTTGGCTCGACAGATGACGCAGCGCAGCGGCAGCAAACGCTGGCTGACCGCCATCTGAATGGTCTTCACGAAACACCGTCGACATACCACCCGGTGGCCGCATGGCGACGTCTGCATCGTCGCTTTTGCATTCACACATATTACACACTGGAAATTAAAATTTACGATATTATCAAAAACACTAACCTTTGTACTCAAGTGTCATTACATTTTGTAACCTAAGAATTCACTCTGAGTGTACATAAATTATAAAATAAAAATAAATGAAATAAATCTTTACCTACGGTGTGACTTCATATAAAATGAGATTAATTTAATTTAGTTCATTTGTGTTCAGTGATCGTTATGTTTTTGCTGAGAACAGTTGTGCTGCTCGTGCTGCTCGCGGTCGCGCCCGTACCAGCAGTGTTAAGTGCATTACAATAAAGTCAAGCGTGTCGAATACTGGCAAATTACCCCTAAGATGACAATCCATTACACGACATAATTATTGAAATCTATGGGGGAGGCCTTTGTTTAGTAGTGGACGTCCTTTAGCTGATATGATAATTTCATTTTAAGGCTCATCTAGTAGGAATTTCTGTTGAGATCATCGAGCATTGTTCTGAGCTCTTGCAGTGGTAACATGACTACGATGTCGTCGGTAAAACAAAGGTGCGTGATATAGTCACCATTGATGTTAATGCTTTCCAGTCTTGTAGCTTGAAGGCATCCTCCATTGCAGCGATGAACAGTTTCGGGGAAACGACGTATCGATGTCTTTCACCTCTCTGCGGACCGACAAGATGGTGGCGCTTCTGTATAAGCACCTTAATATTTCGATGTACCGATAATCAATGTGGCACCGCTGCACGAGTTGACAGGCTGGAAGTCATCAAACCTGCGCTTGAGATGATTCGTGATGAACCTTGAAAGCAGCTTATAAACATGGCTCAGAAGCGAGACAGGTCTATAATTCTTCAACAAGTGTTAGCACTCTTTTTGAATAGGACTACTATCTCGCTTCTATTTCTTGCTTCCGGCGTTTTGCGTTCAGGTAAGACGGAATTAAATAGCTACTGAAGGACGTTGACTACCGGTGTTCCATCCGCTTTTAGAAGCTCTGTCGTAATTCCATCACCATCCTTGTCTTGTTATTTTTAAGCTGTTTCAAGGCCATCCTAATATCGTGCATCGGGATATCTTCGGTATAGTGTCGGGTTATTTTGGCCGGTTGAGATTATCATAGCCAATGGTAGGTATAGTTACCGAGGTGTATAGCTGTTGATAGAACTTCTCAATATCACTTAAAACTTCTGGTTTAGTCTCGATGCTACACTGCCGGTCTCGGTCTTCAGCGTCATAATTCGAATCTGTCCAATAGAATGTCTTTTGCGAACACTTTGTAGCCCTGGTTCCGCTCAATCGCCTCTCCAACACCGTTGGGCTTAAAGGTTACGAATATCGTGACCTAAGGATTTTTATATCCGTCAATTAAGCAACCGGTATGCTTCATCATCACCCCAGACTGATAAATAACCAATTCAATTTATAAAATTATTTACAAAACCAAAGAGCAAAACGAAAACGTAATAATAAAATCGATATACCTACTTTGTATGACAATCATAAGGTTGCTTATATTATTATGACAAGATTAGATTCGTGTTTTGAAATATTTGCAAATGTGACTGTACCCGTAACCATAAATTAAGGAATAACTATTTACGCAATTAGACAAGTCAATTGTGTCAAATAGATTTTAAGCCTTGATTTCCGACAAGGTGACTTCGGCCCACTGTCAGCGGTGTCAAGTCATTGTCTATCGTTTTAACTTTCACTTAATTTTCGATTAAATATAAATATCTAAAGTTTCTTAGGTGTTTCTTTTTTATAACACTAAGGTGGCAAACAAAAATACAGCCCCCCTGTAAGTAAGTTTAGTCGTCCCCAATCGGAGACTCTATGTAGAGCACTCTCGACTGGTGTCTGCCACAAGTTGTCTGCGGCGTTTCTCTGCTACGTGAGGAGGAATGTTAGCACGGCTTATATGATAAGTGTCCCCAGTACTATCGTCCGCATATCGATGAATGCTGTCGATAAATATCATTGACATTCAGTAAGAACATTGTTGGGGCAGCACGGAGCCTAGTGGATCGCCAACGTGAATATCCATGTTATTGTAGTAACTGACATCGATAACGGCTCTTATGCTTCTGTTAGACAGAAAGCTGATAATCCAGTTGCATAGTCTCGTGGGTAGTCCGTATGATGGTAACTGCGGTAGGTGATTGCGCTGCCAGACCCGATCGAACGCCTTCGCTACGTCTAGGCTTACATCCCATGCCTCACCTTGACTCTCAATGGCAAGAGACCAAAGGTGAGTGCGATACAGAGGGTCACCAGCTGAATGTCACTATTCGATGGTCGCTTATCAGGTTGTGAACTTTTAGGTATCCAAAGAGCTGTTTAACTAATTATGCAAATGATGAATTGTCGATCTAATCTAGCGTATTATCATAATCAAAATAAACCTAATACATTAGAGGAGGCTGTAAAATCTATGTGTGCAGAGGAAAAATAGTACGCTACCAAGAAAACGGATTATTTGAAATAAAAATTTTACGAAACCCAGAAAGTAGCTAATTTAGATTTTAATCTTGTTACATTAACAGTGAACCTCATTCCCGCGGAATTAGAAAGTTTATTAAAGCATTACATTCCCTTGTTTTTCATCTTTATGTATTCTTATAACGACACGGTTGGCGTAGTGGCTAAGCATTTTTATAAGCTTTCTGCGCTACATGTCGCGGGTTCGATTTCCCCACGTAACAAATATTTGTATGATCTACAGATAGTTGTTTCCATGTAAGATGTATGTCTGTAAACTGTACCTAGTAGAAAGACTAAGGTACCGTTACAAAAAAACTTTGCATTCCAAATTGTATACCGGCTTGTAACTGCATGTACTTACTTCTTCGTCGGGGGAAGAGGCTAGCTCCGGTTCATTTTCTTCCAGCTTATTGAGCAATTTGTCCTGTAACAAGAGTTACGGGCTTTTAAAATTACGCCTGCTTCATTAAATATGTATTCAGTATACTTATCAGCTTTAAAACTTTCTCCATGTGAAACAAAAAATGACCTTCAAAATCATCTAAGTACATGTCGTGTCTCATCATCATATCGGCCATACAACGTCCACTCCTGAACAAGGGCCTCCCCCATAGATTTCCACAACTGTGTCATCATATTGGGGAAGTTTGCTAGTACTCACCACGCTTGGCATGCGGGTTGGTGAGCGCAGAATGGCTACTGTTCCACAGAAAGGATAAGGAAGGACGCTGCTGCCCATCCCTTTGGTTAAGGTTTTGGAGTCCTTTAGTCGCCTTTTACGACCTCCACGGGAAGAGATGGAGTGGTGCTATATTCTTAATCTGAATCACGGACGGTCGTGTCTAATACATACATGTCATCTAGCTTAAAGTTATTCTTTAACCTGTAACTAACTAAATACTTGCAAGTAAGCAAGTAAATATTTAGCGATGACAGCTGTCACAGCTATATTATACCTACAGTACCCCAGAGGTGAGATGATATGGCTTGGCGGTGTTTCAGTTTGATTTTTATAATTTTCAATTGTCCCTTTCAATACGGTAGGTACTTGTTACTTTTATGCCACCTCTCCCGTATTTACATGTACATCTGGTATAGATATACTTCATCATCATTTCAGCCGTAAAAACGTCCACTGCTGGAGACAGGCCTCCCCCAAAGATCGCCACAACGACCGCTCTGGCTTTGCGTCCTGTGCCCAACCCCCCAGGTTTTCCCATAATCACCACGATTGGGAGGTGGGTTGGTGATTGTAGATGAGTTGAAAATGTATCCGAAAAACACTGCTGCCCATCCTTCGGCTTCGCCTTCTATGACACCCATGGGATGAGGTTAGTTGGTGCTATTCTTAACTGGCACACACTTAGAGACACATGAGTTACAATAAATACGAAATCAAAACAATAACCAAACACAACGTAGCAAATTATATAAATTATATAATATTAATTTGCTAGTCGTGAGTAGATTAATTTCTGTTTTGTATGCTGCTTATTTTTTAATCTTAAGTTGCTGGTTCAGCGTTTAATAATTCAATGTTTTTTTTTTCATTAGACCATTCATCGGTCCGTGGCATGACTGCTAACCTACAAAAATATGCGTGCTCCCGATACGAGTGCTCGATGCGGACTTCGCCAATTGCCAACGAACATAATACTCTACCGAGTGGACTACGCTCTCGCGCGAATATGTGGCCAGTTACTCGGCTCATACTGGTAGCCCTTTGTCTCGCGCACAAAAAACCGACAAAAAAGGGAGCGGTGGGAATGATTAGCAGTATGACGAGCGACATGACGAGTAACGTAGTCAAACTACTTCTCTGCAACTTTCCCATCCCATTCCACTCGTCGAGTGTGTGGCTGTAGTATTAAACATGTTTTGCATGCACTAAAACAGGACCAAACAGAGTAAGTACCTATTACTACTAACTAGTACGTAGATTGTCTAGGTGCGATAACCTTATTCAAAACAAGAATATAATGAGTTTTGATAATATCATCGGAATAATTTGTTATTGTATTACTGTTGGAAGAATCTTCGTTGAAACTTCATTGATAATTATCTTAAAAATAAGATAATTATCTTTTAAACAATAAAAGAATTACGTATTCGTAAGGAAACATTTGACATTATTTTTAGCTGGTTTATAGAATTTTCTTTCAGGGTAGAATTATATGAATATGAATTATACTAGCCGTGTGCTAGATGTGATTTCCCATCGGAACCCCCTTAGGATGACTAACAATTTTTTTCGTTTTAAAGCATTTTATATAATTTGCTATGCTATAAAGGTAAAGCATGCACGCTGCCACAATGTTGACCTCCATTGTCGAGAGGCGAACGGCTAATACGGTGCGTGGCGTGGAGTAGCGCGAGTAGAGCAGTGTGTCGCTGCCTAGGGTAACATCGCAGCAGCGCGATGAGCAGTGCGGAGCTGTGAAAGGAGCCTAGTGTAGCTGAGACATGAAAAATTAATTATTTACCTAGCTTTCATGGTTTAAACTTTATAAATACCTAACAAAATGTAAGTTACTTAAAAGTCAGTAGAACCACTCCCCGGATAAGCATAGGCACCATACTTGTCTGTCGCACGAACTATATAGCCTGAGTATCCACTATACTTAGATAATATATACAGGGTGTAAGTGACAACGTACCGAAAACTTTGGAAAGATATTTTTTTATTCAAAATAGCGTATTTATTTAGTAGAAAATAATCATTTTATACTGTAAACAGTTAAATAAACTGAAAATTCATGAAAGACCGACAGTAAGTTCTAACGCTTTGCATTCCGGAATCATGTTCTGAATCCATAGTATCAGTTTTCGTTACGATGTGACTTCATCATCATCATATAAGCCAAATAACGTCCACTGCTGAACAAAGGCCTCCTCTATAGACTTCCACAACGAGCGGCCACATGTGGCTCTCATCCAACGACTCCCAGCGACCTTAACCAAGTCGTCGGTCCACCTCGCTGGAGGTTGTCCCACGCTGCTTTTCCGGTGCGCGGTTTCGACTTGAGTACCTTTTTACCCCAACGGCCATCAGTTCTACGAGCCACGCCCAATGCCACTTCAGTTTACTAATCCTTCGAAAAAATATCTATCAAATCGACTGTTTTGTTGCTATGTCGGCAACTTTAGTTCTTCTACGGATCTCCTCACTTCTGATTCGGTCTCGTAGAGAAATACTAAGCATAGCTCTCTCAATAAATCGCTGAGTGACCTTGAGCTTTCTTATCAAGCCCACAGTGAGTGACCATGTCTCTGTTCCAAACCAAACGCAGACTTGGAAACATAGATAATAATAATAAAAACCATTTTATTGCACATTAAAAAGAGAGTACAAGCCCGTTCAGTTTCGGGAGTATTCTTAATCTAAAGCGAAATCCGAACCAACCGCCAGCTAGGTTAATGGATGTCTACAACCTACACCTAAACAATGGTTCTTCTCAACGCTTATATCTACGATTAGGTATTAGTTCCACTCGACTAGAAAAACTTTATGAAGAAGAAAGTAAACATTTGCTTAGCTTCGTAAACATTACATCCTATTAGAAGAACCTATTCATGAATAAGAAAATAAACACTCTGCATAATAAATGTACGCTGCCTTGCATACTTAATCTCTTGAACATTGTATGCGAATCTACAAAACATCCACATTGCTTTACCCATAAAAAATTGATTTTATTGGGATTTCCGTGGCTGTTTCATTAACCTACTCGTAGACTGCTTGATGGTTGGCAGGTACTAATCGATATGTAGTTGTTCACTGCGAAGGTACTAGGCTCATTGCGCATCAATCGATATTAAAGGATATGGAACGTATGGAGGGGCCTGGAGTCCGCTTGTGATGGCAGGCCGCACGGACGGCCGCGGATGACTGGAATGCACGTGACGTAAGTACTCAGCTTATTTCTAAGGGATAATCGACTGCGTTCATATAAGAGGCAATGAAGACGTCTGAGCGCAAAAGAGGCTCGGGTGCGCATCGTCTTTGTGTGCTCTCAAAGTAACGGTCAAAAGTAACTCCTAGATATTTTGCGTGCGCTTCTCAAGGAATCGATTGGCTGAACATGGAGATCTGTCTGAAGCGATTAAGCTCCTGCCAACTTCTACAAACGAGGACAGCTCTAATTTTGGTGGATTAACATCGATCTGTCTTTTTCTGAACAATGCGCCAAGGACGTAGAAAGAACTGAGATTTGGATGACGTGAATTATGTTGTTGAGTGGCTTGGCGGTTGACCAGTGCCAGAGATGGCCGTGTTCTCGGCGAAGAAAACCAATTGGGGACTATCGACTGTTTTGTTTTGGATGTCACTGGTGTACAGCGTGAAATATGAGTAGGGCTAGAAGATCTGTGATCTTTGAGGGACTCCGGCTCTGATGGGACGAGGAGACGAGAGTGTGCCCTCGATGCGATATTGGAAGCTGCGACAAGTAGTCTCCAATGATGAGCACGAGACGGTCGGGAACACCGAGTTTGTACAGGTTATATAATAAATCGTTGTGCCAGACTTTGTAGAAGGGTTTCGCCACATCGAAAAAGAGCAGTTTGATCACCAGACCACGTTTGAATCCTACGCTGATGTGTCAACGGTACGGTGAACATGTTAGGCGTAAGACTGATTGGCTCGAAAACTAAACTATTCGTCGTGAAGGAGTTTACCGGATTCGGCAAAATCCTTTAATCTTTTGAAGATGAGCCCCTCATAGATCATCGCAGGACATTAAGAAGACTTACGGGCGAGGAGGGGTCAGACTTGGGTTTGCCGGCTTTTTAACAACCGAAGTTTGTTTCGACATATAATGTGGAATTTTAAATTTTCGTCGTCATCAAAGTCCTTCATTCATGTTTTCATGCTCTGCCAACATAGTTGACACTACTGCTGGCAGAGAGATCTTGCCCGACCCGATGGATCAGGATCCACCACTCAGGCGACCGCGCAGCGGGCACTCTCCGAGCGTGTGCTGTGCATAAATGGTATCCTAATCTTCTTCACAGTGTTGGCACTGTGCCGTGACCTCACGTCCTGTTGAGCCACCGCTTTGTTTTTGTTTTTATTGGTCCCCAGTGGAAATTCATCAAGAACTTTGTCCGCCCTGGGAAAGGGTGAAGGGGCATGTCGGACTCCTACTGGCTAAAACCACTGGAGCAGTCATTTTCGGCACCAAAAGTCCTCGTAAGATCACGCTAGAGCCGCCTATTGAGGCCACGCCTTTAGGTATATCTCGGAGGGGAAGAGTGTAAAGCGGTCACACCCTCTAGCGGAGGGCGGGCGGCTGTAAGACGGCCGCCCCCCAGGCACTTCTCGGGGAGGATTGTAAAGGATCCCCCCAAGCCTCACTGTGCGCTGTACTGCGCATACGGTGGCACGTGTCCACGTGCGCACCGCTTCCACCTTCATTTCGAGAACACTGATGTCAAATATTATAACATATTATGATTTAATAAGAGTAGAGTTCATAGAGTTTCCTGCTCATTCTTCTCCATAGGAAATCTACATCTTGAAACGCGGCAACTAAATATGACTATTCATGAGTGCCTGTATATGGTTTACTTTTTAAATCTTTATCTTATCTTTGTGACCGATAATTCATTATAAAGTACTCCGTGGTGCACGATGACAAATGATGATGGAATTCTTTTATATTTTTAAGACTTTCGAACGTGTCGTGGGTGCGTTTACAGACATGAATTCCACACACAATACACCCAGACCCGGAACAACTACCTACAGATCATTCAACCACTGCAACAACCGTGCCGCCAAAATTATGTGATAATCTGGTCGTAGTAGTGTTGCATGTTGCACTTTTTACCCATAAAGGCTCATTTACACTACACTAATCTTTGGCGTGTATTCTGCATGGCGTCCGTATTAAGAGTAGTAGGATTGGAAATCTCAGGGGGATTAGAAAAGATCTCCCGAAGCCTCACTGTGCACTGTGCTGCGCACACGACAGCTATCCTTGGGTCACTCGGTATAAGCAGGCAAACTCCCCAATATGCTCGCCCGCGACCCTCGGTGTAAAAGCACCTGGCAAGTGGCGTGACAGAATTTGTAAAACAAATTAAAATTCCTCTTTACCCTACCTACATGTAAACATGCTGTTTATGACCAATGATTTATTACATCATTTATTACCTCCAAGGTAACCACGTATATACATAATGTGGTTACGAGAGGCACAACTAATGTAATAGCTAAGTAATTAATTAATTAATTGTATATAATTCAAGGCCATGATCATCATGATCTTGCAAAATGAATATAAAGTGTAAAATGCAATTATATAAGCCACTTGAGTTTATCATTAAGAGGTTTGTTTTACATTAGTGTCGTACTCTGCGTAAGAATAAACTATGGAACTGACCATAAATACATTACATTTACAATACTATTTGCCATGATATTAAATGATATATTATATGCGTCGTATGCTGCTAGATAAGAACCACCACCTCATCTCATGCCGTGGGTGTCCTAAAAGGGGACTATGGAATTAGCCGGAGGATGGTCAGCAGCGTCCTTCGAGTACATTTATAACTCAACTGCGACCGCCAACCCGTATGGTAAAATCCCCCAATGAGGCATACAACACAAACTTATACCAGTCATTGCGGCAATCTTTGGGGAGGCTTCTGTCCAGCAGTGGACGTTTTATGGCTGAAATGATGATGATGATACTACTATACTATACTATACTATGAAAAGTATTAAAAGTGAGAAATGAGTATAAGTATAATATAATAAGCTTTATATTATATAGCATTACAGTGAACTGTTATAGTCCAAGTTAACTGACTGAAAGAATTTATTAATTTGCTTTATAAACTATAATGTGACGTCTCTCCCTTTATTGTTTTTTCTTATTCTTTTACGTGGTGAACCAACCAATAAACACCCTCTTTCTTTCTGACAAAATCTTCAGAACCGAATATATTCGAACCGATAATGCCAAAAAACCATAAAATAAAAATAAAGAGACGATACTGATAAATTAAAGCATCTGTTGTTGCAAGCAAAGTGTGGTATATACGACAAGATGTTAATGATTTTCATGCGGCTTTTGACAAATTAAAACAATAGATATATTTTTATTTATTAAAAGATGTTGCATAAGAAAGTTACATTATGTTGTTTATTTTATTACTAAACCTGTCCTTTTTCTTTGCCGGATAATATTAGTCGCGGAGTATAATAAACTTTCTTAAAATGGGAATATAATTGCGAGAGAGATGAAACATTTACCACAAATAAATATCTGTTGGATTAAGAAATAAGTCTACAAAAAGGAGCACTTAATGAAATTCGATAATATGAAATTGCCACAAGTTACTTACAGTAAAACTTGGCCCCAGTTCAAAGTCATTAAGACATATATTAGAATTAATATTCTTTTCCCGCTTTACTTACTCTTATTAGTTTTAATTACGGTAGCAATTTATTATTCTTCTTGCATCTATGTCTTCCATTTAAGGGCTTGTTCATTTTAATGTTCATCACGTTAATATATACTGTTTGTCACAGACATAAATACTTTTATGTGATGATACAATTACCTTTGATGACATAAACGTACCACTTACACTCAATTGAAGATTTTACAAAAAGTTTTTAAACGGAAAATATACCAGCTACAAAAAACCTGCACGATATAGAATATTAAAAACCCCAAAAGGAAATAAATAAACTTTATTTATGAAGTCGGGTGAAACCAGGTATAAAATTAAACTTCTCTTTGTGCTGCGTACCTGGCCCCACCCGACTTCATAAATAAAGTTTATTTATTTTCTTATATTTATTTGTTTATTTATATACACTTTATTGTACACTACACAACAAAAACAAGGAAAAATAAAACAATGGGTCATAATAGTCAATGCACAACGGGGTGTCTTATCGCATACAGCGATTTCTTCCAGACAACATTTGGCTGGATTTGCCAAATAAGAAAGATATAACGGGCAGTCTACGTGTACATATACAAAGTTGTACATATTTTATATTTTACAAATATAATGCTTAAAATAAATATTGTATGTGTAGATAAAACCGTAAATAAGAATAATGATGAAGAATGGGTAAGGAATAGCAAATTAATGTGACAAATAATGTTCTTCCACTAACTTTAAACACTAATTTCAAACAGCTTGAATGGTGAACAACTTCAAATTAGTTGAATGCATATGGCTTTTTAATGTCAAATTCTCTGAACATTCGTGGACTACCAGTAACAGTTGCCTGTGTTTTTGTAGGGTTCACCATAAGTCCAAATTTTATGCTCCAGTCACCTATTCGAGCCAGGGCCTGATTGATTATATCTATGCCTTCAGATAACTTCTCAAGAGGAACAGGTCTATAAATTTGAAGATCATCTGTAAAAAGGTGGTAGGAAGAAATTGATTGATGAGAGATGGAATTTATAAAGATTACAAAAGTAGAGGAGATAAAACGCCACCTTGTGGTAGGTACACCAGCAGTAGTATTGCTCCAAGAAGAAAAGGTATCGTCGATGCAAATCCGCTGTCGACGACCAAGCAGGTAACTTTGATACCAACGGCCTGGTTGGTACAGTCGGCTGCTGCGCACCGGGTCGTGGGTTTGATTCCCGCACGGAACAAAGGTTTGTACAATCTGCAGGTAGTTGTTCCGGGTCTGGGACTATTGTGTGAATTTGTGTTTGTAAACTCACCCACGACACAGGGGAAAACCTAGTGTGGGGCAATGTTTAAAAAAAACAAAAACATACAAAAACAAAATCAATCGCTGATAGAGATATGTTAAAAGAGCAAAGTATGTCAAGCAAAATATTGAAATCTACGGTATTAAAAGCTTTGCTAAAGTCTAACAGTGTTAGGACCCTTAAGTTTCCAATTTCCATGCCTGACCTTATATCATCCGTAATATTAACGAGAGCTGTGGTAGTGTTGTGACGTCGGCGAAACCCAGATTGAATAGGATGTGTTTTTAATATTTTTATATCATGTAGGTCTTTTGAAGCCGGTCTTTTTTATTGTTTAAAAAGCGTTATTTATTTCTTTTTAATGTAAATATGTGTAAGAACTTTTTCCTAGTTAGGTATCAGTTTAAATCGTAACCAATTCGAGATACCTACTTATCTATGTTAGTGGACAGTTAAAACTCACGGACAACAGCGCTGATGTCATAAGAAACATTTAATCAAATATTATTACATTTATATGAACCCAGTTCAAGAGTATTTAACACTAAGGGCCGATTTTTGAATCGTCATATAAACAAAGTGGGCACGTGGGCAGGGATGGTAGCGTAAAGTGGAGGGAGATTACGTGCGGGGTTCCCCAGGGGTTGGTTCCCGGCCCTATCTTATGGAAGAGGTTCCATAAGAGGTTCCGCCTATGACGTGGTCCTGCGTGTCGTTCTCCCCGCTGGCGTCAGCTTGGTGTGTTACGCTGATGACACTCTTGTGTTGACCAGCGGAGAGTCCTTCGAGGGAACTGGGAGTCATTGGACGCGGGCGGCATGTGAGCGGTCGTTGTCGAAATCTATGAGGGAGGCCTTGAGCAGTGGACATCTTTTGGCTGGTGTAATAATGATGATGATGATGATATCAGCCTGTAACGGTCCCACTGCGGGACTAAGTCCTCTTCACCTACAAAAAAGGAACAAGTATTGATCACAACGCTTGCTGTCTGCATTTTACCAGCTTTCCTTTGCCTAAAGTCATTGGTATATTGGAGTAACTAAGAAAGTACATATGACATTGGAAATCTCAGATTGTATTTCAACCGAGGTCCATTAATTTCCGGGTCACTACCATGTTACGTAAACTAAGTATTATATTAACAAAGGCCGTATAGTGCCGGCTACGAATAGCACCGTAAACAGTAACAGTGGGTGTGGTAAAAAGCGACTATAGGATTCGCCGGAGGATGGCAACAGCGTCCTTCGAGTACATTAACAACTCAACTGCGATAGCCAACCACATGCAAAGCGTGATGATTATGGCAAAGCCTCCCAATGAGCACACAACAGCACACAACACCTCCAGACTGTTCGTTGTTGCGATCTTTTGGGGGAGGCCTGTGTCCAGCAGTGGACTTTATTCGACTAAAATGATGATGGTGATTAACATAGTATCTAAAACTGTGAATATCTTACATGATTCTTATTAATGTTAATGTGTTTACTTTTGTCCTAGTAAGTATATTCATGAGCTCTAGATGGAGATCTTTCGAGTTCCTGGAGCCTCCCTTCGGTGCCGAAGATGATCACCCCGGTGGATTTAGCCGGTAGGAGCCCGGCATGCCCCTTCGCCCTTTCCCGGGGCGAAGGAAGTACATGAAGTATTTCCACCGGATCAATAATAATAAAAAAAAAGGTATATTCGTGAAAAACAAAAAACATAATAATAGTTAAATTAAGAATACATATTTCATTTGTTTTTACATAAACATCAAATTAAGTATGCTTAATGACGGTAATGAAAAACCTGCAGTTAACAATATTCGTAGCTATGAGGTTAGTAGGTATTTACATACATAGGTATTTATTTTGTTTAATATTACGCAAAGAGCACCGGGCAAATTAAAAAAGAGCTGACCAAATCCGATTTCTTAATTAGCAGAGTTGTTACCCGCTACGTTGTTACGGGCTTAATGCCTGGAAGAAAACATTGTCTCTGCCCAATTGAGGGCCGAAACACATCTGACGGAAGATCGTCACCAATCTTCCATCGTGTTACCCCGGTACACATAACTCCATACAAAAATCTCACACCATATACATTTGACCGAAGATGCGTATGAAGTCCACTGCTGGACACAGGCCTCCCCCAAAGATGTACAGCGACCGATATGGATGTGTTGTGGGCTCATTGGGGGGTTTTGCCATAATCGCCACGCTTGGCAGACGGGTTGGCGATCGCAGTTGAGTTGTTAATGTACTCGAAGGACACTGCTGCCCATCCTCCGGCTAATCCCTTGGTCGACTTTTACGACACCCATGGGAGGAGATGAGGTGGTGGCATTCTGAGCCGGCACCACACGGCACGATTAATATTCTTTAAAGAACCTCGCGTAAAGGATGCACCCAATATTTTCTAATTCTTTCTTGTTGTAAAGCTTCTTCGATTGGTTTCGTTTTAACAACGAAAAAAGGACTTCATATTGTAAATACGAACTGTATGGGTATTCGTAGAAATGTGGCTGGGCTACAGCGTAAATTACGTGACGGAAGATCGGCGGCGTATCTTCCGGCAGATGTGTTTCGGCCCTTACAGCCGAAATTAATAATCAATCAAATCCAAAATGTAAAGATTTAGATTTTGGTCTTGATCTGTTAGAAAGTTAGTGAAGACAAATCCTTAATCCTTAGATTGATAATTAATTTCGGCCATTAGTAGAGACTTAGGTAGTAACTGGTAAATACTAACTAACAAAATTGTCTCTAGATTTCGATGTGTCAAATCATCAGCAAACCAGCGGTCAGGCACTGGAGAACGCAATTATGAGATTAATTACGATATCCTAAATTGTTAACATAACGGCTTGTGACATCTGATAAGCTAAATGTTTAAGATTAAGAGATCTAGTCAACTAGATGGTCTCACCATCAGCTGCTCTTTAGCCAACAGCAGGATGTAAGACGTGCAGATGACATCAACGTCAGCCAAGCATTTTGTAAATATTTTAGATTCGGCCTGCAATCTAATCAGCTGTGAGTGGATGGCACTATTTTACATGGAGCAACTGCCACCTGACCCCCTGAAGCTAATTTACTCAGGGAGACCAATATCCAATTTCATACCACATCTGGCGCAGTGGCTAGTTGCTTAGTTTTCTGTTACGTGTTGTCGCGGGTTCGATCCTCGTAACGATCGAAGTTTATATGGCCAACAGATTTACAGTTCCGGGTATTTGTGCATGTGGAATTTTTATTTGTAAACTGTACTCACTACTAAGGAAAAATCATAGTGTGGGCATCGATTTAAAAACCCCGAGGCACGGACGGTCGAACCATCCAAGGCATGACCGCGGCAATCGCGATTTAACCTCGCAGATCAATTCACGAGCTTACTAGTATGTGTTAAATACTACTAATAAATGAATCTTACTCTTAGTAACGTTAATATTCATTTCAATTTTTTTTTTATCATCTATATCGCCAACGTAAGACGGAATTAGGACTTTATCATACTAGTAATAAATATGCGACTTGAGCCTTTAATTTGAAATTATCACCTAAAAGTCCCTTTGAGTTGTTTATACTATGTTCCACTTTTTTTTTTTATGGAGTGTCTATTAAACTTACAGTAATTATACTCAGCGAAATCAATTCGATCAACCAGATAATTTCATACCGTTTTAAAACTTACAGAATCGGTTGCGTAAGCATGGCTGCCATTGGTATCATTGCGGTCGAATTTAGGTAAAACAACTAAACAGTTAGCAAATAAGCCTCGGTGTAGACAGTTCTATTATCAAGTAGTGACCTCTTTGCATAACACTATAAAAATATGTTGGACTAATGTGGATGAATGCGACTACGATCAGCGCATGGGAAACGTTTAAAAAAAATAGCTGCTCATATATGCGTGTTTATTTCCGTGTATTGTAATAGTAGCCGGTATTACCTTATAAGCTCCGGTTCTGTACGGGTAATCGGGAAGTTGTTCGGTAAAAAAAAGATTTTTGTAACGAGTACCAAAGCATTGTGCGGGCCCTATTGTGCTGTGAAATCCCGTCTCGGCTCTCTGCGAGGAAAATGCTGCGCGTTCTGAGATGACGGTTTTAGCTCTGAAGTGTGTTTTTAACCGTTATTGTTGAAAAATTACTCTGCCCGGAATATGGTGGTGAATGCTACCGCGTGTCAGCTAGCGTCGTTTTTTGTTGGTAAGTTTGTCTTGTAATAGAAGATTGGGCATATAGATGTTACATACAAATTGATCTGTGTGATGTCCGGATTAATAATACAGCACCACTCCATCTCCTCCCGTGGACGTTGTAAAAGGCGACTAAGGAACTCTAAACGAGATGGGTACCAGCGTCTCTTATGAGGAACATCAGCCATTCTACGCTCACCAATCCACCTGCCAAGCGTGGTGACTACCTACTCGCAAATTCGCCCAAAATGACGGCATAAGGCGTGTAACTTGTACTTTATGGGAGAGCCCTTTGGTCAGCAGTGTCTTTTAGCTTTTATGATGTTATACTTAAAATTTTAATTTCATACGCTCTTCACTTGTTTTCGTCATATATTTTTACAATTATTCTGAGCAGAAAAGTACCTTATAATCAAATTCGATACAAGCGTTACGCAAACATAATGAAACCGCTACCACAGTTTCATGTTACACAAAAGTGAAAAGTAAAGTACTTAATTATGTATCAAATGAAATTATATTTTATTGATTTGGATTTTGATTAAATTAATTAGTCAAGTGTGTGTGCTATATCTTGTGAATGTACAATAGAGGGATTGGAGCGCCTATGCAAACTTTCTATATAGACTTACGGCCGAAATTCATAATCAATCTAATCCAAAATCTTTAGATTTGGGATTGGTCTGTATTTTGTGTTAAATGCGGTTAACAAACAGAAAGATCATGTTCTTAACTCTGAAGATTTTGGATTAGATTGATTTTCAGCCGTTAATAAATGTATCCATGAGTTACGACCTACGGGCAGCGGCCTTGGGGCAATAAGTCGTCCTACCAGAGACAGGCCCGGGAAGGCGTAGGGCGGTATCCCGCGCCCGCCTCTAGTAGGTACCTACAACTACTGGCTGTGGCCGCAGAAAAGGACGGGGCCCGTCAGGCCATCTCAAGCCGAGAGCCGCAAGGTAAAATCCGTGAAAAAAAAGACTGAGTTTTAGAGCTATAGGGGTCTATAAGGATTTCCCCACGACAATCAATCAACTACCCCATCACATCCCGTGGGTGCCGTAAGGCGATGATGGGCATAGCCGGAGGATGGGCAGCAGCGTCTTTCGAGTACATTTTCAACTGCGATCGCCAACCCATCTGTCAAGCGTGGCGATTATGGCAAAACCCCCTCAACGGGCCCACAACACAAAACCATACTGGTTATTGTGGCAATCATTGGGGGAGGTTTCTGTCCAGCAGTGGACGTTTTTCGGCTGAAATGATGAATCAATTAAGCCTATATGTATATTCCATTAGGATTTTAGGATTACGAACTCCAGTTAAGTGCAATCATTTTAATTACGCGGTTATCTAATCCCAGGAATCTAATCCTTAGAATCTAATTATTAGTTTGTATGCCGTGAGTAGGTTCTAGGCATACTAACTAATAAACATTTACTACTATCACAACAAAACTGCAAAAGCAAATCAATATGTGAAATATATTTCAGTTTTTTTTTATTATTATTTTTATTATAAAAAACGTTGCCTCACACTAGGATTTCTCCTGTGTCGTGGGTGCGTTTACAGACATGAATTCCACATACAATACATCCAGACCCGGAACAACTACCTGCAGATCATACAAACATTTGTTCCGTGCGGGAATCGAACCCGCGACCCCGAGCGCAGCAGTCGACTGTATCAACCACTGCACCAACCGTGCCGTCAAATCAAATAATCAGTTTTATCTTGCGAAATATATTTCTTAAATGTATCCGACACATCTGTCGATAAGTATCAATAATTTATATAGATGACATTTCAAATCATTATGTGATAATGACCTCCAAATGACAATATATGTCTTTGTAAACAATTTATACGACGGCTGGCGCACTTCCTAGGTAGGTCACATGTAATGTCATTAGCACTAATACCTAGTATTTATCATTCTCCTTAGTAGTCCTTAGTCATCGTGCGTCGTGTGATATTGAGATTATAAAATACTAGCGGCCCGTCCCGGCATCGCACGGGTGGATATTTATTTTTAAATATTTTGGGATTAACGTAGAGTAAATGTAAACATGGTTTGATTTTGTACGGCATTTCTATCAACTTTTATTTATTTATTTATTTATTATACTCTTTATTGTACACCAATCGTTAAAGGTAATAAAAACAGTAGTGCTTATAAGTATATTTTAGAGTACAATGGGCGGCCTTATCGCACTCGGCGATTTCTTCCAGGCAACCTTAGGATGGAGAAATACTTAACTGGATAATATATGCGGCAGTTGATGGTGCACACAGATACATAATGAAATAACTAAATTACGTATACTATACTAAATATATAAATAATGGAAGATTATACACAATATGAATATATAAATACACAAACATTTATATGTATATACACATATACAAATACTTTTTAATTTATTCGACAAAATATCGAAAAGCAGTTACTTCAAATGTAATACTTAGTAAATTCTAAGCAAAAATAATCACAGTGACAAGTAATGTTCCCTCACTAGTCTTTTAAAATGTATAAAAGAAGTTATAGTTAAATAACTACAATAGTTGGACATATGGTATCGCGAGTTTTTTGTAGAAATTGATATGTTTGATATTGTCTACTTAATTTCTAGACAATATCGCCTAACAAGTTATGTGAGCTATATGATTTCAACGGTATTGTGATGTTGTACTTTGACAGTTTCTGACAATATGTTACTATTATTATAAATGGGCATTATTGGACATGCATATCTTATAATCAGCCAATTACTGTTCCACTGTTGGGCAAGGGCCTTTTATCACTATGAGCAAGGTCAGGCCTTATTAGTCCGCCACGCCTGCCTAGTGAGGGTTGGCGGATTACACACACCCTTGAGAACTTCTTTTGGTGCCCTCTCGCGTATGCAGGTTTCCTCACGATGCTTTCCTTCACCGTTAACGCAAGTGATAGTTAAGTTCTAATCGGGCGATGAATCCGAAAAGTCAGAGGTGTGGGCCGGGACCGAACTCAGACCCTCCTATATGGAAGGCAAGCGGTCAACCACTAGGCAATCGCTGCGTGTGCTGCGGACACACTTAAACTATATGATAATCTAAGTGCGAAAGTTCGTATGTTTAAATATTTTTGAGGGTGATCGAGCCTCCATCACGCTCAAATCGCTGAACGGATTCTGACGGTAGGATTATGTTGTGGAATAGAATATAAGATATTTATTATTTCGGTATTTAAAACAACAATAAAAAATACGCCTTGCTAAGCGGGCGGGTAAGCTTTAGTATTGCATAGTTTAAATAATATCGTAAATATTTCATATTGCGGCTTCAAAACGATTTATTGGAGTTTTTTATGTATTAGGAACGCAAATTAGCTACTACTACCTATGGTAAGTAGTAACTGTACTCCCGGGTATCTGCTACCGTGCAGGTGCATAAATCGTGTCGTAATTTTGGGGGGAATTTGCCGATACGCTTGGTAGGCAGGTTGGTGAGCGCAGAAATGCCACTGTTCAGCAAAAGGGACGGAGTCCCTGGTTAAGAGTCCCGCTGTGAAAGGTGCTATATTCTTAATCCGGACACCACACGGACGATTGAGCGATCAAGGTGAGAATATTAATGACTAATTAATTATATCTTTATTTAAATAAATACATTCAACATGAAAGCTAGTCTTTGCTCATGTTAAAATATTGACAGATCTAAAGTCTTAAAACATGAATATTTTACTTCTCACTTAAATATGGTATAAACACAAAACTCGTATTATCTTTGAAATGCATTATTCGCCTTTAGTTTTGAAATGCATTAAAAGCACTTTTCCCGGCAGCTCGCAGCGTGCCAAATATACTTTACTATAATCGACGCATGATTGTTACGCGTTCCAATTTTTCAAAACGCTCTTTATTTTCGTTGACGTATACTCGTGTATTCTAATCTCGAACGCTGTAGTTTGCTACAAAAAAAAATTATAGCACTACCTGCGACGTCCATGTTGATAATCAGACATTTCTGTAATTAGATTATGATATCTAATATGATATGAAACACCCAAATTTTGCGTTTCTGCTAATACAGAAACGGCTACCTACACGGGCAAGTGTGTTACTTTAATTTGTTATGAGATTACCCGGTACCCGGACAAATTATTGCTACAGATCAATGATATTATATATTAAAATAAGTAGAATGTTACATTCGCGCCAAAAGTAAGAACCAAAACTCCCCCAATTGTAGCACCTCGCAATCAGTTCGCCCAAGACAGAACAACGAGCACACACCGTCACAATCTGTATTGTTTTACTAGTTAAGTAATAACAATGCCGTCGTGCGTATAGAAAATGCACAAATTATCAAACAATTTTTTTACGAACAGAACATTTTGACAGATGGAAGCGTGAACTTAGACTCGTTTCTGAATCTCACCCTAGTACCACACGTAAATAACAAACTATATAAAATATTTTAGTAAAAATACTGTACAAATTATCTATAGAATAATATTCTCGAACAAAACACAGGCCAAGCAATGAAAAGAGACAACATATATATTCTATCACAGGTGCGACAAAGACATCGAGTACACGTGTTATCATTTTAGATAGCTCTTTCACTCTCGTAGTTTTTGTATATTCTTTCTTACAGCATAGGTGTGTAATTTTATAGCTTTATACCTACATACAGCGAGACTGATTTTTGCGCGCCATTTAATATGGACGTAACATATCTATGGTATAATATCATTGCTACAGATTATAATAACGATTTTTTTTGCGGCACTAACCCATTTTCACATGATTATTTTAATGATATAATTCCAAAATGGGCGTGTGGTGCTGGCTAAAAATAGTACCACTCCATCACTTGCCCTGGGTGTAGTAAAAGGCGACTGTGGGAATAGCCGGACGATGGGCAGCAGCGTCCTTCGAGTCTCGTACATTAACAACTCAGCTGCGATCGCCACCTCGCCTTCCAAGCGTGGCGATAATGGCAGAACCACCCAATAAGCACCCAACACACCGATCGGTAATTGTAGCAGTCTTTGCGGGAGGCCACTGTCCAGCAGTTCGGCTGAAATAATGATGATGTTCGATGCCCGCACGGAATAAATCTATACATAGGTATATAATTTCTTGCCGTTACTGACTGACTGATTCATCAAGAAAGGTTGTATGAAACTCCGTCATTTTATAAGTTATATCTATGAAAATTTATGTTTGGCTTTTTGGTTCAAAATAAAGAAATACGCGCCTCAGTGTTTTATAAAGCCCTCTTAAGGGGGTAAAAGAGGGGGTGGACGTTAGTATGGAGTATACGTTACTTTAGAAAATTGTTAGTTTACTTTTTAGTTAAAAATAAAGAAATACGTGTTTCCGTGTTTTTGTAACGGGGGTGAAACAGTGGGCGACAGCTAGTATTTGTTTTAAAAAAAATGAAAAGAATGAAAGTGATGGAATAGTATAATAAACTAACATAATGTTGTTATCAGTCATTGTTCGCTCCACTTTTGTGTTCATAACAGCTGCAGATATTACTTATCAGTAATGCAGCGTTACAATGTTTTTTAAAATTATTTTTACTTTGTCTAACTCGTTTATCTTTCGCTATTAATTTTACTGCCGACTTTTACATAGAATTGTCTGGTTTTCATGACAATAACTTTGAAAACTGTTAAAATTTTCAATTATAAAAGGATTTGCTCGTCTCTGTGTACCGCTTTAATAATACAAGAAAACATTACCACCCGCTGCAGAGCAAATGGAATATGGGCCATTGGTGGATTACTAATAATAACTAAGTACTTGTATTGATTGTAAATGAACAGAGGGAAATAGGTATTGTAGAAACTATAAACTTAGATTAGCACGGTAAAGGCCGCAACGTTTCTCTTTTTTTTATCAACATCAGGAGTGAGATTCTTGGAAGGAAATACATATAATTTAAGTTCTTCTTCTCTTAGATTATGGCTTCTGTAGAGTATCTTCCACAATTTCGCCAAGTAAGGCAAAGTTGTTTAGAATGATGAATTTTTACATACGGTTGGTGCAGTGGCTGATACAGTCGACTGCTGCAACGGGGGTCATGGGTTCGATTCCCGCACGGAACAAATATTTGTATGATCTGCAGGTAGTTGTTCTGGGTCTGGGTGTATTGTATGTGGAATTCATGTCTGTAAACGCACCCACGACACAGAATGAATCCAAGTGTGGGAAAACGTTTATTAAAATATATATATATATATAAATAGAAATATCCATAATATATTTATCAAAAATGAAAAAAATGTATAAAATATGTTGGCATCATCGTACGGGTTTCAATAGTTTTTCTATAATTAAAGTTATAATACTAACATTGACAAAAACAAATAATGCAGTATATTTGAAACATTGCTGTTCCTAGCGGGTTCTTTCATTACCGGCCAGCTCCAGCGGCATAAAACCTCATTATGCAGAAACGCTACAGTATCTGTATGAAGTGGTTTTATAATTTACCAATTATTTATCACACGGATCGGTAAACGATCGGTGAGGTTATGCTCGCTCGGCGCGGTCAGTCTATGGATGGGTGACTACATAGTGGTATTTGAACTGAGCATCTACCTGCTTCGGAAGGCAAGTTAAATTGTACGCACCGGATTTTGTCATTAGACTTCTGGTCAGCCGCCCTTGAAATCCGGCTTGATAAATACCGACACAAGGTTGGCCATCAAACAAAAAAGAAAGAACTAGTCTGAAAAATGTATGCTATACAATTCCCAGGTTCCCGGCCAATAATGTACCAACCCTAGTAGGGTAACCCATGGGTGCTTGAATAGTTAACTAAGGGTTGATATCAAAAGGATGGGCAGCAGCATCGTCCCGTGTCATTTGTATACCATCTTCTATAACCATATCTTTGGCGAATAAATAACCTTATCTTATTTTTTTTGCAGTTACTTGTTGCATAAGTTCATTTAGTTCAAGTTTTTCTTGAACTAACAGTAACAGTTTGACTTGTTAAGAAATCTTAATAAAAAACTAAGTACCTAATTCTCAAACAGTAAAATCCTTGAAACAATAATACTCATATTATTCAATTTGCCTGAACAATTTGCTAGAGCAATGTGTACCACAATAGAAATGATAGCAATTTGTAGCCCCTACTTTAGGCGTGTGCGTGCAACTAATGTACTTACATGGTAGACTTAATTATCCTTAGATAAAGGTCATATGCATATGATAGATATTGAGGAATACATAAGGAATATGGAAATATAAAATGAAGATGAACTGGACATATTTATTGGGTAAAAGACGTCAGATAGACCATAAGGGTTACGGAGAAACTCGTGACCGAACTACCGAAACTTTAGGAGACCAGCCTCCAGATGGACGATAATATTAAGAAAGCAGACGGAAATATGTCGTCCGTGTGATGTCCGGATTAAGAATATAGCACCACTCCATCTCCTCCCGTGGATGTCGTAAAAGGCGACTAAGGGAATCTAAACCAGAGGGATGGGCAGCAGCGTCCCTCTTGTGAACTTGTAGCCATACTGCGCTCACCAACCCGCCTGCCAAGCGTGGTGAGTATTGGCAAATACCCTCCGAAATGATGACACTGTAGTGGAATCTATGGGGGAAGCCTTGTTCAACAGTGGACGTATAAATGGCCGACATGATGACGCTTCACGTATTTATGTACCTTGAATAAATTGTATCTATAACCAAGCTCCAAAGGCCCAATTGGTTGCTGTAGTAGACGGAAATATAAAGACAGAAAAGTACAATACAGAAAACATGAGAATGCCTTTGTGGTGGCCAGGATGGTTAAAGTGTAAGTGTAGTGTGTTAAAGGCAACATACGCACTGACACGTCCCTTGATTGGCGCCTAGAGTCTAGCAAGAAGCGAAACGTAAAAAAGCGTCGATTGCGAGTTGTTTAGGAAAATACGGTAAGCTGAATTACTCCTGGTAATCTAATCTTGTACAGGTGTCCAGTAAATAGCACGACATACTGCAGGGGGTGAGAGCTTGGGTCAATACCTACCAAAAAACACAATATATGTTCAGCAAAATCTTACGGATTTGCAGTAGTACAAAATTTTCCGAAATATCGAAAAATCTCTACCTTGACACAGATTTTTAAGCATCTCGTAATGAAAAATTCCTTTTTTAGTTTTTTTACCTCAAATTATTTGTGAATCGGTACTTTACTCATTCATAAGTCTTTATTCTATTAAAAACTAAAATGTTTTCAAGAAATACAACTTTTATTTAAATTTTCACAGTACAATTTTCTTATCGAAAATTTTGTACTACTGTAAATCCGTAAAATTTGCTGAACATATATTATGTTTTTTTGGTAGGTATTGACCGAAGCTCTCACCCCCTGCAGTATGTCGTGCTATTTACTGGACACCCTGTATATTTAATTCTTTTGTATGTGTGTATGTCACTGAGCTCCTCCTGAACGGCTGGACCGATGTTGGTGGAATTTTTCGTATTTGTTTGAATGGGTCCTTGAATGATTTAGATTCACAATTGGGGTGGTAGGTGGCGCTGCAATCGGGTTAGCTAATAAATTATTAATTTGGAAGTTACTAGACACTAGGCGCTAAGCTAGGCCTCTGCAGTGCGTGCGAAGGCTTAAGGTTCTTAATGACTGTTTATCAGACGTATTGTTGTCATCGGAAAATCATTGTTGTACTTTTGCACACACTGAAAGATGTGCGCTCCACTTTACATCTTCTGACCGATCCGTAGCTTCTGTGAACTCTGATAGTAGATAATACAATTTACGGATGAATATGGTTCCCTTTTAGTACTTACTATTTATTGAGCGCAATCAAACTGGATCGTAACTGAGAAGTTCCTCACATACGACGCGACGGCAGAGTTGGCGTAGTGGCTAACCGATTGGATTGCGCGCTGCGGTGGCACGGAACAAGTATTTGTATGATCTACAGATAGTTGTTTCGGGTCTGGGTGTTTGTGCATGTGAGATTCATATCTGTGAACTGTATACCCACAGCATAAGAGAAATACTAGGGTGGGGCAACTTTTTTTTAAAGAATGGCGTACATCCGAACACTTATGCATACTCTGACTGACAGTGAAACTGTTGATTGATTCCTATCCTGCCCAAATAGTCTATACATATTCTTAAATATTAGCGGCCACGTTTAATATAAATACAAACACAAAAATACTGAGGGCAATTCAAACTCCGGGACTGTAACTGAGAAGTTCTTCAAAGACGAATCTAACTTCATTTTGCGATCTGCAAATCGATCATGGCAGCAGCGCGTGCGACCATTTGACAAAAAAAAGCGGTTGCCTCAATTAGTGAGCGATCCAATAAAGGGTATTGAATTCTGACTAACTATATCAAGGTCTTTAAATACTGAAAACAAATCGTGAGTATAACGGCAGTTTATTGTATTTTTCGACACAAAATTCATAGCACGAATTTTGGTAATCGTTGTTGCGTAAATAAGGATACAATGAAAGTGTACGGAAATTTTGAGGTTCGCAAGGCGACACGGCGATGCTGGCATTACTTGAAACGGAAAAGCGAGACATGGAGAGGAGAGAGTTGATAATTATAAAAGTAATGTGATTAATATAAGAGGAGAGCTGTAGGGATTTCACAGTCGGGGAATAACTGTCAAACTTTCTAACAGAAAAATCCAATTCTACTTATAGGCGATAGCCGCTTGCGGATCTTACTGAGAACTTTTTTGACGCACCTGTGTGTGCTGGCTCTCTATGGTGCGTTATCACTAGTAAGAAATTGCTGCAAATCCCCGGCAAATAACAGACTATCCTTCTTCATCCATGGACGTCATAAAAGGCGACTAAGGGGATATCAAGAGGATGGGCAACACCCTCCCGTGTGTTAATAGCAACATACTTCCACTACCAGTCCGCTCTTAAGATAGTTTCCAAATACCTTTTACAATTCTTCGGGGGCAGTGATAAAGTTTTCAACACACATCGAGCAATATGTGGCTATTGAAAAACAAAAATATGAAAAATGGAAAATGCATTTTGATACATCGTCAATATTGGGTGTATCAAAGCCATAATATACACATTTTATTAGAACGAGCGAGTTTGTTATTGTTATATCGAGATGTTGTCTGCAGCGAAAGTGCGCATTCATGGGATACAAGAGGATAACTGGGTTGTATAAACTCAACCAGTATCGGGGCCTGATAAAATTATATCAAAGTATTGGAGAGTATTCATCAAAAGAAGTTTAACAAGAGGAAACAGCTTGATAGACTCAGATACACAAAGAAGAAGAAAATGGAAAAAAATCGCTTGGCACAGTTTATGAACTAGTAAAATTGAACTTCGGGGGTGGAGGCCTGGTGACCTGAAACACAGGCTTCAGCCTAGCTTAGGCATCAGTCTCCTACAGTAAATTTGAATAATACTAGGAAATATTGTATTTTGTTGCAACGTTTTCATTATTGTGGTGAGAAAATAAATTACTTACTAAATTATTTACTATTTCTACTTATATATTGTTCCAGGTATTGCAGAAATATGCTTCATGTCAGCGCCGGTCGGCCAGTGCGGCTACTGCTGCCCAAGAGATGATAACATTGATATACAGTATAAGTTGTATACTAGGTGAGTATATTTCAGTACACGTTTTTCTTCTTTCTAGATCTCTCTCTGGTCCGAACTTGGGGTCGGTGCAATATGAAATATAGCAAAGGTTTAGCAAAAGGGTTTTACAGTCGGCTGACTGCCTGATACCAGCCCTCCTTGGGTATGCTAGTGTTGGTAGTTTACCCAGCTGCGGATAACCCAAGGTCCTTAATAGTACGCACCGGGTTTCAAACTCCCGTCGTCGTAAAGGGCGCTTCTGCATACCTGGTTGAGAGTGTCTTAGTCGCCTTTTACGACATCCACGGGACGTAATTGAGTGGTCCTATATTCCGGCCACAACCCGGATTTGTTGAAAGCTTGTGTGTTATCAGAAAAAGATAAGTAATAAGTCCATCCTAGTTGAGTTGTAACCGTTCGTTCTGAGTATCGAGATGACGCAATGCCAGTGTCCGCTTTTTAGCTCAGGGTCAAGGGCTCAATTTCCGTAACTAGACGAACATTTGTGTGTTCTACAAATATTGGTTATGAGAGTGTTTGATGATTTGTGTTTATTGGGAGATTCAGTACAGGATTTGTTTATTTTTTACAGATTGGTACTGTAGTTTATTTTTCTGTCGCCGAAAGGCACTGAAAATCATCAGTCCCGGTTGTTGTCATTAGACAGCAGTCGTTAAGCCAAGTTGGAGGCCTTTGGGCCTTGACCAGCTCTGACACAAGGTTGGCCACTAACGACACGAAAAGAAAGAGGAAGTGAACTGATAAATACCAGCATCCTAATTGCTGCCAAAACAAACAGTCATAAGGGATATTGCTATAATCTTCAGGTTTGGCAGAGTAATTGGTGATCGCAGTATGTTGTTATTGACGTACAGCAGGACCTAGTTTTCTATCCTCCTGACGTATTGTGGTCTAAATATTCGATGTACAGTCCTTTTAGTCACCTTGTAAACGCCACCCATGGATGGAGAGGGCCTTTAGAAATCAAGTCTTCAACAACGCCTAAACTAATTTAGAAAGAGGAAAGAGTTTACTTTTGCAAAATCTATATTTCATCATCATATTAGTCAAAAGACGTCCACTCTTGAACAAAGGCCTCCCGCATAGATTTCCGCAATTGTGTCAGAATTATGGGGGAAATTTTGCCAGTACTCATCACGCTTGGCAGGCGGGTTGGTGAAAACAGAATAGCTACTGTTTGACAGAAGGGACGCTGCTGCTGCCTATTTCTCTGGTTTAGAGTCCCTTTAGTCGCCGTTTACGACCTCCACGGGAGGAGATGGAGTGGTGCTATATTTTCAATTCTGACTCCATACGGAATTAATAATAGTTAAATCGAAATTAATTAATAATTAATTGTATCAAGATTTTTTATAAACGACTATAATGACCTGTATCATAAACTATTTTACTATTATCAAAATAGTGTCTTCCTATCTCTGTAACAGCAGCCATTCTGCGCTCACCAACCCGCCTGCCAAGCGTGGTGAGCAGGTACTGGCAAATTCCCCTAAATTGACGACATATGGCATGTAACCGGTCGTTCTGGAAAGCGATGGGGGAGGTCGTTGACTTGCAGTGGACGTCTTTTGGCTTACATGACGATTATAATGTGAAAGATTAGTATATTTGAATGTTTTAGAGTCCACTATGCTAGTACAGCTGACCCGATTCTAATGAGATTTGAGATAGAGGTAAAATTATATCGTGCAGTAATATATGAAGTTTTATTGCGTTCAAAATATCCAAAAGCTCTCGTTCTCTTGAGGATAGGATTACCATCCATCCGAATTTGTTCGACTTTTTTTATTTGTGTTTGACATATTAGTAGTTAGTAAGTAATTAAATGCGAAAATTAAACATTAATTCCAGATGTTTCAATCTAAGTAAAAAATCTGAACAAATTAAAAAGTCGCATAGTCCAGACAGAAGGCTGAAAGTCCAAACTTGTCCGGACAAATCCGGATGCATAGTAACCGAGAGAGAACGAGAGCTTATGGATATTTTGTATAAATGTCCAGACTTTATGAGAAATGTCCAGCTTATTTGTGAGGACTTTTTAATCTTCGAAATAGTTACCCTACTCGCGGTTGAGTTCGCGGGTAACAGCTAGTATATATACAAATCAACAGATCCATAATACCAAAGTTAGATGTATATCTAACCATAAGCAAGCAGGCATATATGACTATAAGCAAGCAGGTTCAATCGCAAGGCCACCGCGCATGCAAGCATTTATTCTGTCGACGTGCACAGTAATTGCTGTAACCTTTACTTAGGCTAACATCATGCCTACATGAGGTAATAGGCACGTTTCATGACTCACCTCGTTATGAGGAAATCGCTGGACTAAACAAAAAGTGAGTTCGGATGTGACGTCACATGTTCGTGATAGTTACACCTATGTTATATGCTTGTATGAGGAATGTTATGTAAGATTAGGAGCGCTAATCAAGATGGAACAGCTATACTGTTTATATATTTTTTGTAAAATATATAAACACAATAACACAACAAATATTGTTGTTTTTGCTTTGACTCATGGCTCTGGTCAGTGGACTATCATATGTCAGAAGCGGGCCTAAGGTTTTTATAGAAATATAAAACAAGAAGTACTTTATCATCGTGTCAGCCAAAGTACGTCCACTGCTGAACAAAGGCCTCCCCAATAGATTTCTACAAATGTCATCATTTTGGAGGGAATTGGCCAGTACTCACCCTGCTTGACACGCGGGTTGGTGAGCTCAATATGAGTACTGTTCCACAAAAGGAACTCTTCTGCCCATCCCTCTGGTGTACAGTCCCTTAGTCGCCTTTTACGACATCCACGGAAGGAGATGGAGTGGTGCTATATTCTTAATCCGGACACCACTCGGAGAGAGGTAATTATAGCTACATATAAATCCACCTGCCAAGTGAGTTTAATCATAAAAATACAGTAAATTTTCCAAACAATAAAGTTTTGATTGTGAAACAACCCTGTTTTTAACCTTTGCAACTGTTATCAAACTCTCTCCTTTCCTAATAACACAATTTGCTCAGTTTTTGTTTGTTTATAGGTCAAATCCTACGACATTTCAAATTATACCACCAAATGACGCGGCTGGATTGCGTGCGACTGCGTTTGACTTCTCAAACCCTACCGTCATTTACTTGATGGGGTTCTCAGAGTCGACTGGCGGAGTGGGTACTTCTACTGTGCGAGACGGTAAGGAAACGGTGTTGTGTCGATGGTACCATGCTTTAATTGCTTAGAATGTATGTATATCCAATGGTATCTACTTGTACGTAAGGTGCTAGAACTAAAGCATGTACAGTTCTCCAATTATGTTGTTAACGATGCCACACACTATAACATCTTATGCATCGTGGGTACATGAAAAAGTTTACGCAAATAAATCTCATGTGCACAACATAAAAATAAAAGATTGGCAATTTTTACCGATGGAAATACGTCATGTATTTCCATCAGTGAAAAAGGGCGTAAAGCAGGGTGGAGAGGCATGCCGGACTCCTAGTGGCTATAACCGCCAGGTTAGTCATCTTAGGCACTGAAGGGTGCTCCAGACACTTGAAAAGTCTCTGGGGATCCGAGGGGGTCTCCGAGGGGATGACTGTAAAGAGTTGACCACTTCGCGGAGGGGAGACGAATGTAAAGAGTCCGTCCCTCAGGAACATCTAGGGGGGATTGTAAGGGGTTCCTCAGAAGCCTCACTGTGCACACGGCGGCATGTTGTCACGTGCGCGCCGCCGTCTTCACGGGGTCGGTCGGTATTAGCATTAACACCCAGACCTGGCACTCTGTAGATCATAAAAATATTTGTTGTGTGGGAATAAGTGACATGCAGCATAGAAAACTAATCGCTCAGCAACTGCACCAACCATGCCTACAACTGTAATACATACATACAGATATATATATATACTCGACTTGAGTAAATATATATGACATAAACACTATCAGTGCTCTGAAATGTGAAATTAATTATATATGCTTGCTCTGAATTTTAATCTTTTGTTCAATAAGTGTACTCATGAGTAAGATCTCAGTAAAAATTCTGTCAGTAGGTGAGGAGTCTCAATAAAATAGTACATTTCCTAAAAGAGGTTTGATTCCCCCGGGTCTGAATCGGTATATTCTATTCGTTTGTGCAGGTATTGAAACTAAAGGATGCCGCATAAAAAGTAATAGTAGGTACATATGTAGTTCGTCGCCTATAAAGCTCTTTTAGTAAGGAAAACATATTCTACAATCTCTTCTAAATCAAACATATTTTACTAATACAATATAACATGAAGTAATAATGCTACCAATTATTTGTGATGAAAAGAAAAGACAAATTATATAATATATACATAGCTGTTCCGTAATAGCTCTACTAGCGTAAAATTTTAACGTGGAAAATAGGTTGCCGCACTGAAAAGGCAATATGTGAACTTTAATTAAAATCATTTCTATACTACTAGATGACATGCTTCAACTCTGGGTAGCTTTGAAATAAGCGTGCTCTATATAGGGTACATTTTAGTCTACCATCAGTCAAGTCGATGGTCAAAGGCAACAGTAAAATAAATAAAAATCATAAACGTTAATATGATGATTAATAAACAGGTATTCTATTAAAACGGAACAGAGTTGTTTACACCTACATGTCATGACCACTATTCGTAGCTAACGATAACCAGGCGTCTACGGCGTAGCACATTCTCATGTGTGCAGGGTTACTATAAGTAGCTTCTTGCTGTATGAATACGTCATCAAAATAAGTGCCTGATGTTAGTCATTCATAACTTATGTCACTATGCAGCTTGTGTGGAACTAATAATAAGGTGTCTACGTCGTAGCGTCTCACGTGTGATGGCTAACTATATCTTCTTGCTATGTTTCACACCGTCAATAACGGCTGAAATTAATAATCAATCTAATCCAAGATCTTTGGATTTAGGATTAAGGAGTTGTCAGTTTTAGATTTAAACGTTATATTAACACAAAAACAGATAAAGTTCTAACGATTTTGGATTAGATTGCCGTAAGTGTCTACATCCAAAATAAGTGTCAATATACAACTTTTGAGATATTCAGCAACAGACTGGCTGATCAGGTTACACTGGTAACTAACCCTAATGTTCTTCAGAAAATCTACGTTTCTACGCTTAAGAGCCGCGGGTTCGATCCCCGCACGGAACTAATATTTTTATGACCTACTGATGGTTGTTTCGGGTTTGGGTCTGGTGTGAGATTTACCTGTTAACAGTATCGTACTGAAGAAATGATAAAATCCGTTTTTCAAAAACACATACAACACAATTATCGCAATAGGTGGCCCTTCATTTGACTAATACGTGTATTTAGTGCTGACTGTGAAGGCCTAGTTGTTATCCCCGGACTGAGTAAAGTGTTTTCTGAGAAAATTGCATCCTAGTTTTGCCTTTGCATTTGTTGGGCCTTGATAACTTCTTCAGGAAAGTCAATTGTAATGAACCTCATGGGATTTACTGTACTAGCTATCATTTTACATACAAATATTTTGTGTTTTATACCTCTGCGGACTGATTTGTAAAATGCTGTAAGGGTAACGTAGCTTAGAAAAATATCAAAAATGACCTATGCCTGAGTTTCTTTCGGTTTTACTTCTCAAAGTTTAATATATAGCGAAATAACGTTTGTTGTTTTACTGTGTACTGTAAACGTCTGTTAGGAGTTAATCACTAAATATTTTTTTATTTTCTACTCTAAAAACATACAATGCTGACGTCTGTCACGAGATCTAGTATTATTTATCACGGCAGTTTTAACCGATTGAACACATGAATGCATCGGTAAAATCAATTAGCACAGTATTGATTTACAATCGTGGGCTAGTTTTGATGGAAAAAATAGCAACGTGCAGTTGTTGAAAAAAAAAAACAATTTTGCCTTAAAAAAGTTAACAATTTTGCTGTTATCTATTTCGAAAATTAAATGATTGAAGCTTTATGGCTAATCCTTACTTTATTCATATTTTTGTAATACTAATTTTCTACTCTACTTACGGTGGGCGTTGGACACAGTCTCTTTTGACTAGGGGAACTAATCTTGTAGTTACCATTTTAGACGGCAGACGTCAAAACGTCAAAAACAAAGAAAATTTCACAAAGCTGCTTTCTATTTTTTTTAAGTCTTGCGTAATACAATCTTGTATTGCTCTGCTAGGCATGCAAGTTAAATCTTTATTACAAAGTGATCCTCTTTTATATCTTTTTGCTGACGTACTGAGGATCTCTTTCGATACGAGGATACAAGAAGCAAACGACTTTGCTAGTCCATATTTTCTAAAGTAAAATACCTATGTACATTTACTTGTACTATGCACATTTACAACAGGTCCCTGTAATAACTGTGTTAATTAGAGTTAATGGCTATAGTACATTATCATTGCTGTCCGATAATTTAATATTTATGAGAACCACATATGGTGGCAGTATTGTAATAAAAACGATTTTATCGCACTATTATGACTATAAAGCTATCTTTATGGTGTCGTTAATGTAAAATTGGTAATGAGTAGTTATTACGATGATAAATAAGTGGGGTGCTTCAGATTTGAACCTGAGTTTTTTTTATTTTCTAACACAATCTAAAACAACCGGCGGTCAATATATCATGGTATATAGGTATTATGCGCCTGGCTCCAGTGTGATCTTACGAGGACCTTTTTTTTTTTTTTTTTTTTTTTTTTTTATTGATGCCCAGTGGAAATTCGTCATGAACTTCCTTCGCCCCGGGGAAGGACGAAGGGGTATGCCGGACTCCTACCGGCTAAAACCACTGGAGCGGTCATCTTCGGCACCTAAGGGTGGCTCCAGGTCCTCGTATGATCACACTAGAGCATCTTACGAGGACCTGGTGCCTTCGATGCCGCTCTCCCTCTCCGTCAAGCAAGCCTAGCAAGGGCTAGCGCCGAGCCGAAGCCTGAGCCGAAGCCTAAGCCGAGGTTCGAGCCCCGCAGGGGGCGCCTTTAGCAGCAGTGACTTAGTTTATACAATATATTCAAGCCTGGCTTTGGTTTCGCCAGATAGCAACCTTTGGTTTCGCCATATTTCCCGGTGGAATCAGGAAATGTTGGTGAGAACCACTCAGAGAAAAAAAGCCGCTCTTACTTCGTCTCAGTCCGTCGCTGCCTGTTAGAAGAGCGACACGTACCCTTATTATTACATTAGGTCCAAATAAATTATTAAAATATGCCTTCATGTGCATTTCCAAAGATCAAAATTACAATAAAAAAACAATAAATATTCAGGCATATCATACCACAAGTACATGATTATCACTATTTTTTATAAATGTAAGTAATTTCAATAAAATTGTTTGATAGTCTCCATTTTATTGTTATCCCAACGCATGAAGTTGTAGGACAAGACAGAAATATACGCACATATTAAGTGTGACAAGGAACGCTGACACTGTTCAACAATGGCGTTATATTTGACCACATATCTTCAAATGTCAAACGGTTCGAGAGCAACAAATAAACACAGGTGTATCTCTTTTTTTGTAAGCTATGTACTATAATTACTTTTAATTAGGTTTTGAAGTATATAACGGTCTACTCAAAACACTGCCTTCTTTGAGTAGGCCCTATATGCCTGATTGTTTTGACTCGTAAGCTGGAAACATTATCGGACGTGTCCGTAAACCACGGCTGACGCATGTGGCTTGTACGTATCCAGATAGTCCTTCAAACACTACTATACTTGGGCCGTCCTTTAGCGTTCGGATGTCCGAAAGAAATCTGGCCGGCTGGATGTTTTTTACGGGACACGAATGCGTCCGAACCATAGATTATACATTTATATCCGAACCATCCGTGCACACTCTTCAGTCGCGATCGTCCGCTGCGGCTTACGGACGCGTCCTATAATATGATTCCTGCTTTATTTTTGAGCAACAAGGGCCATCCACTCCTTTTTTTTTTATTGATGTCCAGTGGAAATTCTACATGGAACTTCCTTGACCCCGGGGAAGGGCGAAGGGGTATGCCGGACTCCTACCGGCTAAAACCACTGGAGCGGTCATCTTTGGCACCGAAGGGGGGCTCCAGGTCCTCGTAAGATCACACTAGAGCCGCCTGAGATGACTGTAAAGCGGTCACCCCCTCTAGCGGAGGGAAGGCGACTGTAAAAAGGTCACCCCCCCCCAGGCACTTCTCGGGGAGGATTGTAAAGGATCCCCCCAAGCCTCGCTTTGCGCTGTACACGGCGGCACGTGACCACGTGCGCGCCACCGTCTTCCCGGGGGTCGCTTGGTGTGAGCACGCAGATTCCCCAATCTGCGCGCCCGTGACCCTCGAGGCCCCCCACCATGATAGTGACGGCAGGGGGCTCAGGCGTGTTGGACTTGGGAGCCGGGACGGTTGTTGCCCCGGCGCCGTCTAACATCTTCGCAGTGCCGCCTCGCGGTCGGGCATTAAACGAAAAGGGTGCGTATGTAAGCTGCAAGTGTTTTGGATGGATACTAAGTACATTATCGCGTCATTTTATTACAGGTATCAGTTTTTTGTTTCTTTTTTAATTATTAATGGGGTGAGTGCCCCACCAAAATTGACTAAATTGGCACCCAGTTATGCTCTAGTCATATGAATTTAAATGTGTTAAGGTTTCTTCGCATTTGAAGAAAGATAATATTTGATAATAAAATAATTCTTAGAAGAGAATAACAAAACTTCACATTGTCCCGTTGATATCGCAAAGGGTGACTCTATACCAGAATGGTAGGCAGTGATCCTTATGTGGAACCGTAGCCATATTGCGCTTAGCAATCCGCTTGCCAAGCATCGTGAGTACTGGGAAGTACTTATCCTCCAAAATGTCGACAAAATTGTGGAAATCTATGGACGACCTTTAGTTTATCTGACCTATTTATTCTGTGCCAATGCCGATCGCCGTAAGTCGAAAGCAACCTTTGAAAATTATCGACAAAGCATTTCTAAAACGGCCACCTACAATGTTGCGCCTTAAAAAATATGCAAATCTTACCGATCTGGTGCAACAGAGTGCTTAGTAATGGACTGTAAAACTTGAGCAGAGCTGAAAATATTGTCATAACATACATCATAAAACTATTTAAAGATACCTTTCCGTGGAATATTGTTTTATTCGAAACCGAACCATCCCGCATAGGTACTGCATATTCTCACTAATATGACTTTATTGACAAAATAAAAATGATTTTTGGTTCTATCTTAGTTTCATTGTTTTTGCGGCTCCATCATCGTCAAATTTCGCATAGACGCAGATTATTTCGTGGAATATGATAGAGGATACTTTTTATTAGAACAAAATGGGGCCTGTGTAATTCAGTACCTACACGTGCTAGTGTATTATAATATTAATTCAGTACCCGCGTTAGTCTATATATATAAAAAATGATGTTCGTTTGTTCAAAATCGCAAATCTCCTAAAGTTCTTTATTGATCGTCCTTTTAACCATAGCAACGCGTGGCAGGGTAAAGCTAGTATATTATAATATCTGTGACGTGACCGAAGTGAAACTGTCCCGCCCATAATGCCTACACAATTATAAACATAAAATGTTGCACTCAAAATTGACCTTGAAATTATATTATGAGGTAAGCCCAAAAATATTCACTTCAAAAACATTTATTACTATATTTTAATTTACTCTCAGCGAAGTTGGCATGTAAAGCCTGGTTTATTTATAAATTAACTAGCTTAGATGCCGGTAGCGAAATTCAATAGGCTTTAATAAAAATAAAAACAATCTAAAGATATTAAATAAATAAAATACAGTGGTACATTCGGTTTTAAATGTGATATCGTTTCCTAGTGTAAGTTATTATGATAGTCTCAGCAAAAGACTTAAAACACATTAGTATGACCTCTTGACTTGTTTCTACCATATACCCAAGTCTTGTATACAGTTGGTGGAGATGAATTATGCAGGGTGAATTGCACGTTCTGTTTTTTTGTGACAATGGAGTACACCAATACGATTTTTGTGGTGTACAATGTCATGGTCCGAATAATGTCAACGCAACCGGTAACCCCTTTTTGTCGTCAGGAAATTTTCGCGGGCTTCCGCCGCCATAGATAGGGGCGCAGGGGGAGGGGGGAGGGGGCTTTTACCAGCAAGTGGGGTATTACCCTACGGTGTTCCTTCTACTTACCTAGGCCGGGGGTGCGGTGTCTGTCCGTTAGGCATTAGGCCGAGCCCCCGAGTTCCTACTCGATTACGATTACAGACTCGATTTTTCTCCCGACTAATGGCCGAAATTAATAATCTATCTAATCCAAAGTTAAGATTTTGAACTTGATGTGTTCTGTGTTAAGATAACCCTTAACACAAAATACAGATAAATCCTCAACCCCAAATCTCGTAAGAAAATGCCTATGGCATTAAGACCGCCTCTGTACACTATTGTAAGTTAAGGATAAATAAATAAATATGTATGTATTAAAGATAAAGCATTTCAATGAAGTCCACTGCTGGACACAGGCTTCCCCAAAAGATCACCACAACGACCAATATGGGTGTGTTGTGGGCTCATTGGAGGGTTTTGCGATAATCGCCACGCTTGGCAGACGGGTTGGCGATCGCAGTTGAGTTGTTAATATACTCGAAGGACGGTGCTGCCCATCCTCCGCCTAATCTTTTAAAGCCTTAGTCGAATTTTACGACACCCACGGGAGGAGATGGGGTGGTGGTATTCTGAGCCGGCACCACACGGCCAAAAGATAAATAAAGATAAGTAAATGTTTATGAAATCATGTTTCTGTTTTCAGCCCACTTATCGGCAGGCAACTATAACTTCATCGCAGTCGATTGGTCGCGACTCATCGTGTTTCCTTGGTAATTTCATCCACTTCACATTCGTTTTTGCTATATCCACAGAACAGAGTTTTCTTACATCTGAAACCATCATTATGTTTTTTTCTATATACGTATTGCTGTACAATACAGTACATCGTCCGTGTGGTGTTCGGATTAAGATTATAAGCACCACTCCCATTTCTTCAGGTGTTCGATCTCGGACCGCACTTCTTGAGTTTTTGGATTCATGTGCAGACCAGATTTTGATTATCACTTGAATTAACGGTGAAGGAAAACCTGCACACTTGAGGGGGATCCAAAATGTTCTCAATGGTGTGTTAAGTCCAACGTCATCCCCTCTGAGATGTGCCTATAGGGTCTCTAGTGTGATCCAACGAGGACCTGGAGCTCCACTTCGGTGCAGTAGATGACCGCTCTGGTGGTTTTAGCCAGTAGGAGGTCAATAAAAAAAGGTAAGTTCTACCGCAGACAGATATTTTGCCCTTTTTGAACTTTTTGATTTTGAACTTGAAACACTGCTGTGTATCGACTTGAAGGGTACTGCGTATTTTTTGGCATAAGAGACTAATGGCTCGAGGTGACCAGCGCAGTATCGTGGCAGGCAGGACTAGTCGTGGGTAGCATTGTGACGCTTACTACCAGGCGAATGACATGGTCATCTGGCCACTCTTTCTTTCTTTTCGTGTGGTTGGTGGCCAACCTTGTGTCAGAGTTGTTCAAGCCACCCAAAGGCCTCGAACTTGACTTGTGACTGTGTGTGTGTTGTCTAATGACAACAACCAATACCTACAATTTAACGTACCTTCCGAAGAGGCTCAGTGAAATACCACTGTGCGGTCACCCATCCACAGACTGACCGGGCCAACTGTTGCTTAACCTCACCGATCGATTACCGATCAGTGAGTGCAACTAGCTATGAGCGCCTCGTCACTAGGTTATATAGGGTCTTATATTAAAAATATTTTAAGGCTAGGCTCTATGAATGGTGTAGAATTAATTTCAAATATCAAATAACGGTTTTACTGATAATAAAGAAATCAATATTCAAACATTCGACTAGCGAAAGATTTACTTACTCTGTACTATTTGATAAAATAAAGGTTGATGTTACGTTTATTTATTTTGCTAAAACGCATCATTGCTACCTATAGATTTACCTCCTAAAATATTTTCCATTATTAAAGTAAGACCCTATATATATAAAACAGACACAATATAATTCTGCATACGTATAAACGAGCGAATGCGAGAGAATATTTTCCCTAGAGGGAGACTATAGGTCTCTTATTTATTGTCTCGGCTACTAGCCAACAGCATTTGACTAGATTTATGTCGTGTTCCCACATTCGAGGGCGCGCAATGGCCGGCTCAGCATTTCTTGGTCTTTTTTTTGTTTTTCGAGTCATTAATTAGGTTCTACGCTAAAAGTTTAATGGGAAATTATTAGAGGGAAAAGATTTTTTCGGAAAGCAAACCTTGGCAACTGTATTTCAGTGTAGGGTGACAATGTTTTATTGGATTTTTTTAAATATTTGTTGCAGCGTAACTTCTATGTTTCTTATACTCTTCTATGCACACATCGTCGTCTAGTCTATACAGATAAATCACCACCACACAGCCTCCCTACACAAACATAATTATCAGACCCTCCCTACATACACTTAGGTATACATACAAAACTAAACAATTTCATTATTTGTTTAAACTTATCCGTCGTTTTGCAATACTTTAAGATAAACATTTTAAACGTACGTTTGGAACGCTGTTTGGATCCATTGGAAATTCGCGTTATTATTGGTAACTAATGCATTTGCAGTCATTATGGTACAACCAATCAATCAATCATTTCGGCCGATCAGGTCCACTGTTGGACACAGGCCTCCCCCAAAGATCACCACAACGACCGATATGGGTGTCTTGTGTGCTCATTGCGGGGCTTTGCCAAAATCGCTACGCTTGGCAGGCGGGTTGGCGATCGCAGTTGAGTTGTAAATGTATTTGAAGGACGCTGCTGCCCATCCTCCAGCTAATCCCTTAGTCGCCTTTTACGACACCCACGGTATGAGATGGGTTGGTGCTATTCTTAGTCGGCACATATCGTACACTTAATGTAAATTCATCACATCGACCACTACTATAAACGTCCACTGCAGAACATGGGCCTCCCAATCACCACAATGAGCAGTCATAAGGACATTATTTTTTAAACGTTGCCCCACAGTTCTCCCGCGTGGTAAGTGCGTTTACGTATTCGAATACATCACCCAGACCCGGAACAACCGGAACAACCTGCAAATCATACAATTATTTGTTTCGTGCGGGAATCGAACGCGCGACCTGAAGCGCAGCAGCCGACCGTAGCAGCCACTGCACTAACCGTGCTGGGCTGATCGCAGTATGCTGTTATCCGCGGCAGGATGATGTTTCCCATCCTTGTGATATCAACCCTTAGTTTCCTTTTACGACACCCGGAAGCGGAGAGGTCTATCCTTTGGATGAAACCACAGAATATAATATCATGTTTTATAACCTCATAATATGCAACATTAAATTACCCAGGTATGTAACAGCAGTGCGCAATACAAGGTACATGGGCAGGCGGCTAGCCAATTTCATCCAATTCCTGGACTCGGTCGGCGTTCCAACATCGTCTATCCACGTTGTTGGCTTCTCGTTGGGCGCTGAAGCTGCAGGGTTTGCTGGCAAGAACTTGCGGTCTCGAGGTCTCATGCTCGGCAGGATTACCGGTGAGATATGAAGCTGTTACTAACGAGGGATTGTTGGGAATATTCGCATTTGGGACACATCCCGTCAGGGTTGTCAACGAGATAAAAAGATAAATGTATCCTTGCCATCAACCATAGTGAATTTTTAAATAGGTAGCCTAGATTTTTTAAACTCTACAAAATGAAGTTGCTGTTTAAATAAAAATAGATTATTTATAAATCTATACAAATAAATCAAATTGAAGTGTCTGTTTGTACTGTCAAAATAACAGCTTTTTACTAAATGCATATGAAAGTATATACGGTACCTACAACAAAAAAACATTTTTAAATTTTTTGTCTGTCTGTTTGTTCCGGGTAATCTCCGAAACGGCTGGACCGATTTTGACGGCACTGGCAGATAGCTGATGTTATAAGGAATAACTAAGGCTACTTTTATTTTAGAAAGATAATTAGGATTCCGCGCAAAAAAGAAAACCTTGAAATCCAATATATATATTCTATGTCAAGTGTCTATGTCGAAGTACTCTAAATTTCTTTAAATTCAACGCGTGTGAGACCGCGGGTCCTAGCTAGGAAGGTAATAAAAGTTTAGACGATTCAAAAGAGCTGTAGAATGATTTACAAAAACATTGGGGTACATATAATTAACCACCATGTAACATTATAGAAGTATGTGCGAATTAATGATTAACATGGGTGTCGTAGTGGCCCGCAGGTTTACGGACACGCTTCTTAAACAGTGGGTTGGGGTTCACACCTGACATGTATCAATGTGACATTTTCAATGTAATATGTGCTTTCATGCTTAATATATAACGCCATTGACTCCAATGGTAAAAGAAAACGAAGTGAGCAAACCTGGATCTGATGGTCTGAAATCGCACATTGAGCAACCGTGGTGATCAAAGCCTTTGTTCTAAAGTGGGACAGTAACAGGCTAATATGGGTTTTTAATTGATTTGACTCGTAAGCGTAACTACGTCCCAAAGCCCAGTTTTAAAACATCAATAGTATTTCAGTCCAAGGGCGTCACCAAGGGGGCAGGTAGGTGCAGCTGAACTCCGCAACAAGAGACAAAAAAATCAAATGCCAAGACAGTCATAATACTAAAGTTTTAAATGTTTTTAGATTTCATTCAGAATTTTTTTCTTGCACTAAACGATAAGGACTTTGTTAATTGTATTTATTTTACCAACATTTCATATCCTCTATCATCTTGCCCTGGCTTGATGGCGATACGCTAGCTTCAGTCATCCACCCCCTCTTGTATTAAAGTTTCTATGTAATGTAGCATATATCAGTATTTATCACTGCTTCTTGATCACCGCAGTTCAATCAGGGATTTAATGGCACTCCTAGTTCTTATTGTCCCTCATTGATGGAACCAGACAGTAATGTTGACAGTTTCTATATTCCAGGACTCGACCCAGCATACCCTGGTTACGGTTTGTCCAATAACGATGGCCACCTTGCCAAAGGCGACGCGGCGTTTGTAGATGTCCTGCACACAAATCCTGGAGTCTTCGGCTTCCTCCAGCCTATAGGTGATGTGGACTTCTACGCGAACCCGGGTAGTTGGATCCAGCCGGGGTGCTGGGTTGATGAGCTGATTAGGAACCGAGAGTTTAGATTTGTATGTAAGTATTGATTGATAATAGTTACTTTGTAGTAAAGCTTTTCACAATATTTAATGCATTATTTGCAACTTAATCTCATTTAGAAATCGTACAGGTATTGAGAAATTAGCAATAGATATTTATTTTACTAACGAGGTCACCTTTAAACCTGGTGTTTAACCGTTGTGTAATAGAAGATAAAAGAATAGCTGACTATAGGTGCAATATGAATATTAGTAGGTATAGACTTGAAAAAAGAGATAGATCTAGCACAGGTTCATCCAAATGTTTTTTTATTTGGCGGAAAATCATGTTTTATATAATGTAATGTAAATAATTGTCCTTTAAAAGGAATATTAATGTATGAGTTCGCTCTATCGTTTATAAATTTAGGTAGTTGAAAAACCAATCAACATGTTCTTGGATATATGAAAACATCCTATGAAAACCATTCGTACAATGTATGATTGAAAATTAGTTCAAGTATCAAAGGTAAACCTAAGTCTGAAATGTCAAACAGCAAACAACTTCGCAGGCTAAAGTATAAATGCTCTAAGGTTAAAGATTTGAAGAAAGCAAACGGAAGCAATATATAGAGAAGATCGGATACTATCGTTAATCAAAGGTAAAAAGTGTAAAGTCTCACATAGGGATAGCAATTGAATTCATGTTTTCATTCCAAAGACTAATTATTATGAAAAAAAAAACTTTTATTTTAAATATAACGAGTGGCGCGTTTCTATTCGCTCCTCGACATCGGTCAACGAGCAAGTAACACTCAGTTTTAACATCGGTAGCTAGATCAACAGACTGCATAAATTACTTACCCGAGGCAAAAAAGAACGATTCCAAATTTGAAAACGCGTGTTCGCTTCACGATCTATTTTCAAAGCTCCTTTAGTAAAGAAACATAAGTGCTCCGTTACGTAACCTTTTTCTAAGCAAGCATTTTCCGACGTTGACCTTTACAGGGTTGATAAATGTTCTTTGCAAATAACATCACACTGAAGTCAGGGTGTGCAATACAGTATTTATTTATTTAGCTGCTATAAATTTTTATTTGATGGTCAATTTGCGTGTTTTATCAACAACAACAATGAATAAAACAATTCTCTCACAAACGAAGCCGCAATACACAATTTAGTCTGCACTAAACCAATTTCCCGTCAAATTAGGTGCGTTAGCTGATGATAGTATGAAGTTGCAACCCTAACAACCGCTCATTTCGGCGGGAGGGTGCGATCGATGCTCTGACGTCACACGCGGATGCTGCGGGGTGGGGCGACGAAGTACGAGGGGAGGGTGGCGTTCCTAGTACGCCAACCCCGATTATTTGCCTTTCAAAAAGCTATTATTAGCGTCGAGTTTACGGCTATAATTAAATTAAAAATATGTTTTTCAGTGAATATTATCCGCCTGTCTCTTCAAGTTTCCCGTCTATAATTTTTGTTTATCAGCCTACGTCATCCCCGCTTTACCATGGTTCAATTAAATATAGCTTTACATTGTGAAGTTGCCTCGATTTAATGTGGTGGAAATAGTACCTACAGAAAATTATTATAGTAAAATATTCGTCGTTGTCGGCCTGAGTGGTGCTCAAAAGTATCTTAGGGTTTTTTAATACTACTTTTTGATGAGGCGCGCACTTCATTCGCCTGGTGGTAAGCGTCATATTCGCCCATAGTAATTGTAATGCTACCTAGGACGAGTCTTGCGTGGCAACACACTGCGTGCGTCACCTCGAGATGTCAAGTTATTTAGCCTCTTATGCCCAGTAATTTCACAAGGTACATTGCCCTCGGATTGTGGAGTCTGCGTGCTCACACCGAGTGACTCCCGGGAAGACGGTTTTAAATATAACGAGTGGCGCGTTTCTATTCGCTCCTCGACATCGGTCACAGAGCAAGTAACCACTCAGTTTAACATCGGTAGCTAAATCAACAGACTGCATAAATTACTTACCCGAGGCAAAAAAGAACGATTCCAAATTTGAAAACGCGTGTTCGTTTCACGATCTATTTAAGACCTATCACTGGTACCTATGCGCTACAATATTTCCAACAACGTTATTAAAATAGATTTATTTGATATTATACCCTAGAGATAAAGTATTCTTAAAGATAATCTACAGAAACTGCAATCGATCTTCAGACATTCTAGTATTTTCGGGTTTGAACTGTGCACATATCCGTAAAGAAACGATTTATCATTGAGAATAGAGTAACATAAAAAATAAGAAAGAAAAATACCCATAATCAGCAGCGGCTGCCACATGTGTAGGACTGAAGTAACTGAAGCCGCAAGAAGTCAAGAAACCACTAACGATTAAAGACTTACTTGTACGTCTGAGCTTTACTCTAGAGGTACATGTACTCCATAGCCTGGCTTACTTCGAGTTTGTCCTTACTGTATTTTTGTTCATTAATATTTTATATTACTGTGTGGTGCCGGCTAAGAATAGCACCACCTCGTCTCATCCCGTGGGTATAGTAAAAGGCGACTATGTGATTAGGTGGAGGATGGCCAGCACCATCCTTCGAGTACATTTACAACTCAACTGCGAATACCAATCCGCCTGCCAAGCGTGGCAATTATGGCAAACCCCCCCAATGGGCACACAAGACAAACAGATCAGTCATCGTGGCGATCTTGGGTATCCCTATGTCCGACAGTGGACGTATTTCGGCTGAAATCATGTTGATGAATATTTTATGGCTTTAAACTGCAGCGATGCCAAAGATATTGTAAGAAAGGAGATATGCCATGTAGATCAAAATGTATGCGAGCCTAGAAATCCATTTTCCCATTACCATTCTTCATAAAAGCACACTAATCCACACAGTTACAAGGTCTCATCCAATGAAATGAATAAACGCGTACACGTAAAGTTATTATTTTCGCTTCGGTTTTTGCATTTTATCCCCGAACAACACGACAATTTAACAAAGTTTCACTTACGCGATCGAATCTCAACTGATGTTATAAAACGATGGCCAAAATTGAGCATGTCGCGGTGGCGCGGTTACGCTTCCGTACGGACGCACTTCTCCTTATTTCCTATTTCTGTGGGCGATGCCCTTAACGTCAGTTCTTTGTTAATACGGCAAATCATATTTCGCTAGCGATACATACTGTAAACAATGATAGCAATTCTTAAGCTTTCAAGAATTGATTACATGATTTTAAGATAGCATCGGGTCTATTCACTATAAATAGTTATTATACTCTTTGTGCTATTCACGCACAGATTAAAATCAAAATAATATTTTGACTAACCTCGACGTCTCAATGAAGTTGTATCTACTCGTGACCACGGGCAATGATTACACATAGTCGTATACTTTTTCATAGTTCAAGCAGTGCCTAATTAAATTGATTTTAATATGTAAAAGGTGAAAAAGTCTTCTCGTGACCACGGTCAATGCAACTTGGCCGAAACGTTGAGGTTAGTCAAAATATCGCGAAAAGTCCCGAAATCATAGTCTAATATGAGTGAAACTCGCGATAGTTTAAAAACTTATAAAGGTGAAAAAGGTTTTGACTCACGAAAGCAGCAAGGATACACGGGCGACAATGAGTAACTTGTATGTCTGTGATTTAATTAAGAGGTCTTTACTCTGTGGCTTAGCGATCTACTGCTAGAGTTTATAATATTTGTACTTTGGAACCTAATTCAAATAATTTTGTCAAAAAAACAATTTTTTAGATACATATTAATTGTACGTTAAGTTATTGTATTATTAGCTATATGATATTTTATCAGTCGTATTGAAATATAACGAACCTCTCCACCATAGGTGTCGTAAAAGGCGACTACGGTTTGATATCAAAAGGGTGGACAGCAGCATTTTCCCGTGCGCTAATTTAACGTGGGATAAACCTCATGGTCTGGTCCTGAGACCAAACCGGCTGAAACCCTACGGAGTCCTTCTTCTTACCTCTAGCCGGGGGTGAGGTGTACGCGTTATTTACATTAGAACGCACCCCCGGCAGGTATCGGCCCATCACTGTTTGACGGGCTTCTTCTCTGTGCGACCTTGTTGGCTGCACCTATCCTACAGAGAGCTACGCGCGGAACACACGCGCCGCCATCTCGGGCTGTTTCTGTTCGGGCGACGAACCGCCCTAGTTCGTCGCCTGCAGGCCGCTCCTCACGGTGGCCGGAGATCGTTCAGCACGGCAATTATGGTAGTATCCCCTATAACCGCCCATTGTAGTTATTGGGAGGACCATGTTTAACAGTGGACACTTACGGGCGGATGTGTGAAGCAATCACTTAGGTATGCATTCTGTTCAACTGTAATCACGAACAAATTGGCAGATCATCCTATTATCATCATGTCAGCCGTGTAGTGTGAGGTATTAATTGTAAAATGCTCAAGTAATAAACTAACTGTCTTAGAAGTTAGCTAATAAAGTTAGACATGGTTACATTACACGTACAACGAGACAACGTAGAGTACGAAATATTCAGTTGGCCCAATGTGAAGGGCGTCCACTGCGGAATAAAGGCTTCTTCATAGATTTCCACAACGAACGGTTACATGCCGCCTGCTTCCAGGGACACGGTTCGCAGAACTGATAGTCCTTGGGGCAGATAGGTTCTCAAGAGGAGACCACATACCGGAAAACGCAGCATGGGACGGCCTAAAGACGACCTGGTGAAGGTAGCTAGGATTCGTTGGATGCAGGCAGCTGCAGCTTCCCAAATTAGTGATATGAACTTCTAGCTTACACTGAAGAATTTTATAACAAAATATTCTAACTTGTCATTGTCTGATCTAGGGGCCTCAAATTAGGGGCCCGAACGTAATGTTCACGCAGTACTCGCGGCCCATTTGGTGGAAGCAGGATCTATGCGGAGTTTTTAGTAGACACAAGCGTCAAATAACCACTCTGCCTCACCGGACAGGCGTCGAATGCTCCAGGCATTTTCTCCACCCAAAAAATAAAAATAAGGGGGCCTATGATGATCTAAATATTAAATCTGCTGCCGGTCGTAACACCCAGTTGGTAAAATGAATCCAAGAAAAAGTTACTAGGTATTTCAATTTTTTAAATGGCGACGGTTCTGATCCCATTCATCCTTATTTTCGGATAAAAATGTTCGTACTACCTCGAATTTTTTGTCTCGTTCCACATCGCCCTTTGTACGAGTCACAATTAAGGTATGGTATACAATATCAAACCACGATTATATGCGGTAAAAAATACAGTGTTCGTTTTAAAAGCCGAAACGCTCCCGTAGAATGGAGTGCTCCATAAAGACCCAATTCATACGCATGATAGATGCGTATGAATTGGGTCTTTATGCTCCATAAACGTACGTTAATTAAGAATGATAATGCGAAATTATTAGGACAACTCATTTAAGTCGACTTTTGACATGGAATGCTCTTTTATTATTACATTTTAGGTCATCATTTCGGCCGAATGAAGTCCACTGCTGGACACAGGCCTCCCACAAAGATGTCCACAACGACCGATATGGATATGGGCTCATTGGGGTTGGCGATCGCAGTTGAGTTGGTAATGTACTCGAAGGACGCTGCTGACCATCCTCCGGCTAATCCCTTAGTCGACTTTTACGACACCCATGGGAGGACATGGGGTGGTGGCATTCTGGCATTTTTAGGTAACAAAGTACTTTTAGGTAAAAATCATCTTCATATCAGCCAAAAAAGTCCACTGCTGGACAAGAGTCTCGTCCATAAGACGACCGGCTACATGCTGTATGCCGTCATTTTGGTGAGCGTCAGGCAGTCATGTCGCTCACCAAATGACGGCATACTTGGCTTATCGAACAAATCTAATAAACCTATATGTTGAGGTACCAATGAGGTACTAAAGTTTAACGAAAATATGAACTGGTTATAATGCTTACAACCAGGCGAAACCGACGTGGTCCAGCCATTCTGATGTCAGAATGGCTGGCCACTTTCCTCGTAATAGTTTTGCTTCTTTAGCGAGGTACAAATTATTTGATTTATGGTACCAAATATAACAAATAGGTACAACAACTTGGTATTGCTCAAACTTTCAAAATCTCTCTTGGTCCAGTCATCCTGACGCTCACTCATTTTGGGGGGAATTTGCACAGAAAGGCTTCGGTTACACAGAAGAGATGCTGCTGCCCGTCCCTCTGGTTTAGAGTCCCTTATTTATTTGGCGTTTACAACATCCACGGGAGGAGATGGAGTGGTGCTATATTCTTAATCCGGAAATCACACAGACTTCTTAACTCGGACACCGAACGGAATCCGGACACTCATACATATATAACATATAAACTTATATAAATGTTTAACTTATAAACTAACATGCATACAATATCAGCCTGTTACTGTCCCACTGTAGGGCAAAGGCTTTCTCAGGGACGAGCGTAGATCATCATGCTTGTGCACTGCAAGTTGGCGATCTCAGGTCATTAGGTTTCCTTACGAGGTTTTCTTTCACCTAAAGCCACTGGCTTTAGTTTTAGAAAAGCTAAGACAGTACATATGATGTTGAAAGAGTCATATTGGTGCAAACCAGGGTTTGAACACGCAACCCATAGCTTAAGAAGCAAGTCCGTTACCCCCGGGCTGCCATAACTAATGCAAGGGCTTTAATAAATGATAAAGTGGGGAAGTTTCTGTCTAAATGAAAAATAAAATTTCTGAGTTTGCAGTGCACGTACATTCACTACACTGACCATGCAGAAGATAAATAATTAAACATAATGTAAACGTTTATATGTTAACGTGTTTGGAATCCAGTCATTAAAATAATAAAGTCCCAAACAAGATACCGCACTAAGAAACATCAAAACACTGTGATTACTGCGTGCATCGAAACTAATTTTTTGATTAAAATTGTACGGTAGATAAAATAAAATAACTTTTTAAAATCTGTAACGACGCCTGTCACCTTAGTCATCCTGCGACCACGAATGCTGCAAAGTATTCGAAACGTCAGGAAAATCAAAATATACGCGATAGAATCCGTATAAAAGTGTTTTATTATAATGTGTAATAATCGCGAAAATCTAAGACATTACTATAATGTAAACGTTTACATTAATTATTTATCTTCTGCAAGTCTGTCAGTTCTACGAAATAAAAATAAATGGTTTCCGTTTTTTCCCTACGGCTATATCTGTCTGTAAAATTGTATTTTTTCTATTATTCCCCTCTTTTCATATAAATATGTGAGTAAAGAGAACGGAGAGAACTTCTCAGAGATTTGTCGATCCATTACATTCTGCATTTTGATAACAACTCGGCATATTTTGTTGGCATGAAGAATTTATAGGGAAGTAACATTTTCCTCACGATGGGTATTATTATATTTTGCGGAAGGTATTTTAGCAACGTTGCGGGCTAGCTTGTAAGCGCATAGTTTTCGGTATGAATCACTCTCCGATCAGAACTGAGGGAAAATTATATGTAGAGATCCACAGGAGCATTTACCTGCATACTAATCATAATATTACCGTATGATATACATACATTTCCACGAAGGACAAATGACTGTTATTCCAGGTCTAAACGGTCTGAATATTATAATTAATTCCACCTATGACGCATCAACCTTAGTTGGATCTCCTCAGTCATGTTCGATCTCGTAGCGAAATACCAAGCATAGCTGTCTCCACAGCTCGCTGAGTGACGTTGAGCTTCCATAATGGTTAAATTATCATTTCCTATGTTTAATATAAACATAGGCATCATAGTGGTCTCAAATATATTTATTTTAAAATTTAAATATAAATAGAATTCATGTTATTTGAGACAATAAGTAAAAATTTACCGTCCACGGGGTATAAGGAGTTATCTCCGAAACTACTGAGCCTATAATGTTTAAAAACATATATATCATAGTTCATCACTTATAGATTACAGGAAAACCTATAAGAAGTCTATGGTCTTAAAATAACATAGTAAATCTTCCAATACTGTGCGTACAAACTTACATTTGCTGTTGGAATGTATGGAAGAACAGGTAAATTATTGGTACTACTCGTCCGCTCTAACTAGATCAGGCAACCGTCACTTCTCGTCTGATGTCTGAAGTTTAAACACTACTGCTTAGCGGTGAATATCTGGCACTGGTATGGTACCTGCCTAGCCGGCCTCTTGCAATAAGAGGCCTGCCACCAGTAAGTCATACTAGCTGTGTGTCTGATTTAACTCCCTCTTAAACCCTTTAGACAATAAATTTTCAATAAATATCATCATCTACGTTATATAAGGAAGACCTGTAAAATTTAATGCTTGTAGACTCGCCGGTTTAAGTTGTGCGTTATTTGTCAGTCAGTGTTTTATGAAGTAGCTTAGATTAGCTTGGAATAGCAGCACTACCAGCTTACTAACCTTAATTTTCACGAGAGGTTGCATATGTCAATGCATGAATCTCTTTAAAAAAACCAACACATTTCTGTAGAACTATTATATAATATTAAAATATTCACGACACTGTTGGTGCAGTGACTGTACAGTCGGCTGCTGCGCTCCGGGTCGTGGGTTCGATTCCCGCACGGAACAAATATTTGTATGATCTGCAGGTAGTTGTTCCGGGTCTGGGTGTATTGTGTGTGAAATTTTAGTCTGTAAACGCATCCACGACACAGGAGAAATCCTAAAGCGGGGCAACGTTTCTCTTTAACAAAAAAAAAAGAATGGCTGTTCAGCAAGGTGTTCGAAAACCAGCAGTTAAAGCCCCGTTCGAACCCATTCAAGGATATTGATCGTCGGCAAAGGTGCCATGGTCACTTCATTCTATAAATCTGTTATTTTACTCTTTATTGTAAAGACTTATTGTTTAGATTACAGATAACATATAATTGGATATCCCGTGTTCAAAGCAGATCAAACTTAACATACGTATCCGACAAGTACGGTAATTTAAAACTGAAGCAATTTTGTGAAATGTCGATACATTTATCAATCCCGTCTTTAAATTTAACAACCCCATATTTTAATCTTGTTGTAGGTACGATACCATTTGGCTTACGTCCAAAGATTGATCGTTACAACAAAATGTCAATAGCAGATTAGAGGCGGCCCAAACTTCGACCACCTCTTACAAAATATACAATGGTTAAATGCTAGTAGGTAACGAGAAAATATCTAGGTTAATCCTCGAACGTGTGTTAAGCAACAATAAAGGCTCCACTTTATAGTACGCGAAATGATAGCAGGTTGATGCAGATGAAGTGTGCTTCAAGCTCGTTGTCTCACCATTCTGCAAATGTTCAACACCGGACTGTGAATATGAACAGTCTGCACATCATATTCTGTGGGAGTGTGTTCTTTGGTTGGATGAACGCAAGATTATGTTTAGCAGCTTGCAAGTTACATCCGGAGTTGTTTACTATACGGACCTTGTTGCAACTAGGACGAATTTCCATGCGTTCAGGGGTTTTTGCCATACCTACTATTGGAATTAGTCACAATAGGTCACAACGTAGGACCCGTAATTAAATATATATAAACATTTTGCACCCGTGGTGCTTGGCAACTAGGCTTATCCTAGTTGTACACTCCCAATTATTGTGCCTATGGCCTATAGTATTTTCTCGTCTCCTACTTGCTACGGAGGGAAGTGGAACGGTATATTCTTTCCTACTCCTCCATTTTCTTTTCTGAATAATTTCGTTGCGGGTCCCAAGACAGGTCTTCATTTCTCTAGGACACACCGACCTTCATAGGTCGGTGTTCTTTTCGGTGGTCGCCATTCTAGATCCTGGCTTACAGGAGTTGCAGTGGTTGGGAATGAGTGGCGGGATTGTCCCAAAAAAAAAACCGCGGCGGAGAAGTCGCGGTTTTTTTGACTTCCCTGTGACGAGTCAAGTGTGTCATTCGCGCGGTGGTAACTATTACGCCAGCGCTAGCCCTTAATAATTATAATTCTACCCAGAACTGCGTGACTATGAGCCCGCATAACAAAGAGTCCTATAAGTATTGTTTAAGAAAGGAATGGCTTGCCATACCGAACGAACTGAGAAACATCTTACTTAGCATAGCGTTGTTCCTATACTTAGGGAAGTAATGTTTGTGAATACGGGTGTTACATGCGTAGCGTAAAGTAGCTACTGTGCTACTTTATCTGTGCGTGAATTATAATGAGCGCACAGTGCCGTTCGTCCCTCAAGTGTTGTTTATGATTAAGGTTTCTGTACCCTGTGCGTTCGAGCGCACTGTGAGACCTCATAGTAAATTACGTATTCACAAACATTACTTCCATAAGTAGAGGAGCAACGCTATGCTAAGATGTTTCTCAATGCGTTCGGTATGGCAAGACATTCCTTTCTCTCTTTACCGCTCTGCTAACGGTCCGCGTTCCATGTAGCATAGCCTTATGAGTATTTGATAGGTTTCATGTTACAAAACATATGAAATCGTTTCCCAGTGCCGATCTGGGGAAGCAAAATAAGGGGAAGAGATAAAAAATAGGTGAGATATATGGCTATTTTCTGTTGTTAATTCTATTGTGTAAGTCGTAAGAATTAACTGACGGTGCAGATGTTTAATGTTACTTGTAGATAGCGCCTTGAAAACATGTTGTTTTATCGCTTCTTTTGTTGTCTCGTACAAAGGCAAGAGTAGTGCAATTTCCAATACTTTAAGGCCGAGATTTCCGCGCAGTGCTTAATGCCTAATGAGCATAACAGAGTATAAAACTAATGTTTTGAGGTGCCACGCAGGACAAGTCTTGACAAGCTAAAAATTGTTATGAACAGGCGTGCCGCTTGCCATCAGGCCAGTGGTGATTTCTAGATATTCGTAATTAAAAAAAAAACATTTAATTTATTATTTACTAGCTGGGACCCGCGGTTTCATCCGCCGTTTAATTTTATATATATAGAAATGAAATTCCTTGGAATGATAGTGGCGCCATCTGTCGAAGATTGGTCGTACCAACTCAGAAACCTTTGTGGGCTCATGCACAACACTTTGCTGAAGATCATGACATGATCAAATGCATAGCTTACGATTCTATAAAGGACAAACACACAAGCATTCATTTTTATATATATAGATAGAAGATAAATACATCTTCTATTTATTTAAGTGGATAACACCTTTTTTGACGGTCAACAACAAACACACTAGGCAGTGTGCAAAACACCCGATATCATTTCGTAGAGTAGTAGCGATGAAATTTTAAATACCAACTTCAAAAACTTATGAAGTTGTATGAAATTAACAGCAAATATAAGTTTGTCAGAAGTGAAAGCCTAGTGGTCGATCGCTTGCTTTAAATCCAGCCCGCAACTTGATTATTATTGAATTTGATTATCACTTGCGTTAACGGCGACGGAAAAATCGTGAGTAAACCTGTACAACTGTACAAAATGTTCTCAATGGTGTGTAGTTCGCCAACCCGCATTAGGCCAGCTATGGTGGACTAAGGCCTAACCTTTGTCATCGTGAGAAGAGGCCCATGTCCAGCAGTGGGACAGTAATGGGCTGATTATGTATAAGTTTGCCTTGTACAGAGCTCTCTTTATGCCAAATTTCAAGATTGTAGGTCACCGGGAATTCTTCTATAGTTTTGATGATCATGCAGTCAGTGAATGGGACTTTTATTATGAAAATACGATGTAAATTATTCTAATATATTGCATTAAACTATAAACTTGAATATAGAGCTTTATGATGAGGTAATAAACCTTAGACTATAACCTAAACATTTTACAGATTACTAAGGTAATGGAGATTAATTTCAACCTTAAGCCGCTTCTAAGAAAAAATACCTTGGGACATGGACAGATGGACGATCAGACAACAAAGTGATCATATAAAGGTTCAATTTTCCAGTAGGAGGGTTCCGTACGAACCCTACCAGCTACGAATGAACTTTCTGTCATCGGGGATAATAGATTCAATGGTCAGCACAGGTGGGTGAGATTAGCTTATACAGAACGACTGATTTGACCAGCGAGCCTTTTTTTTTCTAGATGGTTGTAGCCATGTCCGTGCCTGGCGTCTGTACTCAGAATCTCTGAGCAACCCTAGAGGGTTTCCCGCAACTCTGTGCGTTGACTGGACGTCTGCGACACGTCAGTGCAGCTTCCAGGTCCACGGCTACATGGGCATTGCTGCTGCGTCGCCGTAAGTATAACCATAATCACCACAAATTCCGGTTTGAGTGTGTTGTGTGCTCATTAGGGGGTTTTGCCATAATCGCCACGCTTAGCAGGCAGGTTAGCGATCGCAGTTGAGTTTTTAATGTACTCGAAGGATGCTGCTGCCCATCCTCCGGCTAATCCCATAGTCGCCTTTTACGACACCCATGGGATGAGATGGATTGGTGCTATTCGTAGCCGGCACCACACGGTTAATAACTGTAATTCCATGACATGGGAATGAATTGATTTTCATGTGAAGCTTTATAAAAGTTATGCAATATCAGTAGGTATTATATTTAAGTCTATAGTTTCTAACTAGCTCAAAAATGTAGATAAATAATTTACATGTCAGTATGGTTCATATTAATAAATTAAAATACTTAACATTTACATGTTTCATGCATTTGACTTTTATTAAATAATGTTTTTGTTTAACGCACTACAAGTAAGGAAAATTTAACATTATGGTATTTTTGTAATGTCATCATCATCATCATTTCGGCCTACTGAAGTCCAGACACAGGCCTTTTGGGGGTTTGCCATAATCGCCACGCTTGGCAGATGGGTTGGCGATCGCAATTAAGTTGTTAATATACTCGAAGGACGCCGCTGCCCAGCTTTCCTTCGGCTAATCCCTTAGTCGACTTTTACGACACCCACAGTAGGAGATGGAGTGGTGGTATTCTAAACCATTTTTGTATAGTTTGGTATTTGAATGGTGTGGTCTCCGGATATATAAGATTATATAAGAATATAAAACCACTTCATCTCCTCCCATGGATGTCATAAAATACGACTAAGTGACTAACTAGAGGGATGGGCAGCAGCGTCCCTTCAGTGGAACAGCAGCCATTCTGCCCTTACCAACAAGGTTGACCAAAATAGTAAATACTCACCAAGCTTTGCTTGACACGACCCATGTTGCTGGTCATCGAGGCCGTCTTGCCGCTTGTTGCTCAAAGAGCGGGCGCGTCATATCTACCTGATGCAGGTATTCACTGTATCGAATTCTCCGCTAGAGGGAGTGACCACTTTACAGTCGGGATGACTCCGCGATGTGCTTAAATACGTGGGCGTCACCAATGCGCGGCTCTTAATAAAGATTTTTCGAGTTCCTTAAGGCCCCTCCGGTGCCAAAAATGACCACTCCAGTGGTTTTAGCCGGTTAGAATCCGGCATGCCTCTCCACTGTTCCCATGGGTGGAGGAAGTACATGACGTATTTCCACTGGGTTAAATATAAAAAGGGTTGGTCAATGCAGAGATTACAAGGAGAGTCATAATTATGGTGCCACAATCGATCTTTATTCCCAACCTGATTTAAGAACATTAGAGTTAGGAAACCAACTTTATTTTGTCTTTACCATTATCTTTTATTCTAATTTCGTCGCAGTAACTATTATGTGTTCTGTGCTATTACTTAAATAAAATAAAAAGACGAAGTAGACGAAAATTATAGAATTTACATTAACCATTCTCTTTTATTTCAATTTTGAGGCAGTACTATTATGTGTTCCGTGTTACGTGGTATAAGCCAGCGTTGAAATAAAAAATAAAAAAATCACGAAGGAGAAGAAAATTCTAGAACTTAGGTACATTATCGCACCATCATAAATTATGTACAGCCTGTATAATAATATCTTTTGAACATCCGTAACAGTTTCGTACCCTATTATAAGTTCATTGCGTAACCATAATATCTATAAGATCCCCAACTCGACCTTTAGCTCAGAACTACATTACACCATCCATTCTACGAAGACCCGTAATAGACCATTTAGTTCTTTCTGTAACGATTGACTGGTTTCAACGATTGATACGGTCGCGGGTCACTTAATACTGGCTGAGTCAATATTTGAGGCCGTTTACGACTTCAGCGTACAAAGCACGTCTGTCGCATGAATCTAGCTGTGGATAGACATGTAGAATGAAAACTTCCATAACAGCAAGATTTTTTCTTAACACAAATATGAGATTCTTTTTTATGTCATGTCAACGGAATTTGCATAGTATTGCCCATTTTGTACTGATGGAAGAAAGACCTGATTTTCCTGGGCCTTTTAACACGCTTAGCTTAAATATACGGCGTTAGTTTTCAATATCCGGCCAAATTTTCAGGAACGGCTTAGTTTCGGTAATATTGTAGATTTTTATTCCTGTCCGCCACTTTTCATAACTTTTTTATTTTATTTCATTATATTTTTTTTAAATATTAGGATTTCTCCTGTGTCGTGGATGCGTTTACAGACATGCATTCCACAAACAATACACCCAGACCCGGAACAAATATTTGTATGATCTGCAGGTAGTTGACCTGCAGATCATACAAAAATTTGTTCCGTGCGGGAATCGAACCCGGGATCCAGTGCGCAGCAGCCTACTGTATGAGCCACTGCACCAACCGTGCAATTACAATAACCAGTTCAATTCAACAATCTAGATAGCACATATAAGTAATTTGGCAAAGCACGTACATTATTAATAATACTAGACCACCTGCGCGCACTGCTTAAGGGGAAGTGCACATGTAACCTAATTTACGTGGCGAGTGATTTCATTTATTGTCATTGGCCTAATCGCATGTTTATGAGTTAGGATTATTTTCGGACACTTCTAAATGTTTTTTGACGCAATTTTGGGCTTCTCGCATACATTTCTGGGAAATTTGGTTGCTTAACCGGTCATTTCAGTCGAAGCAAAAATAGGCCTCCAGCCAGGCATAAAATTTATATTAAAAACTAAGCAACTGAAAAAAAATGGTTGTTCTTTGACAGCTAACGCTGTTTAATTAGAAATTCATTAAAAACTTTTTGCAAGCTTTTTCCCGGTTATATTGGGATCATCTTCCTCTCTAACCTGTTTTGGCTTAATATCAATATTTTATACGCAGTGACTGGCATCTGATGTGGACATCCCTTATAGCCCTCCCTGATACCCTTGGAGTATACTGATCTTCTTAGGTATACAACGGTTGTCAGATTTTCGACTTCCCGCAATAGCTATCACAGATATTTATATGACAGCCAGTCAGGACCGACGGCTTTACGTGCTTTTCGAAACACAGTGAGGTCTTGATATTAATATGGTAACCGATTCCAAAGCTTTGTCATGAGAAGCGCAGCATAACCTCAATTTTCTTCTCTGTGTGGTAACCATTTAGCCACAAATCTACTTTATCAATTAAAAATATTTCGTTTAATTTCAGGATGGCGGGGAAAATGTATTTTAAAACAAAGGCCAGTCCACCATTTGCAAGGAACGGAGCTTAAAACTACAAGAGCTATTTGGTGACCATTGAAAAATTAAACTATTGCATATTTTATGAAGTATAATTTATTTTTACTTCAACATTTACTTTGTCTTTACAATTTTTTTTTATTAACAATTTTATATAAACGTGATCCTGTATAACTTTTCACGGACAGCAACAAAAAAACTTATTACAAACGCAAGACTTGTGATTACATTTTTGCACAGTGTTGTCATTTGAAACAGGATTATGAATTTGACTGGCACTATTCAAAAGAACTCCCCATTTTTCAAAAAGAGGCCAATTTACTGCTAGGTCAGCGTGGTTGCATTCACAGTTTTCTATTTATAGAACAATAATATTAAGCCTTATTTCTAGAATAAATGTTTCGAGCAATCGGTCAATCGGTCATAATGCCTTGGTTTCTTAAACTCTTTCTGCACCGTTATTTGGCCTTTCGCGATTTCATTCGCAATGTATGATTTGTACCATTCCAGTCCCATATTTACGTTACAAACCACTCGACCCATTGCAGAGTCCAGTAATTCCAATTCGTACGGATTTAGCTTAGAAGGAAACCCGAGCTTCTTGTAGACGCCTCTATGGTTTAGATGCACGTCCATTGCGATATATCTGTATAGTTAAGAAGACAAATCAAGTTTTTGGAGTGATGCACTTGGGGCTAAGTTGTTTATGGTAACCAGTCGTAACTATATGAAAAAGCAACAAAAAACTGTTTTGAAACTACGATTCGCCAAAAAAAAATTGAGTAAAATTCAAATTTCATTGTAAAATCAAAGACAATAAAAAATACTAAATTTTATTTAACACAACAAATATTTCAAATTCTTACTATTTATATAATTTATTGGTCACTTCAAAACATTCACAAAAATTTTGTAAGACACCCACACAATATCACAAATTTGCGTACGCGCAATCTTCGAATCTCTCATACGCTGTCGGCGTAAAGAAATGGAATTGACAGCTGTCGGATCTGTTAGCTGAATTGCAGTATCTACTGTACCAGTCATAAACGACCCTCTGTTTAATTGCCAGCTCGCCCAAAGCTAGATTAACCAAAGTTGTCTCCGATTCAGACATCTTCGGCAGCCCAAGGTTTCTAATGATGCCACTGGCACCAATGTCCACATAGTTCGCGATATATCTGGAGGCAGAAGATCTTGTTGTATTCTTCCATTTAATTTTCCAATAAATATTGTAGGCACGCAGCACTGAACTAAATTCCAGCTACTAAACGTCCATATATTGAAATTTACGGAACGTAGTATTTTGGTTTTGTAATAAAAATGTATGATGAGGATGACCCTAATGGACTAGAAGAGCTGAGATGTATTTTTTATGAACTTAACTATTTATACTTAATGCGAGGTGAGCATGCAACTGAGCCACAAAGGTCTTATTGAAACTCATAAATAGTTGTTTTCTGCACAGTGTGACCAGATAAAATTATCTCTCTTAGTTTGTATACCAGAATTTTTGTACCATAAACCTTTCTTTTAGTAAGAAATAAAAACTACCACATCTAACGACTACTTTTTGGGTAGGGCGTTGATGAATTACTCAATCAATCAAGTTGCCACTGCCCTTATTTCGGTACTGGGTTGCTAATTACGTAACTCGTGTTGCGGAATATAATGTACTTGATATTTAACGTTACGAGAAATCGCTTTTCCTTAAATGTAGGTAGCAAAGTTATTAAGGGTATGTACTATAAGTAAAAGTTAAAACTAACAGTTTAATTTGCTATTAAGATTGGATCTATTCGAGTTTTGCGCTGCAGCGATTGATTAGTCCGTATAATATGACACATTGTTACTGCATGAAACCACGTTTTGTGACGTTATGTTTAGTATGTCAATCTTAATAGCAACTAATACTGACCATGAGGATATGTAGGTAGATGGGTATATGAAGGCGGAATGGTATTAGGCTGGTCGGAAAACACGTTAATATTAGCTGCAATTAATTGATGATGTCATCCAATCCGCGTTAGTTCTCAGAGTCGAATCAGTGTGAACGACATTGCCTTTCCGACCGGCTTAATGCAATCCCGTAGCGATATTAACCTCAGTCAGATAGTAAAAGCGGTAAAGATAATAACCTGGCTGGGGAAATAACTTGTCCGAGGTCAGTTTCAACGAAACCAGTGACTCTTGGTATGTCCTGGCACAGGAGTGCGTGCGCTACAGATATCACCAAGCCGGCGAGAGCATGCGCCTCACTAAGGTCTCCAGCCCTGCCGCAAGGCCCATCACACCTTGTCACAGCTACAGGAGCAGTTCGCACCGCGTCCGTCATCATCATAGCATTGTGCTGGGAACGGTAAATATTAGGATTAAGGGATTGGAAAAGGATAATCTACTGATTTGTCGTATTTACGAGTTTAGTTCCATTGATCGACGCTATAAGGATTCTTGTTGACGTTTCAAACCGGATTAAGTCAATCCGTCTAAGTATAATTCAATTGGTGTAGGTAAGTGAAATATGTGGTTTATCTGATATTACGTTTTGATGCTTTGGTTACGCGTCTGATGCTCTAATTTACAAAGTCAAAAGTCAAAGTTACCAAGGCACTTGTCGATTAGAATCTATATATTAATACGGGAAAAGAAAATTTGTACTCCTTTTTAAGCACATTGCGCGTACGGAGTCTGAGATTTGGCATAGTTAAAGTTTTCATGTAAAAGGAGCGCAGAAAGTTAAATTTGTTTAATTATATATTTTTTTTAAATGAGGTTGGTTGTCGACTTTTGGAATTTTTTTTTATAAACATAGGTGAGAAGAAATTTGTTACAATACAATACTATTTTATTGTACACCAGCAACTAACAAAAAGAAAATAATTTACATACTCAATCTTTCCTCGTCTACGTTTGTCGAATCTATTAAGCATCTATTTGTTTGTTTGTTGAAGTGTATGATGTATACTCGAGGAGCCTTCTGCATCACTCCACATGAATTCTCTTATTATATCTGAATCTGCATATTTTGGTATTAGAGCTACATCAGATTCATCCACGTGTTCATACCATCAGTGTTGATAATGTTGTTTTGAGCAAATACAACAACATATGTCATGAAGATTCAATATTCTACCTTAGCGAAATCGAAGTACTCAACAGCCTTAGAAAACAAAGGCACAAGTGACTCGCCCTCAGTGCCTCCGACGCAGGGTACCCTAGTGTACCGCGGTTCGAGGCACAGCGCACGTGCGGCTAGCGTGCTCGCGCGCATCTCTGGCACCGCTAGCGAGCCCAGCAACTTCTTCGGATCATACCAGCCCGTTTCTTTTAAGGTCTGCAGGGAAAGGAAGGAAGGTATTTCAATGATGACGGAAATGTACAGTATTTTCTTTTTTTTGTTTAGCTTCTCGTAGGTATACATCCCAGGGAGTCTCGTAGGTATACATCCCAGGGAGATGTCGCTGGTTAACCGAGCATTATAGCGAAGCTGAAAAGGTCTCGAGCCAGGGTAGTATTTATTTATTTAGGATATATAGATTAGGTTTTGAATCGCTGGATGAATCAAATTAGGAAAAAATGCTGAGGCAGAACACATCCTTATAAAGTGATAGTCGAAACCAAATAAAGTCTAGATATACAAATATTATGTAATTTGTCCTCTACTACCTTTGCGCAGTGCTGTCTATATTTTTTATCTCTCCTATCGCGGGTCTCTTTGAAAGTACCTTCTTTTATTTAGTTATTTTTTTGTATCCTAATTTATTATCGCTGTGTATATACAAAATATAAACAAATAAATAAATAAAACTCTTCATCGTCATCATCATTAGATCAGCTACAGAATGTTCACTGCTGAACAAAGGCGGGAGGCCTAGATCTCAGAGGCTTAGATTTCCACAACGAGCGGCTACATGACGCTCTCATCCAACGATTCCCAGGTCGTCTGTCCACCTCGTTGGAAGTCGTCCCAGGCTGGGTTTTCCGGTGCGCAGTCTCCATTCGAGAACCTTTTTGCCCTTTTGCCCAATAAAACTGTTATCTCATCAATGTTTTCTATATTGTCAACAAAATTGAATTCAATTACTTTGCAAACATATTGTGTTTATTTTACCGTGTCGATAAAATTCACAAATTCAATGTTGTTTGACCCAAAAACCGAACCCGACCGACTGAAGATAAGCGAAAATTTAGATTTACGATAAAATATATAAAGTTGCGTGACAAAGCCGTGCTCACTCATTATTTGCTTAATAAGCTACTCTGTACTCTGACTGTAACAAAGAAACAAAAAGAAAAGGCAATAATGGAGCCACGAAACATGATAAGATATTGCGGAAACTAATAGAATTTGCGAAGGAAGTTCCAATATCCGAAGTTTTTCAATTTCTAGAGTCAAGATTTGCTTCTTTACTACAAAGGTTACTTCATGGATGAACAAAAACAACAGTCAGTTTTCAGGGACCTGTGCCGTTGCTTAGCGACTTTATTCTTATGCAGACGTTAGACGTAAACAAAAAAACGAATCTACTAATACGGCAGTTCCAGAACTCCTTTATGACACAAAAATTTTTGTATGGTATGTTTCGCTAAATCATATGTACATATTTCTGTCAAAATAAATGAAAGCCACTTTCAAGTAGAACTCATCCTTATAACCTATGCACGACCAATTTAATTAGTTATCAAGTAAAACGCGATGATAAAAAATTTCAAAAGACTGCTTAAATTAATAAAAACATATGCCCAATTTAAATATTATACCCTATATCACTCCCAGAATTAAGACGAATCTAACGATATCTCATATGTTAAAATCCATCAAGCCGTTTAGACTACAAAGCGTACCAAAGAAATAGATAGATATATACATACACTCGAAACACATTGTCCTCCTTCTGGGGCAGTTGGGTAATTAATATATATACATATTAATTTTCGCATCATAATGGAAGTTTCCATTGAAACATGAACAATTCAATTCAACATGGGAGTTTGTATTAGATATTACGCACAAAGGAAAAACTAAGTTGGTAAGACAATTTGATTTCCATTAAAAGTTAGACTATCCTTGTGTATCAATCCATCGTTTGGTTCCCGATAAAGGATTGACCACTTTTCTGCACTCATGGGGTTCGTAAAAGGCGACTAAGGGTTGATATTAGGATGATTTGACCGATCTTCCCGTGGGCTAACAACAACATATTGTGATCACTCATCTGCGTGCCGAGCGGTGATTATGGCAATACCCCTATATCATGTTCAACAGTGATAAACGTTCACTGATATTACTGTACTGTACTGTACTGATATTAGTGTTCCTCATTGATAGCGCAATGTCAGATAAAGCAATCGGTCGCCCAATTACTGCGCTCGATAAATATTGACTGCCCAAAATTATCCAGACAGTCGCCTGCCTGGGTAAAATCTCCGTTTCAACATCAGTCATAATCCAACTGACTGATTTTGAAGGGAAAATGTTGGTATACTAGTACAGTAATTATATTATCGTCAAAGGCTTGGACCAAGATAAGACTCACGTTAATAGAAAGTTATCTGTTCAAGAATCGAGTCATGTTATCTGAAACCTAATTTAAGGATTATCTTCAATATTCTGTACACAGTAGATATTTTCGGATTATTGACATTTGAATAAAAACCATCTATCAACATTTTGGTATTTCTATACGAGACCGAATCAGAAATGAGGAGATCCGTAAAACTAAAGTTGTCGACATAACTGAAAGAATTAGTAAACTGTAGTGGCAATGGGCGGGGCCCATTGCTCGTAGAATTGATGGCCATTGGGGAAAATGGTTCTCAAATGGAGCCTGCGCAGCGGAAAATGAAGCGTGGGACGACCTCCAACGAGGTGGACAGACGACCTGGTGAACGTCGCTGGGAGTTTTTGGATGAGAGCGTCATGTAACCGCTCGATATGGAAATCTAAGGGGGAGGCCTTTGTTCAGCAGTGAACGTCATCTGGCTGATATGATGATGATGACCAAAAAGTAGATGGTATTATGAAAAAAAATGTTCAAGTATAATACGCGAAAGAGAGAGAGGCAGTAGGTGAAACAGTTAAGTAGTGAAACGGCCTACTGCAGGCAAGGCTTTGAGTAGGCCCCTATATTAATCATAGAAGACTGATGAAGGCCACCTTCAATAATAACGTACAATCCAACTCCATTAAACAAAGAGAATAAGCAGTAGGTAAAACCATTAAGTAGTTAATAATTATCCAAGACTCTGAAGAGGTCTCTTCTTCTTCTTCAGAAGCACTGACACTATTAAACAAATACTACTTATAGAATAACCACTCAAGTTTTGACACATTACCGCCGCTGTTTACAAGGATCAGCAAACAACAGTTTCAATGTTCATTTTGACAAATTCCTCCACTGTTACCAATGGGATTTGTAAGAATAACGCAATCCAACTCGAGATTGAGAATGTTCGCCCTCGGGTGTATAATATTTATCACTTGGCTTCTGGTGATTGTGTGAATTTATTTTTAAGTCTCACGGGCGACGTTTAACATTGAAGAAGTGGTTCGATATTTCATACTCGCCTTAGTTTGTTTGCCTGTCCTAATAAGTTAATATTGGAAATGAGCGAAAGACATCTTGTAAACAGGCTAATGTTGTATATATTTCAATGTCCATTGCTTCATTTGTGTAGAAGAGGTTCATCAAATAGACCGTTAATCTATCTTTAGATGTCAAAAACTTGCAATAACAGCAGCTATGCATGAACATAATATAGTCACTGCTATTGCATGTATTCAAGAAGATAAATATTTACCGATTTTCTGTTTAGTTTCAGATCTTAAAAATATTTTAACACAGGAGTGGAATCTAATTGAAAACAAAGCGGAAATAGATTACATATTTATCAGTCTATCTTAATGGTTCGTATCTAAAGCAATAACTTGGCCATGACATTATCTGTCTATAAAACGTTTAATGCTGATCGAAACGTGCAATACTACGTCAAAGTATCATTATGACCATTAATAGGTCTTAAGGAATATTATATTATTGATTTAGCCATTATATGAAAGTCTTGAAGTCAAAGGCAAGGTCTTTATTAGGTTGAAATGTTACAGGTTCGTCTTCAGTTAACACCAAGCTGTTTACCATACGAAGCTTTTAGAAAAGACAAGCAATGAAAGATATTATTTATTGATAGCACTCTGTACTGCACGTGAACGTGTATCGCTTGTAATTTTTTTCACTCAGTTACTTTCTGTCGGTTAGTGTCTGTCTGTAACTGTATTATAAAAAGCTTTTTTAATCAATAAGTTCAATAAGTATATTATAAAACTTAAAGGAGCAAATTCTCTGACAACTTATTAGGATCATTTCTCCAATTATATTATGGGTGATTTATTGGCATAAATCCTCTGCTTAACTAAAGCAAACTGCGTTCATCAATCATCCATTTCCCCTCAGAGTTCATAGAAAGAAGAGTTCTAATAAGCTAATTTTATTATTTATACTAAGCTGATTATTATGGCTATACCGAATCATTAAGTACGAGGCCTGATTATAACTACAGCTACTACTAACAGCTGATGTTTTTGGAGAACATAATAAGGTTTTCTTTGAGTAAACTTTTTATAAAATTTCTTTAGAAAACGGAAAGGTCAAGAATGAACACTCTGATTTCACATTTTGACCTGAACGCATTATTGTGCTAAGGCCTGCGCGATTATTATCTCATTGGCTATTCTAGTGCTTTTTAGTGAAAATATGTACCAATTTGTGTTATTTACAGTCTACTAGAACCAATTTACTGAATTTATAGGTGTAAGTTAGGCGTACGTGTGAACATACCTTCCCAAGACAATCCTTTTAAACGCATACGTTTGTAAGAGAACATTTCTTCTACAGCCTTGTAACATTTCCAGTTGCTTATCAACAATGTCGCACAAATGTATGATCCTGTTGTCCTATCTGCTCTTTGTTTTTAAATATCTTATTGTTTTATCTTTGTGGTTGCAAATTTTAGTACTATCTTAGATACTTTTGTTTTTGCCAAATACGTATTGAATATTACTATCAAAGTACTCCAGGACTAACAGCTTGATCCAATTCAATTCAATCATTTATCCAGTATTACTGGATATAAGAGACTAAATAACTATCTCGAGGTGACGAGCGCAGCGTGGTGCTAAGTCCTGGGTAGCATTATAATTGTTATGAGGCATGATGCAAATGAGTGCTCGTAACAATTTCATGAAATAAGATTGACATGTATATAATCTTCAGCAATAGTTGACTATCTAACAATTGGGATTATAAATATTTCTTCCGCAAGAAATCACAAGCCAATCAATTGTTGCAGAGATCATTAATCTTCTCTATAACAAATAACGATATGCAGCACTAAGTATGGCGCTTAACGGCGCCTTTGTCACTGAGCATATAAATATGACTTTTATCTTCACTCTTGAATGTTTTTACTGCAAGTAATTGAATTAAGATGGGTTGGTGGTATTCTTAGTCGTCACCTCACGGCATTTAATTCAGTAAATCCCAAAACTAGACGAAATTTCAAATAAGATTTGTTACATAAATGCTAGTGCAAGCGTGGCGATTATGGCAATATACCCCAAACACCAGCACACAACGCAAACCCATACCGGTCGTTGTGGCAACTTTTGGGGAGGCTTCTGTCCAGCAGTGGACGTTATAACGGCTGAAGTGATGCATCAACCAATCCTTTACCAATTATGGGAGTATCATCTCACAACCATTCAATGTTGGCCTCCGTATGCACAAGAAGACCCTTGTATACCTGTGGAAATCGACGAGCAGATATGATACACATACACAACATCCTTTCTTTTTAAATTAGTTTTTTTAGATTTAAGTTGTTATTAGTTTTTTACGTGAACATATAATTTATATTTTTGATTGATATACCCTTTTCAGGACACCTTATCGAGAATTAGCGTCAAAATATATACCTCAGCGACTAACGGCACCATGCAGTCTATAGGCGTAGCACAAACTATGACAAACGCCTTGGGACACTCATTGGCAATAGCATCAGCGTAACACTTCACAATCGGCGCTTGGTATTGGAACCTCTTCTCGAAGGGCATGTCCACGTTCACATACCCGCTCTCTAGCATTAGGACTATATCTGTGTTCTGTGGAAAGGGAGTTGGGTTAGGATAGATTGGAAAGTATTTCGGTTGAGAAGGCCGAAGCAGGATTATTCGGTTGAGAAGGCCGATGCAGGTTTATTAAAAGAGGTTAAATTTAAAGGCTTCAATTCTATGTTTATGATTGATTGACACAATACCAAATTGGACTTTTCGGATGAGACATTTTCAAATTATCCGGGTAGAAAAGCTAACATCTCAGTGTCTAAATATTTGACTTGTATGTTTTATTTGCGTTACGTTAGATTTTGTTATTGTTATCACATGAGCCAAAATACATCCACTGCTAAACAAAGGCCTGCTCCATAAACAACCGCTTAAATGCCGTGTGTCGTCATTTTGGGAGGAATCTGCCAGTACTCACCACGCTTGGCAACCAGGTTGGTGAGCGTAGTATAGCTAGTTCCACAAAAGGAACGCTACTGCCCATCCCTCTGGTCCCTTAATCGTCACTGACGACATCTATGGGAGCAGAGGAATGGTGCTATATTATTTATGCGGTCACCTCACGGACTTTATTATAATTTAATTAAAATAAAATTAAAGGTTAATTAGCCAGAGAATAGATTCGACCGACGGATATAGAAATATGAAATATGGAAGGGAAGAGAGAAGACAAATGGTTCGGCTTCCGGTACTCATCAGTCACCACACCAAACAATACAGTATTACTAGTTATACTAGTATTCACTGAGAGTGCGTTATTTCGCTTGAAGAGCCAGCTCATTTTCAAGCAGTAGGTAATCAATCTAACTAACTACAGCTTGACTCTAACAAGACTTTTATTCTAAAGGGTGGATCATACTATTATAAATAAATAAATATAGCATCCAGCTTTTTATAAAATAAAATGTTTTATAAACTCGAAATGGGTATAGGAGAATACACCACTATTTGAATGACATATATTACATTTTTACTATAGTGCTGTTATTAAATATCCTATTCATTATATGTGTGACATGCGAGAATAACACTTACCAGCTATAACAGTAATAAATGACAGTGTTCGTAATTTTTTACAGCAAGGGTCTTATCCATGGGCATTAATTTGTTACTCATTAAGTAATTTCGGAAAGGAACTTATGCGAAACATACATTTCTAGAAATTATGTCTAATATACACGACTCCAGTACTTTCTATAGAAACTAAAACTTATGACGCGAAACCTGTATATAATCACTCGACTTATCACTAAAGTATAGCTAAAGTATACTGTGGTTTGGGTCTGTCATGTCTGTCACGAGTGGCTGGGCACGCAGTAGACTGCCTAAAGGCGTGTTATGTTTATTATTAGCCTGTCTACAGACTCCCTTTTCTAAATTTAATTAGAATCGTTCAGCCGTTTGCGCGTGATGGAGACTCAAACATAAATTTTCTCATTTATAATAGTAGTAACATTTGTATGAGTTCGCAGTTGTGTAGTAATATTTACAACTAGAAGTGCCTCGCGTTTTAATTTAAAAGAAACCGCATCATATATAAATCAATATTATATACCTAATTAGTATATATATTGGATTTTAAGAAATTTAATTTTATTACGCGGATCCCTAACTCTTTTACTTAAATAAAAGTAGCCTAAGTTTCTCCTTGTAACATAAGCTATCTTGCAGATTAAGTCCCGCAAAAATCGGTCTAGCCGTTTCGGAGATTAGCTGGAACAAACAGACAGACAGACAAAAAGTATTTAATATATATTGTGTATAATAAGAAGAAGATATAGTATAATACAATAACTAGGTCATTAAAAATTCACTCTTTAATTTCGCACAATGTTGAGCTGATTGATTGTTGTTTGATTGTTGATTTTATTGGTTGTTGGGACACGACTAGTCCCGATGTTCAATGGTCTGTGTGCACGTCCCTATTGACCTTTAATCGGGACGCCATGTGTCCCGATATTCGATCATTTAATTGTTGAATTCTAAAAGAATATACCTTAATTTACGCATCAATGGTAAATGTTAATGAATACTTAAAATAATTGTTGAAACCTAGCACTAGTACAAAGATGGGCCAACATAAGTGAAAAGACATGTACCTTTCTTAAAATTATTCTCATCCATAGGTTATTACCGGTTCCAATTACTGCGATATTTTCTTAATCTAATGTGCCTTTTCAATGTAAATGTTAACTTATAAATGGTTAGCTTTTGTTTGCCGTCTCGGTTTGAAAGCGAAAGTCCCGATTTTGTCTTGCCAGACCTGACAACACTAGACATGACCCTACATTGGACAGCCAGTGGAATCTTTGTGTTCGCATCTGCGGTAAAAATCTAATAGTTAGTTAGTCCCTTTGTTTTTTTAGTATCTTTTGTTCGACTTAGAATTTAACCCATTTCAAAATTATCTAAGTATTTCATTGCCCTCTTTAATCTCAGCCCAACAATATTCTACGTGGATTGAAGCAGTTATAATACACGCAGTAGTTTACCTTTCAAAAAAGAAATTGAATAGAAGGTAAGATCGTGCAGAAAATATTTATGTGTTTTGAAGTGAATGTCATTTTAATATTAGGTATAGTTTGGGTTTGGGATTTCTGAACGCATTTTCATACGTTAGAAATACTTTTTGACAAAATGTACGGTAGCAGAATAATAACAGTTTATATTATTTCAAAATTAGATTATAACTGGTTAACAATTATACAATTTAATAATTTAGGACGCGCAAAGCTTGTGTATAAATTGTAAACTTTTACATTGTCTTTTAAATATATAGATTCTTTATTTGACTTTTTTTTTTTTTTTTCTGGTCTTATTCCATTGAGTCTAGGCCCAATAGGATTCTGCCAATGTCAACGTTGTAAGCTAATACACAATATTTGACTTCATTGTTGAAATTAATAGCTTTTTTATCTTGTACCTACAGTTTGAGATAAACTAAATTTTTGTTTTATCATTTTATTTTAGAATAAGTACCTACCTATCATTAAAAGTCCTCTATGAACGCCCCAAACTAAAAAGGTGAGGCCAAAAAATACAAAGTATTACAAAACTCGGATATAATAGAATATAAAAAAAAATACTATACGTTGTATAAAGAATAGGCTAGTATAGTGGGTCGAATGCTATTGATTGGCAAGGTGAGGTCAACGCCGCCCCTTACCAGTCCACTCGCGAATACCACGCATGGGTGGCAAAGAAATCGAAATAAAGCTCTTCAAACATTGATGGTTGTTATTGTTGTTCTAGAGGTTGGTTTTATTTTAATCTATGGATGGATTGTTTTCTGCCATTGTTTGTGTTGATAGTTTAACGTTGACTTTATGTATTTGAGTAAAATCAAATTAATGCCATTACATATCATACCATAAAACATAAAAAATAGAGGTTATGTATATTACACTGTTTTAAAGTAACATTTTTGTTTAAATTCCTTCCTTTTCCTTCCTTATTAAGAAATGTTGCCTCACATCAGTATTTCTCCTGTGTTTTGTGTGCGTTTACGAATTACAAATTTCACGCCCAGTACACCTAGACCCGGTACAACTACCTGCAGATCATACAAATATTTGTTCTGTGCGGGAATCGAACCCGCTACCCGGAGCGCAGCAGTCGACTGCATCAGCCACTGCATATGTACGATAAGCTTGCATCTTCAGACTTCTTTACCAGTGGGACTACGATAATATGCTATAATATGTATTTATATACAAGTTTTGTTTGCTTGAGTCTCGCTTGGGAAACAAGCTATGTAAAGTATTCAATATTCGAATCAATTGTCAGAGATAACCCAGTAAAGAGTCTTTAAATTACATTTTCAGTCTAACTGCTGTACCCGACAAGGTCCATAATCAGTCCTACATTACATTATGGAATGCAATAAAGAATTGAGAACTGAATTCATAACATCTTTGAACTTGGAGAGGAAGCTTAGAATCTAAAAAAGTGGGGATCAGACCTTTTCGACCCAAAATATTAGTGGCGCTATTTGGCAGGATAATTCTTATTACAATTTACGACAAACTTAGTAGGCGCAATGCAGGGTTTCCGACTAACCGCACCTATATGAATACTTGTTCCACTTTGTTATAATCATGTAATTTTGTTATAAAGCGACACAGAGTTCATTTTTGACTTTTAGTCGATTTTTATTAAATTCGATCCTACTTTAGTATCTAACTGACTAAATGTGTAAAAATCTTTCGTCATACGTAATATCTATGTATCCCTCCAATATTTTATGTGTTTCTTCATCAGTTATTAATAAGTATAAGCATCAACATATAGGCCCTATCAGAAGACCAGCGCTGTAGCATAAACTGCTGCAGCATATGCTGAGATAGGGACCTTTTTTGGCCTCGTACAGCACTACTCAGTAAAAGTATATCTTTTATATTATTAATATAACGTTTTCTTGTCATTGTGTACGAGTCCAAAATAAAACTTTTTCTTTCTTTCTTTACTAAACACACATCCCGCTAGCTGTATTTAGGCATATCTATTAAAGTTTTGTCAGCGAGTTTGATATAGAAAGTTAGTTGCAAAACAGGCCAAGTCCTCTCTTAGTTTGACATTAGCGGAGGCCGCCTGCGCCACGCGATATGCTAATGTCATTTGCCTAGATGAGCTAGTTGCCTGCTGAATTATGTTAGACCGTGACGTATTGCACTTTGGAGTGGATAATGGTAAAAGTTTGTGTCAATATTATTTTGAGCCGCGTGGGATTTAAAAAAATTGGTGCCATCCGTGTTTTAAGATCGGGCTATTTTCGTTTTGCTTCTAATTTGAGTGTCTACCTATAACTTATTTTTTATTTATATTTATTATACGGCTATCGTTCAACAATTTCATTGTTTGTGCTCAAATAAAAATAGGCCGTCCCTAACTCTTCTCGGGAGATTTATAAGAGGTGGTGTACATGTTATTATTTTATTTGTTTAAAAAATCTAGATAGTTTGGTTCGAACGGTTAGACTTAATAGAAGCTTACTTCTTGCTTTGAAAACTTGTTAACTATTTTAGAGTGGTATAGGATCATATACCCAATGCGACTACTACCAACCAGAAAGGTTATTTATATATCTATAATAGAACCTTGAAGGCGGCTCGTGCATGAAAGTATTAGTATGACAATCAATGAAAATTGATTGTAATTTTATCACTTATAGAAGCTTATTCTGAGATATCGATAGGAAGTGTCTGTTTCTCACTCACACATGGAAGAAATACAGACATAAATGCTATCGGCATTCAGCTCAGATGTTTTTATAAGTGTAGATGCATTGCCTCTCTAACGAAACGATGGTTACATGAAAGCAAGGTAATTGCCCGGAGTTCATTTAGTCGTGCACCGACCAGTGTCGTGGCTCGATGTGAATCATAAGCGTAATTCAGTAACATAATGATTTGCGAAAAAATAATACCATCCTGTGTTCATAGCCGATGCACGAAGTTTAATGCTATTGTGAGAGAAAAAGACGATTTATTCTATAAATAAATAAAAACATTACATAAATCGACATTGTAACTAAAAATAGTATTTTGTTTTATTTTTTATTACACGGTCTAATGGCGGCCGGCGTGCCGTTTTGTAGTGCAATAATGTTCGTGTATGGCGCGTCTATACGTAAAATGTCATTGGCATTCAGGAGATAATAATCGCAGAATTACCTTTTGTAGATCGTCAAGGGGAAAAGTAAACACAGATGATTATTTTATGAACTACATTTTATGGTCTAATAGTTGATATGATAGTTACACTTCTCCAACACGAAACTGCCGGTTTGCCGTGAATTTGATTTGAACCGAGTTAATTGTTGTGAAAGTGAAATCCTAGTGATTTACTGCGGAACTGTGATTTTATTGTAATTCTGCGATATGAACCCTATCTATACCACCAAATGGAGATAATAACGGCGCTCAGCCATCGCTGACGCCGTCATATGTGTATATTTTCTACTTTAATATTAAAATTTATATTAATATATTCTAGATACTAAATACGCAAAAATACCATAACAACATTGGAATTAATAAAAAACTACTTAGAGCAACAGCAATATGTAGATTTAAATGTAACCTGTAAACACCGCTCTAGCTCATAACAAGCGCAGCTGAACGCTTGTACAAGACAATTTGTGTCGATGTGGTGTAGGTCCTGAACAACCGAGCATAAGTCCCGGTTGCAGCCCTGAGAGTCCTTTGCTTCATATAGACGTAATCTGGAATCGGATAAGGAAACTGGAAAGAACTGGTTTATTTAATCAGATATTTGGATCTGGGATTGGATATTTGGTGATCTTAACACAAAAACGGTTCAAGTTTAAAATATTTAATTTAAATATTTTGGACTAAATTACTACTATTACTAATTTCGGCTGTTAGTCGTGTAGTTATAAAGCCTTTGAAATACTTGCCAAGTACAAGTTTATCATATTCATAAAGAACATATTTGCTCCTTTGCAACTTAGATTCTGACGTTTCATAAATGCCAATATTTAGTTTATTTGAAATAAAAATCTTTGACTTGTCAGTAGAAAAATATCCAAAGATTGCCCTGCGTGATTTTCACAATCAATCGCGGACTTAATTGTGTCGAAAATGCACATTACGTAGGGCGGTGAACATTTTTAAATATATTTGTGTCGCCAATTGTGAACCACGCGAAGCGCGCACCATCAGGGGTCTCGAACAATAGAATAATTGGAGATATTGTTGTAAAATGTAGCCCGTTGCTACGCCATGCCAGCCTCCGTTATTTTGTTTCGATACCAATGAAATAATAAAGTATAGATTTGGCACTGTTAACTATATTTTATTAACTTTCTATAAGTAAGAACTATTCTCTGTATTTTTTCAAAATTTTCGTTTCGGAGATAGCTGATGAATGATATTTGTTGGATGGCCAATTTTCATCTATTTTCTTGAATAACTTTAAAATTATTTATTTAATTCATATGTTACACGATACAGTTTGCAAAACGTATTCTTCAATTTTCTTATTTTCCCCCCAACAGTGACCGGTATATTCAAAATTCATTTATTTACGTTACACGTTCGTCTCGTTTACGTCGGGTTGCAGAGATTCATACGTGTAATCAATTTCAACTTTAATCATATAAATTAAAATAATAAAGGCTGTGACAGACGGAGACAGACACACGAGTGATCCTATAAGGGTTCCGCCGTTTCTTCATCTGCCGTTCGAATCCTAAAAAGAGCATTGCAAGCAATGATTAATAAAGAAATAAAACTATATCAACAATTAACTGGTGCACCGCAGTGTCAGATATTCTGCCGCGAACCAAAAAAGTTTTAAAGTTAAGACATTACTGTGTTTCGGTTTGATGGCAATGTAGCTGGTGAAATTAAAAGGGCAAATAATGTCTCCTGAGAATCCAGAGCGTTGGGGAATTAGGAAAAGGAAACTTGTGCTAATATATAGTAAATGATTTAACTAAAGGAAGGCTATTGAAAGTCTGGCTAGTTAGACACCACCGCAGTTGGATATTCTGCTGGCACTAACATTTGTGTTTTGGTTCGAAGGACACTGAATCTAGCAAAATTACTAGGCATAAGAGACTAAATAATTAATATCTCAGGTGACGAACGCAGTGTGGTGTCACGCAGGACTAGTCCTGGGTAGCTTTGCAATTGTTACAGGCAGACGTGATGTTTACCCCAGGCGTAGGAATAACTCGTCTCGATAATAGGTTGTATCAAAACAAAGTTACGGCTGTTTCTATAGTATCTCTAACATTTTACCTTTATATGAATAAATAAAACGGATTTGATTAGTTTAAATTACTTGTATGAAATTAGGGATCAAAAGACGTTATGTGTGGTGTCCGGATTAAGAATATAGCACTGCTCCATCTCCTCCTGTGGATTTAAACCAGAGGGATAGTAGAGTAGTAGAGGCGTCTCTACTGTGGAAGAGTAGCCATACTGTACTTACCAACCCCAACAATTGTGACGTCATACTAGTTAATTTTGTTAGTGTAAACTGTAGCAAAATTAACTAGTAAGACGTCACAATTGTTGAAATCTATGGGGAGGTCTTTGTTCAGCAGTTGACGTCCTTTGAAATGATGATGATGAGGGATCTATAATTAGCGATTTAATACTGCAACTCGCATCTGCATATTTTATATAGTACTATAACTACTCTTCGGCTTAGTGACTCCAGGACACCTTGTATGTGTCGGCTCTTCGATCGGGCAAGATCTCTCTCTGCCAGCAATAGTGTCGGCTATGTTAGCAGAACACGAAAACTGGAAGGCAGTGGTCTCCTTCTGTGAGAGCGTCATGCTTCAGAAGGAGATCGCATAGCGGGATCGGGTGAGGGCTGACACCGATCGAAGAAGGAGGAGACGCCGCCGAGGTAACAACCGCCCTGGCGCCTAATTCCCACACGCCCGAAACACTCTGCCGCTGCTGTGAGGCGGGGGACCTCTGGGTTCGCGGGTGCGTCCCCCCGGTAGGGGGGGGGTTACCACTTTACAGTTACCTTCTCCGAGATGTGCCTATAGGCGTAGCACCAGTGGGCGGCTCTAGTGTCATCATACAAGGACCTGGAGCCGAGGTTAGGTGCCGAAGATGACCGCTCCAGTGGTTTTAGCCGGTAGGAGTCGAGAGCCCTTCGCCCTTCCCCGGGGTGAAGGAAGTTCATAAAGAATTTCCACTGGGCACCAATAAAAAAGAAGAAAGGACACCTTGCATACAAACAATTTGTCTATAAAAAAAATTATGACACCAAAATGTTATCGTCGCTGTGTGTTGTACTTGGCAGAAATTGATACCAATTAATATAACAGAAGTATCTAATTCCCATTAAAACAGTAAACCATTGAAAGAACAAAGAAATAAATAATTTGATTCCCAAGAAAAATACTATTTTACGATACAGCTTCAAATTTCTCATCAGTAATGCGAAACGGTTTATATATTGCCCGGTATTATTTTTAGAAATATGATTGAACGAGAGATCTATCGGTTACGAAATCTCGATATATATGTGTGACTTAGGGTACCATGTCACTCATCCAAGTTCTTCTCTCAACACTTAATAAAAAATCCAGAATTGACCACGTCTCGATAGAGTCAAATGCCTTCTCATAGTCCACAAATGACGGCCGATTGTACTCTTCGGTTTTCTCTCTATCCTCCTCGAAACCCGGCCTGATCGGGGGGGTGAAATTCGTCAAGTTTCTGCCCAAGTCGATTTGTGATGGCCCTTTTAAATAACTTATAGATGTGGCTTAGAAGCGAAATGGGTGGATAATTCCTCAAAAGGGTCTTATGACCCTTTTTTAAGAAGAGGACGACCATTATATTATAGAGTTTAAGCTTTTTTGGAGTTTCTTCAGCACATGTATGCCCCCTGATTTCAGAAGCTTAGTTTTAACTCCGTCCTCTCCCGGGGCTGTATAATTAAGAGTAGGTGGCACCCTATATTCCACGAAATAATTTATTTTTAAAACAAAGTTTCTTCTAGAAGCCGTTCAGCCGTTTGAAGTGTGACAGAGCCTCAAACATTCAAGCATACAATCTTTCACATTTACAATAAGCAGTAAGATGTGTATTTAGGGGGGTCTGCAATGTCTTCGCCAAGTTCGTAAGTTTGGGTATTTTATTTTCCCCTTTTCTGTTATCTTTGAATGAGTTGTGGACACAAATACATAAATATTTATATAATCTTGGCTGAGGACTTTACCTAATAATACACACACTAGTCACTACATGCTTTCATCCAAATAAATCAATAACAATATAGACTTTTACGGTCACAATAATCATAAATCAAAACAATTTCAGACTGAAATGAAAGTATGAACTCTGTTTTATAGCAATAAAAATCTTGTTATAAAGATTGCGATCCACGGTAGTCACGGCCGCCTCGTAAAATCTTGACTCTGTTTATAACGTTGGTTGAATGATCCATAATTCTACATAATGGCATGTCCGAGGCCCTACTAAAACTTTGATGTGTACTTTCTGAATGGCTCGCACATTCCTAGTTGGCATGGCGAGAATTCATGATGACGATGAGGTACATCACCATCTTATCAGCCAAAGGACTTCCACTGCTGAATAAATACCTCTCCATAAATTTCCACAATTGTCCTCATTTTAGAATTTGCCAGTACTCATCACGCTAGTGTTGGTGAGCGCAGTGGGGTAACTGTTCCACAGAAGCAACGCTGCTCACGCTGCCCATCCCTCTGGTTTATTCTCTTAGTCACCTTTTACGTCATCCACTGTATGAGTTGCAGTGGTGCTATATTTTTTATCCGGACAACACACAGAAGAAGTACGCCTTGAGGTCTACAATGAAACTGAGTATCGACGTGTTTATTGGTGTTGTTTGAGGATATGGCAGATTATGGTCAGTGTTCAATAAAAAAAATACGGGATGAATATGTAGTCTGCTTTGTCGTTTACATTTCATATTTTTATGTTGAAAGGGAACGAAAACATAACTTGCCAACACGCACTTAAATTATTAATGATGAAAAAGCAATTGTCACCAAGCAAGGTGATATATATACTCGTTTTTTCTCTGTATGAGAAGAGGCTTTTGCGCGGTAGTGGGACAGTTACAGGCTGATATTATATTATTTGTGTCTGTCATCGATTCTGTGTAGGTCACGGAAAATAACTACCTCCTCCTCCGGTCCGAATGAAAATATACGACGATCACCAATGCGCCTGCCAAGCGATTATAGCAATCTCCCTATGGCCCATATGGATCATAGGGAGGCCCATGTTCAGCAGGGGATTTAACGAGCTGATGTGTGTTACCAATTTATTACATTACATATGGTATATCCATGGTTACATCAGACGCCATGGCAAAATTACGTTTCGGTAATAAAATGATAGTGTCCAGACATCAAGGGACAGCTCCCACAGGACCAGATTCATGAGCCGCGCCGTACGGTACGCTGTTCCTCAGTTTACGAGCCAAGCGCTATTAAATTCTATGAGAACAGAAATAACCAAGAGACGTTTTGTCTAAATTAAACTGTAGAAAACAATGGTGGTGCATAATTTTGTAGTGTCCATCTGGCTTTTAAAGTATAATAATTGTTTTATTATTCATACTGACACGGATTTTGTTTGACGTGTTGAATATTCTTAATGGCATACATATGTTATAATTGTTTGGATTTTTTGTAATCATACTAATATTATAAATGTAAGTTTGTTTGTTACGCATTCACGCGAAAACTACTAAACCGATCAACATGAAACTTTGTACACATATTGTTAGAGGTATTAGAAGTAACATAGGATACTTTTTATTGAAAAAAAAATATCATTTTTACGAAAGAACAATGCGAGCGAAGCCGCGGGTAAAAGCTAGTAATAATATATGTCTAGATAGAATAAAATGTCACTACAGTTATTTTTCGATTACAAGTTGTAGTATCCACCTGACTACTTCTAAAGTATAATTTTTTTATTATTTATACTGACGTGATTTTGTTTGCCGTGTTGAATATTTTTAATGGCTTACATATGCTATATACGTTTGGCTTTTTAGTAATAATAATGTCTAGATAGAATATAATGTCACTAGAATTATTTTTCGATTAGAAGTTGAAGTATCCATCTGACTACTTTTAAAGTATAATTGTTTTATTATTCATACTGACGCGGACTTTGAAAGTGTTGAATATTTTAAATGGCTTACACATGTTTTATGTGCTTTTTAGCAGTAATAATAATATCTGTTTACATAGAATGAAATGTCACTAGAATTATTTTTCAATTACAAGGAAAACGTTGAATTAACGGGGAACGCGAGATATCATTTAAACTTTTACTTTAATGTACAACCACTGTGATCACGTTTGAGTGATATTTTCGAAGCATTTTATTAATTTATAAATAAATTATTGTTAAGATCAAACATTCGTCGTCTCCTGATTCAAGCGTCATCGGTAAGACATCATCATCCTCATATCAGCTAAATGACGTCCACCGCTGGACAAAGGCCTCCCCTATAGATTTCCACAATCACCGGTTATATGAAGTAAGGTTCACTAACTTCATAACCTATCACCAATAACGTTGCAATGTCAACCACTATCACCAGATTTCTCCATTAACCACACGTGATTCGAAAATCATCAACATCTCAACATTAATGCCAGAACTCGGTTCAGATATTGGGTGAGTGATAAAAAACCGACCGGGCCGTTGGGTATACCGGTCGTGTTGTGATATCGGCGAGACGAATGGTCCCTCTGGGCCAGCGATTTCATGAGCCGTGAAGGCACGAAATAGCTACTACGAACAAAAGACCAACTTTGTACAACGCGTGAGATTATTTTACTACTTTTATGAATTTGTAAGTTTGTGTATTCCAAAATGTTTGAGCGCTCCATCACGCTGACAAATTTTACTAAAATTTGGCATAGAGATAGACTCTGTCATGGAATAAGATATAATACAATTTATTTGAATTTTAAACACAAAACTATATTAATGTTTACCTATACCCTGCGAAGTAGGCGTGCAAGGGTTAGTGGTATAAATACCAAGGAAAAGACGGCTTGCCGCAGTCCACAACTCACATAGGGTTCTACAAAATGGTGGTTTTACAATTGTCACGTTGCCATCGGATAAGTGTGTTGATAAATGCAAAGCTTCAGCGGCATGCAGCTACCTGTTACTTGGTTCATTGGCATTGTCAGTAGGGATAAGTACTCGTCAGAGCAGATAGCAGGATAGAATCTAACTTTTTATTCTTTGCAACCGTTAAATGGACGCTTGCCGAATCGTTGATATTACAAATCGATTTGCGATATTTCTATCACGCCAAATGTGGTTATGAGATGGTTTTCGCGAGTTGAACTTCTGCACTTATTTATTTAATAGCACATGTTTTGAGTAGTGACGTCGTGGGTGGCTGGTCAGAGCGGTCATTAACTATTTTGTATCTGTGATGCACGGCCGAAGGTATTTGGCTAGTGCTTTAAGTAGATTAATTTTGTCTATGATAACGCCGTTTTGATCGACTGATCTACTTTCGTCTTACGATTTTCTTTTCAAATAAAAACTTGAAGAATTTTCATCTCAGCTAATGGCGCCCCCTAGTAAGTAAGACTCGGGCCTCGGTTTAGAGCGTTGTTGAGGAGCATTTGAATTGCGCAGGGACTGTATGTACTTATGTAATTATATAGAGTTGCCGTTTATAATAATAAGCGTGGTAAGTATGCCTGATTTGATTTCTATTGTAATGTCTGTTGTGAAATTAAGGTGGAAGAACCAAGAAGGCAAGAAAAATAAAGTAATGCGGGATGCACATCGAATAGTGGGCCGGGGTGAGACCTTTGCCCAGTCGTGGGTATCATAAGAGCTGAAAATAACAACAGTGCACCTTTAGGTTTCCGAACATCCGAAGGAAAAAACGGCCCAACCCATATAGGATCACTCGTGTGTCTGTCTGTCCGTCTGCCACAGCCAGTTTGCTCCGAATCTACTAAACTGGATAATATATGCGACAGACGATGCACACAGATATATAATGGAGAGAGTACAGAATAAGTTTGTTAGATACGTATACTCGCGGCTGTATGGTGTTTATCCTTTGTATCCATTATTATACCCAACTTTATTTATTTTGGGCATGGTTGGATATAACGAACTGAGGGTCAGGAGGGATCTCGCACTCATTTTGTACATGTTCAAAATATTTAGAGGGAAGGTGTATAATGCCGACATCCTGGGGCAGATAGGTTTGTGTGTTCCGGACGGGTACGTGTGGCGACGACGACAGCCACGGCTGCTGGTGGAGCCGCGTGGCCGAACCAACCTCTTAAGTGAGGCGCCGCTGACGCGAGCACTCCGCACTCTCAACCTCATAGCTAGTGAGACTGACGTATTCCATTGTACTCTGAGTGATTTCACAAAGGTAGCACTGTTTATTATTTGTTACAAGATTAATTAAGAAGTAAAGTAAATTTGTTACAAGATTAATTAACAAGTATTATATATATTATTAGTAGATGAAATATTGAATGCTACACTATCGCATTAGGTATATTTTTTAAACCTGTAATGATAGTAGTAAGTTTGAGGAATAAATAAATAAATAAATAATGAATATTTATAACTAAATTACGTATACTAACTTAAAAAAAAAATTGCGCGCACGGAGGCATATGTGATTTGGCATAGTTAAAGGTCTACGTTGTAAAAAGTTAAGTCAGAAATTTAAAACAAACTTAAAAATATATAAGGTTAAATTCGACCACTCTCCGACCACTAGTAAATAGAAATGTTGCCGGCTGTTCTCCATGGGACGTACTTTTCTAAAACGTGCGTGCACCTTTGTTGACGAGGGTTTTCTGTCACAGTAGGTTAAGATGCAGCTGGGGTGGCCGTTGGGTCATCCCAATACCGCCAACATGACTGTATACACGGCTTGTCAAGACGTAATTAATCAAATAGACCATACACCAATGTGCTTCTTATAGTATGTCCACCGTATGAGCGTTCGTTATCACCAGAAAAGGTAACGGCTGAGAACCGACCCCTGGTGTAAGACTGTAGCCAAATTGAAGCTGACAGTAGTGCCCACTGTGGAGTATACTTGCGACTTGGACTTGGACTATAACTACATCGACTGTACGTCGTTCGGATTAATTTAACATACTTTTAGGGCACACCTTTCTCCTTAAGGTCCCAAAACCTCACGGGGTACCCGGTCGTATTCCTTCTCGCAGTCAACGAAAACCATGTTCAAGTTGTGTGCAAGTATTTTGCACTCTATAAAACTCTTGTACAAGTGAGGCTTCAAGTTAATTTGAACACAAACATTACAATTGCAAGGCGATACGAAAATAGAGCGACATTAACATAGTTACCGAGAAATGGCCTGAAAACTTAATTAGGCAAACCTTGAATTACACGTTAACTAAATAACACTGGGAAGGCTGGAAAACTATTTGTGGGCAACGTCCAATTAGGTTAAATAAAATAGAGAAGCAATACGGTACGTAGTATTTTGCCTGTGGACCTGTTTGTTCATAAAAATAAATTTGGGAAAAATAGAAAGATTTTTTTTTTAATATCTTAGCGTCTGTGGATGATTATCGTTACGCTTATCTTCATTACATTGTAAGGTCCGTATTACAGAACGAAACTCAAGCTTTGGTCTCAGTTTAAAAACTAGTTTTGAGTTGAGCATTAATTTTAATATGTCCCTCAACCATAGATTTATTAAACGTAATTCAACTGAGTCCTGGCTTTATTCTTAATCGTCACACAGTTATAGGTCGGTACTTGAGCAGAGATTTGAACTGTGATCAGGTGAGTGTGGTCCGGATGTGCACAGTTTTTAATGTATGTTGTTTCTTACGCATTGATTTTTGGTTATACAAAGGCTGCACTAAAAGTATCGGGAATGGAATATTTCCACTGTTCCTGTCATATTAAAATCTTTTTAATTGAAAACTCCTTGGTTTTACAAATCGAATACCATTTATTTATTTAAAAAAAGATTCACGATCTTGTCACAAGGTTTTGTCAAACTTGTTTAGTCGTTGAGAAAATGGAATTGACTCGAGAAAATTCAAGAGCGATGATTTATTATGACTTTCGAAGTGGTTTAACACAAAAACAGTGTGTTGACCGGATGATTTCTGCATTTGGTGATGAAGCCCCATCCAAAACCACAATTTATCGCTGGTTTGCTGAATTTCAACGTGGACGTGTCAAGCTCAGTGATGATCCTCGTCAAGGTCGTCCAAAAACTGCAGTCACCCAACAAAACGTTGATGCTGTGCGTAAGCTGATTGAGGAAGATCGACATGTGACATACCGCGAAATTCAGGCAACTTTAGACATTGGCATGAGTCAAATACAAATAATCTTGCATGAACAATTAGGTGTAAAAAAGTTGTTTTCCCGATGGATACCGCATTTGCTATGTGAAGAGCAAAAAGCGGCTCGCGTTACTTGGTGCGTCAGAACTCTCGAAAGATTCCACGCAGGATCCTCAAATGCTGTATACAACATCGTATCAGGTGACGAATCCTGGATATATGCGTACGAACCCGAAACAAAAAACCAGTCACGAGTATGGGTGTTCGAAAATGAGTTAAAGCCAACAAAAATTGTTCGTTCACGGAGTGTTGCAAAAAAAATGGTGGCCACGTTTGTCTCCAAAACCGGCCATGTTACGACTATTCCTCTTGAGGGACAAAGAATGGTTAATGCAAAATGGTATGCTAGCATTTGTTTGCCACAGGTCGTTTCTGAACTCCGTAGAGAGAACTGCAACCGCCACATCATCCTCCATCACGACAATGCGAGTTCTCACACCGCGCACAGAACAAAAGAGTTTTTAGAGCAATTAAACATAGAATTATTAGACCATCCGCCGTACAGCCCCGACCTAAGCCCTAATGATTTCTATACTTTCCCTAAAATAAAGAATAAATTGCGTGGACAGAGATTTTCATCACCTAAAGAAGCTGTGGACGCCTACAAAACGGCCATTTTGGAGACCCCAACTTCCGAATGGAATGGTTGCTTCAATGATTGGTTCCATCGTATGGAAAAATGTGTCAAATTTCGCGGAGAATACTTCGAAAAGCAATAAATACATTTTTAAATAGTAATGTTGTGTCACTTCCTTGATTCCCGAAATTTTCAGTGCCGCCCTCGTACAAATATTGGTTGAATAGAAGCTAAGATGTTTATGAGTGTCTCTGCAATGATATTATATATTAATGTATCTGTAAAATGTCATTGAATGGATGTATTATATTTATCATAAAATGGATATTTTTGGAGATGTTGACTATTAAAATGATTTATTTAACGATTATTTGAAAAGAAGTTTAGTCTTTAGTGTTCCTCTCAGATGTATATGAGATGTACAGGACTCATATAATTGTATTTTTTTTAATGAGGTACTTTCATGTTTGCATTCATCTCGTTAAAGTATATAAAAATATTTTTCGTAGGTACCTACTATGTAAAATAACTCTTAAAAATGAACCTTGTATGTAATAAAGAGGAACTACTTTGTGAATATTTATATTTCTTAATTAATAGGGTTTTTGAGGTATTTCAATATTTCTTATTCTGAGCAGATCGGTACAAAGTTGGTACTGGAAATAAATCGTTATCAAAAACAGCCTGATGCATGGACAATGAGTTATATGTGCTTGAGACGTAATTTGAAACTCGTCTCAGCTGAGTTTAGATTGATTACCGTTCTAGAATATGACCGATACTCAAGTACAGTCTCATATTTAAACAGTGATCAGGTGATTAACGATCAAACTGGACTTGAGGGTCATTCTGTAATACGGACCTAAGACTTCTTTCTAGTTAAACGCTGAGTGAGAACACGCCATGTTTATAACAATCTGTGATTATATAGCCATGCATACTAGCCAGCCAGGTAATCGATACTAAAGGGAGTGAAGTTATCCCCTCGGAGGTGTGCCTAAAGGTGAAGCCAATGGGTCGCTTCAGCACTTTCTTTCAACCGGTATAAAAATATCCAGTAAATTGATTTAAACCTAAGTGTTATTTTGTACTGTCTAAACCTTAATATTATAATGATATATAAAAGCAAACAGGAAAAGTACAATGGATTTGAGATTTGTGTGTGTGTGTGTGTGTGTGTGTGTGTGTGAGTGTGTGTGCGCGCGTGAGTGGTTGTGTATGTGTGTGCGCGTGTGTGTGCGTGTGCGTGCGTGCGCGTGTGTATGGGTGGCTGTGTGTGCACCACCAGTTCCGGTGAGCGCAGAATTGCTGTTCTACAAAAGTGATGCTGCTGTCCAACCCTCTGGTTGAGAGTCCCTTAGTCACCCTTTACGACATCTACGGGAGCAGATGAAATGGTGCTATATTCTTAATCCGCCACCAAACGGATCTCACTATGGTTCTCCATAATTTGAATCTGCGTCCACGTAAATAAGCAAACTCACTTTTTAATGCAGGAGCATTGCTTCAGCAGCAGAGCCACATAATGTCCTATGGCGGTGTCTGCGCCAAGCACTGATACCTGGACGCCAGGCCGAGGCGCCGGCATTGGAGGCAGTTTCTTTTTCGGTGGTGGCAACGCTTTCGGTTCCGCACCTTCCTTCTTATTGCACACTTTATCTTTACACTCGATACGCCGAAATGGTGCTGGTTTTGTCAAAGAAAAGGGTAAGTTTCTGACAAAAAAGATTAATCATCATCATTTCAGCCGCAAAACGTACAGGCGTCTGCGGGCCAGAAGCCTCCCACAAAGATTGCCACAACAACCGGTATGGTTTTGTATTGTGGGCCTATTGCGGGGTTTTGCTATATAATCGCCACTCTTGGCAGACGGGTTGGCGGTCGCAGTTGAATTATAAATGTACTCAAAGGACGCTGCTGCCCATCCTCCGGCTAATCCCATACTCGCTTTTCATGACACCCACGGGATAAGATAGGGTGGTGGTATTCTTAGCCGCCACCACACGGCCAAGGAACGATTAGAAAGGGGGATATTTGAAATATTTAATATATATCATGATATAAATATCACGCCTGTATTTCCAAAAAAGGACAGGCAGTGGTGTACCTTACCACTGCGGAGACTACCTCTAAGGTCACGGCGCAAACCACATTGCAGAACTAAGCTCGGGCGACGCAGTGTGGAGACATCGTGGCGGTGGTACAAGTCGGTGAGTTCTAGGTCCGAGCCGTCAGTTCATGATTCGAGGGTGAGCGTGGCTGAAATGCCGTGATCCTTTTATGCGAAAAGGTGATGCACGAAAAGGTGATGCACGCAAAGGAGGCGGCGGATCTCTCTCCTTCCGCTGATTTCCGGCCTCCACGACTTGCAGCCTGCGGGACTTTGGGAAGTTCATCGCCTGATCAGAGACAGGCTTGCGAGCGCGTCTGATGCGTGCGCCTCTCTAGGGCATTGTGTGGCTGGTGAGACCACACAGGGGAATAGGGTCCGCCAAAATTAGGGTCGGTACCAGACTTGCTGGGGGTTTGGTATATGAGCGACAAAATACCGTGCCCCAGCGTCGAAGGATCAGACCGTGGTGGTGTTAGATGATAGGAGATACTCCACCACCTTCCTAAGGACAGAGAACTTCCACGACGATTTCCCCAATGAAAAGTGATGTACAGCTGTTAACCCAGAATTTTGCTGCTGATGATATCAAGTCTCATGTAGTAAAGGCAATTCATATTTGATTAAATAAACATATGTATCTGTAATACAAGACGTACTTCCAAAATTCGTTCCGCCTTCAATCACCTTCAGTTTGATTTTGTGTAGAATCCCTTCCTTCTTCTTTCTCCTCACACAAGGTTGAGGATAATGTGGATCTGCTTGAGGAGGGATGTCTGCAAAAGCTTTACTACATTCTTCACCCGTTGCCTTTTTCGCATAATTTCGGAGCAACATCCACTCCGTCCTTTGATTTATAGATTTCGAGGCATCAAATAGATTTGACCAGAAACCTCGGGTCCTAGACAGCATTTTATTGGAGTACTAGTTTTTTTATAATTTTTTAAAATTATTAACCATGTGGGTGCTTCTTGTTGCTGTTGTGAAAATAGATATTTAAATACTTGACGTTTCTGTTCGCATTATATTCTTTTGTTCAGAAAGCTGACAGATTTCCCGTTTAGAATTAATAAGGAAAAGAGGTTGCATACAGTGTTTTGTTGTGAATAAAAATCTTCTAGCCACATGGCCAAGCTAATAATGTTAGAAAAAACTTACTATGGAGCGTTTTCATACTAATGGAGTAAATTGCCATCAAATGCTTTGACCATTATTCTTATTATATCATTACCCCTCTGGGGTATCATGGGATAAGGTAATCCTGGAGGGCAGATTAAAGTAGCTGCTTGATTTCTTCATACCTTATGATAATAAAAAACTATATCATAAGAAAAAAAAAAGTATATTAAGTAGCTTACAGAACGCAGGGCAGTTTGTGGCGAGCTGAATGTGAGTGGCTACACTGCGTACCCGAATGCTCCAGAGAGTCGGTCAGGGTCGTCTCCGCTTGCCTTTATTGGTCGGTTGGAGTGGAACCCCATGAGTGCCCGCAGGATTTTCAACTCTGGCTTGCCTTAGTTGGCCGATCAGAGGGGGGCCGCCAGAGCTATATGCTTGGGGGTGGAAGTGTCTAATAGCGTAATAACGGGGAAACCCGCTCCGAGTCTTCGAGACGCGCGATGGTGAAACCGGTGCCGCACTTCTCGACGCCCCTAGCTGCTCACACCGGTGTTGCTCCTTGTCGCTTGTAGTGGTGGCCATTTAGGGGGCCCATCTTGTGAGTAGCGAGTCACCGTCTGCCACAGAATTTCACGATCAAAGTTGAAAGGCAGACGCCGTTGTTCCCGTATTTATTAGTCTTTTTATTCCATGTAACACCCATTGCAATAGACCTTATCGTTATAGTTTCCATCTCATACAATAGCCTTACACCACCGGGGACAATCCATGACTTCATTTTATAGTGCAGCTATGGAGAGTCCCCGGTTGGTGTCCCATTACATTTTAGATTAAAATTCTCTAAAGGGCCTCTGCGTGTTGGACCCATGTCCCCGCGTAAGCCTGTCAAAAGACCGGGTTCCCCCTTACAGGGGATATAAACCCGTGAAAAGAGAGACCATTATTCTTATTATTAACATCATCAGATATGAAGGACGTCCACTGCTTAGCAAAAGTCTCCTCGAGAGATTTCCACAACGACCGGTTAAATGCCACCCGTATCCAACAACTCCCAGCGTCCATAACCAGGTCGTCTGTCGATCTCATTGGAGACCATCGCGCGCTGAATTTTCAGTTGAGCGGTTTTCGCTTGAGAACCTTATGGCCTCAACGGCCATCAGCTCTACGAGGAATGTGTTCCGCCCGTTGCCACTTCAACTCACCTATCCTTTCGTCTATGTTGGCAACTTTAGTTCTTCTACGGATTTCCTCATTTCAGTTGTTGTATTATGGTCGCTTTATTTTGAAAATGCGACTAGTTCTGCAATTACCTCCGACTTCGGTCAAAATTACATTGCAAATCTAAATAAAAGTATAAAGCCACTTCTGACACCAGATCAATCTATAACTTCATGCATTATAGCAAAGGCATCACAGTCCATTCACAACTCGTTAATTTAAAACCATATCAACAAGTATAAAGTGTCTAACATATGTATAGTCCAGTTTGTTGTAAGGGAAAGCGGGTGTCAATGATCTGCCTTGACACTGCAGTATTTATAGTCTACTCTCGGCTGCTATTGGCCTATTTCCTCACTAGCGTTTCTAAAATAGTCTCATTCAATCAGTGCCTTGTTTATATTTGCTTTATTTTGATCGAGATGTGTTTTTTGATGCAAAACTTCTTTGGGCAGGCTGAGAGTAAAATTTCATGGTTAAATTAAGTACAACGGTTTATATGCATCATGCTTGTGAAGAGTGCCGTCTGTTAGGACTGGTCAGCCAAATCCTGCTATGACAATTTAATCAAAACTTTAAAGTAGCTTGTTTAGTAGACTTTTTAAGAAGTTTAGACTCTTTTTTCCTACATTGTTTTCACATAACCCTGATTGTATAACAATGTGCTGATCAAATATTGTAACATATGACATGATTTAAGAAGAGTAACCACGGGGTTTCTTTCCCGTTCTTCTCCATAGGTAATCTACATATCTTGGAACGCGGAAACTAAAATCTCGACTATTGAGAAGTGCCTATATATGGTTTACATGAATAAAAATAGTTTGTATGTTTATCTTTGTGTGTGTGGACGTATGCGCGGGCATTTATGGTGTGGGCACATACGCGGGTATAAGCGATTGTTTCCATGCTAAATAGTTGGTATCCTGAAACAAGATGTTTAATTTCTGTCACGTGTACTGTGTTGCAAGCGATGTAATTTGTTGCAAAAGTAAAAAATATTGTCCAAGGCATTACGTATATTTCTACATACGTTGACTAACTGTACCTATTTTCGGGTATTGGTGATTTTTCTTATTGAACACTTGATGGTTTAGTGTTACAATTACCATTCTATAAGAGGCCTCTATCCAGCAATCGAAGAGAGATAGATTGTGAACTTTAATTTCGAACCATTAAAGACCAAGTTGATAATGTAAAAGACCGAGAAAATAAAGATTGTTGTAATAGAATACGGATCTCAGTCTGGTAAACAAGGAAGAAAAAGCGCTAGATTAAAGATCTACGAATCCAATTAAATTCAGTGCTGTTACTTTGATTAGTATAACACAAATAGAATTGTCTGATTTTGTTCAGTTTAAGTTTGAAATAGCCTAAGTACCTTATTTTGCAAGAATTTTCATTAATACTGTGTTGGATTAACCTCGTAATGAACCGAGCACCAAAGAGATGACTTCCATTCTATATTGCAAATTAGAAAGTTGTTACACATTATTAAAACAGCTTACTAAGACCAAGTTTTGTTGGCGTAATCGAGAAACCAATTACAGAATTTTGCTGAGCACACAGCCCTGACCTCGCCCGTATAATCTGATAACATTGAAATATATACTGCATTCTCAACTGTTTCCTGCTAATTAGAATATTCCTGTTCTAGATACCGGTTGCAGGAAGATAGAACAAAAAATAAGGCATTTGATGCCTTAATTTAGAACATCGCTTTTGAGTTCATATCTTTAGAACTCATACGAGGCATGCCTTTTAAGTTTTGTCGTTTGAAGAAAAAAACACAACTAGAACCTCATAGTACTTTTTATTGTTTTTCAAAGTATTCACCACGTAGCATACTATACTTTTCCATTCGCTCAAAACAGTTATTATAACATTTATTCTACTCTAAAGTGGGGGTGTTCAAAATGGCTGACTTGAAAGCGTCGACTGCTTCTTCACCGGACTAGAAACTTTGACCACGAAGACTTTTCTTAATTTTTGGAAATGTGAAGAAATCGATAGGGCTTAGGTCAGGACTGTATGTAGGATGGTCAAGAATTTCTACATTTCGTGCTTCAAATACTCGTCAGCTCTCTCCGACTTGCTGCCTTACTCGGCGCACCACCATAATGGTGTAAACGTTTTTAGTATTCCGGAGAACTACCATAAGTAACGACGACCTGTAAACACAAAGTAAATCGCCTAATTGTATTTGATTCGGGAATTTTTCGTCGGTGATCAGTCATGGCCTCTGACCCAAGAAATCGCGTGACGAACGTCGAAGTTAGTGGTCACCGAACTATGTTCGTGATGTTAAGGTTTGATGAGAAGGTTTGAGTAACCAACTGACCGTCTGTATCATAGACATATAAATCAGGTCTCTTCGAGGGTCTTGACCTTTTGAAAGAATATTTGTACAGGATTTGAGTAAGTGTACTTGTTTGTTTGTAGAAACGCGTTAGTATAGTCGAGCTGTTGCTGATAGGCGATTCGGCATTTTATATTTCTTCTGTAATAAAATATTTTATGTCTATCTGATGTTAATAGTTTTAGTACTATTCTCTAAGTATCAATATACTAGCTGGTGCACGCGGCTTCGCTCGTGTGGATATAGGTAAATGCAATTTTTGTGTAAATCTAACTTCAAAACTGACGGATATTGATACAAATCGTTACCCCCTTAAAGGTAGAATTTACAAAAACACTGTAACACGTGTTTATTTCTTTATTTTCAACCATCTTTTCATCTTCTCATCTTTTCTTCATCTTTTTATCTTACCCTCTTAAAGGTAGATTTTTCTTAAAATGCTCAAGTACGTTTTTCCTTATTTTTCACTGAGCAGGTTTATACCATATTTTTCAGATGAAAAATATGGTATAATCTCCCTTATTTTTAAGTAAGATAAGATATCTTACTTCAAAATAAGGGAGATTCCATACAAACTTTCACACCCTATTTTACCCCCTTAAGGGTAGAATACAAAAACACTGAAACATGTGTATCTTCATTTTGAATCAAAACGCCGAATTCCAATTTGCATAGATCTAGCTTATAAAATGACGGATACAACACTTTAACCCCTATTTTACCACCTTAGGGGTGGAATTTCTAAAACTCCTTAGTGTATGCCTACGTTATAAAATATTCCATGATATATTCCACACAGGAGTGGTTTGACAATAATAATAGAAAATTTTATAATGATAATATATATCCATAAATGACTTATTAACTTGACATATTTTATTATTTATTTATTATACTCTTTATTGTACACCAATCGTTAAAGGTAATAAAAACAGTAGTGCTTATAAGTATATTTTAGAGTACAATGGGCGGCCTTATCGCACTCGGCGATTTCTTCCAGGCAACCTTAGGATGGAGAAATACTTAACTGGATAATATATGCGGCAGTTGATGGTGCACACAGATACATAATGAAATAACTAAATTACGTATACTATACTAAATATATAAATAATGGAAGATGAATGGAATAATTAAATATATGAATCAATATGGATATATAAATAGACAAACATTTATATATACACATATACAAATACTTTTTCATTTATTCGACAAAATATCGAAAAGCAGTTCCTTCAAATGTAATACTTAGTAAATTCTAAGCAAAAATAATCACAGTGACAAGTAATGTTCCCTCACTAGTCTTTTGAACACTGATATTGACTGAGCTCATATGATATTGACATATGCATATATGTAGGATGATGGTAATTCAACATTGACATTTTTATAGGCTACTTAAAAAATACCATGACTTATTGTGTTTGTATGCTCCTAATTTTTTCCTTTAATGTTTTATAATTTCACATGCCGTTTGAGTTTACGTTGCCGGTGAAATATACTTAGAACTATTTGTACTAATACGCCTAAACATCCATCGTACTCTTTATCTTCTTCTTCTCTTAGATTATGGCTTCTGTAGAGTATCTTCCACAATTTCGCCAATGTCCAGTATAAGGCAACGTTGTATGGTGTTAAGATTAATTAATCTTTACATATCCATAAAATATTTTACAAAAATGAAAATATTCTAAAAGATATGTTGGCAACTTCGTATGGTTCAATTGTTTTTTTGTATTGTCCTCTATTTATTGTGAATGAAGAAATTTTAATTTGAATCTGAAAGGCACCAACTGCCAAAATTTTAGTCTATGCGTTGATGAAGCAGTCAGCCAGGACAAGTAATAACTATAAATGTATGGATTTATCATTTCCTTATAAGAAGTATGTCCCACAATGAATACACCACTTCTGTCCACGCATGGACGACCAAGGATTGATATCGAGAGGATAAGCAGCAGCATCATCCTGCGTGCTAATAACAACATATTACGATCACCAATCCGCCTGCCAGTCATGGTTATTATGGCAATATCCCCTATGACATGCTTATTGTATTGATCATTGAAAAGCCCATGTTCATCAGTAGATGTTTATGAGTTGATGATGATGAGGTCGATTGGAGGAAGCTTAAAACCCCAAAAACACATAGAGTAAGTATAACGAGAAATTCATCGTCTTTGTGTTTCATTTCTTCTGCTAAGCGACAGGAAATAAGTTGGGGACATCGAGAGCCTCTTCCTTATTTCGTAAATTGAATTACGGCTGTAACGAATACCGTGCTGAGAGATCAGAAATTCTGATTGAGAAAGCACCTCTGCATACTAATTTGACTCCATCATAACAATTATACTAGCTCTGACTCAGAATTCGGTTCAAATAAAACCGCTCTGACTACATCCCTATTTTAAATGCAGCATGCAGCAAAAATACATTGAATTATTTTACACAAATTGTGCTCGAATTCCTGAAAATAGTGTAGGGTTTTATTTCCTATTTCAGTATTTTAAATTTCATAGCGTCTATTTCGATGACAGGAATTTTCTATATTTCTTTTTTGTTGGTGAGCAAACGCGATGGTGATATTTATCCAGTTTTTTTTACTTTTTTGTATTTCGCTGAAACAAAACTGTAGGTTTGAACGTAAATATAATATAAATTTATGCATAATGACGATAATTTCATGAAAGATGCGCTTCGAGATAATCCTGATTTAAATTCTAAAACCTTGGAATGCACATTTAGCGATTGTAGATAGTGATGTCCTTTGAATTATTTTTATCATAAAATCACCTATTTATGAAGCGTTTAGGTATTGTTTGGCTATTATTGAGAATGCTATAATTGTTTTGAGCATTCAATTATGCTTTAGTTAATCGCTCGGCCATGTCGACGAACGATTACCGCTGGAGCAGACCTATCCTTGAGTAAAGACCGCAGATTTACAAACGTAGTGTGGGGTATTATTACCTCTCAGGTCCACACGACCACCGAGGGTTGTCGAAGCGGGCTGAAGCATGCCATGCGAACGTTCGCGGAACGAGCGAGTAGTCGAGTAAATTACTTTCAAGTCTTTTGAGTCTTACGGGTCCTGGTCGGCGTGCTTGAAAGTAAACCTGGTGTAAATAGCTGGTCACGTAAATACGCACCTTCCCTACTTGATTGGGCCGATACTACAGTCTTATGTATTTTATCCGCCTTAACAACTATGTGTTAGTGTAGCTGTATTCCATATGAAGGGTAGGAACGGTTGTTCACTGGCTAGTGCATTTGCCAGAACAAAAGCATTTCAACATAAGCCTTAGGACGGCAACGCATCAGTTATTTCTACGTTGCTCATGGCTGTGAAGTAGGCCGTTCCTCGTTTGCTGTAACACTGATGAAAAGAAAAGTCTTTCTTATTATTCAGTGTTCTGCCTTCCACATCCAATCAAGGTAGATTGAAGAAGGCCCAGTGTTCTCCGTGTGGTATCCGGATTAAGAATATAGTACCACTCCATCTCTTTCCGTGGATGTTGTAAAAAACGACTCAGGAATTCTAAACCAGAGGAATGGGCAGCGTCGCTTCTGTGAAACAGTAGCCATACTGCGCTTACCAACCCGCATGCCAAGCGTGGTGAGTATTGGCAAATTCCCCCCAAAATGAAATTCATGAGAGAGACCTTTGTTCAGCAGTGTACTAGCTTTAGCTGATATGATGATGATGATGAGTGTTTTCTGTGGAACAACTTGGGAGAGACCTACATTAAGTAGAGGCGATCGGCTGAAAATGACGGAATGGTTGGTGCAGTGGCTAAGCGATTGGCTTTCAGTGCTAGGTGTGGCGCGTTGCTCTAATGTGATCATACGAGGACCTGGAGTCCTCCTTAGGTGCCGAAGATGACCGCCCCAGTGGTATTAGCCGGTAGGAGTCCAGCATGCCCCTTCGTCCTTCCCCGGGGTGGAGGAAGTTCCTGAAGAATTTCTTATGGGCCCCAAAATTGGTGTCCCGCGTTCGATCCTCGCACTAAACAAATATTTGTAAGGCTTGGGAGTTTGTGCATGAGAAATTTATGTCCGTAAACTGTACCTACGATACTGGAGAAATCAGAACTACGTCCAATTGCAAAGACAATATTAAAAGGAAGAAAGCGTCACAAGCTCACATCCTGAAAAAAAAAGAACTGACCACAAGATGCAGTTAGTTGAAAAAAAACGAACGTGATTTAAAGTAAATGAAGCAAAAATATATTAAGCACGTGTGAACATAGACGTCTATATAGCTATGATTTACTAACCTAGATAATAATAAATGTTTCCCATTACTATAGCTATAATGTATAGGGCTTAAGCGTCGTTCTATGAATTTCCTGGGAATCGTTGAGTCATGGGCAAGCCATCGTGGTCGTCACATCGCGTGTGGATCAGACACACCCAGTCTGCCGGTGTATGTCGCCAAAACCTCTTTTTGCTTTTTATACAAGTGACCTTTGGATAAGTGACATGATTTACAAACTAAACTTATGTATGTCGATAAGGTTTTTATTATTATTTCACAGTTTGAGTCAAATATTGTCATCAATTTTCTTTTTTTTAACCCTACCCCATCGTTGCGTTCATCATGTAGCGGCGGTGTAGTTTTACTGAGAGAGCATCACACTCCAATACAAGACAGTAGAGGGAGATCGGGAGAGTGCCGGCGTTGCTTGGAGAAAGAGGAGACGGCAATCGGGAGAGAGAGACATAAGCTTGGGTCCCCGCCTCCGGGGACTCTGCCCGCTCATACCAAGCTATCTCGGGAAGACGAAGGCATTTATGCGGTCACGTGCCGTTGTATGCGCAGCATAGCACAGCGAGACTTCGGAGGGATCCTTTACAATTCCTTCCCAGTGCCTGGGGACTCTCTCCATACAGTCACCTCCCCTCCACTAGGGGGGATGACCGCTTTACAGTCACTCTCTCCGAGATGTGCCTTAAGACGTGGTACTAATGGGCAGTTCCGGTGTGTTCGTCCTCGAGAACCTGGAACGCCCCCTCGGCCCCGTGTACAGACCCGTAACAGCTATCTCCAGTCAATGGAAATATAGTTGGCTCGCGCGGAGATCCCCTCCCCCCCCGGTCCGTAGGTCTGTAGCGCAGAAAGTCAATCGCTTACCCGCTACGTAAACCATGCGGTAAGTTCGTCCAATTCAAACGAATCAAATAGGTAAGCCGTATCAAGAACTTGTCTATATCGTCTAAACATCACACTTCAGCCCGTAAATTGGCCTCGCAACGATCACTACAATGAGTCCTCAGGTTGCCATTATCACCACACTAGGCAGTTGGATTGGTGATCGCAGTGTGTTGTTATTAGAAAGAAAGAAAGAAAAAAATATTTTTATTTCAGTAACGCAAAACAAAATAAAGTATCAATTAAATAAGAAAATCAGACAACAGTTATACAAGGTAAACATTGCTTGCAACACTGATTTTCAGATAGGACCGTAGAACCGTAGATTTTTACATAATTATTCCATTAAATTAATGTTATTTAAAATTAAATCTTAATTAATTTATAATTTCACTTAAAGTAATTCATCATTACACAGGGGGGATCCTGTTGCCCATCATTTTGATATCAACCGTTAGTCTCCTTTTCATTATAATAAGCCCATTACTGCCCCACTGCTGGGCACGAGTTTTTTCTTACGATGAGATAAATTTAGGCCTTTGTCCACCACGCTGGCCTAGTGCGGGTTGGCGGACTACACACACCATTGAGAACATTTTCGTAGCTCTCTCAGGTGTGCAGGTTTCCTCACGATGTTTTCCTTCACCCTTAACGCAACTGTCAATGAAAGTGTCCTTTTACAACATAATATATAGTATATAATAGGTGAAGAGGGATGGTCTATTTTTCAGGAATTACACGGTAAGAATTTATGTTAAGTAAGAAATACCGGCAAGAAGTAGGAACGTTGCTGCATTTTGTACGACGAGTGACGAGTACCAGAAGCCCACCCCCGAAAATATGGCATAAGACATGGGGTTCTTTAAGGAAAAAGAGTGTGTCTGCCGTAAAGGCGATCGGTAAGGCGACTAGCACACTCGTCCACCGTTCACTATTATATTATAAACATGATTCTATCTTTTAACATAGTATAATTAATTAAGACGGACATGTGGCGACAACTACATCGCCACCAGATAACTATAACTTACAACGACATCGACGACATACGACTTGAACATTAATTACAACTCTGCGATGAACTCAAAGAATCCTGAATCACACATGGAAAGTATTCGCACAACTCTGCATATATACAGACGCTTACAGGGCTTCTGCCTACCAGGCATACCAGCCACCTGGCTATGGAGGAATACCACACCTTGTTCCCCATAGACACTTTCCAATATAAACGTTTTTGGAATAATGAAAATCTGTTTATGAGACCCTTTGTACTGAGAAGTTCCCTTCGTACTGAGAAGCTGTGCTACTCTTGACGATAAATTAACGAGTAGCCACTCCTCAGGCAACTAAGTGCTTTAATCTTCTAACTTTTTATAGCTGTATTTTGAAGGAGTATCTCCTTTTAAGAGCTCTGCCGTAACAGTGTTAAGTAGCAAGAAGCGAACTAACTTTTCTTTTCAAGCCTCTTATTTTTACTGGTTAATGTGTGTTTTTCGTGAGTTTCAAAAAGGAAAACAACGATTAACGTTAAAAGATTAGGCAGCAGTATCTACCCGAGTACACACAGGACACTTTTTTGTAAAGGAGAAAGTGGCAGGGCTTCGGAATTCCTTGTTCACTGCGACTTACTAAAATCTATCGCGATACCGCTTGTCTTGTACAAAAAATAATGCGGATCTATCATCATTTCGGCCAAATGAAGTCCACTGCTGGACATATGCCTCCCCCAAAGATGTCCACAACGACCGATATGGATGTGTTGTTTTGCCATAATCGCCACACTTGGCAGACGGGTTGGCGATCACAGTTGAGTTGTTAATGTACTCGAAGGACGCTGCTGCCCATCCTTCGGCTAATCCCTTAGTCGACTTTTACGACACCCATGGGAGGAGATGGGGTGGTGGCATTCTGAGCCGGCACCACACGGATCTATAATAAAACGCATTGGGCCCTTCATCATATCAGCCAAACTATCGCGATGTCCACTAGTGTCGTCATCACCAACCCGCCTGTCAAGCTTTAAATTAACGACACTATTGTGGAAATCTACGAGGGAGGCCTTTGTTCAGCAATGGACGTCCTTTGGCTGACATGATGAGTTTTTCGAGTTGCCTGTGAGAAGCTCATCTTAAAAAACCTTCAGCTTAACCCTTCTCCGGGCCTCCTTATCTATACAAATAAATAAAATTGAAGTGTCTGTTTGTAATGTCAAAATAACAGCTTTTTACTAAATGCATATGAAAGTATATACGGGACTTATAACAAAAAAACAATTTTTAAATTTTTTGTCTCTCTGTCTGTCTGTCTGTCTGTCTGTTTGTTCCGGGTAACCTCCGAAACGGCTGGACCGATTTTGACGGGACTTTCACTGGCAGATAGCTGATGTTCTAAGGAATAACTTAGGCTTTAATTTTAGAAAAATAATTAGGGTTCCGCGCAAAAAAGAAAACTCTTGAAATCCAATATATATATTCTATGTCAAGTGTCTATGTCGAAGTACTCTAAATTCCTTTTAAATTACAACGCGGGTGAAACCGCGGGTCCCAGCTAGTAGGTTATATATATATTGGCCGGCGTTTGACTGATGTTAAGAAAATCCATAATGTGAATATTTAATTGTTAATCCCAAGGACAAGAATAGCCATCGAAGTCTAGCAGAAGTGCAGATTAATTCTTCGAGTAGGTAACTTAATTATTTAATTACTGTTTTAATTTAACACAATCGCCACATTGATTTTTGATAATCTATATACTTGTTTTATTCTTTTATTTATCAGCTTCGGATATAATTCAACAATGTAACTCAGATGTTAGATAAGGTAACAATTTTTGACCTAAAACATGAATAATAAAGCAAAATATGTTTTTACATCGACGTAGTTAGAAATACTGAATGTAGCCGCTATTACTAAAATGTCACCGCACAAACAAAACAAAACAAAAAGTAGACTAAATATTGAGGACACTCAGTTACAAAACATTTAACTTTAAAAGAGCTCCACTTATGTGTTACATTTGTAATTGGTTGAATAAAGTAAAAACACTAATAAACATGTATCAAACGCCGGTAGAAGAATTTTGCAGCATATCCAAATAAAAGTAGCTCCTGTAATGATAGTAAAATAACTCGAATCACGAAGGTAGTGCATTTCTCACCCAATAGGTTAGCTGCCTGTTATTTTATGTTTTTTTTATTATACTCCCGACTCTTCACGGTTCCGCCATAAAAATACATCGCGCGTTTGGCATAGTGTGCTTTTCATCGGCTGCTCGTCGGATTGATTTAGTAACCAAGATTTATTTACGGCACGGCTAATAATTTCAATTAACTGAGACGTTTGATCAATTATTTGTTGAAATAGTGTTGAACTGTAATATTTTATTTCATAATGCTTTGTGTCCACAATAGCGTAAAAATCATAAAAAATACTTACAATTTTGGTGTTCAGGTGCATAAGCTCGCGCTCGGTGACTCGGCGCCGCGCGGTCTCCATTTGCTGCTGACGGTACTGGTTGTACTTATACAGCAAATACATTCCGGGCAGGGCCAAAACCACGAACGGTCGCATCAAGTTAGACGACGTTGGCGCGCGTTGCGGCATCTTCTTATTAACATTATTTTATTTATTACACAGCTAATCACTTCTGTTGTCGATTGTACACTCAGACGCGATAAAGCTTGAATACTCTTGATGTAATTGAAACTTTATGAATTCTGTATTAAATATCATTTTGATTGTTGTATTAACAGTTACAGTCACGACACATTTTACATTAATGTTTAATTAAAATATGGAAGATTTAATTGTATTACTAACAGTAGAACTAAAGCTATGTTAAGCACTTTTTATAGCGTCACTACGGGGTTTCTATGTTTTATAAACGAATTATTGCTTTAATAATAGACCTATTTGATTATTAGCGCGATCTTCTACGACGTTCCCAGCATGATTACGACTCTGAAACAAAAGGCCAAAACGTCAATTGTTTTTAAGTAAGTATGTGCGATCCGTAGATATATTTATCATTGTTTCTGTTGTTGATCACGCAGTTTTAAAATTAATAATGTTCTTGTGTACCAACAATATCTAATCTAGTGCATCTGTCACACATTTTTTAAAGGAGTGTATATTTCCGGATAGTTTTGGTACAGAGTAAAGAAATGCATGTTTTCTTATATAAACATGAACTCTTTAACTATTTGTATGGATATTAATGACGGCTCACATTTCAGGCCATGTTAAAAGTACACAGAGGAAACTTATGCGCATACGAAATAGTTTTCCTCGACCGTACCGCTTGCATACTGTTTCACTAATTAAGTCTGCCACACAAATTTAATATTACTCAGTATGAGGCTCTGAATAATATTACAAAAATTGGCACACTGGCTAAGTGATTGGATTTCTGCGTTACTGGTCTCGAGTTCCATCCCTGCACGGAACGAATATTTGTATGTCCTACACGTAGTTGTCCCGGGTCTGGGTGTCTTGCATGTGAGATATATGTCGGAAACTGTACCCTAACACAGGAGAAACAATACAGTGGGCCAAAGTTACTTTTGAAAAGGGTTGTAGAAGGCAATAATTGGATGATATCAAGAGGATGCAACATCCTGAACTGTAATGATAATATCTTCGATCAACCGTACATTTCGTACATACTTTACCGTCTTCTCGTACTACAAAGAAATCGCTAATAACGATAAGACCGCCCATTGTACAATTACTGTTCATTAAATTATTCCTAGTAGTTGTTTTTAAAATGGTGTACAATAAAGAATATTCTATTCTACGATATCCATTTCTACTGAGCTCAGTAGGCGTAGATAATTGTTAGAATTATAAATTGTTAATTAAGTAAGTAATTATAGTAAAATTAAGTAATAACTAAGTAAGTAATTATTTATTATGTTCACAACTTATAATAAAAACTTTTTATGTACATAAGGTGAGCTTAACTCCATAGTCACTTCTCTTACAGCAAACCTTTGAGTGATAGAGTTATGTATGATATATATATGAGGATAGGATCAAGTGTACAGCAGGAATGAAGCACGACACACGTAAAAGTACATTAAAATATATTATCTATGTAATAAGATACTTCTAAAATATAACCTTATAAAACAAAATTATGAGCAGTATAGAGAGGAATTGCTCCTAATTCTGCGAACACGCAAGGAATTGTTGTCAATTCTTCTCCTTACTATTTCTAGTAACGACATAAAAATGCCTGCAATGTCGCCTCCATTAAATGTCTCGATTACTACCACAAACAGTAAACAATTTTCAATTACCGTCTTCAATGTAACAGGCAATCATAAATTAGGCGGTAGCAAAGTCGATAATATTGCAAAAGCGATACTGCTGCCCCAAAACACGGCTAATAGGCGTGGGAGGCCAATGAGCCGATTGATAGCTTCCTCATGGGAGCAATATAGACAGTGTAATAAGTTATTTCCCTCGTATCGATAGCTATAAATGTTAGTAATGCGCTCTTTAATAGAGTATCGGTTTAATCGGAGAAGAAAGGGTGATACATGGGGCGTAGACCTCAAAAATGGATAATGAAAATAATATTGTTTTTATGCGAAATCTAAAAGATTCGTCAAGGTTTTGACTACTCATACTCCAGCGCAAGATGTGGTAGATTTTGTCACTCCCGTGGTAGTATATACAGCAACCAACGTGTGTCTTACTTTAACCCTCACCGACGTCGCGGAGGCCTATCGCCGCGTCACCTTCCCGTTCAAGTTAGCACTTCTCCCTCCCGTCTCTTGCTCGCGCCGGCACGTGCCGAGCCTGTAGCTTTAAATGTCCCCTAATACAATTTAAACAATACCGATCCAGCTGTCCCCAAAACAATAGCTTGTTATCCCCAGCAACGCCCTAAGCCGAGGTTCGTGTCCCGCACGGGGACGCCCTTAGCGAAAGTTGCTTAGTTTTTAATATTAAATTTAAGCTTGGCTGGAGGACTCTTTTGGCTTCGCCAGAAATGACTGGTTAAGCAACCACATTTCCCTGAAATGTATCCGAGAAGCCCAACAATAAAAAATAAATAAAAAAATAGTCTTACTTTAACAGACACTGCTTAAATCTTCTACTATAGAACTATAGATGTAAAATAATGATGATGATGGTTTTTACTGGTTTTACATATATTTTAATTTTTTTTCGTCTATGATGACGAAGTTAAGGCATTTCGTGCTACAAAGTCCTAGGCAACAGAAAAGAGTTTAACGTAACAAGCAGTCAAACATATGTTAATACAGTTTACTTCATTACTTGAGTATGCTTGAGTACGACGGAAGTAAGGTGAACGGAGACAGGCTTAACAGTTAATTTCAAGCAGTAATTTATTATAATGACGTCTGAACATGCACATATTACCTATTACTACGCCAAACTTGTTCAGCTAAACGACTGTAGTTACTTACTCAAGATGTTTGGCGAGATATACAGGAAATTATTAAATAAATATTAATTTTGCCCAGCCAAAACAGGGAAAGTTGAGCACTTTCCCTGTTTTGGCTGGGCATTTAATAAAATTGTCACAATACTAAAATAAAAAACAATAAGTACAAAATGTCTACGCTTGAATTGGGAATGCAGTGAGAGCCGTACTTGAAAGGTTTAGGTACTTAAATAATGGTGAAGCACAAAAACCAAGTGACTCATGGCTACTAAGTTTTTTATTACATTAGTATTTAGAAATACAGACAAGTACATTTTCATTTATTTTAAAATCATTTATTCATTGTACTAAAGTACAAATATCCAAATTACTCGTGATCTTTTTGATGGCGACAAACTACAAATTATAATTATTTAATGTAAGTACTTGCACTTCATATTTTTGGATAATATTTACCTCTTTATACTTTCATGTACGATGGTGCTACAGAAAGCAGATTTAACGCCACATATACCAGTCAACCTTTGGGTTAAAAATAAATGCATTGAAAGAGGTACAAAAACAGATTTTCAATAATAATAAGTTATACATACACACAAATCTACTTACTATAAGTACGGTAAAATATATACATAATTATAATAAAATATATGCTAGACACGTGATTAATAGTATATAATACGAACTGTATTATATACTATTAATCATTAATAATACTTATATCGAGTTCCGGTGATGCCTAAGCATAAGGGTGCAGCGATTTCAAGTAGTGTGTGTGTACCAAAGTGGGAAAAATTGCTGTTTGTTTTTTAATGAAGCTGAATACTAGCTTAGATGTTGATGCAAATACTTTACTAAAATATCGTTTTTAGTAATCCTGATCCACAACACTTTATATTCAATAATGAATCCAACACATGCCTACATTTACATACTCGAATAAAATTCCCAACATATTCAGAGTTTATTGTAATATTTAATTATTGCGATGGCTGGTGTACTCGAAATCCCCACTGAGTAATTCATTATTGAGATTGACACGAACATGAAAATACATACATATCAGTAAGCATAGGACATGCTTTATATGATTTATGAGAGTATTCATAATGTAGGAGCATATCTTATAATGAATAAAGACTACAAGAGAGACAATTCTCGAAATACGCAATAAATATTTGCTAGCGGCTTCCTTTATGTTACCATTGGGATGGGGCATAAATGTTTATTGCTAAGTCACCTTTATATATAAGTATTAGCAGTCTAAGCACTACATACATTTTCTGGTATCAGAGCCTTTAGTTGTATGGACAAATACTCCAAGAAATTGATACTAAAAAGAGCATTAACATATTTAGGTAATTATTACGTTTATTAAGTATCTAATTACGGTAAGTATTTGCTAATTATTTGCATTCATTTCCAGTGTTTTTGAAGATTATTATTTATCTTATATTCCTTTGTCTTCAAAAAGGCTATTATATCTTCAACAAACTTAACAACTGAAGGGAATATTGTCTTTAAATATCTGTGGCATTTCATCTTGAAACCGCCAGACGAATTTAGGAGACGTTTTCGGACATCTGATATTAACTAATTCCGTTTGGCATGAACATTTCTGATTTTCAGAATACCTTGGGTGCTCGCAGACTGCAAACACAGTAAGTTGAATGGACTTACAATGTTCCTAGCGACGTTAAACTTTTGAGCATTTCTAAAAACAATTTCGTGTCACTATCTGTCATAAAGTCTAACAATAAAGTCAATATCTGCCCTTAAAATTTCTAGTCTTGTTTGATTTTCACTTTTTCTTCTTACATAATAATAAATGAAATATGATTTTCCAATAAGTCGACAAACTATAGAACCTCATTTATACGATATTCATATTCTTTCGTTTCTGCCACATTCATGTTTGCTTCATTGCTTAGGACGTCGATTGTTGCGTAAAAAACTGTATATACATATATAGTATAGTGATGGGTCACTTGTCTAGCAGTATGAGACTTTCATGTTTAATAAAATTTCTTGCAGATGGTGGGGTTATATATCGAGTTGTTGAATTACCAGCAATACGGATCAGCTGACCAATGCTAATGAATGTGTTATAGTCGTCAACTGGTACCGTCAGTCGAGGCTGGTCGGCTTTTGCCATGGCAGTGCTATGTGTACTCATTGTACATTTTGGTATTACATTATTCTCAACTCTTAATCAACAACAATTAATGTTTGTTTGTTTGTTTCTTTCTAACAATTCTATTATAACTGTTAGATGAGGGTCGATATATTTTCTGTCGGGTCTTTTTCATAGCACCGACAATAAGTTGTGAGCTGTGCAGCGATTCCAGTTCTAACCATTCAATAAGTGCCTATTAATTAGTAAGATTTGGCTTGACATGTATTAGATATAAATTTGTACGCCAACTGCGATCACTTTTGACCTGTCACTAGCATTGATCAGGTACGTTGCATTACGTCATAACACAAGTGTAGTACAAAGTATCGAGCCGTTCTTAAGATTCATAGTATCGGTATAAGCCGGTACCAGCCAGCAGTATTGACGCGATACCATCGGAACGACAGGGCACGAATCACTTTGATCGACAGCCACGACATCTTGTCTTTGTACCGCTTGGCGGGGATTTAGGTGCTTTTATTGAACGTAGTAATCAAAAATATGTTGGTCGGGTCAAACATGACAAACTCATTGTCGAAAATATTTCAACTTCTATAAGTAGTTTTCTTTAGGGTTTCGTATTAAAAATATGTACTTATAAATACAATCCGTAAGGTTAAGAAGAAGATTTAGAAGAAGGTCAAGAAGGTTAAGAAACGCCGCAGTACCTATATAATAAAAAAAAGTATTTTTTCAAGCTTTTATTTAACGGGTCTTGTTAGTATGGGTCAAATCTTGCAGTTATCCTCAACCGATGGAGCTGAAATTTTGCATAGATATTTAGTTTGGATGACAATGCATGGTTAGCTAAGTGTCGTCATTCTTAATCCAATATGGTGGACTCCCAAAGATGACCAGTTAATTTTTATGTACCCCCATGATATGGGTATCAAATGAAAGTGGTTTCAAAGAAGAATACGAAAGTAACGAGTAAAAACTAGTTTTTTGTTCAGCAGATTGTGCAGTCGGGGCACCCCCGTCAAAAACGAATTTCCTTACTTGCAGTAATGACACAATATAAATCCCAAGTGAATTAAAATGATAACAACAAAAAGATTAAATAATATTTACACGTGTTTAAAATTGAGGTTATACAGCTGACCGCGCACAATGCTTGCTGCTCGAATCTAGACAATCGCACGCACATACACACAACCGTATATAACAGAAAGAGGCAGAGAGAAAAAGAAAAAGAGGGAAATGCCGCCTACCGTATATAATAGAAAGAGACAGAGAGAAAGAGAGGGAAAGGCCGCCTGGATGGATAACGCTTTTTCCTTACGTGACGATGTCTGTCTGTTCACTTTACCGTGAGTCTTGTAAAAGAACTTCGTTCCAAAAAACCGTGTAAATCCCGCCCAACAATAGACCACCGCTCTCCTCTCATGGGTGTCGTAAAAGGCGACTGAGGGCTGATCAAGACGAGGAGCAGCAGTATCCTCCCTTGGGCTAATAATAACATACTGCGATCAACAATCCGCCTGCCAAGCGTGGTGGTTATGACAATAAGTATCTCCTATGATTGCTCATTGTATTGATTATTGGGAGGCCCATGTTCAGCAGGGGACGTTTATGGGCTGATGAGTGTCCGTGTGTGTGTGAACTTAAAAACGATTCGCGTGTGCTTTCCTACAATGGAAAATCGTCAACGATGTACTCAATAAATAAGATGCTGATATGCGTCTACTGTTTTAAGATATTAAATAAGATGTGTTAAGGTATTTGGAAAAAAACTTTTCAGTAGTTTATCTGGTGTTCACATTATATAGCTACTTATTACCCTTATGTTTCAGTTTGAACGTATCAAGTAATCAAGTATTTAACGTGATTTCAATAAAATGTTGTGTCGTATCGAAAGTGTATCTAGACTAATGTCTATATAATATATTAAATGCTAGGAAATATATTTTTAGCGCTAGCACGGTGAACAAAAGGAAAATAATGCATAGATCAACAAATTAAAAGATTCTTATTATTCCGTGTGGTGTCCGAATTAAGAATTTAGAATGACTGTATCTTCTCCCGTCGATGTCGTAAAAGGGAGGGATGGGCAACAGCGTCCCTTCTGTGGAACAGTAGCCATACTGCGCTCACCAACCCACCTGTCAAGTATGGTGAGTATTGGCAAATTCCTCCCCTTATTTTTATTGTTCCCCAGTGGAAATGTATCATGAACGTCCTTCACCCCGGAGGAGGGCGAAAGCGCATGCCAGACTCCTACCGGCTAAAACCACTGGAGTTGTCATCTTCGGCACCTAAGGTGCTCCAGGTCAAAAGAACGTTGATACAGTTTTGGAAATCAATGGGGAGCCCTTTGTTCAGCAGTAGACGTCCTCTGGCTGATATGATGCTGATAAAATAAAAAGAACATAATAAACTGTGAGCATCATTATCATATCAGCTGAAAGACTTCCATTGTTCCAGAAAGGCTTGCCCCATAGATTTGTATATCGACCGGTTAGACGCCGCCCGCATCTAACGTGGTGGTCCCAGCTGCCATCAACAGGACGTCTGTCCATCTCTTAGGAGGCTGTCACACGTTCGACGACGATTTTCAGTGCATGGTCTCCACTCAAGAACCATTCTGTAAAAATCTGTTCGAAGCCAATGTCGAAAGCCAAAAAATGCGTCCGAAATCCTCCCCCTCGCCGCACCAGCCGTCGAGTCTGGTCGCTCTGCAGACAAAAATACAAAGACAAACCTTTCATACATTTCGTCTTTGTCCGGTGGTTAATTTGTTGACAACAATGTGAACTACTCTCGGTTACAATTTAAGTTATTATGAGTAATTACACACAAATTATGATCGCAAATTAGCTGAAAGTGATAATAAACCATTACCATAGTGATATTTGGTAAATTTCCGAGCAAAAGTGAGTGAAATAAACATATTAACATAATTGATAAAATCACAAAATCATCGTGCGGCGGGTGAATAATTAAATTGTACCGCAGCAGTGCGCGCAAGTCTCACGGTTCAATGCACCGAGCAGGGTCTGTTTTGGCGTGCGCAACCCCTCAGTGAAGCCGCCGGTCACTTGCGCAATTGACAAACCATCGCAGACGGTTCAACGTTTTCTACCTACAGTGCGTTGCCTCAGGGAGTATTGAACAATATTATCCAACAAAATAATATTTTAATTTAGTATTGCTGAAGATTTGAACGTTATGCATTACTAATGTTACTATCGCTCTGGAATTTAAAACATTTGAACGTAAATAGTTCTCTACCAGTCTCGTAACTGAAGGTCCACCCTATATTATAGTATTTGAAAGTTTATTAATACGATTACAATAGGCACAAAATAAGAAATCGCAATGAATCGTACACCACCACAGAAATTGTCCGCACCGAGCCATTCTGGTACAGACCAAGAATCAGATAATAACGTCACAAGCCGGAGATTCAAAAGGAGGCGTAGTCCTGAGTTTGAAATAGAAAGTACTCTAAACAGATTTAAATCAGAGATAAATAATCATATTACTCACTTATTTTCATCGTTCAAATCAGATCAGGATGAAAAGTTTTCTATACTGCAATCCAACATGAAAATAATTGCGGAGGAAATACAGGAAGTTAAGACTACCAACATTGAAACGGCCAAAGCGATTGATGCTCTAACCCTTAACTATGAAAGCATGTGTCTAAAAACACGAACTATGGACAAAATATGTGAAAATCACGACTCTAAAATTAATCAGTTACAGGATGTCATACAAGATCTGCAACGTCAAACGTGCGCATATAAACTTGAGATCAGGAATATCCCATGTGTACAAAAAGAATCACAGGAAGAACTATATAACATCGTTGGCAATCTGTTCGCTAAAATTAATGTGGACCTGTCTACGAATGACCTGCGTGATTTCCATCGTTTACCGACTAAGCCCGGTATACCAAGACCTATAGTAGTAGAAGTCTCTTCAATGCTAAAAAGGAAAAATATACTTCAAGGACTTAAAAAATATAATAAAACTAATGAGGAAAAATTAAACACTAGTCACCTAAATATTGAAGGTATACCAAAACCAATATACATATCGGAATATTTGACTAGTCATGGGAAGTCTTTGTTTTTTCGTGCGCGAGAATTCGCTAATCGATACAGCTATAATTTCTGTTGGACAGCGTATGGACATATCTACCTGCGCAAAAGTGATGGAGCAAATCGTATTAAAGTCACATCGGAACAAATGCTTGAAAAATTGGTGCATGAGCAATCTCCAATTTATAATAATGACAAAAGCGTGCAAAATCTATTGTAATATCACGCAGAATAATCTGGTTTTTAATAATATTTTTTTGTTTTCTTATCTACAAATTATTATACTTTTATTATTATCTGGGCCTGGAATGTATTATCACTACCTTTATTACTGTTCACACGATATATATACATATTATACAGAAATACATAACAAATACGCCCACACACATAACACAACAACACACGCCATACATAAACATAAACACACTCCATGCATCAATAATATAAAAAACGCTTGTCTATCACAGTATACTACATCTCTCATACCTCTATTGTCGTCACAGTTAACCTGTACGTATCAGGACCTAGTAATCTTCGATTTCAGATGTTATACCGGCTATGTCGTGCAATTATTTATAGCTGTAACTATCTTAAAAATCATAATATAAAATGAACAATAACATAATTGAACTATGCAAAGACATAGACTCGGTATCTGCATCTGAATCCTATATCTGCGACCTAGAGGATTGTGTACACTATTTACCCAGCAAAAAAAGCCAACTTAAATTGATATCACAAAACATAAGAAGCGTTTTAAAAAATATTGAAGAGTTTCTAATATTTATCAGCCGTTTGGATGTGGATCCTGATGTTATTGTTTTGACGGAATGCTGGTTGTCGAAATCGATTTCACCTCCAGAAATAACTCATTATTCTGCATACCATACATTAAATAATCCTCTGCAAAACGATGGTGTAATTGTCTATGTAAAAAATGACATACAAGTAAAAATTTATGAACCTACTTTTAATGAAGGAAACTGCTTGGTTTCGATATTAAATTATTCCATTGCTATTGTATCTATATATCGCTCGCCATCATATAATAATACTGACGTGTTTTTGCAGCACTTAGAGAACACATTACAAAATTTAAATAAATATAAAAATATTTTCGTGTTGGGTGACATAAATATTAATATCACCAGAGACTCGACAGATCGTAGAGCAGGTGACTACATTGACTTGTTGGCTTCTCATGGGCTTCTCCCATCACATACGTTTCCCACGAGGCAAATGACCTGCCTTGACCATGCATTCATTAAAACTGAATATGACACTGTAGCATTAGTTATCAAAAACAGTGTAACAGATCATGACTCGGTCTTTCTTGTCTTGAAGAACTTGTTGAAGTTAGATAAATCTAATTACACTTACTCTAAATTACATTTTGATAATATTTCTCAAGAATTAGCTTCAACAAGTTTTTCTTCGGTCTTGGAATCTGAGTGCAGCAATACAGCGACAAATATATTTATAGATGCATTACAGAGAATAATCAAAAAGCACACGAAAACTATCAGATACAACAGAAAAAAAACACCAATTAAACCGTGGGTAACACCAGGCATTTTGCGCTGTCTTTGTCACCGGGATAAATTGCATAAGAAACTCCGTATATCTCCCACGAACATAACTCTCGTGACCACATACAAACGTTATAGAAATTTTTGCACAAACCTTCTACGTAAACTTAAAAATGCATACGAGAAAAATGAACTGGCTAAAGCTGGTAAAGACACGAAAAAAACATGGCAAGTGATAGGCAATATAACTAATTATAAACGCAAAAAAGTTCTCACTGAAGATCTAATTAAAGGTTCCCAAAACGCTTTGTATGCTATAGAAGATGCTAATACCTACTTCACTAACATTGGCAAACAATTAGCAGACAAAGTTAAAATGAATAGCAGTATTCTTGCCTCAGATACAGTGGCTCCAAGCAATCTTAACTCATTCGGTTTTCTTGAAACTACTGAATTAGAAGTCCTTACTATTATTAATGGCTTAAAAACTGATTGTTCTATTGGATGGGATGAAATTCCGTCGCAAATTATCAAACAAAATAAAGAATGTCTTATTGGTCCATTGACGCATATATGTAACCTTAGTTTTTTGACGGCTGTTTTTCCTAAAGCTCTTAAGAAGTCAGTTATATATCCGATACATAAGAATGGTGATAAATCATCAATCACCAATTACAGACCTATATCTATACTTCCGGCTATTTCGAAAATAATTGAAAGATTAATTAACAATAGGTTAGTTAAGTACCTGGAGAAATATAACCTACTAGCAAGTAACCAGCACGGTTTTCGTAGGGGTCGTTCGACTTCTGATGCAGTGTCGAGCTTGAACGAATATATTGTTAAGGCACTAGATCAAGGTGAAAAATGTATGGCAATATTCTTAGATTTAGCTAAAGCGTTCGACACGGTGTCCATTCCGCTTCTACTAAGAAAACTAGAGCTACTTGGTATACGGGGTAGGCAGTTGGATTTGTTTCGTAGTTACCTTAGTGAAAGACATCAATGTGTGAAGATAGGCAACTATATTAGTTGTGATCAGCCAGTAGTTTGGGGTGTCCCCCAAGGCAGTATTCTCGGTCCCACGCTCTTTTTAGCTTACATAAATGATGTTTGTCTAACCAAAATAGATAACGGTAAATTGATTTCTTTTGCTGACGACACTGTATTATTGTTCAAAGGACAGCGGTGGAAAGAAGTCTTTGAGAATTCCCAGGAAGGCTTTAATAAAATATCTATAGCATTAACTAATAACCTATTAACCGTAAACCCATCTAAAACTAAATATATGACCTTTTCTTTGAGGAAAAAGAACATGTCTGACATAACTCCCCTTAATATAATATCACACTCTATGGATTGCCTAGACGTACCGAAGTCCTCATGCTCATGTAGTGTGCTGGAACGTTGTCAAGAAATAAAATACTTGGGAATAGTAATTGACTCACAGCTAACCTACAAGCCCCATATTGATCTTTTAGTTATTAGGATGCGAAAACTGATAGCAATATTTAGGAAAATACGTCATGCCGCTTCTGAACAACATTTACTTACAATATATTATGCACTGTGCTACTCCATTCTGACGTACTGCATTACAATTTGGGGAGGAGCTTGTAAAACTCACTTTTTGCCCTTGGAAAGAGCACAGAGAGCAATATTAAAAGTCGGTCATGGAAGGCCATTCAGGTATCTTTCTTCGCAACTCTATATCGACTGGCAAGTTTTAACTGTTCGGCAAGTATTTATTAGTCTGGTGTTTGTCTTGCAACATCGTAAGTCCCCATATCTAGTTGAGTCACATTATAATAAAAGACGTAAAGGTAAAGTTACTGCTCAAAATTCGGTCAAAACATCTTTTGCGCAAAAACACACATATTTTTTAAGTGTACACCTTTATAATAAAATTAATCGACTAACTCCGATGTTTCAATTATCAGTAAACGAATGCAAAAGGGCAGTAAAATCTTTTCTACTTAAATTAAATTACACGGAAACAGAGAACCTGTTAAATATAACATCATAATGCAATTATTAAATAATTTGATGTGCCTTCATTTTATACTCCTAACTACAAACTGAAACACAAACACTTATCCCACACATTACATACACTCTTACATTCTTACATTCCACACAGGCCTATATATATATATTATACTATATATATTGATTACACACATATAAATAATTAAGCTAAGTTTCCTATACAAATCGGTTTATCGCATATACTCGTAGTAAATTCCTGAATTGTCTTAATTGGAGTTCTCCATCTATTACAATGAATTCGGTACAGAAACACCTTGTATTAATGGAAAGGAAAGAATACACAACTGACTGGATAGACCCCTGTCTTCTATTTTTACAAGTTTTACTTAGTTTAGAGGAAGGTGTTCAGATAGCCAAGTTGTTTGGTCTTAATTACTATGTATGAATCAATGTCGTACATTAGCATCCCGATCCGGCCTGTTGCTACAAAATTTATTAAAAACCACTTATGTACAATAAATATCAAACTATCTACAGTGTATACTCACCTAGATTAAGACCATTTTTTGAGAATTAAATAAATTATTATTATATTAATTATTATAAATTATTATTATATTCCACCCTAAGGACCTTCAATCGGAAGATGTCGTTATTTGAATTTCAGGAAAGAATTTTTATAATTAACGTAATTACAATAAATGCATAAAACGGATAATCTAAGACGTGATCTTTCGCCATCTTTCCTATTATCATAATGAATTCAGAATATTCTGTTCGCTTCACAATACTACGTTCTTTGTAACTTTGACGTGGTTGCCAGACTTCTTCGACTTCGACTTTATCCGAATATTAATTTGTAGCTTCGGTCGAGTAGTTGCAGTTCGTAGGACTCCCGAAGTCATGTGTGTAGAGAACATTCAAGAATTTGAAGTGAGAAGCTTTCAATGTGTAAGGGATGGCATCTGCTTCCATTATATATGTTGTCTAAGTATCTAAAAATGTAAAGGACAGCGTGCATCACAATACACGTGACAGAAGTGGAATTTCTTTGTTTCAGGACACCGACTATAGCATGGCAAGAATTGCTATTGCATAGCGTATGTGCCCAGACGCAACGTTATATACGATACGTTACACATAAAACGATGTACTCAAATTTGCCCTTCAAATTTTATTCCCATCCTGCCCAAACCGTTTTCACTTCCAACAGTACAACAAATTAAGAAGAATTAATAAAATTAGACATTCATATTATTGTGCGTCTTTCTCAGTCTTAGTCTAAGTCAAATAGAACAGTGTAGCAAAATGGCGAATCGAAGGTATAATGATCGGAAGAAGAAGGCCCCTCTGCTTGAAAACATTCAAAATGTATGCTGCTCATTGGGTAATAACTATACATATACATTTTCTTTTTATAATATGTGTATTAAAAGTTGCCAAGTTAAAAGTGCCGTGTGGTGCTGGCTAAGAATACCGCCACCCCATCTCATCCTGTGGGTGTCGTAAAAGGCGACTATGGGATTAGCCGGACGATGGGCAGCAGCGTCCTTCAAGTACATTTATAACTCAACTGCGATCGCCAATCCGTCTGCCAAGCGTTAGCTTAAGTAATACATTTTCATGAGTTAAATTAACGTTAGAATTATAAAGTGGTCTGAAACGTTGTGATGAGTAAAATTTTTGTTTCATATTCATAAAGGAAACGGTATATTGACTAATCAAATAGTTCCCAGGTCGGTTATTCCGTTACTGTTTAAACATCTGGAAAGTTCTAGTTTGAGCCTCAAACCACCCAACACGGTGTCGAGATAACTTTTGGCTGATTGGGCCTCTGGGTAACAGGCGTATAACAAGCTTAGCTAAGAACTCTGCCGCCGACTGTTTTACGCTGTTATCGTGTGAAACTGGCTTTAATTCTTCGTTAAAGTTGGTTTATTTGAGGATTTGGCTATCCAATTTTATAGGGGCTTTGGTGAAATTTTACGATTATGTTTTAGGTTGTAATGATTCTTATAAAAATTGGATCTCGAAGACAAATACAATCTACAAAAATAAGCAAGTGTCTTTAGAATCAAACAATTTAAGTCTAAATAGCAAAGCAGTATACAAACATATATCAGCTCATGAATGTCTGCTGCGGACGCTGCTGAGACGCTCACAGCCAGTTGCTCACGCTGATCGGTAAACGATCGGCGAGGTTAAGCAACGCTTGGCGCGGTCAATCTATGGATGGGTGACCGCATAGTGGTATTTGAACTGAGCATCTCTGTGCTTCGGAGGGCACGTTAAATCGTCGTTCCCGGTTGTGGTCATTAGACGGCATTCGTTAAGCCGAATTGGAGGCCTTTGGGCGGGTTGAACTACTCTGCCCCAAGGTTGGCCACTAACACGAAGAAGAAGAAGAAGATAATTTTAATTTACGATTTATGTCAACTGTCACATAGAAAGAAAGAAAGAAAGAAAGAAAAGTAATTTATTCTTTGCACCATAGGGACAGCAATAGTATTAAAAAATATCAAAGAAACACATTAATAATACATTTGAAAGCATAGACAAAAAAGTACCAACAATAGAATCAGCTATATAAAATGTCAGAAGTGGTCAGTCGTACATACAGTAAAAAATACAGTGCAGACAACAACGAAAACATACACATCAGCCCGTAAACGTCCACTGCTGAACATGAGCCTCCCAATCATCACTACAATGAATGGTCATACGATGTAGCGGACTATCCTATTTATATAAACCCCTACGGATGGTGAGGGGTGATATTGTTTTTGCTGGGAACCATTTGAAACAATAATTAGTGTGTTACCTCAAAAAAAACCGTCATCACCGCCATCATCATATCAGCCAAAGGACGTCCACTGCTAAACAAAGGCCTCCACCATAGATTTCCACAACGAGCGGTAACATGCCACCCTCATCCAACGACTCCCAGCAGCCTTCACCAGGTCGTCTGTCCACGTCGTGGTATAGACCATGCTGCGTTTTCCGATGCGCGGTCTCCACTCAATAACCTTTTTATCCCAACGGCCATCAGTTCTACGAGCAATGTGCCCCGTCATTGCTGCTTCAGTTTATGAATCCTTTCAGCGATGCAACTTTAATTCTTCTACGGATCTCCTCATTTCTCATTCGACCTCATAGAGAAATACCAAGCATAGCTCTCTCCATGGCTCACTGAGGGACCTTGAGCTTTCTTATGCGGCCCATAGTGTGTGACCACGTCTCTATTCGATATAAAACAACCATAATGAAAACAAACAAAATAAAGTTAACTTCTTATTATTCGACCTAAAGCAAAATTAACATAATGTTTAATTTCGTAAACCCAATTTTTTAAAATTTAATCACAGATTTACCAACATTTTTAGGCAGAAAAGCTGTTAATCAAAAACGCACATGCTTAACGTGATCCATAAATCTTAATGAGTGCGAAAGCTAGATTAATTGGATTTTCACGTAACGAATCACCTATAAATATGTAAATAGCATTTTTAATCATAGGAACAGTTTTTCACGCAAATGTATTTAGGTCTGTAGGTTAACGTTGGGGTTTGTTACCGATAATTAGAACATTAACGCGGTTAATGCCTTACGTTTTGAATTATCGTATTTCATTTTCTTAATTATGTTTTTTTTAGATTGAAATCTTAAGGTTCTTTTGACTAGTTTTAATAAAGATAAACTTAATTTTTGAATACGGAGAGATAACACTCACGTATAAAGTGGCGCTAAGGTTATCACATTAAATAGTTATAGTACGTGGCGTTAACCGACTATACATAAAAAATAAATTATATAAGTACATTCTATTATTCTTTCTTTTTATTATATTATAGTCGTCGTCAACTTTGTGTCAGAGCCGCCCAAAAGCCTCCAACTTGGCTTAACGACTACCGTCTAATGACAACAACCTGGACCGACGACTTTCTGACCGCGCCGAGCGTTGCTTAACCATTACCATTTTGTAGGGAACCTAACGACCCGATGCACAACGCCGCCACCAGCAAGACATTTTAGTGAGCATGATAGACCAATACTGCCACTAAAAGACACAGTATACGTACTAAATATATAACATTACTTACCTCATGCGCACACATTTACAATTTTGTGCTTATTAATTTAATAATGTCAAAAGATTAATAAAATATTAAGAACGTAAATCGCAGTCGTTATATTAAACATAAGCAAATAATTTCAATTTTAAATAAGTCATTAAATGTCAAGATGTCGATATAAAATAAAAAAGTATGATTACAATTTATTTGTAAACAGTAAGCATTGATTAAAAGTAACAGCACTTCATTATACCAAAATTATAAAATATGAAATTTATACTAGAATAAAATCGTAGAGAAACGAAAACTGAACATTATATTTGTTGAAAAAATCACTGCCGCGTGCTCCAGGAACGAGACTGATGCACAAACTACAATTTTTAGAATTTCTGTCTGTCTGTTTCTGTTTGATGAGAACGCTTAAAGGGGTTATTATTACTGTTATTACTACTATTTGACATTTTCCATTTCATATAATTATTTCTTGACATGGTTATATTGTGATTAATTTCTGGATTTTTTTATAGAACTAAATTATTTGAATTTATTTGATTAATAATTTTAAATTTTGCATGCTGATGCAGCTTGCAAACTAATTTATAATGTAACACCTTCTGTGAAACCCATATTATGCAAACAAAGAATTGAATTGAATATGGATTCATTGGCAAAAAGTTACGTTAAGGGCTGACCCTTAACGTAACTTTTAAGTAAGTAAGATTAAATGTAGTATTTTTCTCATTTGCTTTGCGGTCGGGAACATGTTCGATTACGCACGAGCAGTTCTCAGCTTACTTGTGCCAAAGGGTACCGCTACCGATGTCGATTGTTGCGGTCTCTACGCAGTCCAGGCAAAGCCGTTACCTTTGTTGTTTAGTTTTGTTTAGGTGAAATATGAAATAATACGATACATATGATAATGCATATAATCCAGTCTTTAGTAATAAATGAATAATATAAGCTATGCATATGACATGGTGCTGCCGGGTCCATCGGTCAATGCTCTCAAGGGACTAGGGTTGTGAATCATATCTAAGTATGCTACATCCCATGGGCTCAGGTATAATGTGACAAGAATGAGTTACTGCTAGGAGATAAAAGTTTTAGGTGCTTTTAGTCAGTAAGGGAGATACCCTTCCCTGAGGCGGAGGAACTCCATGAAGGATTTCCACGGCGGTAAAAAACGGTGATAAGTGTTACTCTATTCTGCCTGTGAAGTACATAGGCCACTGGATTATAGAGAACTTATCGATTATGGCTATTGAAAGCGAATGTAGGACGTTGGTAGTAAGATGTAACCTGTAAAAATCACTCTCTTCAACGCGTTTGGTCAATTGTTGTACACGTGCGACCTCTGTGGGTTAAATATATTCAAAAATATTGCGCCCTTAAAATACAATACAACAAAGATGCAAAGATTTCTCAGCGTTTCAGGAATTTTCGCGGACACGGGCAAAGTTTCTCTCTTTTCCAGTCATGCGAAAATAACTGCATCTTTGTTGAGTCATATGTGTGGAAGCTTTGAAATTTAATAAAATGATCTTAGAGCAAGTAGGTTAAAAATAACAGTTTCACTCTATATCGGTCTTACAGATTTTGCTGAAGACATGTTTTCATGACGACATGTTACATCATGAGACACTGGCTGACATTGCGTAAGCCAATAGCGCACGTCGTGTGTCATGATAAAACTTTATTTTCTGTTTATTCTTTGTTTTATAACTGTAACAATTGTGCCTACTAACATAGTTTTTGAATTATTTGTGTATACTAACATATTTATTGGTCAAATAGTTCAAATTAAATGCAATGTCTTGTTTTAACATATCTATTGATCCATCCTGACTAATACTGGCCAACTGCAGGATATCACCATAGTTGTAAACCAACATGGTAAAAACAATTTTTAAATCGTGTGAATTTATTATACTTACATTAAAAGAAGTGGTAGCGATCTCAGTCTGCAGATCTTTAAAACACACATCCACAGGATTCTTCAAAAGGCTAATCAGCTTAAAAGCTACTCAGCAGCCTTTGATTGAAAAACTGAATGGAAGCCAAATGACATTAGAGTAACTCCGTGTGTTTGTCGAGTGAGCACCCAAAGCAGTTTTTAGGAAAATAATGTCTTGTGACGTAACATGTGTGTTTGGCAAATGGAACGTGATGGGCAAACAAACTAGAGTGAAGGGGAAGGAACAAAGATTTTGAGATAGTCTCACTAAACAATAATGCAAATAAATTATGTTTATTATTAAAAGCATGACATATTTAATTTTGTATTATGTAGTCGATGGGTGACCGCATAGTGGTAGTTGAACCGAGCGCCTCCATGCTTCGGAGGGTACGTAAAATCGTCGGTTTCTGTTATTGTCGTTAGACGGAAGTCGTAAAAGCCAAGTCGGAGGCCTTTAAACGGCTTGTACACCAATATAATTTATAAGGCACTACTTCGTATACACATACGAGTACATCAGCCCCATATTGCTCCCAACGATCACTACAATGAGCAGTCGTAGGGGGATATTGCCACAGGAAAATGTGATCGACATAACTATAATACTAGACATAGGACTAAATTAGCACAGCCAACATTTCTTTTAGCTTAAGTTTATACTTCTTTTATGGGATACAGTATAAAAATGTATAATAAAATACCGGACATAATTTTACAATTACCATAAAATAAATTTAAATTGTTTGTAAAACAAAGGATGCACAGAATATGCCCATATTATAAATTATCTCATTATCATCATCATATCGGCCAAAGGACGTCTACTGCTGAACAAAGGCCTTCCCTTTAGATTGCGACAACGTGCGGTACATGCCGCGACCCTCATCCAAATTCCCAGCAACCTTCACCAGGTCGGCTGTCCACCTCGTTGGATGTTGTCCCACGCTGCCGGTGCGCGGTTTTCACTTGCCCTAACGGCCATCAGTTGTACAAGCTATGTGCCCCGCCCATCGCCGCTTCAGTTTACTAATCCTTTCATCTATGTCGGCAACTTTAGTTCTTCTACGGATCTCCTCATTTCTGATTCGATCTCGTAAAGAAATACCAAGCATAGCTCTCTCCATAGCTCGCTGAGTGACCTTAAGGTACACAGTGAGAGACCACGTCTCTGTTCCATATGTCATCACTGGTAACACACACTGGTTAAAGACTTTCGACTTAGGCGTTGCGGTATTATTGACGAAATGACGTTGTGAAGTTTCCCGAACGCTGCCCAGCTGAGAGGGATTCGACGATTGACCTCTTTCTCGCAGTTGCACCTAACTAACTGAACAGTTTGTCCCATGTAGACATATTCGTCAATATTCGAGAACAGGACTTCATTTCAAGGCCCACCTGTTGGGCAACTCTGTTCAGATCATCGAGCATTATGCTGAGCTTTGCAGCATGATTATCTAATACATAAAAATGTTTGGCAGAGTGCTAGTTCAGCTCCGCAAGACTAGAAATACACGTGGTGTCGCTTCATTATGTTGACATCTCAACGGCATTATTTTGTGCCATCAGTTTTATAAATATTAATAAAAAGACAACAAGAATTGACATTCACATCATTGATATTTTTTTGACATTTTATATAAATGTTTTTTTTTGGACATTTGTATAATTGACATTATTATTAATGATTACATCCGTAATTTATTATTATATAACGTCATTGTGAGTGTGTGTGTGTATAATGTATTCATTGTGATTGTTAAAACATACAACATTAAAATAAAACAGAACCCTGAGTTTCTTTCGGCATTTCATCTCAAAGGTTGTAATTTAGCGAAATGCCCTCCGTCGTTTTAATATGACGTGCAAAAGTGTCTGCTATGACCTACGGAATAAACGATTTTATTCTATTCTGTTCTATAATCATCAAGCTTGATTGGCAGATTGGTGATCCCAGAATTATTTTATACCACATGGGAGAATGCAACCACTCGTCCTCTTGAGATAAACCCATAGTTGTCTTTTACGACACCCATTGGTGAACAGTGGCGGTCTATTCTTTTGGGAAAACCACACGGAATATGGAAACTATTCTTGTAGTAAAATCTTCAATGCTGAGATATCGACTGTACATAACATAACGCCATATTTAATATTCAAGCCAGTAGTATGTATTAGATTTGCTGCCTCTGAGTTAGGAAAACGACCTAATTCCCAACAGAGATACGAATTCGAGAAGTTGCTTGCGGCCTGGCTTACTTCAAATTATTGCTAAACTTCATATGTATTGCAAAACATATCGGTATTCGTTTACTAAAATGTTAGGTATTTGTCTTTGCTTATTATTTATCATGTATAAACTTTTTTACATCAGTGGTCAGCAACCTTTTCGGCAGCAGTCTGTGACTCGCATCGCAACATTTACATTAAATTGCGTATTCAAGACATCCTACTGCATGTTATATAAAATGTTTGCTTACAAAGTTATGACATGCGGCTCTCAACTGATCTTCAAGAAAATATAGTGGTTCTCTTATTAGAAAAGGTTTCCGACCCATGACATATATAGTTGTATAAGTTATTGTAAAAGAAATAATTATAGATTCGTTTTTTGATATGACATAACTCATTAACTTCTATTTGTACGATACTTAGATAATTCTTCCGGATCTGGGTGTTTGAGCATGTGATATTTTATGTCTATAAACTGTACCCACGACATACATAGGAGAATACTAATGTGGGGCAATGTTTTTTTTAAAAAAATAAGTGAACACGAAGTCTTTTCAACCTTCATATTAATAGATTGATCGCTGAGCTCTGAGCTGGTACTGCCGAGTTTATTGTTCAATGTTCTCAAGCAAGATAAAAGTTCTCACGTGGTTTTAGCCAGTAAAAGCTTAGACTATACGCTCTTCCCCGAGCCGGAGGAACTCTATGATGGTTTTCCACTGCGGTGGAAAAACATTTTAAGTAGGTACTTGGACCACTGGGTTACAGAGAACATATCTGATGGCTATTAAAAGGGAACGTAGGACATTGGCAGTGAGATGTAATACGCTGGCACGCAGATATTCAAATATACTCTTCGAATATAATACAACAACAGTACAATACACAATTTCTTCATCATCATCATATCAGCCAAAGGACGTCCACTGCTAACCAAAGGCCTCCCCCATAGGTACATGCTGATCGCCACCAACGACTCCCAGCCACCTTCTCCAAGTCGTCCGTACATATTTTTTGAGGCCGCACCACGCTGCGTTTTCCGGTGCGCGTTCTCCACTCGAGAACCCTTTTGCCCCAACGCCCATCAGTTCTACGAGCAATGTGCCCTGCCCATTGCCGCTACAGCTTATTAATTCTTCAGCTATGTCTGCAACATTAGTTCTTCTACGTATCTTTTTTTTTTATTGGTGCCCAGTGGAAATTCGTCATGAACTTCCTTCGCCCCGGGGAAGAGCGAAGGGGTATGCCGGACTCCTACCGGCTAAAACCACTGGGGCGGTCATCTTCGGCACCTAAGGGAGGCTCCAGGTCCTCGTATGATCACACTAGAGCCGCCTGCTGGTGCCACGCCTATAGGCATATCTCGGAGAGGGTGACTGTAAAGTGGTCACCCTCCCGGGGGGATTGTAAAGGATTCCCTAAAGCGTCCCACGGCAGCGCGTGACCACGTGCGTGCTACCGTCTTCTCTTGGGTCGCTTGGTATGAGCACGCAGATTCCCCAATCTACGCACCCGTCAACCCAGAGGTCCCCCCGTCTTATAGCTACGGCAGGGGGTTTCAGGCGTATGGGAATTAGGCGCCAGGGCGGTTGTTACCCCGGCGCCGTCTCCTCCTTCTTTGAGCGGGATCGGCCCTCTCCCGATCCCGCTCTGCGGCCTCCTTCTGGAGCATGACGCTCTCACAGAAGGAGACCACTGCATTCCAATTTTCGTGCTCTGCCAACATAGCTGACACTCCTGCTGGCAGAGAGAGATCTTGCCCGATCCGATCGACCAGGATCCGCCGCTCGGCGTCCCATGCAGGGCACGCCTCGAGCGTGTGCTGTGCGGTGTCCTGGTCGCTATCACAATGGTGGCATTGTGCCGTGGCCTCACGTCCTATCCTGTGCAAGTACGCACTGAAACAACCGTGCCCGGTGAGCACCTGCGTCAGGCGGTAGGTGACGCGCTCGCTCCTTCTGAGCCAGGCTCCAAAGAGCGGCAGGACGGCCTCCACGATGCGCTTGGTCGCGAACTGCATCCGCACTGCGGCGCCACTTCCCAAGTGCGCGCCGCCGTCTTCTACGTATCTGTTCTGTTGTGATTCGATCTAGTAGAGAAATACCAAGCATAGCTGTCTCCATAACTCATTGAGTGAATTTGAGCTTTCTTACGAGGCCCATAGTGAGTGACCACGTCTTCGTACCATATGTAGGTAATCGCTGGTCACGATTTTTTTGCGCCTCAATAATTTTCGCGGATGCGGTCATAGATTATTTCTCTAAGTCATGCGAAAAATAACTACATCTTTGTTGAGTCGTATGTGTGGAAGCTTTAATGAAATAAAATGATCTTTTATTTAGCCATTAAGGTTTCTATATCGGACTTCTAACTGTTTTTGCTGAAGCATGTTTTCATGACGACATGTTACATCATGAGACACTGGCTGACATGCATTTAGCCAATAGCGCATGTCGTATGTCATTGATGAACCTTAATTTTCTTTTTTTTGTTTTGTATATGTAACTGTAACAATTGTACCTACTTACATAGTTTTTAAGTTATTTATGTATACTTATATATTTATTGATCCAATAGTCCAAACTAAAGGAATATTGTATATGTATGTTATATAAATGCGGCACCTTATTTTAAGCCATTGATCCATCATGACTAATACTGGTGAACTGCAGGGTGGTGAGCTAACCTCAACCTTAGTTATAAACTAACAAGGTACAAAGAATTTTGAAATCCACACTATTATTTTATACTAGCTGGGACCCGCGGTTTCACCCGCGTTTAATTTAAAAGAAATTTAGAGTACTTCGACATAGACACGTGACATAGAATATATATATTGGAAGACAAGGGTTTTATTATTTTTGCGCGGAACCCTAATTATTTTATAAAATTTAAATAAAAGTCACCTAAGTTATTCCTTATAAGTTTATAACATCAGCTATCTGCCAGTAAAAGTCCCGTCAAAATCGGTCCAGCCGTTTCGGAGATTACCCGGAACAAACAGACACACAGACAGACAGACAAAAAAAATTAAAATGCATTTTTTGTTATATGTTCTGTATATACTTTCATATGCATTTAGTAAAAAGCTGTTATTTTGACATTACAAACAGACACTTCAATTTTATTTATTTGTATAGATTACAGCACCAACCGTGTCGTCATATCAACCACTCGACATTGTTCGTTGATACAGTCGACTGCTGCGCTCCGGGTCGATTGTTCGATTCCCGCACGGAACAAATATTTGTACGATCTGCAGGTAGTTGTTCCGCGTCTGGGTATATTGTGTGTGAAATTTATGTCTGTAAACGCAGCCACGACACAGGAGAAATAATAGTGTGGGGCAAGGTTTAAAAAAAAAATCTTTATTTTCACCTTTTCATATTTATATACAAAATATCTATATACCTTATTTGTATATAGATATTTTGTCTTATAGTATATAATAAGTATATTGTAATATGTAGTGTCATTAGTTTTAATAGTATATATAAAATATTGTATAATTAATAATACTCCTCAAAAGCTAAGTTGATGAAAGGGTAACGGTCTCAGTCTGCAGCTCTAAAAAACACGCCGTCACAGGATTCTTCAAAAGGCTAATCAGCTTGAAAGCTACTCAGCAGCCTTTGACTGAAAACCTGAATGGGAGCCAAATGACATTAGAGTAACTCCCTACGTATTTGTCGAGTAAACACCCAAAACAGTTTCTAGGAAAACAGTGTCTTGTGACGTAACATGTGTGTTTAGAAAATGGAACGCGATGGGAAACAAACTAGAGTGAAGGGGAAAAACAAAGATTTTGGGATAATCTGTCTAAACATGACATATTTAGTTTGTATTATGTAGTAGATGGGTGACCGCACAGTGGTATTTGAACTGACAGTCTCCGTGCTTCGTAGGGCACGAGTCGTCGGTCCCTATTGTTTTCATTAGAAGATAGTCGTTAAGCCAAGTCGGAGGCCTTTGAGTGGCTTGAACAACTCTGACACAAGGTTGGCCACCAACCACACGAAAGAAGAAGAAGAAAGAATGATGTAGTCGGTACTCAACTTACTGGAAACTGTTCCGATTTGTTACTCGAAAGTGACCATAATACAGTAGGCATTGCATTTCTCGTTTACAAATCCCAAAAGGGTCCTTTTCCTAATTTCTTTTCAGAGGTTTCATGTTGCGAAATATCCTCCGTTATTCCAGTATGACGTGTAAAAGTGTCTGTCAGGATTTAATTACTGAATAAATGATTTAATTGAATTGAGCCTTTGTGGGGATTATAGGGATTATTTAAAGGGACTTTATTCTAACCTTTGAATCATCACCATATCAGCCAAAGGACCAGCACCACCAGGCAGGCTATCTACCTCGTTGGAGGTCGTCCCACGCTGCGTTTTCCAGTGTTCGGTCCCAAAGGCCATCAGTTCTAAGAGCAATGTGCTCCGCCTATTGCCACTTGAGTTTACTAATCCTTTCAGCTATGTCGGCAACTTTAGCTCAACGGACCTCCTCATTTCTGATTTGATCTCGTAGAGAAATGCCAAGCATAGCTTGGCTTAGCTGGAGATGAGCCATAGCTCGCTGAGTGACCTTAAGTCTTCTAATGAGGCCCAGTGTAAGCGACTACGTCTCTGTTCCATAGGTCATCACTGGTAACACACACTGGTTAAAGACTTTCCTCTTGAGGCATTGACCTTCGAATAATCCTTAAATTATAAAGTTCTTTTAGAACTTGGTTCGACAAATAATTACTTTATCACTTAAATACGCGACTTGTTTCATCAATCGTTAACTTGCACAGCTGAAAATGCACTATCCTGTCCGATCAAATGGGAACATTGCCATATTTTTCGTTCCGGCAAAAAGGAATCATAAACATTTTGAAAACGGTCCCACATATACTTTTGTAACACCAAACGCTAACTCTGGTCTTATTTCGACACTACGTCTTTGCTTTCCATTTATTTTCTGGACATATCCCATATTCATTGCTCCAACGTGGAATAAGTATCACAAAGAAACGTGACGTGGTTTTCTTAAAGTAGTGAGGTTCCTAGTGGCGCCTTCATGTGGAAAATGACAGGCAGTCCGCATGCAACGCGCCGCCAACTTTTAATATTCTTCTTTCCTTTTAAAAGATTCCTTTTTCTTTTGTTATTTCAAACGCGTACCTTCTGTTATAGGTACGGTTTTTACACTTTTTTCAAGGCCCGTGTTATTAATTTCTATACAACTCTGTTACATTTACAATCTAACGATTAATATTTTGCAGAAGCTATAGACCGGTAACAGTAGCCTTCGCTTAAAATATATTTCTGTCAATGACAGACGTCATTGATAAATGCGTATGTCGACAGCGTTCCGTTTAATTTACACTTAACTAAAACAATATACATTTATTTATTATTACAAATATTGATAAATCACATTTTATTCAGTTTATACAACTGTTATGCTTAGCGCCAGTATAAGTAATGTTTGTATTTTACTTTAATGAGATTTGATGGATTTATGTAATACCGGATGACGTCAATACGTCGTATACAAGGAGGTCGCAGAATACCAGCGCAGTGGTTTTGCGACGCCACTGCATCAAGCTGAGCGATATACCGATTTCTGTTTGTGCGGACGGGACACACACTTTTTCATTGTCATTGATTTTGTTGAATATAACTTTAATGTTCGGCTATGCGTCATGTCCGTGTCAGATAAGATTTTTTTTTCTTTCTTTCATAAAATCTCTTGTGGTATAATAAGGAATAATGGAACACTTTTACTGGTGGTAGGTCTCTTATTACAAGAGACTGGCTAGGTAGGTACTACCGCAGTGCCAGATACTCTGTCGTCAACCAGAAGTGTTTAAACGTTAGACATTAGTGTGCTCCGATTTGATAGCTCTATAGCTCGTGAAATTACCGGGCATATGAGACTAAATAACTAATGTCCCGAGGTGACGAGCGCAGTGTGGTGACACGCGGGCCTAGTCCTGGGTAGCATCACAACTTTTATGAGCCTGCATGACCCTTACCACCACGCGAATGACATGCACGTCTTCTCACAATGTGTTACGAATAGTTTAATTGCATAACAAATACTAAGCATAAACAGTTAAGCACTTTCTTGGTTCGTTGTGCACACGGCTACACATCAAGCTATACAAAACCAGTATAAGCTGATCTCGGATTGTATAGGCTTTCGGTGTGATGAAAGATCCGCGTAAGTTGTTTTAGTATAGCTTGATGTGTAGCCGTGTGTACATACCTGGCTAGAACGATGTGATGATTTGATTTTCATTTCATTTTAATTGTATATCAATATTGTACATCATAGAATATATACTTGTGCCATATTTTAACATAAAACATTATGATGATACACATGTGAACATAGGTTGTTTGTCGATAGCTACGTTGGCCTGCTGATTATAGCCTAAGAACTCGTAAGTATGAAGACGCAACAGTACTTAAACTTCTACTGACCCTGTAACGGCAATACACTGATAACATAAATTCAAAGAAACGACGTTCACATAGGTATCAAAACTGTTTACGTAGTCTGGGAGTCCAACTAATGTCGTTGTCGGTTTGTCTCCACGGCTCTTTTGTGCCGCTCTTGAACATTTTTAATCTGACGCAATCTCAACGCTATGGAAAGATACACACTTTTGAATCTTCTCCACTCTAGAAAAAAAACTAGAATTAATAGTATGGTAATGAGCAGGGGGGTGAAACTCTCATATAAATATTACGAAAAGTTGCATCGAGAGTAGCGCCATCTCCTGCCTACAGTCGGCACATTTCATATTAAGTTTGATTCAAAATATGACTAGATGGCAGTAGTACTTTACCGGAAGTACCCAAAATAAATTTATTAAATGTTTTTTTTTTGGTAACACGTTCTTAAATTACAATCTCTTATTTGTGAAATTAAATAAACACGATTTCGTTTATTTAATGTCGACATGTTTATTATTAAAATATCATCACTTCACAAATTGTCAAAGAGAAAAGATACCTACCTACCTTTTACAAGTTTGTAAACTTAATTTAGCTGGTGTTTACGGGTTTGCTATTTGATTAGATTATTTTACGAGTGTGATCATTTTACGTTGAATTTCTTGTAATTTTTGAATAATCTCGCACTGAATTTTATAATCCACGGTATAAAGAAGTGAATATAACTTTGAATGTAAAATGTTCTCAATATGATAAGAATGACCTAATTTTGGTAAGCTTATGATTATTATATGAAAAGAATAATAAAAAAACATTGAAACGTTTCCCTTGTTTCTTTTTTGTAGAACTATTCTAGTTTCGAGAAATTATTAGGTCACTTTAAATTGCAAAACTTTTTTAAATATATTATATTATGGTCTGCGGCGCAATTTAATCGATCTAGTGATTTTTCTTACAATGAACAAATTTTATTAAAAATACTTCTGGAGAGGCACGCCACCTGCAGGATTGTTTCGGTACTAAATGAAAACGTAGCGCCATCTGGTAGTCAAGGTCGCATATTTGATTATTGTGGTCTTAGAGTTGCGCATCTATGTCAGTATTAAGTGTATAGTCTATGGTAATGAGGACTGTATAACCATAAGCTCTCTAATAAATATAAATAAACTTCAGAAGCAACGCAGCGCAGATAACAACATCTCATCAAGGTATTTGAGCCTTCGATTCCCATTACCAAGTCTAATATTGATTTTGTCGGAATTATTCAACTTACAAAGAACGGGGCATTGCTGTCAAAATTCTGTCCCGTGTGGTTCCCGGCAACGAGTAGACCGCCCCCCTCCTCTAATGGGTGCACTAAAAGGCGATTGAAGATTGTTATCAAGAGAATGGGCGGCAGCATCCACCCGTGTGCTAATAACGATATAATGCGATCACCAATCCGCCTGCCATGCGTGATGTTATAGCAATATCCTCTATAACCGCTCATTGAGAAGCCCATGTGACAGTGGATGTTTGCAGGCTGATGTGTGTGTGTGTCTGTTCTGTTCTAAAGTTCTGAAGCTTTACTTTTCTACCCACTGAAAACTCGACCTTAACACGAGTATCAAAATTTACTTCATATTTCATGTTTCATTGCCGCTGTCTAGCTGTCTCAGTTGTGTGTCGGTACGAAAGTAATTCCGTATGACAGTCGAGCTCCAGGATTCTTTTGTTAAATTCACATCTCAACCACTTTTATTATGACGCAAGTTCAACGAAACGGAAATTTCGTTACCCGCCATCTTGTTCTAAACACAAAATATTGGAGCGTGTGCGTTTACATGTTTCAAATTGACGTAGGTACGTGAATTTCTTTGATACAAAAGCTTCGAGATAACGAGGCAGGTAGACTTTGAAAGGAATTTTGTTTAGTTTGAAAGTTGAAATTTTGCGACGTATGTTTCTTGGTATTGGATTGTGTGTAACATTACGATATCTTGCAGAAATTTGTTTAGCATATTATTCAGGTATATGGAACATATTTTAAATAACATCATTCCTTTTTTAATGTTGTATACTAGTCGGTTGTAAGACGCCCGTTGAAATTATAACAAACACTTTAAGTTACTATTTTTGTATACAGATAATATATTTTTCTTAGATCGCTACAGAGTAAGTTGGTGAGTTAGTACTGAGCGTTAAAATATTTTACTTGTGAGTTGTAAGGCGCCCGTTGAAAAAGTAACAGAATAAATCATCAAATAAATGAAGTCAGTCAGTGAGTCATTGATGAGCATAAATATATATTTTAACTAGTTCGTAAATGTGATTTTTCTGTATATTTTATATGAACAGCACTGAAAAAAAAATTGTGGTAGAATAGAATAGAATAGATTTTTCAGTAATCAGGTCCATAAATACGCTTTTACAAGTCATATTGAAACAATGGTGGCATTACACTATTAATATGACAATCTCTGAGAAGAAGTTAATTTTGTTAATTTATAAATTAACAAACCTTAATACATTAGCCAGTACTGAGACGCAAGACTTTCCAAATTTAAGCTTACCGACTGGGCTAATGTTATTTTGGAAAAGGATTTTCAGCAATGAGTAGCGATAGCCGAAGATTATATTAAATGGTAAGAAAAAGAAAAAATAACATGTAATATTAAATATTTTGACGAAACCCTAACACAGGGGTAGAAGTGTAGATCTAGATAGTGCCTTGTTCATGCAAAATAAATGTATTACGGCTTCTTTAGGTTGTAACAAATATGCCTCCTTATTTTTAGGAAAGATGAAATGCTGACTTTACCATGTTTGAATATCTTGGGTTTCTGTATATTGGGTCCTAATATAGTCCTACAACAAAATAATCTATACCTTTAACACTCCACTGTGGTAGAGCACTGATCCCATTAATAATAAAAACGATGACCTCAAACTCATACCAATAAAAAAAAACACGCGATAATGTAATTAGTATCCAACCAAAGATGAAAGTATTTAACCAGTGTGTGTTACCAGTAATGACATATGGAACAGAGACGTGGTCACTCACTCATAAGAAATCCTCATAAGAAACCTCAAGGTCACTCAGCGAGCTATGGAGAGAGCTATGCTTGGTATTTCTCTACAAGATCAAATCAGAAATGAGGAGATCCGTAGAAGAATTACTAAAGTTGCCGCACAGCTGAAAGGATTAGTAAACTGAAGTGACAATGGGCGGGGCATATTGCTCGCAGAACTGATGGCCGTTGGAGTAAAAAGGTTCTTGAGTGGACCACGCACCGGAAAACGCAGCGTGGGACGACCTCCAACGAGGTAGACAGATGACATGGTGAAGGTCGCTGGGAGTCATTAGAGGAGGGCGGCATGTAACAGTAGTGGACGTCCTTTGGCTGATATGATAATGATGATGATTTCAAATGGTTCCCGGCAAAGACAATACCACCTCTCCCCATCCATAGGAGTTTATATCAAGAGGCTAGGCTGCGGCATCGTATGACCGCTCATTATAGTGATTGTTGGGAGGCCCTTTTTCAGCAGCGGATATTGTTCTTTATTTTCGTGTGGAAAGTGATCAACTTTGTGTCACAGTTGTTCAAGCCACCCAAAGGCTTAACTAGGCTTAACGACTGTCATCTAAATGACAACAACCGGGACCGATGATTTTACGTACCGTCCGAAACACAGGGACGCTCGATTATTGATAAGCACATGAGGTCATTGACTGCTAGCTGTTATAGATTGACTTGAGTTAGAAAGTAAACGGTGTATAGGTAACAAAAATGACTTTTTACTTTCGGGTTGAGTATTGTGTGCTGATTCACCGCCTAAAAGGTTATACAATCAGTCTATTGATGTCCCACGGGCATGGGCCTTTTCTCACGATGAGAAAGGTTAGGTCTTAGTTCACCACGCGGGCCTAGTGCGGTGTGGCGGACTACATACACCGTAGAGAACAATTTGGAGATTTTAGGGTGTGCTGGTTTCCTCATGATTTTTTCGAGAGTGACAATTGAATTCTGACCCGCACATGAATCTAAAAAGACAGAAAGAGAGCCGGGTTCGAAATCACGCCTGTATGGAAGGCAAGCGTTCATCTACTAGGCTATCACTTCTTGGCGCGAGCGGCTCATGCTGCCGCAGTACGCGCAGAAACGTGTCGTTGAGGCCATCCTGCCGCTCTTCGGGGCCTGTCTCAGAAGGAACGAGTGCGTCACCTACCGCCTGACGCAGGTGTTCACCGGTCGCGGTTGTTTCGGTGTGTACCTGCACAGAATAGGACGCGAGGTCACGGCACAGTTTTACCATTGTGGAAGCGACCAGGATACCGCACAGCACACGCTCGAGGAATGCCCTGCGTGGGCTGCCGTGCGGCGGATCCTAGTCAATCGGATCGGGCAAGATATCTCTCTGCCGTACTATCTACTACTGTATTGGCAATGTTCGCAGAGCATGACATTTTGAGCGCAGTGGTCTCCTTCTGCGAGAGCGTCATGCTGCAGAAGGTCACTGCAGAGCGGGATCGGGAGAGGGTGATCCCGCACGGAGAAGGACGAGACGGCCTCGGCGCCGCTAATAACTGCCCTGGCACCAACACGCCATGTGCGTAGCTAGGCGCACAGCGAGGCTTCGGGGGAATCTTTTACAATTCTCCTCGAGTGCATGGGGGGCGGCCTTTTTATAGTCGCCTTCCCTGTGCTAGAAGGAGTTAACGCTTTACAGTCATCTCCTCCGAGATCTGCCTAAAGGTGTGGCATCATGGGCGGCTCTAGTGTAATCTTACGAGGACCTGGAGCCCACCTTCAGTGCCGCAGATGACCGCTCCAGTGGTTTTAGCCGGTAGAAGTCCCGGCATGCCCCTTTGCCATTCCCCGGGACGTAGGAAGTTCATGAAGAAATTCCACCGGGCGGCCAATAAAAGAAAAAGGTAGTTGCCTTTTACGACATTCACGGGAGGAGACGGAGTGGTGCTATATTCTCAACCCGGGCACCACACGGATAAGGCTCTTACGTAACTACTACGTAACGTAACTCTTATTGCCTGTGTTTTTGATAAATTTATTTCTATAGATTTATTAAGAATATATGGCACTTGGGCAATTTTGAGTATAGCGCGTTCGTCGTTCGTGGCTTTGCTTATTATATAAAAGGCTTAAAGCAGCTGACGGTATAACCATGGTATCAATGATTTTTTTTATTAAGACAATACGTAAGTTTTATCCTAGAATATTAATCGGCGATACTTCGGCAATAATTAATTTGGCTTAGAACAACGCAGATAAATGCGGATTTAAACTTACTAGTAGTCGCCCAATGGTCGAATTTCGACCGGAATTCTTATTTGTCTTAACTTTTTGCACTCCCCCTCTATATGAACTTTGTGTTTGTGCGCACAATGTGCTTAAAAAAGGGTACAAAGTTTTCACTTGATGTGTTAATATATAGATAACGTGAGTTCACTACTTTGGCATGCCTATTTTATTATCTTACGTAATACGTAATATAAGACAGTGCGGAAATTCAAAACGGCACCCCGTATAATTTTTAGGCTGTACAAAGGCCAAGGGGCGAGGAAGCGATGACGTCACGTCCGCATCCGCCGGCCATGCCGCACCGCGCCAAACAGCCGCGGACATTCCAACTGTCCGCCACAAATTATTGTATTGTCCATGTACTATTGTTTTATGCGAGCTTTTAGCACGAGCCGTTTCACTTGTCACTATATTTTGGCTTAAAGGATTCAGTTTTTGGAGATATACGTTTAACTATTGGCGCGTTTAAAAGTATGAGTGTATTTTGCGTCCACTGACACACGAGATTGACAGAATTAAGTAAGCCGTTAAACAGAGTAAGGCGGGAGTTTTCACACCATGAAGTTGTTGTCAGTCGTCAATGTGTCTTTTTGATGGCTAATGTCATGGTCATTACAAATAATGGTTGCAGTAATACCAGAATTTATAATCTCATCTTTATTTTATTATTTTACATTTATTTTTGGCTTGCACGAACAATTTGTTATCTTCCGGGCATTTGTATCGTGTGTGCAGCAGTCCTGTCTTCTAATAAGTGAGTAACTTTTTTTCAGTTTACAAGGAAAGTAATATTTGCTACAAAGATTTCAATGTTTACTTTACTACTTTACGTATTCGATCCAGGAGTTGTCATATCATCATTTTATCGTTTTAGCCGTGAAAACGGCCACTGCTGGACATAATCCCCAAAAGCTTGCCACAACGACCGGCATGGGTTTATGTGGTGTGCTCATTGCCATAATGCCATGCCACAGACACCCACGGGAAGGGATGGGGTGCTGCTATTCTTAGCCGGCACCACACGGCAGGCAGTTGTCATATAATTTTCTTAAATTTATTTATATTTTTATTATCTTAGCTTATTCGTAAAAAATTAAGTAGTTTTTTTTCTCTCTAGACACAGCTGACCTAATGCCTAGTTAGTTACACGTGTATTTAATATTAAATCACGAATGATGTGGCAAATGCGGAACAAATAACCACTGCTGAAGACCTTGAGTGCGATTAAGGAATGGCTACATTTTGTTCACTCTTCACGGCCTACGTTTTCGTATTATTAATTCATGAATGGTGAAGTTTGCTTGCACACGTAGTGGCTTTTAGTTTTACGGAGACGGATATAGATTTACCGTTTTATTGCCATTTGTCGGTTAAAGCTACAGAAAGAGAGCTTGTTCTTTTTAATCTGTGTTCCTAGTAATTGCATTTTACTATGATCTTGGGAGTATACTGCGAGTTGAAGTAATAAGGCCGACGTTGCAATTCGTTGGGTAAGATGAAATGGACCTTGGACTGAATTCAAATACATTATTTTGTTACGTGTTCTGGGGTAGTCGTGTGGTATCCGCATTATGAATATAAACAATTTTCTCCTGTGGATGACTAAGGAATTTTAAAGCATTGGAATGGGCAGCAGCGTCCCTTCTGTATGTGTATACTGCGCTCACCAACTCGCCTGCCTAGCGTGGTTACTCACCACGCTAGCAAATTCCCCCCAAATCTACGAGACAGTTCTGGAAATTTATTGGGGAGGCCTTTGTTCAGCAGTGGACGTCCTTTGGCTGATATGATGATGACTGGCGTAGCGAGTGAGAGGGATTTTAAGTATGAATTAGTGATGCAACAAATACGAATATTGGTATTCGCCACAACAAGCCCATTTATCATATACTCGCCGAATACTATAACGACTTTCGCAAAGAATATTTGGATAAAACGGAACTCACCCGTGGATAGTTAAGCTACGATTCATGTATCTGAACATATTTTGTTGACGTTTTAGTTTGATAATTCGGGGATAGCCTCGAACCAATATAACAAATCTCCCACTGTGGCCTCAGAAAGGCTATTTTCAACTGCTGGTAATATTCAGAGTAAAGAAATCATACTTTAACTTTTTATGTTTTAAATAAAAAAGTACTGGGAGTTCATTTTATTTATTTATATACTCTTTATTGTACACCACATAATACATAGAGATAAATATTTTAAAAGATACATGTACAATGGGCGGTCTTATCGCACAGGGCGATCTCTTCCAGACAACCTTTTGCCATTTGTCGGTTAAAGCTACAGAAAGAGAGCTTGTTCTTTTTAATCTTGTTCATTTTGTTTATTGTGTACTTCTATTTATGGTGCGACGAAGAGTTTTTTATAACTTTGTGACTAGGCGAATAAGTGATTCAGCCGGTGGTAAGCGACATACCAGCCCATAATAATCATGCTACCCGGGACTAGTCCTGCGTGGCATCACACTGCACTCGTCACCTCGAGACGTGAAGTTATTTAGTCTCCTATGCCCAGTAATTTCACTAACTACAGTGCCATTCTAATCGGAGCTCAGTAATATAAAGTTAAAACACTACTGCTTAGCGGCGAATATCTGGCACCGGGTCGGTACCTACCTACCTGGCCTCTTGCAATAAAAGACCTACCACCAGTTTGTGTATTGTAGTGTGTCATGACAAAGTTTTGTCAATTGAAAAGGGAGCATCTTTAAACCTGGCAGGTGGCTTGCCTGGCGGGCCGAAGCCCAGCGGTTTTTTTAGGCTTTTCGCAGGTATCTGGCTAGCAGGGAGACATGGCTGCTTATCGGGCAATCTGGTAAAGCCAAGGGAAGCCTCCAGCCAGCCCAACTGTTGATGTTGCGCGTCTGTATATACGCAGCGTTGTACGAACATTTTACTTGCGTGGTTCAGGATTCTGAACGATCATCAGAGTGTTGCAGTTTATGTACCTGTGGAACTAACTTGCTGTAAGTTGTGGCTCTTCTGTCTCTCTTACGTCACGTGTATTCGACAAATCATGACTTATGCTAGCGTTGTGTTCGAACACGTTAAACACGCTGATTCCGTGTGGTGTCCGGATTAAGAAGATGGCACCTGTCCATCTCCTCCCAGGGATGTCTTAACAGGCGACTAATGTACTTTTAACCAGAGGAATGGGCAGCAGCATCTCTTCTGCAGAACAGTAGCGATACTGCGCTCACCAATCCGCCTGCCAAGCGTGGTGAGTACTGGAAAATTCCCCCAATGACGACACAATCAAACAACTGACCCCTAGCGTAACCTGCCATTGTGAAAAACTATGGGGGAGGCTCTTGTTCGGCAGTGGACGTCCTTCGGCTGATATGACGATGAGATTAAATCATATCCACACTACAGGTTTCAAAACCCCCAAAATCGACTCATGTAGTAATGCGTAAGGCCACGGTGCACACTGGTACCTCCGAAATGATATGGAGTTGATCCATATCGATTTAAACTTGTCGATCATCAACCAGTTCATGAAACAGACATCTAAACGCTATTTCGACATTGTCCCACTGCAGCCAAATTCCCTCTTATTAGCTGCCCGATATCTACCTTCACGTATAAATCACAGGGTACATTATATATACTAACCCTCTCCGCCACTCGACGCACGGACTTATCGACTCTGACGATAAAATCATCTTACTTCACGTAGCACATTAAAAGAAGCTAGTTTTTCAGTTTTTCCTAGGCTCGTTTAATCAACAGACCGATTTTCTGGCTTCACCGCCAAGGACCACCTCACCACTCCACCACCGTGGGGGTCAGGCGCCGCGACAACCCGTAAATTTTTTACCCTCCAACCTTTCACAGGCACCAACACCCAGACCCCACAACAATTATCTGTAGATCAAACAAATATTTGTTCCGTGCGGGGATCGAACCCGCGACACGTTAACCAAAGCCAATCGCCTAGCCACTGCGCCAACCGTAACGTCAATATCCTTTGACCTATTACGTTCAGCGTATTTGCAGAATAGTAGTCAGAATCAGTATTCGTATCGAATTCATATTCGTAAACATAGCATTCGATGCATCACTGGTTTGAATGTCAATTCTGTAAGATTAACGTAGGCGGTATTCTTTTATAGCTTTCCTAAAATAAAAAGAGAATATAGATGATATAACACACGTCCCTAAATGTACAGATTACGTTCCTAAATTCATTCTCTCAAAAACATCGCTTTCCCGTTCTTTCTTATGTAAAATTTGTCGGTAATGATGCATGACGTTTTGTTATTTATGAGTTACTATGTTCTGGCAGAAAACATAACACTGAAAAGAACATCAGTCATGTGCTAACACTGGAGATCATTGTATAAATGAGATTGCGCATTCGGCATAAAGCAAGAACATTATAACTAACACGTTCAAATGGTGCAGTTGTATAGCGTTTGTGTACTGTGACGTCATATATCTTGTTGTCTCTTCAAACGCGTCATTTGCCACGCTGTACTTCGTGCAGACAGCTTTGTTCTATTCTATCACCGACTATGTATGTAATCTAGGGTGGTATATCTGCTTTAGATTAGCACAGTTACAGATTAACAGATACGTATTCAGTATTTTTCTGTTGTCTTTTCTAGTTTTATCTATATTAGGAGAAATAGAATTTATTTAGATTGTTCGAAACGTCAGGAAAAACAAAAATCTAAAATAAGTTCTATCTATCTATCAAAAATCTAAAATAAGTAAGTAATCTAATCTAAGTTTAAAAGTGTTTTATTATAATGTGTAATACTTGCGAAAACCTAAGACATTATTATAGATCTTAGAAACTTTTAAGAAACCATGGCCCATTTTATTATTTCTACCGCCATGTCATCATAAAGTCCGCATGAACACAAACACCCAGACCCGGCAAAACGTGCTGTCATCTTTGGGGCTGCTCATTAATTCTAAATTTCAGCTTGGAGCAATGGAGTCGATTGAGAGACGAGCCAAGAGGATCAGCAACAACGATATCGCTGGTCGAGGCAAGATCGGAGAAGACTCCGAAGAGTCGTTTCTTCGACGCAGACTGAACATAAAATTACTTACTAAAGGTTTTTCGGTTCTGTGGAATGTGCAGTGGCATTACAGAATTTGCTTCCCCCAGACCCATTCAAGCCCTTGGAGGTCGTGAGTGCGTCGGTTGGGGAATCTACGTGCTCATACCGAGCGACCCTGGGAAAATGGCAGTGTGCATGTGGTCATGTGCCACCGTGGTCGTAGCACAGTGCACAGCGAGGCTTCGGGGAAATCCTTAAAATCCCCTCGAGATGTACCCGGGGAGCGGCCTCCTTATATTCGCCACCCCACCACTAGAGGGGGTCTTTACAGTAATCCCCTCCGAGATATGCCTAAAGGCGTGACACCTATGGGTGGCTCTAGATGGAATTTATTGGAGTTCCTGGAGCCTCCCGTCGGTGCCGAAGATGACCACTCCGGTGGTTTTAGCTGGTAGGAGTCTCTTCCCCGGGGCGGAGGAAGTACAAGATATATTTCCACCGGATCAATAAAAAAATTCAAAAAATTACCATTCAAGCCGCGCATAGAACATGAAAAAAATGCAATACTATAACACATTAATTAAAACGCCAGCTCGTTCAGAGCGTGCATCTGTTTATGTGTTAGCACGTCATGTCACTCGTCGCCTCTTCATGCAGCTGCGACGTCGTGTTTACTACTTGTGAGTACTCTAACTGGTAACTTTTGTTCCCAAGAGTTTCGAGTTATACGAGTATCACATAGATTACAAAATGTTACATCTATTTTGTGCAAATTTATTATTAGGGTGAAAAAAATATTCTAATCATAACAATAAATCACTTATTTGCATTGAATGTAGGTACAAAACTAGGTGATAATAAATAGTAATTGAAACTGAGTACATTCTATCGTATGGCATGCAAACAAGAAATTTTATATAAATTAAAAAAATAAATTATAGTTATGTCTTAGTTTTTCAAAGTATTCGAAGCATCAGGAAAAACAAATATTAAAAAAATATGCGATATATTTAAAAGTGTTTTATTATACTTTAAATTGTATATATATATTTTCGATATCCAATGTTCTTATGGATTATTTATATTGTATTGTATATGGTTGTATATATGCATTAATTATAATGTATTGTATAAATTATTATATATGGTTGTATAAACGTGCATATTATTTAAGTTATGTATGGAATATATACCTATTCGTATTATATTTAATTGTCTAGATACACTTTTTATTTTTATTTTATTTTACTATTATTTGATTATATTAATATAATAGGCACACCACGGACTACACCCTTTGCCTTTTTCCATCTTTTTCTTGTCCATCCAAAGGATGTCTGTAAGAAATGGCTAACAGCGATAGGACCGCACATTATACAACTATTGTTCATAGAATGATTCCTAGTTGCTTTTAAAATAGTGTACAATAAAGAATATTCTATTCTAAAAAGAAATGTCGCAAAGAAAAGTGGTCTATACCACTGAAACTTTGATTAAAGCCATGCTCATGTCATGTAGATTTGACTAGAGAAGAATTCTTTAATGAGTTGCACTGTACGCTGAAGTGATAAGAACACAACCAATGAATATCGTATTTGAAAAAACAAAAGTGTATGTATAATAGAACTCAGTTGTGTCATTAGCTAATCCTCCCCCAGCTACCGATCGATTCGACCCTGAGTCTTGGAAACGGTTGGGTGCATACAAAAAAGGTCTTGTTTCTAAGGAGCTACTAGTATTCGTAGGAAACATGTTTGCTGCCTTTTAAGGCACGTGTTAATATAGACAAAATTGATTTTCAATTTACATAGGCAAACTCAAATCTTTGAATGGTTTCGCGATAACAATTTCCTTTAGGGATATAATAGAGTCGGAGGCCCCCTAGATAGACCGGCGACCTAAAAAAGGCATAAGATTAGACTGGAAGGAGTGCCTATTATGGCGCATATTGGTGATTATGCTTATGATGGGCACAAATGGTGCAGTGGCTTCGATCCCCGTAAGAAATAAATATTTTTATGGCCTACAGATAGTTGTTCCATGTCTGGCTGGGTTCGTGAGATTTATGTATATAAGCTGTACGCATCATACAGGAAAAAGACGAGCATAGGACATCATTTTAAAAATATCGTAGAGCCTTAGGCTAGTAGTGGGCTACTGTAGACTGAGTTGATTAATTGAAGAAAATAAAACTCTTATTCATAAAAAGATAAAATATTGTTCTAATCTATTTATTGTATGTAGTTAAAATATGTTAAAGATAAAGGTAAAGATAAGGGCTACGTATGTAGTAACTGAAATAGGTTTGAACAACGTTTTATATTGTAATGAATGAGCTAAGTATCTAGCAAAACAGACTTGGAAGAAATTAAAGAAGACCCGGTCAGGTTTTCGAGTATCGATTTTATAAAAGATAAAGATCTTTTGAACAGTCAGACTTTCGTTGAGTGGTGCAAGATGTAGATTTACTTTGGAGAAGAAAGGGAAAGAAATTCCATGGTTACTCTTTTTAAATCAGAATCTGTTACAATACTGTTGTACATTGTTGTCAAAATGAAGATTGTTTCCTCAAACAATCTTCCATGTAGGAGAAAAGAGTATTACCTACGGCCAAGTACCTCTTTCGATAGAATAGCGGGCATCTCAAATAGTTTAGCGGGGCTTAAATATTGAGTGGCTTTTCAGTATTCGGTCGTACACTTCTTAAAAAGTGTACACTAAACACCCGCCAACCTGATTGTTTTTATTAAAGTATATGATAAAATTATAATGGCAGCATTACATTTATGAGAACTAACTTATTTCCATCGTATAATTTTGGAAGCTTATTGCCAGAACTTATTTTGCTTGATGGAACTCACATTTTGTAAGTAGTTCCTTCATTGATGAAAGGGCACTATAGAGGGCGACTGACCTCTCACCTTTGCAACCTTTTTGAAGCATGTCGTGTAGGAAATGGTATAGAAAGCTGCTTGCTATCTATAAATCATCACAACGGTCTTCAGTTCAGCCATGTTTTAACTCACTTTAAGTGAAAACACTCACAAAAGTAGTATTACAAGTTTGTAAAAATATCGACTGGGGTAAGTACTATGGTCCTACCTGTTTCACCCACCATAACAACTATGCATAAGCGTAGTTCTTTCCCGGGTGTAGGGTAGCAGCAGCTATCGAATTTATACGAACACAAGACATTCCTACTGAAACCTTAGGTCCGCAACGCATCAGCTATCACTAGATTGTTGATGGCCATGGGCACGGTTGCTATTTATCACCAGGTAAGTTAATTCCGCGTGGTGTCCGGATTAAGAATCTGGCACTACACCATCTCCTCCTGTGGATGTCATAAAACGAGACTAAGGAACTAAACCAGAGGGATGGGCAGCAGCGTTCCTTCTGTGGAAAAGTAACCATAGCGCTCATCAATCCGCCTGCCAAGCGTGGCACAATTGGGAAAATATATGAGGGATGCCTTCGTTCAGTAGCAGACGTCCTTTGGCTAATATGACGATGAGGTTGCTCGTTTGTTCTTCCTAATTATACAGGGCAAAAAGTTTGTACGTTACAATTTCTATAAATGTTCGTGAAGTCTTTTAACATACAAGATTCACCTTTTTTTATTTCACCCGATTGTGGTACGTTCTGTACTTCCTCCGCCTCGGTGAAGAGCGGAGGGGCATGCCAGATTGCTACCAGCCAAAACCAACGGAGCAGTTATCTTCGGCATGAAGTGGGGCTCCAGGAACTCGCAAACAATCACACTGAAGCTGCCTACTGGTACCACGCGTTAAGGCACATCTGGGAGGGATAAAACTCCTTTCTAACCAGCATTTGTTAAAATCACAGATCAAAAACTATTAAGAACCCCCATAAAGTCAAGTGAATTTTTTTGTTGACTACGGCCCATGCCAACTGATACTTAGATCCGCTTGTTCCTGCTGGAGCCACACGTCACAATTGCGCAAAACAAGTTTACGTGGACAGATATGATGACGTAACATGTTATGTTACTTTTATTTGTTTAGAAATCTTACGTCACCAGTCACGTGCAACCCACACGGGTCGTAGTAGTGACACGGTTACAGCGGGTAACTTCTGAATATTTCAGCTATGGTGCCAGTACAGTACGTCGTATTTCCTTCACCTGAAGACCTAGTATTGTCACCAATGCTATTAATAACGATTAATACCTTCGTATATCAAAACTATAGATATATACCAAGAAATGCTCTTTCCTTTTTATGACCACGGTATATTTTATGACTACCGTAAAAGATGAGAAAGGGTTTTAGAGTGGAGATGAGTCCCACAACAGATAATATTCGCTATGAATAATGCCAAAAGCTTACATCAAGGATCGGTTCTGACCTATCCGGAGCGTTCATTCTCGAAATCCCGGAGCCCCCTTCAGTGCCTCCTAGGTGGTTTTAGCTGTTAAGAGTCATATCCTTCACCTCCTCTCAGGTAAGTTGCATGAAGTAGGAGCCATTAATCATTATATATTACCAGCGATGACTTATGGCACAGAGTCGTGGTAAATCACTAAGAGTCTCATAAGAATTCTCGAGGTCACTCAGCGAGCTATGGGGAAATCTATGCTTGGTATTTCTCTATGAGATCGAATTAGCTTGCACAATTGCTTTGAAACAAGATGGATTAATGATTTGGTGAAGGGTGCTGTAAGTTGTTGGACGCGCGCGGCATTGAGCTGGTCGTTGTGGAAATTTAAAAGGGTGGCCTTTATTCAGTATTGGGCGTCCGTCGGCTGTAATGATGATGATGAAAACAAGGTCAATATATACTAAGATATAAGCATTTATTATTAAAAACAAGGTCAATGAAATACTTTCTGAAGTAGAGTAAATAAAAGAGTCCTATAAAAGAGCAGGTTAACCGAGTTTCAGAGAAGCTATTGATAATTGGCAGATATTTATTTTAGGGAACTGGATGATAATCACTCCGTTTAACCAAGAACAAAGCGCAGTAAATGATATTTAATTAGTTTAATGTAGATAATAAGACTAGCGCAAATTCTCGTCGCAGCGTTTCCCGCACGCAATGAATGTGAACTGTGCATGTGAGAATGTAATTAAACTGTACCTGCGATACAGGAGAAACCATAATGTGCGAAAAAGTATCCATTAAATGAAAAATATATAACGACGATCTATTGCAATATTATTATTTAAAAACGAAAATTTCATGACTGTGCTCAATAACTATCCTCCCTTCCGCTAGAAGGGGTGATCAGTTTATAGTCATCCTGTTCGAGGGTCGCCTAAAGGCGTGGCACAATGGGCGGCTCCAGTGAGCTTGTTTTTGATTTCCTGCCGGTCGTGCCGAAGAAGACCGCACCGGTGGGTTTAGCTGGTAGGAGTTCGACATGCCTCTCCGCCGTTTCTCGGGGCGAAGGAAGTACATAATTTGGTTTCACCAGATGAAAATAAAGGTGATCTATCTAAAAACCTGGTATGTTTTAATATAATTTATTAAGGTTCGAGTCTACTGACTAGAACCTTGTTAATACCAAATTTTTTGGCACTCAAAAATACAAGCAACAAACGCTGTCACAACTGACAGAAGAAGTAGGTAAGATTTCAATAGAAATAAACAGAATCCCAACTTACCCTATAAAATGAAATGTCTCACAAACCTACGACCTCTTTAAGTTCAGAATAAAAACTAAAAAACAGCCACCAGCAACAGTTGAAACTCTGAAACAACTTCTAGCCCTGATTAAACCGACTTTGGTACACAACATCGCGTAGAAACGGCAAGTAATAATTGTACACGCTATTCCAGTCTCTAGATACACGCATTTGGGGTTATTATCGTATGACGTGTTGAGGTCGTTGTGGCTAGTTCGTAGGCCTATGTAAACTTGTGAACAGATTTTCAAATAACGTTATATATTCGATGTGGAGGCGGGAACTGTATACAAACATTTAACGGAGACTAATTAACGTGTGTCGGTCGGTCTGTGTTGTCTATGATTTAGATTGAGTTCTGCTTACAAATGTGGAACGTTATATTCGTATTCTATTGTAAGTTTAGAATAGAATTTTAGATAAAGCAATGTACTGTTATCCATGTAGAACGTGTTAGTATTAGTTGTTTGTTTAGTTTTTTCTATTCGTTATTAATAAAATAAACACATTTTTTTTGCGATAGCACTACAATTTTGTTTTAAATAACCGAGTGGCACTTGAGTGGATAATGAGTAATCTAACCTAACCCCACTATATATCCACATTCAGACGGAAGCAAGGAAGCGGCTATACGTACTTGAAAAAGCAGGCTTGGAAGCAAAACGAGGCCTACCCTACCCCCCTACGAAACAGATTTATGAATCCCGTGAACGATCTGGACAACCTGATAAATACGTTATTAGATAAAATAAATCCAATACACAGCATTCAACAAGAGGTACAGGGTTCATATACCAACAAGGGAGATGTAGACGAGGGGATTCCTGTTGGCGAAATTCACCTCACATGTTACTAAGGCTCTAAAGCTCCAACTCCAGATTTACTGCAATGACTGCATGACTGCAGTATCAGTCAAAGTATGGGGCATTATGCATCGGTGTTCCAATCAAAAACTTAGGTGATAATTGCAAAAAGAAAATACAAAAGCAGAATTTCAAAGATAAAACCATTTACATACTAAGTGACAGTCAAGCGGCCCTGAGCGTTTAATTCCTTCTAGGTTAGCTTAGAGCTAGAAAAGAATCAGGGTGTATCAGGCCTAAACAGCCTGGAAAGACAACAATGTCCGCCTTATCTAGGTACATGGACACGAAGGTGTTGAGAGAAATGAGAAGAGGATGAATCAGCAAGGGCTGGCTCACATACGCAGTTAGTTGGCCCTGAATCCTTTATAGATATTCCTCACGTAGCCTGTCATTATACATTATATGCAAATGCTAGAAAAGAACAAGCAAAATAATTAAGAGAGGCAGAGAGTCCATTTCAAGACCTTCTAGCTGATTTCTTCTGCTTCTAATGTGGAGTGAATTGATTAAACTAAAACAGATCATAACTGAGACAGACCTTTTAGTTGCACTCACAGGGCCAGTTGGTACCAACGAGCATACCCATAGAATAAAACTGAGCACGGTAGATACATGCAGATTCTACAGGAGTTAAAAAGAGTCAGATACTCTTATTGTGTGACTGCGACGCTCTTGCTAGGCTTAGGGCGTACGTATTACCTGGGAACAGCTTGTCCTGTACCAGATGACTAAGCGCAGTTCCACGCTAGCACAATCGCAGGTTACCTACAAGAACTCTTTGATGTGTCTCATCATATCAGCCATAGGACGTCCACTGCTGAACAAAAGCATCCCCCATAGATTTTCACAATTGTATCGTCATTTTGGGGGAAATTTGCCAGTACTCACCACGCTTGGTGTGTCTGCAACGGATTAAAGTACTAGAGCGGGTACATAGGCTGCACTAAAAGTATCGGGAATGGAATATTTCCACTGTTCCTGTCATATTAAAATCTTTTTAATTGAAAGCTCCTTGATTTTACAAATCGAATACCATTTATTTATTTAAAAAAAGATTCACGGTCTTGTCACAAGGTTTTGTCAAACTTGTTTAGTCGTTGAGAAAATGGAATTGACTCGAGAAAATTCAAGAGCGATGATTTATTATGACTTTCGAAGTGGTTTAACACAAAAACAGTGTGTTGACCGGATGATTTCTGCATTTGGTGATGAAGCCCCATCCAAAACCACAATTTATCGCTGGTTTGCTGAATTTCAACGTGGACGTGTCAAGCTCAGTGATGATCCTCGTCAAGGTCGTCCAAAAACTGCAGTCACCCAAGAAAACGTCGATGCTGTGCGTAAGCTGATTGAGGAAGATCGACATGTGACATACCACGAAATTCAGGCAACTTTAGACATTGGCATGAGTCAAATACAAATAATCTTGCATGAACAATTAGGTGTAAAAAAGTTGTTTTCCCGATGGATACCGCATTTGCTATGTGAAGAGCAAAAAGCGGCTCGCGTTACTTGGTGCGTCAGAACTCTCGAAAGATTCCACGCAGGATCCTCAAATGCTGTATACAACATCGTATCAGGTGACGAATCCTGGATATATGCGTACGAACCCGAAATAAAAAACCAGTCACGAGTTTGGGTGTTCGAAAATGAGTTAAAGCCAACAAAAATTGTTCGTTCACGGAGTGTTGCAAAAAAAATGGTGGCCACGTTTGTCTCCAAAACCGGCCATGTTACGACTATTCCTCTTGAGGGACAAAGAACGGTTAATGCAGAATGGTATGCTAGCATTTGTTTGCCACATGTCGTTTCTGAACTCTGTAGAGAGAACTGCAACCGCCGCATCATCCTCCATCACGACAATGCGAGTTCTCACACCGCGCACAGAACAAAAGAGTTTTTAGAGCAAGAAAACATAGAATTATTAGACCATCCGCCGTACAGCCCCGACCTAAGCCCTAATGATTTCTATACTTTCCCTAAAATAAAGAATAAATTGCGTGGACAGAGATTTTCATCACCTAAAGAAGCTGTGGACGCCTACAAAACGGCCATTTTGGAGACCCCAACTTCCGAATGGAATGGTTGCTTCAATGATTGGTTCCATCGTATGGAAAAATGTGTCAAATTTCGCGGAGAATACTTCGAAAAGCAATAAATACATTTTTAAATAGTAATGTTGTGTCACTTCCTTGATTCCCGAAATTTTCAGTGCCGCCCTCGTACAAAAGATCCGCAGCGACAGCTGAGCCCAATACATAACTGACAAATAGATAAATGACCGACTGAGAAAGCGCGATATGACTGCATGTTGAAGATTATGCTCCAGTCTAGGATTCCTCCTGTATCGTGAGTACAGTTTACGTATATAAATCAGCCGTGTACAAACCCACAAACCTGGAACTACTATATGTGGGTCTTACAAATATTCGTTCCGTGTGGGAATAGCGCAGAAAACTAATTGATTAGCCACGAGGCCAACTGTGCAACCGTTATGTATTGCCATAATCAACAATATTATATAAGTTCGTGTTGAAGATAGCTCTAAAGATATTGCTATAATCTTCATGCTGGGATTTTCCAAAAGTGGTGTTAGTCATAGTAGTAGTAGTAGCTTTCCCATAAGCTAGCTAGCTATGGCCTTGGACGTTCTCGGTCTAGGTTCTAGTATTTAATAGTCATTACGTAAATTCAGACGCTCTAAGGAATGCGCTTTAGGATATGGATTATTTGGTGACGAAGGTCAAATGTCAGTCGCATCTCCTTAGACTGGAAGTTAATCATAACTGGAAAAAGACTAGGATGATGTAGATCACAGGTCGGAAACCTTATATGACTATAGGAAAAACTAAGTTCATGTTCTTCGTAAAATTCATTCATTCATACTATAAGGTACACGCACATCACAGCGAACATCCCTACAATATATAATTATCAACTTGGATTAAGTCCAGTCCAGAATAACCGCATAAAATAACGACAAAAATATCCGTTTGTGTGTGCGTACAAAGGGTAGAGAAACCCTGTCAGTCCTCATTAATCATTCCTTTTTGCAAATCCTTTTAGTCGACATCAACCTTTCATAACTCAGGTGAATTGGAACAGACCGCTCAGGATATGTGTTTGTTGTTATAAAGTGTTGGAGATGTGATGTCCTTTTATAATTCAACTGTGATACCTCACCTAACGTTAAATTTTAGTTGGTCTTTTTGGCAGAGAAAATGCCTGTCGCATACCATGACATCGTGGTTGTGTGGCTTTGCACCCACTAGAAACTTCACCGTATGACCTCCTTCCACCTTTTAGATTGACCGCGAGTACGTGAACACTACTTTGGCGCCCCATCAGAGGCTGACCTGTGTTTGGCCTATCACGTACGGCGATGTATCTAGGGCACCGCTGTAACTCCAGGGCCGTGCAATGTGGACGGCAGACTCGCCGATCTACCCCCTGCTGGCTCCTGTTAGGGTGGCATCAGGTGTTTTGCCATGTCCGCCGACCTGTCAATCGCCCTGTGTGGATCGGGTCAGCCAGGGTGTCTTCCTCTTTGACCCATTTCACCCGCTTCCTTCCGCGAGATGAATTTTTCGTAGAAGGACGCGACTACCTGCCAAGACGATCGTGGTCAACCATGGCTTTTACCAAGGCCGGCAGCGAGATGTCTCCCCCGGTTACTACTGTGAGATCACGGCGCTGCACTGCCTAAGTAGAGCAGTGCTCGAAAGCATGTGCACTGTGTCGTCACTGTAGCCGCAAATGGAATTTCCCTGTCGTTTCGCTATTGTGTGCTACGCCCCGATAACACCTGAACCGAAGGAAAACATACCGTGCCGCCTCAGCACCGACTCTTTCAGGATTGTCTGGGTAGCCCAGTTCTAATACCTACATTATCATTAGCAGGTAGGCTATGCATCACATGGTGCAGATATTGCGCACGCGAATCCCACAACCCCAGCAATAGGTAGGTCGAAGGAATACCATGGGATTTAGCCGGTAAGAGTCTGGCATGACCCTCAGCATTTTCCAGATGGGGGGAAATCCTCAAGGGTTTCTACACTTACAAAAACAAGATTATCAGCATCAGAAAGGTTCAATCAACGTTTTAGAACAAAAAAATAAAATTAATATATTATGTATATAAGGTTGGTTACTCGCAAGTAAGTGTGAGGCAGAGTACAGGATCGAAGAGATTGCTGCAATAGGTAATCAGTATGTGGTGGGAGAAAAAAGATTAATGAGACTAACAACTAGACTAACTAACTAAGACTAACATTTAGTTCTTCAACAAGGTACCAGAATCATAATATTGCTACGACGTAGCTGACGCGATCTCGATTCGGCTACACTCTCGTACTCGTAGTAGATAAGTTACGATTCGCGTTGTTTTAGGACTATTACAGCAGACTACTGAAACGCCACTTAATATTTAAATCCCGCGTAACAATTTGAGACGCTCGCCTTCCTAGCGAAACCGGGCGTCTCTAATAGCTTGAGCATCAAATGCGGAGAGCTGAGTTGTGCATCAAACAGTTTAATATTTTGAGTTGTGTGTTAAGATCGTCGAACATTTTAGGTCTCTTCTATAAAAAGTTCTGGTCTCAGGTAAATCATCATTTCGGCCGAATAAAGTCCACTGCTGGACACAGGCCTCCCCCAAAGATCACTACAACGACCGATATGGGTATGTTGTGTGCTCATAGGGGGGTTTTGCCATAATCGCCACGCTTGGCAGGCGGGTTCGCGATCGCAGTTGTGGTGTTAATGTACTCGAAGGACGCTGCTGCCCATCCTCCGGTTGATCCCATAGTCGCCTTTTACGACACCCGAGGGATGAGATGGGTTGGTGCTATTCGTAGCCGGCACCACACAGCCACTCAGGTAAATACATACACGTTTTTTGAATTTAAATCAATTTTCTCGATTTATAATCATATTTAATCCAAATCTAAAACGACATATTTAAATAAATAAATCAAATTCTTTCATTTCAAAGAAATGTATGGATACGCGTATTTGAATATTATTATTTTATTCGGTACGGCCACAATTAACTGCAATTAACTGAAACTCTTTCCGTGTTCGACACCGATTCGTTACTATTTATTATTCATTCATCAAACGTAGCTAATGTACGTAATTTGGACCTTACGAGTAACACATTTGATGTTTTTGTGTAACACTGTGATTATATTGCAATTACAGGTGTTAATTTGTGTGGCACGTCTTGATGGGATTTTTAAGTATGTTTGAGTTTTTTTATGCTGCCTATTACCAAATACTAAATCTTAAATGTCAAACAACTTGACTTGCCGTGTGGTGCCGGCTCAGAATGCCACCACCCCATTTCATCCCGTGGGTGTCACAAAAGTCGACTAAGGGATTAACCGGAGGATGGGCAGCAGCGTCTTTCGAGTACATTAACAACTCAACTGCGAACGCCAACCCGTCTGCCAAGCGTGGCGATTATGGCAAGACCCCCCAATGAGCACACAACACACCAAATCGGTCGTTGTGGTGATCTTTTGGGGAGGCCTGTATCCAGCAGTGGATTTCATTCGGCCGAAAGGAAGGAAACTATTTGAGACGTCTGCTTTCCTACCGAAAACGGAATTCTCAAATAGTTTAGCGAGACGGGACTTAAATATTAACTGGCGTTTCAGTATTCGGCCGCTAGTGACGAGACGAGCAAGTCATTCGCCTGGTTGTAAGCGTTATGCCTTCCCATAACAATTGTAATGTTACCTAGGACTAACCCTGGCGGAATGCAGTGGTCTCCTTCTGTGAGAGCGTCATGCTCCAGAAGGAGACCGCAGAGCGGGATCGGGAGAGGACCGACCCCGCTCGAAGAAGTAGGAGACGGCGCCGGGGTAACAACCGCCCTGGCGCCTAATTCCCATTGATGTCCAGTGGAAATTCTACATGGAACTTCCTTCACCCCGGGGAAGGGCAAAGGGGTATGCCGGACTCCTACTGGCTATAACCACTGGAGCGGTCATCTTCGGCACCTAAGGGAGGCTCCAGGTCCTCGTAGAGTACATTACTTTTTGTCCTAGATTTTTGCTGTTGCCAGGTTTCTGATTTGAAAAGAAACTAATCGCGCATGAAAGTATCTAGCGCACAGCAGTTTTAAGCGCTCAAGAATTTGAAGAACAACGATTTATAACGCACATCTGGCTTCTAGCGCACTATAGTTTTTGGCGCTAAACCAGATCGAGCAATATCCAGTAATGGCTATAGACTTTAGTGAAGGTAGGCAAGGCGCGGAGTATGCTAGGTCTGGTCTCCCAACCGTATGGTGTTATGTATGGAAATATTGAAGCAGTTGTCTTCTAATATACGTACGTAATCAAAACGCTGACTACATTAAATTAGCCACTGCATGCATTACCAACGTTGTAGCTTCCAGAACACATCACTCACCGCGGAAAACGGAGCAACGTATTTATGACACTTTTCGCCGATAATCTAGGAGATTATAATGTTTCCTTTTTCGAATTAGCCTATTTTCGAGCTGGATTTCTATATTTAATATATATAGGTATAAAATATAACTTTTCGTTGGTTTGCATGAACCATGCTAGGGGCATACCTGGCCCGCCCGACTTCATAAATAAAGTTATTTTTCCTTTTCAGTGGTTTGAATATTTTAATATCTGTGTAGGGTTTTTGAAATCGGTATTTTTTGTTAAAGAGTTTTATTTGTTTCTTTTTATTGTAAATGAATGTAAAAAACTACTCTATCAAATGTAATGAAATTTATATTGGACCAACTCGAAAGCATTCTGCACCAGTTAAATAAAGAGTTGCTCAAATCGGTCAACAAATCTTGGAGTAATCGGTGTATATACATAAAAAATTCCCTTCAGATTGAGCACCTCCTCCTTTTTGAAGTCGGTTAAAAATAAACTGAATAATCAAAGATTCGACTCTACTACCGCAACTTATGACAGAAAATCTGTTGCTATCTAGTTGCTGGGTGGTTAGGTCAACATAAATATTTAAAGAAACGCCATGAATATTCGAAGACCGCCCTATAGCAAACAAAACTATAGACTGGTTATGTGTGTGTTACTTAAACCGACCGGTAGATTGCAATAGTAAGTAACATTTAATACAATCTCCGATCTGTCAGTGATGTACACACAGCATCACAGTATATTTTATATGAGTTACTGCATGTATATACTAATATGTAAGTTATAGGATTTTACCTATGTTATTGCCCTATAGAGTAATCAATAATTTCCTTATACTCGCGCGAGTTATTATTGTAGAAATTGCCTTGCGTTTTATATTTCATAACAGTTCATCTTGACGATAAACGTCAATTTACATAACCTCTGTTATTACCATCGTCGTTTTTTGTTTACATTAAGGAATTAGCACGGAAGCTCAAGTAATTGAGACAGGACTTCCCTTTTAAAGGCCCCTATGCCATCTCCTACCATCCTACTCCATACGCAAATGATAATAATAATATGTAATAAAGTGTAAAATAGGTTATTTGAATTATACATTTTCCGAGATAAAAATCTCTAAAAAGTAGGGTATTAATAACTACGTTTTATGTAAAAATTAAGGTCATGGACTTCATGCCATTTACGCTACCGCTCCGCTTTACGCATTAACTCCTATTGTTCAGAATTTCTTTACATAGGGCGTATTATAGTATCTGTGCATAAAGTAAAAAACTCACCTTGGCCTGTATACAAAGAAGTGACGATAGTCCAACAGCTAAGATGTGGAGGAAAATAGAATAGAGTATACTTTATTGTACACCATTTAAAACTAAAAATATATATAATGTACAAGGGGTGGTATCGATTTTTTCTAGACAACCTTAGATAATATGGACAAGTAAGTCAAAAAACATAATTACCAGCCAGTTCTACAAGCGAAACTGACAATTGCAGGTTGTCAAATTACAAAACAATGGCATTGTCCATCTCTATTGTACTAGTGTGCACACACTGTGCACATAGGTCCCTATGTAGGCAGCTAGGCACCAGTCGTATCGTGTCGGTTTATAAATTATAATGCTATACACGTCATCGTTGACTTGAAAAAGGAAAATAATTTTTCTCGGGAAAGAAATACGATTCAGAGGGTGTTCACCCCGCAACAAAGGACTTTGAACCACACAGTTTGTTTTAATCGCAATGTTTCCATCGTGGAGTTTTGATTCGAACAAAAAGAAAAAGGACATTAGAACTTAATTCCTGTATCGATGGATTCTTATTCTTTCCGCGAGAATTAATCCATACGGCATCATGCAAATTTAGTAATAATCTGGATTGCTCCAATTTGAAATTGTATGTAGTCAAATCGAGTTTGATCAATCGGTTCATCGTAATCCATTCCAATTAGTTATTGTATAGCTTATATGATTTCGATCAATTTAAACATCAGAGAGGCTTTCAACTATTTTGTGTATTTGAGCGGGCCGATCCCGCACGGAGAAGGACGAGAAAGCGCCGGGGCAACAACCGTCCCGGCTCCCAAGTCCAACACGCCTGAGCCCCCTGCTGTCACTACATGGTAGGGGGCCTCAGGGTCGCGGGTGCGGAGATTGGGGAGTCTGCGTGCTCACACCGAGCGACCCCCGGGAAGACGGTGGTGCGCACGTGGTGACGTGCCGCCGTGTGCGCAGCACAGCGCAAAGCGAGGCTTGGGGGGATCCTTTACAATCCTCCTCGAGAAGTGCCTCGGGGGCGGCATTTTTACAGTCGCCTTCCCTCCGCTAAAGGGGGTTACCGCTTTACAGTCATCCCCTCCGAGATGTGCCTAAACGCGTGACACCAATGGGCTGCTCTAGTTTGATCTTACAGGGACCTGGTGCCGAATATGACCGCTCCAGTGGTTTTCGCCGGGGCGGAGGAAGTACATGACTAATTTCCAATGGGACCAATAAAAATAGATAAATAAGGCTGTCACTGCTTGCGTCATGTGGCCGTATTATCCGGTGTTAATTTTAGAACTCGTGGTTTTTGACTCCTTTGCTAGCCTAAACAATGTCCTTAACTTCTAAGAACAAAGATTTTGACCAGAAAGAAGAAACACAGTCGCAGTTACTAACCACAATACTAAATGATCTACCTGAAAAGAAAATAATTTATGAGAAACAATAAGCTAACATTGAAAAACACTTAAAGGTGATCTATTTGGCCACTTGTAACCGGGCTAACGCCCGTTAAATTGACGCCTTTGTAAATAATAATACCTACATTATTATTATATACAGCTTTTGTTTCACCAGTCTTCTTGTTAGCCTTTATAATTTGTTTTGTATACTAATGAAACTGGTAGAGCCTCAAAATATATTGGTACAGTTATAAAAGTCTACGTGGTAGCTTTGAAGATCCTGGGATATCCCAAATTCGGGCAAATCGTGCATGCGCTATAATAATATAAGAATATTCTACAGGTCATGCTCCAATTCTTGATAATAAAATAAAATTTGATTTATTGAATACTTTTTTTTAAAATTAAAAGTGAAGGGAAGAAAAATTAAAATTATAATTTATACAATTAAAACCACAACTCCTCGTAATTTATTTGGAACTAGCTGGGACCCGCGGTTACACCCGCCGTTTAATTTAAAAGAAATTGGATAGTTGACATAGGGTATATATTGGATTTCATGGGTTTTAATTTTTTACGCGGAACCCTAATTATTTTTCTATAATAAAAGCAGCCTAAGTTACTCCTTGTAACATCAGCTATTTGCCAGTGAAAGTCCCGTAGAAATCAGTCCAGCCGCTTCGGAGATTAGCGGGAACAAACAGACAGACAGACAAAAAACTTTAAAATAGGTTTTTTTGTTGTAGGTACCGTATTTTCATACGAATTTAGTAAAAAGCTGTTATTTTGACATTACAAACAGACACTACAATTTTATTTATTTGTATATATTGAAAAAAGAATATATGATATATCATTTAATATAAATAAAAAATATAATTCAGGTTGAACCCCTTGAACGCATTTGGTATCATATAGTGATAACATTTTAAACGTTTAGTTAGTCTCACCTTTCGAAGCATTTTAGACTATGCGTCAAAGTTCACCACAAATACTTATAATTTGTTTATAGTCCCTGTGGCATCCGGATAAATAATATAGCCCACTCCATCTTCTGTGAAGATGTCGTAAAAGGCGACTAGGAGACTCTCAACCCGAGGGATAGGCAGCTTCATCCCTATGTGGAACAGCAGCTATTCTACGCTCACCAACCTGCCTGCCAAGCGTGGTGAGTATTGGAATGTTTTCACCAAAATGACGACATAGTTGTGGAAATCTATGAGGGAGGCCTTTGTTCAGCAGTGGACGACATTTGGCTGATATGTTGGTACTTAATTTGTTTCCTTTCTTTTTTGTTGCTTCTTCTTGAATGATGATAAAGCTCGCATGGTATCTAATTCGTTAACGGTATGGTATTACAAATATTTGTCGAAACCATGCTTAATTTATTGTATTTTGTTATGTCATCGTATCATTTCAATCCGATATCGATACAAAATTACATTTTGCTCATATTTGATTTGTAACCTATGTATGAATCACAACTTTATTCCAGCGTATTTACACACTAGTGCAAGATTCAATGCTCAATTACCCACACATACAACATAAAAAGTTTACAAACTGACGTCTCCACAATTTTATTGTTGGTCGCCCTATAGCGTTTATCGTATCAAATCTCTGCAGGCATGAAAAAACTTCCGACAGAATGTGGCAGTAATTTTCCGAATGATTTAACCTCAGGTGAGTCACGCAAACGATTTGCCACAATATGTGGTTCATACGTGTGTACTTGCCATTACCAAGGGCAACCTCCGACCTTAAACCGGGTAAGAACTCACCTTATCAAAACAACGACACTTTAAACAGTCAATCACGTCTGTATACTAAGGGAAGACACTACGGCTAACTAACATTACCGTAACTCACACAGCAACAGCTAAATTGACAGGTTAAGACAACACACACAATTTTAACACTTTAGGACATTATTTTTATTGATGAAAATGGTATTCGGTGACCGCTAAGGGCTCGGGGGCGAGCGGCAGGCGAGCGCGCTAGCCGGCGCGCCGCCTTACTTTGACTGAAGTACGCGCTCGCGAACTGTTTTTTGCGCAGGCGTACTACAACACAGAACCGGCCGAAATTCACCCTTAAACACATCCATAGAAGGGATGAACCACCATTTCAGTAACATAGAAAATCGCCCTGTAAAATGAAAGCATAGAGGTCATTTTAGATTAATAAGAAATTCGTCGTTGTTTCATTCCAGTCAGCCCGCTGCGTGTGCCGCACTGCACACGATGGTAATTAAATATGTGTTTGACAATAGTATCGAGGCTCCAGTGGCTGTGCTATCCTGATGACGTCAATGTTCCAAGCGCTCAGTCAAGAGCGATCGCGTGGAAATCGTTTTGCGAGTTTGAGAGCTAACCGCAATCAAAGTGAGCGAGCGCAAAAAATGACGGTAATTTGCATTTGAAATTGGAATAAGCTTTTTCCATTTAAATATTCGATTTTAATTCCTTCCAACCGTTTGCTGTCCTAAAATCGGCAATGGATGAATCAGCAATGAATTTGGAAATATTGAACTGACTTTGAAGGGTTCGTAATTAATCGATGGTGTCCGTTTTCAATGGGGTAGTAGTCTATCACTACTAATTAGTACGGAATAGTTTAATTTGTTACTTACGGGGGCCTTACTAAAAGCTTTAAGAAAATTAAAAACGGGATGATATAGGAACATGTTAATATTTCTATTGTTTAGTAAGTTTAGTAACTAAGTAGTCTCCGTTCCTTTCTAAGCACCGTCGCATGCGATGGAACCATTGATTGAAGCAGTGAGCCCACTCTTCCTTAGAGATCTCTTCCACGTTATTTTCGAACGCAGCCACGGCATCTTCGACCGGGTGCATAAAGCGAATTCCTTAGAATTCTCTTTTAAGGGAATAAATAAAAGTCGCCTGGTGCCAGGTTGTGACTGTAAGGAGGATGAATCACTAATTGCACACCTTCCGTAGACAAATATTGGGTTGTCCGTCTGGTGAGGTGAGCTGGAGCGTTCTCGTGATGGAGGAGGATCCTGCTTCTTCGGTGCTGCTGTCGAACTTTTTCCAAAGACAATCGGTAAACAGTGACTAATATAGCAATCTGCAGTAACAGTGCTTTTATATTCTAGTGCAGGGGTTCCCAAAGTGTGCGCCGCGGCGCCCTGGTGCGCCGTTGAGAGTAAAGAGGGGTGCCGTGAGGCGCTCCTGTTTCCCATTCTCCAGCAACTAAACTTAGGCACTGGTCGATTGGATCGGGCAAGATCTTTCTCTGCCAGCAGTAGTGTCGGCTATGCTGGCCGAGCAGGAGAATTGGAGTGCTGTGGTCTCCTTCTGTGAGGTTCCGTCATGCTCCAGAAGGAGACTGCAGAGCGGGATCAAGATCGGGGAAGAGGGCTGAACGGAGAAGTATGAGATGGCGCTGGGTAACAACCGCCCAGGTCTAACACGCCTGAGCCCCCTGTCATGGCTATATGACGGGGGCCTCGGGGGTCGTGGGCGCGCAGATTGGGGAATCTACGGGCATAAACCGAGTGACCCATGACGAGACGGTGTTGCGCCTGTCATCACGCGCCACCGTGTGCGCATCATAGCAAAGCGCACAGTGAGGCTTCGAGGGGATCCTTTACAATCACTTTCTCTGAGATGTGCCTATGGGCTTGGCACCAGTGGGCGGCTCTAGTGTGATCATACGAGGCCCCGGGTGCTGTTAGTTGCCGAAGATGATCGTAGCCGGTAGGAGTCCAGCATGCCCCTTCGCCCTTCCCCGGGGCGGAGGAAGTTCATGAAGAATTTCTACGCCAAATAAAAAATTGAATTGAGCAAGAACTTTACCAGCAGTAGTGTCTGCTATTTTTCCAGAGCATGAAAATTAGACCACAGTGGTGGTCTTTCTGTGAGTGCAGAGACCGCAGAGCGGGGTCGTGATAGAGCCGATCCCGAACAAAATCAGTTTTTTTTAAATATTACAGTGTTCCAGTTGGAATTCATGTCTGTAAACGCACCTACTATACAGGAGAAATCCTAGTGTGGGAGTAAAGAGTTAAATAAACTGGTAAATTCAAGAACCGACCGACGCAAAATTCTAAACCTGAGGATATCAGAATCATTTACTGAATCCTTGGTATCAGTTTTCGTTACGATGTCACTTAAGGGATCCATGTAACTAGGAACCAAACAGATTATCAGCCAAAGGACATCCACTGCTAAACAAAGGCCTCCTCCATAGATTTCCACAACGAGCGGTCACATGCCGCACGCACCCAATGACTCCCAGCAACCTTCACTAGAAAGTTTGACTACAAAGAATTCATGTCTTCCTATTTAAAGTTCCACTGTCGTTCGTAGTACAGAGGGCTACTGGGCTATTTAAGTTTGTTTATTTGCATATAAATATGCGGTCACTGCTCTTGAACTGAGCCGACTTCAACTCGGATACTACAAAAATGGAAATAGAGCGCATTGATCTAAACCGAGGTTCATGGTAAAGTTGAGAGTTCAGTAGCCCTCATAGTGTTATTGGTTTCCATTTCTGAATTACACACACAATAAATATGATTGAGAATACAATAAGTGGTAAATTGATATTAGGTTAGTGCTCGTGAGGTAGCTATGGTTTATGTAAATTCAAAATTGAATTTTCACCATAGATTGAGGATATAATAGGTCTTTACTTATGATACTGCCGTTCTATAGTACTAGCTATTTCAAAAAAATAAAAAATGTTTGGCTATGAATTCTAATCTCTAATTTATTTTATTTTATAAACATTTTCATTATTAAAAATCAGTCTTATGTGTGTATTGATTAGTGTTATGTTTTCATTACGTTTGAATCTTTTTCGTCGTCATGGATATGTTGAAAATTCGAGTTATTATGGAATATGAATACTGGGTCAAATGCAGAAAAAGCTACAAATCTCAGAAAGTAGCTTAACTGGGAATTAATAATACGTCCATAACAAAACTGATACTATAAAGGCGCGATCCTATGTTATAAAAGCTAATTATAACTTTGCATGGCTTTTTAAGACAAATAAATAAAATACTTGCATTTATTACTTGTTCATTAATGGTTTATTTATACAAAGAACAGTATAAAACTAGAGAAAAAACACCATAAACTTAACCACACCATCGTGCAAAAGTGAACAATATCCGCGAAAAAGTAATAATAACTCTGATTAATATTGTTCAACAACGTTTTTGGTGTTTATTTGATATGGTGTTGTAATCATTGATATTTAGATGTGTTACAGGTTTAATATTAACAACGAGTTTATTGTTATCAAGATGGTGTCTGCAGCGAAAATGCGCATTCATGTGATGCAAGCAAAGAGATTTAAAAAAAGACAAAATCAACAGTATCGGAGCCTGATAAAGTTATATCAACCTATTGAAGAGTATTCAACAGAACTTTAACAAGAGGAAACAACTTGATGCAATCAGATACACGAAGTACAAGCAAATGAAAAAATATCGATTGGTACAGTTCATGAAAGAGCAAAATTGGACTTCTGGGGTGGAAGGCCTGGTGACCTGACATACAGGCTTCAGCCTAGTTTAGGCACCAGTCTCCCACAGTAAATTTGAATAATACTGTAACTTTTATTGTGAGAAAATAAACAAATAATAAATAAATAAATATTAAACCTGCTTATCATTTCACACGGCTGTTAAGTTAAATCAACGCCATCTATTCCAATAACTGAGTATCAACAAAGGCCTCAGCAACCAAGCCGCCAAGTATCTTAAAATCTCTAAATTAATTGACACAACATCGAATATCATTGTTAAGTTACGAAAGGTGGCACCACACTGACCTTCCTAGATTGAGAGTAATTGTTGTTCAAAATAACAAATTTATTCTCGTTAGGTTCGAGATGTAACGGATGCAACTATATTCTTGCACCTGATGCTGGACACGTGACATGTTATTTATGTAATGGGAGATACCATCATAAAAAACAAAAAAAAAAACATCACTCTGCACCAATACATGGCATTTACACAAAAGTACAAGACTGGCTGGAAATCTGGAAATGCAGTAACATTAAACGTCGCAGACTTCCTAACCAGGACGGTCCCGGGAGTGCCGGGGGTTCCCGGGGTACCGGGGGTCCCGCCGCCGCCCGCGCCGCTCGCGCTGCACTACCCCAGCCAGGACCCCGCGCGGCTCGGTGCACACGCGCACGCCAATCAACCGCAAGCATAGTCTGCGTTACTAGTGGCACGTCTCATCGGCCTCTAACCCACTTGCCCAGCTTGGTGACTATGAGCATTACCTCCCTTACTGTATGGGGCCTTTGTCCAGTGGTGGACTGTGATAAGCTGGGAAGTAACGGCTTGCCTTATAAAACTGGTCCCAACACAGGCTGGTAAGGAACAGACAACAATATGTGGGACATACAGTGATTGCTCAATAATCATGCTGATTTTGGAGACTCGTCAACCTCTTTGTATGTTGCCGAGTATATTGTGTGTTTCATTCTTCCGAATGTACTATAGATATTAAGTGTTAATCAGTTAAAGCTAGATAGAATAAATTGTAAAAACATTTTAAATAAAAAGCTACATTGTACTTTGTACCTGTTCGTTCCACGCAGATTCTAGCGTATGAAGATACTACTAATATGAATATGCCCTGCGATAACGCGGTACAACGAGCACTATTGCTGTGCATTTCGCTGAGGTCCTCATTTGCTATAAGAAGAGATAATAGCTCCACGTTGGTCACTGTAGACAAGAAAATATAGTCCACTCCAATTTACCCACGAACCAGAGGATGGGTAGCAGCGTTCTTCGAGTACATTAACAGCTCAACTGTGATCTCCAACCCACCTGCCAAGCGTGGCGATTATGACAAAACCCCCTAATGTGTACACAACACACCCAGACTGGTCGTTGTGGCGATCTTTGGGGGAGGCTTGTATCCAGCAGTGGACTTCATTCGGCCGAAATGATGATGATGAATAACATTTTGCATAATCAGATAGAACACAGTATTGCGGTCTTTCCCAGCACCTGTAATCTGAAACGAAACACAGTGACTGCTGCCTACATACCACCTAAAATTATTGTATATATTATATATGTTAGTATTCAATGTATAAAAACCAGGTAAATTTGCCATTACAAATACACAGTTCTTTTTCTACTTTGTGGTGACTTCAATTCACCTATTTTTTGATGATTCACTAGTTTCGCCTTCGAAATAGTGTCGAGAGAACAGCTATATTAAGCAGAGTACGGGATAGTCGCAACAACATCTTGAGAACTGTGGCGGAGAGTTACACCTCTCCAATTTTAAAGCTTTTTGTGTGGACCAGTGTCCATCAGGAAAAGAAATAAGTTCTCTGACGCCTGCAACCAGATCTTCCTCATAGAATGAGCATTATATTATTACTAATTACTAACTCTAGAATATAACGTTTTATTGTTACTAACAAAATATGGATTTAGTAGTCCGAAATAAAGAATTTATTATTATCTACATGTCTCTCTTTTTACGGGTTTATATCCTGTGTAAGGTGGAACCCGGTCTTTTGATAAGCTTACACGGGGACATGGGTCCAACACACAGAGGCCCTTTAGAGAATTTTAATCTAAAATGTAATGGGACACTAACCGGGGACTCTCCATAGCTACACTATAAAATGAAGTCACGGATTATCCCCGGTGGTGTAGGACTATTGCACGAGATGGAAACTAAAACGATAAGGTCTATTACAATGGGTGTTACATGGAATAAAAAAACTAATAAATACGGGAACAACAGCGTCTGCCCTTCAACCTTTAACGTGAAATTCTGTGGCAGACGGTGACTCGCCACTCACAAGATGGGCCCCCTAAATGGCCAGCCAGGGTGTCGAGAGGTGCGGCACCGGTGTCACCATCGCGCGTCTCGAAGACTCGAAGCGGGTTTCCCGTTATTACGCTATTGGATACTTGCACCCCTCAGCATATAACTCTCTCAGACAAGCCAGAGTTAAAAATCCTGCGGGCACTCATGGAGTTCCACTCTAACCGACCAATAAAGGTAAGCCGGAGACGAGGCCCTGACTCTGGCCCGGCTCTCTGGAGCATTCGGGTACGCAGAGTCGCTACTCACATTCAGCTCGCCACAAGATGCCCTGCGTTCTGTACAAGATCTCCTTATGATATACTTTTTTTATCAAAAGGGAGGAAAAATTATGATTAAATAGGTACGATAAATTGACGATAATTTCCAAAAATAAAAAGGTGGAACAAGCGCCTGCAAATATACAATAGCAAAGTTTTTAAACTGCAACTAATTTACAAGCACAGCCATTAGGAGCGCTCGAAATCCATTTCACCTAGGAACTTTGGTTAGGTGGAATGGACCATGCATGTGACGCAATTTTATCATACAAACACACAAATTAGGCCGTATCCACATACGTAACGTCCACAGCTGAATCTGGGCCTCAAAATGATCACTATAATGAGCGGTGACAGGGGGGATATTGGCATCGCTCCAGTGTGATCTTACGAGGACCTGGAGCCCCCCTTCGGTGCCGAAGATGACCGCTCCAGTGGTTTTAGCCGGTAGGAGCCCAGCATGCCCCTTCGCCCTTCCCCGGGTCGAAGGAAGTTCCATGTAGAATTTCCACTGGACACTACCAAAAATTAAATTTAAAAAAGGCGGATATTAGTATAGTCACCAAGCTTAGCAAGCGGATTGGTGATCGCAGTATGTTGCTATGCATATGGAAGGATGTTACTGCCCATGTCCTTAATGTCAACCATTACTCGCCTTCACGATACCTATGGGTATTGAGTGGTGCTATGCCAAGAACCACGCGGTTTCTTAGAAGAAAAAAGTCTACTATCATGGTAAACTTAAAAATAGAATATTAAATATTTCACATTATTTTTGTAACATTGAAATGGTAAATTACATATTTCATCATTCATCATTTCTCCCAAAGATCACCACAACCGATATGGGTGTGCTGTGTGCTCATTGGGGGGTTCTGCCATAATCGCCACATTTAGCAGGCGGGTTGGCGATCGCAGTTGAGTTGTTAATGTACTCGTAGGACGCTGCTGCCCATCCTCCGGCTAATCCCACAATCGCCTGTTACGACACCTACGGGATGAGATGGGTAATTACATATTCAATGCAATTTTATTCAGTTTACGCGAAGACCATTCAGCGCGCTACACGTCCAATACAGCAACGTGTTCGAGCCTTGTTGGGGCTGCCGCGCTGGTGTGTCGGGCATGTTTGCGAACGCGAATGTTGATGACATCCACGCTGTGCTCCGTAATCGACGAGCTGCAGCGCTTTGCAGGCAGCGCGCATTGTGGCGGTTATAGATAATGGATTAGACATGCAATACGTCCAGCATTGGGTTAATACCATATCAGGAAATAAGTTATTATTACTACTAACATTAGATTCAAGATTCCTTGTAGGTACTATAACATTTACACGGATTTTAAAATAGACTAAAATAAAACTTCTTTCATAGTTTTTTTTTTTAAACTGTATCGCCGGATACCGGAAAGAGAAAAAGACAATTTAACGGCAGATCGGTGATTATTGTTAAATTAAATAGGTACATTGTCATACTAGTAGCTATTCGTGTTTCGTATTATTAATAGATAATAATAGCAATTCTTTTTGTAACTGGTGCCGAATGCTTTCGAGTTGGTCCCATATAAATTTCATTACATTTAATTGAGCAGTTTTTTAACCAGATTCAATAAACAGGTTAATTTGACTGCGCTCATGTAGATGATGTGATCAGAAAACCGATTTGAGTAATTCTTATTTTTAGTGTTAAATACTGATACCAAATTAGAAAAATTTCTTACATTTATTTACACTAAAATGAGACAAATAAAACTTTTTAACAAAAAAAATGCCGACTTCAAAAACCCTACACGATATAAATATTTAAAAACCACTGAAAAGGAAAACAAAACTTTATTTATGATGTCGGGTGACGCCAGGTATAAAATATAACTTCTCGTTGGTCTCCATGAACCAGGGTTGCCTCATACCTGGCCATGTTCGTGTATGGCGCGTCTATTTGTAAAATGTCATTGATTGTAGGAATGTTAGTTAGATATTACTATCACAGTATAACCCGTTCGTCATCTTAGCAATTATTAGGCAATTTATTACCATACCATTCATGATCAGCCGCATTAAGTCCACAGCTGGACACAGGCCTCCCCAAAGGTCGCCACAACGACCAGTCTGGGTGTTTTGTGTGCCTATTGGGGGGTTTTGTCATGATCGCCACGCTTGGCCGGATGCTACTGCCCATCCTCCGGCAAATCCCAAAGACTTACGACACCCACGGGATGAGATGGGGTGGTGTTAAGCATCACACGAATATAGACTATTTAATTTGGGCAGCTCTTGTTATACAAGGTCTTAATTTAATAGTCCACGATATTTTGCATCACTATAGCTCCATTCATTCCAACGATGAAGATAATGTAGGTATATAAGAAAAACTTGTAAATTTGCTGTTTAAAAAAATATATTATTAAATCACTTATTTCATTACATCCTAGTTCTCTAATATTCACATGCATCTAGTAAGACAATGGCGGATGGGGCTGGTTGACTGATATGGATAGTCTGTAACGTTAAACAAAGCAGACGGCGCACGGTAGCGACATCACACAAAGGAAAGAAATGGATTTTTACCGTGAGATTTTTTTGTGTTCGGTACATCATCTTAAGCATTTACTGAGGCACCATGCAAAATATCGTGGATTATTAAAATAAGACCTTATATACACGCCTAAAACATTGAGAACCCTTAATAATGTCATGTCACCTTAATTTGAAGCCCATATTTGCAAACTAATAAACGATTTAAGTATTATATTTTAAAAGCGTGTATAACACCGGACATAAACAGGGAACCTCGATACGATAAAATATCTGCCATATATATGCAGGAAGTGGCACAGATCTAACAAAACTATAGCAATGTTTGCTATCAGTATGAGATTTATTGTAGCCTTGCTATTGTTATGTAAATAATTGTATTGTGTACTTACCTATAATGAATATTATTGCATTATAATAACGGGTCAAAGTCAGAGTCAAAGTCAAAGGTTTTTATTTCAAATCAACCGAATATTGGCACTTATGAAACGTCAGAATCTAAGTTGCACGGCTCCAAATAGTTGATCTCGTGGAGAAGAGCTGGCAAGAAACTCCATGGATACTCTTTTAAAATAGCTGGGGATTACAATGTTGATACAACTGATTGTAAAACATATAGAGAAAAATGTAGGTTAATGTGTAAAGATGGAACACTGTCCAGCAGTGCAGCAAACTTCATTCGGCTGAAATGATGATGATGATGACTGTAGTAGTATTAATAATAATGACTTTACTTTAGTATATCTAATAAGATATAAATTAATTTATTTTATCGAAATGGATTACCGTTGTTAACATATGCATCGTGACATAACACTACTTGTATTACATCATTATATTACAGAATATAACCTATAATTTCAACATTTTCTATCAGCCTTCGATAGCTCAGTTGGTAGAGCGGTGGACTGTAGAGTAATATCGTTGTAATCCATAGGTCGCTGGTTCAAATCCGGCTCGAAGGAATCCTTTTTTCGTTTTTTTAACTTTTATTTTAAAATATTATTGTTATAAAAAAGATATAATAATTTATAGAACAAATTATTTATATTTTTAGAATTATTTTCTCAAACATATTTTTTTTTATATGCACGGATTTTACTGTTTTCGTTATGCAAATGTGTGTTTTTATCGTACTACAATTGGGATCGTAACCAAAAGTTGAAACGCTGCGGACAGGATTCGAACCTGTGCGGGTAGAACCCAATGGATTTCAAGTCCATCTCCTTAACCACTCGGACACCGCAGCTTATAGGTATAAAATCGAAATAGCTCATCAAATTCAATAGCTCATTCGGATCAACAATCGGCTGCTAAAGACGAATGTAAGAAACGAGAATACAGTTTTTCTTTTATCGATCCCAAGAAGAGATTAAGAGCCCTGCCTGTTCTGCCTGCCCTGTTCGAGGGCGATGAACGAAATTGTAAAAATATCCTATCAGTAATGTTAGGTTTGGTCGGATACGTAATGGGAAATAAACATAGTAATTATGTTGTAGTGGCTGTAACTGAAAATAAGACTGGGTTCCAAAATTAGTGACAGCAATAGAGATACCCATACTTTTATGAAATATTTATGTAACCACAATATTTAAGAGAAATGCCGGAATCATAATTTGAAGGTTAAGCAACAAGATAAAATTGGCCTATACTTTAATAACGGTTCTCAGCAGTGAAAGAATTTTAATTATCGGTTTAGTGCTTCCTGAAATTACCACATAGGCATAACAATCCCACAATTCCTATGACAACATTCGATTCCAAAAAAATGGGGGCTTTCACTGCCATCTCGTATTTAAAAACAGCTGCAAACAAGTTATTGTTTTAGTTTTGCTATGCGACACCAGATGTCGATAATTTAAAATTTATCGTATAAATGTGTTTTTATTCGACAACAGATGGCACTAGTCATAGAAATATAAAAATTAGATTTCTCATTTCACACTGGGAGCAGAGCAAGCGCTGGTCTTTCGATGGAAGAAGCAGCCGTAGTATTAGAGAATATCAGTGACGTGAACATAAAACGTTTTAAGGGCTCAGGAATTAACCTGCCAATACCTAAGGAAATTTAAACAAAACTTTATTTATTACTTATTATTTGTTTTTGATGATTTTTGTTGATTTTGATAATCTATGCTTGTTCCTTCGCTGTATGTGAAGAAGCATTTGTGCTACAGAGGAATGTTACAGATTTTTGGACTAAAATCCCAATCCTCAAGCAAAATGATGGCTGGTTTGTAGGCGTAGGTAGTAATTTGTAAACAAAACTTCAGCTCTCATTTATTAAATCCACACGGTGGTCAAAGCTGACAAAAAGTCATTTATGGAAGCTTGCACGAAAGTAGAGACAGTTATCTTTGAACACGCGCCATAATTAACACTTCAGACTTCTATTTACTACTAAACATAGTAGGCGCTTGCTAGGGTCACCAAGCAACATGAGTGTGCCGAGAATCTTTCGTATTTTTCAATCTTTCCGCTCCATTTTGCTTACATGTTTCTTATGTGCTGTAGGGCTGCACGTTGCACGTATAGATGCTGTACGTAAGTAGGTATATAGAATGAATTAATTAAACGCGATATATTTCCGTAAGCTATTTTAATTCAATTCTATGTTTCTCTTCAGAATTCCGGGAAGAATCACACGCTTACCAAGACAAAAAGCTATTAACCTCCAAATGATAAATCTTTCTTCATGCCATTCTCTAAAGAAAGTTCTCATCCTGGAATTGACTGTAAGGCAATATGCAAGTAGTTCATTTATTGTAGGATAGAGGCTTTCAGCATCAGTTTATATTACTAAAACCAGGCCGCCTATTAGACTGCCATTACATCCAAAACATTTATTTCTCTACAGAATATTTTTTCGATGCATCAGCAACCCTAGTCTAGTCAGGTGCACTTTCATAATATTTTTAGATCCACCATCGATAGAAGCATACCTAGTAGACTTATATGGAATACGAAATTATTATTAGCCAAGTGAATCTGTTTGCTTGTTTTCTTTAGCTACCTATTCCTCGCAATTTGCCGGCTGGAATACGTAATTGAATCAATTTACATGTATAGTAAATTATATTGTTGTTCTTATTTCTTTAATTTTGGTATTATTAGGTATATTTACTAAGTTATGGTCATTAGGAAAAATTCAACATTGGTAATCAACAATAAAAAGAATGCGGTGCTGTTGTTAGTTAATTCAAAATTGAACAAAGGAGATCTTTATCAAAACGTTTCATGTATTGCTAGTTTGAATGGTTCGGCACCACACTTAATAAAAGAGATGATTCATAATTAGACACCGATTAAATAAATTATACCATAATATCTTAACAATAAGACTTAAATATATAATCAGTTATGTCCGTCCGTCTAAATAACTTCCTAAACCCAAACAAAAGAATTTACCACTTGAATTGTTTTTTTTTGGTTGTTCGTAATTTATACGCTACGTTGTATGTCCAGATTTAATGTTTGTATCCTTTATAGATTGGCATCAGTAGAAGATTGCAATGCGTAGTTAGCAGTTGGATCAAGAAACTAATAAAGTCTTGATATCAGTTTAAGTCAGTTTTCAGTTGACGTCTTTTGGCTGATATGATGATGAAGGACGCTATTCATCCTCTGGATAAGCCCTTAGTTGCTTTCTACGACATGTACGTTTGTAGATACATTCTTTGTCTAGAAACAGACAGCCAAATTGTTAGGCAAGTATAATTTTACTGTAGAACCTTTTTTCTTTTTTTATTGGTCTCCAATGGAAATTCTACATGAACTTCCTTCACCCGGGGAAGGGGACCCCTTCCCCTTCCCCGGGTGAAGGAAGTTCATGCCGGACTCCTTCTGACTAAAACCACTGGAGTGGTCATCTTAAGCACCGAAGGGGGGCTCCAGGTCCTCGTAAGATCGCACTAAAGTCGCCCATTGGTGCCACGCTTTTAGGCACATCGCGGAGGGGATGACTGTAAAGCGGTCACCCCCTCTAGCGGACGGAAGGTGACTGTAAAAAGGTTGCCCCCCAGGCACTTCTCGGGGAAGATTGTAAAGGATCGCCAAGCGCCTCGCTGTGCGCTGTGCAGCGCACACGGCGTCACGTGACCACGTACGCGCTGCCGCCTTCCCGGGGGTCGCTCGATGGGAGCACGCTGACTTCTCAATCTACGCGCCCGCGACCTCCGAGTTATTATGACGACACGGTTGGTGCAGCGGTTGATACGGTCGACTGCTGCGCGCCGGGTCGCGGGTTCGATTCCCGCATGGAACAAATATTTGTATGTTCTGCAGGTAGTTGTTCCGGGTCTGGGTTTATTAAGTGTGAAATGTATGTCTGTAAACGCACCCACGACACAGGAGAAAGCCTAGAGTGGGGCAACGTATAAAAAAAATATATAGTACCTATGTTACACAAGGTCTGCCTTGCCTGTTTAAATGGTTTAAAAACATATAAACAACATGTAGTGTGCATGAATGGCTGAAGAATGTAAAAGTGGTGAAACACTTCCATGGAAACCGACGTGCTTGATCGCTCACGTTTATTTTCTCTGATTATGCGATTTAACGATTTATTGTCGGTATGTACGAGTATACGATGATAGCTTAACATCATTTACACTTATATTGTTTGATCATGAGCAAGTACTTCTAAGGTTAGGGTTGCCAACCGTACTTTATAGTAAATAAGCTTACGTTATTTTACGAGTACTTCTGTGTACGATTGTAATATATCCACCAATTTAAATACAGATATTTAACAAAAAACCACTGGAGAAAATGGCAGTTTATTTTTATACAATGTGGTTTTGTTTATACATAGAAATTGTAACTTATAAACTCTCTCTTACTGCTACTTCAGTCTGTACTACGAGAGTTTTCTCAGTAATTAATGCAAAGTGGCTTGAAGAGTCCAGGAAAAGGGCGTCAACGAAATGAATGAATTTGCATAAAACAAGCGAAATCCACGAAGAAATTCTAAATAAAAATTATTAATACCTTTTGATTGACTGAACTACTGACTGGACTACTTTTTTATTTATCGCCGGTAAAACTAAAATCACGTTAATTCTTAAAAAAAGTAGCAAGGTCTGAGGTATAGATCCTTTTTTAACACGCTTTTATTAGCTTCACCTGTATGTATGTTTGTTTGTAACCGACTCCTTTGAGCTCGATTTTGCCCTACTTTGAACGATCAGATTTGATTCAAACTTTGCACACCTGTCAAAGGTCGATGACAATGCAATAATCCGATCAAAATATCCGATTATCCTAATTTGATTCGCCAGGATTAATTAATTTCTTTCCGCATCCTTTGCATGCGAGTAAGAGAGACAGAGCTAGTGCGTGAACTACGCATGCGTGCAGTTCCAGACTTGCTCTTTCGGGCACTCAGTTCAGCACAACCAAGCGTGTTTTTTTAAACTATTTTTTTTTTATTGTACATCGTCAACTGCATCGTCACTCAAAGAAAGGTTAGGCAAATAAATCTAAAAGAAACGAATTAACTTAAATTGAAAAATATTGGGAGTAATTTCTAAATAGACAAACTAAATAGGTTAGTTACTTGTCTAGTTTCACAGTGATGAATACAAAGTGGCGGAAAGAGATGTATAGGGCGTCACTGACGAAATAAATGAATTTGAATAAAAGAAGCGAAATCCACAAAGAAATTCAGATTTTAAAATAACTGATTAATACTTTTTTGACAGGCTGTACTATTTTTTAACACCAAGAATACTTTAATTCTTCAAAAAACAAAGTCTATCAAAGGTATAAAACCCTTTACATCAATTTTGTTACATCGTCACTTTAACAAAAGGAGTATAAGGCAAATCAATTTCAAAAAATGAATTACCCAATGTTGTAAGGTCACGTATCTAAATAGACAAACTAAATAGGTTAGGTTAGTTACTCACAGTCAATAACTTTAATGGATTGAAGTGGTGACTGTTACATAACCGTATCGTGACCATCATGTTTTTAAAATATGGTCCACGTATCGCCGATTGCAGATTAGCTCGTACAGTTCCTATTGAATATCGTGGCATAAGGGCACGGCCAAAATACCGTCTTAACTTCGCAAGACATTTGCCCGTGAATAACAACAATTAAGGTCAATTCACACAATCCAGTGTCGACACAGTACCGACACCGTGTCCGCATAGTTCCGTATCAGTGCTTTCAGTGATTTCAATTCACACATGTCAGTGATGTCTCAGTACTTTTTGCGGATCTTCAGACAAAAACGCGTTTATTATTACGGAGGCACAATTTTTGCGATATTCGATTATTGTAATTGTTGCTATGGCTGTTTTTAATAATACGGAATTGTCAATGATTGCAAGAATTCGCTTAATTCTGGACTTGTCGGCGCCGGCACTGACACTGAGAGCACTGACACGGCACCGACACTCAGTATTAAGTGTATAGTCTACGAGAAATGCCTTTTAAGTTTTGTCGTTTGAAGAAAAAAACACAACTAGAACCTTATAGTACTTTTTATTGTTTTTCAAAGTATTCACCACGTAGCTTAATACACTTTTCCATTCGCTCAAACCAGTTATTATAACACTTATTCCACCCGGGGTGTTTAAAATGGCTGACTTGAAAGCGTCGACTGCTTCTTCACCGGACTGGAACCTTTGACCACGAAGACTTTTCTTAATTTTAGGAAATGTAAAGAAATCGTTAGGGCTTAGGTCAGGACTGGATGGAGGATGGTCAAGAATTTCTACCTTTTCTTGCTTCAAATACTCAATCGTTTGACGAGCACTGTGTGAGCTTGCGTTGTCGTGATGCAGGATGACGCTTCGTTTTGAGCTAGATTTTCGAAGTTCGGCGTTCGCTGTGACTAAACAATAGCATGAATCCTAATACTTTCAACTGTTTTGAGATTCAAAATTTAAACACATTCGAATATAGAACAGTTCCAAATTCAAAATTGCCGGGAGATATGGAAACGACAGAACTTAAAAGGCATGCCTAGTATGACTGATACTGACTAGTGTGGATGCATCCATACAGAATATATGAAACAATATTTTTTACACTGACACGTTTTATCACGGTGCCGGTACTGTGTCGTCACGGAAATGTATGAATCGACTTTAAATCGTTAAGTCACTCGCTCAAAAGCTAATGTCGTATACAGAATTTCCTCCCTCCATAAACTCTTTCACTCCACATCAGTATTTTGTTGCATTCATTAGTGACTTCTAACACATTGCACGAATAAATAAATCATTGATATGAAATGGCCGACAGACAACCTGTCCCGTTGCACTACAGTAATTTAGATTTATTACTGCCTGTACCGGACTTCATACTAACAACTTACAGGTTCGCGGAGTCGCAGTGTCATTTTTTAAATTGGCAAGGAGGTACGAATCATAAGTTTTCTTTGTTGAGTCCTGTCAAAAGACGATCGGAAAACCGAGACGGTTGTTATTTAACTTAGTTAAGTCCGTAGGTGCGTTGTAACCTTTGGACCAGAATCGCTTCCGGAAAAACGAAAGGTTCTCTTTGCAAGGAGAGATATAATAATAATAAATCATTTATTCAACAGCCAGAATCCCATATTACAAAAGGGTACATTTACAGCGGTTACATTACGGAAGGGTGATGGCATGCCGGGAGTTCTACCTATTAAAACCACTGGAGCGGTCATCTTCGGCACCGAAGAAGGGCTCCAGGGCCTCGAAAGATCACACTTGAGCCCCCATTGATGCCACGCCTTTAGGCACATCTCGGAAGGGATGACTGTGCGGTCTCGCCCTCTAGCGGAGAGAAGGAAACTGTAAAAAGGTCGGCCCCAGGCACTTCTCGGGGAGGATTGTAGAGGAGCCCACGTGTCGCTGTGCACTGTGCTGTGAACACGGCGGCACCTGGCCATGTGCGCGCCGCTGTCCTGTCGGGGGTCGCTCGGTATGAACACATAGACTCCCCAATCTGCGCGCTCGCGACCCCCGCGCCATGCGCCTGGGGAATAGGGAAACTGCGTGGTTATGTGGAATGTGAATCCATTAACAACTTCACCATATGACCTACTTCCTTCCGCCTTTTGGATAGACCGCGAGTATTGCGCGAACACTACCTCCACGGCCCATCAGGCGTTGGCCCGCGTTCGGCCTACCTGTCACGTACGGCGATACAGCTAGGGCATCGCCGAAATCTAAGTTGGCCAATAGTGGGGTTGTCGATGTCAGGCGTTAGTCGCTTCGTATGAAGTACTGATGTTTAGCTGCATCTGGCCAGTTTCACTGACCCTATTACCGGTGGAGACATCATACGTGATCTGTGAATCTGTGACATTCCACATCTGTGTTCTAAATCTCTTGAGAACCTTTCCCAAGAGGCTGCCTGGCCCTCACATTACTTGTCGTGTATATTTTGCTAGTTCTCCGTTTCAAATCCAGTTATAATCCAAACTGTTGGAACAAATTTGACTAGTCTATTTTCTAGTCAGAACTATTTCCTGGTAACAGCTTAACACAGTAACATCGTTCTCAATGAAAGTATAAAAACTCGGTAACACATATATTCAAGGATTCGCAATTAACAATACAATAGTATCGTCCTCAGTCAAAGACCCCAGAGGCTTAAATAAGAACGTGTGTGGACTACCGACGCTGTCCACGTCTCCTCCAACGTGATTGCGGTTGTCACGGCATCTCGTGTTACTCCGGCTAAGTGATACAGCGCGGGCGCTGCTTAGCCGCAATACCACACAGGGATGTGCAGGTGTTCTTGGGAATGTTCTTGTGATTTGTTTACTAAAATAGTGTGTGTGACTGGTGGGTTAGTGGGTGTCCCTTATGTGACCATATTATTACTAGATGGCCTTAAGAGACTGTGATGATATTGTGTACTTACCATCCAATCTAGAACTATTTTGGGCAGGAGATCCCTGTTGTGAACTGATACCTCAGACCCCCGTAGCCAAACTACTTTAAAATCCTATCTCTAGTTTTTTTACTTTTGATACTGAATACTTTCCAGTTCCAAATAGTCATTCTTATAACAAGTTGTTACACGTCACACATTTTATACAGAATCTTGAAAGTTTAAAATAAGAACTTGTGTTAATTAATAGGGGTCGATTTTTAGTTCTCGTCGACCCTCAAAATTAGTTTTCGTTTCCGTCGACCCCTGGGAAACTACCACCTTGACCACTTTGGGAATCCCTGATCTAGAAGGTCTTAGCTTAGCTGTATTTAAACAAGTTTAGTTCATAACTTGTATGTTTGTAGGAGTAAACAAGCGATTAATTTTAATCCCTACTGAGTACTGGTGGATATGCTGGTGGTAGGCTTGTAGCGAGAAGGTGATTAGATAGATACAATCCCAGTTATAGATAGGTAGGCCAGCTAGGTAGGTACCACCCCAGTGCCAGATATTTGCCGCTAAGCAGTAGTGATTAAACTTTAGACATTACCGTGGCCCGGTTAGAAAGACACTGTAGTGAAAGTACTGGGCATAAAACTAAATAACTTCCAGTCTTGAGGTGACGAGCGCAGTGTGTTGCCACGTAGGAATAGTCCTCTTTTTATTTTTTTATTGATGCCCAGTGGAAATTCTTCATGAACTTTCTTCGCCCCGGGGAAGGGCGAACGGGTATGCCGGACTCCTACCGGCTAAAACCACTGGAGCGGTCATCTTCGGCACCTAAGGGAGGCTCCAGGTCCTTGTATGATTACACTAGAGCCGCCCACTGGTGCCACTTCTATAGGCACATCTCGGAGAGGGTAACTTTAAAGCGGTTACCCCCCGAGGGGATTGTAAAGGATCCCCCAAAGCGTCCCACGGCATCGCGTGACCACATGCGTGCTACCGTCTTCTCTTGGGTCGCTCGGTGTGGGCACGCAGATTCCCCAATCTACGCACCCGCGAACCCAGAGGTCCCCTGCCTTATAACAACGGCAGGGGGTTTCAGGCGTACGTGTAGGAATTAGGCGCCAGGGTGGTTGTTACTCCGGTGCCGTCTCCTCCTTCTTCGAGCGGGATCGGCCCTCTCCCGATCCCGCTCTACGGTCTCCTTCTGGAGCATGACGCTCTCACAGAAGGAGACCACTGCCTTCCAGTTTTCGTGCTCTGCCACATAGCCGATACACATGGGACTAGTCCTAGCTAGCATAACAATTGTCACGGGCAGGCATGACGCTTACCACCGGGCGAATGACAAGCTCGTCTCGTTTCCATGTTGTTTAAAATAAAATTAAAAAATGTTGAGGCAAAATAGGGTCACATCGAACAGGGTGAGGTGCAAATGATGTGTCATTTTTTATACTGAATAGAGGATTATCATTTGTTTGAATTTCTAAGAACGTGTACATATCACCCGAGGATAGTAACTGCACCTCTCAGCATTTTTATATCGTAGATAAAACTGAACCTATCACGGTAATATGTGAAAAGATAATTGAAGAATGCTTTTATCCTATTTCTCTATTTTCTTATCGATTAATCGTTATCGGTGATTCCATCACGGATCATTCGATATTTCGCTGCCATTTGAGACGAACCGTGCGTTTCTGTGAAGGCGACGTGCGTACGTGATTGCGTCGTCGCAAAGTTGCGCACGCGCCGATTAATAAACACACGTTAACGAAGGAAGGAGTTAAAGGAATTCTGTAAACATAAATATTTATTTTAGTATGTATTTGTTCCGTGTTACAATAGATTTACTTTTGTAATAATTGTAAAAGCGATACGTGCAAACATGTAATTGTTCTGTTGATGTACCAACCTATAATAAAATTCTTTGGGCCTTGTGAATCGTTTGTCCAGAATTGTCTCTATTATATTCTATTAGGCATCAACCGAACGCACTTCAACCCTGTTGGGTCCACTATGCTGCCCAAAGCCCTGCATTACTCCTCCGCTAGTAAATCAAGGAGTCCCTGTAGGTACTTCGCAATCACACCTGCCTAGGGCCATGCATAGTCATCGAGTGATACATAAGCCATACCTATATGATTTTCCCTACGTCTTACCAGAGCGTCACAGCTGCACAAAATGTGCAGCATTGACTCTTGTTTGCCCTGATACTCCTTGGTGCCGAATTAACATGGTTTCCTTGTTTTAACATTGTCTCTAAGTTATTATCACATTTTGATAAGAGAACGACAACAGAGTTGACTACGATATGTAGATAGATGTTTTAGATACTAACAAAGTTTAAATTCTGGATCTGCAATACGGGCCTTACGCGCGAAATCTGAAATACCAATATTAAGTCCCACTTAATCTATATGAACCTCCCGGTTTTGTATCGAAAACAGATTTCTCGAATAGTTTAAGCGGGATTTAATATTAGATGGCGTAGTCTTATTTATTCAAAAACATGACGCTATGAGACATCTATGTTGGTGCCACTTTGAACCCTGTTCGGTTTGTATGCGGCTAGACACGTGTCTCTTTTTAATTTTTTAGGTTTAGATCAGAATATTAGGTTAAGAAATTGGCGTTTTGTCTCAAATATCGATAGGTTCAAATTTATTTCAAATTTAACTTGTGTATTTATGTTTCGAATTAGTTAGATATTCATGTAGTAGGAGGTTGTGCTTCGCTCTTCGGAGCCTGGCTCCAAAAGAGCGAGCGCGTCACATTCCGCCTGACGCAGGTATTCACTGGACACGGTTGTTTCGGTGCGTACTTGCACAGGATAGGACGCGAGGTCACGGCACAGTGCCACCACTGTGTAGATGATCAGGATACCGCACAGCACACGCTCGGAGAGTGCCCTGCGTGGACTGCCGAGCGGCGGATCCTGGTCGATCGGATCGGGCAAGATCTCTCTTTGCCAGCAGTAGTGTCGGCTATGCTGGCAGAGCATGAAAATTGGAGTGATGTGGTCTTCTTCTGTGAGAGCGTAATGCTCCAGAAGGAGGTCGCAGAGCGGGATCGGGAGAGGGCCGATCCCGCTCGGAGGAGGAGGACACGGACCCGGGGTAACAGCCGCCGCGGTGCCCGTGTCCAACACGCCTGAGCCCCCTGTCGTCTTTATATGACAGGGGGGGCCTTGGGGGTCGCGAGCGCGCTTATTGGGAAATCTGCGCGCTCATACCGAGCGACCCCCGGGAAGACAGCGGTGTGCATGTGGTCACGTACCGCTGTGTGCGCAGTGCATAGTGTGGCTTCGGGGGAATCTTACAATCCCCTCGAGAGATGCCTGGGGGGGTGGCCTCTTTACAGTCGCCTTCCCTCCACTAGAGGGGATGACCGCTTTACAGTCATCCCCTCCGAGATGTGCCTAAAGGCAAAAAAAAAGGAGGTTGTGCTTGCTCCCTAGCAGTGGCCACAAGAATATGTTCTGACCTAATATTGGGACTAACGGGCCGCATATCATATCCGTCACCGTTCAAATGGTTAAGCATTTTATGTGCCGACTATCCTTCTAGGTGTAATATTCAATTCTAAGCTTTAGATGACATCGACCGGATGAAGAAATAGCACCACACCATTTCTTGTCTTGGCTATCGTAGAATATAATATAATAGAGAATATAAGTTTATTTGCAATGAATCAGGTACAAAAGTTATGTGTTACAATTTTTAACGAATCCTTGTATATTCTGCCTTAATATAGCATGCAAATTTAGTAACGAAGAAACTTACTTAAGTAATCTATTAATTATAACAACTTATCGGCTAAGAACTCATGCACTGAATAATAACATAATTCTAATAATAATGCTGTTATGTGGTTTTTAAATATTCTCAAAGGCTGACATTTTATACTATTTGGTATTTTGTTAAAAATTATAGGTGCCATACAAGTAACATTTTTTTTAATAAAGATTTTGTACGCTCCTGTGCACAACAAGTTCTGATATCGTGATCTCATATTTGTATATCGTTTTCTAATATCGTTTCAGGTGGCGAAAATATTTTTATTCATTTTGACAAATAAGGCTAATTCCAGAATATAGAGACATGGGAAAAGGCAAATAAGGGACTCAAACAGATGGGTAGCAGCGTCCGTTCTGTAAAACACTGTGCTCATCAACTTGCCTGCCAAATATCCCTGGCAATGACGACAAAATTGTGGAAATCTATGGAGAATTCAGATGGATGAAGATCAGAAGTGGACGTATTTTGGCTGATGATGCTGATGAGATGACATTGATTTAGAAAGTCTCATTTCAAATTTGAAAGTACATATCGAACGACAAACAATTACTCGTTACAGTCGCAACCGAATAAAAAAGTAAAAGCATTCCACTGTGGCGCCAGAAATATTTTATATATCGCTACTCTATTGTTTACTCAAAAATATAATCAGTACCTTTGCAAACATTTAGAAAGCTTTCTAAAACCAATAAGGGACGAATTTCAAACACATATACTTTTTTACCTTCTTATCTGTTTTACTTTCAAGAGGGTTTTAAAATATTTTATGGTTGAAAACGTTAAAGAACAATAGAAATTCAATAACTATAAAGTTCCTGAACTATGTATGGAGGTTTAATCACTTGCATACGATCCTAACATGCACTTGAGGCTTTGGTTTGAATCAAAGTATAGTCAACGATAAAAGTGTTCAAGACTTTTTCATTTTTATACAACTTGGTGCCGAGACGACCATGTCATTCACCTGGTGGTAAGCGTCATGCCTGCCCATAACAATTGTAATGCTACCCAAGACTCGTCCTGCATGGCACCACACTGTACTCATCACTTCTTTTTTGAAATATTTTTTAACTGTTGGGCTTCTCGCATACGGTTCTGGGAAATGTGGTTGCTTAACCGGTCATTTCTGGCGCAGCCAAAAGGGGCCTCCAGCCATGCTTCAAATTAATATTAAAAACTAAGCAACTTGCGCTAAGGGCGCCCCCTGCGGGACACGGACTTCGGCTTAGGGCGTTGCTGGGGATAACAAGCTATTATTTTGGGGACAGCTGGATCGGTATTATTTATAATGTATTAGGGGACATTTAAAACTACAGGCTCGGCACGGGCAGGCGCGAGCAAGAGACGGGAAGGAGAAGTACTAAATTGAACGGGAAGGTGACGCGGCGATAGGCCGCCACGACGTCGGTGAGGCGCCCCATCCTCGGCGGCGAGGGCGGTAAAACGGTCGGGTACTCTTCACCTCGATACGTTCGTTACTTCGTTAGTTACACACGGTCGAACATTGAAACGCCACTTAATATGAAGTCCCGCTTTAACTATTCAAGAAACCCGTTTTGGGTAGGAAACCGGGAGGCTCAAATAGTTAAGGTGGGATTTAATTTTAAGTGGCGTTTTAGTATTCAGTTGATTGTCTCTTATACGCAGTAATTTCACTAGCTGCAGTGCCCTTCGAATCGGAGCACAGTATTGTCTAAAGTTCAAACACTACTGCTTGGCGGCAGAATATCTGGCACTGGTACTTTTTTATTACTTTTTATTTTTTATATGAAAATAATCATGAACAGGGAGAAGGGCCTTGGGGCGGAGGAAGTTCATGATTAATTATAGGGGCATGCCGACCTCGTACTAGCTAAAACCACTGGGGCGGTCATCGTCGGCACCTAAGGGGATCTCAAGTCCCCGTATAATCAAACTAGAGCTACTATTAGACCTTTTTTTTTATTGGCGCCCAGTGGAAATTCTTCATGAACTTCCTTTGCCTCGGGGAAGAGCGAAGAGGTATGCCGGACTCCTACCGGCTAAAACAACTGGAGCGGTCATAATCGGCACATTTTTTTTAGGGCAGTCATCTTCGGTACCTATAGGAAGCTCCAGGTCCTCGTATGATCACACTAGAGCCGCCCACTGGGTCCACGCCTATAGGCACATCTCGGAGAGGGTGACTGTTAAGCGGTCACCCCTCCAGGGGGATTGTAAAGGATCCCCCAAAGCGTCCCACCGCAGCGCGTGACCACATGCGTGCTACCGTCTTCTCTTGGGTCGCTTGGTGTGAGCACGCAGATTCTCCAATCTACGCACCCGCGAACCCAGAGGTCCCTCGCCTTATAGCTACGGCAGGGGAACATCTTCGGTTCCAGGCTCCAGGTCCTCGTATGATCACACTAACCACCCGTAATATGTAAGTATTGTTTTGAATTCTAAATAAAAAATTGTTTTCGTTATTTTAACGATTCAATAATACACGGACTGAAGCTTGAGGGATACATTGTAAGGTCGAACCTCTCTAAAAATAGGTAAACGTGATGTTTTTAGTATTTTAAGTTAGGTCGCTGTCGGTCAGCCCTGCCCTTGCTAATGTAGGCCTCTAAATTTAGTAACGAGCAAGAGCACAGAGTGTTTTGATATAGTTAGCTAATATTAAATGAGGATTCATTATTTTTTCTTTATATTTCTTTTAAAAAAACACTAGGATTTCTCCGGTATCGTGGGTGAGTTTACAAACACAAATTCTACACACAATACACCCAGACCTGGAACAACTACCTGCAGATCGTACAAATATTTGTTCCGTGCAGGAATCAAACCCACGACCCGGTGCGCAGCAGCCGATTTTATCAGCCACTGCACCAACCGTGCCGCCTTGAGAGGACTTTTCTTTAATAACGCTTTATATTCTAATATTTCATTTTTTATTTCTTGTAAAAAATCGTTGCACCACACTAGGACTTCTCCTGTATCGTGGGTACAGTTTACAAACATACATTTCATACGTACATACACCCAGAACCGAAACAGCTATCTGTGTGTATTATCTACAAATACTTGTTCAGTGCGGGAATCGAACCCACGACACGTAGTGCGGTTGGCGCAGAAAGCTAATCACGGCGCCAACAATGCTATCATATCTTCACTGTATTATGTCAATTAAGGGTTGGGATTAAGAATATAGCACTAATTCGTCTCGTCCAATGAAAGTCACAAAAAGCGACTAATGCGCTCTAAACTAGAGGGATTGTCAGTAGCGTTCCTTCTGTGGAGTAGTAGCCATTCTGCAGTGAGCGCCTGCCAAGAGTGGTGAGTACTAGCAAATTCCTAACGAAATGACACAAGCGGCATGTAAATGGTCGTTAGTGGAGGAGGCCGTTGTTCAGCAGTCTTGTGGAAGTCTCTTGACTGATATGATGATGATGACAATTAAGTTTACAGGTTAAGTACGACCGTTTTTTGCAAACTGAGAACTCTTCATGGCTTGGAAAACAAGTTAAGACGTCGCTCGGTCCTGGCTGTCATACCAATAACTAAAAAGTGTCGCCGCGACACCGACCCGTTCAATAATCTCGCCCCCGACCCTTGCTCGCGCCGGCCCTTGCCGAGCCTGTAGTCTTAAATGTTCTCTATTTAAGTACACCGGCCCAGCTGTCCCTATAGCTGTCCCCAGCAACGCTCTAAGCTGAGGTTCGTGTCCCACAGGGGGCGCCCATAGCTGCAGTTGCTAGTGCAATATGCTGTGCTAGTATGCTAGTGTTGGTGGTTTATCCACCACCTGTGGGTAACTCTGTTTAATGTTACGCACTGGGTTTCAAACTTCCTTAATCGCCTTCTACAACACTCACGGGATGAGATGAGGCAGCCGTTTCCGTGACCGGAGTTACGTGGTTATTAATCGTATATTCATAGTTGTGGTAGGTAATAAAATAAGACTTTAAATGTAGGCCTGAAAAAAAGTAACTCTAAGAAAATCTTTTTTTTTTATTGTTCTGGTGGAAATACATCATGTACTTCCTCCGCCCCGGGAAAGGGCAGAGGGGTATGCCGGACCCCTACCGGCCAAAACCACCGCAGTGATCATCTTCGGCACCGAAGGGATGGCTCCAGGAACTCGAATAATCTCCATCTAGAGCCACCCATTGGTGCCACGCCTTTAGGCACATGTCGGAGGGGATGACTGTAAAGCGGTCACCCCCTCTAGCGGAGAGAAGGTGACTGTAAAAAGGCTACTGACTGTAAATTAGAATGAAAATTAGTGAGTAAAATGACGTGCAGTGAGGTAAAATACTCGTAGTAGACAAAAGTGCGTGTAGGTATTAGTTTAATGGACGGTTGTAATAGATTTATAAGGAAAAATTGTAGTTAAATTCAACACAAGGAATAAAATGAAATGTAAAGTAAAATCGCTGTAAACTGTACCCACGACACAGGGGAAACCATAGAGTGGGACATTGTTTAAAAATAAACTGTTATAGAGTTCTCGTTGTAATTTTCCCTTTGATAAATCGTTTAAATATGATGTGGCCACCATACTAACCGCTCCAAAAATTGCATAAAAGAGCGATCCAAATGATCTCCCTCTAGCAAACAAATCCTTCATTATCATTATCATACCAGCCAAACGACTCCCACTACTGAACAAAGGCTTCCCCCATAGATTTCCACAACGGTGCCCGCGTCCAACGACTCCCAGCGATCTTTACCAGGATGCCCGTCCATCTCATGGGAGGCCATCCCACGCTGCGTTTTCCAGTGCGTGGCCTCCACTCGAGAACCCTTTTGCCCCAACGATTTTTTGACGATAGTAGGTACCTATGAAGTATTTCTAACCATGACTGTCTTATAGTTTGATATAGCTACTAATGAACACGATACAAGATCAGATTGCAATATTATGTAGATGAAACGTGATACTAACAACTCAATCAGTGTAATATTTACGATTACTGAGAACTTGTTTCCTTTATTTAATGCTCGGCTAGCATGCACTAATGACTATTTCATTGCGCTTATAGCTTCAGTATTTACTTTACTGAACTACACGTTTGAGTTTTTTTTTTGTATTTAGTGTAACTATATACATTTAATATAAACTACACAATGAATATATTTATGAAGTGGAACTCCTCCGGGCGCGACGAGGGTACAAGTTTCAAGGAGTACAACGTTTCACGTGTAATGTGTGGGCGCATGCGCAGAAGCGAATGTGAACGTCAGGAAAAAGAAAATCTAAAATATACGCGATATAATCCGTTTAAAAGTGTTTTAATATAATGTGTAATAGTCGCGAAAATCTAACACATTACTATGTATAAATATAATATACATTGGGCAGTCATATCGCTAGTAGCGACATTTACTAGACCACCTTAGCATGGGCTGAACTGAATTCAGGAAAAATAAATTATTGTGTAGTCCGTGGTGTACGGATTGATAACAAATATACCTATGTATATATCATTAATAATAAACTACACAAACAATAAAAAATATCAAACACTATACATACGTATATAATTAGTTATAACATTATTGTGTAGTCCGTGGTGTACGGATTGATAAAAAATATACCTATGTATAACATTAATAATAAACTACACAAACAATAAAAATATCAAACACTATACATACGTATATAATTAGTTATAAAATTATTGTGTAGTCCGTGGTGTACGGATTGATAAAAAATATACCTATGTATATATCATTAATAATAAACTACACAAACAATAAAAATATCAAACACTATACATACGTATATAATTAGTTATAAAATTATTGTGTAGTCCGTGGTGAACGGATTGATAAAAAATGTACCTATGTATATATCATCTATACAAATAAATAAAATTGAAGTGTCTGTTTGTAATGTCAAAATAACAGCTTTTTTCTAAATGCATATGAAAGTATGTACGTTACATATAACAAAAACCCTACTTATCAAATTTTTGTCTGTCTGTCTGTCTGTTTGATCCGGGTAATTTCCGAAACGGCTGGACCGATTTTGACGGGAACTTCACTGGCAGATAGCTGATGTTATAAGGAATAACTTAGGCTACTTTTATTTTAGAAGAAAAATTAGGGTTCCGCGTAAAAAAATAAAACCCGTTGAAATCCAATATATATATTCTATGTCAAGTGTCTATGACGAAATACTCTAAATTTCTTTAAAATTAAACGCGGATGAAACCGCGGGTCCCAGCTAGTTAATAATAAACTACACAAACAATAAAAAATATCAAACACTATACATACGTATATAATTAGTACATACACATATATGTACTTCATAGTAATTAAATTGACAGATAATGTTCATCAATAGTTTTAAAAAATTGTTACTGTCTTTGAACGCCTGTATGCTATATGGAATATGGCCATATGATATGGACAATGCATTCCATAACCGTGTAGCCTGAACTGCGAAAGACTTATATCGTAAAATTGGTAGAATGCATTGGCATCTCGAGCCTCAAGTTCTCCGATTATCTGAAGGCCCTTAATTTTAATTTTACTTCCGAACTAATGCGCTTGCTATGACTCGTGTGTTCATGGATACTGTTTACGTTTAGTAAGCATTCTCTAATGCTACTTTTACGATCGTCTCAGTATAGTGTTTGCGTTTGTTTTTATATCTGTCTGTGTGCCTGTCCTGCCTTAACTGAGACGTACTAAACTTCACGTCCACCATTTTTATTGGTTTCGTGACGTATAAACGACTAAGAACTTAAAAGGATTTTATCTTAGGATAGCTTGGATTTATTTATAGTTGAGTTTTGGATGAGAGATTGATTTTATTATTTATTTATGAAGAGATAGTAAAAGTGTGATACTTTAACGTGAAATATGAGATAATTTATATTTAAATTTTCTGTGTTGTGATCTATATGATCTATATTTAATAAACAAGTAATTGTTTATTTGATTGTTAAATGCGATTCGGTATTGTTGACGTCATCGAGTGCGTATGAACTTGGTGACAATGCATGTGTGGAATAGGATCATAATCGTTGTAAACAGATTATTAGTTAGTGAAGAAAAATACTACCTACTAGGAACAAAATCAGCTATAGAAAATTTGAAATTTTCTTATAGGATATGCAATCCAGGAATGGACTGCAAGAATATTTTTCTTAATCGTCTCAAATATAAATAATATTTAATAATAAACTAATTTGTAATTTGATATCACTTTACAATACACATTGATATTCAAATGATAACGAAAATTCTTTCAAACAAAAGAAGAATGGTCAACCGTGTAGTTTTCAATCACATTGAATTTAAATTTCCAGAAAAACTGGTCGTAGACATTTTCTTTTTGGTCTATTGACAATTGGACTACGAGCCATGAAGGTTAGAAGTTGCTTCCTGGCTGGCGATTCTTAGAGAAACACTATCTAAATGTCTAGGTAATTAAAAAAGTTGTTAAGTGATGTTTTTGTGGCAATAGATCTATTGTTAAACTGAACATTTATTGACAGTAGACCTTGATTTAAATGATTGAATACAGGCTGATTCTTTGTGAAAGATTATGAATAAAAACTGTTTTGTACTTTTCTGTTTTTGTGAATTGTAAACTTAATTTTCCTATTTTACAAGCCCGTATATATATTATTTTATGTATCATTTCAAAAGGCGACATACCTAAAAATTACTTTCAATCAAAACAATATACTTAGTAAAAACTCTTACTGCCGAATACTGAAACACCACTTAATATTAAGTCCCGCTTTAACTACTTGAGTCGCCCAATCGAAAACGGCCTTGTTAAGTTGCTCACGCCGCTGACCGTTGCCGAGGCTGTAGTTTTAAATATTTCCTAAATCTATACAAATAAATAAAATTGAAGTGTCTGTTTGTAATGTCAAAATAACAGCCTTTTACTTAATGCATATGAAAGTATATACATAGAGGCTCTACCAAGTAGTTCAACATATGCTGTATTTGCAGTCGGAAAAATTAGGTATCTAACTGACGATAAAGCAGGCTAATATACTATTTTGCGTATTTCCACAGAATAATGGCATTACGGAGCGGTTGGTGTGGATTCAATATTTATATTACAGATGAGAGCTATCCGCGTAATATATAATATGAGTCCACGCCAATGCTTTGTACATTAAAAGATTAAAATACTAAAAACGCTTTCTCTTTCCACTTATGAAAGTATTGTGTTTATCCGTTAAATCCTTCTAATGTTAAATGTAAAAAGCGACATTCATTGTATAAATACCAGAAATAAACATAAAATAGTAGTACACGCTTTTAGGCACTAAAAGCGTGTCCAAAACCAATAAATCATTCTAAACTTCTTCATTATATAGAATATAGCACCACTCCATGTGTTCCCGTTGATGTCGTAAAAGGTAAGGGAAAAAACCAGAGGGACAGCAGCGTCCCTTCTGTGTAACAGTAGCCATACGGCGCTCACCAACCCGGCTGCCAAGCGTCGCCAGTACTCTCAAATTACCTCCAAAATGACTATAGAATATTATGAAAATCTATGGGGGATGTCTTTGGTTCAGCAGTGGACGTCATCATATCATCATATCAGCCACAGGACGTCCACTGCTGAACAAAGGCCTCCCCCTTAGATTTCCACAACGAGCGGTCACATGCCGCTCTCATCCAACGACTCCCAGCGACCTTCACCAGGTCGTCTGTCCACCTCGTTGGAGGTCGTCCCGCGCTGCGTTTTCCGGTGCGCGGTCTCCATTCGAGAACCTTTGTGCCCCAGCGGCCATCAGTTCTACGAGCAATGTGCCCTGCCCATTGCCACTTCAGTTTACTAATCCTTTCAGCTATGTCGACAACTTTAGTTCTTCTACGGATCTCCTCATTTCTGATTCGATCTCGTAGAGAAATACCAAGCATAGCTCTCTCCATAGCTCGCTGAGTGACCTTGAGCTTTCTTATGAGGCCCATTGTGAGTGACCACGTCTCTGTTCCATATGTCATCACTGGTAAGTGGACGTCCATTGGCTGATATCGGTCGTCCGTCGGTTCCCGGTAACGGGTAGGAACAGCTAGTCAAACTACCGAAAAACAGGCATTCCAACTTAAGGTCTGCAACGAATCCGGAACCACTAGATGATGTTTTTTGGGGGATCCTTTACAATCCTCCCTAGACGTGCCTGAGGGGCGGCCTTTTTACAGTCGCCTGCCCTCCGTTAGAGGGGGTGACCGCCTTGCAGTCATCCCCTCCGAGACGTGCCCATAGGCGTGGCATCAACGGGCGGCTCTAATGTGATCGTACGAGGACCTGCAGCTCCACTTTGGTGCCGAAGATGACCACTCCGGTGGTTTTAGCCGGTAGCAAATCGGCCCCTCTCCAGATGCCCCTTCGCCCTTCCCCGGGACGTAGAAAGTAGATGATGTATTTCCACCAGGTTAATAAAATTAAAAAAACTGATGGTGCTCTATATTCATTACTATCGGCGGCACGGTTGGTGCAGTGGCTGATACAGTCGGCTGCTGCGCTTCGAGTCGTGGGTTCGATTCCCGCACGGAAAAAATATTTGTATGATCTGCAGGTAGTAGTTCCGGGTCTGGGTGTATTGTATGTGGAATTCATGTCTGTAAACGCACCCACGAGACAGGAGAAATGATAGTGTGGGGCAAGGTTATATAAAAAAAAAGTAATATCATATAGAAGGAAAATAAGTACTAAATATTTCACCATGGTGTGTGCACAGTGTGCTGTATGTTGACATACACGGCACATTTGGCGCAGTGAGTTCGATCCCTGCCCGCACCTCTAACTTCGAATTCATGTGCGGATCAGAATTTGATTATTACGTGCGGGGAAGGAAAACATCGACAGGAAACCTGCACACCTAGAGAGGGATCCAAAATGTTTTAAATGGTTGTGTATAGTCCGCCAACCCGCATTTGCCTAGCTTGGTAGAGTAAGGCCTAACTTGTCTCATTGTGAGGCATAAGCCTATGCCCGGCAGTGAGACAGTAATGGAAATGAATTAGTAACACTGTTTTTTTCATATTGTATGAGTAGTCTTTCTTGCCCATGCTAAGTATCTCACCATGCATATAGATGAAACGGGAATGTAGTATTAAAGTATGCCAAAGCTATCATCATCATATGAGCCAAAATACGGCCAGTGGCCTCCCCCATAAACGACCGGTTAAATGTCGTGTGTCTTCATTTTGGGGGGGGATTTGCCAGTACTCACCACGCATGGTAGGCGGGTTGGTGAGCGCAGAATGGCTGTTATTCCACAAAAGGGACGCTTCCAATCCCTCTGGTTTAGAGTCCCTCATCCATGATAGGAAATGGAGTGGTTATTCGGTGGATATTCTTAATGCGTATACCACACGAGTAGGAATACTACCTACTATTATTTCCACAGGATTAGGTAGTATAAAAGAGACATTACTAAAGCTTTTAATCACGGCTTCAACTAACATAGAATGTACAACATTATCTTTATCGCGTTTATAATCCGAGCTGTACTGGTGTCCGATTACACAATGCTGCATTCTTCACAAGTACCTACTTACCCACATCTCCGCGAAACTAAACGTCTTTTATCGGCTTTCCGAATATCATCAATAAATATGGATATCCTATTTATGCTGTTTCTACCAGTACCTATGCAATTATGAATGTCCAGTTGATGAATTGTTGGTAAAAAGAGAAATGAAGAACTGATGTTATGAGTCATCATCATCAACCTATATAGGTCCACTGCTGGACATAGGCCTCTTGCAGCGAACGCCACGATACCCGGTCATCAGCATTCCGCATCCAGCCGGACCCAGCAGCCTTCTTCAGGTCATCCGTCTATCTGACCGGTGGGCGTACCACATTATTTTTGCCCACGCGGTCTCCATGTGAGTCGCATACATAGAAATATAATCTAATGTTTTTAGTTTAGCTTTAGAAAACGACACCCCTAACAAGACTTTTTCTTGCATAGTGAAACATTTTTCCATGCGGGAATCGAACTTGTCACTTGCAGCGCATAATGCCAACCTCTTAGCCACTGTGCTGTACATAAAATATTATTGTAATGATCGTATAAAATTTATCTATTCATGCGTGAACGAGAATATGTCCTCGCGGGGGTGAAGCGAGTGGGGAAGGGGAATAGATTGCCATTTAGCAACGAAACAACATGATGGCAGAGGTAAAGGTGGAAATGGTAACGAAAAGGCGAATATTCTTAATTATATTGTTAATTAAATTCATATTCTAGGTTTTATTCTGGTCATTCTTTTCAATGATCTCATTAAAAATATCGTTATTTTTGTTTTGCAAGCATTTCGATTTTGTTCAACATTGAAAACTCTAAACATAACTGCATCACTGACTTGTTACAACAGTACCTACATTACTCGTTGCTGACGTGTTTGGTAAGAATTATGGTACCGACAAAACCCATGCTATTGCAGTAGACCTCCAATGTCACGAAAGTGCTGTGTCATTTGACACTAGCCATTCACTCGATATTATCACAAAGTTTTTAAGAGAATGATTAGTTACCTTTCGCGTCTATTACACGAAATCTAATGGAGGATAGATTTGCTTGGATAGTAACTTAAGTGAGTAATACTTTTGTTGTAAGTCGAATCAATCTTGAATGTTTTGGTTGTTTATCTTGACGTTTTAGCTTTAGATGTAAATCATTCGTTATACTGTGTGTTAGTGTGAAAGTGTATAACTTTTTACTAATATCAAGACGTTTAGTTATACCGTGTAGGTCCCCATAAAGAATGGGCCTCTCAAGCCGTGAGTATAATTAAACGCACCAACGGATTTTATCAAGATGGGCAGCAGCGTTCGCTGCAGTTTTTGATTAGAGGTGATTCAGCAGTATGACCTCTTTTTTCTTCCTATCCTCACGAGCTTCCTCCGCCCTGTGGAAGGCTTGTATCGGCTAAAACCCCACGGGGTTCTTGCGCGCACATTGCGCCGGGTCGCGGGAGTCGTTCTTGCATTCATTCGCAACCCTAGCAGTGTAGCAGTGTCCCGTGACTAATCATTGTAGTTATGTTGACGTTAAAATGTTGTTGTGGACATTCACGATGAGAAAGAAGGTATTATTTAAAACTAGATTTTAGAATTTAATAAAACGGGTGTGAGTGTCATAGTAAATAAAACTGATACCATGGATGCAGTAGATGATTCTGGAGCTCTCAGTGTTAAAATTTTGTATCGGTCTTTTCATTAATGTTCAGTTTTTAGCCAGTTCATTTAATTGATTTCACAAAAAATAATTGTTTCTTAAAAATCCTAAGCTAATTAGAATAAAAACACAATAAACTATTTATTTTCACATAAAACTGCAATGTAAATATAAACTAAACGGCCATTTTTTCGCTGCAGTTTACAGATGCAGATTTCGATAGAAAGACTTAAAATGGAAAAAGACGTACGTTACCCATTGCATGGACATACAGCTTTCCCAAACGTTCGTTAAGTGCGTTCAACCTATTTCTTATTCTGCTTCACAGTTAAAACATTCCTTGTTATACGAGACGTACTCGCCACATGCGTCATTTTTGGCACCGGCTGAAGAGCTTCCGATGTTACAAGGTGTTCCTTGGCCAATCTGGAAGATAACATCTCTCGGTAGGGTTTCTCCGGCGGGTGCATCTCATGCCGTGGGTGGCGTGGAGAATATGGCGCGTATGATATCATGTCCCGCGTCCCCCGACACCTGCACGCAATAAGATCTCATGGCGGCTACAATGCATACAGTGAGAGTAGCAGCTTACTTGGCCAATATAGTGTAACATTTTGTCCAAAGTTATTATCTCTTTCTTATTTCTTATATTCTGACTTTCCATTTGCTCGTCTGTCGACGCGCTAAGAACAAGGTGGATAAGTTTATCGCTCGCAGAGGCATAATAATATCGTATCGTAGTAATAATCACGTAGCGTTTTGATCGTGTTGTTTACAATACATCGCCTGCTTTTTATTTTTAATGTTGGCCTAACCTCTTGCCAAAGTTTTCGGTGCGTTGTCATTACACCCTGTATAAGTAGGCTTCTTTAAACGCCCGTTAAACGTGCTGTGATTTCGATATAGATACCTAAACATAATAGTTATCATGCTGTTATTACTGTACCATTTTTGCTATATACCAGAGGGATGAGCAGCAGCGTCCATGCTGTGTAACAACAGCCATTCTGCGCTTACCAATCCACCTGCCAAGCGCAGATTCCCTCCAAAATAGGTGACACACGGCATGTAGTCTTCCATATTATGTTGAACAAATTTTCCTAATGCATTGTCATGGTAAGCAAAAAATTTGCGACCAATATACCAAACATTCACTACATAACGTAATTTAGATCGATTTATCTCTATAGTTCTCATTATCTACTTAATGTACGTAATTATACTAATTATATGTAACTTCGAAAATGTACTTCTAATTAGTCATTCTAAACCATTTTTTGTCTTCGATAGCCATTACCACATTTTTATTAAAATACAATTCATTTGTTATTATGGTTATGCGATAGAGTCAATGAACTCTATTTGTGTTGGCTTCCACTAAAAGCGAGACGAATAAACTAATTGATGACCAAAATGTTGTTTAGGATATACATCCCTATTTAAACGGCCAGTAGTGTAGAGTGCGTGTCTAACGGCCGAAATTAATAATCAATCTAATCTAAAATCTTTAGATTTTTTGTGTTAAATCTGATCTTAATACTTAAAAGAATGAATTTGACAATCTTAAATCAAAGATTTTGGATTAGATTGATTATTAATTTCGGCCGTATCTGACGTCCTAAAAAAATATCTTCGTCATCATATCAGTGACAGGTTGTCAACAGCTAGACAAAGGTCTCCTCCATAGATTCCCACAACTAACGGTTACATGCCGCCCTCATCTAACGACTCCCAGTGATCTTCACCAGGTCCTCTGTCCATCTTGTTAGAAACCGACCCAGCTACATTTTTCGGTGGACGGTCTCCACTCTAGAACCTTGCAAAGTGTTCGTTATTTCAAGAGGACAATCAGTAAGTTATAGGGATCGCGTTTATTAAAAACTCTTCATTTCACTTCATTTTTTTGCAATCATTAATGAATAAGTTGCCGCACAATACGACGAGAAGATCTGAAGAAGCTTGCCGAATGCTGCTGAGCCTAAACGTATCCTTCTGTCGACTTTTCTGTCAAAGTTGTGTTTATCCAACCGGAGCGTTTCTCCGAGGCAGACGTACTCGTCCACAACTTCGATCCTTCGTACCTTCGATGCTAATCGGCCTCGGCATAACATGTCTATTTGAAATGTCTTTAGTTTAACCATAAAAATATTTTTAGTTACTGAACTTCGTGCCACTGTCTCTAAAGCGACGAATGCTTTGGCTGATATGATGAACTTCGCTATGAACTCAACGGTTTCTGATTGGAAGAACACAATTTCAGAATCTGCCGTGTAAGAATTATCATTATGAAACACTACTCTTCGGTTATAACCGTGCTGTTAAGTACTTATGTGAAGCCTGCTGATCACAACTGCTTCATATGCAAGATAGTCCATATCCCTTCAAAAGCCATTTTGTCCATTATCGTTTTTTATTCATGACTGGATCCGCTCTTGACCTCAATCTCGCCTCATGTAAAGCGATGGATAAGGATTCGATCGAACGAGCGCACCCAGAATCTTAAGAAGTAGTAACAGTAATAATATAATATAATATAATAACCGCTCACACCGGTGTTGCTCCCTGTCACCTGTAGTGGTGGCCATTTAGGGGGCCCATCTTGTGAGTGGTGAGTCACCGTCTGCCACAGAATTTCACGCTAAAGGTTGAAAGGCAGAAGCCGTTGTTCCCGTATTTATTAGTCTTTTGTTCCATGTAACAGCCATTGCAATAAACCTTATTGTTATAGTTTACATCTCATGCCTTACACCACCGGGGACAATCCATGACTTCATTTTATAGTGCAGCTATGGAGAGCCCCGGTTGGTATCCCATTACATTTTAGATTAAAGTTCTCTAAAGGACCATGTTAAACCCATGTCCCCCCGTAAGCCTATCAACAGACCGGGTTCCCCCTTACAGGGGATATAATACCGTGACAAGAGATACATATAATATAATTATAGTAGCAAGAGTGAACAGACATCTGCCTATCCCCTCTTACTTTAAAGGATAACGGGCTATAGGTAGCAGGGAAAGCAGAACAGGCAAGGAATACTTCTTGGCTGTGCGCATAATGAAGTTTGAGGAGAAGCGCTGAATATATCGGATTATCAGTCAAGTGCGAATGGTAGCCTGCAGTGCGGATGGTAGCCTGCAGTGCGTCTGGGAGTACAATGGTAGAAGGGAGGCGGTGGGATCAGTTCCTATAGCTCAGGCATACACTTCTCGAAGTACAATCTGCAGAAGACTGACAGGCAAGCAACGTTTTGCCAATGTGTTAGACCATGAAGCTTAGTCGCCAGTGATCGTCGCTTAGCTCTGAGTTCTACCGAATCAACTGCCAACAAGCTGGCACTTCAAGCTTCGTAGAACTAGATGTCGGTTCTAAGAAATATTTAGTAATTTTATCTTCTTTTTATACAACTTGGTGACGTGACGAGCAAGTCATTCGCCTGGTGGTAAGCGACACGCCTGCCTATAACAATTAGAATGCTACCCAGGATTAGTCCTCCGAGGTATCACACTCCGCTCGTCACCTCGAGACGTAAAGTTATTTAGTCTCTTAAGCCGTTTATTTTTTTGTTGGTGTCCAGTGGAAATTCTACATGGAATTTCCTTCACCCCGGAGAAGGGCGAAGTGGCATGCTGGACTCCCACCTGCTAAAACCACTGGAGCGGTCATCTTAGGCAACGAAGGGGGGCTCTAGGTCCTCGTAAGATCACACTAGAGCCGCCCATTGGTGCCACGCCTTTAGGCACATCTCGGAAATGATGTCTGTAAAGCGGTCACCCTCTCTAGCGGAGGGCAGGTGGCTGTAAAACGGCCGCCCCCCTGGTATTTCTCGGGGACGATTGTAAAGGATCCCCCCAAGTCACTGTGCTGTGCGCTCTGCTGCGCACACGGCGGCACGTAATCACGTGCGCGCCACCGTCTTCTCGGGGGTCACTCGGTATGAGCACGCAGACTCCCCAATCTGCGCGCTCGTGACCGCCGAGCCCCCCACCACGAACTGACGGCAGGGGGCTCAGGCGCGTTGGACCTGGGCGCCGGGGCGGTTGTTACCTCGGCGCCGTCTCGTGCTTCTCCGTGCGGGATCGGCCCTCTCCCGATCCCGCTCTGCAGTCTCCTTCTGGAGCATGACGCTCTCACATAAGAAGACCACTGCACTCCAATTCGCATGCTCTGCCAACATAGACACACTACTGCCGGCAGAGAGAGATCTTGCCCGATACTATCAACCAAGACGCGCCGCTCGGCAGCCCACGCAGGGCGCACTGTGCCGTAACCTCGCGTCCTATTCTGTGCTAGTTTCTTATGCCCAGTAATTTCACTAGCTACAGTGCCCTTCAAACCGGAGCACAGTAAAGTCTAAAGTTTAAAAACACTACTACTTAGCAGCTTATGTGTTACCTATGAATACGTAAAATATTTAGTATTCGACGGTAACATAAAAAATTGCTTTACATAACATGGTGTATCTTTTTTGCATCGCTTAGCTATAACTGGCGCAGTGCCTAGCCCTTGGCAGACTACTTAAGTATAGCACTTAAGTAGTCTGCCGAGAGTTGGAAATCTGCCAAACATTTAGGCGTGTTTGGCACGATCGCAGGCGCTTTATATCTAGCCCATAAACGATGGAGGGTTAACATGTACGACAAGCACTTGCTTGGTGCTCCAGTCTTTAGGGAGTCCATGTCATTAGTATCATCATTTGGCGACATGGTTGGCGCAGTGGCTAAGCGATTAGCTTTCTGCTCTACGAGTCGTGGGTTCGATTTCCGCACGGAACAAATATTTGTATGTATCTATCTAGATAGTGGTTTGGGGTCTGGGTGATTGTGTATGAGAGATTTGTGAGGTTTGGTTGTAAACTGTACCCACGATATTGGAGAAATTCAAGTGTAGTATATTAAGTGTAGGGCATCGTTTAATAAAGAAAAAAACGAAATAAAAGTGCTTATTTGCACGATTCGTATTATTAATTAATAGTATTAGTATTTGATTGGCGATCGCTCCTTCCTCCATCCTCTGGCCATAGTCATGTTTAACGACACCCACGAGATGAGATGGGGTGGTGCTATTCTTAGCCGGCACCACACGGTCATTAGTATATAATCAGCATTTATGCGTCTGTTGTCAAAATTCTGTGGTAGTTTTAAAATTACTAGACTGTGATGGTATGGTAGGTACCTAGGTACTACACTTCTACCTATGCAGGTGTCCCAAAATCAACGTCGAGTCGGAAACGGGTGATAGAAAAAACTACCTAAATATCGAATTTTATATCGAAAATGTTCAATTCAAATATATTATAAACTAGCTGTGCCCCGCGGTTTTACCCGCCGTTCAATAATTTAGAGAACTTAGACATAGACAGTTGACATATTGGATCTCACGGGTTTACATTTTTGGCAAGGTACCCTAATTCTATATCTTTTTCTTAAATAAAAGTAGCCTATACTACTCCTTATAACATCAGCTATCTGCCAGGGAAAGTCCCGTCAAAATCGGTCCAACCGTTTTGGAGATTAGCTGGACCAAACAGCCCGAAAAAATTAAAACAAATATTTTTTTGCTATAAGTCCGTATATACTTTCATATGTATTTAGTAAAAAACCTGTTATTTTGACATTACAAAAACATACACTTCAATGTTATTTATTTATATAGATATATATTTTTTACAGCTCTGCACAAATCATCATTTCGGCCGAATGAAGTCCACTAATGGACACAGGCCTCCCACAACGAGCACCACAACGATCGATATGAGTATGTTGTGGGCTTATTGGGGGGTTTTGCCATAATCGCCACGCTTGGCAGACGGGTTGGCGATCGCAGTTGAGTTGTTAATGTGCTCGAAGGACGCTGCTGCCCATCCTCCGGCTAATCCCTTAGTCGACTTTTACGACACCCACGGGAGGAGATGGGGTGGTGGTATTCTGAGCCGGCACCACACGGCAAAGCCGGCACCACACGGCAAGTACTGCACAAATATCCTTTACTTAAAACAAAAATATCGTTGTCGTTAAAGGGAGCCACACCAAATCCTTCAATTAATTTAACTACATTCATAACGTGAATTATTATTAATCTGTGACGTAATGCTCTTCCGTATCGAATCCCGCATGACATTAGATCTCCCTCTTTGCAACAGGATATTGTGAATTATGAGTATTTGAGTACACTATAAATTGTCGAGGGTTTACATTTGTCGGTTATGAGAATCGGATACCATAGCGACGTGTATGAGACAATGATGACAGTTCGCACACTGTTTTAGTGGTAGTTGGTAATTAGATATGGGTAGCATTTAATTCTGTGTGGTGTCAGATTAAGAATATAGCACCACTCTGCTTCTTCCCGTGGGTGTTGTAAAAGGCGATCAATAAACCAGAGGGTGCAGCAGCGTCCCTTCTGTGGAACTGCATCCATTCTGCGCTCATCAACTTGCCTGCGAAGCGTGGTGATCATTGGCAATTTCCCCCAAAATATTGTTGTGAAAGTCTACGGGGGAGGCCTTAGTTCAGCAGTGGATTTCCTTTGGCTGATATGATAATGATGATATTTAAGCGCTCAAAACACCCAGGGTCTGTACAACAGACTACAAAGATTTTGATGAGAAATTGACATCAATTTCTCAACGGTAGTTTCTTCAATTTGGGTCCCCCCGTTTGCTAGTATTCACCACGCTTGGTGCCTCGGGTTAGTGAGCGCAGAATAGCTACTGTTCCACAGTAGAGACGCTCCCGCCCACCCTTGGTTTAGAGACCTTTAGTCACCTTTTACGACATTTACCGGAGGAAATGGAGTGGTGCTATACTTTTAATTCGGCCATCACACGTAACTAAGCCGGAAACCACACTTTTTTTGATATGTAATTAAATATTTCGTACACTCTATTACTTTTGGGATTAAAATAAAACACATTAGCTTGTTGAATAAAAAAAAAACAAGTAGAGTACAAGTTGTTGATTTGGTTGACTGTGATATTCCTGTCTTTGTGTAAAAATATAGTGAGTAGTAATCTCCTCTCTCGTGCAAATGAGTTTAGATATTTTTTGCGTATGCACTACTGTGTGTAGTATAGTGTGCGATACTAGCCTTATTACGCTCGAAATTGTAATCACCTGTATTTTAAAATTAAACAGTATTAATTGCGCCGGATGTTCTAAAAATCTCTTCTCGCCCCGACTGGATGTAACAATGCACATTGTTGGACAGTCAAAGCAAGCGATTACAAGTGCGAGTGTGTTGCGGAATTAGGAGGTAGGTTTACGTATGGTCTAATTGGACTTTAGCAACAGCAGTTGTTTTGTCCGTCGAAATTATATCATAATGTTGGTACTTATTAAGCATTCGCGAATTAAATACATTATTTTAAGGCAATATCGGGTCTGTTTATGCACAGATAATATATTATATTAAGTCGCATTGGCTGTGGTCACGAACAGAGTTAGACCAATTTCATCTACGTCTAGTCAGACTTCGCGAAATGACCCGATATGGTCTATATAATATAGATATAGTGCTATTTGTTGTATAACGGGAGCACCTCTACACCCCAGCCTAGGCCTACCGGAACCTCTACTCATTTTGTATATGAAAACTGAGTTTTAGCACCGTGGGTGGTTTGGAACTGAAACATGCCACTGGGGAAGGGCCATAGTTATTTGCGGCCGCGTGTAGTAAAGATGTTTTTCTTTGTACTAACTTCAGCCATCACCGACAAACACACTTTAAACTCACTCATATCTCGAACGACCATTCCAATTAATTGAACCATCCAGCATTAAAAGCTTGCACTCCAAACAAACCATAAACAACGGATGATTAATCGCATATTACATACATACAGCCCACGTGTTCGTTGTTAGTTTGATACTTGTATGAATGTATACTGAATGTAATTAGCCTGTACTGTCGTCCCACGGAGAGCGTTGACCTAAGACTTCAGATTATAGAAATAAGAGATATGTTATGAGCATGACGTATGTCAAAGCAATATGGCCCAGATTTCTAGAGATACTGTTATGTACGTGCTGTGATATATCTGTTGTCAAAGACTGTCGGTTTCTTTTTGTTTTTAACTTTGTTAGTACTCACCACGCTTGGGAGGCGGGTTGGTGAATGCAATAACGACTACTGTTTTCCATAGAAGGGACGCTGCTGCCCATACCTCTGGTTGAGAGGCCCTTAGTCGCTTTATACGACAAGAAAATATCTCAGTGGTGGCCCTAGATCATTTTCTAGGTGGAGCAAGATCTCCTGTTTGCGCTTCTACAACGGTGTTGACTATGGATATTAGAGCGCTTTCTATGCAGATATCTATCTGTGGCTAAGCCACAATCAGACAGACCGACAAGAGATAATTTTTCACTTGCATATACTACTCTGTCAAGAAAGTAACGGGAAAAGATCATTTATACACAAAATGTTTGTTATTCATCCAAATTTATTTTATTACCTTCAAAGTATGCTCCTTCAGAAACGATACACTTACGCTAACGAATAATCCAATCATCAAAGTATTTTTAAACGCTGTTTCCGGAATTGAGTTCAGTTATCGCCGCGAATTCTCCTTTATGTCTTCTACCGAAAGGGGAAGTTGAAAACGGGTGCCACGAAGTGTAATTTGAGTTTAGGAAAAAGATGGAAGTCGGCTGGAGCCATATCTGGTGAATATGGTGGTTTTATCGATGGTATTTGTTGAGTGTTTGGTCAAAAATTCGTTCACAATGATGGCCATGTGTGAAGGCGCGTTATCGTGGTGCAAAATCCAAGAATTTTCTCTCCACAAATCTGACCTTTTTCTTCGAATTTGCTTTCTTAAAAGCCGCATAACGCTCAAATAATATTCTTTATTTACCGTTTGACCTTCGGGCAAGAATTCCGAGTGCACAACACCGCGATAGTCAAAGAAAACAGTCAACATGACTTTTAATATAAATAACAGATGCTACTCAAACTCTGCGCCAAAATGCAAAACAGTTGTGCCAATCTAACAACAACAATAAAAACAAAAATTTGAATTTGGAACCATAAACAAATCATCCATCCCCGATACTTTTTTGACTGAATGTATTATGCAGTATGGTACTTGATAGAAGGCAGGACAGTTAAATATTCTATTCAAGGACCATTTTTTTTTTTGATAAGGTTTATTTAGAATATCGGTGTTGGTGGCGCTCCCTTGTGGTGGCAGCGCCTGGTGCGGTTGCACCGCTCGCGCCACCCTGGGTCAGCCGCTGGTATATCTGTGAGTCTCTGTCGTAGTTCTAAGTTCGCACGATTAAAGGATGGGATTGAGCCAAGTTTGCCATAGACCTGAAGAGCTCTGGGACTGGAACTTTGGACTTTTACTGCTGGAGACTGGCGTCCCGCAAAAGGGATGTGATTACCGTAGTAATTAGCTGAGCAGCCCCCAGCTGCCACAAATTACGCAGCTGTCCATCTCCGACAGCCAATAGATGGTTACACAGTCTGCTCACACGTAACGAATCTCTTCATAATGTACTTATTCAAATTACACTATCTACCTTTTTAAAAGTGTATCCGAGCAATAGATTTCCCTTTTTCATAAGTACCTGCTAAAGCTTACATAATATTTGTAAAAACCGGACAGTGCGAGTTGAAATGCGTGGAGAGGGTTCCGAACGATGAATATGTCATCAACCATGTTTTCTAAATCTGACCCAAATGTGTTTGTGCTAACTAAAACAAGTATGTATGGTAGCAAAATTACTGCCTGTGTCTATTGTGGAATTGTGACTTGTATTTACGTTACACGGCCTTGTTTGGGTCGCAGATATTTCATCATCATCATTTCGGCCGAATGAAGTCCACTGCTGGACACAGGCCTCCCCCAAAGATCACCACAACGACCGATATGGGTGTGTTGTGGGCTCATTGGGGGGTTTTGCCATAATCGCCACGCTTGGCAGACGGGTTGGCGATCGCAGTTGATTTGTTAATATAATCGAAGGAAGCTGCTGCCCATCCTCCGGCTAATCCCATAGTCGACTTTTACGACACCCACGGGAGGAAATGGGGTGGTGGTATTCTGAACCGGCACCACACGGCTATATATATACGCAGATATTTATGTGTACCAAATTTTAACTTAATCGGTCCATTTTGTCCGATTTGGCTGTGACAGACAGACAGACACGTGAGTAATCCTATAAGGGATCCGCCATTTTTTTATTTGCATTCGGATGTACGGAATCCTAAAAATTACTCATTGATAATTAACTTGATCAGCGGTACAGCTCGCCGTTCGCAGTTAAATTTGACGTTTGGGAATTGTAACAGTGGATGTCAGATGTCAGTCAACGGATTGACCGAGTGGTTTCCGGCAAAAAATGCGCCAACCTACCCGTGAGTAAAAGGAAATTGAGGGGTTATGTTTAGAGGATATAACATAGACTTATTGCCTGGCAGAATGAGACTGTTATGCTCACCAAAATGTTTTGTTGAGATGGCGTTGCGTGTTGGGTGCGCTCGAAATGGAAGTCTCTGCGTTATTGTTAAGCCAATCATGAATTTACGCAACTTGTGTCCGCACCCTTGCTCCATCCCATCTTCTAAGCAGGGTAGGCTGTGCTGACGCTGCTGCTTCTGCAGTAGAAGTCCTCAAACGGCGCAAATACATAAACCTAATCCGTTATTATTGTTTTGACCAGTTTGGGGTCGAAACGTTTGAGTCATGGGGTGCACGCCTGCTTTTTAACGATAAAGCTTGACGGTTCGTCGACACTTCGCTGGCCTTTTCTTTGGCCAAAACATAAGCATTGCCATTCAATGTGGAAATGCTGCCAGTCTTCTGGAAACATTATCAGCTGACAGCGATGAGGGGGAGCCTTTGTCGCCTGAGTACATGTGCCACTTTTTATATATTTACATTTTATATTAAAAAAGTATATATACAGGCTGTATATATTTAGTTTTAATGTGTACCTATATAAATAATATTGTGAATTAAATAACAACCAATTATCATTAGAAGAGACTGTCAAATTTTCCTATATTTTAAAAAGAATATCCATTGAGTGTGGTGTCCGTATTAAGAATATAGCACCACTTCATCTCCGCTCGGAGCTCTGAACGTCCCTTCTGTGGAACATTAGCGATACTACGTCCACGAACCCGCCTGCCAAGCGTAGTGAGTACTGCCAAATTCCCCCCAAAATGACGACATTTGCGGAAGTCTATAGGGGAGGCTTTTGTTCAGAGTAGACATCCTTTAGCTAATATGATGATCCATAGAATTTCTAGCCGGCTCACCTCCAAGGGCCAACTTACTTGGAACCGTACAACTTTTTAATTCTGACTACTCGATAAGTGTCTGCAAATGGTTTATATGAATTAAAATCATTGGCTAAGATAGGCAACAGTGTCTTCTGCTTAAAAATTACATTTGAAGATCACCAATCCCTTTGCCAAGAGTGTTGACTTTAGCGGTTTATTTATAGTAGTCATACAGAGAAACATGCTTGGCAGTTGTCACCGCCTCCCCTCACCCGCACAAATACTAAGAAGCCTTTAAAGGTACAACAAAGCTGACTTGATTCTTTATTCGGAGTTCGCCCATTGTTCCAATCATAGTAAGCCCTTTGAAAGAAAAGTTTTAGAGTTCTTTTTTATTAGCCTTCATTAACACTAGGTTAAGTTTATGTCGAATAATAAATAAAGAGAAACAATAGTACCAAGTTAAACTTTCTTTAAGGCAAGATGCGTAAGCGTTTTCTTCTTCTTCGGTATTGTTGCGTCCTCAAATGGTCATTGGGCCTTGTGGATTTAAAAAGAAGTAATTCATTTGAAGGAGACAATCTATTGATTATTATATGGACCGCGTTTATTAATGGAAGGCCTTCGATAAGCAGTGGACGTTCATTGGCTGGCATGATAATTATTGCCGGACCCTTTATAAAATTGTCCAATTCTTCCATCTTCCAACAATTGCTAAACCCATAATGTCTATCCGTATGGTGTCCTATCCGGATTAACAATATAGCACCACTCCATCTCCTCCCGTGAATGTCGTAAAAGGCGACTAACAGACTCAACCAAACGGATGGGTAGCAGCGTACCTTCTGTGAAAAAGCAACAATTCTGCGCTCACCAACCTGCCTGCCAAGCGTGGTGAGTATGACAAACCCCCAATGAGCACACAACACAAACCAGACCGGGCCGTCTGTCCACCGTCCCACGCTGCGTTTTCCGGTGCGCTCTCCATTTGAGAACGTTTGTGCCCCAACGGCCATTGCTACGAGCAATGTGCCCTGCCCATTGCCACAGCAGTTTACTTATCCTTTCAGCTATGTCGACAACTTTAGTTCTTCTACGGATCTCCTCATTTCTGATTCGATCTCGTAGAAAAATACCAAGCATAGATCTCTCCACAGCTCGCTGAGTGACCTTGAGCTTTCTTATGAGGCCCATTGTGAGTGACCACGTCTCCGTTCCATATGTCATCACTGGTAACACACACTGGTTAAAGACCGTTAAAGTTACCAGTAACAATGCAATGTTAACTAAAAAGCAGATTTCAGCTCAATTAAGTGGCTGCCATGGTAGGTATTTTTACTAGCACTAGGGGTGAATTTACAAAACTCACATTAGAAATAATATGTTACTGTCAAACTATATAATACATGCAGGTCTTAGGACTACGCTAACGCATTCAGAAATCCTGGAACTTGCTGAAATTGTTTAAATATATATATCATGATATCATATCGGGCACTTATACGTCCACTGCTTAACAAAGGCCTCCCCCATAGATTTCCACAACTATGTCATCATTTTGGGGGGTATTTGTCAATACTCATCACGCTTGGCAGGCGGGTTGGTGAGCGCAGTATGGCTACCGTTTCACAAAAGGGACGCTGCTGCCCATCACTCTGGTTTAGATTCCCTTAGTCGCCTTTTACGACATCCAAGAGAGGAGATGGAGTGGTGCCATATTCTTAATCGGGACATCACACGAACGTTAATCATACAACACTGCAAATGATATGAACTGTTGTGTGAGTTACCTTAATGACAGCTACTACCTACACTCCGTTATTTCCATAAAACTGTACAGTTACACTTTGTTAGTAACTACTAGTACTTTGTTGTGCTATTACCAAAAATAACAGGAGACTGTAATTTTTCACTCAGATCGTACTTGCTTCACTCCCCTAAAATACGTTGTTATTGATGTAAATACTGACTTGCGAGAATTTACGATGTTTGCAGTTTTTGTGGCGATCAAAAAGTTGGTTTGTTGAACCATAAACCTCCCATTATTTGAGGTCAACCACTTGTAGCATGTCATTGGCACCGCTACAGCGTAATGAACTTAATCCCAACCTCTAAACTGTGTTTCAAACAGAAGTTCCAATTAAGTAGGTACATTCATTTTACCTCAATTTACTGGCAGATATGTATGAAGGTAGGCTTCGTAAGGTTTTAGATTTATGATTTTGAATTTACATGACTCCGAAGGGACTGTATAAAATAATCTATCCTCGGCGGCGAGGGCGGTTCAACACAAGGTTCATCATATCGGCCATTTATACGTCCACTGCTGAACAAAGGCCTCTCCCATAGATTTCTACAACGGTGTCTTCATTTTGGGGGTATTTGCCAATACTCACCACGCTTGGCAGGCGGGTTGGTGAGCGCAGTATAGCTACCGTTTCACAGAATAGACGCTGCTGCCCACCCTTTTGGTTTAGAATTCCTTAGTCGCCTTTTACCACATCCACGGGGGGAGATGGAGTGGTGCTATATTCTTAATCGCGACACCACACGGACAACAACACAAGGTTGCCATTAATCAAACAAAGAATAACAATATCATAGAGTAGAAGAAAGCTCTACATTATAATATATGTAAAAGGACACGGAATAAACAAAGCAAAGAATTGGCAAAACTCAAACCAAGAAAAAGGAAAGCCTTATAGAAACATGCGATGAGGAAACAAGATGAAGGATAATTAAAAGCGAAAGTATTCCATACAACCTGGTGACGTGCAAGTCATTCGCCTGTGGGTAAGCATCATTGCATACAAACATTCATAACAACAGATTCATACATACAAAAAGTCATACAAACAATTGAACAATTGTAATGCTAATCAGGACTAGTCTGCGTGCCACCAAAACCAAACAATGCTGGTCACCTCGAGGAATTAGCTGTTTAATCTTTTACGCCTTTTTTTTTTATTGATGTCCAGTGGAAATTCTACATGGAACTTCCTTCACCCCGGGGAAGGGCGAAGGGGTATGCCGGACTCCTACCGGCTAAAACCACTGGAGCGGTCATCTTCGGCACCGAAGGGCCGGGGGGCTCCAGGTCCTCGTAAGATCACACTAGAGCTAATCTTTTACGCCTAGTAATTTCACTAACTACAGTGCCCTACTAACTGGAACATAGTAATGTTTATACACTTCTACCAACTTGGCAGCGAATATCTGGCACTAAGTGTTTTATTTTATTTTATTGCTCCCAATGGAAATTCATAATGAATTTCCTCCGCCCTAGGGACGAAAGGGCATGCTGGGGCGGTCATCTTCGGCACCTTTGTTTTTTATTGGTGCCCAGTGGAAATTCTTCATGAACTTCCTTCCCCGGGGCGAAGGGGTAGCTGGGCACCTACCGGCTAAAACCACTGGAGCGGTCATCTTCGGCACAAAAGGGAGGCTCCAGGACCTCGTATGATCACACTATAGCGCTACAGTGGTATCTATCCAACCAGGCCCATGCAATAAGAGACCTTCAACCAGTATAACTGTTTATAAAATAAAGCTAGGAAAGCAATACCGGTCGGCGGGCTGCCGACAAACACAAAGGTTACGATGAAATAGTACACCGACCAAAATATTTACTTCCGCGTATGTTTTGTGCGTGTACTTATAATTTTCATCTCTGCTGACACGGAATTTTAGCACCATACCTTTATATTAATAAAAAAAAATAAAAAAAATCAATGATATACTTTTTTCAAGTGTCTTGTAGTCTTGATTTCAGAGAAGAGTCATTATCCCTTTTTCGTACTTTGGAAAATCTCCGTGGGCTTCCTCCGCAGGGGAAAGGTGGAGGAGCTTGCCGGACTCTTACCTGCGTAAAACGATGTTCCTTTGATCTACCTATTGCTGGGTTTACTTGGGCATTCGCTGCACTCCCGGCAGAGCATTTTGTCCTGATCAAATTAGTTAAAACTAAAGCCAAAGTTAAACTTTGCTCAAAATTATAAGCATAAGCGAATTTGCAGAGCGTAGCGCTACTATCATGTGGTATATTATTTTAATTAATGAACCAGGTTTAGTAATGAAATTTAAAAGGTAATAAAGATCTTTGAAATGTAGCGGATACTATGATAAAAAAACTGATGAACTGAAATGTTACCTACTTTTAGGACAAAAAAATAATAGTTGCAATATCACTACAAAGAACAGTTGCAATATCAACACAAAAACACGGTTTTTTATCATTTTCACGAGCTCTAACCCTGGGAACATAAGAAGGAAGTATGAAATCATAGAATTGAGAACAAAGAATGAGCCGCCATAAAACTGTAGTATTGCAGAAAATTACTTGGCCGTTGAACTCTCAAAATTCAGTAAATACTGCAAGAAAATACACTTTTCAAATACAAGTCATCTGACTTTGTACGTTTATGGTTATTGCATCAGTTATAACTTTGTTCTGAATTTAAATAAGTACTTGCCGTTTAACTAATTGGCTTATAATTAACACCGAAATTGTCTCTTATTACCTATTATCACACAGGTGTCGACAGAGTTAAACGTTTTTCATTTGTTTTTCAATGCTCTTTTTATGAAGACATCTTATAATGTCATATGAGCCTGATTTGTTTGTACTGGTACTCGTCGAACGATCAACAAAGAAACACTATATGGCTTAATAAATGGCCAGTTCTATCTTCGTCCCTAAAAGTAGAACTGTAAACAACCAAATTTTTGACGTTCAGATTTAGAAATAGCATAATAATTATTTTCTATGAACATAGAAAACGTTTATGGTTATCAAAATTACTGTGGTCATACATGACCATAGTAATTGTACATGTAGGTTCTTTGATTCTTTTTTGTAGTGAGCAATTGAAGTAATTTTATGAAAAACAGCGAATTGAATCACACTTCATAATTGTTAGATACTCTGATAATTATCTTAAAGGAATTGTTTTTCAATAATTTGATAGTTTTGAACGTCGTGCTAACACATTATGAAGATTGAAAAGATTGTCGACTTCAAACAATGTAGAGGTCAAAGGTGTCACTAAGAAAAAAAAATCTAATCACTGTGCCACTATGATTGATTTTATCTACAAAAACTAAGCAGTCGCTGTAATAGTAATATGATCTTGTTTCATTATTCTGTTTTCTATGTGCTTCCGAGAATTAGGCATTAATCTTTTGAGACATTATACGGTTGGGTTGTTCTTTTGTTTCAAAGATGACCATATGTTGACAAGTCAGTGCCGTCTGTAACTTAAGCTTCTCCAAATGCCAGTAAATTATTTTGACAAAATAAACAAATGTGTGTGGTCGGGTCTGCGATAGTTTTTATTCCTAATTTTGGGGAGGTACCAGAAAAAATACGACGTATTATTTTCAATTTATTAGACGAGTTTGGCTTATCCTTTTGCAAAATGTTGTAATCACAAAGTAATACAAATGGCGTGTATCAAAGAAATAACGATGTGGGCTTTTTTGGTTACTTTCTACAGATTTATTCATAATATTCTTGAATGGCAATAGTAAACTATTCCAAATAAGTGGTAATAATTTCATTATAATTATATTTTCCTGGCTGCGAAGAGAAAGTATCTGTCCATTAAGGTTTTTCGCTAAATTCAGTACATATCCAGGCTAATTATAAAACTATAGTTGTACTAATTTAAGCCTTGAGTAATTTGCTACGTTTCCGAAAGTCATTTTATTTGATCAAATCGAGCGCTAAATAAGCTCAAAAGCGGCATTAGAAAAAGTTCAACAGTGAAGCTAATCTAGGAAAGTATTCCAAAATTATTTACTTACCTGTCATTAACTTTCTATATAATGTCAATAATCATATCACACACGTAGAGGTAAATGGAGGAATTAGGGGTAAATTCATAAAGTTAGTATGTTCTTACCTTTCTAAATTAAATTACTCCTAAGTTTCAAATAATAAATGGATAGCCCAACTACGGGCAACAAATCCCGTTACGTTTTTAAAGGAGATATTAAATTAACAGTAGTAACTACATAATACGTAGAAATTTCGCACATGGCGGGCAAATATGTATGTTAATTAAAATACTTCACTTAAAAACAAAAACATTATTACCTACTTAGGAAAAGTAGAATTTATGTTGTACGGTTCAGAACTCTACTGACACTCTTTTAAAGTAATAAATATTAAATACGCCACCCAACCCGTTGTTTTTTCGGATGTCACGCAGATATCTTCGATATATGTTGCTAATCAACCGGTTAAAATAGCACAGCCGAAGGGCCTCCTTTTAAACACGCTTTTATGAGCTTGGTATGTATCTATGTAACCGATTATATAACTCGATTTTCATCCCCTTCAAAACGTCGGATTGGTTTGAAACTTCACACACATCAAGGACCAATGACAATGCAATAATTTAAATAGTTTGTCCCATTATCCTTGCCATTATCCTGAGGGGATTAGAGATTTTTTCATCTCTGATACCCGGAAAAAATTACAATTTCATCGACATACAGAGACTTGCACAAAACATAATACCTCCATAAGATCGAATTGTGTCTCATTCTTCTGATGATTTTATTCGTAATGGAGGGAGAATTTGTTAACTTAAACGTCGAAGGGAAGATGCTTGGGTAAATAATTACCACCCGGAGTTATTGAGACTATGGACAGACAACATGGACATTCAGCCATGCGCAAAGCAAAAAATAAAGTATTTTGGCATTTAACGGGTAACTAGCCGCACTAAAATATTGAAAATAAATCATAGTTTAAAGAAACTAAAAACCACGCTTTTGTAGAAACCAAACTAAAAAGTAGAAAATAATTTTCAATTAGTTTAAAATAACAATAGAGTGATGTTCACGGAAATGTTAGGAAAGTGCAAACGAGATTAGGCGTATTAACACCAGCCTCTGGTATTTTCGTCAGTCTCCTTATGCCTTCAACCCATCTGTCTGCTGCTTAGTAAACTCCAGGGTTGAACTGCACGATGACTGACTGATGCCTGCCATCTGTCGGGACGGGTCAATGGGGCTGCTCCAAGTAACTTGGACCCAGCGCAGGAAGAAAAAACATTTACACTATTCTTGTATATATGTATCTACGTAAAAAAACATAAATCAAGGTTAACCATGAATTCGAATGAATATGGAGCACACAAACATAACACCGCATTCGGTACTTTGACAAGGTTAATGTCAGTACCGCAACCTTGACACTTCAGAGCTATTTCTCTACTGTTTGATAATAAATACATAATGTGTACTACAGATATGTTTATCGTTTCGCTTATTTCCGTTGCGTGGAATAACTTTTATGTATATACCCTTGGTAAACAGTAATTTAAACATTTCTGTGACGCAAATGTATTGTATATTTTTTTTATTGGTTTTCGGCCTTGGTACTTAACTAATCTTCCTCGTATTGAATCAAGGTCTAATGCAGAACTGTGGTCTGTGAGTCCTTAATACCTTTACCCTCTACCACTGTATGCTCTAAACTAAAATAAAAAGTTACTCACGAAATCCCACAAGAGAGAGAGCTGTCAGTGATCAGTCGACCGCTGGACTAAGGTCTCATCCAAAAAGTGAAACGGAATGTATTTTCAGGGCTACATTAGGCAGCACTCACGCGCCAGTGATCAATAGTTCCTTCTGTTGTCGTGATCAATGAAAATACTTTGCTTGCTCCGAAAAACGTGATCCTATTTAGATTATTATCGTGCAGTTTCGGTCATTGTCGGGTGTCATCGCACGTGGTTAGGAAGCGTTTAGCTGCGGCCTTCACGGGGCACGCGCACTAATCTCTCGGCTTCCTGCTCCGGTTGTTACTCTGTTCATTTGATAGCTAATGAATACAACGCTTTTTTGTTAATAATGGCGGGGATTTAATCTTTGTTTAGTGGAAAGAAATATTTTAAGGTAATAAGTAATTTGCCAATGATAATTTTAATAGCAATTTGTGTTTTAGAGTTCTGTCGTTATTCATTTTTTTATCCGGTCCAATATTTATTTTTACTCTATAATTGCATAACTACACTACACTACAATTACTACCTTTTTTGTGGGCCCAGTGGTAATTCTTCATGAACTTCCTCCACCCCGGGGAAGGATGAAGGGGCATGCCGTACTTCTACCGGCTAAAACCATTGGGGCGGTAATCTTCGGCACCTAAGGGGGGCCAGGTAACTACAACTACCTACCAAAATGTATTACGAAATCCCCTTAGCACGATTGCATTAGCAAGCGTGAAAAGATGCAACAACTGCATGGCAAATATCATGGAGTCACTTTCGATGAAAATCTGTCCTTCCGAGAACACACAAAGAGGGTGTACGCCTGCGCCGCCTTTGCACTTGGTCGCCTCAATTGCCTACTAAATGCTCATAGTAAGTTATCCTTTAGAAACAAGGTGAGAATTTACACCAAGTGCATTCGGCCAATCATGAACCATGCCAGTGTTGCTTTCGCACACGCTAAGTCTTGCCACTCCGTAGGCCTCCAAAATCGCATTTATGCGCAAGGCCAAGGCTGCGCCCTGGTTCATGCGCAATGCATGCAAAAATCATCTAAACGCTTTGCTGACTCTGCCAAATCCACTTGAATTCCCTCATCTTCTCATCTGATTTCTCTACTGAAGCCATAATCTAAGAGTTGAAGTTGATTAATGATAATTAACACTTCAAAATCATACGCTGTTATAACGATGTATTGAGAGGCCCTTGCTCACCAGTGGAAGTTCACTGACTGATAAGTTTTAATCTATTAGCCTGCCGGCAAATGCGGCGAATGTTGTCACGTATGACGATATTGAAAGCACGGTTGGCAGAGTAGCTAAGTGATTGGCTTTCTGCGTTACCGGTCGCGGGATCGACTCCCACACAGAACAAACATTGGTATGCCCTGCAGGTAGACTGGTCTGGGTGATTGTGCACGTGGAGTATATATCTGTAAACTATACCCACTGATATATTTGCCGTGTGGTGCCGTCTAAGAATAGCACCAACCCATCTCATCCTGTGGCTGCCGTTAAAGGTGACTATGGTATCTGCGTCGAATAGGCCGAGAAAGGACGCCCGGTTGTCATCGTTGTGGAGATTGCCCGGAGGACACGGAGCAGCACACGTCGGACGAGTGCCCAGATTGGGCAACGCAGCGCCGTGATCTCGTTGCGGTCGAAGGGGTCACCCGCCGTGGTTGAGTCCATCGTCCAGAGCGAGAGCGCATGGGATGCCGTCGCCTCCTTTTGCGAGGAAGTGATGCAAGCAAAGGAGGCGGTAGAGCGAAGACGGGAGGAGACCATCTCTGATGCCCACCGCAAAAAACGTACCTGGCGTGGCATGCCCCTCCGCCCTTCCCAAGGCGAAAGAATTCCAAAAGGATTTCCCCAAGTTAAAAAGAAGGATGGGCAGCAGCGTTCTTTGAGTAAATATACAACACCACTGCGATCGTTAAACCGCTTGCCAAGCATGGCGATTATGGCAATTCCCCTAACGATTTCAGAAACCAGAAATCCCAGTGAGGCAACGTTATTCTAAAAAGAAATAATTAAGTTTTTAATATGAATACCCATTACACAAAACAATACTTTTTTATACTAATGTGCCTCTGCAACCAAATCAGACTTTCCTAATTACGATTACCGCAGTTCCTTGAATTCGTTTACGGAAGCCCGCATCGGAGGCATTTATTTCTGGGTATATCATCACCAGGAACTTGTCGGCAAAGTAATAATTTTCTTCTGATTATTCCGTAAATTTTGTTCTGAGAAGTAGATATAATTTCTTTCAAGGTGCTTATTTATTCTAAAGTTCAGTTTTAAATATCAGAACTAATGTCGGATGGTTGTATTCGGAAATGTCAATAAAACAATTTACGGATTGCTTTCGGACGTAAAGACTAAAATTTTCCAGAAAATTACTCGCGAAGTTAGTGTAAGCCAGTGTTGATTAATAAGCATTTTCAAAATCGCGTTCCTATTTTGAATATTAACGAGGTATGCACCATAGATAATATACTAATATAATAAAAATTGTTAGTGCTAACCATATCTCCAATGTAAAGTAAAACAAAGATATGAAAAATGGAAATGCATTTTGATAAATCGGGGTGTATGAAAGCCATAATATACACATTTTATTAGAACAGCGAGTTTATTGTTATATCAAAATGTGCATTCATGGGATGCAAGATGAGAACTGGGTTATAGAGGACAAAATCAAGAGAACTTTAACAAGTACACAACAACTTAATAGAATCAGATACACGAAGAAGAAGAAAATGGAAACATTTCACTTGGCACAGTTTATGAAAAAGCGAAATTGGACTTCTGGGGTGGAGGCCTGGTAATCTGAAACACAGCTCTAGCTTAGGCACCAGTCTCCCACAGTAAATTTGAATATACTGTAACTAGGCAATATGCTGTTTTGTTGCAACTTTTTGATTACTGTGGTGAGAAATAAATTACTATACCTGATCTGCATACTGCACGTCGTTGCTGTTTAAAATTGTTCTAATTTTGAATTTTAAATTAATTTTTTTGTCTCGCGAGTAAATTCGTGTTGTATGGATTAATATCTTTGTTTTTCGAAACCCCATGACATTTATACACACATATCAGCTCGTAAACGTCCACTGCTTGATAACTGGAATGCCTCCCAATGATCATAATAATGAACGATCATAGGAGATTGAATCGAAATAACAGACGTAAATATAGCGTGTTTATTTCATTCATTCTATATGTTCTCACCACAATAATGAAACAGTATAGTATTATACAAATTTACAGTGGGAGACTGGTGCCTAAACTAGGCTGAAGCCTGTATCTTAGGTCACCAGGCCTTCCACCCCAGAAGTCCAATTTTGCTCTTTCATAAACTGCGCCATGAGATTTTTTAAATTTTCTTGTTCTTCGTGTATCTGATTCTATCAAGTTGTTTCCTCTTGTTAAAGTTTTCTTGATGAATACGTTGATATAACTTTATCAGGCCCTTTCACTGCAGATAACATCTTGATTTAACAATAAACTCGCTGTCCTAATAAAATGTGTATATTATGGCTTTGATACACCCAATATTGACAATTTATCAAAATTTATTTTCAAATTTTCATTTCTTTGTTTTACTTTGACACTTGACGTTTTTGATTCGGCCGTATACATACGTACAGCATCCATACGTGCCGTATATCATTTTAAATATTTATCGTGCATGCGTTTATGTTCCACTATACAAATTTTGTTAATTGTGGATTGCACGTATGATGTTTCAGGTATTTATTATGAACAAATGTGAGTATATAGGCATTTAAAATTTCATATTTTTTATCCTATTTACATGAATTTAATATTATGGCATTGATTGACTTTTCGTTATTTAATATTGTTCTTGTGACATTAACTTATAATATTCATACAAAACTGTAAATAGTTATTATATCTTTGGTGAGCAACATGTTATATGTTTAGTACCTACTTATTTTTCATTGTGTCTTTTGCCTGGTTGTATTGGTCTGACATGCTCACTAAAATGTCCTGCTAACAGTGGCGTTGTGTATAGTAGTGGCAGGTCGTTTGGTTCCCTACAATATGGTTGAGCTAACTGATGCTGATGATATGTTTTACAATAATTTATATCTATCAACATTGTTATCTCAATTATTTTAAAAGAGTATCCATGAAGTTTTTTGCCGGCTCTTCTCCACGAGATAAACTATTTGGAACCATGCAACTTAGATTCTGACGTTTCATAAGTGCCAATATTTGATTTATTTGAAATAAAAAAACTTAGACTTTGAACACAAAATTTTGTTTAATTTTATAATTCATATATTTGCTCATTATATACATATTAATATAATAATTGCATGTGTTAGGGTTGCACGTATGTATACGGCACATTTAGATGCTGTACGTAGGTTTATAGAATGAATGAAATAAACGCGATATAAATCTGTAAATTATTTAAATTCAATGGATGCTATTCACTAAACTTCAGAAAATATCATTGGAGATATTGCCATAATAACCATGTTTGGCTGGAGAATTTGGTGATCGCAGTATGTAACTGTTCATCCTCTTGATATCAAAGTTGCCATTTACGTCACCTTTTTTTTTTTTTTTTTTTTTTAACGTGGGGAAATCCTCTTGGACTTCCTCCGCCTTGGGAAGGGCGGAGGGGCATGCCGGGATCAAACCGGCTAAAACCCCACGGTGTCCTTCTTCTTACCTCTAGCCGGGGGTGAGTTGTACGCTTTTCTGCATTGGACCGCTCCCCCGGCAGGTATCGGCCCGTCAGTGATTGACGGGCCCCTTCTGTGTGCGGCCTTATTGGCCGCACCTATCCTTCAGAGAGGCGCGCGCGGAACACGCGCGCCGCCATCTCGGGCCTGTTTCTGTTCGGGCGACGGACCGCCCCTGGTTCGTCGCCCGCAGGCCGCTCCTCATGGTGGCCGGAGATCGTCCAGCGCCTCACCCTGGCGCCGACGCCCGGTGTGTCTTCTGCGGAGGGGATCGGAGATATCCCTCCGTACCCGCTCTGCCGCCTCCTTTGCTTGCATCACTTCTTCGCAAAAGGAGGCGACGGCATCCCACGCGCTCTCGCTCCGGACGATGGACCGAACCACGGCCGGAAGCGAGAGGTCACCCCCTTCGACCGCCACTACGAGGTCACGGCGCTGCGCTGCCCAAGCTGGGCACTCCTCCAACGTGTGCTGCGCCGTGTCCTCCGGGCAGTCTCCGCAGTGATGACAACCAGGCGTCTCTTCTCGGCCTATTCGACACAGGTACTTCCCGAAACACCCATGGTTCGAGAGTACCTGCGTCATCCGGTAGGTGAGGGCGCCATGCCGCCTCTCCAGCCATTCCTCCATTACTGGTCTTACCGCCGCTACCGCGGCGTGCCCTGCAGTGGGTCGCTCCAGTCGCCCTTTCCACTCCGCCACCAGGATCCGCCGGAGCTCGAACCGACGCATCTCGATCTCACGAGGTACTGGCGGTTCGCCCCGACTTAGCGCCTCCCCGCGCCACTGATACAGCGACGCGAGGGCTCTCGCTTCTAGGTCCCAGGGCGGTGATCCGGCAAGGAGGCTCCCCGCCTCGTAGGAGACCGTGCGGTATGCCCTTATTACCCTGAGGACCATCGTTCGCTGCGGCCTTCGCAGCACGGCGACGTTGGCTACCCTCAGGGATTTAGCCCACACTGGGGCCCCGTAAAGGGCCATGGACCGCACGACCCCCATGTAAAGCCTCCGGCAGGAGGCATTTCCGCCCCTCAAATTGGGCAGCAGCCGCGAAAGTGCAGACGCGGCCGCCGTCAACTTGGGGGCCAGCCGCCTGAAGTGCGGCAGGAAGTTCCACCGGCTGTCGAGGACGAGTCCTAGGTACTTCATCGTCGGCTCGACGCCGATGCGAACGCCTCCGACCACGATGTGGGATCCCGAGGGTGGCGCGCGCCGAGGTCCATGGAAGCACACGGCCTCCGACTTGGTGAGAGCCACCTCGAGACCCAATTGCCGGATCCTTGAGACGACTAGTGCAGCCCCCATCGTCGCCAACATTGCCGCGCGGTGGAAGCTCGTCCCCCGTGCCGTCACCAGCGTGTCATCGGCGTAGCAGATTACGCCGATGCCGGGGGTGTTCACACCGCGCAGCACCCAGTCGTATCCGATGTTCCACAGGAGCGGCCCCAAGACCGATCCCTGTGGAACACCGCATGTTGTCTCTCGCCGACCCCATCCTTCCCGACCCGGGTAGATGACCACTCTGTTTGCCAGGTAGGCCCCGACAATGCGACGGAGGTAGGTTGGCACCCGGTGAAACGCGAGTGCCTCCCTAATGCAGCTCCAGGGCAAGGTGTTAAAGGCGTTAGCGATGTCGAGGGACACCGCCACCACCACCTCACCCGCGGACACTGCTTCCTCCGACAGAGCCCTCACGCGCATGATTGCGTCGACGGTGGAGCGCCCGCGGCGGAAACCATACTGGTTGTCCGCCAGATCCGGCCCCACCACGCTCAGGTGCCGGACGAGGCGGTCTGCAATTACTCTTTCGAAGAGCTTGCCCACCTCGTCCAACAGCACGATGGGGCGGTATGCTGACGGAGACTCCGCCGGACGTCCCGGCTTCCTCAGCAGAACCAGCTTGCCGGTTTTCCACCGTAGTGGAAACTGGCCCCGCTCGAAGCATGCGCTAAAGAGCCCTTCCAGTCGGGGCCCGAGAGCACCCAGAGCCAGGACCCATGCGCGGCCGGGTATGCCGCCGGGCCCTGGGGCGGTGTTCTTGGCCTGCAGCCGTCGCACCGCCTCTTTCATCTCTGCCCGGGTCACTTCGGGCACGTTGTCGTCCTCGTCTTCCGCGTTGAGCGCCATGGAAGGCAGCACCATTTGCGGCGGAGTATGCTCAGCCCTTGAGGGGAACAGAGCGCTCACTACGCTCTCCAGCAGCTGGGGCCGGAGACTCTGAGACAGCGGGGGGGCCCACGGGCGAAGCTTGCCTCTTACCAGCAGGTAGGGGCGCCCCCACGGATCGCGGTCCAAAGTCGCCAGCAGTTCCTCGCGGGCCAGTATTTTGGCCCGCGCTATTGCCACTTGGAGAGCTTTCTTCGCAGCTCTGTACCCCTCGTACAACTCCGCCTCAACGACTGCCGCGTCCTGAGCGCGGCGACGCCTCCTGCGGTGCCTGGCGTACTGGCGTCGCGCCACGATACAAGCGTATCGTAGGTCTGCTATCTCCCGCGACCACCAGTACACCTGACGCCTAGCCGCATTTGGCTTCACCCGAGGCATCGCCGCATCGCAAGCCTGCGACATCGCCTCCCGGAACCACTCGGCCTCCTCGTCAGTATCGACAGGCCTGTCGGGCGGTGACGCCCAGGCCTGTACGATAGAGGCCTCCAGAAGGGCGTCCCGGTCCAGTTTTCCTAGCGCCCAACGCGGACCGCAACCACCCGGGGCCGCCCGGGCCGGAGCTCTGGGTGTTTGGGCGGAGACGTCGAATCGGATGTAGCGGTGATCCGACAGCGTCTCCACCTCCTCCATGACGCGCCAGCCCTGGACAAGGCTCGCAACAGCAGGACTAGCGAACGTAAGGTCCACTATGGACCCACCCCGCTGTCGCAAGCACGTCTGGACTGAACCCCGGTTTACGAGGAGCAGGCCATGCTCCATAGCCCACTCCTCCAGCAGCCTTCCCCGCGCGTTTGTAGACGGGGAACCCCAAGCCGTGGATTTGGCGTTGAAGTCCCCGAGAACCAGCACAGGGTGACGGCTGTATCTGCGGACGACCGTGCCCATCTCCATAAGGGAGCCCTCGTAGTCGGCGAGAGGCTGGTTGGGGGTGAGATATACCCCCACGACCACCACTTCCTCCAGCAGCGCCGCCACGAATCCCCGCCCCCTCGTGACATCTTCGAAGGACGGGGAGCCAGCAGCCGTCTGACGTACGAGGGCCACCGAGTCGCAAATGTCCCCAACCCATTCATCTTTGGGGATCACAAAGTACGGCTCGGCGACCACCGCGACGTTGATCAACCACTCCGCCATGCTCTGGAGCAGTAGGTCCTGAGCCCTGGCGCAGTGGTTGATGTTTGCTTGGAGGACGCGAAACTGTGGGGCCATTTATTGGCAGTCCATGTTCGCGTCCTCCCGAGCCTGTTGCGAGGGAACTCCGTTGCTCCCCGCTGCAGCCCTGCCTTTTTTAGGGCCCGTCGGCTTCGCAGGGCAAGCTTTTGTGCCTACCCGGTGCTCCGCTGGCTTGCCCGCCGCCGCACAGGTGACGCAGTGCGGCGTAGCCTCGCAGGAGGCTGCCTTATGGCCGGGCTTACCGCAGCGAAAGCATAGTCCGCTGCAGTCTACCGCCGAGGGGCAGCACACCCCGACGTGCCCATTCCCTTGGCAGCGGAAGCACCTTAGGGGTTTGGGCTGCAGGAGTTTCACCTGTGCCGAAACCCACCCTACTAGGAGTCTATGGCCCTCTGCCAGTTTTTGGGCTGCAGCAACGGGGCACGACACTGTAGCTGCACCCATGCCGTCGCGGCCCGAGCGAATCGCTCCGGGCTTGATTTGGTCCGTTGGGCAGCCTCCGAACTTCGCGACGGCGGCCACCAGTTCTTCAACTGAGACGGAGTCGTCCAGCCCTGAGATGCGCAGGTCTGCGCATTTCGTGGGTCTGGATACCCCGACCTCCTCGGCATTGAGCGACGCCCTCAGCTTATCGGCAAGGGCGTCGGCCTTCGGCCCACTGGTAGCACCTGGGACCTCCAAAAGGCGGGCACCGGTCGCCGTGGTCCTACAGCGGATGCTATCGATGCCAAGATCGGTTATGCTGATCTTGGCTCTAGCCTGCGCCATGACCACGGCGTATGTTAGGCCTTTTTCCTCCGCCCCAGGCTGTAGCTTCAGGACCACTGCAGTGGAACGGGGAGCGCGGAGCCGGGCAGCCTTTTGATCTGCCGCCTTTGCGGCCTTCTTGGCCTTTTTGTTGGCCTTATTCCTGGCCTTTTTGGCCTTTTTCTTCTCTCCGGCGGTCTCCCATTGACCCCCGTTGGAATTGGGAGCCGCCGTTTCTGCCGTCGCAGCCGATGCCGTCTTCGTCGCGGATGCCTGGGCTGAAGCCGGTGCGTTTGGCTTTATTTGACCCTTCTTTGGCCCTGCTGGAGCTGTTTTTATTGTTGCAGCCAGAGCCTTGGCAGCGTTCTGGCGTTCCGCTGGGAGGGCTGCAGCCTTTGCCGCGTATGAAAAGGCTGCTGCCGCCGGCGCCTGCTTAGGGCTTTTGCGCCGAGAGCCTGCAGCCAGCGGCGGGCGCAGGAGCTTTCCCTCCAGGAAGGCGAATCTGGCGTTAAGGTTCGCCAACTCCCCTTTCACGAGCTTTACCAGCTCCGACTCCTGAACCTGGTCCGCGTGTGTGTCAGGGTTCGCTCCTGCACACGAGCGTTCCTGGCGAACTCGCGCCAGATCCGCCCGAAGCTCCTCGTGGCCCTTTCGGAGCTCCTCCACTTGGGTCGCCAGACGGGAGTTTTCCTCCTGAAGCAGTACGGACTCTTGTGAGCCCGTACGCCTTAGGAGCGCCTCCGCAAATGCTACTATTGATGTTGTGGCGTCCTCCAGGGCCTTTTGGTTCTTGCCCTTCCGGCCCTTGGACCCTGGAGGTACCTTTTTAGCCTCCGCCACGGCTGCCACGGCGTCACGGAGCTTTTTCTTTAGCACCGTGACTGGCAGTTGTTCTGCCTTTACTTTTCTAGTAGCCACTGAAGACTCGGTTAGCGCCTCGTCCTCAGTGGCCTGTTCTGCCCGCAGGGCAGCTATTTCGGCGGGTGCCGGCTTGAGGTATTGGCCTGGGCCAGTAGAAGGCCGGCCTCTGCCACGGCCGCGCCTTGCGGTCGCTACCTTAGGGGCCGGTGCCGTCTCCTCACTTGAGGTCGAATCCGACCTCAGTGTTGCCGGATGGCGTGGTCTCTTGCGCCCGATGCTCCAGGCACTCGCCACGCTCATCCCCGATACGCTGTCAGAATCCGACAGCGTACCCACTCTCTCCTTCTTCCTCCCCTTCTCCTCCTGCGTCTTCTCCTCAACGGTTTTTTTAATAATTTTGTAATCCATAATTAATCCCACGAGTATGGGGGAAATATAAGGTCGACCCGGGCAGTGCCCCCTGTGCCCGGGCAAGCGTATCCCTTGCTCAGGTGCCGCCAGTCCTGGGGATGGCGTGCTCGCGACTGAACTTCCCATCAGCCATGCACCCCTCGCCGCACGCTAGCTTGGGTTCGGGGAATTTTTATAGAGGCCTTCTTCCTCGCGATCCGGGCGGTTAAGCCAAGATCCTCGTTCCCGGTCGGAGCCGCGAGACGTGACCACGACGCTCTAACCGAGGTTACGATATCGACGGTGGCAGGGAAGGGGGAGACCTTCCACTACCGGCTCGGGGCAGGGTAAGTGCACACCGAGCCCGCCTATGTTCCTCCGAAAAACGAAGGAACACCCACCCTACGGCCCAAAACTGGGCCCCTCCTTGTCAGGATATTGGCCATCGGGCAATGAGGTCCTCCAAAAAGTGGAGTAGTTATTACCCGATGCCCAGGGTGCACCGGTTCGACAACTGCTCTTCCCCCCAGACGTATCAAGAGGGACCAGCAGCCGCCGAGCACTCGAGGAGGTTTCCTGACCTAGCACCCCTCCTGACCTAGCACCCCGCCATTTACGTCACCTACGGGTGGAGAGGGGTGGTCTATTCTTTGCCGGAGACCACACAGAACTTATTATGCCACCAACAGCCAGTGAAATGAGTTCCGTACTTTATTATACAGATTATAAACGCGACTTCCAGGACTAAAATCTAAACAATACGGTACTTTTCCAACTGTATTTTATGTTGATGGCACGGTTGGCGCAGTGGCTAAGCGATTGGCTTTCTGTGCTATGTGTCGCGGGTTCGATCCCCGCACGGAACAAATATTTGTATGATCTAGAGATAGTTGTTTCGGGTCTGGATGTTTGTGCATGTGAGATTTATGTCTGTAAAATGTACCCACGACACAGGAGAAATCATAGTGTGGGGCAGTTTACAAAATAATGCCGTTTTTAAATCAAATCAGTATATGCCTATAGACGTGGCAGCAGTGGGCGGCTCTAGTGTGATTATATAAGGACCTGGAGCCACCTTTAGGTGCCGAAGAGGACCGCCCTATTGGTATTAGCCGGTAGGAGTCTGCATGCTCCATCGTCCTTCCCCGGGGCGGAGGAAGTTCATGTAGAATTTCCACTGGGACCAATAAAACGGTCAGATAAAGAATATAGCACCACTTCATCTCATCTGATGGATGTCCTAAAAGGCGACTGAGGGACTCTAAGCCGGCGGCATTTACCCTTCTGTGAAACAGCCGCCATTCTGCGATTATTAACCTGCCAAGCATGGTGGGTACTGGCAAATACCCCACAAAATGTCGACACACAACATGTAACCGATCGATGTGGTAATCTATGGGGCTCGCCTTTGTTCAGCAGTGGACGTCCTTTGAGTGATATGATGGTGATGGACGTAGTTCTCACTATAGGCCCAGTTATACGTTCACCTGACTTTGTCTCTAACAAGCATAAAGGCCGCGGATCTTATCATAAATCTACCAAAGTATTATAAACAGGCTTCCGTATGTATTGCTTGCTCAACCGGCTATGCGGGTGTTATGCAATCTCTTATCACTACTTTCACTGATAACGCAGAAATTGCAACATTTCATGCCAGCGTGTCGTAACGTACTACAAAGATTGATTCGTGAATTATCTAGAAAAGATATCGTTAAGGTTTTCCCTGTGGTGAGTGCTTTGTTTTCTTTGTATTGCGGTGTCGCTTTGTAGTTTATCAACAAACTAAATAAATACGGATCGCAGGGCATAACAAATAGAAAAGGCTCTTTCGCAATAACTTACTGCTATTTTAAATATGTTTGGCAAACGCAGTGACTATGTTAAAATTTCCACATGACTGTGTTTAGTGTTACCGCACCTTAAGCGATTGCTATGTTTATAGCCGTTAGAGCAAACGGTTTATAGGCTATTACCGTGTGGCGCCGGCTAAGAATAGCACTAACCTATCTTATCCTGTGGGTGTCAAAATCCGACAGTGGAATTAGTCGCAGGATAGTCAGCAGCTTCCTTAGAGTACCTTAACAACTCAACCTGCATGACAAGCCTGGCAGTTATGGTAAAGCGCCCGAATGAGCACACAATATACCCAGACCGACCGTTGTTGTGATCTTTGGCAGGCTGTGTCCAGCAGTGGACATTATTCGGCTGAAATTATGTACAAACATAAGATTAACAAATAGAAGCTCGTAGAAAAAGAAACTGAAAATCATAGATCACTATGACAGTCAGTATGCAAATGCTGTTTCTTAAACGATTTGTATGGACATTAAAAACCAAAATTACACCATAATAACTTTAAAGGCACTGGTAAGATAGCTAAGTCGCGGTCATGTCTTCGATTGGTAACCATTCTTTAAGCATTGACACTCCGTGCCGCCGCACGTTGTGTCGTCGGTCCCGATTGTCATATGAACATCTATGACAGTGGTCACGGATAGTCAGAAGTCCACTCTGATATCCGGTCTAACCTCAAAATATGAGGATAGCAATCCTCAGTAATTGGGTTGCAAAGGTCCGATGGCATTCACTCTTTGTAAAGTACTGATGTTCAGACTATTTTATGGCTTCGCGCATCCATCTCAGGAGATGTTGCTGCTTAACCGGGTAACCTGGCAAAGCCTAAAGGCTTCCAACCAGGCATAATTTAATCAGCTAAAAGACCAAGAACAAAGGCCGCCCTCATAATCGTAATAAAGCAGTTATCCGAAGAATCTGATTTAGCATAAATTAAAGCTCGTAACAAGCGCAATAAGCATGCTTAATTTTTTCTTTATTACGAGAGTTATTACTCTTTTGTTTACTGTTATCTATGTTGGATGTCGTTATGTATTTAAATTTTCTTGCACAACATACGCGTGTGTTGTACTTAAGTGAGCGCACTTGAGCAATTTCCGTTACATTTACTTTTAATATAACCGTGTTATATTTGACTTGCCAAACTGTTACATAGCTTAGTTAATATTTTATGAGTAGTATGACGATGATTTATCTAATAGATAGAGGTGAGATATCTGGTAGATAGAGGTGACGAGCAAACGTTTAAAGCGTTCCGTACCAATAAAGGTATATATAGGTGGCTATTATAATGTAATAGAAATATTTCTGCCACAATACTTAGTTAATTAGGTAAGTATTGTAAAATAAATCTTACTTAAATCAAAAACTATCTATATTTCCGAAAAAGAAAACTAATTGCCAATAGATAAAAATCGCAAGTGTTTGAAATATATATAGAATAACCTTGCGAGTTCTGTTAAATATTGTAGACTTGTAGACTTAACACTACAAAGTTTCTTGGGTTGCAAGTTGACTGTAAATTGAATTGGAAATGCCACATAGAGACACTCGGCAAAAAAATGTGCCGCGCCGTTTATGCCTTGTACAGACTCTCCACGGTAATCAATACAGATGCACTGCTTACTGCCTACTATGGTTTAGCTGAGTCAATCCTTAGATATGGAGTAATTTTTTGGGGGAATAGCACGGAAAAGAGATAATCTTTAGGTCCTAAAAAGGTGCATTAGGTCAATGTTGAAACTTAAAATAACAGACAGGTGCAAGTTACATTTAAAAAAATACAAAATATTAACATTGCCGTCACTATATATCTTAGAGATAGTAATGTTCGTCAAGCACAACTTTGGCCTATTTCCGCTTTTGTCAGATGCTATTCCCAGAAATAGACGCGATAATTGCAAGCTCTGCCTTCATGAAGCTAAAACAATGCTTATGCGTAATAGTATATTTTGCATGGCTCCAACCATTTTTAATAAATTACCAAATTCATGGAAAATATTAAATATTTCTACGCTAAAAAAGAAGTCGAAGGCCTTCTTAGCAGAAAAGGTATATTATAGTATTTCAGAGTTTTTGCAGGAAGAAAATTTTTAGTCTTAGATACGAGTCGATACATTTGTCGGTACTTTTTTGTAATTATGTTGTAATTAATCTATTTGTATATTATTCCAAAAGTATAATAATTTTATAATGTTATTAACAAAAGACAATATAATTTCAATTCATTAAAATTTAATTTATAAAAATACTTTCATGAATTATTGTAAGTAAATCCGAATATGTTAATGCTAATAAGAATGTGGAATAGTAACTAACAGCATTAGTTTTATTTTATCTTATTACATACTGTGCTGCTAGCTTAGCACCATCTCTCATTGATTTGTACGCCACAATAGGTGGCTGACCATGACAGAACATTTTTTTGTATATTTAATATCTTGCATGCTTTGTATGTACACCATGTTTAACAAATAAACAATATCTTATTTTATCTTATCTTCACCCATATTGGTATTTTTTGTGCTATTAAGGTCTATTTAATTTAGTCGCACATAAAATACATTTATCTACTCTCATATCGTAAAATTCAAATTATAAACTTCAAAACAAGTTTATATTCACATACTTTTTATACACAATACAACATTGTAAAATAGAATCAAATTATATCAGTTTTACTCTATTAAAATAATGTTATAAATTTTTCATTCTCTACTACACAGGGCAATTCCTGGAAGTTAATATCACCAAGGAGATTAAATATTTTTCTGCTAATGGGACGCATTTGCGCAGCACGCCATTTTTATAGCATTACAAAAAAGTTTTGATTCCGATTATTACTTATCTGGGCCAGCGCCCGCTTAGCAATAAACTATTCTTTTAACTTTGATCTTTTACTTAGTAAGTTTAATCCTAATATATGAAATTAGATGAAGTAGTGTATGAAACTGCACAAAACTAGGTATTAAAACACTCATGTGACAAAACTGTTGAGTTTCATAAACTACTATTTGGTTTAATCCAATCTTGACATTGACAGATTCATCAAGAAAACTATGGAGCCATTCAACTATGACTGCAATTGGAAATAGTCCCTAAATTACACGGCGCGATGCTTCGTTTGAACGACTTGCACCTTTCTCTTGTGGTCAAGCGTAGTGGGTAAGTAGTATTGTACTAAATAGCCGTTTGCTCGCGTCATTAGCAACATCATACTTTCTCAAAGCACTTGCTGTAGAATCTCTTGTTTTGATAATCGCTTATAATTCCTACTAGTGGATATTAGAGAAATAATTTCATAAATATTTATTGAAGTGAAAACTTCTTTTAGCGCGGTACGCATATTTTTAGATGAGATATAATCTCTAGACTCGTGACACCGTTACGAGACGCTAGACGTTTAGTTCGGCGTTTCGCCGTCGGGATCGCATTAACCCATCTAAAAAATGTCTAACGCGCCATAATAAGTTTTCACTTCTGTCGGCACTCCCGGAGTGCAATTTTTTTATTATTACTTCGGTGAGCTGATTGACGGTTTTTCGATTGTCTGTTATAGGTAGTGTTATTGAATAAGGCGCCATTTATCTCTGTCTTCAAAACATCATGCAAAATATTGATAGGTTATAATTCGTAACCTTTGGCCGTCTGGTCGGTAAAGGGTGACTATACGAAAATGGTTCAGCTCCTGTTTCCTACAACTCGCGCTCCAACCTACCGGACCGCCCTTATAAAAGGCTTTCTTTTTCTTGGGCTTTTCGCAGACATTTCCGAGAAATGTAGTCGCTTAACCAGTCGTATCTGGCAAAGCCAAAAGAGGCCTCCAGCCTGGCTTAAAATTAATATTATATGTTAAGCAACTTGCGCTAAGGGCGACCCCTGCGGGACACGGACCTCGGATTAGGGCGATGCTGGGGATAACAAGCTATTGTTTCGGGGACGGCTGGATTGGTATTATTTAAAATGTATTAAGAGACATTTAAAACTACAGGTTCCGGGGGGGGGGGGGGGGGAAGTGGTAACTTGAACGGGATGGTGACGCGGTGAAAGGCCGCCACGACTTCGGTGAGGCGGGCATCCTCAGCGGCGAGGGCGGTAAACGGTTGGCTGTTTAGTGAATGAGATAACGCGAGTCATTTAAGTGATCTACGGTGATTTTCGTCTGGGTCAACCAGAACGTGGCTCGGGCGGCGTCCTCATGAAAGGTTTCACTTCTCCTAAAGGGTTTATAGGTAAATGAGTCGTGGTTATTGATCTCATATGACATTATTGGTCGTGGTATATACGAGTCGCACCTAAAACTTACTTTTTGGGTTGAAGCAGACATTGTTTGGAAGAAATGCATCAATTAAGAGCCAAAAATTAAGAGTCCACGCGGATGGACTACGGCCTGTCACAAGTAGCGCTGTAACAGTTGATTCGAAGACCTTCCGTATCCAGTAATGAACCTATTATCTATTACATAAAAAATAATAAATTATAAGTATGTATGTTCGGTGGTATGGTAGTGTGGTGTCCGGATTAATAACATAGCACCACCCCATCTCTTCCCGTAGATGTTTTAGAAGGCAACTAAGTGACTCCAAACCAGAGGGATGGGTAGCAGCATCCCTCGTGTGGAGCAGTAGCTGTACTGCGCTCACAAACCCGACTGCCAAGCGTGGTGAGTACTGGCAAATTGAAGACACAATTGTGGAAATCCATGGGAGGCTTTTTTTCAGCAGTGGACTACCTTGTGACGAAGTCATCCTACATCTTCATTTCAATCAACCTCTTTCATGACTTCATACCTTTTATCTCCATCACTGTCCACTTCATGATTCATTCTTTATTCAAATAAAAAATCGAATTTAGTACTGTGGTGTCGAATCGTTCATATTTTGATCATCATCATTACACAATGGATTTTGGACGCTAGTGGTGGGACACACAGCTGTCGCTCTGACAAATAGTCTGCCTGCAATATTACAATTACTTTTTTTTAACTAGTTTAAATAACGTGATAGTAGTCTATATTTTAAAATTTATGTAATCATCAGCATGAAGTGTTGAAGTTGTGAATATCAATATACCATTATAACAATATACATGTTACGTTTAATTGAATCACAATAACTGAACTCCATTACTTGCTTCCGTGAAGAGAGCCTCCTAGTTGAGCTAACCGGGAAGGAAACACGGAGGGAGGCACTCAGCGACAATCTTTGGCTGATATGATGATATGTTGAAGTATATTAACAAAAACAAGTCAGTTCAACAAGTTAGGCTCGATAACGCTAGTAACGTATAACCTTTTGTTAAATAATTTTTGCGAGGCCTTTGTGCAGCAGTGGATATTTTTTTTGCTGATATAAAAAAATAAAATATGGTACGTCTAGGTTTAGGTGAGTACGCCGGGTACGCACCCGTTGCGGCGTATGAGAGACTAAGGCCCGTATTAGAGAACGAGAATCAAAACCTAAGTAAAACTTGAGTCTAGATTGCGTTAATGAAATATAGACCTTACGTATTAGATCCAGCCTTTATATTCAATTGAAGAAATCTCGACTCAAGTTGTGCTTGAGTCTTGATTCTCGATCTGTAATACGTGCCTAACGCTCCCTTTTACTTTCTCCAAGAAGAAATGCCTACGATAAAAGAAAGGCGTAGGTAAAAATTGCTCTCACTAAATAAATGTTATAAATAAACATATTTGCTGTATAAAGCCCCTGCAATAAAAACTTCTTAAATCAAATTAATTTATGTTACGTACGGTAGATAATACAAAAGATTTTACGCAAGTTACGATTACACGTATTGTGGAAATCAGGGCAAGAAGTTCCCAGATTACTTGATGTAACACTTGGTATCATTAGAAATGTAAATATGGTATTGTGTGTATTATCGAACTGGATACCGGTTTGTAAAGAGGCCTATTTCTTCGTTAAAGGATTACTACGAATAAACTGAAAGTTTAGCTAAAGAATGAATAATAATTTATTTGTGCACCAACACCGATGCAGACCCCTAAAAATAAACATATAAGATAATGTTAGACTATGATTTCACGACTTTTAGCGCACAGATAAATCAAAACAATATTTTGACTAACCTCGAGGTTTCGGATAAGATTTTGGTTTATCTGTGCGCGAAAAGTCCCAATATCATAGTCTTATATGAGTGAAATTCGCAATATTTAAAAACTTATAGAACACGAGGTATGTACTATTAAGTTAACAAGAGATTTAGAAAAAAAAACACATTACTAGAAATATGAATACTAACCGAAACCTTATTGCTCCCTAAATAAATATAAAATAATTGGATTTATTCTTCGGCCTTCCACTACTAAAGAATTAGTCGGCTTATATTACTTCAGCGTCCGTGCGTGTTCCTGGTATCGAGTAACACAAAGTGGACCTTTGGTGGCAGGTATCCACTGGAAATGTACCTACTCATCATCATCACCGTATCAGGCAAAACAACACTGCTGAACAGATGCCTCCCCATAAACGGGGTTACATGATCGTCATTTTGGGGGGAATTTGCCACGATTTCACCACACTGGGCAGGCAGGTTGCTCTCCAACACGAAGAATGATTGCTGTTCCACAGAACACATGCTGCATGCTGCACATCCCTCTGGTGTACAGTCCCTCTGGTGTACAGTCCCTTAGTCGCTTTTTACGACATCCACGGGAGGAGATGGAGTGGTGCTATATCCTTAATCTGGACAGAACGCGGAATCCGACTCGGCTTGAATATCAATGCACTTACAAAATGTAGGCACAGTTAAATATTTATCTGGGCGTATTTACTGATCGAGAATCAAAACTCAAACTAAACTTGAGTCGAGACTACATTAATCAAGTATAAACCCTACGCAATAGGTCTAGCATTTATATTCAATCGATTCAATCTCGACTCAAGTTTTACTTCAGTTTTGATGTTCGACCTTGTAATACGTGTCTTAGTTAAGGTTAAAGTTTAGTAAAAACGACACGCGATCTGTTACATTACTTGAAATTAACTTATCACTTTGTAGATCTGCAAAATAATGAAAGTGGAACGTTCAAGTAATACTTATGACTTATGTATAAGCTAGCGAGCTAGCGTAACAAAAAACAATATTGAATGTGTAAATATTGAACTTGCTAGGGTTCCGCACGCCTGAATGAAAAAACGGCGGAATCTTTACAGGATCACTCGTGTGTCACTCTGTCTATCCGTCTGTCACAGCTATTTTGCTCCGAATCTACTACATCATTTAAGTTGAAATTTGGTACACATGAATTTTTACAATCCAAACACGGACGTGTAATTGAATTGAATTTTGAATATCTCCTCCCATGGGTGTCGTAAAAGTCGACCAAAGGATTAGTCGGAGGATGGGCAGCAGCGTCCTTCGAGTACATTAACAACTCAACTGCGATCGCCAACCCGCCTGCCAAGCGTGGCGATTATGGCAAAACCCCCCAATGAGCTCAAAACACATCCATATCGGTGGTTGTGATGATCTTTGCGGGAGGCCTGTGTCCAACAGTGGACTTCATTAGGCCGAAATGATGATATTTGAGGGAAGGCGGCAATTAGAAAAATAAATTAAAGAGTGTCAAATGGGAGGGCTTGTAGTGCGGAATTTCTTAATTATTTTAAATAAATAGTTTCAAAGTGACCATTCCACCACTTATCTCAGAAATGAGCCTAAATTTTGAAAAAAAAAACATAACCACTTTTCTTTACTTATATAATACAGCAAAACCTACAAGAAGTCCATGGTCTAAAAATTACATGGTACTTAGGTACCATGTAATTTTAAAATAAGTAAAATAAGTAAAATGTAAGGACTTAGGTCCTTCAATATTGTGTGTACAAACATACATTTGCAGTTGAAATATAAGGGAGAACATAAAGATAAAGATAAAAATATTTTTATTCATGTAAAACCATATACAGGCACTTATGAATAGTCAAGGCTTTAGTTGCCGCGTTCCAAGATGTTGATTTCCTATGGAGAAGAACGGGCAAGAAACTCCATGGTTACTCTTTTTTTTTTTTTTTTTGCTTTTCAACTTCAATGTTAAGTTTGTTTTTGGGTTAAATTATTCGTATAAGACAGAATTCAACAATTTAGATAATGTATTCAGCAATTTCCGTCTACAATCCGTCTACAATACAAATCCACACATAATTTATTTAGATACGTATAAAGAAAAATGGTAGATAACATATTCATCGTACGGAACTCTGTCCACGCGAGTTCAACTCGCACTTGGCCGGGATTTTTATTATAACTCGTTTATGTTACAATTCCTAGGTCATTGCAAAGTAGGATATATAAACTGTCAGTGTATCGTTTTGTGTCATGTTTTTAGTTAACTATTCTGCGGGATTTGATTTAGAACTCTAGCTGAAAGAATAGCAAACGGTACGATAGTTATTTGTAACTATTATAATCTGTTTTCGTTTCTGGATCTATTAAATCTAATAAAAAAGAGTGTAAATCAAATGGACCTGAAATAAAAACCCCTTAACATATAACATTTTACGGCGGAATAGCTTTTAAAGTCCTGATGGTAGAGGTAGTTAACACCCATCTAGCAGGAGATCTCTAGTTCTATAGCTGCAAACAACGGGCTTGCATTAATTGTCAACTATCCAACCATTAATCGTTGTAACAGCTAACAAATGTCGGAAATAAAAGGTGCAAGGCAGTCGTATGGCACGTACGTATACGTTTACAATGATTCTGGGAACCACCTTTGTCAACAGTGTGGCCGGAGCCTAACGTCCGGTATTTGCGTCGTCCTGTGTGTGGCCTGTCACGATGTGTATAGGATAATACATCTCTGCATTTTTTTACTATCAAGTTGTCAGATAGTATAAAGTAGATAATTATTATAAATTGATAGTTTGGTGTATATGGCTGAGGCCCGTTATCACCAAGTTTCTTGCGTTAAGAGTAACAAATAATAATAATAGTATCTCTATACTACACAGATTTAAAAAGTAGGCGAGAAAAAGAAAATATGAAGGATTCAGCTTAACGTTTTTTTATCAACTTCGTAAAATCTACTTATTATGTATATCTTAACGCTAGAGACTTTTTATTGATATAACATCACTATATATTTTCCAGTTTATAGATCTGTAGGCTAAACGAGGCACAAACTCGTCAAAATTTTTTGTACTCTGTCCTTAAATTGTCAGATTGCAGTTTGCTATTTTTTTGGCGCTAAGCTGTGTTGGAACAGTAATTGTGTCATGCATGAGGGTCATGGTGTTATGATGTATATGTCACTCTGACGGCTCGAAATATTTAACAAAATGTATATGTAACACAAGACTCGACAAAATACCGAGACACATCGAATATGGAAGGTGTTATGCTTGAACGGTGATCTCTATTAAGCTCCCTACTGGGACGGCACCCCAACAGGGCTAAATTCAAAGGGCGCTTTGTAGTTTGGAAATTGAATTGTATTAGTGGGCTAGCCCTCTAATATAATTCAATTTCCAAATTAGTTGAATAAGCTAGTTTATTCTCGTATGTGTCACGTCAATGTGGAAATACATTTTTAAGCATACAGACAGACGGCAGGTTATATGTTGACAAAATATGGGATAGAATTTAGCCAAGTGCACGCACGTCCTACTAATCGATTAACATTATTCTAATTTTAATACTTATAGTAAAAATCCAATGTAAATCGGGCAAAATAAATAAAATAAAAGTACCTATATACTTGTGAATAGGAATTATTCTCGTTCAAAAGAAGTTATTACTGGCTGAGTACATACTACACATTTCAAGAGTTGACTGGACCCAACTACCCCCGGGCACTTTGATGGCACTATGATTCCTGTAACTGACAAAGTTAAAAACCTAGCCATATACATAGACAAAACCTTATCCTGGGGACCTCAAATACAGGATGTCAGTCGTAAACTATTAGAATCTGCGGGGTCGCTACGATGACTACGTAACTTCTTGCCAATTGCCACTAAAACTGCGCTTGCACAATCACTTCTTCTTCCAAATCTTGACTACGCCGACACCAGCTATCTGAATCTCACGGAAGAACAACTAGATAAACTTGAGCGACTTCAAAACTACTGTATAAGATTTATATTTGGTTTAGGCAAATATGATCATGTCTCAGAGTATCGTATTAAGCTCAGTTGGCTCCCTATACGCCTTCGTCGGAACATTCATATTCTTCAGCTATTAGTATTCTGTACAATCCGTTTACCCCTGCTATCTTAAAGAACGTTTCGAGTTCCTTCATGACACACATACAAGATTCTTAGCAAATCTGTCCATCCCAAGGATGTCTCGCTACAGAAATATGTTACTACATAAACAATAATGGACGAGTAGTTAAAGTTTAAATATATAATGATAATAAAACATATCGAACACAGGTGCAACACGTCTGCTTACACAAAGTACACATAAGTACAAGACACACGATACTTTTAGCATCGGTGATCAGGGATATTGCAGCTGCATCGATGCTTCATCGCGCTTTGGCGGCTTGCTGCAATTGAGCATGCTATCAAAATCGCGCGTTTTAGCGATCGTTTCAATGCTGCATCTAATTGTGGAGAGCAGAGAAGCAAGGGGTAGAGCGGGGTAGGGCATGCGCTCACAGCTCATACTGGACGTTTATTTGAACGTAAATCGCTGTTGATGACGCTTGTTCCCCGCTCTCGTGCAGAGTGCAACATACAGCTGCTGTGATATACTAACGATTACATGCGCAGAGCTAAGAGTGTCGATCACGGTATCGAGCTTCCGAATAGCAGTCAAATCGACGATCGCCGACGCTAAAACTATCGCGTGGGCTTGTTGTTATCGTTTACCCACGCCCCTTAAGGCCAGCACATTATACTTTTACCATCGGCAATCGGCAATTTTGCGACGGCATCGATGTTATATCGCGTTTTGGTTTTGGTATCAAAATCGCAAAGAGCTGACATTGAGCCATGTTCTGCAGATTGCTGCGACTGGCGTCCAAATATGTGTCGATTAAAGCATTCGGACGCGGCATCGAGCTTCCGAAAAGCTACTTATATCGTTGATCGCCCGATCGATCGATGCATAAACTAGCATTATTACACGGTATTTATTTCTACAGTAACTATATTTTTTTATTATATTAGGAAAAACTTAATAATGTAAAATAAATAAAGAAGGCACCAGTTTAATGACTGAAAAATGTGGGATTGCGGTTCGAGCACTGAAAACAAGACAGTTTTTATCAAATCGGCGATTTATACGTCCACTGTTGAACAAAGGCCTCCCCCATAGATTTCCACAACTGTATCATCATTTTGGGGGGAATTTGCCAATACTCACTACGCTTGGCAGGTGGGTTGGTGAGCGCAGTATGGCTACCGTTAATAAAATAAAAATAATATATCATGGATGGACATCGATTATCGACCGGCCCTTTCTCTGGTACGCTGGACAGCTGGAGTTTGGACGGCGATAACTTGACGCACCCCACGTTGGGCGCCACTTGTAGTCTTAAATGGTTTCTAGGTCAGTGGTTAATAACATACACTGAACAACATTAACATACACTTTAATTATTATTATACCTCTAATAGATTTTTAACACTACCACTTATCAAAACAACTGTGCCCGGATTTTGTCGAATCTTGTATGACAGATTATCGTTTTTCTAGCCACGTTGTTACAGGTGGAGAGAAATATCGCTTTACGCGGCTAAGCGCCATCATTTTGTCTAGACCTGCGTGAAACAGCTTTTACGACATATCGTATTTGTTAAAGTAGGCTCGTAGATTCCCTATTTGGCTTAGGGAAATCCTCACGGACATCCTCTGCCCTGGGAAAGTTGAAAAGGTGGACGGGTGCATCTGACTATCGCTTGCCACAAAGCCATCCTCGTGGGCTCCCAACTGCCTTGCTATAACCCTCGTGGCTTACCTATGTATTATACTGCTGTTCAACTGTTACTTATAGCTAATGTATGGTATTATGAATTCTTCCAATAAGTACTGGGCGTAATTTGGCTAAATCAACGGTTTGGATTGCCGCCTAAAAATAATTCAAGAAAAAAATTAAAAATTTCAATTTTGTTTTTCTATAAAATCAATGTCACTTCTCTTCTTTTTCTTTTTCTTTCTAGAAAACATATCAACAATATCATTATCATATCTAAAGCCAAGTCAGAAGATTTTTGTTGCTGTCGGGAAATTCTCACGGACTGCCTCTGCCCTACAGAAGGTCAGAGGGGCGTGTCAGACTTACCAGATGACCCACCCCAAGGAATACCCCACGGTATTCCTTATAGTTGTAAGCCCACCTATCATTGGGGATGTGGAATTTGCTCAAGCATTAGACTGAACCCAAGGCAGGTATGGGCCCGTCATTTAGTTTGACGGGCCTTGTGCCACCTGGCCAGCCGCACATTACTCACAGGGTAGCGCGCGCAGAACACAATGCGCCGTCGCCTCGGGTCTGCGTCTGCGAGTCTGCGCTCGCAGGCCGCAACTCATGGAAGGCAGAGATCAGCCAGTACCCTCCAACGCCCGGTGTTTTGCTAGGTCACGGCACGTCGCCCATGCTCGGTACTCCTTCAGCTTCTTTACTGCGGAGACTGCCTGGAGGACACAGAGCACCGTGAGATGGAGCAGAGCAATCATACGTATTGCTATGCAGTCAAATAATTATACGTATCTGTTTAAATTTTTTTTGATTTTGTATTCATAGGTACAACAGACACGCTTTATAATATCTTTCGTAGTACAATACATTACACATATTTAGTATTATTTTTCCCTTTAGTTTGTAATATGATCTCACTTAGTTTTATGTTTTCCTCGTATACTAAGTTAAGATTCTGTGTGTATTGCAACAATGTTTCGTAGCCCATTTATATAGAGTTACAGTCGCGTACAGATTTATGTAACATTTCTTATTTATAATGCGGTTTATTTATATGGGTCTCATAGAATTCCCCTATATGGAAGAATGAAGTATTTAATATGCAAATGTCGCATTGTGAAAGTCCTGTCCTAATATATCGGGGACGCCTTTGTTTGGCAGTGGCCGTCTATCGGCTGATAATTACGATTAATGATTTTTTTTTTAATTCAAAAATAACGAGGTAAATTTTTTAACGTATCTGCTTTTCCATAATAACATACTGCAATTGCCGTTCCGTCTACCAAGCTTGATGACTTATGACAATAAAGAAATATGGCCCTTTGACCTTAATTTGTTGCTGTCATTGGGCTCTCGCCCATGTTTACTATTTGACATTTACAAACCGATGTGATGAATTCCATTAAGGCATCTTCACACGTAACCTTCTTGGTTGGCATGTACGCTGAGAACCGGTATGACAATGGCATGGCGTCGCAAGAGCCGCGTGTGTTTATTTACGATGATACACGTGGCACAACGACCTTCAAGGACGGCTGGTTCACTCCAACTGTCCAAGCAACTTCTAGGAAAAATACTTTACTTGAATTTTGATATAAATTTTTACATATTTTATTCTTTAAATACAGGCTTCATATGTCCGAGAGTCGTCCAGACGAGTATTGGCGGTGATGCAGAGTACTTGAAGAATCTAAAATGCAATAATATAAAATGTCTTCAAATTGTGAGCTAAATTATACAAATAGTTATAGTAGATAGGAAGGCGAAATGATGATGATTATAATATCTTAAACTGATCCAACTGTAAAATCGTTCCCAAGGTCACAAAAAACTGACCTACTTAGCTTATCCCACTATGCTAGGCTATTTGCTATAGAAGACTTGATGGTTTTAAAACTGTCATATCGGAATAACCAATGAGAGATTTTAATTACAACGAAATATTTTAATTAAGCACTAAAAAAATTATAACAACACGCGCAGATTAAAATCGAACTTACAAAAGGTTCCCAATTACGAATCATACCATTTAAAGGAAGACAATAAACTATTGCACGTAATAGTAATTTTATTGTAAAACATTAAAAGCTATCAGCTAAACTATAAAACTGGATGTTTAGAAGCTAGTTTAAAGATAAGTTAATTCCTCAAAGATATTGTATCAGTGCTACTGATTAATCTATTTATATTATGAGAACACAAATATGGGCGTGGTTCTTACCAATAGCCAGTTTGTCTAATGGACATAGAGTCTAATGCCTTTGTCTATAAATTAGACGCAATAAACAAATCAAAACAATGTCACCTAATATTATTTAGGGTGCGCGCAGATATTGCAGTATTATTTTAATCAGATTAATGGCTTAGTTAGGATCACTTACATTTGTACGCAATCGTTCTCAATTAAACGATATTTGAACCAGATATTCCAAGCCTGTTCTAAGTTTAATTTGTCAGAGCTTATAAAACCCGTAAAGGGTGTTTGACTACTTTTTATAATGTACCAGTATTTTTTTCTTCAGAATAAAATTCGAATAAAATCGTGAATATATGACGATGTAAAAGTTTATCAATAGTTCTATAGAGGTTGTCCTCTATAGTCTCGGCGGATGGATATTTGTATACCATAAAGTTTACAAGGTATGACCACAGCTTAGTACTGTTGTCTCTTGAGCAATTTTAGAGATCTTACAACTTGGGTATTTCATTAATTCTTTTACTTTTCTTAAACTTTTTGGATATGTTATTTTTAAGTTTTCGATAATAAAATCCGTAACTTGACGATGAAATTATATTATGTGATTTTCGACTGATCTTTTTGTACTATAGTCATGAATATAGTCTGGTAATTTAAGTCATCACACATGTTTCAAGTTCGTATTCATAAATCATTATAGTATTTGTAGTCGATTTTAAGATGTTTTTTTAATTTAAAGTCAATCTTAAGATATACATATATTTTTTTATGCCATGTTTACGACATGTTTACGGGCTGATGTCTGATGTGTATGTGACCAGTAGACATCTATACATATAAATAAAATTGAAAGTGTCTGTTTGTAATGTCAAAATAACAGCTTTTTACTAAATGCATATGAAAGTATATACGGTACCTACAACAAAAAAGCTATTTGTATTTTTTTTTGTCTGTCTGTTTGTTCCCACTAATCTCCGAAACGGCTGGACCGATTTCTACGGGACTTTCACTGGAAGATAGCTGATGTTATAAGGTATAACTTAGGCGTTTTAGAAAAAATATTAGGGATCCGCGCAAAAAAATAAAACCCATGAAATTCAATGTATATATACATACTCTATGTCAAGTGCCTATGCCAAAGCACTATAAATTATATATTAATTATTCACTTTCTTTTCAATTAAACGGCGGGTGAAACCACGTACCTTAGTTAGTAAATCATATATTAGAACTATCTTCTCCTTCTTATTTCGCGTGGTTGGTGGCCAACCTTGTGTCAGAGTTGTTCAAGCCGCCCAGAGGCCTCCGACTTGCCTTAAGAACCGTCGTCTAATCGACAATGACAGGGGCTGACGAGTTTACGTGCCCTCCGAAGCACGGTGATGCTCACAGTTCTATACTGAAAACACCACTATGCGGTCACCCATCCATAGACTGACCGCGCCAGACGTTGCTTAACCTCGCTGATCGTTTAAAGCTAGTGCAACTAGCTATGAGTGCCTCATAATGCATTAAAATTTTCTTACAAGTATAGTAGCATTATTCGTTTACTGTCCGGGTTAAGGATATAGCACCACTCCATCTCCTATCGTGGATGTCTCAAAAGGCGATTAAGGGACTCTCAGCCAGAGGGATGTGCAGCAGCGTCCGTTTGTGGAACCGTACCCATTCTGCGCTTACCAACCTGTCTGCCAAGCGTGGTGAATACTGGCAAACTCCCCCCAAAACGACGGCAAACGGCATGTAACCTGTCGTCATATGGGGGAGACTTTTGTTCAGCAGTGGACGTTCTTTTTGGCAGACATGACGATAGTAGCATTCGTTCTTGAAAATAAGATCGACGACAGCGTTTGAATGTCAAACCTAAGCGACTTGCTGTAAAAATGTCCACTCAAGTTTGACTGAAACGGACAAGTATGAATAACCCTTATACAACTAACAACATTTATGAATATTAAAACAGCCTTGGTTGAATGATTTATATTGTTATGACCACATTCTTCAATTGACTTATACCAATTTTAATCTGACAGAAGATAAACCTATCATAAATATTTTTTATTCGGCCTTGTTCTTTATAGATCTAATTAGGATACATAATATTTCATCATAGTTAATTTAAATGATAGATAGGATTTTTTTATCCGGCTGCCCCAGAAGGAGAGTTAGAGCACATTAATTTTGTCAGTGGGTACTCACCACCCTCAGTCAGAGAGTTGGTGGGCGCAGTATGGCTAGTGTTCCACAGAAGGGACGTTGCTGCCGTCTGGTTTAAGTCCCTTAGTCGCCTTTTACGACATCCACAGGAGATTTAAACGTGCTATGTTCTTAATTCGGACACCACACGGAAAATTTAATATTTACGGGATAATTTAAGAACAAAATGCATTAAAACATAATCTTTATATAATATGTTTCAAAGCCACGTAAATTGTGCTTATGAGCTAGAGTAACGTTCATTTATGATAATCACCTGTCACACCTAGTCGAATGAATGTTTAAATTACTCTGACTATTCATTAGAGCCTGTAAATGGTTTTCCATGAAAAAAAATTTTGTTACGTTTACGACTAAGGGACTCTAACCAGAGTGATGGGCAGCGTCCCTTCTGTGGAACAGTAGCCATACTGCGCTCACCAACCCGCCTGCTAAGCGTGGTGAGTACTGGCAATTTCTCCTCAAAATGACGACACCGTTGTGGAAATCTATGGGGTTCAGCAGTGGATTTATAAATGGCTGAAATGATGATGATGATCTAGTAAGTATTTACTGCTGTACAAGGGATCCTAAACGATCGCCAATGAACGTGAGGGTATATTGGTATAATTGAAGATCGCAATAGTTTTTTGTAGTGCAATGACCACTACAGTGGTTTTAGCCGGTAGGAGTCCAGCAGGCCCCTTTGCCCTTCCCCGGGGTGGAGGATATTCATGATGAATTTCCACTGTCTACTCGTGACTAAAAATTAAATATTAATTTGATACAATGACATTATACCATAGATATGTTACGTCCATATTAATTGGCGCGCAAAATTCATTCTCGCTGTATATATAAACCTACAAAACTGCACATCTACTTATGCTGTAAGAAAGAAGATACAAAAACTACGAGAATAAAAGAGATAGCCATCTAAAATGAGAACACGTGTACTCGATGTCTTGTCGCACCTGTGATAGAATATATGTGTTGTCTCTTTTCTTTGATTGACCTGGGTTTTCTACGAGAATATTATTCTATAAGTAATTTGAATAGTATTTTTATTCAAATATTTTATTTTATTTGTTACTCACGTGTGGTATGATATCCCTAGTTCTTTATTCATGTTTGCTTGATAGTTTCTGCATGTTCTATATACGCACAACGCCATTGTTATCACTTAATTAATAAAAATAGAGATTATGACAACGTGTGCTCGTTGTTGTGTTTTGGCCGAACTGATTGCAAAGTGCTACAATTGGGGGAGTTTTGCTTCTTACTTTTGGCGCGTATGTACCATATCTACCTCTTTTAATATATAATATCAGTGATTTTGATATAAATCTGTGTGCGAATAGACCCGATATAGTCATAAAAAATGAATTCAAACCGGGCGACAAAAATATGAAGGATGCCCCAGTTTATTCTCCTTATTAAACTGAATTCACCGTTTACGATATACCTATACCTTGAAATAAAATAATAAGGAAAAGGAAAAGAAAGAACATAAGTTAATTAAACAAAACAATCCCACATAGAACACAAAAATATACAACAATTATTATAACATAACATTGCGTAGTAAGCGTGTACGCAGAGACGACACACAACAACAGTCCGTCGCTTCCCCAACTCGATTTTCGCACAGGTCGCAAGTAGTAGTAAATATAAGGGCTTGCCTACTCTGTGAATGCACCACAAAGCGGTTGTAAAAACAGGTCTAAAAGGAGAATCTTTTAGATTTTATACACATGCTTAGTGTCCTCAGAAAACTTTAGCATAAAATCTATTTAAAAAACATAACGATTTGAGAATGTAACTTGGTAATTCACTGTCATACTTGAACTGATCGCTGGCCTAATTTTCAATAACACCCGCCTAACGACCTAACCGCATGCGCAATCAAACGCGCCTGATATACTAAGAATTCCACTCAACTTATGTATTATGGAAACCACAATAATGATTTTCAAGACCCAGTTTTCGAATGGTCCGGTGTAACGGGGCCTTAATGACATAATAACAGCTGTGAACTCGCCGTCGCGTGTGTAATTGCCCTAACTCGGGTGTCTCGACTGAACATTCTTAGATTTCTAGAGATTGGAATAGAAGTAACTATTAATCTTTGCCGTGTGGTGCCGGTTACGAATTGCACTAGCCCATCTTACCCCGTGGGTGTCGTAAACCACACTATGGGATTAGCCGGAGGATGGGCAGCAGCGTCCTTCGACTACATTAACAAGTCAACTGTGATCGCCAACCCGCCTGCCAAGCATGGCGATTATGGCAATACCCCCCAATCAGCACAACACAAGACCAACCCAGAGTGGTCGTTGTGGCGATATTTGGGAGAAGCCTTTTTCCGGCAGTGGACGTCTTGCGGCTGAAATGATGATGATTAATCTCTCAATTTCCACCTCTCGTCATTAATTTAGTGCGTACCTATGGTAACAATCCAGCATTTTGTGACTTAAAATCTGTGAACTATCATTTCAGTAAGAGCTGTTAGACCAAAGTTGCGGAACAAAGGCCTGCCCCATTGATTTCCACAACGATCAGTTAAATGCCGTACGTCGTCATTTTGGGGTCGCTTGGCAGGCGGATTGATCAGAGTAGAACGGCTGCTGTTTCACTGAAGGAACGTTGCTTCCCATCTCTCTGGTTTAGAATCTTTTAGTCACCTTTAACAACATCAACCGGAGAAGATCGAGTGGTTCTATATTCTTAATCCGGATACCATACGAAAAACAAAATCAAACAATGTAAAAACCTAACACTAAAATTAACTAGATTTGTCTGCCCCAAGGCTGCCAAATAGGTTCAGTAAAACTACTCATGTACCTAGTTGTTATCATGCCTTTTTAAATATGAAAGCTCTATTCCACGTTTGTGTAGTCCAATTAAAATCACAGAACATTTCGCGTGACGATTTGGGGACCGACACAACCCGACTAACTAGAGTCGAAACAGTAATTCTATGTAATTCGGCCGAAGATTAGTTTAACCAAACGTAATCTAGTGTTGTATTGTATTGTGTGAACTAGGAAGTTTGTAACTGTGTTTCAAAATGACTCTAAGTAGGTAACATATAAAATCTACGTTTAAACATTGCTTTAGTAACAAAAATGGCTTGTCTTCGTGTCGGAGTGTAAAAGCATGGATATCCGCCGAGTGGTCGTGAGCCTCGGCTACGACGTCACTTCCCGCTGATGAAGTAAAAGGCAACCTAGAAGTCTCTTCTGGATTATTTTTCGGTAGCAGCGTTCATAAGGAAATGAAACTTGAAACCGGTCGTTGTGGAAATCTTTGGGGGAGGCCTGTCCAGCATTGGACTTTATTCGGCTGAGATGATGATGATGTTGAAGATAGTAGTAATTATTCAGCATTTCTATGAAAGGTATAATTTCAATCTTAAACTATTCTGCCTAAACACTGAACATTATAATGTTTTAGTTAGAGTATGAATTCGTGTCACTAATTGTATACCGAGTGACCCCCGGGAAGACGGCGCGCACATTGTTACGTGCTACCATGTGCGCAGCAACAACGCACAGCGAGCTTTAAAATCCCCTCCCCGACAGGCCGCCACTCCCAGGCAGATGCCTGAGAGTGGCGGCCTGTCTACAGACGCCTCCCCTCTGCTAGAGGGGGTGGTTACAACCATCCCCTCCGAGATGTGCCTAAAGGCATGACACCAATATACGTTTCTAGTGTGATATTAACTAGGACTTGGAGCCCCTTTCGGTGTCGAAGAAGACCACTCAAGTGGTTTTAGCCTTTCCCCGGGGCGGAGGAAGCTCATGATAGATTTCCGATGGACGATCAATAAAAGAAAGGATATTGATTAAATAAGTATATCCCGTAGATTCCATAAATTTAATTTGTTTTTATTCGTTCATTCTAACTGCTCCGTTCCGTGTGGTTCCTAGTAAAGAATAGCGCACACCATGGTAAAAGGCGATTAACAGTTGATATCAAGAAGATAGGCAGCAGCATCATCCCGGTAGCGAATAAGCTAACAACATACTGCAATCACCAATCCGCTTGCCAAGCTTGGTGATTATGGCAATATCCCTATGACCGCTCATTGTAGTGATCATTGGGCTGCTCATGTGTGGTCGTTTACGGGCTGGTGTATGTGTATCCAAAGCACACGCTGTTCACACTTTTCCACCTCCCCCACTTCCCTTAACTTTTATACCCAAAACTACGAGCTTAGTTCGCATTCATCAGGGATTAATGAAGTTCCAAACAAGCCTCCAAGCGTCGCGAGAGAAAGTCCAATATCAACTGACATACGATTTCATATTACTTTTTTGTAATATAAGTTTCATTTGTCGTACGCTTAGTTTAATCTCTTTATAAATTTTCGTAACGTCTAATTTATTCTGAGCGAAAGTATTTAGACAAGCTCAAAGTTCAAAGACTTTTAGCCGGAGAGTTTGGGAACGGTAAAAAGGAGAACTATGTTGATATATCTATAGTAAATTATTTAACTAAAGGTCCCTCATAGCAAGAGTTGGCTAGATATGCTTGTGATCATACGAGGACCTAGAGCTCCCTTCAGTGCCGAAGATGACCGTTCCAGTGGGTTTAGCCGGTAGGAGTCCGGCCGGCATACCCGCCCGGACTGGATGAAGTTTATGATGTATTAACAGGGCGACCAATAAACATAATTAAAATAGTTAGGTAATACCGGCGTGACAGATATTCTGCCGACAAACAGTAGTTTTTAAAGCTTAAAATAATTCTTCTAAAGTTTGAACATTACTGTTTTTGTTGGAAGAGCACTGTAAAGAGTAAAGTTCCTGGGCATAAGAGAATAAATTGTTATTATGTCAACGTACCGAGTGCAGTGTAGTGACACGCAGGACACGGCAGACATGACTCTTACGACTAGGCGAATGAACAGCTCATCTCATTTTGTCTCTTGGGTATATTAAACAAAAGAACATGTGTTAAGGTTAGGCACTTAGTGCTGTCATAAAACACCAAATGTATAAATCATCAACATCATCATATCAGCCACAGAACTTCCACTGCTGAACAAAGGCCTCCCCTCCCTTTTGGGGTTTGCCAGTACTCACCATGCTTGACAGGCGGGTTGGTGAGCGCTACTGCGCTAGCCATACTGGCTACTGTTCTACAAAAGGGACGCTGCTGCCAATCGCTCTGGTTTATGGTGGAGGTATATTCTTTATCCGGGCACGTCATGGATAATCCGGACACTATACGGATAGTACAAATATGTACGCACTCGTATTACTAAAGCTAGCTTAAAATAATTGGGAAGAACTTCGTACAAAGTCGATAAGGCAAAATCTTTATCTAAAGCCCCTAAACAGTAGCATAAAACAGACAAAACGTAAAAAATATAGTGACCATGTGCTTCGTCTCCAGTCCATGAAGTACAGACCACGTGTGGCTGTTTTTGCCGGTGTTTTTGCAACGAATTCCTTATAGACATCGTTTAAAAAAAACGATTGTCTCATTGTAATCGAGATCACGTACGTAACGTAGGCGTCCCAAGGACAATTTCGACGTGTGTCTCGTCGCCGTGTTTATTAAGTATTATAATTTTGAGTTTTTATTACAGACATGGGTATTAATTTAGTAGCGAGTTTGATGGGTTGTTTTTCAATTTGTTTTTCTGCAAGCTTTTGGCTCGTATGGCTGTGTTTTGTTATATGTTCCTTTATATAAAGGAGACGATATATACACACAGGCCTCAGAAAAAATAATATAGACATCCTTTAAAAAATTAAAATTATGAAAGCTTGAAACCCAATTAAGTCTATCTATGTGTAAAACACAGACATTACAGAATTTTTGATCCATGATGTTGGATGCTTTTTTAAGTAGTCAGAATAAGTACATATGTGTGGAATTTTAATAATATAAGATTTTATTTTATTTTACTGTTGATTGCTTCTAACAATAGTATAAAGGCCTCCAGCCAGTGTATAAAGTAAGGTGCGCCACTCCAAAATAGTAGATGTAGATGTAGATGTTTGCCAACTCTAGTAGCAACATGTGGGATACACAATGGTGTTCAATTAGGATAATATTAGAAGAAACTTACGAGGCTTCTAATACTGTAGGTACGTCATGTCCACTGTTGATCATGTGCTTGGCGCCCACATCACACAGCACTAACAAATTAGTAACAGTCTGTAAAAATGATTAGCAAGTGATTATTTTTAAAGCTTTGTAATTTGTTAAAATATCGTATGTGAGTAAAGATCGGCCTCATTTAACCTAAGATAATCGTAAAAATTATACGTTTTTATTTAAGCAATTATTTAGAATTAAATTAAAGTTGAAGCATTTAACTTCAAATATGTTAAAAAACATTACAGCATCAACCCGTGACACACCGCGTTTATACTTTTATTTTTTGCTTTTTTACGTTACGGCTTTCTGTCGCCGTGTTCTAATGATGCACCTAATGAATCAAAATAACTAAAAATAATGATAACAAGTATATTTACTCTTCTTTCAGCAAAAACAAAAATATTGCGGTTCATGCCTCATTAGAACATAGTCAAAGTAGGAGAAAAAGAAATAATCTACGAACAAACATCTGCCGTCTTATTACAAAACATGGTTTAGCGATAGTCTCGGACTAAAAGTGTGGTTTAATCAAATTTCTTATTACAAAAAGTGGTTTAACTCTTAGTCTTGGACTATCTATGGTACTAAAGATAAACCTGATGGGGACCTAGTTTAACTCTAAAACCTTTGGTCTAAGTCACAAATATACGTCAAATTCATTGTTTTGAGGTTAGATTTGGTTTATTTTTGTGTGTTGTATTGTAATATTTCCTGAAATAGTTTAAATTTGCGTCGTCCTAAAGATAGTAATGTGCCGTAATTACAATAATTGTAGGCAAGTACTAAATTTTTCTTCAGAATTGCAGTTTTCACTTCTTCGTTTTTTCTGTTGTTCTATTTTATTAATATTATTCCCTAACTTCTTATCAATAATAAGTACAAAGAAACGTCCAAATCTCAGAATAGTTTTACCTATGTATATAGATTTCCGCGGGATATAGACATTCCGTTACGCATTAGTGTTGTTTGAAAGTACATATTTCGGACATGAAATAAATGTCATAAAAGTATTCCTCAGAAAGAAAATAAATGGCATTTATAGAAACAAGAACAACCATTCGTTTCTAATAGTTATCGTCATTAAATACCCTATAATATATGTTAAAATATTACCATTAATATAAAAAATTTACAGAAATATTCAGCATTTGGGTAAACGGAACGTAATGTATCCGAATGCTATCTGATTGAATGAGTGTTTCCAAGGAATTCCGTGCATAATCTGTGGAAATAATTTAAGCCAGAACTAAAGTCAGGTACTATCTAGTCCTGACTTAATTTGATATTTGTAATACGGACGGGTTTAAACCACGGTACTAACGTTAGTTCCGTACTAAGTCCAGACTTCATAGTTCTGGTTTAATCCTGAGTCTAACAAGATTTTTGTAATAAGACTGCTGGTGTTTGACGGATGGTTTATGCAATTTGCTGCAATATTTGTAATTTAAAAATCTAAAATTCAGAAAATACAAATAATTTCTTAAATATAAACTTATAGCTTTCACGATTATCTTAGGCGAAAAAATGACAATCCTGTATAGGATGGGTATCCATATATATATATATATTGTGATCAATGTAAATAAATAATCGTTTAAAAATACTACAAAAACACGCTTTTGCAGATAACCGAACTAAAAAGTAGTAATAAGTTTATTAAATAACAATAGAGTTTTTTAAATAACAATAGAGTGGATTAACAAAAAAATATTGTAAAAAAGCGTGGGGTGCTTGATGTCAATTGTTGTAAATTATATATATTATTTGTAAAAGTAGCGTCATCATGAAAATATATCTGATAAAACACCCCACGCCATTTTACATATTTTTTTGTGTTTTTGCTTTCTCATATTTGATTTATCTTGATTGAGTTCTTATTCAGTTGTAACCTGCTCATCTATTTGAAATTTAAAAACAATTACTTTTTTTGTTTGAAATGCTCATTCGTTTTTTCTGTTAATTAAGAAGGAAGCATAGATACGTTTAAAAACTATCAAAATAAAAATACTTTCTTTACTTTCTTTGACTATTGATCACTAAAATCTTGCATTCAAAATAACTACTAGAATTGGCATTGTCAAAGTAAGAAACAGAATATGTGCACGACTACCATGATTGTCAGATGTTATTGCACAATGTTACAATTGAAAAGTACGGCCAAGGCTAATGTTCAACCGTGAAACACCGCGATGCAGCAGAAAATGTGGAGCACTAGTTTTCTTTTTCTTTATATCGAGGGGCTTGCTTTTGACCACTATATTACCTGATGATGCGATCGCCGATAGTGTTAGTTTACCTTTTTAAAATTTATTTATTACCCCGGTGAAAATAGTTCATGTACTTCCTCCGTTCGGGTTGGGCGGAGGGCCATGTCGGACTCCTACCGGCTAAAACCAACGGAGCGGTCATCCTCGGCACCGAAGGGGGGCTCTAGGTCCTCGATACAACCACACAGTGCCTTGCCTTAGGCACGTCTCGGAGGGGAGTGTTAGCTTGTCTAGAAGAAACCTGTTCACTCCTAAAGATTCCCAGGTTATAATTGTCACTCCGGAGCTTTCATTCTCGGCATCCCGAAGCACATCTTCGGTGCCGACAACCGTCCAGATATTTTTGGACGTTAAGAGTCCTAACCATATCCTGTACCATTCGAACCTGGAGAGATGCAGGGACGTTAGATGGTAATGAATTTAACTCATGAAATAAATCAAACAGTTTATAAAACATCATCATCATATCAGCCAAATTACGTCGACTTCTGAACAAAGGCCTACCCCATAAACGACCAGTTACATGCCGTGTATACCACGCTGGGCAGGCTGGTTGGTCAGCGCAGTAAAGCTACTGTTTCACAAAAGGGACGCTGCTGCCCATCCCACTGGTTTAGGGTCCTTAGTCGACTTTTACGACATCATGAAGGAGATGGGACTGATGCTACGTAAGTAATCCAGATACTCCACGACAAGAAAAAGATAAATATATTTCTTCAATCGAGTTTTAATACAGCAATTGATTGACTATCCTTCATATTATTTGGTAGACTGTTATATCATTGTGCTTGCCGCGCTCAGTCCTTATATAGGTGACCATTCTTTAAACGTCGAGAGCTCTCTGCGCTCCGGAAAGCATGTCAAGCTGTTGGTCCTGGTTGTCAAATAAAAACATCTACGAGTATAACAGTCATTATGTGTCATGTGTCAGAAGCCAAAAATCTGTCAAAATCTGGTCTAAACTAAAAACTTCGATATTGCCCAGTATTTAGGTTATGGAGGTCTGATGGCAGTCGCTCTATGTAAAATATCGATATTCAAATGCATCTGGTTAGGCCTGAAGCCGACCCTAACATAGTTGGGAAAAGGCTCGGAGGATGATAATAAGTTATAAGTTCACACAAGCAAGACTTATTTTCCTACATAAAACGAAATTCTATTCAGTTAGGGGACAGGAGTATATAACGCCACGGAAGACTTATACAATACATGTATATAATCCGATTAAAAGCTTCCAACTCAACGTGTAAAAAACCAACCTTCACACAACAAAGGACAATTAAATACTCTATCTACACACAAAATACCCTTTTTTCTGATAATTATACAAACTCCTTTGTTGTATATCCTAAATTCACTCATCAAAAGCCGTAAACACAGTTGCCTTTGCCCGTTCATAAATAACTGAATCATTTTGACAAAAGCAAGATTAAAAACAGTTCTTAATTAACGAGTTGAGGGGCTTGGTTTAACTTGTCATTTCATATGGTTAACAGTCATGTCTGCTCCTGGGCAATTGGTGTGACAGACAATCAAACAGGCCAGACAGAATAAGACTAAAGGGTCTGCATTTGATTAATTACTGATGGGGAAGCTGATCTTTCTATTTAAACTACGGCGTTATTCTAGAAGTTGGAGGATTAAATACAGAATTATTATTTTGCGGACGTATACTTTTTAATTATCTTTTTCATTTTGCTTGCTTTGCATATTAGTTATATCACCACTGCGGTGCAAAAGGACACAACATACCTTTTTGAATGGTATACCTAACTTTATTTCCAATTATTGAAACTTTTCTTAAATTCGGCATGAAAGAATGTGCGATTGTATTCTGATTTTCGAGAAAGATAATTTATTTTAACATCATCATTTCGGCCGAATAAGGTCCACTGCTGGACACAGGCCTCCCTCAAAGATCACCACAACGATCGATATCGGTGTGTTGTGTACTCATTGGGGGTTTAGTCATAATCACCACGCTTGACAGGCGGGTTGGCGATTGCAGTTGAGTTGGTAATGTATTCGAAGGAAGCTGCTGCTTCCGACTAATCCCTTAGTCGCCTTTTACGACACCCACGGGATGAGATGGGTTGGTGCTATTCGTAGCCGGCACCGCACGGTTTTATTTTATTTTAACAGCTTTTAAAAAATTGATTGACTGATTATTCATCACTTCAGCTAAAAAGACGACCACTGCTAGACATCGCCCTGCCCCAAAGGACGAACAAGAACCGGTCTGGTTTTGTGTTATATGTTATTGGGCGGTTTTGCTATAATCGCCACTTTAGGTAGGCTGGCGATCGCAGTTGAGTTGTAAATGTAGGTACTGGAAAGATGCCTTGCGCACTCTCCGGCTAATCGCATAGTCGCAGTTTACGACACCTGCAGGATGAGATGGGTGGATCTTCGGAAGTACCTACTACATGTCATACATTTCGTCATGAAATCGATGCTCCATTTTCTATATCTTAGGTAAAAATATATAGTATAAATAATAATGTGGTTATTCGAAACTTGAATACAGTTCTGAAACTGTGCGTGTATTGGTCATTGACTCATTGCTATCCATGGTGGCAAATTTTTCTTCTCTACCAAACTGAAAAAAAATTCTTGACATTTCCGTGATTTTTGGTTCAGAACAGAAAGTATCCAAGAGAAGAGTTGAAATGGCAATAAGTCATCATCATCATATATCTACATAGAATTTCACAATAACCGGGAAGTATTCCACTTTCAGCAACTATTTTTGGGCACCTATGCTTTGTGTACCAAAGATATTCCGCATATGCACCAACTAATATTTTGGATGCAAATTCAAATTGCCCTCCACGTGCGCTTACATGCCGCCCACATCCCGTAACGTTCTACCAGCAGCGGGTTTGCATGTCTATAATTATTTCAGTAATTTCTTCAGAAACTATTTAAGTTGTCAATTTTACAATATCTTATAAAAAATTACGTATTCAATAGTTTTTATTGTGGGGTTCCTTCATAGACTCCTCCACCTTACGGAAGGCAGATGGGTGCGCCGGTCTCTTAACACCTAAAACCTGCCCGTGTGTGAGATTCGCTCGTGCATTCACTTCTTGCAGGTAATGACCTGCCTTTGATCAGGCGATGGATTGCCATTGCCATGCCTTTGGCCTCTATGACTGCTCATTGTAGTGATCATTGGGAGGCCCATGTTCAGCTGTGGGTTTTTACGGGCTAATGGGAGTATGTGATAATAAATTATGCAGCATCATAGAAACATGTACCAAAAATTTAATTTATTTATTTTAATTGTTTAAATTTAAATTTTGGTTTGTTTAAAGTATCATTTAATATAATGAAATCAATATTATAAAACTGTCACAGCTTTTTAACTAGTGCTTCATTGCCTATACCAGAGACTCATTTGTGACTCAATAAACACTTATCGCCCTTTGAAATTATGAAATAAATAGACAAAATTAATTAAATAATGTTACCAAGTGGCGTTGGTGCAGAATAATGACTAACATACGATACGCAGTCTAAAAATATGTCTACGCGTGGACCGTCCCAGTCTGTCCTCCCCAGTGTCGCTGGACTTTGTGATCCAGCACTAAGCAATTAAAGCTCCGATACTATATACATTACCATTTTATTTCAGACTCATCTACGGTTTATCGAAGTATAAAGAGCATTGTAAATGCATCACTTTGTAAACAGTCTACCAAGTTAATTGTGTTTCGGTATTGGCTCGTATCAGTGGCCTAAATGTGTCACGCTGTGACTCAAGCCAACAGTCGGTTTGTTTGGTATGGTTTTCACTATAGAGATTTACAAATATCTGTAACATTTCTGCGCGTGCACATGACACGTGTGTCACACATGATTATTTCTCTAAAAGGGAATAAAGAAATGTATTATGAATTGAATGTGAAAGAATTGTATCGTTCTGTTGTTACTCTTGCATTATATAAAGTTCTGGCCGGCGAGGAATTAGACAGATTTCGATTTCATCGTTTGATAGGCAGCCAATGGTATGCAGTGGAATAGTCTTGTAAATAATTTAATTTTTATTTTAAGAAATACAGGACAAAGTTATAACTTAATTACAATTAATAAAAACTTGAATGATATAAACCCATGCGGTCTATCAAACATTGAACATATTTTTACAAATAATATTCTGGGCAGATAAATAATAAATAATTGCATTTGCAAATTCATATTTAAGCTTGTCTTACATAAAAATGTCTTAGGTCTTACACTTTATTGCAAATACACTTAACCAAGCTGGCATATAACTTGCGCCACCTGTGGGTGAGGCAGCTAATGAAGTCACGTCTTGTAATATTATGCTGCGTTGAAAGATTGTAATCATTGCTAAGTAGCTGACAGGTTATCCAACGTCCACTTTACTTATAAGCACTGTAATAAGTTTTATCTTAAGTTTATCCAGTATTACATAAACATAGTTAGCAGCTTACAGTTTTTAAACTTTAAAGAGGACGCGACTTTTCGTAATTTATTTGACAGTCGCAACCAACATTTATTTTATACTTAATCAGACATGAAGTATGATTATCATTCAGTACATTATGATTTATCCAGTATGTCTACTATACGATTTAAACAAGAAAGATAGGCACCATTTGAAACGTTATTTATTTATGCCAAGAAAAACAATGTTATTAAAAAACGAACCAAAATGAGAGCCATAAAATCTGTTGCGCATTATCTATTCCTTTTTTCATATCGTAAATCTGATCTTCGATTCATGAAAGCGTTGAGTACACTTATTTAAAATTTAAAAACTTCTATTGTGCCCTACCCCACGCATTTAATATGAAGATTTATGGATTTGAGATTATAATCATCTCTAATTATACACTTTGTTACCAATAAAATTTAATCAACCGGGAAATGTATTTTTTATCCAATGATCCTGTAGATGGGATGCTCTGATACCGATTTTTAATTTCCTTTATTGAAACTTTTGGGCGTTTAAGGATGCGTTAATTTGCATTATAATTGAATAAGAGCACGATTACATAATTGTAAAAAAGAAGTCATAATATTCATTAGAATTCCAATCTTAAGTTACTATCTGCTTTATTTATGTGAATACAATGTATTTTATTTAGTTGACTGCATACGAGTCAAAGCATATTTGTTTGTTTTTTGTTGTGCGAGAAATCTGTTTGTAATGTAATATTGTTTGTTTAAATGGGTTTGTTTACCATAATTTTGTACTATTTTCCTACCTCATTAATTATATTACTGGTACAAAATATGATTCATCTGATTTATTTCTGTTTGTTTACGACGAATTCGAAACTTTTACCGTTTAAAGCAATAAATCAATCATTTACGTATTTGTTCAAGAGCTTTTAAATGCTGTAGATGTTATTTCGAGAGCAGATATCAATCAGTCCTTATTGGCACTCTCTTAGCACCATGTGATTCGATTTGATTGATTCTAAACCAACTTTTTAATACTCATATTAATTTCATCATCATCGTGTTCCAAAGGACGTCCACTGTTGAGTAAAGACCTCCCCATAGATTTCCACAGTAATTTATTTATTTAAACTTTATGCAACAGGTGTACATAGGCGGACTTAATGCCTTAGGCATTCTCTACCAGTCAACCTTAGGGTGATGCAGAGACGACATGGCAGGTGCAATAATGTATAAGAAAAGAAACTGAGAACAGAATAAACATATTTTATAAAAGCAATAAACATACATGCATACCTAATAAATAAGAATATATAGAATAGAATAGAATAGAATATAACTTTATTGTACACTAAAATAATATAAAGGATTATTTACAATAGTTAGCGTGGCACAATGGGCGGTCTTATCGCTAAAAGCGATCTTTTACAGACAATCTTTGGATGGATTTAAAAGTAGGGAAATAAAGAAATTCAGGTAGTCTGTGGTGAACTGAACGATGATGTATATAATGTGATCGATATATATAAAAGAAAATACAGGTATTTGCATAAATAAATAGTATAACTACATCAATTTGCATATTAATACATAAATACAAATATATATAATATAATATTATACATAGATATTTGCTGACAAGACAATACTGAATATTTAAGTGAACTAAAGAGATAGATAATGCTTCTTTACCATTTTTTTAAATGCTCGTAATGATTGAGCTTGTTTAATTGTATCGGGTAAGGCATTCCAAAGTGGTGCTGCTTGTACTTTAAACGATTTGTCCAAAAATACTTTGGAATGCATAGGGATCTTAAGCCTCAGGTTTTCCGACGATCTTAGATATCTGTTATGTGTATGTATGTTATATAGGCCCATATGTATATCAATATGTAGATGATGATGATGATGATAGATAAATTGTTACTGAGATGATTTTGCCAAATGATTGTGAAAATACTTGCGGATATTTCATTTAAATACGTCTTTACTGGTAGCCATTGTGATCTCGACAGGAAGCGCATGTTATGTCGTTATTTTCAGAGTAACTTGCCAGTATTAACCACGCATGGCTCCTGCCAACCCTCCTGTGAGGCTGTGAGGTTGGTGAGCGCAGTATGGACGCTGTTGCTCATCCCGCTGTGTGTCGCCATTTACGACTTCCACGGGAGGAGATGGCTAGTGCTATATTCCTTATCCGGCCACCACATAGACCATATACTAATTTAAAGGAATGATAATTAGTGTCCTTGTACGCAATATCACTGAAAGGTGAAGCACATTCTTCAAAATACTCTTCATTCCATTTAGCATAAAATTTCCCAAGGTAAAATTATTCTCAATTTAAGAATAGCCTTTTTTTAAGATTGCCACTTCGCAATTCCTGCGTCCCAAAATTTAATATTTAGATTTAATATCAAATTTCCTTTTTGGTGTGACAAAAATCTCGAAAGGTTTGTTAGAAATTACATTTCTTTATTTTGACCCTACTTTCCTCACCTTACTTTCTTCCACGATTTATTGTATTAATATCACAATGTCGAAAGTATGAATTGACATTAATAAAATTTCACTTTGTGGAGTACGCACCCACCTGTGACCTTTTACGAAGACAGTAAAACAAAAGTGTTGCCACACTTTATGATTATTAGCGAGACGCTATTAGCGAGCTACATATTATTATATATATATATTATTATTATAGAGCTGGAAAGTACAAAGTTGTGAATATTTTATGTTTCTTACGTAATTATGAAGGGGAACACACCATCCCCGAACCTTGCTCTTGTGCCCGTGCAGAGCCAGTAAATTTAAATCTAAAATAATAATTCCTGATTCAGCTTGTTTCCATTCGCCGTAAGCCGAGACCCACTGAGGGCACTCTCAGTTGTGTTGGCGCTTATCGCTTTACTAATTTAGTCTGGTTAAGCAGCTACAGGCTGTCTGCGAAAAGCCCAGTAGAAAAAGAAAGGAAATACACAGCAACTTTGTGCATTATATCGTCCGTAGACGTAAACAGGAGCTGAAACATCTGTCTCAGTCAGTCTCAGTCTACAGAGTAGACTAAGCGGACGACAATCTTGGGATGACAAGTAACTCGTAGTCCCAGTCGCCTGAGTACTCAAGTAATTCCATGCACGGATCGCGATCGTGACGCAATAAATGTATACAAAACTGAAAATATTGCATTCCGTACGTGGAATTATTTCACAAGGCATAACGAGTAAGGCTCAGATGAGGATGACACAAAGCCCAAGACTTGTTGCTGTACTTTCATAAATCATTGTTGAAAGTAACGTTGTCGATAGCAGTACCTGAAACACTTATTGCTTCTTTAAATAGTTATAGGATACTTGTGGGTAAATTAGTTAGTCTGATTAATCAATCAATGTCTGATTAATCAAATATGGGTTGTTTCATGATAGCATTAATTGCGCGCCAAATATCTGTTTAAAAGTATCAATCAATACTATAAGTATGTCTAAAGCATTGTTAATAGACGTAGATAAATAGGTAGTAAAAGTCCGAAGTTACCAATGAATAATGGTCACAATGTAACGCTAACCTAGTTATGGCCACGCCTACAATTTCAGGGCACGCGTTATTTGGGACGCTCTACAAAATAATTATGATCTAGAACGTTGACCTTTGTGGTCGATGTTACTGTACTATTGAATTGGACAGACGAAACGGTGAGCTTCTGGAACCATGTATTTAACATTAACAACTTTATTAATTTATACAATCTTGTTCGATATTTCTAGATTTCCAAAAGTTCTAAATTGTATTACTTGTGCAGTGTCAGGGTCGGTTTTAAGGCTCACCTGTTGGGAAACTCTGTTAATTTTAAATGAAGTCCACTGCTGGACACAGGCCTCCCCCAAAGATCACCACAACGACCCATATGGATGTGTTGTGGGCTCATTGGGGGGTTTTGCCATAATCGCCACGTTTGGCAGACAGGTTGGCGATCGCAGTTGAGTTGTTAATGTACTCGAAGGACGCTGCTGCCCATCCTTCGGCTAATCCCTTAGTCGACTTTTACGACACCCATGGGAGGAGATGGGGTGGTGGCTTTCTGAGCCGGCAGCACACGGAAAAATACGGTAATTTAAAATAATAATCTTAAATTGATTTTCACCAACATGCCATATAACAACACGGCATACAATAGTACCCATTCCGTGAACATAACAGTTTTAATTTGAAATAGGTACCAGATTTTTGTGACTTCTGTATCAAAATTATCAGGCCACTAGATCTAGCGTCAAAGAGTTTGGTTGCTTCCGAAATTTCGGCGTCTGTCGTATTGTGCCGCATTAGACTCGGGTCTCACGGGCCTTAGGCTGAATGCACCCCTGTGTAGAGCGAGTCGTATATCTGTAGAGAAAGAATCAACGTAGTTCTATAACTGTTGGTACTGTACATGGGGTAATAAGAATGGAGTGCTCATAATCATATCCATTCCAAACATTTATCCCTATGTTATTCGCACAACAGCACACGACAGATTCGAAACATCTAACGTTTGACAATCGTCAGCGTATTCTTGCGATGCCAAAGTCAGATGTCATGTTCGGCCATACATTAGCACTCCATATATTCCTACTCCATGCTTCTATATATTACTATATTTAGTACTTACCTCGCTAATTTATGCCGATCTATGTGCCTTTACGACACACAAAACTGAGGATTTTTCGTAAGTTGAAAACTTGTAAATGTATTTCGGCGGATATTTTAAACTACTAATGTTAGTTTGTGTACAACACCTTCTACCAAAGGTTGCCTTTTAAATCATTGTAAGTAACTTAATGGGAGAAAGCGCGTTGGTAATGTGGTTACCCAGAATATTGTCACAATACTTAGTTGCCGTAAAATGTATTAGGTAACCTTTGTATTGCTAATGAAAGAGAAACTTAGAAAAGGTGACCTTTCTATCGTAAATTTAAATGATTTAAGGGTACTTTATATTGCTTAGAGTTATAAGTGGAAAGTGATGATTTTTTTAAGTATAAGAGTATGAACTATATGAAAACATAGTTCCAAATAGAATATTTACAAATTTTATTTAAATTATGGACCTATTTTACGCCACTCTTTGTCGGCATTTAGACTTATGAGTAGAGAAAGGAGGTAGAGCACTTAGTATAGATACAGTACCCTCTTATATTCCAGTAAAGTTAATACACAGCTAGTAGAAGTACATTACTAAAGATATTACAAAAGTAGAGCAAATTGCATTACCTTCGCCTTAGAGTGAAACACTCATGTGTGCGAAAGAGATAACTTTATAGGGGAAGAAAAACTGCAGCCTGTAAAATTGTATTACCACAGCTTATTCAATTAACGTGTCTTTTACGTTTACGTTACCAGTTTCAAAATGTTTTCCTAAGTGAAACTAGTGCGTGCATTGCTATTCACCATAGATTTCTAACAAAAATATAATTAAAATTAAAAAACCAAAATTGCATTCCTGAGATATGTGAAATAGTACCTATATACCTATGCTCTTCACTTTTTACATTTGCTCACTCACTTCTCACCACAATATCATCGCAAACACTGCGCGACTATAACTGACCGTTACAAAAGTGCGGTCACCGTAAGTATAAAACTAACAATCGTTGATGGTTGTCGTAATTGACAAATCCATAAATTTCTGTAATGCAATTTCCTCGGCTTATTGAATCAACGGTTAGAAGCCAATTTAGTATTCGCTAGGACACGATTGAAGCCATTCAACCGACACTAGCCCTATGTCGTTGAAGACGGTAAACCATAACGGTAAGTCTTAGCAAAAGTACTCAAGGACGTCTGGATTTTTGAGCTCAGAGAATTGCTGTAGAATTGTCAGTTCCATACCTTTTTTACTTCGTTTTTGCAGTGCTGAATGCTGAGTAATTTACTACTCAAGTCACTTCTGAATCCATCAGTGCTCTTCTGTAAGAACTCACTAGCAAACTCAGTTCTGAATCCGCAGTGAAAAGTAGTAAAAATAACACAACATTAGAGATTTCACTGCAGATTTAGAAATGAGTTCGATGGTGAGTTCGTACAGAATTGCTACGCTGTTATCAAAAAATTGTCGCGCTGTATACATACTCCACCCCACGACACTTTTCCGCTACTTTACCGCTGTGGACAGTACAGACAGCAGGAACGAGGATGGATGAGCAAAATATTTCTAAACTCTCTTTTACTATAATAACTAGCTCAGTACGAACGGTTTCTCTACTAGAAATGGTAGGTATAGTAAATTGGCATGAAAAATAAATGTGTACTAGTGTACTTAAGCTAATGCGAAGTAGGTGTTAAGGGTATGTATTATTTACACAACGTTTTAAACTCCTCCACAATATTCCGCCTATTTTCTCTACACGTTCATGAACTTTTTCTTCTGAATACTAAAGTAAATTACCTGAGTTAAATTTATCAAACGTTATATTGCTTAACGTTAATTTAATTACCTGAGTTAAATTTATCAAACGTTATATTGCCGTGTGGTTTCGGCTTGCCGTGTGGTGCCGGCTCAGAATGCCACCACCCCATTTCATCCCGCGGGTGTCGTAAAAGTCGACTAAGGATGATGATGATATTGCTTAATACATCCACATATCCCATGTACGTAAGTACATAAATGATTTTAATGGTCTTACATTGCGTAAGAGCTACTAACATAACTTTAAGTTCTTTATAATATTAAATAACAACCATATCTCACACTTAGTTATAATAAATGCCTGTATGGCTTTCAGAACGTATGCTTTAATCTGCTTTAATCTTAATTTATGAACAGGGGGACACATCTGAATAAGCAACTGGTATTCGTGAAGCGAAGGACATATCTTACAAATTCAAAAGTATTACTCTAAAACAGATTATTGTTGTATTTTGGATTCTATTACTTTGTCGTAAAGACTGCATATTAATTTGTGAAGTGTATTCAGAGTTTGGTAAAGTATTTGTGAATGGTACATACTTATTCATCAGTGTTGAAATAAGACGCTGCGGTGGCTATACTTACTCTAACCCTTTGGCATCGGATGCTTCACGCATAATGATTAATATGTCCCGGAGACATCAAAATAAATTTACAAATGTTTTTGGCCTGACTAACTTGTGTTCAATGCCACGAGACCTTCGATTACCATAATAAAATGGCCAATGGATTTCCGATGATGTTTTAAAATCTTTGTTTGTTGTATTAATTTTAAGGCTTATCGTTTACTGGCCAACAGAAAAACACTATTGATTGCCAAAAATAGGAAATGACTACCAACATTTTACCTCCATATTGTGCTATAAAATAATAGTTCCCGATAACTTTAAGTTCAAACCAAGGCGGCATTGGGGTGGCCCAATGTCCACACCAGCCGCACCTTAACCTTGTGTGTGACAATATTTACTTAATTTGAAGTGCAATCAGTATTTTTGATGTAGGTAATAACAGAGTGTAAAGCTCGCTAAGATTTGGTCGTCATTCCTAAGATTCGGTGGTCATTAGGTATATTCGGTTCCTAATTTTAATCTTTGCGAAGGAATATATTAAAAGCCTTGTCTCATAAAATGGCTATGATTTGTGTCAAAGTTTTGCAAGTTCTATTAGTTATTATACTGATCACAGCGTTTTTCGGACACTACTCAGTTAGTGTAAAATCTCTACTTTCTAGAACAAACATATCGTAGTACATTACCTAAAGAAATATGAAAGAGAGAATATCTTTTTTTTATGTACAACCCAGTGACACGCTAACCAATTCTTTCGCCTGGTACTAAGCCTCATCCCTACCCATGACAATACTAATGCATGTCACCCAGGACTAGGCCTGGGTGGCACCACACTGCCCTCGTCACCTCGATTCTCTTATGTCCAGTAACTTCATTGCGCAGTTACCATGTGGTACCTAAAAGATGGACAAAAACTTCGAGGCAGGCCTCAGAGCTCGATGTTCAGACAACGTTAACAGGCATGTCGGATGAATGTGGATAGGATTTGTACAGGACCGGAAAAAGTGGCGTAAATTACAGCAGGTCTTTACCCACTGGTCGGTGAATTCGGACTAATTAGAGAGACATGTGACAGCTTCAGCCCATGGTGACTTGATTACCTTATGAAGTACAATGATATAGAAAATGTCACAATTGTGCATTCCAGGTTTTGAACCCGCAAGCTAGCGCTTAGCTAAGAAGCGAGCCCATAACCCTCCGGGCCAACACGACATCTACAGAATCTCCACATGTATCAACGATTAGCCGTACTTTAACCCCCTTAGGAGATACATTTTCAGAAATCCTTTCTTACCTCTCCTACGTTATATAAGGAACTGGGGTGCAAATTGTTTGCTTCTAGATCCTCCTGTGTAAGCTGTGCGTTGTCTGGCAGTCAGTCGGTGTTAGAGTTTTATTATGACGATATTGTATATATATTAATGGTATTTTTTTGGTTTGTTCATTTTATTAGATTTGCAATTCACACACTGTCATCAGATTAATATTTTATTTCATAATATTCATTAATAGTTATGCGCCATTGTAATGCAGAGCCTTTTTAGTAATAAATTAGGTTCAGACTTTTATCACCACAAACTTCAAAGGTCACAAATTAACCTAACCAATAAAATGTAACATAAACCCGAGCATTCTACAAAGGGGATGAACATTTTATGACTCACGAAAAAACCACATTCTAACCATTTTTAAAACACATTTACTGTGTTAATTCGATATAAAAGAGGAGTCCGTTCCCAAGGACATAACTTTTATATTTGGACCTCGCTCCGTAAAAAGTGACAGATCACGTACGCAGAAGGCACTTAGATTTCCATATTACTCAGAAATCAACTTTGAACCAATATAAATTGAGCTTAAATTCCTTCTTAATTGTTCAACAAACATCGAACTGTCACATGTGATAGAGGAGGTCGAGAAATCTTTCTTAGAACCACCCAAATCAGAAGATTATTTGTTTAAAAGCAAGATTAATGTTAGTAGAAGTGTGAAGTTTCTAATCGTCAAGTGTTTGTTCTAGGAAACGCTAATAATTATTTAAGTGAACATTTTTCACAGTCCTACATTGTTAACATAAACACATGCATTGAAACTTGAACGTTGAATGTTTGCTAGCTTAAAATTGAATGCAGCTGTTGTAAACAGAGATGCTTAAGAAAAATAAGCGTTCATTTGAGACTTTAATTACAATTATAGTACTGCTATATTTCTAAAAGTAGTTATAATATTGACCTGCTTTTTTTATTTATGACTTTCCTAAGTTTTAAATCTATGGGGCAGGCCCAACAGTGGACGTCCTTTCACTGATATGAAGACGAAGAGGTCGTCAGAAGTGAAAACACAGACAGGTACTATTAAAACACAAATATTAGCACAGATTAATATCAAAATAATATTTTGACTAACCTCGACGTTTCGATCAAGTTGCATTGGCCGTGGTCACGAGTAGACTTGTGCAATAATGACCTGCCCTTTTATTAGGGACGTTTAATAGGTGTGCTCATATTTAATAATACTTCAAATAGCATTAATACACAACAACTTTTATATTTAATTAATTTATTATATTTAACGTCAACGGCGAACTCGGTTATTAAATCTTTTTTTTAAATGCTGTTATCGACAAAATGAGTTCGTACACATAAAAAAACGTCGATAGAAAACAGGTAGCCCAAGAAATGCAGCCCAACGATTAGCGTCGAAGTTTTTATTTACATTTTTTTATAGTCTATGGATGGTTTACGTTTCGATTACGTTATTTTTTTCTTTTTAGGGGACTTGTGTTGGTAGCAAGTCCTGTATGTCAACATTGATTTTATCGAAAATATTATCTGGTGTCAAATAGACGGATTTCTTTCGTGATAATGTTCTGTCAAAAGTTAAATCGATTGGTATTTTAAGATCCTTCCTATCTAAAGTTGGATATTTGAATTTGTTTTGGTATTATTTATATTTAAGTTGACCAAATCTTTTAGTAGTTTGTACCCCCTAGCTACATCATCATATCAGCCAAAGAACATCCACTACTGAACAAAGGCTTCCCCCATAGATTCCCACAACTGTGTCGTAATTTTAGAGGCAGCCAGTACTCATCACGCTTGGCAGGTGGGTGCGCAGTATGGGTACGGTTCTACAGAAGGGACGCTGCTGCCCTGGTTTAGAGTCCCTGTAATCGCCTTTTATGACATTTACGGGAGGAGACGGAGTGGTGATATATTCTTAATCCGGGCACCACACGGATTTACGCCAGCCTAAAGTAAGTTAATTAGAATATTTTAAACACATTTACGCGTGCACACGTTTGTAGCTACTCCCCGTGATTGAAAAATTGCTCCATGCGTTTCTAAAACATATAATTAAAACCCGTATATATATCAGCCATAAGACATCCACTGCTGAACAAAGGTCTTCCCCATAGATTTTCACAATTGTGTCATCATTTTGAGGGGAAATCCCGTCCAGGCCAGTACTCACCATGCTTGGCAAGCGGGTTCGTGAGCGCAGTATGGCTAATTTCCAAAGATAGGAAAGGGCTGCTGCCCATCCCCTGGTTTAGAATCCCTAGTCGCCTGTTACGACATCCATAGGAGGAGGTGGAGTGTCGGGGCCCCTTCGGTGCCGAAGATGACCGCTGCAGTGGTTTTAGCTGATAGGAGTCCAGCCTTCGCCGTTCCCCGAGGCGAAGGAAGTTCCATGTCGAATTTCCACTGGACACCAATTTAAAAAGGAGGAGATGGAGTGGTGCGATGATCTTAATCTGGACACCACACGGATAAAGTCTGTATACCTTAGAATAAATTATAATACAAAATAAGCGTTTAATATTATTCTATTGTCATTTATCTCGTCCTGTTTCGACCGTTGAAATTTTATTACAATAACATAATCAAGTTACCTTTTATTTTTCGGTAAATAAATTATGTCCAGTGCATTGTCATTATAATAGGATAAAATGCAGTTAGTCATAAACATCTTATTGTAGGTCGTAAAAACTTTTACGACTTCAAATTTAAGGACAGACGTTAAAATGTAATAAAAGTTGCCACCCGTTAAACAGATTCAATGTTGTCCTAACAAAATTTACAAACAGATGTAGTGCAGATTAAGGATAAATATTGTAAAATATATATTTATGTGAGAACTGAATTGAAAATCTGGGTGACACTGATAACAATGATTCCATTGTTGACTTTATTATTTATTATAATAAAACAAATTTAAACGGATTAGATCGCATATATTATAGATTTTTGTTTTTCCTGACGTTTCGAATACTTTGCAGCATTCGTGGTCGCAGGCTGATTTATTATTTATTTTTAATGTTGCTAAATGGGTGGTGTCATAAAATTAAAAGTACCTACGCAGGTATATGCTAACTACATTGCAGAAATACCGAAAGAGTAAGCTCTTTATTCTACAACGGTTCCGGAAGAGTGACTAAAATATTTACGTAACTATTTCTACGGACTAAGTATCAGCTAAGATGAAGGTAACACATTTGTGCCCATATCCAGGTGAAACTGCTGTGGAATCAAACAACCGACCTGTATTTCTACTTCAAACTTACCGGAAAAACTAGTAAACAATAGACTTTTAAATTAGCTAAACAGATATAGCATGCACTTAGGATATCAATATGTGCGGCTGGGGTAGCCAACCTTTTTTTTTTTTTTATTATTTTTTTTTTTATTGGTCCCCAGTGGAAATTCGTCATGAACTTCCTTCGCCCCGGGGAAAGACGAAGGGGTATGCCGGACTCCTACCGGCTAAAACCACTGGAGCGGTCATCTTCGGCACGTAAGGGAGGCTCCAGGTCCTCGTATGATCACACTAGAGCCGCCCACTGGTGCCACGCCTATTGGCACATCTCGGAGAGGGTGACTGTAAAGCGGTCACCCCCCCGGGGGGATTTTAAAGGGGGAAAGCGTCCCACGGCAGCGCGTGACCACATGCGTGCTACCGTCTTCTCTTGGGTCGCTTGGTGTGGGCACGCAGATTCCCCAATCTACGCACCCGCGAACCCAAAGGGGTAGCCAACCTACCGTGACAGTTTTTGTTCTTTAAGATGAATAGTAACCTTTTATTATTACAAGGGTAGTATCATCATCATCATCATATCAGCCACAACATATAATATCAGGGTAGTACTTATAGTTTAATTTAGTATAGTATAATATAGTATAGTATCGACTATGAATATGTTAAGATACGCTGAAGCAGTTATTTTCAACATTTACCGTGTCTCTGAAGAATGAGATTTACCGAGTGAATGCTAGTTAAAGTACAAAATTAAGGATGATTACAGATCAATTCGAACATTTACCATTAATATTACGAAAATTTAAGTTGTGTAAGTGTCCACCAAATATTTACAAGATTTTGTTTTATCCGAACAAAAGTTTAATTCTCCATAACATGACAATGCTTAAAATTCATTTCACACTTCACTTCGTCTCGTCGTCGTCGTCGACGTCTTAATAATGGATAACCTGTTGAAAGGACGATTCGGCAACGAACCGTTCGTAATATGAAGTTTAAAGTGGATTCCAGTAAACAGCTTTTAGCCAATCATTGCCCTCCAGGTAAAATGGTTTGCATGATATTTCACATCGAAATAAGATAACACTTATGCAGAACAAAACGTTCTGCCGTCGAGTCAATCGGATTTATCTGTTGCAAATCTTCTTTGCCTTCTCGTAGACATTTCAGAGAATTGCCCCATTCCAAAGATGAACGAATACAGTCATTGTTTTTACACAAATATTCTTCCGTGACTATCAAACCCGCGACACGTAGCGTAGAAAGCCAAACACATGCCCTGTGCCCACTGAATCCACTTTATTGGACACCAAAAAGAGAATACAAGTCCCTACTAAAGAAAAAAAACACAATAAGTGAATATAAAATAACCAATGTACATATTTACCAATGAATTTGAATATTGTTAATTTTAATAAAACACTACAATCGGATTACGCGATGTAATCCGTTTAAAAGTATTTTATTATCATCATTTCGGCCGAATGAAGTCCACTGCTGGACACAGGCCTCCCCCAAAGATCACCACAACCACCGATATGGATGTGTTGTGGGCTCATTGGGGGGTTTTGCCATAATCGCCACGCTTGGCAGGCGGGTTGGCGATCGCAGTTGAGTTGTTAATGTACTCGAAGGACACTGCTGCCCATCCTCCGGCTAATCCCTTAGTCGACTTTTACGACACCCATGGGAGGAGATGGGGTGGTGGCATTCTGAGCCGGCACCACACGGCTTCTGAGCCGGCACCACACGGCTTTTATTATAATGTGTATTAATCGCAAATACCTATGATATTACTATATTGTCAATTAATTGAAAAATTTAATTATTTACACATTTCACTAGCAAAATCGCAGTAATGCAACGGAAATTGTATTGACCTCCATTGTAGTGATAATTCACCGACAAATATGTCGGAGTATCCTACTGGCGCCAACGACTACAGATAAAGCCCCTCTTTTGTTTTAAATACAGACAATTGGACTGAATACGATAATGTTCAGCCTGACTGACAGATGGACGAAATAAGAGAAATATTTGTACACTTGCACAAGCCGACTGACGCCTTTCACGTCGTCGTCGACGGCGCTATTTTTTTCGTCTTGAACATATGGGTCGTGATTTCAATAACAGAGAGCATAGACAATAGTGTTTGCGCTTTCTTTTCTTGCACGTTCGACGTGTCAAAATTGATATCAGAAATAGACAATTGTTTTTATACTATGATGAATACCACGAGGAAGTCGCGGCGGGGAGCGGTGATATTCAATTTAGGCTATCGAAATTGCAATTCAATCGCCTTTTTTAAAATCATGAACTGTGTTTAATCTCCACTTATAAAGTAAAAACACTTCAAAACAACGTAAAATCAGGAATAATGTTACGAATCCATGAAACAAAATTTTATTCAGGTTTTAATCATTATATTTTTGAACGATGTGAATTTCAATGCACCGTGAAAACTTGATGCATAACAAAATGCCGGAAGCATGCCAGGAGTCAGAACCAAGGGTTTGATGTGAGCAGGAAAAGTACGCAAAAAACCTTGGGATTTTATTATAAGCTCTTGTTATTACTTGCGTCATTAGTTCATTACGCAATGTGGGAAAGTCATTGCAAAACATATAGGCTTCTTATCACTATTAAAAAAACACCAATGTGTCACCCAAAATATAATTATGACTTGGATTTAATAACAAATACGTTTGAAGCGATATAAGTATGACGTTAATTAGATTTACCTCAGCTTTAGCTTCGATATAAGCTGGAACGAAATATCACGGTGGCCTGGAGGCTTTCGGACATGTTTCTTAAACGCGAATATACGGGTTCAATTCCTGTATCTACATGTACACATGGTGCTTTCCCGTGTGTTGCCGGTTCAGAACGCCACCCCATTTCATCCTGTGGGTGTGTAAAAGTTGACTATGGGATCAACTGAAGGATGAGTAGTACATTCAGTCAAAAAAGTATCGGGAATGGATGATTTGTTTATGATTCCAAATTAAAATTTTTGTTTTAATTGTTGTTGTTAGATTGGCACAAATGTTATCCATTTTGGCGCGGAGTTTGAGTTGCATCTGTTATTTATATTAAATACAGTGCTGTTTTTAGTTATATCATATCTAGTGTATATAGCGAATTTCACTATGGAAAAAATCACTGAATAAAGAGTTTGTCTTAAATTTTGCATCGCCAATGAAATTTCGTGTTCGGAGTCACTGAAAATGTTACCTTCTGTACGCTTACGGTTAATCAACTTCCTTCGCCCTTCCTCCGGGAGAAGGAAGTTCATGAAGAATTTCCAATGGACACCAATAAAAAAAGGAAGAAAACAACATTTATTGCGATATTAATCACTCCATTCATGTCATGACCTAATAAAAAAAGCGATTAAACTGACTGAAAAATATTAACTGATGATAGCCTCATAATACATATGAAGTATGTACTCAAAATGGTGTCATGTTCATTTTAGAGCAATTTTGCAAGGGCTCATTATTCTGTCTGTGTTGAAAGGAAGAAGAAATGAAGATAGATTAGAATAACGATGAAGATGGTGGTGGAGGTGGTGATCAGTATGCCCAATAAGGAATAATGAAAAACATTAATATTAACACTGTTTGTTCCATACATATTGTACGTAAACTCAAAAGTGTCAGTTACCAGGACATAAAGATTGTACCTACCTTAATCTTCCCGCTGGACACATAATCATGTTTATTTGTATTATTTTGTATCGTCTGTAGCTCCGGTCACAAATAGGGCTATCCTATCTCATCTCGCGGGTGTCGTAGAAGGCGACTCAGGGGTTTGGAATCCGGTGCGCATCATTTAGCACTTGGGTTAACCGCAGCTGGCATTTAAACCACCAACACTAGCATACCTAAGAAGGGTTAGTTTCAGACAGACAGCTGACTGTAAAACTTTTTTTGTGCAAGTACGCACCGAAACAACCACTCTTCGGCTCCTAAGAGCGGCAGAACGGCCTCGACGACGCGCTTGGTTTCCAACTGCATCCTCAGGTGGTGACGTCACCTTTCAAGTGTGCGCCGCCAAGCTAGCCGCCTCAGTCTGGCAAACGCCACTGGAGGCGCACCTTTGCCGCTCTGGCAGAGGGAGCGTTTCTGATCATAGACCCATGCATTCGTCTCCGCCAGGATGTTGAAAAGTGGAAAGCGGCCCAGGAGAGACCAACGTGTATCCTTGAACTGGGTGGCTCTTTTCTCCTCGGCAATTTGTGGAACCATAGTGCCTTGGTTTTGTGAGGTGCTATCTGCAGACCCAGAGCGTGTATTTTGGCTACGACAGTTGCCACCGTTTACCGTTTGCTCGGTAAGCCGGATGGTTCCTTCGAAGGACTCCCCGCCGGCCAACATGAGTGTGCATCAGCGTAACAGACTAAGCTGACGCCAGGATCGAGAACGACGCGCAGGACCGCCTTGTAGGCATAGTTCCATAAGAGGGGCCGAGAACTGACCCCTGCGAAACCCCGCATGTAATTTTCCGCCGCTTAGACCACCGTTCCTGCCCACGTAGTGAATGTGCCTATCGCGCAGACAGGCCCCTATGCTGCCCTGCAGGTAGGGTGGACACCGATAATGAACTATTGTCCCCCTAATCTAAAAGAATAATTCTTTCGAACAGCTTCGAAGCCTCGTCAAGCAGGAAAATGAGACGGTATGCATAGGGAGATTCTGCGGCCTTCCTTCTTTTTTCAAGAGAACCAATCCAGCCGGACGAGAACACTCTGCGATGGAGGCAGCTGGTGAACAGCCACTTAAAGCGGTCTCCTAAAGACTGCAGTGCATACACCCACTCACAGCCCGGAATGCTGTCTGGACCCGGTGCGGTCCTGCAAGCCTTCGGGCGTTTAACGGCTTGGCCCAACTCCCCTTTCGAAACCCCCAAATTACTGTCCAGTCCGAGGCAGTTGGGGTTGGAGTCTCTGTTGGACCTAGCCGTATTGTAAGTTGCGCCGCTATATTTGGTCCTCCGACTTCGGCAACAGTAACAGTCGTACTCCATAAGCACGTGATCACGTGACCGTGAGCACGCTCAATGCACCTTCATCGAAACATCGGGCTTAGTCAACATGTTATTTTGATATGCCTGCGACAAGTTGACGAATAGTATTTTTGGTGAGATTACATAAATCTGTTTAAGTAGGCTTTGATTTTTCTCAATCAAGCATCTTACCTATACACTATTTATGCATTTAGCCATATTTAGGCCGATATATTTATGTACCAGTACCACATGGCATCCACAGTAAAATATATATATATTTCTGTGGATGCCCGCTTCGAATAGCACTGACCCATCTCATCTCATAAAATGCGACTATAAGATTAGCCGGAAAATGAGCAGCAGCATCTTTGTAGTACTTTAACTACTCAACAGTGTTCGCTAACCCTTCTGCCAAGCGTGGCGATTAAGGCAAACCCCCCAATGAACACACAAACTAAGACTGGTCTTTGGGGGAGGCCAATGCACAGCAGTGCACATCTTTCGACTGAAATTACGTGGATGCATGGTCAAATTTTCAACTGGAAGTACCTTGAAAACTAATTTACATGGATAATCAAATTTGGAATGCTCCTTTGCTAACTTCAACTTAAACTATAACTCAAATAAAAGCCGTATAACTCAAATAGCCACGGATATAGAGAGGACCGAAAATAGTTGAAATGGATGTCTGTAAATATTTTTGCGAGATCTTGGCTTGACGCACTGTGAACGCTTAGGACTTAGGTGATGAAAATAAATCCCCACACGCCTGCTGTAAAAGTAACAAGGCCACTGAGTAAAATACTATAAGTTCCAAAATGACAGTACAGACGGCAAAAAAAACCTTAGCAACGCAGCTATTGTTATGACTTATGAGCATAACAATACTGTTTATACATAGATAGATAGGTATTTACCATAATACATCAGTGTCTCCTAATTTTAGCCTTGAGCTAAGGCTACTCGGGTGTCGCTTGACCGTGACAAATTACTAAATGATCGTCTTTATGATTGTACATAAACAATTTTTCAGAATAAGAGATAACAATGGCTTTAGAATGTTGCCAGCTTTATCATTAAGTAGTAAACGCGGAGCTGAAGTTGAACTAGGAAGTGGTAGCATGTTGTCTCAAAAATAGATAGTAAGATCCTCACACCAAGATGCAATGCATACAGGAACAATCATAGACAGTTTTCTAATGTTTATTTTAATAAAATAATAAACCAGAGCTTAAACTACAATAAATTAATCATCATTATCATTATTTTGCGCGAACAACGTCCAGCGCAGACTCAGGTCTAAATATCACCACAACAACCGGTCTCAGTTTGGGTGATGTGCTCATTGGGGGGTTTTGCCATAATCGCGACGCTTGGCAGGAGGATTGGCGATCGCAGTGTAAATGTACTCGAAGGACGCTGCTGCCCACTTATCCTCCGGATAATTTCATTGTCGCCTTTAACGATACCCTTGACACGAGACGGGTGGTGCTATTCTTAGCTTGCACCACACGGTTCCCGACACCACACGGTTGAAAAATTATTCGTATTAAACCAAGCATTGAAGTCCAGTCCATCGTTTTCATCAACTTCTTTGTCGTCACTATATTCATTTCGTTCATTTTCCGGTTCAGGGTTCAGAAAAGTTATCGTTTCCAAACGGCTTGCTTGTCTTAAGGTTGTTTTCTACTGTTGGTTAGCATTGAGTCATACGTAAGTAACAGTCTGTTAAATATATCCCTATTGCATTTCACTATGTTACATTTTCGAGAGAATTCTGCCTATATAGCCTAAAGTAACGTTATGACGGTATAGTATGAGATTTTCGCAGAGCCGGAAAGAGAAAACATGTAATACGAAGCTATAAGTATATTACTTTGTAAGTTCTTCAATGACTCAAATATTATAAGAATAATACGACTAAGACATTCTAAACCAGAGGGTATGGGCGGTAGCGTCCTTTCTGTTCTCATTTCAACGTCTAATGAGGTTTAAGCACCTACTTATTACTTTAATGGCCTTCTTGTACGAGCAAATGCAGCTATTGACGTACGTATTTATAGTCGTTGGAACAAAAGAAATTGTAACACTGAATCTTCCTTTGAACCTCTCCTAAGTTATTGATTAATGAGCGTGCAAAAAAGCAAATATTCAATCTGACAGACCGACTAAATTCGTGAAAGAAATACATGCGGAAACATTTATTTTTAGTACTGTAGTAAAATAAAAATAAACAAACATGAATGTTGTTACGATTTACTGTTATAGCCATTTCACAAGTAAATAGCTTCTGTGTTATTATTTTTACATGGTAAACTGTTATATAAACCATATACCCCATACATAGTATGTTATTTTATGATTTTAAACCGTAAATTACCGAACCGATTAGTTCTGATCACCATTTAACCAAGGACAATTGTATGTTCTTCACGTAGTGTTATAATTTCCGTAATCAGAGATATGTTGAGTGAACTACTTGTGTTTAAGACAGGCAACAAGGTATCTAATGTGCCATAGGTCACAATTTGCAATATTCCAGAATGGAAGCGGGCAAACCAATAACGGGTTGAACGTTCGTTTGTGGTGTACACTCCGTAAACGTCGTTGATGTTGCATGCCGCTGGTACCGCGTTGCTGCCACGACGGTACTCATATTCCATAATTACTCGAATTTTGAACGTATCCATGACAACGAAAGAGATTCAAACGTGATGAAAACACAAATCACTAAACATAAGACTGATTTTGAATAATGAAACTATGTTTATATAATACAATTTATATAATATTAGAATTCATAGACAAACAAAAAAAAAAATGACATGGCGTAGTACTGAAGAACGGCAATTTCATAGGTTTTCAATCCTTTTCAATGCAATTTCATACCTATTATATTATAACCACTTGAATATATACCACGAAATATATTCAAGGGGGAGCAGATATTGATAAACAATTGACTTTATTCAGCACAACCTTGTACAAATTACTCACGTGAGCATCGTTCTCGCGGCATCGGCGCACGCGCAGTTTAGGTTGAACTATTAGTACATTATGCACGAGTAGCGTGCTCATGTGGTCAGTAGGTAGGTGATTATTGCGCTTTCCACTGGTTTATAGAATAAAGAGTAACTGGAATTTGCCATGTTTCTTTACGACAGCAATATAGTGAAGTGTGGTAATAGGACTACAGTTCTCAGCAAATAATGTACCTATCATTTACTGCCCTGAGTATTGATAAAAGCTAGTACTGGATTAAGGTAGAACCATTGTTTTGTGCTTGTAATGTTAATGGCTATGAGATGAGAGAGAAATCAGGAAAAATGCACAGACTGTGTGAAAAAATTAAGACATCGAGATAAAGGCGATAGAGATGAATAGAAGAAGAGAAGGTCAGGAGGATGCTGATGATCATACAATGTCCAAGGGCCAGCCTGTAATTTCACGTGCCGTAGGAAGTCACCAACACAATTCGTCGCAGATCACCGACATATGCCTAATGCTATGCTCCAACATCACATGTCGAAAAATTGGAGAACAACAATTTTTTATATCTACCACCAACTTCTTCATGTTAATTATAAGTTTTGCATTTGACCTCGTTTGGTGTCCTATTAAAATCATTCATGGCGTATATATAATACTATTTCCGCAAAGGATGGAAATCCCATCGGCGGAAGATATGGCAATAAAAAATAATTAAATAGTTACCTTTTATATTTATTATTTACGCAGAATTCATTAGAGCTTTTAAATTGAATTCACTTGCTTGCATGATGCTAAATTTGGAATTACAATCGCTTTGTTAATCGGGTAATGGTACTGTACACTTAGAAACAAAAGGTATAGGAATTAATTTATGTTTCACCTTGAATTCAAGTTTTATTATAACTGAATTTAAAAAGGAGTACGCTATTAGTTCCATTGGAATTATGGTTTTTAATCAATTAGTACAAAAAGAGCCAAAAATACAATTGCACCTACGTTTTCAACGTCCACAATATTAAATGAACTATCGTATATAATATCTTATTGTACCTGCCATGGTCCCAAGTTACCTAATATGTTAGTGATATTACAAAGCTTTTGGCAAAAGGTTCATTCGGCCGCCCGCCTAACACCAACCCTCTTTGGGTATGCTAGTGTTGGTGGTTTACCCGCCACCTGCGAGTAACCAAAAGTGCCTGTGCCTTATAGTACGCACCGGGTTCCAATAATATCTAATGTGTTAATGTAATATGCCCCCTAGTTCCCTTCTACGACACCCACAGGATGAGATGGGGTGGCCCTTTTCATGACTGGAGCTACACGGTTTTATATATACTAAGATTCTAATCCATAGTAGCCAACTGGGCTAGAAACTAAGAAAAGGAACTAGGAAAAACTTAGAAAGGGTATACATACATACCTGAATTATGTGCAGCAAATAACCGATATCTGCCTGGTTGTAGTCATCAGCTGGAATAATGTACGAAGCATCCAACCAGATTCACTGTAATCCTGATAAACTCAATATAGAAAGTGAGACATGGGATAACTTGTTGTCCATAAACATAAAAAATGTGGACGATGTAACTTAGCTACTTTTGAAAACGAACAGCTTAACACCATTTTTTTATTTAACATGGTGGAAATACGTCTTGTATTTCCCCCACGCCCGAGAAGGATAGACGAGGCATGCCGGATTCCTACCGGTTAAAACCACCGGAGTGATCATCTTCGGCACCGAAGGGGGGCTCCAGATTTTCGAGAACGATAGCACCGGAGCCACCCGTTGGTCAGCGCTCTGCGATCTCCTTCTGGAGTATACTATAACTACCCGAAAAAAACGAACGCACCCGAAGTTAACCGAACTCACTTGTACTAAAATTACCATTTGTTTCAGCACCAACTGACAGTTTTAGGATAATTTTATTAGTGCGCAATATGCAAGGAATTCGAGTTAACTAACATCAATAACTTAGTAATTGAGTTTGCTGTAAACGTGTAAGGTACTTGCAATTGTTCTGCATTCCGTTTATGTTATAACTGCATCGTCTATGACTCAGTTTAAAATGTTATGTAGTTAATTGGCCGTGGGCCGTGATTGATCTCCCTTACTTCATTAGGTAGCTATAGGTTTATGACGTAATATAATCCTTGAAGGGATTGCTGTGTTATATTGTGCGTCCATATTTTACCGAAATAATGTTTCAGTGTAACGAAAAGTATTAGTTAAGTATTAAAGTACAATGGTCGTTGTGGCGATCCTGGAGCCCTATGTCCAGCTGTGGACGTTTTCCGGCTGAAATGATGATGATGACTAAAACACAATCTACGATGTTGAAATTAGTGATATTTAAAGGCCACTAGTTTATTTCTGTTAACCCAAATTATGTAATGATATTATATTGACTGAGGGAGTAAAATCCCTAGTTTCATATTCCGTGTGGCGTTCGGATAAAAATTCCGTGTGGTGTCCGGATTGAAATTCCGTGTGGTGTCCGGATTAAAATTTCATGTGGTGTCCGGATTAAAAATAAAGCACTCTATTTCCTACCACCGTACAACGTACTACCTGCATGTATGGCGATGTAGCCAGGATATCGCCGCAACTCCAAGGCAGTGCAATGAGGCTGGTGGACTCCCTGATCTGCCACCGGCTGCCTCCTGCTAATCAAGCGGGCATTATGCTGGCTGCGCCGACCAGCACGCCTCCAGGGCATCGGCTCGGCCAGGGCATCTTCCTCGCAGACCCGGTACGCCAGCTCCTTCCGCTTGATGACCTCTTCGGATGCTCCCTCTCTGTTGACCGTTGCTTTTACCAATGCAGCAAGAGTTCTCACTCGTTTACGTCATACGTCATGAGATGAGAGCGCTGCACAATCCAAGAAGGATAGTTTTCGGAGAGTGTACTGCGCCGTGTCCTCACTGCAGCTGCGCTGGTGGCACATGGGAGTGGCCTCTCGACTCACCACTGTGCAGTATTTTCCGAAGCAACCATGCCCCGATAACACCTGCACCAAACGAAAGGACAACTTTCCATGCGCCATTTTGTAACTGTTGGCCCAAATTTTCACCAGTACAGTTCGGCATCCATGCCTCCAGATTGGGATCTGTCCGAGACTGTTGAGACCCTCAGCGGTATCTCTGCGCATATGGCATCGGCAGACCCTGTGCAGTATCCGCGTATGACCCTGATCGCCATGTCTCATTGCAGCCTTCGTAATAGTCTTGTTGTACGTAGTCAGGGATCCCTCCCATATCGGATCGCCGTAAAGCACCATTAAGCGGACCAACTCCGTATAAAGCCGTCGGCAGCCGGCACTAGGTCCACCCAGGTTTGGCAACAGCTGGCTAAGGATAGACGCAGCGCCGATTAGTGGAGCAAGCAGTTCCACCTCCGATCGACCAGGCCCAGGTAACGAATCTACGTCTACTATTAGACGGACTACTATTCTCGCATCACCAGCCATGATGTGAGCGCCCACTGGTAGCCGATGACGTGGCCCATATAAAACTAGGGCCGCCGTCTTTTTGAGTGCAACCCGAAGTCCTAACGCTTCAATACGGTTAATGACCGAAAGCGCCGCATACTCAAAGTTAGTTCCCCGGGCTGTGATGAGCGTGTCATTGGCGTAGCAAATGACTTGTGGTGGTACATACCTGATTTAACCTAACATATATTATATTTAAACACTTACCACCAGTAGAAGCAAGTCCAAAATAATTCTTAGTTACTTTAATTCCAGCAGTACTTACCGGCCCGCAAAGTTGTATGTGACGAATGAAACACGACACGCTTCCGCCAAGTGTGCGACTTTTATTGTCACATATATTTCTCTGTGTATATGTTAATGACTATGTTACTTAACAAGTATATAAATATAGGTGTATTAAAGTATTGGGTCTTTACCTATGAAATTGCCGTTCTGCAGTACTGGCCATTTCAAATAAAAATATATTTATTTGGCTATGAATTCTAATTTCAAATTTATTTATTTTTATAAATAAGGTTTTCAGTATTCAAAATCAGTTTTAAGTGTATATGTTTTCATTACGTTTGAAACCTTTTCATCGTCATGGATACGTTGAAAAACCCTATTATATTAGCAGATAAATTGTTTTTCTTTTGATTACTTTTATGGTGTTTCTGCTTTTATCCAGTATCGTAGTTTTGTTCTTTAGCTGATTCTATAAGTTCCAATATATTGTTACTCACATCGAAGATGTTGGGCTGTAGGTACTGTCACTTGAAATAAAGTCACTTTTTTCTGCTTAAATCAGCTCCACAATACAGAGCACTCGTATTGCAATCCAGCTGCTAAATCAACATCTGATGTCATTTTAAATTAATTAATTCAGATGTTAATTGTTACAATTATTTTTTATGTCTGAATATGTAAATACGATATATCTCGAAATATGTAATAGATTGCGTTATTTATTTCAATCGTTTAGTTTGATATAGCAGATCCCTATTAATTTTCAAACACTAAATCTTATTATTTACTAACAATAAAAAATCATTGTTAAACCTTTTTTTTCATTTAGTAACAAATGAGCGTCCGATGTGTGCACTTCGGATGTTCCTTTATACTTAAACAAACAAAATATACAAGACATCACAGAAATTTTTTTTTGCAATGTATCATCACAATAAATTATTAATGATTGCAGTCACCTTGGCACTCACACACACACAGTCACTAATCCAAACTTGCATCGCCCACTCCATTCCTTGTTCATCCTAACTCCTTAGTAGGACTGTAAGGCCGCTGCACATCACAATCAATTTATTATCAAAACTGCAAGCCTTTGTAGGCGTGCCGACGGAATGCGTCATTGATTGGAAACTATCGGTGAATGGGGTGACCGGGATAATTGTCGGGCTTCGAATTTTATTTGTGGTTTTGAAAAGATGTCGTTGGTTTTCATTTCCAATTAAATATGTTATGGTAAAGCCCATGACTTATAAGCAAAATATTTTTTTCACAATCTCTCGTCCAATTAAAACGCAACTTGTGTACATGGGCAAAAAAAATATAAGGAATGGAACTTCATTCGGTTATCTTTAAAAGGCAGCAGTATTTGTACATAATATTGCCATACGAGTAGAGACTCTTGGCTAAGAAAATACCAATCCATTTCAGGAGAATGGGCAATAGTGTTTACCCGTGATCTCTAACCAAAAAGTTGCCAAAGTATTACAGGCATTGACATGGTGAAAAGATTTATTGAGCTGAAGTGGTAATGGTTAGGACATATAGGTTGTAGAACTGGTGGCCGCTAGGACAGACAGGTTTCGGAGGAGGAGGACAAGGACCTTGGGTAACAACCACCGCGGCGCCTGTGTCCAACACGCCTGAGCCCCTGTCGTCTTTATATGGTGGGAGACTTGGGGGTCACAAGCCCGCAAGAAGTGCCTGGGGAGCTGGCCTTTTTACAGTCGCCTCCCCTCCGCTAGAGAGGGTGACCGCTATACAGCCATCCCCTCCGAGATATGCCTAACGGCGTGGCATCAATAGGTAGCTCTAGATGGAGATCATTCGAGTTCCTGGAGCCTCCCTTCGGTGCCGAAGATGACCACTCCGGTGGTTTTAGCCGGTAGGAGTCTGGCATACCCCTCCGCCCTTTCTCGGGGCAGAGGAAGTGCATGACGTATTTCCACCGGATAAAAAAGGGTATACAGGTTTTCGAGTGGAGACCACGCACCGGAAAACGAAGCGATAGACGGCCACAAACGAGATAGACACATGACCATTTTTTTTGTTTTTATTGGTCTCCAGTGGATATTCTTCATGAGCTCCCTCCACCCCGGGGAAGGGCGAAGGGCCATGCCGGACTCCTACCGGCAACAATCACTGGAACGGTCATCTTTGGCAACGAAGGGGAGCTCCAGGTCCTCGTAAGATCACACTAGAGCCGCCCATGATGCCATGCCTTTAGACACATCTCGGAGGGGATGACTGTAAAGCGTTTTAACCCCCTTTTATCATAGGGAAGGCGACTGTAAAAAGGGTGCTCCCCAGGCACTTCTCGGGAAGAATTGTAAAGGATCCCCTCAACCTCCGTTGTGCGCCGTGCTCACGGCACTAAACAAACGTCCACTGCTGATCATGGGCCTCCTAATGATCACTAGCAACAATGTCAGTCTTAGAGAATAATGCCAAAGTCACTTCGCTTGCCAGGCGGATTGGTGATCGCAGTATGTTCTAATTAGCGTACAGGAGGATGCTGCCCATGCATTACATTTAATTTTATTTAGTTATTCATTAACAATTTACAATTTGCGTGCATTATATCATTAGATATATGATAAACAATTTAATAAAATACAGATTATTATAGCTCATCATATAGGTCATATCGGCCATTTATACGTCCACTGCTGAACAAAGACCTCCCCCATAGATTTTCACAACTGTGTCATCATTTTGGGGGGTATTTGCCAATACTCACCACGCTTGGCAGGCGGGTTGGTGAGCGCAGTATGGCTACCGTTTCACAGAAGGGACGCTGCTGCCCATCCCTCTGGTTTAGATTTCCTTAGTCGCCTTTTACGACATCCACGGGAGGAGATGGAGTGGTGCTATATTCTTAATCCGGACACCACATGGATAATTATAAATTATAGCTCACAATTGTCATATTTAAATTCAACTAAAAACTACGCAATTAATTAATTTCTTTTTAACTAAATACAATATAACAATTTAATTACATAAAATCTAGATTTACATAAATTCAAAATGTCAAATTAATATAAAATTTGTACGTCAAATTTTCAGCGTTTATTTACCTATAATTCTTCAACATAATAAATACACTTATTTAACAAGAACACCGTAAGTTTATTTTGATAACCTCTTGTATAGACTAGATTCTTTATTTCTGTGAGCACTTTATTAAATATTTGATATCAAACCCTTAGTCGCCTTTACGACGCCCATGGGTGGGGAGGGAAGGAATATATTTTGCCCGAAACCACACGAAACAATTAAATACGATTTCATCGCTCCATGCCAATAACAGGCTTTCGCACCCGACACAACCTCCTATCATTGTCGCTATACAACTATTGGCAATACTTAATAATATTGATTGGCAATTAAATCGTGCAGACATGTGCGCCGACCACGGTCAATGAACTTTCTTACATTCCTCAACATATTAATATTATTATTTGTAGAGATAAAGAACCAGTAACAAATTCTTTGCATATTGATAACCTGAAATTGTGTTTATCTTGTTATATCTGTAAGTGAGTTTCTTAAGTAAAATTTACATTGAATTTGAAAACACAACTTAAATTCAATCGATCCTGTACAGAAGCATTTCGACGACACTATGCTGGCCTGTGTTTAACGCAGATAGTTGTTGGATGGACGTTCGTTCTTTACACATAATAAGAGCTCTTCGTATCTCAAACACAATGGTGTTACGCGCACGTTGGTGTCGGCTGTCATACTAATAGCTAATAGCTGTGACAGCCGTCTGTGCAGTCCAAAGTTATTTAAGTCTTATAAGATACGATAGGATAAAAAACATATTTATTCATTTAAACAGCTACTTATGAATAGTCGAGACTTTAGTTGCCGCGTTCCAAGATGTAAATTTCCTATGGAGAAGAACGGGCAAAGAAAATTAGCGACCCAGTATACGACGCCACCATCAGCCGTACACTTAAGTGAGCATGACGTACCTAAACTGCCAGACAACCATCACGTCTATTAAACCAAATAATAAGTAACCCACATATTTCTTAAACAGTACACAAAGCAAGTACAGCAAGCAAAGAGTGTGAGCAGTACACAAAGAAAATATTAGAGCACAAAAACACTTTTTTAACCTTTTATTACAGCGGCACGTATTCTTTATTTGTTTGCATTTTTTCATAATGAAATGATGATAAAATATTATTTTTTGTGCTCGAATAGCCACTTTAATTATTACTCATATAAAAATGGAAACTACACTTAGTTTTTTTAATAGACGCGATCTCTATAAGCTACTGATAGATCCCTAGAAATGAGAGAATTTCCAATAAGATTTTATTTGGGTATGATACTCCCTGTACCTTATCCAATTTATTTTTGTCATTTTGTCCCACACGAGGAATTCTCCTGTATCGTAGATGCTTTTACAGACATAAATTCCACACACAATACACCCAGACCTTCGTGAAACAGCTATGTGTAGAGCATATAAATGTTTGTTCCGTGCGGGGATTGAACCCGCGACACGTTGCGCAGAAAGCCAATTGTCTAGCAGCTGCGCCAACCGTACCGTCAATATTAGTCCTCCATATTGGTTTCATTTCCTATGTAGAATCGCAGCCCATTTGTGTAATCTGCAGTGCTATTCTGTAAGGACTCACTAGCAAACTTACTTCTGAATCCGCTGTGAAAATTTCCTCCATTTTAAGCACATAAGAAGACTAGGCATCTTGAGGTAAATCCTTAATAAATACCAAGTTATGTTACATGATAAAGTACCATCGCTTTCTGCCTACGCGCTGATTGTTAGGTCCATCACCTTGAGTTATTAACTATTGTTGAACTTGCATGAATGTGGTAATTCACATACATGAGTAGGATCTTCATATCCTTCAAAGTCTGACATGGCGTGGGCATTCAATAGACATTGGAACATTCATACGTCAACGTCATGTTTTAGATTATAGTTTATATTTATAACTTGCCAAAGTTTCGACCCTATACACCTTGTTTTATTTTGATGAAATAATAGGTATAATTGGGTTCCAGACGTCAGATAGTAGTCGATACATATTTAATATTAGTGATTAGCTTATGCCCTTGTCAAAAGATAAGCTGGTTAATGGAGATGAGTGCCTAGATTGCACTGGACGCCATAAGAGACCAATTTCCAACTTAATCTTTGTTTCAGTATCAAATCGGCCTGATGCAGCTCATTGCTACGTAATGTATACATTATTAATTATGTCCTACTAAATCCAGAATAATGTGTTACCAGTGATGACATATGGAACAGAGACGTCGTCAGTCACTATGCGCCTCATAAGACAGCTCAAGGTCACTCAGCGAGCTATGGAGAGATCTATGCTTGGTATTTTTCTACGAGATCGAATCAGAAATGAGGAGATCCGTAGAAGAACTAAAGTTGTCGACATAGCTAAAAGGATTAGTAAACTGAAGTGGCAATGAGCGGGCCACATTGCTCGTAAAATTGATGGCCGTTGGGGTAAAAAGATTCTCGAGTTGAGACCGCGCACTGGCAAATGCAGCGAGGCACCGACTCCAACGAGGTGGACCGACGAACTTGTGAAGGTCGCTGTGAGTAGTTGGATGCAGGTGGCATGGGACCGCTCGTTGTGGAAATCTATGGGGAGGCCTTTGTTCACCAGAAGACGCCCTTTAGCTGATATGATGATGATGATTAAATAAATCTAACTTATTCATCAAAAGCGCTTGTTACGTAACCTTCACATCGTTCAACGGCTTACATAACAGAATCAAAAGTTACTAATCACATACAATCCTTTACTATAGAATACATTAAGAACGCTAACATGCCTATTTACATAAATAAAAGTAAAATTGCATTTACCCGTCCATCCGGTAGACAGCGCGGCGCCACACCTGCGCGAGCACACGTACAACTGGTTCTCATTGGCCGAGTCGATGACAGTGATGACACAATATAGAAGGGCACAAAAGGTTCATTTTAGCAGATACCTCGCAAATTGTTCAATCGAGTTGCGGCGTAACGAAAGGTTCCGTGATTCGATTAACCATTGTTTACACATAAACCGTCGACTCAGGTTTATTATACGAATACGTATTATAGTGGTCAAGGTTTGTTAGAAGCCCGAAAGTATATCCTTCGGTACCTTTTTTAGCTGCAGTGGAAATTCATCATGGGCATCCGGAATTTTACCGGGTAAAACTAACGGGGCGATCATCTTCGGCACCAATGGCTAGCTCCAGATTCTCGAGAACGAACGCACCAAAGCCGCACATTGAGGTCATGCCTTTAGACACATCTCAGAGGGAACTGTAGAGCGGTTATCCTCTCTAGCGAAGTAGAGGCAACTAAGTACTCAATAAGACTACTATATTAAATATACTTTTAATGCACACCACGAACGTGAAGCGGAAACGTCTGCTCTATTATCACCAGAAGAAATAACGTGGATTCACGAAACTTAAATTATTTAAATGAACTTAATATTGCAATTATATGGTTAAAAAAAGTAGGTACTACACTAATAGCAAGAGGATTTTCCATTTACAATAAAACAATTCTGACATACTACAGGCTACAGGCTACAGGTCCTCGATACAATAACTCTAGAGAGAGGAGAGGGAGGCCCCCCGACATGTAACTAAACGGGGCCCAGGCGTGTTGCACATTGCCGCCGGGGTAAAAACCCCGGCGCCGTGTCATGCTATTTTCGAGCGGGATCGGACACTACTGCCGGCAGCGAGATCTTGCCCGATCCGATCAACCAGGATCCAACGCTTGGCAGCCCATGCGGGGCACTCCTCGAGCGTGTGCTGTGCGGTATCCTGGTCGCTATCACTGTGGTGATACCTGCGCCAGGTGACGTAGTGAATGTTGAAAGACTGATCTGCCATTTTTGTGCTCATTGGTACCTAGTTAGGGAATAATTAAACGTTTAGCTAACAAATGAGAGTTCGATGTACACTTATGGTGATACCACTTTTATTTAAACATGTTTGCTTATTGTATTTGCTGCACATACGAAGCAAGCATACTCGTAGCATAACTTTATGCGCCTGATTATTTTTGTATGAAAGAGTTTTTACCCGAGGTGGTCCCATTTAAGTTTGGTGAAGATCTGTTGAAGATCTTAGGAGATAAAAAGGGAACTCTTCAATGGATGATAGCAAATAAACTTTAAAAAAGCTTTTCATTAGGTTTGATTTATGGAAAAATTGGCACCGATTTCCTAAGCTGCTGCTGTCATACAAATTAATTTATTCTCTTTTTAAGTTTATTTTATGTCACAAACATAACAGTCACCCTTTTTACACTACACGGTTTTGCCTATACCGCAGTGATTATTTATTTGCGAGTTATCTAACAAGCATTGTTAGTAGTGGGCCTTTTGTTCGCTGTTGTTTTGTGGTTATGACCGGCTGCCCGCAGGTATTTTCCCTTTAATGTGGTACCAATGTAAATAGAGCATGAGACTAATGTTGTCTTACTTTCTACGTGTTAGTTGGATGCGTAAGAGCTTAAAGAAAATGTTATGTATCGTACATTTTATGCATTGTCGCAATTTTCCCTTATATTCTTCGAGTAATGTCTGTCAAAGTGAGCTTGATAATATCGTTTGTACTTAAGAAACCAGGCATAGGCTAATTGATGGGTTTCTTCGCTACGGATCACGGCCTGAAAACCCAAAAAAAAATACTTGGATGACCTACAGGTCAGCTTTTCCGGGACTCATTTTCTGTGTATATGAGATTTGCGTCTGGTAACTGGACCCACGATGCAGGGGACACCTTAGTGAGAAGCAAAGATTAAATAAAATAAAACTAAATATTGTTTATTTTCTGTTGCTGTATTAGTCTTCATCATCATATCAGCAAGAAGAACGTTCACTGAGGAAAAAAAAAGGCCTTCCCCACAGAGTTCCACTTCGAACGGTTCACACTGCCGGCATTCCACTACGGAATCCCGCTCTACAGTCCCCTTCTGGAGCATGACGCTCTCACAGAAGGAGATTACAGCATTCAAATTTTTTCCTCTGCCAATATAGCCGTTCACTCGAGAACCTGCGAGTTTATTGAATTGACTTTGTTAAAAGTCTTTCTGGAGGCATTACAAACTTCTTCAAAATTGTTCTTTATAAACTCTGAAAGTGACAATGTTCCATGTAGTTCTCGTTAGATTATAGACCACCTCTCTGCACCCATGGATGTCGTAAAAGGCTAAAGCTGATGTCAAAAGGATGGGCAGCAGCAACAATATACTACGATCACCAATCCGCCTGTAAAACGTGGTGATTGTGGCAATATTACTTATGACCACTCATTGTAGTCATCAGTGGGAGGTGGACTGATGTATATATATGAAAGTGTACATTTTGTAATGTATATCTCTAAAATAAAATAATAGTTATGGTTCTCATTCAGAAGCATATGAAGCTGTCAATATTCGGTGACAAGACCAATTTAACTATGAAATTAAATAAATTAATCGAACAAAACATAACATTGCCTACTAGCTGTGTCCCGCGGTTTCACCCGCCGTTTAATTTAAAAGAAATCGGATCATATTAGTTTGATGGGTTTTAATTTTTTATCGCGGAACACTAATTTTCATTTTTTTTTATCTACTATAAAAGTAAATTAGCCTAGCCTAAATTACTCCTTACAACATCAGCTATCTGCCAGTGAAAGTCTCGTCAAAATCGGTCCCGCCGTTTCGGAGATTAGCCGGAATAAACAAACAGAAAGACAGACAATTTTTTTTTTTTAATTTTGTTATAAGTACCGTATATACTTTTATCTGCATTTAGTAAAAAGCTGTTATTTTGACGTTACGAACAGACACTTCAATTTTATTTATTTGTATAGAATTTTGATGATGCAATGACGTAAGGTAGTATTATTCTGCCTTTTACTATAGTTGTCTATTGTATTCTGTCTGAAGTTTATTCGCCGCCTTATTCGTGGTAATGAAGATGTTTTCAGCGCCATTTCATCAACCTAAATAAGGCAGTACATTATTATTTAACTCCCATATCGGTGCTTTGGTTTCTATGTTGTACAGTAATTTATTCATATTGATCGATTGCTTGATTTATTTTATGATTGATTTCAAGTATATCTGGTTTTAAAGTTACGAGTACTAGCCGTTCTTTAACATAATGATAAAAATATGTTATTACGACTACATTTATATCTTTACACAAAACCTCTAAGAAGAAAACTTAATGTTAGGTTCTCCGTTGCCTCGTACAAACAAGTTAATCCATCCAATTCATATCCATCCGTTTCTCGACGTTTAAACAGTGAAAAGGCTCGAAATTTTGGAGGTTCCTTACAATATAAGATACGTTTTATAAATACCGCAAAATTATAAAAACATACACGACATACCTTTAATATCATTCAAACGATACTTATTTGTACTAGGCGAACTTAATCTCTTACGATAAGTTTCTGTAACCAAAAATAAATCGTTTTATACAATGGTAATATTTGCAAACGACAGTAATACAAAAGTGTTCCTAAAAAAATGGACTTAATATAATTATCTATTGTGATTGTTTGAACATTAATTTAATAACGGCCAGGGTGGTATGCCATTCGTACATTTGGATAAAGAAATTGGAGTTCATTAAATTATTATTTGTATTTGTCCAAAGATTTTGACATTTCGATATTTTCAATTAATCACTACTAAATGGGTAAGAAAGCTATATTAAGTTTATTGAGTATAAAAGCAACCAATGTTTAGGTAATACAAGGCACAGAGATTATAAAAAAAGGCGTTTAGAATTGATTAAGCCACTTGTCAGAGATCACACCTTGGACCAAGATATTGGACGAGGGGCATTACGCAGTCGTCAAAGAAATCTAATCAAATTTTGAACAAAGAAATTGGTCAAAGAAATTGAATGAGTCGAATATCACCATAAACATAAATAATAGCGAAACGATTCTTTTTTAACGAGGTAACGTATTTCAATTTACGAATTCGAAATTAATCATACCTATTAATTTCATTCGTCGATTGGATAATAAAACTAAATTAATTATTATCGGCAAATTATTATTTCCTTTACGCAATACATATGTATTGCGCAATAAAGCTACAGAAATATGTAAAACGCTATTTCATTCGACATGTTTACTGTCCAACTATGACTTACACGTGTATTCTTTGTGTCCAATTAGCTTCCGTGAGCTTTCACTTTTTCTACTTTATATCTTTGTCATAATAATGTTTGACTGACGGCGATGTATTCGTGTGTGCCGTCTGTATAATATTAATAATCATCGAAAGCTGATCTTCTCCATCTTCAGGATGAAGTTTTATATCAATTAGGAGCAGTATTCTTATGGATACATTCAAATGAAACAATAAAAAAAGTTCTGTCTTAGAACATCACTTTGTATTTCGAAGCCACTAAACCGTCACAATTCGAAAGTGTCAATATTAAAAAATTAAAAACTGTTGATATTTTTTTCTAATATGAAAACAACACGCTTGTGGAACGGAAACTTTTGTAATTTACAAAGTTTACTGGTGGTAGGCCTCTTTAATGCAATCCATACTCGGGGTCTGTGGATAGCGCCTCACAAAACCGAGGCGCTATGGTTCCACAAACTGAGGAGCAGAAAGCCACCCAGGTCGCGCGTAGGTACGAGTTGGTAAAGCGCGAAGTACCTAAGGCTCACTCTGGAAAGTCGTTAGGACTTGGAAGAGCATTTGGTGCGCTCACTCGAGTCGGGAGTGTAGAGGGTGCATTACACCGGGTGCTTCCCAACCTCGAGGCACCGAACGAGAACGTTCGTCACCTTTACGAGGGTCATGCGGTCCATGGTCCTTCCTCTACGGGGTGCTCATATGGTCAGCTCGACTGTCAGGCGTCCAGCGTTGCAGAACTAAACTTCACGGTCTGCAGCGCAGAATGGCTTTACGGATCGCGCGAGGATTCGCCCCAGTTCACGGTACACTGCAGCGAAAGCGTACCTCCAGGGATGTTCGACAGGCTGAGGCAGCTGGCTAGGTGACGCGCACTTAAGTAGTGGCATCACCGTCTGAGGATGCAGTTTGCGACCAAGCGCGTCATCGACGCCGTAATACCGCTCTTTTCCGCACCTCGCTCAGAAGGATTGAGCTTGTCACCTACCGCGATACAGGTGGGCACGATTGTTTCTATGCGTACGTGTAGAGAATAGGACGCGAGGTCACGGCACAGTACCACCATTATGATAGCATCCAGGATTCCGCACAGCGCACGCTCGAGGCGTGCCCTACCAGCTGAATAGTGGATCCTGGTCGACCGGATCGGGCAAGATCTCTCTCTGCCAGCGGTAGTGTCGCTATGTTGGCAGAGCACGAAAACTGGAATGATTCAGAAGGAGACCGCATAGCGGGATTGGTAGAGATCCGATATGCTATAAGCGCATCACTGGCTGGGTCAAATAAAAAAAAATTGTTTCGTGCGTTCATCTAACCCGCGACACGCAGCACAGAAAGCCAATAGCCTAGCTACTGCGTCAGTCGTGCCGACTATAGTCATATTCATAAATAAATCTACCTAAGTAAGTGTATATTGTTCTCAACCTGCACTTAATACCGTTTTTGTAATAGTACATAGCGTATAAGATAGTGACCGCAAGAGGTCAGTTTACCCGCGTTATGTTACTTGTGGCGTGCGGCCCTACAACAAATGAATTATGTGTTTACTCAAGTAAGCGATAGTGGGTACACAAAGAGTATCATGATAATATAAGGTATGGTTATATCTGAATGGTATACTCGTGAGTAAACAATCGTATCTGGAGCTTACAGACGCGATCATTATCTTAACGTATAGTATCTGTGTCTTTACGAAGCTTCAACGAAACGTAAGGAATATATTGTTTTGGATCACATAACTGGCGCATGAACTCAACATCATCATATCAGCCAAAGGGCATCCACTGCTGAACAAAGCTCCCCCTATAGATTTCCACACGTGTTACGTGCCGTGTGTCTTCATTTTAGGGAGAATTTGCCAGTACCTACTTACCACGCTTGTCAGGTGGATTGGTGACCGAGAATGGCTGCTGTTCCACAAAAGGGACGTTTTTACACATCCCTCTAGTTCAGAGTCCATTAGTCGCCTTTTTCGACAGCCACAGGAGGAGATGGAGTGGTGCTATATTGGAAAACCACACGGACCACACCATACGCATAGACTAATAAGGTTTATTTATAAGGAAGCTTATATTATTATTTATTATTTTTTAAAGACGTTGCCCCACACTAGGTTTTCTCCTGTGCCGTGGGTGCGTTTACATACATGAATTCCACACACAATACACCCAGACCCGGAACAACTACCTACAGATCATACAAATATTTGTTCCGTGCGGGAATCGAACCCACGACCCGGAGCGCAGCAGTCGACTGTATCAGCCACTGCACCAACTGTGCCGTCAATTTATTTATAGCTAGTTGCACGGATCGGTGAGGTTACGCAATGCTCGCCGCGGTCAGTATATGGATGGGTGATCGCATAGTGGTATCTATTTGAACTGAGCATCTCCGTGCTTCAGAGGTTGCGCAAAACTGTCGGTCCCGGTTGTTGTCATTAAATTAAACGACAGTCGTTAAGCCGAGTCGGAGGACTTCAGGCGGCTTAAACACCCCTGACAGGAGGTTGATTATCAGCCAATAAAAATAAAGAAAGTATTTATATAGATTGAGGCTCCTTAGTACTATCGTGATTATGTATGTACAATGCAGTTTCATACCCGTGAAGCCTGAAGAAATAATATTCAAATATTTTAGAATGATATTAATAAGATATTGACAGCTGTCATACAGTTAATACTAGTTCAGCTGTCAACGTGATCCAAATGAAGTTGTTAGCTACTTTTATTTGGACTGTATCACATATCTACTGTAAACCGGTTGTTTCGAAACCAATAAACGAATGTTATTATTTATTATATTTTATGTTTTATTTAAGAATTGCTAATGCTGTATTAACCGCGTACGTAAGTACCTTTATCATGATAAAATTTCTTTCAACGGAACTCCTTTTAATGTAAAAGACTTGAGCCCGTATTAGATCCCGATCGAGAAACATAAGTAGAACTTCAGTCGAGATTGCGTTTATCAAATATGAACCCTACGTAATAGGTCCAACATTTGTATTCAATTGACGCAATCTCGACTCAAGTTCTACTCAAGTTTTGATTCTCGGTCTGTAATACGGGCTTTAGTTAGAAGAGTTTCGGAAGTCACCGAAAAACCCGAGTCTGCAAATTCTCGAGTAGGTACGAGGAAGGGGCCCGTCAAACAGTGACGGGCCGATACCTACCGGGGGCGCGGTCTAATACAGACAAAGCGTACACATCACCCCCGGCTAGAGGTAAGAAGAACGACACCGTGGGGTTTTTTACCAGGTTTGAGCCTGGCATGCCCCTCTGCCTTTACCAAGGCGGAGGAAGTCCTTAAGGATTTCCCGATCATAAAAAAGGTACGCATACATTTAATCTCTTTTCGTTTGGTTAGTGGTCCACCTAAAAAAACCTTGTGTCAGAGTTGTTCAAGCCGCCATATTGAAAATTAGAACCACTATGATATTCCTATAACGTCAGGACACGAACATAAGGGCATATATTCTCAATTATTGGGTAAAAAATGATATAGTATGTATGTTCCATTATCGTGTTAATATTGCTCTAAACTATGCTTCACAGCTCATAAAAACTATTGAATCAATTACGCTTTATTTTTTGCGTATTTAAAAGTAATAACATCGTTATCATTATATAATAATCACGGAAAAAATATGGAAAAACTCGCTACTGCCTATAGCGTTTTTGCGTATTGCTTTTTTGCAAGATTATAAGAAAAAATGTCATAGAAATCAAAAATCTACTAAAAATATAAGGCCTACTCCAGTACTACTGCCACAACCATGAACTTATGATCATCATCATATCATCATATCGGCCATTAATACGTCCACTGCTGAACAAAGGCCTCCCCCATAGATTTCCATAACTGTATCATCATTTTGGGGGGAATTTGCCACTACTCACCACGCTAGGCAGGCGGGTTGGTGAGCGCAGTATGGCTACCGTTTCACAGAAGGGACGCTGCTGCCCATCCCTCTGATTTAGATTCCCTTAGTCGCCTTTTACGACATCCACGGGATGGGATGGAATGGTGCTATATTCTTAAACCGGACACCACACGAACTTATGATATTGGAATCTAACTACGCCTGACGGTCCTCTTGTTTAGGGCAAATCAAGTTTCTATTCAACTAATCCGTGTGGCGAAGAACTTATCACATATCAATGGCGAAGAGCGCTCTTTCTATACTTATTATTACTTTTACTGTATAAACTTACAAACTAAAAGCCAAACAAGCCGCCCAGGTAGCAACAAAATACAACACGATTAATTCAAAGTGATCGATCGATCAAATCTCGAAGGTCACGGTCATTTTGACAACGCTGCACGCATCCATCTTGTTTATATCTCACAATAATGCCGCCGCAAGTCAGATGTAGATAACGTAAAATTAGTTTCCCTTTTTATTAAATATTTCTCATAAATGTTCATTAGTGGTTTGACGGCACGGTTGGTGCAGTGACTGATACAGTCTGCTGCTGCGCTCCGGGTCGTGGGTTCGATTCCCGCACGGAACAAATATTTGTATGATCTGCAGGTAGTTGTTCCGGATCTGGGTGCATATTCTATGTGAAATTCATGTCTGTAAACGCACCCACGACACAAGAGAAATACTACTATGGGGGAAAGTTTGAAAAACAAAAAAACTGTTGGATTCAATCAAATCAATTTGTACTTAGAGGTGTGAGTGGGTAAGTGTTTGACGCTGTCATGTGTTTCACTCATAGCCTTTTTCTGTGACCTGCGAAGTTCGGCGCGGTTATTCTGCGGATAGGACCGCATAGTGGTATTTGAACTAAGCATCTCCGTGCTTCGGAGGGCATGTTTAATCGTCAGTTCTGATTGTTGTCGTTAGATGGCAGTCGTTAAGCCAAGTCGGAGGCCTTTGGACGACTTCAACAACCCAACCATACGAAAAGATGTGTTTGGAAATATTCTATTCAATTTGCACGGAACAAATATTTGTCTGATCTACAGATAGTTGTTTCGGGTCTGGGTATTTGTGCATGTGTGACGTAAACTGTACGACACAGGAGAAACACTAGTGTGGGACAACGTTTTGTAAAAAAGTGAGTTTTTTTTTTCACGTATCGATTTCGCCGTGCGAGACGACTTCAGACTACCTCCACGCATACTCATGCGTGGAGGTAGTCTGAAGTCGTCTCTACGAGGAGGGATCAAAAAGTAGTGAGAATGAGATAGAATATAATGACTATTGATAACTTAATAATTTATCTTTCTACGTAGTTTCCGAGTCTCTCTACACACCGAGTCCAGCGCTTTTCCAAGGCTTCAATCCCTTTGACAAAAACAGTTTTGTCTTGGTCCTACAAAAAGCTCTCCACGGCATCCATCACCTGGTTATCGTCTTCGTACCTGTTTCCCCTTAAGTATTTTTTCAATTTGGGGAACAGATAAATATCGCTAGCCGCCAGATCTGGTGAATAATGGGGGTGGTCAAGCAATTCGAAGCCAGCTTGCTGAATGGCAGCCATCGCAACTGCCGACCTGTGCGCGGGTGCGTTGTCGTGATGAAACAGCACGCCCCTTCGAAGTTTCCCTCTCCTTTTCTCTTTGAGTGCATTCCTCAACTTGAGAATTAATGCTGCATAATATTGGCCTGTTATAGTGGTTCCACACTCCAGGTAATCAATCAACAATACCCCTTCTGAGTCCCAAAATATTGAGGCCATACCTTTTCCAGCCGATGCCACGACACGAAAGTTAACTGGCCGTTTCCATTGCGAAGATTGCTGTTTTGTCTCGGGATCAAAATGAAGGACACATGTTTCGTCCATTGTTACGAAACGAGACAAAAAGTTTTCAGAATCTTCTTGAAACTTGTCCAACAATATCTTCGAAATGTCAAGTCGATTTTGTTTCTGACCGTCGGTTAACATTCTCGGCACCCATCTTGCGGAGACTTTTCTCATATTCAAAGATTGTTTCAATATGGATTGAATACTTCCATATAAAATGCCAGTTACTTGAATTAAGTATCGGATGGTAACTCTTCGATCGCTCATCACGATTTTCTCGACTTTCGCAATATTTTCTTGGGTGACTGACGTCGATGGACGGCCGCAACGATGTTCGTCTTTCGTGCTCGTTCTCCCTACTCGAAATTGAGAAGCCCACCTTGCGACAGTGGAATACGGCGGAGCAGACTCTCCTAATGCTGCCTCCAAATCGCAATGAATCTCTTGCGTCGTTAACTTTTTTAAACAGAGGTATTTAATAACGACTCGCACTTTGTTTTTCTCCATTTTCGAGAACACGTTCCGACATGAAGCAAACAAATGACTACATTAAAAAAAAACAATAGAGAATCGAAGATTTTTTTCTTTATTAATATGTATCTGAGCTATGCCTGCCAGTATTTGTTTATTTTTCTTACCAAGGAGTATTTCGTTCTCACTACTTTTTGATCCCTCCTAGTATTAGCACTGCAAGCAAGAGACGACTCGACTTCGAACTCTACATGCATTATAATATGTCATTATCATCATTTCAGCCCAAAATCGTCCACTGCTGGACACAGCCCTCCCCCAAATAGCACCATATCGACCGCTCTGGGTTTGTGATGTGTGCTGATTGGGGGTTCCGCATAATCGTCACGCTCAGCACAGCTGGCGATCGCAGTTGAGCTGTACCTAAGTAATGTATTCGAAGGAAGTTGCTGCCGATCATCCTGCTAATCCCATAGTCACTTTTTACGACGCCTACGGAGGTGGCGCTATTCTTATTTCTATATATTAAGTACATTATGTGTTCTTTAAGAATATCAAAAAGTCTGATAAAAGAACAGTTGAGAGGGAATATCGCCACTGTCGCAGTAAGTTAATTGTTACTATGATGAGAAGCTGCTGCCCGCTGATCATCTTGACATAATATCTTAATTCACCGGGATGGGAAGAAAAAAGGTAGCCCATTCCTTGCCTGAAACTCCATGACGCCACGTAGGTAGCAAAATGAACTCTGAATGAATGGGTGTAACCTTCCTTAGACCTTAGACTTAGCTTAATAACACCCTAACGCCAAGTAACGGCATTAGATATTTAAAACCTTAAGAACTATTTGAGACGCCCGTTTTTTGTAATATACCGGCTGTGTCGATTTTTTGAGCTTATTTAATGCCTTCAGTATTCTGCCGTTAGTGACATAGTTAGGATTTAACACGTCTTCAAAACACCAATATCGTGACGGTACTTATTAGTAGCTCAGGTGATAAACAAACCGAGTGAATTCGTTCACGGAAATAGACTCAATTTAAAATGTCATTGACGTCTAGGAAACTTGAGACGCTTTTTTGCAATTCATTAGTATTAATTAAGCATATTACTATTTAATTTTAGATACTATATTTGTTGCTATACACTGCTTTGGTTCCGTCACTCATGCTGAGCTGGACACCTGTTTGGTGCGGCTCTGGGACACGCATATCTTGTGTTAGACTTTTTGTTGACGTGTACTTAGTTTTTTAGAATGTAGCTAAATGCGTGGTAGCTTTTTCATAGGCACTCGATTTAACTTTTCGTGGAAGCATCGGGCCCCTCAATAGCCAATATTTCGGTTCATCAGCCAGTTGATGACACCGTTCTTCGCACAAACAATGGACAAGATTGGTTCAAAACAGTACCGTGAACCGTGACAAAGCTGCCGATATACACAATCAAAGTCATGGCGGCAAAACAATCCGGATTTAAGAATTGGTATTTCATGCATAGCGATTCGCGAAAATTTTCAAACAAAGAGTCCTTATTTTTCAGATATTTAACCAAAGAATAGTTGATTAGTAATGGATCTAATTCGTTAGGGATTTTAGAGTTTTGTTTTTGCATAGCATAGTAACATAGCAACGGTTCTATAATGAAAAGAATGGTAATCAGATATCTTCAAAGTTTTTCCGTTTCTGGATAAATCTAACGGTAATTCAACGAATGGTTTTATTCCGGATCTGGGTGTTACAGAATGTGAGATTTATACATGGGTATGACTGAATGATTTTAGAATTGGCCATTAAATGTCGAATAAATAACTTAACTTGACACTGGCAAAATGTTATAACAATTGCCATATAAAAACATTAGAAAAAACTCTGGGATGCTGTAGATATACATTTAATTCATATGTCATTAGTTTTTACAAATTGGCGGTGATTAAAAAAGTGCATGTCGTTCGTCGAAATAAATTTAACTAGAGATTTTTTTTGCTTCAGTATTACTTAGTACTTATATTAGTACTTATATTCAGTAACACTGCATGATAAAGCCCCATCTCGTGCCACTGTTTATAACCGGTTTAATGAATTTAAACGTGGCCGAAGCAATCTCACTGAGGATTTACGCGAAGGACGTCCTTCTAGGGCCACCACTAAAATTATAGTGAGTGCTGTGTGACTAATGAAAGAAGATGATAAAAGAGTGATATATCAACAGATCCTGGAAGTTAAAGCAAGCAAGCAAGTGCAAAAAGTCTTACACGATCATTTAGGCGTCAGAAAACTTTGATCATTTGATGGATATCTCATAATTTGACGGATAATAAAAGACGTCGAAAGCTGGATACATCGTAACACGCCCGAAACCAAAATACAATCTGCCTAATGGATGTTTCCATTCGAAGATTTTCTAACAAAAGTAAAGAAGGGCAGACGTCAAGGGAAAAAGATGTTTCAAAAACAGATGAAGTATATATGCATTCTTTGGACGGACGGGTCATTTCGCAACAATTGCACTAGAGGATAAAAAGACTGTTACTGCAGATTGGTACCTTAGTCGTTGTTTACCGGCTGTCTTGGAATATGTTGTGAGAAGCAGGATCCTCCTCCATCACGACCACGCTCCAGCTCACTCTGCCGGACGGACAATCGAATATTTGTCCATGGAAGGTGTGGAATTAGTGAGTCTACTTACAGTCCCTACCTGGATATGCGACTTTTATTTATTCCCCAAAATAAAAGATAAATTCAAAGGAATTCGTTTTAAGAAGCCCTAGATGCCGTCAGTCAGTAGTTCCATCGCATGCAATCGTGCTTAGAAAGAGCGCGGACTACTTCGATAAATAATAAAAATACTAACACAGGTTCCTACATCATTCCGTTTTTGATTTTATAAAAACTTTTTGTGTGACCGTTGTAAATCAAGAAGGATATTTCCTAGTGCAAAGCATCGTTTTCTTAGCATAAGAAGTTGCTCCACAACATGCAATCTTGCTTTTCATATATTTCTGGTCAAGTCTGCTCCAGCTAACAAGTTTGAGACGCCGGTTTTATTGCTGGGACTATCCTGCAAGATTAGGCTGCGTGTAGGTAAAAAATTGGACATGTTTGATGTGTTTAACTTTCGAGTCTTGATACTGAAGCAAGAATTATTTTAGCTATGCGTACATGTCTCTCTAACATTACCGCAATTTTTGGAAGAAAATCTATTTTGCAATAAAAAGAGCAAGCTGTCCTACGTTTCCATACATACACATTAAGTAGACAATAGTAAATAATTTAGATGTTCTAATGGCACCATTATTATGTCATAATTTTTTTTAAGTTCCACGTTCCGGCGACAATTGTCGATTCCTTTGCAGATACAAGTCAAAATCGGTTCCAAAATAGTTCTAGTAATGACATATGATAAGATTTTTTGTTAATGTCATCAAATGCTAAAATGATTCGTCATTTAGAGTTTACAATTTAAGAGGTATTTAACTTTTTACGCATATGATTCTTGAAATTATGTTTTTGACAAAAACGGCTTCAGTGTAATCAACGCAAAATCTCTTAATAATTTAGCATCATTGAGATCTTAGGGGACTTGATACTTCTCATATTTTTCGTGAAGGAACATTTTTTAATTACAGAAACAGTACCCTGCTCTGCGATTTCTCCTGTATCCATGGGTACAGCTTACAGACATAAATCTCACATGCACTTTTTTTACCCAGAACCGAATATACTACCCGCAGATAGTAATGTCTTAGGTTTTCGCGAGTATTACACATATAACACTTTTAAACGTTTATAAAAAAACACTTTTAAACGGATTCTAACGCGTATATTGTAGATTTTTGTTTATAAACAAATAGTTTTCTTACGCTAAGTATCTTGCCTTTTTCATACAACAGTGTCGTTGGGTGTCTAAAAGATAGGAATAACATCACTTTTAGTACCGCACGTTGCGCTCATACCAGTTCAATAAGGTGTGTCTTACTGGCACCTCCCCATGAGCAGACACAATAATTGAGTATTGCAGGGCAGTGTATATTTGTAAGCTGTGGGTTACCTAAGCCTAGCCTAGCGTTAGCCTAAACCTAAGCCTAAGCCTAAGAGCCTAAGCCTAAGCCTAAGCCTAAGCCTAAGCCTAAGCCTAAGCCTAATGATGACGATGAACAATCATTTCGTGTGTATGGCGGGCAGGTTGACACATCAGACATACCAAGTCGTACATAGAGATGTTAGATCTCTAAGTTATAAACATTTAGACACGGTTGGCGCAGTGGCTAAGCGATCTGATTCCTACGCTAAGTGTTGCGGGTTCGATCCCCGTACGGACCTTATTACATTATATGATCTGCAGATAGTAGTTTCGTTTTTTGGACACGACGCTGGCCTGGAAAAAACTATTGTTGCATTAGCATTTATGTTAAAAATCAATTTGCTTTGAACATCCTAATTCCTTATAATGGGCTCATATTGTTAACAAAGAGAGAGCGGATATGATACCGTTTTTTATATTTATTAAATCTTTCTGAGGTTATTTTTGAAAGTTTTTGTTTCTATGATGCTACAGATGCTTGTAAATTATTTTGTTTAAGTAATCAGACATTACATAAATAAAAAGTAAATATAAAATAATAACTTTTACTGGACACTGCTAGCAATTAATTGAAAAAGAAATGGGGTTGTTACCAATAGTTAAAAACCTAAGTTTCAATTTTTTTTTATGAGACTGTCTTCTTCTTAGACAAGTTTAGCTTTATATATTCTAAATGATCTAAGATGTCATCCGCTTTGCACCCATCTTCCAAACATTCTGTATATTACAAATCACAACAGAAACCAGACGTTCTTCACGACTTTTTTCTCGTGACTGAATGTTTATGTATCTGATGCCAAGTCTCTGTATGCATAACGGATAACGCGCGAATCACGCATTGATATTTGAAAACCTTGTTCCAATATCATGACTTCGAACATGTATAATAAATGTTTAGTAAAAATTCTTACACATAAAAAATGTAGAGAGATATATATTAGACTAAACGCTCTTTCAGAGAGGTTAGGGAGGTCAGATGCAGTCTAATGCAAAGCGAACACCTCACCTCCCAGCCAAAGCCAAGTGAAAGGGCACCGTGGGGTTTTAGCTGGTAAGAGTTCGGCTTGGTAAAGTCCAAATGGATTTACTCCAAAGCAAAAAAAGGGAATTTAGCGAGGTGGCTGATTAAAAAGAAGGCACCTATCTTCCCCTGAAGGTCGTTAAAGCGCTAAAATGTTTCTATGAAATTTTGATGCATCCAAATGTAATATATATAACTTCACACCTGCATTCTTTGAAGGATAGGTAGGTTTACTGTAGGAGACTGACATTTTCTTCATAATAGAGTTGAGTATAATTATGCCAATAGACTCTCACCCTGTCCCTGTTAATGGGCTGGGCACAATTTCCAATTCGGAGCTGTTTAAAAACATTACCTCTGAATTGAGCATTACACATGAGGCAGTTCCATTTGCGGAGGTAGTTTCCTCATGTAAGATCAGAAATTCGCCATCGCATAAAATATTTGTCATCATCGCAAGAGGAAAGAAAGAAAAAAAGGTAAATTAAACGGGAAAGTCTATTTTGAATAAAAGATCCCTGGTTTGATGACGGTAAACTTAAGCTAAGTAGAAATTATATTAAGTTAGTATCAAGACTTCGTTCTGGACACTATCCATCGGCAAAGTTTGCATTCCTGATGAAAAAAGCTGAGTCGCCAAACTGCAATTACTGCAATAAAATTGAAGATGTACAACATTTGCTGATGGAATGTGTCCGAAATAAAGAAGAAAGAGAGTCATTTATTAATCAGTTTAAGCTAAATACTTTAGATGTGGGTTTAATCCAAACAATATTATCTGCCCCAAATTCTGACATTGCTAAAAAACTAAGTTCTTTGATAACAGAAACTAATCAGTGATTCTGTTAGTATACAAATAAGTTAGTGTTAAGTTTTATTATTTAATAGAAAAATGTTATAGGGTACGATGGGGTTGATATATCCATGCGGATAAAAAACCCAAATTAATAAACGAAAAAAAAAAAAAAGGAATAAAAGATCATTTCATTGCGTAACAACATAACGAGATAGCAAAGACATTGAACAACGTACGATTATAGTGCAGGCAAGAGAGAAAATTACTTAGGCGAAACAGCAGTATACTGGAAAACCCATTGCGTGAAAAAGAAAACCACGTTAGTGATGGTAACATAAAAAGGAAAGTAATGTTTTCTAGGAATGTTTTGAATACAATGAGCGTTATTGCCTGAATATATTACGTCGTCTTATTGCCAAGTACGTCTGTGGTCAGCTAAATGTTCTTAGAAATCGAGTGTAGCAAATGTGAAATTAAAACTATAGCCGATAACTTTATCATTATATTTATGTATGTGTAACACCGTAAGCAGATTTTTAAAGTCCGTAATTAATTCGATAGGTATATTTAAATCATACAATCTTGTCTCATGGCACGCTTCGAAAACCGTGTCTGGGACATAACAGGTTAGCACATTTTGAAATAGCATTTTTGGAAAAAAACTTTTTAGTTTTCATATTAAAATATATTTTTTCAAGAAGTACAGTACAGATTTTTATATTCAGCATTCGTTCAGTACATTCTACCATGACAATGGTGTGCAAAACTAAAACTAAAATAATATAAAACAAACAAATTAGCAGTAACATTAGCATTACAATAAATAAATAGAACATGGATAAGTCCTTGTGGTGTCGGGGTTAAGAATATAGCACCACTTCATCTCCTCCCGTGGATGTCGTAAAAGGCGACTAAGGTACTCTAAACCAGAGGGATGGGCAGCAGCGTCCCTTCTGTGGAACAGCAGCCATTCTGCGCTCACCAACCTGTCTGCCAAGCGTAGTGAGTATGGCAAATTCCCCCCAAAATGACGACACAATTGTGGAACTCTATGGGGGAGGTCTTTGTTCAGTAGTGGACGTTGCATGGCCGGTATGATGAAGTCCAAGTTAAACTCGCGTGGAGAGGGTTCTGAAAATATTATCTATTGGTGAATTCAGTTTCGTACCAATAAAACATCGTAGTTAAAAATCATGTTTTCCCATACACTGCAAACGTTATTTTGTACGCACAGTATTGAAAGATTTACCAAGTTATTTTAATACCATCATAAACTTCTTATAGGTTTTCCTGTAATCTAAAGGTAAAGAGCTATTTGAAATAAATTAATCTATATTATTTCAAAATTGTAGCCTCAGTAGTTTCGGAGATAAGGGGGAAATGGTCAATTTACGTCTATTTTCTTAAATAAAACGATTTATTTTGAGGCCCTCAATAAGCCATTCCATTTCATATGTTACTCGGTACAGTTTAATTTTGTATATTGCCCCCCAAAAGTGACACCCGTATTTAAAATTAACTTATTACGTTACACGATCGTTTTTGGGTCGCAGAAAAATTTCAACTTAATCTGTCCGTTAGATTCGGAACAAATTGGCTGTGACAGAAAGACAGACACACGAGTGATCCTATAAAGGTCCCGCCGTTTTTCCTTCGGACATTCGGAACCCTAAAAATGACAGTTTAATTAATGCCTAAAGCCTATGCTTTTACAATATTGCATAAACAATCATAATTCTTTATGATTAACAATTATAATTATTTATGATTGTCAAGATAATTCAATTATTTTGATTTTTTGTATCATGGATAGATTATTTTGAAATTAAAAGATTACAATTGAATTAGTATTTCAACATAGTAGGGCGTGAAAGTTTACTTCTGAACATGGGCCAGTCTACAATGAGCAGTAATAGGGGATGTTGTCATAATCATCGGCAGGTGGATTAGTGCAGTATATATGGATGCTGGTGCCCATTTTCTTCATTCAACCACAGTCGCCTTTCACGACAGACCAGGGTAGATTTATTATTTGTAGGGAACCACTCAGAAAATGAGAAATTGGATGAGTAATGTTTTTAAATAAAATTAATAAGATATCTAGCGATGATTAGAAAAACACTGGAACACTTGGCTTCGATTGATTCATCATTGCTTAACTGAACGGTACGGGCTGGATGTGTTTACGAAGAACTAATTAATGGGCGCTGGAACGTATTAAAGTAAAACTCGCAAACTAATTAAGCTTTCAGACAACGCGCTGCTCTCCAGCTTGATAAAATTACAACTCCAAACTAATCAACTATAAGCCCAGTGCAGTCTGGGAGAGGCCCCCCACTTCCAAATTCAGTCTACACAGCTAACTTTTTATTAATTTATTTTTATTTATTCTCCAGGAGAAATACGCCATTAACTTTCTTCGCCCTGGAGCGGTCACCTTTGGCACTGAAGGGGGCTCCAAATCCGTGTTAAATCATCTAGAGCCGCCCATGGTGCCACGCCTTTAGGCACATCTCGGAGGGGATGACTGTAAAGCGGCCTCTCTAGCATAGGGAAGGCGATTGTAAGAAGAGCCTCCAGGCTCTTCTTGGGGAGGATTGTAAAGGATTCCCCAAAGCCCTGCTGTGCGTTGTGCTACGCACACGGTGGCACTTGACCACGTGCACGCCGCCATCTTCCCGGGGTCACTCGGTATGAGCACGCAGACTACCCAATCAGCGCACCCGCGGTCCCCGAGGCCCCTGCGCCTGGACGGTTGTTACCTCAGCGCCATGCATGTTCGGTGCATTTTCTCCATACATTATGATTCGATAAACTAAAACGCACTAGTAGCGCTGACGACGTACCCAACCTGCACTCGAGCCTCAGAAAAGCAAATAAAATATGTAAATATTTTAGACATATGTCAAATTGGTCAGATAACTTGCTATCACTCAATGTGACTACCCACACTGAACGATGGCCTCCTATCTATTCGAGATAAGTTTGCTAATCTTATCTTTAAGCCGTCCATATAACAGATATTACTACGATACCTCGATGGAGTGCCAAAAACATTGATATTACTTTTTCCTTATCGAACTCTCTACGGCTTTTCCATAAAAAGAAATTATGGGCGTTCGCGGCATAATTGTCTTGTTATCTCGCCCAAATTAAGATTGCGTAGATTACTATAAAGCCATCAAAGGTAAGAGTAGCCTCCCGAAGTGCCGCGTGCGGGACATGCCAGAAGATTTCCCGTGAATAAAATAAATCACATCACCAAAAAACGTCCACTTCTGATGAAAAGTCCCCTCATATGACGACCACTTATAAGCAATACTCACCACGCTTGGCAGGCGAGTTGGTGAGCGCAGAATAGCTACAGTTCCACAGAAGAGACGCTACTGCCCATCCCTTTAATTTAGAGTCCCTTAGTCGACTTGTACGATATCCACGGGAGGAGATGGATTGGTGCCATATTTTTAATCGGTACACCACATGGCCAATGTAAGATAATATTGCCGCCAGTCTTTTTCAAAAGATTATGAGGCCCAATAGGTATTCGTCTCCTCAGCAAAATATTTGTAACAATATACCATAAAAAAGGTAAAGTGTTAATATTCATACCTTTGCCTGTTTTCTCCGATTTTTCTTTACTAATTTCCTTATAGGTACTGCAATTGCAGATGATGACATAATATAAGGTAAGTAATTTCTTACAATTTATGGCCGCGTGTGCTGTCTAATTAATTCAATTAAAATTATTTATTTGCTTGAACATGGTAGGTATAAATACAGATGTTGGTCTTAAAGTAGTTACAGCATATTCTGCCTCTTGGGGCGTGCAAAATGAATATATAACACAACATTATTTTGGAGACTTATTTAATAAGATTTATATGTCCTAGGTATTTTACCTTCTAAATATTCATTAATATTAACAGTCACTTTTATTTATTAAAAAGATGTACAATTTGTTTTTAAAACAGGGAAAACGTAATTCTTTGATTGTTTGGGGAAGATGATTATACATTTTAATTGACTGTAAAATACTGTAGGTATGCATTTTTTCTTAATAATTCTAGTTTTATTGTAAGTAATTTTAGATATGTTTATGTCTGGACTTATTACCGAATTTTTCATAAGATGAGGGTGTTGTTTTACGAGCATACAAATTTCCAATATATAGAGGCATGGTTCCGGTTTGTCTGGCATTGTCCGTGTGGTGTCCGGATTAAGAATGTAGTACCACTCCATCTCCTCCCGTGGATGTTGTAAAAGGCGACTAAGGGATTCTAAACCAGAGGAACGGGCAGCAGCGTCACTCCTGTGGAACAGTAGCTATTCTGCGCTCACCAACCCGCCTGCCAAGCGTGGTGAGTACTGGCAAATTCCCTCCAATATGATGACACAGTTGAGGAAATCTATGGGGGAGGCCTTTGTTCAGCAGTGGACATTGTATGGACGATTTGATGGTACCGGTAAAACTTTATGTTTAGTGAATAATGGTCTGCAATTGTCCAGGAAGTTGGCCCCACATAAGCTGGCTGCTGGCTCGAACACACACTTTTTGTTTGCCTAAAAACGCTAACGACGTGAGTCGAGTAAGTTACCCCAGACAGCAATGCCATATCTGAGTATAGAAGAGACTTAGTCATGATTTGCTATTAATGTATTAAGGTATTATTTAAATTGACATTCCGTAAAAAACTATTTTCAGGCATAAAAAAACGATCTATTTTACTAACTAGTTTATCAACGTGCGGTTTCCAACTGCTGCACTTGTCTACTGTGATACCTAAAAATAGGCAATCATAATATGACTTATGAGTTCGACATGACTTTACAATAATTTGCTGGACTATCATTGTTCTACACTGAGTTTTTTTCAATAGGTTGCCCCGCACCAAGATTTCGCATGTGTCGTGGGTGCGTTAACAGACACAAATTCCACACACAAAGACCCGGAACAACTACTTGCAGATCATAATAATATTTGTTCCGTGCGGGAATCGAACCGACGACTTGGAGCGCAGCAGCTGATTGTATTAGCCACTGCACCAACCGTGCCGTCGATCATAAGCTTATCAGAAGTTGTAAAAGATATTGCCAAAAGGATTATAAGAGCTCAACAGTCAACTTTATTGCGGCCTCACTATCGGAACTGACCAGAGTAGGTCAACTAATCATTCTGATACATTTTGTTCATCATCATCAATTCAGCCAAAAACCGTCCACTGCTGAACACAGCACACACACAGAAGGGACGCTGCTGACCATACCTCTGGTTAGTTAGTATAGTCCCTTAGTCGCCTTTTACGACATCCACGGGAGGAGATCGAGTGGTACTATATTCTGAATCCGAACACCACACGTATACATTTTATTCATCGAATTCGATATATTTTAAAACTATGCGTTGAAAACCAAATTGATATAAACATTCCCTTCCTTAGCGTTATTCTAACCTGTTGCCTAACTACTTGTTGAAAGAATCGATACTTTACTCTTACACAATACAATCAAAACAATTCCAGCATGCTTTGTGATGCCCCAAAGTCGGTTCACACCGATAATGGAGACGTGACATATTGAAGCCCGTCACTGATAAATTGCCGATAATGAAAACTTATGTCTGCATTGTCTTGGGATGCTACGAGCTGTCCAGACGGGCTGACTGTCAAGCAAACTGTAGTGAATAATTCGAGTGGCCTTATACTGAGGAATTTATGCGAATTTCTTTTTTATTTATAGAGTTTTCAGCTACCTTCACCAGGTCATCTGTCCAACGCGGTATATTTCCGTAAAATTATTTCGATTCAGAAGATACACTTCGCGCAATTTTATGAAAACATATTTCCCACCTTTTGCCTACATATTAGCAGTAATATTGGTTGAACATTGCAGTACATAAAAAATGTAATTTAACTATTAAACATAATTAGGTAAAGTGAAAAATGCCAGAAGGTCAGGCCACAGCTGGGTAACTGTGGCCTGACCTTCTGGCAATTTCGAGTATTATGAAAACATATATAAATGAAAACTTATATAAATGAAAACTTACATTATATATGAATGTGAGGGACAATATCCATATTCAAAAGTTTAAGAGATTTTTCCGAAAATAAAAATGGACACTCTGGTCCTCTGGTCTTTGACTCGAACCACAATGAACCTTTTCCATAAGGAAACAGCTAGTCTGTCCATCAAATTCTACATTTTGGCAGAAATAAGTCACATTATGAAGCTATTTTGGGCTGAAGTTTGCATATTGAATATGTTTTTTCAATATTTTGGTAGATATGCTGGAATAAGAGAGTAGTTAAGTTAAGAGAGCTTATATGGGCTTAATGACGACGCGCGACGGGGTGACGACGTCCAATGTCATTTCAGCCGAATAGAGTTCACTGCTGGACACAGGCCTCCCCCGAAGTTTACCATAGCGACTGGTCAGGGTGTGTTGTGACGGGTGAGGGGTTTTGTAATAATCGCCACGCTTGGCAAGCGGGTTGGTGATTGCAGTAAGTTTTTAATGTACTCGAAGGTTGTCCACGCTGTTGCCCATCCTCCAGCTAATCCCATAGATGAGATGGGTGGTGCTTCTCGTAGCCGGCACCACATAGCTCAATATCGGTGAAGTGATAAAATGGAGGCAGATCATCTGGAGTTGCAATTGGCAAGCATCCGCCAATGGTCGAACTGCGTGATGTTAAGAGATAACGGAGTCCGAGACGCATTTCGGATAGCTGAGCTAACGAAGTAAGTAATTATTAGAACAGTTTTAGAGGATTTGTCTGTTAGTCATTCTGTTTGTCACCGCGTATCACGAGAGAACGAGATTTATAGTACCTATATCAATGAATATTTTGTATAGCCAACTTGAAGTCTAGAGCATTTTCTATCTCCCGGGATAGTAAATAAATCCCGAGACACTATTTAATCTTGATCTATAGGTTGGCATTGCACTAGTTCTACTGAACTTTCGCGAATACATTAGATATTTTAAGACAAGATCATAAGGTCTATTCGCGTACCGATTAATTATCATCATCATCATATCAGCCGAAGAACGTCCACTGTTGAACAAAAGCCTCCCCCATAGCCTTCCACAATGACCGGTTACTTGCCGTGAGTCATCATTCTGGGGGGATTCCATTCTATGGCACAGCAGTCACCGACCCGCCTGCCAAGCGTGGTGAGCACTGGCAAATTCTCCCCAAAATGACATACGGTATGTGAGCCGTCGTTGATGAGGGCTTTGTTCAGCAGTGGACGTTCTTTGTCCGATATGATAATAATGATGTGCGCGACTAGACCCGATATTGCCTTATAATAATGTAATTATATTGTATTTTTAAAAAAATACGCTGTTCCATGTGCTTTCAGGCAAAGTTCCATGTGGCTCCCCTGCAAGAATAGACTATCCCACTACACCATTCCAAGAGCATCGGCAGCAGCATCCTTCCCTGTAATACTGCTGAAACACATGCTGCGATCACCATTCCGCCTGCCAAGCGTGGTGATTGTATGGGAATTTACCCTATGACCGCTCATTGTAGTGATCATTTGGGAGGCTCAAGTAACTAGTATGTTTTAATGGCTGATGTGTGTGTAGTGGGCATTAAGGACTGACGTGTGTGTGTGTATGTGTATGAGCCATATATATCTATACCACTCACCTTACTATATGAATCGAATAAACTATTGACAATTTCCAACTTGCATTATCAGTTAATTGTTTAATGAAAGCTATTATATCTTCTATTTGCGAGGCAGGATGTTAACTTAAGATATACTATATTGGTCCATACTTCCGTTCGTATTCGTGTTAAGGTCCCTTCAATGCCGAGCCACATACATATATACGAAATTAATTAATTTGTTAGCAATTCGAATTGAGGCCGCTGATTCACTGAGTCTATTATGGTATAAATTGGGTTAATGCCCTGCAGTTATCATTCGATTTGTTCGACCTTCGTGTGATAATTAAATGTGCGAATTACTTAAGATAGCTAAAAGTTAAGAATGACAAGAATGTATAGTCTTTGCAAGGGGATATGGGATTAGTGTTTGTGTTATTAAATACGGTTTTACACGACTTCAACAATCGCTCTAACGCGGGGCGTTTCCTTGCTATTACTTTAGCGTTCACTCACATATATCCATATCTCCGTGTGTGAAACAAAAGTCGAAAACCCATGTATTCGCCAGCAAATTTCGATAAACAATTTTCTTCTGCATTTATAAATAAAACGTTGCCCCTCACTAGGATTTCTCCTGTGTCGTGGGTGCGTTTGCAGACACAAATTCCACACACAATACACCCAGACCTGGACGACTAGCTGCAGATCATACAAATATTTGATCCGTGCGGGCATCGAACCCGCGAACCGGAGCGCAGCAGCCTACCGTACCCGACACTGCACCAACCGTGCCGTCAAATTAATATTATTATATAGAATAATAAGCTAGAGCCTGGAGGTGGAGTTCTTGAAAAACATTTTGGGTTAGGGCGTCGGAAATACTAGGGCGTTTGATAGGCTAAGGCGGGTCGGTGGCGTGCACTTGAGAAATGGCGAGAGCGCCTTAGGTTGCGATTCGCAACCAAGCGCATCGTCGGGGCCGTCCTGCCTCTCTTCTGTGCCTGACTGAAGGGAACGCGCGTCACCTACTACCTGAAACAGGTATTTACTGGTCACGGTTGTTTCGGTGCGTACCTGTACAGGACAGGACGCCAGGTCACGGCACAGTGCCACCATTGTGAAAGCGACCAGGATACCGCACAGCACACGCTCGAGGCGTGCGCTGCGTTGGCTACTGACCAGTGGATCCTGGTCGATCGGATCGGGCAACCTTCTTCTTTTTTCGTTGGTTAGTGGCCGACCTTATGACAGAGTTGTTAACCCGCCCAAAGACCTCCGACTTGGCTTAACGACTGCCGTCTAATGACAACAAATGGGACAAACAAGCAACGACAATACGTGCCTTCCGAAGCACGGAGTCGCTCAGTTCTAATACCACTATGCGGTCACCCATTCATAGATTGACCGCGCCACCTAAAACATAGGTAGGTATATACATATTCTAATATATTCGAACTGTATAGTTAAATATAATTTATTCATTAACAAATTCAATAATAATACAAGGTTTACGACAACAGCGACAAGTATTATTCAGTCTTGACTCTTGACACATGTTTACCAAGGAGGAAAGAAAATTATAGCTCTATAGCGAACTTTGATCTGAGGCTTAGCGTATTACAATATTATTATGTTCACATCTATCATATTAAATGATCATTTTACTTTATTTGCGACACCAATATTCCCCATTTGTCATGTTAATTTGTATTTATTATTGATGATATTTGTTAATTTATTAATAAAAAACTGTATGTTTTATGTAATACAAACACGTTTATAGAATAGGCATTGTTATAATAATTTAATTCTCTTATATGTATAATAGAATGTGCTATGCCACTTCCAATTTCTTTGTCCAAGATTTGATCAAATTTCTTTGACGCGACGTCATGCCAATATTTTTTTCCAAGATGTGATGTTAGTCAAGTGCTATATTCAATTCTAAACGCATTCTTTTTTTATAATCTCTGTCCCTTGTACATATTAGAAAGACATTGGTTGCTTTGATATGTATTTATTAGGTACATTGCATCTGCGCGCGGATGGGTCTGCGTGCTCATACCGAGCGACCCCCGGGCAGACAGTAGCGCGCACGTGGCCACGTGCCGCTGAGTGCGCAGCACAGCACACAGCAAGGCTCCTTTACAATCCACCCCTAAAAGTCCTTGTGGGGGCTGCCTTTTTACAGCCGCCTTCCCTCCGCTAGAGGGGGTGACCGCTTTACAGTCATCCCCTCCGAGATGTGTCTGAAGGCGTGGTACTAATGGGCGGCTCTAGTGTGGTCTTACGAGGACCTTGAGCCATCCTTCGGTGCCAAAGTTGACCTCTCCAGTGGTTTAAGCCGATAGGAGTCCAAAAAATGTCCACTGCCTCCCCCAAAGATCGCCACAACGTCAAGTCTGGGTTTGTGTTGTCTGTTCACTGGGGGGTTTGCCTATAATCGCCACGCTTAGCAGGCGCGCAGTTGAGTTGTACTTGAAGGACGTTGCTGCCCATTCTCCGTCTCATCCCATAGTTGATTCTACGACACTCACGGGATGAGATAGGGTGGTGCTTCTGCTAGCTAGCAGCACACGGTAGTCCTTACGCCAATTGACATTTATGTTGACGATAAATTCATAGTCAGAAGTGTCAAATTTCTACCTGTCTACATTCTTCTTCTATTAGATTATGGTCAATGTCAAGTATAAGGCAACAGTGTACGGTGTTTAGATTAATTAAACGTTACATATTCATAAAATATTTCACAAACATGAAAAAATCCAAATAATATGTTCAATTGTGTATTTTCCAGATCTACCTGTCTACATTAAAGACATCTTACATGCTTAGTTCGGAGTAACTATTGTTCTGTGATTTCTTTGGTTTCAAATTGTTTATTTAGAAAATTCAGCATCCCATTCTCATCGATGTATTGCAAATTACAACCATTAGTTTTACATAACACATATTTTATTATTTAATACCCAATAGATATTACAAACATTTGGTGCATCTACAAATGTTGGGCAAGTGATCGTACATTTCGGCAACTGAACGAACGCAATGCTTCCTTGAAGTAACAGTGTACTAGATAGTATTAATGATTAGTAAAAAGTATTAGGTATTTAATTACGTAAAATAATATTGTCATTATCATTATCATATCAGTCAAAGGACGTCTAATGCTGAAAAAAGGCCTCGCATATTCCACAATTGTGTCATAATTTTGGGGGGAATTTGCCAATATTCACTATGGTTGGCTGGCGGGTTTGTCAGTGCAAAATGCAAACAGCAGCCTGTTCCACAGAACGGCCGCTGCTGCCCATCCCTCTGGTTTAGAGTCCTTTTACGGCCCAATAAAGTCCACTGCTGGACATAGGCCTCACTCAAAGATCACCACAACAACCGATATCGGTGTATTGTGTGCTCATTGGGGGAGCTTTGCCATAATCCCCACGCTTGGCAGGCGGGTTGGCGATCGCAGTTGAGTTGTTAATGTATTCGAAGGACGCTACTGCCCATCCTCCGTCTAATCCCTTAGTCGGCTTTTACGACACCCACGGGATAAGATGGGTTGGTGATATTCGTAGCCAGTACCACACGTGAGTGAGTGAGTTGTCTATTTCATACATAATTGTATGAAATCTCTCCGTGACTCCGTGAAAGTACAATAGCTCATCGATTCAGTGAGTTGAGATACGCATTAGTGTACAATATTAGAGCTCTTTACAATCAACCTGCCAGAACTGATCAATACTGGCCAGCTGATTGGTACATTTTTCGTTTCTCGCCCAAATACTACAATCATATATACGGTTTATGGCGCTAAAGTCTAAGATGTTTTTTGTAAAATATCACTGGCTTAAGTCTCATTACCTACCTACGACTACAGAGAACAGTAATCCACATCAAACCACGAATAGAATAACTTTTAACATTACAAAACATTTATTATACAATAGATAATAAAAATCTATCTATCTATATCTAAGAATATTTACATTAAAAATCATGCTCTTTAGGTCTTGACATTTTTTACGAGTAAGTGGCAAATGGGTTACACAACCAAAGCGAATCCGTGCAAAACTATAACATAGCGGTGCCAGAGTTACAAATATTCTACAACAGTTGGCAAAATGTTTTTAAGTAAACAACATTTTAGGATTGTAGCTATCACTTATCCTTGGCAAAACCGACAAACAACTGGTACAACCGCAAAATTTTAGTCACGGAATCATAGGCTTTTTGTATAAGAAAAACGGACTGAAATTGCTTACATACACTGTAGTAAGTACGTGCCAGAATCAACGTGCTTCAGGGAAATTACTATATATATGTATATATATTTACATATTCCTTGCCGACAGATGGCAATATGTTTACCGCAAAATAATATTAGTTAAATGGCGAGGTACCGACATACGAGTATTATCATGTATTCGAGTATACCTAGAGTTAGTGCTGATGCAAGGCTATAAGAATATTTTTATAAATTTTCCTCGGTTTATTAATAAATACTTGTAAACTGCGCAATAGGCGCACTAAAAAAAATCCTAGCAAAGAAAAGACCCCCCCCTCCATCCCTTTAAATGGCAATAGACCCCTTTTTTGTCTTTGTGAAATACTGATGGACGTCTCTGGGAGACGCGAACTCTTTCCGGCTAAAACCCCAAGGTATTCCTTCTGCATACCTATGGCTGGGAGTGCGGTGTTCGCCAGTTTAGGCATCGGACCATACCCCGGGAGGTAACGGCCCATCACTTGGTCCGTCAGGCCGTTCCGTTGGTGGTTCAGAGAGGCGCGCGCAAAACACAACGCGCCGCCGCTGCCGTCTCGGACCTGCTGGCGACGGATTGCCCCAAGTCAGTCGCCCGCAGGCCGTAGCTCATGGAGGCCGCAGAAAGGTCAGCTAATCGATGTCGCAAGGCAGGCCTTCGTGCCCACCTGGTGCTCTGCTGTCTTGCCGACTGCCGCACAGGTGACGCAGTGCGGCGTGCCCTCACACGAGGATTGCAATATTATGATCGCTCATTGTAGTGATCATTGGGAGACCCATGGTCAGCAGTGGACGTTTACGGGCTAATGTGAGTGGCTATGCACATCATATCAGCCAAAACACCTCTACTGCTGAACAAACCCCTCCCCCATTGATTTTCACAATTACGTCGTCATTTTTGGGGGAATTTGTCAGTACTCACCACGCTTGGCAGGCGCGTCGGTGACCGCAGTATGGCTGCTGTTCCATAGAAGGGACGCTGCTGCCTCTGTTTTAGAGTTATTTTGTCGCTATTTACGACGTCCACCGGAGGAGTGGTGCTATATTCTTAATCCGGACACCACATGTTTTATGATTTAATTATGACGACATTGATTTACCTACTGTTATATGTTATACATATATTGGTAATGTTGTTCTTATAAAACTAAAGTGTAATATTCATACCTACGAAACTGTAAATGTGTAAACATGGTGTAGTCGAGTCGGTCAGAACCTTGTCTCCAGCTTGCCTTTATTGGCTGCCTGAAGTGGATCCCATGAGCGCCCGCAGGATTTTCAACTGCCTACATGACCGTTCAGAGGGGGGCCGGCAGAGCTATATGCTCGGGGGTGGAAGTGTCTAACGGCGTCATAACGAGGAAACCCGCTCCAAGTCTTCTAGACGTGCGATGGTGATCAGACCATAGACTTCTTATAGGTTTTCCTGTAATCTATAGGTAAATAGCTATCCATCTATATATATTTTTAAATTTTAGGCTGAGTAGTTTCGGCGATAAAGTGGGGGGGGGATGGTCAATTTTCGTCTATTTTCTTAAATAACTATAAAGCTATATGTTTCAAAATTATAAAATAAATTTATTTGAGACCCTCACATCAAGCCCTCCCATTTCATATGTTACACAGTACAGTTTGCAAAACTTTATACTTTTTTCTATATTGTCCCCAAAAGTGACCCCCATATTCAAAATTCATATATTTACGTTACGTCCGTGTTTGGGTCGCAGAAATCCATATGTGTACCAAATTTCAACATAATCGGTCTAGTAGATTCGGAGCAAATTGGCTGTGACAGACGGACAGACAGACAGACATACAAGTGATCCTGTAAGGGTTCCGCCGTTTTTTCCTTCGGACGTTCGGAACCCTAAAAATATACAAATACACTTAAATCTTATAAACGAATACATAACGAAACAATATCCAAATTAAAAAACATCATATAATATAGAACACATTCTGTCGGCAATGACGTGCTGCGTTGAAAGGTGGTGTCGCGTAGCCTTCCGCTAAAACGTCGATACACGACACCCTTCGGCCAAAACTCTTCCTTTATGAAGGTGTCGAGATGTTGTGTTGGAACCCGCACCACAAACGGCTTAAAGTTGATATTGTGGCGTGATTCCAACTGTTCGACCCTCAATATCCACTTCGCCTTAATTTTGATTGTACTCCACGATCTCCTCAACTTTCGTGGAGTAGTGCAGACGAGACAGGTACAGCTGCGTCGTGGGTGTATCGGGCCGCAGCAACATGTTTGGTCCAGTCAGTGCCGTACCACACTGGTTACGGCTGGACGAATCTGTCTTTGTCGGCCTGTCCTTGGCTTCTTGCTGGAGGCACAGTAATTTGAACAGGTTTGCGGCGGACTACTGCAATCTCTGATTTAGTTTTTATAAAAAATGATAGATAAATATCTATTGTCTCTCTCTGGGATCAACAAAAATATCAACAATACAAAAATTCAAAATAGGGCGTCATAACAATTCGTTACAAAAACAAGGAATTGCGTACACACGGCTACATATCTCAAGCTATAGATATCCAGTTTACGCTGATCTCGCATTGTAAGAAAACCTGTACAATGCGAGATCAGTTTATACTGGAAATATGTAGCTTGATATGTAGTCGTGCGTACATAGACGACAAACAATAAGTCAGTTTATTTCCTGCATACCGATCATAGACATCAAGTGAATAATTATTAGTTGTAGCCCCTGTATAGGCATTATGTACGGTCGCAATAAACACTCAAGATGTGATGGCAAATAGTCCGCGACGACGTATGTAGGTACTGTCAACACGTTAATGATATGGGCGACGGTAAGCGGTTAGTTTAGGAGACTCATGATATCAAAGACTCATATGCACGTTTATAAGAAATTGAGAAATATTTTAAAAGTTTATTGGCTTCTTTATAATAATAATACCTAAACGGATAATCGGAACACGTCATCATCATCATATCCGCCGAATGACGTCTACTGCTGAACAAAGGCCTCCCCCTTAGATTTCGACAACGAGCGGTTACATGCCGCTCTCATCCAACGACTCCCAGCGACCTTCACCAGGCCGTCTGTCCTCCACCAACATATAACGCGTAACTGACGGCACGGTTGGTGCAGACGGCACAGTTGGTGCAGTGGCTGGTACAGTCGGCTGCTGCGCTCCGGGTCTTGGGTTCGATTCCCGGACGGAACAAATATTTGTATAATCTGCAGGTAGTTGTTCCGGGTCTGGGTGTATTGTATGTGGAATTCATGTCTGTAAACGCACCCACGACACAGGAGAAATCCTAGTGTGGGGCAACGTTTTAAAAAGAAACTATTTGACGGTTCAAATATGACACCATTAGGAGAATCTCCTAAAAAGTAATTAATTATGACAATATGTGATGTGACGAAAATGGCTCATCTATATTTTTTCTACTTCTCTCCACTCCAGGCTTTCTCCGATGTCGTGCGGAGATCGAACCAGCGACACAGCGCAGCAAGCCAATCGTTTAGCCGCTGTACCAAATATGCCGTCAGCATACAATATAAGCAACATTATCTATACGATTGTGCGTGTGATGGAGAATGCGAAGTTAACACGCTACTTACGTACATATATATAGTGTTCAGGTTATGCGTATACGATAGCTCAAGGTGAGAATCCCGATCAGACACCGCTCACAAGAATATTGTGCGGCTGGTCAGGCCGCACAGCGGGGCCATCCACCAGAAACAGGGGCAGGCCGCACCTGCCGAACCTGGGTGCGGTGTAAGCGCAAGCGTATCTCGAATTTCCAGCGGGAGGAGAGGTGAACGAGTGTAGTCTATTGGGATTGGTCATCTTAATGTTGCCATAACAATTGAATCAAAAACTCTAGTAAATATTAAAATCAGGCTTGTTTATTGTGGACTTTTTAAGAAGTTTAGACTCTTTTCTCATGCATTGTCCTCATATTCATCGCAGGGACGCTTCGAGGGAACCTTTATAATCCCCCCGAGAGGGTGACCGTTTTACAGTCACCCTCTCCGAGATGTGCCTATGGGCGTGGTACTAGTGGGCGGCTCTAGTGTGATCATACGAGGAACTGGAGCCCTCCTTAGGTGCCGAAGATGACCGCCCCAATAGTTTTAGCCGGTAGGAGCCCGGCATGCCCCATCGTCCTTTCCCGTAAAAAAAAGATAACTACTACAATATAATAAATAATTTTATATTCGTGTCGCGTATTACGTATTATCCATAAAGGAACATCGTGGCGGTTTTGGAGTCGAGAAATCTATGAGGATTTCTCCACGATAAAAAAGGGGACATGCGTTATTCTAAGTTGGCAAGAATGGTGAACATATGAATTCAGGCTCGCGTCCACAATTTTATTACTATCCCTGTCCCAAGTAAACCAATGTTGCTCTCTAATTGGGACCTGGGGCCATAAGAAATGTTGTTGCCTAAAAGCTTATATTAGGCCCCTTATAACGGCCTTACGTAAATTGTGAATACACGGTGCAAATCTCTCGAAGCGGAAGCAGGTAATGGCGGCCCACCAATGTATGACCATTTACGTGTAAGTGTAAAAAGGCTTGCATCCGCCTTACAAAACAAAAACAAAATAAAAAGATTGTAGCAGTTTGTCTACAGTGGATAATAAACCTTAAGCCTCGCAAAGTTATACATAGTTTATGACTAAACTATTAAAAAGTATATATCTAGAGACACAATGTCTCTCACGGGCTCAGCATCAGCCGAACATATGTCAACAATATTGGTTCCATCGTGAAAAAAGTGCTTCTAATAATTCACTCTTTTTCCAAATTGTGAAACTTTGTTTTTGATAACAGGATCGTGTTCCGCCGCCACGTCCGCATAGCTGTCAATCACATTGATATTTTTCGACATAATATAAATAATATTCTCGTGCCGATATCAAGTCAGTGCCAGACTGATTTATTAGCACAATTACTTACAGCCGATAATAAATAAAATCAGCATTTAGCTCTTCAGCTCTTGCACTATCCTATAGAATAAATACTACATTCCTCTGCGTTCTACACACATGAATTAACCATAGTGTTACGTAACGAGGCCTTGGTTGACCGCAGCTGACAGCATAGGCATGAGCAAGGACTTTGACAGAATCTATACGAATATTGTGTTTCACGGTAAGCTTATAGCTAAGACTTTAAAGGCATTTGAGAGTAGAGTAAGATTGTTACGTTATTTGTAGGTAAATAGGTGCACTCATTCGTGTGGTGATAGGATAGCACCACTTCATCTCCTCCTATGGATGTCATGAATAGTGGTGTTCAAAAATGCTATATGGCAATAGCACGCTACAGAATATTTGCTATAGTAAAGTAGCGCGCTATTTTACACGCTACAATTATAACGAACTGGGCGTACGCGAATGACGCAATAAAAGCGCGGTGAATATTTATACTTAATGTACACTAGTGTACAAAGGCGGTCTTAATGCCGTAGGCATTTTCTGCCAGACGACCTTTGGGTGATGCAGAGAACAATAAGGTAGATGCACTGACAACATATGAAAGAAAGGTATAAATGCGAAGACATATTATACAAATACATAAACATTACCATGTATAAATATATATTTATATATACGAAATAAACACACATATACATATTATATTAAAAAAATATATACAGATGAGAAAAAAAATAAAAAACCGGAGTTGAGATTAATCTGCTGACGTCTTTTTGAAAAAGTATTTTCGTAATTTAGTTTTAAAGTTGTTCCGATTGTTAGCCATCCTGATTTCAAGAGGGAGTGCATTCCACAACATAACAGATTGGACGAAGAAGGTAGAATGAATAAAGCCAGAGTTATGAGTGGGACATTGAAGAAGACGATTATTACTGGAACGAAGATATTTATTGTGGTTGGAACAAAGATACTGGAAGTGAGAAGATAAATAAGAAGGAGAATTAGGAGTGTATAATATAGAAAACAGGGTAGTCAGTGCTCCCATATTTCTGCGCTGGCGAATAGGCAACCAATTTAACAGTAATCGATGCGCAGAGACATGATCATATTTACGGAGATTCTCGAATCACGCTAAATGTCGTTGGACAGACAGCGCGCTGTGTTAAAACAGCGCGCTGTTTCGGTTATATTCTTAATATTGAATACTTTATAGTATATTCGATACGTAAAATAATAGGTATCTATCAAAATAAAATTGAGCAGTAAAGAAAAGTTAATAAACTTTTCCTCATACTTTCCATGCTTGTGATAATAGATTTGTATGTATTAAATTAACATGGAATAGGGTTATATTTCTTTTACTAAGAATTTCTTATAGCAGTTTTCATGTGTACGGAATTGATGTTGTGTATGCCTATTATTGACGTCATCAAATGTCATTTATATATTTTAATTTTACGAAATTTTAATGTACGTACATTGTTAGCGTATTTAAAATAAATAAATATTTTAATGAACGCGTTAAGTTACGACCGATAGCGCGCGAATTCTCGCGATGACTGCCACCCGGCTCGCGACGCCCGCGCTATGCCTTTGCTCGCGCTATTATCATCGCTACCTACTTGTAGTTTTTTAATGGCGCTATTTTTATAGCGTCATGTTGGAGCCGGCATAGCGGGTGCTACACGTTGCGTAAATATAGCGCGCTATTTAATCGCGCTAGACGCTACTCTCTCTACTCGACTCTTAATCAGAGGGATGGGCAGCATCATCTTTTTTGTGGGACAATAGCCATACTGCGCTCACCAACCCGCCTGCCAAACGTGGTGAGTACAGGCAAATTCCCCCTAAAATTACGATACCATTATGGAAATCTATGGGGGAAGTCTTTGTTCAGTAGTATACGTCCTTTGGCTGATATGACGATGATGATGATGGTATGATGATATATGATGCAGAGTCGAACTTCAACGTGCGTAATTACATGTCGGAATAATCATTGTTTAAAACGACTAAGTAGTTACCTTCGCCGTAGAAGAGATCAAATGGTTTTGGGTCAGTAACATGTACTGAACGATTTTAATGGTAATGTCACTTATAAACGCCAACAATAACCTATTGTGTTTAAGAAGACTTATTTACGAAAAAAAACAATTGAACCGTACGTCGTAGCCGACATAATAATTCGATTTTTTTTAATTTTTGTGAAGTATTTCAGTGAGTATGTAAAGATTAATTAATCTAAACACTGTTCAACGTTGCCTTATACTTGAAATTGGTGAAATTGTGGAAGATACTCTACAGAAGCCAAAATCTAAGAGAAGAAGAAGAAGGCTTATTTACATCACTATATTAATCTTTTATGTAATCACTGCAGAAAGTACTATCAGACAGTTATGTCTAGACTAATTGATTAATTAAAGAAACCTGACTCGTTCGGACACTAAAAAGTCGTGGTTTGTGAGTAACTTCAACCTATAGCCAGTCAGACAACATGTTAGTCTATTTAATTATTTTTCAGGCATTCACTATACATAATAATCTTAGGAAGATTATAGACATAAGAGTATTTATGTTCATTCAAATCTAGCCATTATCATCATCATCAAATCAGTCAAAGGACGTCCACTACTGAACAAAGGCCTCCCTCACAGAATTCCACAACGAGCGGTTACATGCCACCCGCATTCAACGACTCCCAGCGACCTTCACCAGGTCATCTGGCTACCTCGTTGGAGGTCGTCCCACGCTGCGTTTTCCGGTGCGCGGTCTCCACTCGAGAACCTTTTTACCCCAACGGCCATCGGTTCTACGAGCAATGTGCCCCGCCCATTGCCCCTTCAGTTTACTGCTGACATAGCTGAAAATGCCGGCAACTTTAGTTCTTCTACGGATCTTCGCATTTGTAGAGAAATACTGCATAGCTCTCTCCATAGCTCGCTGCTGAGTGACCTTGAGCTTTCTCATAAGGCTCATAGTGAGTGACCATGTTTCTGTCCCATATGTCAACTGGTAACACACATAAATTATTATTTAGTTCAACTACATAATTAGTTTGACTCTTATTGCAAGATCAAAGTAGCTAACAACTGATTATAGGAAATCTGGTTTCTATAGTATTATTTGTACAGATTTCGTAAACTTACTTACGTACATTTTGTTTGATAGAATTAAATAATACATACATGTTAATATATCTTTATCGTCCCAGGGGTATTGAGTTGTAAGTGCTGCTTCAGACTTTACTTAAACCTTACCAGCCTAAGCTATAGATAGATAAGTATAACTATGTTGCTTATTTACATTAGTAAATATAATAAGCAACATAATTATACGTACTCTAGAGGATTTGTAGCAAAATATGATTTATTTATTAAACCAAGTTATAACACCATTACAGTTTTAACCAAGGCGATGCTATAACTAACACGAGTAAGATACACTTTCCGATTAAGGTGCTCAAGGTATAACATAATTTTCTAGACATTTGTATGCGGCTTCTGTGAATTTCAACTGGCTACTATATCTATTTCATGCGTGATGATATTCATGAGTCTAATAGCACAAGATAGCGGGGCGTACTGGAGTAAGTTAGTTCTAGCGGGGGGCACGAGGAAAGGATTATGTTTACCATTACATAGGAGAGATATACCCGATGGAGATGTCCCAGTGTGGATGCAGATGGTAATTTATACAGACCACCTCCTGAATCTATAATCGCTAAACATGACATTCACCACCAAGCCCGTACATTCAGGCCGTGTTTTAAGTGCCTTTTCAGGGCGCAAGACATTAAGAACTGCGCCAGGGTTGTTTGCATTCACGCTCCACGGCCGCACTGTATCCTCGGGTATACTGCGCACTTTTGCCCCACAGCCGAACTGTCCCCATAATGATTGGCTGTGTGCAATATTGCTAGGATTTCAACATAAAATTCTAATTTCAAAATTGAATTTAAGAGAAACTCTCTTATGTCTAAATAATATAAAGGCGTTCCTATTTCAAAATATTTTAAAAGGCATTTTTATGAAAGTTGCAACACTTTCTTTGTGCCTGTTACAAAGGCTCCTTTGTGAAACTGAGAAAGAACTGAATTGCTTAAGAGAAACATTGTAGCTGAATCATTAGTGTTATGCATTATCTGAATGAATGGGTGCAGCTGAGTGCGAGACTAATTATAGCAATGCAATGCTCTGACCCCACGATAACCTTTGCGAGGAGAGTGGCAAGTGCTTGCAAACACGGCTAACTTTGTACGGGGTGCTTTTGGTTATATATACATAATCATATTTTTAAATCTCTTTCAGTACATTCAATAGGTACCTTCAATTACTCACAGGATGGAACAAATCGTCACTTCCAACCTCGCCCACAAGAACCGTGCACCAGTCGATTTTAAGTGGACATTTAGCATTACAAATTACCGCACATATAAGGTGGAAGGGAGACTGCAATATTATGCTATTAATGTTGTCGGTAGATGCTCGTTCCTATAGCACCATCGTAATATATCAGCAAGAAGTGGTACGGTCCGCAAAATGAGCCATGAGCATTGCATTTATGCGAATACACACCCGCACGTAGTATTTATTTATTAATTTATATAACCATTATTATACACCAAAAAAAATTTGTTTACAGAAGTTTTGAATTAAGTAATAATATATATAATATAGAATAAATATAAGAATAAATTCCTTTTTTTTTGCGGAGATGAGACTCACTAATCTTTTCCAGTTTTTACTTATAGTGATTATTTTTTAAATAGGAGGTGTGTTTTAACTTCGGAAATTAATAAATTGTTTTTCTATCTTTCTTCTTTAGATAGAAGTAAAATATTTAAGCCGGTTTGTAACGGATTTAGACAATGTGCGACTGTCCTGCACCTTTTAGGTCTAATTCGCACCCTGCTGGGGCGTGGCCCAATGCCTTACCCGCGAACACCGCACCCATACCCGCAGCTATGGCTAAGAAGAAGGAACACCATGGGGTTTTAGCCGGTAAGAGTCCGACACGCCCCTCTACCCATCCCTAGGGTGGAGGGGCGTGCAAGTCCATAAGGTCCATAATTCTAAGATCTAATTCGCCCGGACGCAAAGCTGTTTTAATATAATAATGCTACCAAAATAAACACACACTGTAGATGAAGTGGATAAAATTTGATTAATGAAACTAAAGTCGATTATTGCGCTTATAGTCATAATAACTGTTTCAAATTCTGAGAATGAAATGTCTATAATTATCAGACGAAATGTAGAAAACAAACATCTAAAGAAATATTTGTCCGTATGCGTGTCCCCGTTAAGATTGCACCAGTCCCGTGCAGTCACTCCCGTGGATATCGTAAAAGGCAACTAATGGACTCTAAATTAGAGGGATGGACAGCAGCGTCCCTTCTGTGGAACAGAAGCTATACTGCATGCACCAACCCGCCTGCCAGGCATGGTACTCACCTGGCTAGTTCCCCCCAAAATGACACAGTTGTGGAAATCTATAGGGAAGTCCTTTGTTCAGCAGTGGACATCATTTGGTTGATATTGTGATGAATTTCTCTATCACTATGATTGCTGATAGAAAACTAAATTGTAAGTTAAGCTCGCCCTTGTACTTATATTAATTTTGCTTTTAAAACCCTAACAATAATCTTATAATTAATATGTACATAATGAAAATTGTGGTGCCGTTGCCGTGTGATGCCGGCTACGAATAGCACCATCCCATCTCATCTCGTGGGTGTCGTAAATGTTGACTATCGGATTAACCGGAGGATGAGCACCAGCGTCCTTTGACTACATTAAAAACTCAACAGCAATCGCAACCCGCCTGCCAAGCGTGGCGATTATGGCAAAGCACTACTGCTTAGTCTTGAATATCTGGCGCTGGGGTGGTATCGACCTTTTTTTTATTGATGTCCAGTTGTAATTCTACATGGAACTTCCTCCACCCCGGGGAAGGGCGAAGGTGTATGCCAAACTCCTACCGGCTAAAACCACTGGAGCGGTCATCTTCGACACCGAAGCCCCCCAGGTCCTCGTAAGATCACACTAGAGCCGCCCATTGATGCCAAGCCTTTAGGCACATCTCGGAGGGGGTAACTGTAAAGCGGTGACCTCTAGCGGAGGGCAAGGGGCTGTAAAAAGTTCGCCCCCCAGGCACTTCTCGGGGAGGATTGTAAAGGATCCCCTCAAGTCTCGCTGTGCGCTGTGCTACGCACAAGGCGACACGTGACCACGTGCGCGCCACCGTCTTCCCGGGGGTCGCTCGGTCTGAGCACGCAGACTCCCCAATCTGCGCGCCCGTGACCCCCAAGGGCCCCACCTTGAACTGATGGCAGGGGGCTCAGGCGTATTGGACCTGGGTGCCGGGGCGGTTGTTACCTCGGCACCGTCTTGTCTTTTGTATTGATGCATTTTCTGAATCACCGTGTGACTCACGTCTGCTGAAGGTGCTTGTCATCCCGAGTGTTAGGGCTGATAAAAGTAAATCGGAAGTTGCATTGTGACTTTACGGAGACGGTTGTTTGTATTAGATTTTAAATGAGACTATTGTTATGATATATACAGGCTCAGAATACCACCACCCCATCTCCTCCCGTGGGTGTCATAAAAGTCGACTAAGGGATTAGCCCGAGGATGGGCAGCAGCGTCCTTCGAGTATATTAACAACTCGACTGCGATCGCCAACCCATCTGCCAAGCGTGGCAATTATGGCAAAACCCCCCAATGAGCCCACAACACACCTATATCGGTCGTTGTGGTGATCTTTGGGGGAGGCCTGTGTCCAGCAGTGGACTTTATTCGGTCGAAATGATGACGATGATGAGGATTGTTATGAAAGAGACGACAACGTTTCTGATGAAAGTGACATCTGTAAAAGTAGTCATCGTCATCCTCATCATCATATCAGCCAAATGACGTTCATTGCTGAACAGAGGCCTCCCCATAGATTTATCGTAATTTTGGAGCGAATTTGCCAGTACTGACCACAGGTTGGTGAGTGCAATGTGGCAACTGTTCCACAGAAGGCCGCTGCTGCCCATCCCTCTGGTTTAGAGTCTCTAAGTCGCCTTTTACGATAACCACGGGAGGAGATAGAGTGGTGCAATATTGCATAACCACACTGGCCACACCACACGCTTAGACTGATAAGAAGTATTTATAAGTAGTGCTGTATTCTAAATCCGGCCACCACATTTTAGATGATGTACTAAAGTAAATAAAAGTTGAAGTGTATCCAACCAGCAACTTTGAGTATACTTGTTTCCCCAAATGAGGAATCACCGACGCCCTAGTTGACTTACAACACCATGCTGCTGCGCTACCCACATATAAGCGGGACGGAGAGGGGATAGCTATATGCTATGATAAGTGTGGTGTCCTGTTCGTGGCTAGATCGTCTCGTAAGGGGTTTTGTTCCTACAGACCAAATCATCTTAGTTACCATATTATCTCGCTTCATCATTTCAGCCAAATAAAGTCCACTGCTGGACTCCTCCAAAGATCACTACAACGACCGATATGGGTGTGTTGTGTGCTCATTGGGGGGTTTTGCCATAATCGACACGCTTGGCAGGCGGGTTGGCGATCGCAGTTGAGTTGTTAATGTACTCGAAGGACGCTGCTGCCCATCCTCCGGCTAATCCCAAAGTCGCCTTTTACGACACCCAAGGGATGAGATGGGTTTATCTCGCTTGAAACTCTGTAATTTGAACTCCTTAATACAGCTATAAAGTTGCCGGTTACTTTAAAAATATTTCTTAGATTAAAAATCTTTATAGGACCTCTGAGTGTTGGATTCTTCTTCACTTCTCTTCTTGTAAGACGCGTAAAATCAAAGGACCGTCTTCCTCCTTGCAATGAAGAGAGTCATTTTTTTTATCGGCATAACAATCATTAACTACATGTTATTTTCTATTTATAATGTGTAGTTACATCACTCATCATATCACGCTTGTATTATTTTCCTTAACTGCGGAATAAATAAAGTTATATAAATGTGAACTATACTTATATGTAAAATACGTAAAAAGCATATTACGTTCATATTGTTATTTATTATATTGACGTATTTAAAAAGTATTTACGTCAATATATTTTAACAATAACACTGTTTGACGCAAGGCGTACGTACAAATCTGGTGCAACTTGGACAAAATAAACAGAAGCATATAAATAAGTTAGATCGTAGGCGAAAGCTTCAAAGCTAGTATATGCATGAAGCTACCAAACTCCCGCGCGGAACAAATATTTGTATGATCTGCAGGTAGTTGTTCCGGGTCTGGGTGTATTGTGTGTGGTATTTGTGTATGTAAACGCACCCACGACACAGGAGGAATCCTAACAGAACACACTGTATATCCCAGTAATTGTGTTGCGGTCTGCGGAAGTCAGGTGATAGCACTCCGTATACATTATTGATATTCAAGTCAGTTAGACTGACCCCAGCGTATATAGTTTACAAAAGCCTAGATAGGCGAAGACCTAAATCTTCTGTGAGTGTTAGTCTAAACTCACAAAATGTAAAGTAAAGTGTATGTAAAGCCAAATGATGTCGACTGTTGAACAAAGGTCTCCCCCATAGATTTCCACAACGACCGACTACATGCAGCCCGCAACAACTCCCAGCGACCTTCATCAGATCTTCTGTCCACCTCGTTGGAGGTCGTCCCACGCTGCGTTTTCCGTAGTTTCTACTCGAGAACCCTTTTACCCCAACGGCCGTCAGTTCTACGAGCAATGTGCCACGCCCATTGCCATTTTAGTTTACTAATCCTTTCAGCTATGTCGGTAACTTTAGCGTCGGTAATGTTACGGCTCCAGAGAGAGGAAAGGAACCTCCTGACAATTTAACCGTGTCAGGGACTACCGTTTGCTGCATAAAGCCCTTGACCTTTTTTTTTTATTGGTGCCCAGTGGAAATCTTCACGAACTTCGTTCGCCCCGGGGAACGGCGAAGGGGTATGCCGGACTCCTACCGGCTAAAAGCCCTTGACCTAACCGCTCAACAAGAGCCTGTAAGGTGTTGGTCGAGGCTCTTGGCCATTAGACCATTATTATCTACATGTCTCTCTATTCACGAGTAATTATGATTATTATATCATTCCATTAGACTATAAGCATAGTTTCAATATGCAAAAAAGATTGGTGTCAATAACGATTTATTAATCATTCAACTAAAATCCGACTAGGATGTTATTTACATAGTTGTTTTCTTCATCCTTATGTATTTATATGACTGTTATTATAAGAGACACACTTCGGGAATTCCCATGTATTGTTTATTCTGATTCTGTCTATGGTCATGAGTATTTCCATTTATTTACCTTAGCTGTGACAAAAAAAAATTGGCAACACTTTTGAAAGCGCTTCCCGCGTAAACGGTTACGTCAATATTTGGAAAATACAAAACTGCAAAACACAAACGTTTATTAGTTACTAAATGAAAAAGGGGTACTTAACACGTTTTATTATTATTAAAAAGAAGAGCATTCATCATTTCAGCCGAACAACGACCGGTCTGGGTGTATAGTGTGCTCATTGGGGATTTTGCCATAATCACGACGCTTGGCAGGAGGATTGGTGATCACAATATATTGTTATTAGTAGGTACAAGGGAGGATGCTGCTGCCCATCCTCATAATAACGACCCTTAGTTGCCTTTTACGCCACCCACAGGTGGAGAAGGGCATGTTCTTTCCTGGGAGCTATCATCATATTATTTTTTTCGGCTGAATGAAGTCCACTGCTGGACACAGGCCTCCCCCAAAGATCACTACAATGACCGATATGGGTGTGTGTGCTCATTGGGGGGTTTTGCCCCTGGGAGCCATACGGAACATCGATTATAATAAAAAATTGAAAAGTATTCCATGCACACAGTAACGTCAAAATTATTACACCAGGAGTATTTCTTCTGCTTCTTTTATGTGCTTAGTGCCCAAGCTTGCATCAGAGTTGTTCTAGTCGCCCAAATGCCTACGACTTGGCTTGACGACTGCCGTCTTATAATGACAACAACCGGGATAGACGATTTTACCCTTCGAAGCACGGATACGCTCAGTTCAAATACCACTATGCGGTCACCCATCTATAGACTGACCGCGCCAAGCGTTGCTTAACCTGATAATAAGTGAGCAACTGGGTGTGAGCGATTCAGAAGTCTTTATAACTAAGCTAACGTTGTATTTGTGATCTTGTGACCGATCGCACCGTTGGAAAAACAGTTCTCTTCTATCACGGCTAAACCATACACAGTACTTTTAGCATCGACGATCTCTCAGCCATTCGGTTACTCTTCGGTAACTCGATGCTACGATTGAGCTCTTGACTCTGCGTACTTGGTTGTTAGGTTGGGATGCTAGCTGGAGCGATTTCATTCCGCACGAGAGCGGGACACAAGTATCGTCATTATCATTATCATATGATCCAAAAATTGTCGGTTTGGAGAGCGCAGAATGGCTGCTATTCTACAGAAGGGACGCTGCTACTCATCCCTGTAGTTTAAAGCCCTTAGACCTAGAGCCTCGCCTATTACGACATCCACGGGAGGAGATGAAGGGGTGTTATATTCTTAATCCGGACACCACAAGGACATCTCACGATGACACACAAGCGTCATCAATAGCGATTTACATTTAAATAAACAGCCAGCGTGAGCGCGAGCTACTAGTCTTCTAGCTCTTCTGCTCGTGTCAGTTCTTCACCAGCCAACGAAGCATCGATAGAATCGTAAAAACACGCAATTCTGGTACAACGCGTACAAACACAGCACTTGTAAGTTGCCTAAACTTGACGCAGCATCGATGCAGCCGCAAATACTGAAAGTATAATATATATGTAAAAATGAATGTTTGTGTGTATGTCCTTTATAGAATCGTAAACTATGCATTTTATCATGTCATGATCTTCAGCAAAGTGTTGTGCATAACTCACAAAGGTTTCTGAGTTGGTACGAACAATCTTTGACAGATGGCGCCACTATCATTCCAATTTAATCACCGAAATAAATTCAATATTTGTGTAATGTCTTTCCTTCAATTTCATTTTAGTAAGTAGCGTAGCAACGCGCGCAGCGTAAGCTAGTCTTTAATATAAATCTTCTGTACGTGTGTATGTCACTTAACTCCTCCTAACCGGCTGGAACGATTTTGATGAAATTTTATGTGTTATGTTTGAGTAGGTCCCTGGACGCTTTAGATTCACAATTGGACCCGGTAGATCACGCTGCAATCGGGTTGCATGTACCTGCCTGTGCGAAGCTGGGGCGGGCAGCTAGTCTTAAATATATAATTATTCTGTACATGTGTATATCACTGAACTTCTTCTAAACGGCTGGACTGATTTTGATGAATTTCTTTGTGTATGTTTGAGTGTAGATGATGTAGATTCACAACTGGACCCGGTAGGTCGCGCTGCAATCGGGTTGCATGTACCTTCCTGAGCGAAGCTAGGGCGGGCAGCTAGTATATATAGTAGTGTGCTTTGACCCTTATCTGCAAATACAAGCGGAATTTTATTTTACGCGTACGTACTTCTAGTATATAATCCTCTAGTCGTGATCCGCCGTGCATAGAACTTTGAACCACAATTTGTAAATTTTTCAGAGATACACCTCACGCTCGACCTCGTGATACATGTATGAACGCAAATGTTAGCCATGATTCGTTTAATTGCATTTACGGTTGGATAAATGAATTAAGATAAATGCTTTGTTTCTGCATTTTACGTTACATGTTAGTTATGGGTAAGGCACAAATCACGTTTATTCTCGAAATTGGGATAGGTATGTGCAATAGAACAGATGGGTTTCGCAAGAACACTGATTATGCTTGGAGTATTTTATTGAAGTCGGTAGCAACCTTCGTCAAACTCAAGGAATTGATTCCTCCAATTTGTCGGCTATCATTACATTGTTGAGAAACGAGCGTAGTGGCCCAACTTGGGAGGCCCATGAACTGTGGATGTCGATAGAGTAACTTAATTGATTGATAACCTTTCTAATAAGGTTACCTAATTAATTTCTATCGGTTTCGAAAGAGGTGACTAGGACACTATCAAAGAAATGGGCGGCATTATTTATCCGCGTAATAATAGTACTGCGATAAAAGTTTGAACGCCAAACTTTTATTGCAGTAGGTCACCAACCCGCATGCTAAGCGTGGTGAGTACTGGCAAATACCCCCCAAAATTATGATACAGTTGTGGAAATCTATGGGGGAGGCCTTTGTTCAGTAGAGGACGTTGTATTGCCGATATGATGAAAAGTTTGAACGGCAATCACTAGACTTTGTCAATATCAAGGGTAACTCCCTGACGGGTGGGTAATGTTTACTGTAATGTTTTGATAAATATCCTCCACGCATGGGTGTCAGGCATTTATTTATTTATTTAACTTCTTTGGATGACTTACAGCTAAACAAAACAAAATAATGACAGTACGTTAAACTGACAGCCAATTATAGGTCTTCACGTATACAAATTTAGTAATCTATAAGAGAACTGTGAACAACATAGTAGTACAAACAGGGATATGAAAAAACAACACATACATACACATATACACATTGCACAGTATAGTCCAATTACATAGGTAGGAAATTAAAATACAGAGTCTACGTATTGAAATAACAGATACAGGTATTACCTATTTATTTACAAAAGTTAAGGCTTATGCACTTTTTGCCCGAGGATACACTAGTTCTAAAAATACCAAAATCATGCTGTTCAAAGGCATCCGTGTGGTGTCCGGATTAAGAATATAGCACTACTCCATATCCTCCCGTGGAAGTCGTAAAAGGCGACTAAGGGGCAATAAAACGAAGGGATGAGCAGCAGCGTCCCTTCTGTGGAACAGCATCATACGGCGTTCACCATCCCGCCAAACGTCGTGGGTATTGTCGAATCCCAAAAATACAAGGAGTGTAATCAATGCCGTGTGGTGCCGGCTCAGATGCCGTGCCTATCTCCTCCCGTAGGTGTCGTAAAAGTCGACTAAGAGATTAGCCGGACGATGGGTAGCAGCGTCCTCCGAGTACATTAACAACGCAACTGCGATCGCCAATCCACCTGCCAAGCGTGGCGATTATCGCAAAACCCCCCAATGAGCCCAAAACACACCCATATTGGTCGTTGTGGTGATCTTTGGAGGAGGCCTGTGTCCAGCAGTGGACTTCATTCGGCCGAAATGATGATGATGAATCAAGCGGCAGCAGTATCCTCCGGTGTTCAGTAACTTAGCGAACACCAATCCAGTTGCCAAGCGTGGTGTTTATGGCAATATCTCCTATAACCGCTCATTTTAGTGATCATTGGGTGGCCCATCTTCTGCAGTAGACGTATAAGGGGCGGATGATGTGACAAACAAAGTAGTGTGAATCGACTTCTTTAAGATTTATAAGTACTTATCGTGCACCGTGTATTTGCAATTTCTTATTCGAGACAATTTTGGTTTTTATTACTTAACCTTTCATAGTTAGACAAAGTAGACTAGCGGTGAGTCACAGACCGCTCTCCAAAAGGTCCTTGACTTTATCTGTAAAAGACTCGAATTAACTTATACAACTGTCTCTTACCTTGTAACTACATAACAGTTCTAATGACTCATCCAATGTTTGTGTCTAGTTCTTTTTGAAGTGAAACCTTCTTTTAGCGCGGTATGCTTATTTTTAGATGAGATAAAATCTCTGGACTCGCGACACCGTTACGAGACACAGCTATAGTGTGTGCATATATGCATGTGCATATAGCAGACCGTGAACGCGTCTAGATAAATAAAAAAAATACTTTTCACTTCTGTCGGCACTCCCGGAGTGCTACCCGTATTTTTTTTTCTTTTCTTTTTTTAAAAGTTGCCGCGCGCTAGGATTTGTCCTGTGTCGTGGGTGCGTTTACAGGCATACATTTCACAAACAATACACGCAGACCCGGAACAACTGCCTGCAGATCATACAAATAATTGTTCCATGCGGGAATCGAACCCGCGACCCGGAGCGCAGCAGTCGATTGTAACAGCCACTGCACCAACCGTGTCGTTTTCTTTTACGAAAATGATAATGAAGACGAGACACGACGGTAAGGTTGTTTTAAATGGGTTATAGTGTTGCGTGGTTATCATCTTTATGTCAGCAGAAGTACGTCCACTGCTGAACAAAGGCCTCCCCCATAGATTTCCACAACGACCAGATGCCGCCCGCATCCAACGACTCTCCGCTGGCTTCAACGGGTCGTCTATCCATCTCGTTGGAGGCCGCCTCACGCTGCGTTTTCCGATTCGTGGTCTCCACTCGAGAACCTCTATACCCCAATGGTCGTCCCGTCTACGAACAATGTACCTCATATGTTACCATTCATTATTTCGGCCGAATGGAGTGCACTGCTGGACACAGGCCTGCCCCAAAGATCACCACAACGACCGATATGGGTGTGTTGTGGGCTCATTGGGGGGTTTTGCCATAATCGCCACGCTTGGCAGACGGGTTGGCGATCGCAGTTGAGTTGTTAATGTACTCGAAGGATGCTGCTGCCCATCGTCCGGCTAATCCCTTAGTCGACTTTTACGACACCCATGGGAGGAGATGGAGTGGTGGTATTATATTACCATTGCCTGGTTATATAACTGAATTATTTGCCGGAGAGTTTAAACTCTCAGTAAATAATTATATATAAGTGATTTCTTTCCATATCGTTTTTATTGAAATAAAAGGTTTTGTTGCCAAGATTAAGGATTATTAAATTTTTTATTCTGTGACATCCCAATCCAAATGACATTTTATTATTTTTTAGTTCCCAGTGGAGATTCTTCATGAACTTCCTTCGCCCGGCGAAGGGGTATGCCGGACTCCTACCAGCTAAAACCACTAGAGCGGTCATATTCGGCACCTAAGGGAGGCTCCAAATCCTCGTTTGATCACACTAGAGCAATCCAAATGACCTAGATTATGTGTACCGCATCATAGTATACCGCAATATATTTACGCTTATACCACACCGACGATTTGTTCAGCAGTTTTAATGTCGATAACGCACCTACGCAATTACAAATCAACAGTTTAGTCTATCATGTACATGCTATTCAAAACATTAATCATGTACTCATGGTTGTTACTTGTTTTGCATACCTTACGATAGACTAGCGGTCGGCAACCAGTAGTCCGGAAGTCACCGTGGTGTAGCCTGCACAATTTACAACAAATTTGATTAAAAATGTACTACATGGAACTAGGGGATTAAGTATTATACACTTTGCGCGGCGAGGGGTGCAGGGCTGATGGGAAGTTCAGTCGCGAGCACGCCAACCCCAGTACCGGTGACACCTGAACATGGGATATGCTTGCCCGGGTCGATATTTTATTTCCCCCATACTTGTGGACCTAAATATTTAACATTTAAATAAAATCAAACAAATTAAGAAGGTGGAGATTGACAAGATGGAGGTTGAGAAGATGGAGGTTGAGAAGGTGGTGGGCGAGAAGTCGGATGCCGTCGGCCTCTCACAGCGTCCAGGTGGACGTAAGGTCAGATGTCGACCTCGTGCCCGGTTCGAGTACCAGGATGCGTAGTGCTCTATAACTGCGACATGGGGGCGGGCATTGTCATCCATCAACATGAAATTTTCGCCAACAAAACCTAAGTAGTGCATCACATACTCTTCTAGAACATCCTGGATGCAGCGGTGTGTAGTTAGTGATCGAAGCCGTGGCCCTGACATGAATACAATATCCATCTTCCTCCACAGAAATAGCTCCTCAGACAGTCCATAATCACCCGCTAAAAGCAACTCTTTCTTCAGGCTTCAGCATAACGTTCTCCGGTGTCCATCCATGCAGATTAATTTCACATTCATATAGAAAGAGAATTACGCCATTGTCTAAACGACAGTCGATTGAGTTCTCGCAAAACTGGGTCTAACTTGTCGATAAGCTCTTTTTAATGGTGGTCCATTTGCGGGTCTGTGAGGAGTAAGCCCAGCTTCTTTAAGCCTTCGCCTTGTCGTCCACTCACTGACAGCCGACAGTCGTCCCGTCCAGATATTGCTATTCACCATATTAGCCAAAGGACGTCCACTGCTAACCAAAGGCCTCCGCCATATATTTCCACAACGACCGGTTACACGCCATGAGTCGTCAATTGGGGGAGTCCTCACAACGCTCGGCAGGCGTGTTCGTAAGTGCAGTATGGCTATTGTTTCACAGAAGGGTCGCTGCTGCCCATCCGTCTGGTTTAGAGCCCCTTGTTCGCCTTTTACGGCATCTATGGGAGCAGATAGAATGGTGCTACATTCTTAATTCGAATTCCATACGGTATATTCCGTTATACTTAATCTCCCCGAACTCGTTCGTTTCATAGAGGCTCCGGTTTCTTGGTGGTACGAGTCTTGTTGGTAACAACGCGTCACAGCTGAGCGATTCAGCAGGCATAATATCCATGTAACCTTTTTTTTAAATAACTAACTAGCTAGTTATAACTTTATTCTGATTAAAAAAAAACAGTTATTGCTGTACGATAATTGTATTACGCCTGAAAGAACTCATAAAGACACCTGACTGATGTGAACATTAATTAATAAAATAGTATCGGTAGGTATAATTTTATGTAAATGTATTCAAGATAAAGGGTACGTGATGTGAGACCTAGAACTATCCACTACACAACTAGTAAAAAAAATGGTAAACGCACCCTTTTCTTTATTGGGCCCAGTTGAAATTCTTAAACTTCCTCCGCCCTGGGGAAGGGCAAAGGAGACTCCTACCGGCTAAAACCTCTGGGGCGGTCATCTTCGGCACCTAAGGGGGCCCTAATTTTTCGTTCCGATCTTATATATATCCACGCGACTGTACCGTGAAGATTCTTACTTAAGAAACCGTAACATTTAAAACTTCGAATATAGAACTCAAGAGCCGCCCATAAATTGCGCAGACGCACACAGCGTAGCGTCAACACTAAACATGCCAGCTGCATAATACACACCTCGTGAAAGTGTTACGTGATTTGTGTGACCTTTTAAGATCTTTCGTCGCCCACTCGTCTAATGTATGCTTGGTGACTCCAGCATCCCACTTACACCATTTTGAGCAATAAATACTTCACACAAAATTAAACCTTAGAGTTAAGATTTACGATTATTAATTGTCTGTTGGCAAAATAAGATGGTCTTATGTAATGTTTGATCAAATGATCAGTATAATGCAATGTGTAAATTCTATTTAATTCACTTACCCACCCATCGATATGCATGTCAACAATCAATTATGGTTAACCTTTTACATAATTTATAACCTCTAACTTAGGTAGGTAAAGGTAAATATTATGGCTTATTTGTATCAACATGGCATGGTATTAATGATGATGGTAAAATCTAATATACAAGTGTAAGTGTCAACGTACCGAAAGCTTTGGCAAGAGTTACGACAGAGAGGTTTTGTCATTTTTGAGCACGCAATGTATCGTAAACAACACCAGCCAAACGCAAGATGATTATTGTACTATGATATTATTATGCTACAGCGAGCGATGCCCTCACCCATGAAGTGTAGCGAAACAATAGACATTTAGTTTTTATTTACATTACAGTTTTATGTGAAGATTTTTTTTTTTTTTTTTTTTTTTTTTTTTTTTTTTTTTTTTTTTTTTTTATAAAAACGTTGCCCCACACTAGGATTTCTCCTGTGTCGTGGGTGCGTTTACAAACACAAATTCCACACACAAATAGTTTATTGTGTTTTATCCAAAACGGCGGTAGAATAGACGAAAACATTTATTCTATACTGCTGAAATCAATGACCATTTACAAAACATCTTAGGCTGGAATCAGTTGAATCAACCGACGCAAAATTCTAACGTTGAGGATTCCAGTATCATATACTGACATATATAGTTTTCGTTACGATGTCACTTTAGTCTGTGTTCATATAAATAGTTCATCAATTGATCAAACGTGTTGTAATATTTACAGATGCAATAAACGATGGGCAGATTCCATAGTATCGTATTAAAGCACTTCGCATTACATCACAAAAAGGTACATGTTGTTATTTAAATAAATTAATGATTCCCTTAACCGCCTGGAACCCGGTATTTTGATAGGCTTACGCGGGATTATGGGTTCATACGCAGAGAACTTCATAAATTCAGTATAATATATTTCCAATCTAAAATAAAATGACGCAAACAGGCGTTTCACTTTTTATATCGAGTATTCAAGCGCTTGACCGTTATCTTACCCGATGTTAAGCGACGATGCGGTCGTCGGTCGGTCGGTGGAGAACTCTTGCCTAGTCTAGAAGTAGCTTTTTAATCCCCAGTGATCATGAACTTCCTCTGCCCTGGGGAAGAGCGAAGGGGCATGCTGGACTCCTACCGGCTAAAACCACTGGATCGGTCATCTTCGGTACGCAAGGGTGGCTTCGGGTCCTCATAAGTTCACACTAGAGCTGCCAACAGGTGCCACACCTATAGGCATATCTCAGAAGGGGTAACTGTGAGGCAGTCAGCCCCCAGGGGATAATAAAGGGGTCTCCCTGAAGCCTCATTGTGCGTTGTACTGTGCACACGGCAGTGCGTGACCACATGCGCCACAGTAGCCTATTCACTCGTGACTTACAGTCTCCTAGATTGTAACTGTAATTTGAAATCACAGTCTCCGGTAGAGTTTATGAGATGGAAGCTACAACGATAACATATTTTGAAATGGATGTTATATGGACTGAAAACTCGGAAACAACGGAAAATAAATTATTCAGTTCTTTCATCTACATATACACATTTCTACCTTACGATAAACTGAATTTCAATGCAGGCTAATCATAATCTTATTATCATCATTTCGGCCGAATGAAGGCCACTGCTGGACACAGGCCTCCCCCAAAGATCACCACAACCGGCATGGGTGTGTTGTGGGCTCATTGGGGGTTTTGCCGAATCGCCACGCTTGGCAGACGGGTTGGCGATCGCAGTTGAGTTGTAAATGTACTCGAAGGACGCTGTTGCCCATCCTCCGGCTAATCCCTTAGTCGACTTTTACGACACCCACGGGTTATTATCAATTCATTGAAATTCTCTCTGGAATTGTGTTAAAACGCCGATTCACACTCAGGTTTTACATGTACATAATAAACCCATAATGTACCAGAAAAAGTCAGAACATTTGAGCATGAGAGTTTTACTAGAGAGAGTAATTCAAACTTCATCATGCATATACGTCTACTTATCCATTCGCAAACTTACACAGAAGCCCTAAGTAAATCAAGTAAGCGGAATCCACTTATAACAAAACTGGGACCGCCCGCTGACAAACTATTCGGCACGTCCCTAAAATCGGGTGAATGACGTGGGAACGTCACTATTTCACTAACCCTCCAATGAAGAACAATGTAGAAACGCACTTACGGGTTAATAGGTGACGGGTGCATTGCTCGCATAATTTTTACGTGACTTATTATGAGATGACGTTGTATAATTTTATAGAGCTGACGATTACATTCGGTCTTAATATGCGTGTGTTTTGCAATTTTGCTTATCCTAGTTGGAAACAAATTTGCCAGCAGACTAGTCAGACGCTTACAGATAGTTCTTTTCTGTCTTCTGCTTGACATGGAAGGAAGTGGAAAGTATATTTTTTCGACTTCTTTTTATTGCTTTATTGATCAGTGTTTAATCGGGTGGTCGCCATTAAATACATCTTGGCTTATACGGGTTGCAGTGATTGAGAGCCAAAATAACAAAAAAGGCAGAGGCAATGACATTTTACATATAGACGCGCTATATACGAACATTATGGCACTAAAAAACGGCGCGCCGGCTGCCATTGAATCGGGTAATAAAAAATAAAACAAAATACATTTTCTTATTTACAATATTGATTTACGTTACGTATTTATTTAAAAGGAGGTCTTTTTCTCTCGCATTAGCAGTATACTTCTTGCATCGTCTATAAACCCAGGATAGCATGATTTTTTCGCAATATGTTACTGAATTACGCTTATGATTCACGTCGAGCCACGACACTGGTTAGTGCGTAACTTAGCAAACTCCGGGCAATTACCTTGCTTTCATGTAGCAATCGTAGAGCGCGGGCAACGCATCTTATAAAAAACATCTTAGAAAATAGGATATAAGAGGAGATAATATTCATTCATTCATTTCATTTATTTGCTAGAAATATGGTACACAAGTTGTTATACACGACATATTTCACCATTAGTATAGGCATGCAAAATATTACAGTAACTTAGTTATATGTCATGAATTACATGTCAAAAGAACTTAAAATTAAAATACAAATTAAATGACCATATGATTTAAAATAATTAATTACTTATATGTCAAATGATGTATATAAATATTGGGACGAACATTACCCATAAGCTATAATCGGATTACGTCATACATTGTGTCTCAATAAACGCAGAAACGACAAGAACTATTATTAAAAAAATCCTTGGTGGAGTAAAAGCTTTCCTGTATCAGCCACTCCCACAGTGTACAGCAATTTTTTTTATACGGTAAGTCCACCATACCCTTGGGCAAAGAGTTGAGAATGAGTGGAGCCATATAGAGACAACTTCTCCTAATTAGTTCCAACTTTGGCACTGGCATTCTTATAGGCAAGTGGGTGACCTGTCGCTTATAGGTATTGATATTGCTTTCAAACAGATAAATAAGATATTTTACGAATTTGGCGACTTCATAAATGTAAATACTAGGAACCGTTAAAAGATTCTTGGATTTGAAAACTGGTTTATATGACTTAGACCATTTCATGCCGAACAATGCACGAATGCATTTTTTTTGCGCTATAAATACTCGCATAATTTCAGAAGAAGATTACTATGCCGTATCGTAATATTGAACAGATGTGTCCATGGTAAACCGTTATGGCTGTTTGCATGGATGTTACATCTTTCACCTTTCTTTTCTTCTGTATAATAACGAACTTATTTATCCTTGTGCATAAACTGTCAATGTGTTCCTTCCAAGTAAAATGTGCGTCTAAAATTATACCTAAAAATGTTGTACTCTGTATCTGTTGAACTAGTACATTCTTATATTTGATATACAACTTTATATTTTTACTTTTGTAAGTTTTAAATTGTATGAATTTACCTTTTTCAATATTTATTTTTAATTTGTTTTCATGGAGCCATTTTATTACGTCTTTTAATGTTTTATTTATTTTAGACTCATATGTAGATGTATCCTTATAGTCCATAATAACCGTTGTGTCATCCGCAATAGTGTAATATTGTCCCAGTATCCGCAAGCCTTATTATTAGCAAGCTCAGTATTTTGGTTTTAAAATCAACTCTCGTAGTCTAGTGAAACCCTACCGTTTTACCTCGTCACTTACAATAAAATCACTATGTACGAAGTATTAAATTTAAAAATATAATCATAATAGTGGTAGAGTCTCCCCGTATAATGTCTACAGTATTTTTCGATAGGAAAAAAACTTCTAACATTAAATACAATGGACATTAAAACCTTTCTGAGAGATAAAACTTCAAGCTTAACATTGAAGAGTCCCGTGTTTAAAGATCAATCGTTTGGAAGCTAATTCTTTGTACGACTTACAATGTCGGGGTAAGAATACTAAAAATATTTGATATAATGAAGATCAAAATGAGGAAATGTTGAACTCGTTTTAAGATTACTTTGATCTCAAAGAATTGCAACAGTCGATGGTGGACTTGGATGATAGGCAATAACGCAAAACGATCTGTTTTAAAAAATCGACATGTCTTATCGTCTCTACTCCCAAGAAAATAACTTTCTATAAATTGCGTGTAGCAATTTTTTGAAAAATTGTGTAATGTAAGAACTTATTCTTTATTGAAAATGATTATATAAGTGACGCAATGTGTTAATAGTAACTTCATATCTGTTTCTACATATCAATTAGGAAATGTTCTTTGAAAATTCACAAAAGATTGCAATAAAATTTCCACATTTGATGATAATAACTGTACATAATTTAAGGGCTTATTTCATAATACGATATAGCTTCTTAAGTCATTATTAATAATTGATTACCATGTTTCTGTATTTACAAATTTACCAAGACGTTTCGATGAAATTGGTTTATGGGACGCCATGCTGTTCTAGCATTAATTAATTACGCAATATCCTTATGCAATGGATTCAAAACCTAGTATATACCAAGTTAATTTATTTATATGTGTTCTTCCTCGGACAAAATAGTGTTGCCAGCACGTATACGCGTTTCGTTTCATGTAGTGTTCGTTTTTAATAGTCATGTAAAGAATGTTAGCATATTCGCATATTTTTTGACATTCGCATTCGTATTCACAAGAAACGAAGCTAATGTTTTGCGATTGTATTTGACGAACAAAAAGGAAATTATATATTGGATTGGACTGTTAGGATTTATATATATTTTTTACTTATGATATTAATAATATCTAGGTCTTATAAGTCTTATTACTGTACTTATTTAGCACATTATAACTACTTTTTAAATTGATTATTTAATTTATTTTTACAGAAAACAAAAAAAAAATGAAGCAAAATTAAACTTCTAATATCCAAAATGTTATGTGACCTTTGGTTCCATTATATATTTCTGCTATCAATAAAACACATAAACTCAACAAAAAACCAAAGTATCGAATACTTAACTATTCGTAAATATAGTTATAATTTGTTTTTTATAAAAAGACAACAATACTGATTTAGTTATACACAAACGTAAAATTTTAATATCCGCAATGTTGTTTATCCTTTGGTTTTATTTATATATTTTACCACTCTATAGATACGTATTTTAATTTTCAATTAATTCAAGATAATGAAATTTAATGTTACTAACAGAGTTGACCATTAGAATAATAATTAAACTGGCTGTAACCTTAAATTCTCCTGGCACGTGGCCCAATCGGGACGATAGTCAATAAGGAGGGAAAAAAACCTAAAATTCTTAGTAATTAAATTAGAGTAAAGGAATGTTAAGCTTTAAAAATAATAGTTTTGAAGCTCTTTCTCCATGCAGCATTATTTTAAAATCAACATTCGCATTCGTATTCGCGAATATTGGATATGAATATTCGCCTCCGCATTCGCATTCGCGAATGTTAGAAATCTAACATTCGTTACCCATCACTAGTTTTTAAGCGTTTAGTTCATAATATGTAGTTCAATTTTAACCATTTCGTTAGCTATGCCATATGTGGTTCTTTTTCTCTAAGTCGGTAGTTGGCCGTCGACATTCGTACGACTTTAGGTGAAGGAAAATATCGCGAGGAAACAGAGATACGCTTGCTTGTCATGTCATACGATTTTTTGGATTCATGTGCGGATCATAATTTAATGAACACTTGCGTTAACGGTGAAGGATAACACCTTCAGGAAACTTACTACTACCGGCTAAAACCACTGGGGTGGTCATCTTCGACACAGAAAGGGGACTCCAGGTCCTCGTAAGATCACACTAGAGCCGCCCATTGATGCCACGCCTTTTGGCAGATCTCGGAGCGGAGGAAAGGCGACTGTAAAAAGGTCGCCGCCCAGGCAATTCTCGGGGAGGACTCTAAAGGATACCCCCAAGCCTCGCTGTGCGCACTGCTGCGCACCGCCGTCTTCCCGATGGCCTTTTCAGACCCTGGACGCTTTTTTATGCAAACGACATACGTTTATTTATCGGATATGGCCTCATGAACTTAAAATAAAACACGTTAGCATTGTCAGGTAGGACATTAAGATTAAACACGCGTAACATATTAAACATTGGTTTAAAGTTGTAAATGTTCCTCTTAACTTGCTCTTGAACTGAACCTAAGTATTACAATAAAAATATTACCGTACATAGTGTGGCCTTACTTAAACGACATAATTTAGCTACCTACATACGGTACTCAAAATACTCATTATTTTTAGGGTTCCGAACGTCCGAAGGAAAAAACGGCGGTACCCTTACAGGATCACTCGTGTGTCTGTTTGTCTGTCTGTCCGTCTGTCACACACATTTGCTCCGAATCTAGTGGACCGATTAACTTGAAATTTGATACACATGTAGATTTCTATGACCCAAACTCGTACTAGTAACGAAAATAGATTTTGAATATGGAGGTCACTCTTGGGGGGCAATATAAAATTAAAGATTAAAGTTTTGCAAACTGTTCCATGTAACATATGAAATGGAAGGGCTTATTGCGAGGGTCTCAAATGTATTTATTTTATCATTTTAAAATCTATAGTCTTAAAGTTATATAAACATGTTTTCAACTACGATGTTAATTTTGTTCTTGGGATAAGTTATTGGTACAAGACCGAATTCAACAATAGACAATATATTCAGCAATTTCGGAACCCTTTCTACGCGAGTTTAACTCGCACTTGTCCGGTTTTCTTTATATCTTGATGTCTCATGTCGACAAAATTACGGAATTTGTAATAAAATGTGAAATGTAAGAATTGTCATTGAACGTTTATTTTAATTCTCTTTTTTGCGAGGCCATATACGAAGGTAATAAATATATTCTGCTAGGTCTTTGCAATAATATAGCAGGAAATAACCTAGTTAGACCAGCTAAGAAATTTAAAAGGTTCTTTTTTAGAAAAAGCTATAACCAGAACATAAATTACGAAGTCTCAGAGCAATGAAGCCCCAGCATTGGAAATTTGGAACCTCAGAATTAAAAATATTGAAAGACAATAATTTTCTGACATAATTATCATCATCATCATCATTTCAGGCAAAGGACGTTCATTGTTGAACAAAGGCCTACCGCATGCATTTCCACAATAATGTCTTGATTTTGGGGAGGATTTACCAGTATCACGCTTAGCAGGTGGATTCCTGAGCTCAGTACGGCCACTGTGCCACAGAAGGGATGCTGCTGCGCATCCCTCTGGTTTAGTCTATTAGTCCCCTTTTACGATATCCACCGGAGGACATAGATTGGTGCTATATTCTTAATCTGAACACTACACGAATATCATTATAGAGCTAATAAATATAGTCTTATCACTTTTTCTAAACGAATTGGAATAGAAAATTCCATTTCGGTGAGAACGACGATCAAGACAAATCTAAAAAATGCTTGCTTCTTCCATAAAGTTCATTTTTAAGACAGGTATGGTATAAAATATGGTATACCTACACACGAAGGTAACACATATGACCCGTCAGCATCCATGCATAATCATGTTCTCCCGAACCCTGATTAGCTAAAAACAGCGACAGCAGCTGTCACGTAGTTAAGGATCCACCGGTGCCGTTCGCCTGAAATTGAAAGGCGAGGATACAATTTTTGTTTATTGATCGTCCGACAGAGTGTGCGTCAGAGATCTTCGATGTTTAATCGCTTTCGACAGATACGTAATACCAAAATAACGTTTGAGAAGGCGCCAGCGCGATTTATGCCTGTCGCAAACCATCTGCGATACATAATACGTAATTAGCCCGCGGATTTATGCTCAGCACGAAACTTCTTTATCTAGATAATCTTCTAGAGAATGTTCTGATAACATCGACGCTAGCGCTGGTTTGTGCAATACGCCGAGCGCAGTGCATTGTACTGTTTCACCCTTGCAAAATACTTCCATGTATTTTAGATCTTTTGTATCGCTGAAAGATGTTTAGAATATTAAATTGTGTTTTATCAGAATCTATGGAAATTCTGATAGATTAGAGTGCAAGTAAGCTATATTACTAGCATTACTGATATAGGTACTTATTTTGGAATGTTGGCTTGGGTACAGAGAGATTAAAACTAACTGTGTCTTATGCTGACAAATAACTTGTTACAAAATACTCGTTTTATTTATATGGTTTGTTTTATATTCCTTAATTTATCACTTCTCACCAACCCGCCTACTAAACGTGGTGAGTACTGTCAAACTGCCGCCCAAACTGACGAACACGGCTTGTAACCGCTCGTTGTAGAAATCTAAGGGGATGCCTTTGTTCAGCGGTGGATATTCTTCGACATCATCATCGTCAACAATTGAAGTGTCGTTTTTAATGTCAAAATAACAGCTTTTGACTATGCATATGAAAATATACGGTATCTACAACAACAAAAACTTTATTTTTGTGTCTGTCTGTTTGTTCCAGCTAATCTCCGAAACGGCTGAACCGATTTTGACGGGACTTTCACTGACAGATAGCTGATGTTATATGCAGTAACTTGGCTACTTCTATTTTAGAAAAATAATTAGATTTCCGCGCAAAGCTATTAAAACCCATGAAATCCATTTTATATACTCTATCTTAACTGTCTATGCTGTAGTACTCCAAATTATTTATAACAAATCCGATTTCTTTTAAATTAAACGGCAGGTGAAACCGCGGGCCCAACTAGTCAGTCATAAATGAGTATCGCTTTTCTCATAGTTACTCTTCTTCTTCAAAACCACTGAATAGGTTTGAATGGAGCTTTTACTGTTGAATAGCATGATTCTTAGGCAGGGGTTTAAGCTATATTGTCCTCAGGGAAAATATTGAGACAAATAACACATGAGGTTTATGCTTGTCCGGAAAGAGTAGCAATAATAATAATACTAGTTTATATAAATAGCAATTCCTTTTATTGTTAAAATTCTATTAAACAAGCGTACTACACATTTAAACCTGTGCGCGCTAGTAGCGACAAAGTCGTGCTTCTATTATCAACCCAGTTGGACGATTGAAGTACACCCTTTCATTTCGCATACTAACGCCTCACGGCCCTCAACGGTCACAGCTTAAAATTGTAATTAGCTTAATATATTTCACAACACCGGATTTTGAGTACAAGCTAACGTATATTTTGACCTAAGATTAATTAATAATGCTGTCAAAAAAGTATTATTCACATCTTGTTATAGGATTCAATTGTTATGTTTCGAATGAAAATAAAAGTATGAAAAGAAACGTCAATAACTACCTATTCAATCTTCTATACTAACAAATTAATACTCTCCCGTACGGGTGTCCTGCTGGGCGCGAAATGATGGATGCATTTTGTTTATTTGAATGGTAAAATATTAGATGGAGGGTGAGTCACGTAATGGTTAGTAATGTAATTTTGTAAAAATTACGAGTAAATTCATAATTTGAGTAAAATATTTAAAACAATATAATTTCTCCCGCCTAGATACTTTTATTATTGCAGTATTTATTAGAAGTACCAATCATTATTTAATACCAGTCAGAATTAATTAACTTTTACTCATTTTTCAGGGTTCCATACATGTGTCTCTCAGTCAGTTACAGGTAATTTGCTCCGAATCTACTGGGCCGATTAAGTTGAAATTAGGTACACGTATACATTTTTGTGACCGAAATACGGACGTGTGTTTACGATGAATAAATGAATTTTGAATACCGTGGTCACTTTTTGGAGGAAATATAAATATGAAATTGTAAACCGGACCGTGTGACATACTTATCATGAAAGGGTTTGTTATGAGGCTCTAAATTTTTCTTTATAAATCCTTTTAAAGTTATTGAAGGAAATAGATGAATACTGACCATTCCATATCTCTCCTCAAATTATCTCCGAAAGTATTCAGCCTAAAATTTTGGATTAAAATACAGTTCTTTACGTATAGGTCACAGGAAAACCTATAAGAAATCTATGGTCTTAAAATACTATGGCAAATCTTACAATATTGTAATGTATGGATTAACATGTTTTTCAACTACAATGTTAAGTTTGTTCTTGGGATAAATTATTAGTATTAAGCAGAATTTAACAATATACAATATTCCCATTTAGCTATTTCCCTCAAAAATGCGGTACCGTATATATATTTTTTATATTTACCACAACAAATCTGGAACAGATTTTAAAAAAACGTTGTGTATACCTACATACACATCATACGGAACCCTCTCCACGTTAGTAGTAGTTAAACTAGCACCTGTTCGGTTTTTTATTGGTTGACGACTAAAATGTTTCATCATTAAAAATTAATTTCCGAAATTCTTTGCCCTCAAATGAAATTGAAAATTGTAAATGTACAATAATTTATCAACAAAATCAAGGTTTGAAAAATTCTTTTAAATAAAATGTCAAGTTAACAATGAGAATCTGCATTCATTTAACATTTTATTCAATTCTTTGTTGTTTTTCTGTTTTTTTAAAAAGGTTGCCCCACACTAGGATTTCTCCTATATCGTGGGTGCGTTTACAGACATAAATTCCACGTACAATACACCCAGACCCGGAACAACTACCTGCAGATCATACAAATATTTGTTCCGTGTGGGAATCGAACCCACGACCCGAAGCACAGCAGCCGAATGTATTAACCACTGCACCAACCGTGCCGTAATTTTTTTTTATTCCTTTCAAGAAGTATACTTTCTGGTTTCTTATTTTAAAAGGATAAAATTGTTCAAACAATTTATATATTGAAATTTTGCACAGTAATTTTACGAAACAAAATATCTACCTCCTGCTACAGAAAATCCCCCACCCATTCGTCATTCAGCAGCATTTTACTAGCCCCAATGTCGCAAGACAGACTGAAACAGTTGCACGATCATATCGCATTATTGCGAGGCACCTAAGTACGTACATGTTAGACGGCTTTCGCAAACGCAACCAAACAATGTAATTATTGTAGATCGGGACTGTTACGCATTATTATGGGTTATTAAACATAAATTTATTTGCTTGTTTGTTTGTTGTAATCAGATGAAGATAATCTATGTGGTTATTAGTAGAGTGGATATGTACGATAGATCCTGTTTTACTTTGTTTCCCGTAATAGCAACTTACAAAGCAAATGATAGCAAAGGAGAAGTTATTTAACGCGAAAATAAACAGGACACATTTCCTGCTAAAGCTAAGTTCATTACTACAGGCAAATTTAATAAAATTGTATCGCAATCGAAAGAAAGATAAAGAGAGAAACATTTATTTCATTCTCACACGAGTAAGGAAATATAGTTCGAGGCCAGAATAGGCCCTATCTCAAGCATTGTGCTGCAACGTCTAAATGCTGTTTTTTACTTCAGGGTTCTGAAATATTGAAGTAAGGTAGCTTTTTTTTCTTTTTTTTTAAAACATTGCCCTACACTAGGATTTCTCCTGTGTCTCGGGTGCGTTTACAGACATAAATTCCACACACAATACACTCAGACCCGGAACAACTGTTCACCTGCCTGCACCTGCAGATCATACAAATATTTGTTCCGTGCGGGAATCGAACCCGTGACCCGGAGCGCAGCAGCCGACTGTGTCAGCCACTGCACCAACCGTGTCGTCGTTAAACTTCTACTTACTAATTTACATCTACCTGATTTGAAATCCATAAGTACAACTATATCGAGTACTGCAACAATCACTCTATGATTATATACATAGCACAGTTCCTAGTTCCTTAATCATCAAAACCGTCGGTTGAATAAATAATACAGGGAAATTGAAAGGAAGGAATAGCTGTGTAATGTATTCTGTAATAATTGTCAGTATTAGACGTCGCTCAAACGTGAAGCGATTGAATACTATCATGCAACTTCGTGATATCTAATGTTAGACACGTAAAGGAACAATATGCATGCTAATTAGACGATCACACCTTCACTTGACTTCCTTACTTTGTATCATTGTCATATTGTCGTGTCGCTTGAAAATAGATTAAATTATTAATTTTATTGGCATGGTTATTTCAAGATAGAATGACGGCATGGTAGCCGCACTAACTAAGCAATTGACTTCTTGCGCTGTCGCGGTCCGGCACACTGATTAGCTAGAAACAGTGACAGCAGCTATCGCGCAGCCAAAGATTACGATGGGCTGATTACATATGTCGCAGACGGTTTGCGACAGGCGTAAATCGTGCAGACACCGCTGTCAAACGTTATTTTATTATTGTTTTGTCATGGGATTACTTATTTGCCGATAGTGATTAAACAGCTGAATCAATCGTCAAACAGACGATCAATTAACTAAAAACTACACTTACACAGCTACAATGTCACTACTGGCGTTAGTAACTCTGCACCCATCCACAAGTAGCGACAGGCGGGCGAATGCCTTACGTTATATCTACCAATATTTTAGTGTTTTTTTTGTTCTTAAAACGTTGCCCCACACTAGTATTTCTCCTGTGTCGTGGGTGCGTTTACAGATACAAATTCCACACACAAATATACCCAGGATGATGATGATGGATGTGCGTGATCTGATGATGAGGTTTGTCTGTTAACTGACCTCAAGACACCTGTGTCATCCCACACTAAGAATGCCCCAGGGCAATCTGTGTGGTAAAGTAAAAATAAAACACTAAATAATTAAGCTGTTTCTTATGGAACTGAAGCCGATCTCAACATACTGGTAAAGAGTAGAATGAGGATCACGTAGTAGATAACACAAATGCGACACCGCTTCTTATAATGTATTATATGATGCTGTTGCATCGAGTGACTCGATCTTTTGTTATTGTAATAAAACCTTATAAGATTATTAACATAATAGTTAGATGCACTGAATTTGTAAACATAATAGTACGTCGTTAGTTGTAGATCAATAAATGAGTTTCTTTCTTTATATGGCGTCATGAAGATCAATCATCTTACGAGTACCAGCTATCATTGACATTCAAATCGCTGATACCAGAGAAAGATCGGCTAATACACGTAGATAATGAAAAACAAACGTTTCGACAGCTGCGATAACATTTCTTTGAAGAAACGGATGTATCACTGGTTGCTGACGGATTCTAAAATAAGAAGATGATAGATAGCCAGCAGGAAGCCGCATTATACGCAAGCTATCTAGGGTGCAGCCTATGGGCGCGCACCACAAAGGAGCACAACAGGAAACAATAATATTTTTTACTTATTTTTGCATATTTGGGACTAGCTAGGACCCGCGGTTTCACCCGCGTTTAATTTAAAATAAATTTTGAGTACTTCGACATGGACACTTGACATAGAATATATATGTTGGATTTCAAGGGCTTTATTTTTTTCGCGCGGATCCCTAATTATTTTCTAAAATAAAAGTAGCCTATGTTATTCCTTATAACGTCAGCTATCTGCCAGTGAAAGTCCCGTCAAAATCGGTCCAGCCTTTTCGGAGATTACCCGGTACAAAAAGGCAGACAGACAGACAGACAGATAAAAATGTAAAAATTGTTTTTTTGTTATAGGTACCGTATATACTTTCGCATGCATTTAGTAAAAAGCTGTTATTTTGACATTACAAACAGACACTTCAATTTTATTTATTTGTATAGATTAAAGACAAGAATATCTTACCATAAATAACACTAAATGACTAATATCTGGAGGCGAAGAGTGCAGTGTGATGCCACACAGGGCTAGTCCTTTTTATTTTTTTATTATCCCAGTGGAAATTCATCGTAAAATTCCTCCTATCCGGGGAAGGGCGATGGGGCATGCCCGGCATGCTGCCTAAAATTACTGGGGCGGTCATCTTCGGCACCTAAGGGAGGTCTCCAGGTCGCCGTATCATCACACTAGAGCCACGCACTGGTGCCACGCCTATAGGCACATCTTCCAGAGGGTGACTGTAAAGCGATCACGGACATGTAACGTAAATAAAAAATAAAAATAAAAATTCATTTTGAATATGGGGGTCACTTTTGGGGACAATATAGAAAAAAGTATAAAGTTTTGCAAACTGTACCGTGTAACATATGAAATGGGAGCGCTTGATGTGAGAGTCTCAAATATATTTTAGTTTTAAATTTATTTAAGAAAATTGACGAAAATTGACCATTCCCCCACTTTATCGCCGAAACTACTAGCCTAAAATAAAATAAAAAGAGTTATTTACCTATAGATTACAGGAAAACCTATAAGAAGTCTATGGTCTGATCACCATCGCACGTCTAGAAGACTTGGAGCGGGTTTCCTCGTTATTACGCCGTTAGACACTTCCACCCCCGAGCATATAGCTCTGACGGCCCCCCTCTGATTGGTCATTTAGGCAGTTGAAAATCCTGCGGGCACTCATGGGATCCACTTCAGGCAGCCAATAAAGGCAAGCTGGAGACGAGGCCCTGACCAACTCTCTGGGTCATTAGGGTACGCATTGTCAGCATTCACACAGAGCTCGCCACAAGCTGCTTAAAATAGATCTCCTTTAGATATACTTTTCTTTTTGTATTAAAAGGGCGAGGAAGCTGGTTTAATCTGCGATCTGGGATTGGGACGTTTGTCCTATGGGAACACAACGACTGCCCGAGAAATAATAAAAAAAATTAAAAATGTTCTTTTACTGAGGTATTTTATCTTTAATACCTAAAAGCAACAAAAATATACATATTTATTATTGCATCGACATGCGTCGATAATATCAGTATATTGTAAGTGTTATGGTTATCTAGTTATTATTTTAAACAGTGGTGACATCTACACGAGAACCCTTTAAGCCGTCTTTCGAATCTACTTTTATCTTACAGATTCAAAAATCAAAGGATATTACTTTAACTTATCTACAAACGCCATTAGACACCGTGGTAGGTCTAACTGCGTCCCCGGGAAGACGGTGGCGCGCACGTGGTCACGTGCCGCCGTGTGCGCAGCACAGCGCAAAGTGAGGCTTGGGGGGATCCTTTACAATCCTCCCAGAGAAGTGCCTGAGGGGGCGACCTTTTTACAGTCGCCTTCTCTCCGCTAGAGGGGGTGACCGCTTTACACTCATCCCCTCCGTGATGTGCCTAAAGGCGTGGCACCAATGGGCGGCTCTAGTGTGATCTTACGAGGACCTGGAGCCTCCCTTCGGTGCCGAAGATGGCCGCTCCAGTGGTTTTAGCCGGTAGGAGTCCGGCATACCCCTTCGCCCTTCCCCGGGGTGAAGGAAGTTCCATGTAGAATTTCCACTGGACATCAATAAAAAAAAAAAAAAAAAGGTCTAACTGCGTCAACGGATTTCACGGTGACGGGCTCCAACTATTGACAGCCGAGGTGCGTTGGGACACAATAGGAGACCATTATACGAATGTCCTATTATCTCATAATACGGGTCGGGTTACGCCGGGTTACTCCATAATAGTACGTCTTTAAGATGAATTGATTTGGATTAGGAATGCAGGCGGGGCATGACGGATGCAGGACATTTAGGGACGTTGATGATGAATTTGGAATCTAACGCATAAATTATTGATTGTCCTACGTGTGACAGTGTTCAGGCAACCACATCCAATGCTGATCATAAGATGCTCTTAAAAGTAGTTACGATCAGCCGACGTATTGAGGTAGGGCAATAACATTGGATTGTATTTTGAAAAGCACACGTTAAAATAATTCTCATAAAAATGCCTACTATAGGGTTAGGGACTATGTTGACGATAGGGACATGTGGCGTTAGCTACTTTCTGCACATGTGGCTTCCCTGGTAACCAATTATATGTGAGGTGCTTTTTGTACTGTATAGCTGCTACATTTATATTTCAGCAATGTGTTGATAAAGTCTTAAACACATTTATGTTATATCTAATCATTTTTGTTATACCTATATAATTCAATATTGTAACCTCAATTATTTTAAAAGAGTATCCATGGAGTTTCTTGTCGGTTCTTCTCCATAGGATCAACTAATTGGAACCGATCAATTTAAATTCTGACGTTTCATAAGAGCCAGTAATTGGTTTATTTTAAACTAAAAAAAATATTTGACTTTGACTTTGATGATTTATATTGTAATCTGAGAATGACCGATCGTCAAATTCGTCTGTAATGAAGACAAGAAGTATGTCAGTGTGTCTTTCTCTATCATATGCTGTAACTCTTGTAAAGGATGTTGGTAACTTCAATAATGCTTTCCTAACATCCTGCCACAAGCTGTGCACATATTGAAATTGTATTATCTTGCATAACTCCAGGGAACGGGTAGTCGAGCGCAACGATACTATTTAGAGATTTAAATCTGTAATCCGCTATGTCTACAGAAAAGGTCATATAAATGTAGACCGCTTTCGATGACTTGCATTCGCTGCATATTGAGTGCTGGAGGTAGATATTCTCCACTTAAGTTGAATCCTTACTGCTAAGGATCGTGATCACTACGAACCGTCGGAAGTCCTCTATTCGCTTGATTACTGTTACCTATCAGTTATCGTTCATGTAATTTTCAGCCGGGTAAAGTCCACTGATGGACAAATGCCTTCCCCAAAGACCGCCACAACGACCGGTCTAGGTGTGTTGTGTGCTCTTGGAGGGTTTTGCCATAATTGTCACGCGTGGCAGGCGGGTTGGCAATCGCAGTTGAGTTGTTCATGTGCTCGAAGGAAGTTGCTGCCCATCTTCCGGCTAATGCCCTAGTCGCCTTTTACGACACCCACGGGAAGAGTTGGGTTAGTACTATTCTTTACCGGTACCACACGGTATGGTACAGGTAAATATAGTAACAGTTAAACAAATGTAGAAACAGGCAATCAAAAATAGCTTCTTCGTCCAGAATTGCCTTTCATGTGTCTACATGCCCATCACTGGACTATTATTACGACCTAGCAAAGTAAATGGACACGGGCAGCTACTCTCAATAATAATATGGCAATACTTCATCTCCTCCCATAGATTTCGTAAAAGGTGACTCTTAACCAGAGAGATGGGCAGCAGCGTACCTTCTGTGGGACAGTAGCCATACTGCGCTCACCTACTCGCCTGTCAAGCATGGAGAGTACTGGCAAATTCTTCCAAAATGACGATATAATTGGGGAAATCTATCAGAGAGGCCGTTGTTCAGCAGTGGACGTCCATTGTGTGATATAGTGATGATTATGTATCTAAAAATGAATTACGGTAGTCATGCATCTGAAGGTAATACCGTCTGGATTTTGTGTGTTCGTCCCTTATGAAATTCCTTTTACTAAAAAACCTCCCATAGTTCTATGCATTGTCATCGACGCGACGGCGACATGCATACCAGTGTAGGGTCATACCTCAAATAGCTAAACGAAGTCGTCTCGAATTGAACTGAATATCCCTTCAATGAATACGCAACCATAAAATGTTGGCGACAAGGATTTTTATATTTCGTCAAAGCTCAATAGACCGACAAACGTTAAACTTTTTGCCCTAACATAAAAAATGTATTACCAACAATAGTATGCAGTGGCGCCGATATCATACTCTCCTTAAATAACCGTTATTGGTTCCAACATTGGATCAAAAAGGAGCAACCAACTTTCTTTTTCGTCATTAGTCATCCCAACATTTTATTTTTTTGTATTTTTTATTACCATTTAATATTGAAATCTGTATATAGAATCGAGAAAGTTAAATAATTATAAAACAGTCTAGTAATAAATAAGATGTTAACTTACATAATGAAATTATATGTTATTAACTTGCCAGCGAATTAATTATTTGCATTAACATGTCAAGCCACATGATTAATTGATGGTACAACATAATTGAAAAGTCCAGTGCTTTTAAACGGTTAGATAATCGTAATTATTAGGAATCCATTTCTTAACGACTCAGTCGTGTGGTGTCGGGATCAAGAATAAAGCACCACTCTATCTCCTCCGGTGGATGTCGCATAAGGCGACTAAGGACTCTAAACCAAGGGAAAGGCAGCAGCGTTACTTCTGTGGAACAGGAGCCAGACCGCTCTCGTCAACCCGCCTGCCAACCATGGAGAGTTCTGGCGAATTCTCCCTAAAATGACGACGCACGGCATGTAACCGGTCGTTGTGGAAATCTATGGGTGAGACATTTATTCAGCAGTGAACGTTCTTTCGCTGATATGTAAAATTAGACAGTTACTTGTAGATAATTTTAATACAACCTGAAAGCCAATTCTCGTAATTAAAAATGTTCAAGATATAGTTACGATCTAGCCTCAGAGTCGTAATTGTCGAATTTCGCCCACCCTTACCTCCTCGCACGAACAGCTGGGCGCCGCCACGATGACATCCGCCACATCCGCCTTAATGCCGACGTCGTCCAGTGCCTTGATCCTGAACTCCGCCATCTTTATCGGATGTGCAATATGCACGTCGAAGATGGGGAGGAGCACCTCCCGCATGCGGCTCGCCAGGCTATAGTTCTTGGCACCGTAGTCCTCCACATCGTTGGGAAGCACCATTCCGCCATTGGCTGCCCTCTTCATGGTCACTCTTCCTCCTCTCCTCTTCTTCTGCGGAGAGGACAGCTTGTTTTGTGCAGTAGCTGCTTCACTATGTGCCTGAGGAGGCTTTGGTTGCCGCTTTCTTCTTTCCCCCAACAATGAACCACCCCTCAGTGGTCTCCACTGTGGGCTGAGAACCCTGGGGCGCAGAAGCAGTTGACAGAGTTTCAGTGAACGCTGCATCCCCAGTGGCCGGTAGATATGTCGTCGGCTGGTTAGCCCGCGCCTTCGCCGCGCTGTGACCTCCGTTTACGCCAAGACGAAGACAACGACCAAGTTTACGCAGATTAGCGTTCTAGCCAGCCCCCCTCCAGCCTCTCAATATTTGCCCCAGTAGAGGTGCGCTGGGCCATTTCATCAACTTCGATCTGCAGCGTCCGCGCTGCCATTCGGAGGCTGAGGGCAAATGCCCCTTTGAGGTTGCGGTACGTATCCGCAACGTTTTCCACGGTCTCTAGCTGTTCTTTGATGCATGCACCAAGATTGGCAGTTGGCCGTGCTTGCATCTCATTCGAGGTGAGGCAACTCCTGGCTAGTCCGAGTGCTGGATATAGGCCCCGGCAGCTCCGGGCCCGCCTCCTCCACAGCGATGTTAGAAGGTCCGCTCTGGACCGTCTTACGTTTTGGCCCTGGCAGCTCTCCACTCCACTTCTCACTTACGGAACGCTGCTGCCGCCGTCGATGTCTGGGTAGTGAGCGATATTTGGGAGCGGTCAGACTCACCGCTATTAATCGGTGTAGCCTGGCACGGGTGCACCAGCTTCAGGCGCGGCCTTCTCGAAGCCACAGCCGGGTAGATAGGCACCGGAAATGCCTCTTCAGTCGGGGCGACCTGCGCCTCCGACCTTTTCTAATATAATAAGAGACCTACCACAGTTAAAGGAGTAAGTACACAATTGCCAACCCCTTTAGAGCTTACAGACGGGGTTTTAGACATAAATATAATTTATTTAAGTCCCGAACATAGGCTGCTAGGAAGTAAAGCACATAATATTGTTCTAATTATGACGGGAACCAGCTGCTCGACACATGTGAGAATTCTGATGGAAGCTGCCTGATAAACAGTACTTAACATGAATCGAATCAATGGCCTGATTCATGCACGTTTATATCTAGTCCAGCTTGCATACATAGTAATGAACATTACTGGGAAATGTCATACAGTATCCGATACTGTAAGCATTTTGATTAATTCATTAAGTTGTGGACTGTGGTGTTTTTACTGCAGAGAGCTTAAATAACCGTGTAATAGTAGCTCATAAAGTGATTTTTGCATTTTTAACACATTTTTTTTGTGTTTGATTCGTGGCCATCTTTTCATGTATTTTGTTAAGCCGCCCAAGGGCCTCCTTTGCTTAACTTTGCTTAACGACTGTCGTCTAATAACCGACGACATTACGTGCCCTTCGAAGCATGAATACACTCAGTAAAAATACCACTATGCGGCCACCCATCCATAGACTAACCGCACCAAGCGTTACTTAGCCTCACAGTTCGTTTACCGATCAGTGAGTACTAGCTATGAGTGCCTTAAATTCTAAGAAAATGTCATGAATCTTTTTATCATACCAGCCAAAGGACGTCCACTGCTGAAAAAAGGCCGCATAGATTACTAGTTATGTCGTAATTTTGGGGGGAATTTGCCAGTACTCATCACAATTGGCAGGCGGGTTAGTGGGCGCAGTATGGCTACTGTTGCACAGTAGACGACGTTGCTGCCCGTCCCTCTGGTTTAGAATCCCTTGGTCACCTTTTAGGAAATGGAGTGGTGCGGATAACAATATATAAAAAGAATACATACAAATAAATCTTTTCATCTATATGCAAAAAAACCTGTAAAACAAATTATTCAACATGTTGTTCCCAAGACATCTGAATATACATCAAGCGACCGTTAAAGGAGCATCAGCTAGTGTAGAATCAGTCAAATCAGTTCAAAATCGAAAAAAAAAACGAAGAAACCATTATTCATTTCTTGTCCAAAGACACCACCCTAAAAACGTACAATGTCATAGATAAAAGTGCAAATGTAAACAAGAAAGTAAAGGCGACGTTAAAGCGACACGGCGACGATAAAAAATTGCACCATGGTGGGGACATTCTAACAAAGGTTGATTCTGAACCCGTGGGAATGATTGCAGTGTACAGACAAATTGCTTCGACGGTCCCGTACTACAAGTGCGTATGACGTTTAAATAAGTATTGTTGTTTATTAGAAGATGGTAATGAAACGGAAATATTTGCTATTGTTGTTATTGTTAGCAGTTATTTAGTGGTTTGTGGTAGAACCGGTTTTAAAGGGTTAAGATATTTGAACGTCGAAAATTAAAATTTCTGGTAAAATGTCAATGTTCAAAACAATAATAATGTACAATCGATATTAAAGTTTTCGATGTTTTGAACATTGACATTTTACCCGTAGGTATTTTAATTTTCGACATTCAAACATGTTCTCGTTTTAAAATACGAAATTTACGACTTTGATCGCTTCGAACCGTAGTAGGTGAACAGATGGTAGTTTATTATTAAGAAGTAAAGATTCCAGGATTGAGAAATGTCTTCTGTTATTAGAAGGCCAATTTAATTGAAGCACGAAATTAATTAAAATTAATAAGTATTTAGTCATTTTTAACGATATAAATTGTCCTTACACTTGTTGCTTAATATTCATTTAAATGTCGTTTCGTGTCGTTACACCATAATTAATTTATGAATATTCTAACGCAATGTTTACCAATATCTAGCCGTCCACGTGGTTAAAATACCGCAAAACTTTAATAACCTCCAAAAACTAAATTTATTTGTTGTTATAAAGTTGTAGTACAATAACATAGCTATGCCCCGCGGTTTCACACGCCGTTTTATTTAAAAGAAATCGGATTGTTTATAAATGATTACTATACATAATAAATTATATTAAGAAATTAATTAGTACATACGCAATAGAATCCGTTTAAAATTGTTTTGTATATTGAAATTCACGGGCGTTAATTTTTTCTGCGTGGATCCCTAATTATCTTTCTAAAATAATAGTAGCCAAAGTTACTTCTTATAACATCAGCTATCGCCCAGTGAAAGTCCCGTTAAAATCGGTCCAGCTGTTACGGAGATTAGCTGGAACAAACAGACAGAAAGACGGACAAAAAAGTTTTTTGTTATAAGTACCTATAAGTTATAAACTATTTGTTATAAGTATATACTTTCATATGCATTTAGTAAAAACCTGTTATTTTGACATTACAAATAGACACTCACAATTATTGTGAACGACATAAAAGTTATTATTTATTTATTTATTTTCATAATTATTTATTTATCCATAATGGTAACCACACTTTCTTGTTTCTTTTCCTTTTTCGTATGGATAGTGGCCTACCTTGTGTTGCTCACATAAGGTTAACGTAATGCCATGAATTTGTTTCCGACAATCAATTTTTAGGTAATGAAGAAACGTATCAAAGCATGTAGAAATATCTACAAAATAACGCATATAAAGAAAGAAAGAAAGAAAAAGGTTTTATTAAGGTCTCGCACAGGAAGTTACAAATAACATAAAGTAAAAAAGTATTATAATAAAATTGAGGCAACCTGGACGAGGCCAAAAAAGGCCCCTATCTCAGCATAATGCTGCGACATTTAAATAAAGAAACGCCGCAGCGCTGGTTTTCAGATAGGACCAAGACAGTTGTGATACCACGGGCGGTTACGATATAAGCCAATAAATAAGTATAGTATTCTTTTCTTCTTCAAATTTTACCTTTAATATTGAAAGTAATCTTATCATTACAGCTGTCTCTCAGGAGCTAGGCTCAGAAGCTTTCATCTAGAACCTTTTTAATATTATTTAAAACGACATTATTATCTGGAACATAGCCATCGTTTCGGGTGGTCATTAAAGCTTACTTAGTATTTGATGGACTCTACAAATTGTTACCGACCGGTCTGTAATGAGCACAGACGACGGTAATGAGTGATTACCAAACAATACGACTGTTCTACCGTATCTAAATGGTACCGATGTAGTGTTAAGCAAATACGTAGTGTTGTAACGATGTCTATATCGATATGCACTTCATTATGTTACATTATACGAAATAATGTGGCAATTATGGTAACAAATATTTGTTCGTTTTGTTAATGTTTAGCCACACAAAGCGCTTATGTGCAGTGTTACTTAAATGTAAAATAACATCTCATGTTGTACCGACGTGTAAGGCAAGGGACTGATCGCCAATAACGGTATTGGAAGACAGGGTTACAGTTAGAAAAGTGACCTATATTTTGATTCATCTCAACCTCGGACTATGATTGAGATGTTTTACTATAGAAAATTTGATTAATCTTTTTTTATAAACGACGTCCTTCTTCCACGCTAGGATTTCTCCTGTGTCGCCGGCACAGATAACAGACAGAAATCTCACATGCACAAACAAGAGCCGAAACAACTATCTCTAGATCATGTAAATATTTGTTCCGTGCGGAGATCGAACCCACGACACGTAGTGCAGAAAGCCAATCGCTTAGCCACTGGACCAACCATGCCGTCAAACTCGGCTGCCCTATGGATTAAACTGTAATAATGATGTCTTAAGATTCCACACAGATTAATTACTTTAGGAAAAACATCATCTAGTTGTACATTGACATCGTCCCACGCATATAGTTAGACTCAATTGACACAAATTAATTAATCTGTCTTTCGTAATCGGTGGTCTAGTAACTTGTTTATGTTAGTACAAATAATGCGTATTTCTAGTCACTGACGCGATTTCAGTGTAATTTTTAAGTTTTGAAGAACCAAGTCAATCAATGTCTTCATCCTTATCTGGTAAGGGATCTGCAAGGATTTACCAAGCAGCTCAAGCCTAGGAAAACCCAACGCGGAAGAACTTAATATCCCTGCCAATAATCTAGGACCTATGTTCAGCGATAATCTACTACCGTCAACCGCTTATGTAAATACCATTAAATATTCGCGCTTTTTATCATCATCATATCAGCTAAAAGGTCTCCTCGTTGATTTCCACAATTTTCCAGTATTTATCGCATTAATGCTGCTGTTACACAGATGAGACACTTCTGCCAATCCCTCTGGATTAGAGCCCCTTAGCGCCTTTTACTACATGTACAGGAGGAGATGTAGTGGTGCTATATTATTAGACACCACACGGTTTTTATCAATCATCTACCAATCAGGAGATTTATCGATATGCCATTGATCACATTACGTATTTTATAATTCCCATCACTTAACAATTCAGTTTAAAATGTTCTATTATATCTGCGGAAGTTGCAGTCACTGGGGCTGTCTGAATGTGAGGGTTAGTCACGGTAAATAAAACTATACGGATGACACAAAAGAGAATTTAAGAAAGATAAACGACACCGGAAGCAGTTTTCTTTTTAAACATAGTTTTTTAAAGAGTCATGTTTCCGAATTGATATGTCACGAATATTATTATTTGATGGCACGGTTGGCGCAGTCCCTAAGCAATTTGGCCTTCTGCGTTTCGTCTCGCGAGGTCGATCCTCGCACGGTGCAAACATTTGTACTGGCAAGACGGATTGGTGACCGCAGTATGTGTACTGTTGCACCGAAAGGACGCTGGTGCACCACACGGATGACACCAAAAAATATATCAACAACACATGCTTAGGGTCATATGAAACTACGTATTGTTTTTATTTTATTTTTTAAACGTTGCCCCACACTAAGATTTCTCCTGTGTCGTGGGTGCGTTTACAAACATATATTCCACACACAATACACCCAGACCCGGAACAACTACCTGCAGATCATACAAATATTTGTTCCGTGCGGGAATCGAACCCATGACCCAGAGCGCAGCAGCCGACTGTATCAGCGGTTTTATTATGGGAGTACCGATAGCCGCACTGGGGTAATCGAGATAAACTCGGCGTACAGACATACTTATACATATTTAAGGTTGACATACTATGGCTGGCGTAACGGCTAAGCGACTTTCTGCGATACGAGTTGCAGGTTTGATGACCACAAGAAAAAAAAGTATGGTCTGCAGGTAGCTGTTCTAACTGTATCCACTACACAGAAAAAAATCATAATGTGGGACATAGCTTTAATCATCATCAGGTCATCGCTCGCAGTGGCATTACTTAAGATCTTAACATAGTACAATAATCACGTTAGCGTTTTGGTCGCGTTGTTTACAATACATTGCGTGCTCATAAATTACAATAATTGTAACCTATTATTTCCGACATGGCTTTGCTGATAATAGCTATCCAATTTTTATTATAGGTTTAACTGTAACCACTTCATAAAGTATTCAGTACGTAATCACACAGCCTATATATATTTATATTTTATTACAATATCCCACATTAGGATTTCTCCTGTGTCGTGGGTACATTTAACAGATATTAAATCTCAGATGCCTAACACCCAGACCCAAAAAAACTATGTATTATGTATATATGTATATGTATAATAAATATTTGTTATCCATGCCATAATTATTTTTTATATGCTGTTGTATTTGCAGTGGCAGTTATTGTAGGGTTAATGTCGGCTGCTGCACTCTAGGTTGCGGGTTCGGCACAGTATAGGACGCAAGGTCACGGCACAGTACCACCACTGTGGAGACGATCAGGATACCGCACAGCACACGCTCGAAGAGTGCCCTGCGTGGACTGCCAAACGCGGATCCTGGTCGATCGGATCGGGCAAGATCTCTCTTTGCCAGCAGTAGTATTGGCTATGCTGGCAGAGCATGAAAATTGGAGTGCTGTGGTATCCTTCTGTGAGAGCGTAATGCTCCAGAAGGAGGTCGCAGAGCGGGATCGGGAGAAGGCCGAAAAAAATAATTAGATCTTAGTTTTATACGGAAACATTTTTAAGTCTTTCGTCAAAATAAGCTGCAGAGTCCGCCTGGGAATACCCAATTGTGTAGCTTGTCGTCTCGTCGATGTTTCTGGACACTCTTTCACGTCTCCGCGCACAGCTTCAATATACTCTTCTGAACGACTAATTCTTGGACTGCTTGTTCAAGGCGTGCAGATAGACGGCAAATTGTGCGACTGGTGGGTGCCGGACGGCGAGGAAATTTTAGGCGAAATTCCGTTGTGTTATTATCAACGACGAATGGTTCCGAAAAAATGAACACCATTATTTCTTGTTGTGTATTTTACATATTTTATGTACACAACTGTCAATAGCAGAATGGTAGGAGGTGCCATTTAAAAAAGTGAACAATTCCTATTGTGCTGTTACTTTTATGCCACCCAGCATTATGTATTTAATATATTACACATCTGTGATGATAAAGCATAAGACACTTTTCTCAAAAAATCTGCTCCGTCTACCACCCGACAAAACCAAGGCAATGTGTGCAACTCGTACTAACGAGGCAGTGACATGTAAACCGTCCCATTCAAGTGAAAGTCCCAGCTGGCACACAATCATTCATCACACGGCAACAACCATGTAGGTACGACCATGAAATAAATCCAGAAGGTAAGGTATACGCAAATGCTATAGAAAACGATCCTCTAGAAAAAAACAGGGTAGATTTCGTAGATTTCATATTCTTTTGACTTTTTACACTTTGTTATGTTGAGTTACAATTGACATCATTCTCTTGCACAAATCCGGCACCATCGATCAATCAAATCAGTCTGGACATGCCCTCTGCTACGTTGCACTATACACTCGGTTCTCCCTTATGCAATCTGCCCTGACTGCCTTCTTCTTAATCAGGTCAAGAAGAGTTCCAAACTCCGACAGTTAAATCCGCAATCGCCTGTCCCAGCGGCCGACGACCCGAGACGTCCCCAACCGAGTGCTTCCCGGGTGGGCCTGAACGGTATTGAGTAGGCCTTCTGTGTCCTGCGTTTTGTAGTCCATCTGTCCATTTACAGCGTTAGATTCCATCATTCTGTAAATAATATTGCAATACGGAACTCAAGGGCTTAGAATCGAGTTTCGGAAATATTTATGATGTTTGGATAATTTAAGCGCGTTATTGTAGATGCTGATTTCTCCAATGTGCATATTTACGTAAGTTATACGTTTTAGTTGTAATTAAAAAATTCAATCACAGCTACCATATCAGTCGTACAAGTTTAAATGGTTGCCGCAAAGATAAATTATTTGCTGGCCCGGGGTCCAAATAGATGTGGTTAGTGGGATTCGTTGCCGGAACCCGATTACCCCGGTCAGGGTGCCTGTTGCATTGGCAGCCATAATTACCACTGTAAAAAGATATGGGGCAGCAGGTAATAGTGATCGCAGTATGATGGTATTGATACACTTGTGCATCGAAACTCTCAATCTCGACTTGGCCGGCACATAGGTACCTTCAGAGAGGCGCGCGCAGAACACACGCACCGCTGTCTTGGGCCTGTTTCTGTTCCGGCGACGGACTGCCATGAGTTCGCAAGCCGCTGCTCATGGAGGCCGGAGATCGTTCAGCGCCCTCGGCGGGAGCCTACGCACGGTGCTTTTACGGCGGGGTTCAGAGGTGGTCTCCTCCCGTCCCCACTCTGCCACCTCCTTTACTCACGTCGTTAGCTATCACGTCGTTGCAAGCGACGGTATCTCACGCGCTCTCGCTACGGACAATGGAATGAACCAAGGCCGGAAGCGAAAGGTCACGGTAGTTGTACCTTAGAATTTAAAATTAAATTTACGTGAACATACCTTCCGACCCTGCCAGGATTTCTTGTGGTGTTCGGATTAAGAATAATATAGCACCACTCCGTCTCCTCACGTGGATGTCGTAAAAGGCCACTGAGGGCCTCTTACCCAGGGGAGTGGGCAGCAGCGTACCTGCTGTGGAACAGTAAACATCCTGCGCTCTCCAACCCGAGGTGCCACGCATGGTGGGTAATGGCAAATTCCCCCCAAAATCACGATACCATTGTGATAAGCTATGGGGAGGCATTTATTCAGCAGTGGACGTTCATTGGCTGATATGATGATCTGATAATCATCATCGATGATGAATAGATCATCTTATACATACTAACAAGTTTTTTATTTAGGTTACTAATGCACACTTTAACGCAACAACAACAGGTAATTTAAAAGAGAAAATTACATTCCGTGATGTTATTTTAACACACTGATATCGTTACATGCTTTGATAATATACTCGTGTAATGGCAACGAGGCGTTTGTTTCAATATTTCCTGCTCAATATTTTTTTTACTACAAATCTTTTGAGTCTATATTTTAGTTGCAGGTTTGTTTTTGTCCAAATAAATATCATCCCTAAATCAAAAATCAATTGATATGAATGTTCTATTATTCATCTCCTGTAATGGCTTACAGGAGATGAATGGTGATGGAAAGAACACCGATCAATGAAGCTCGGTATGTTCTAGAGAAATGATTAACTGTCTTGGAATCCGTAACAATACTAATCAGAAAGATAAAAGAGGATTAGGAAACAAGATCGATGCCAATTCTCAGTAGCAAGCAGGAGACAGAGAAAAAGCTATAGCTATAGCTAAGCTATCTTAGGCACATTAAATGGAAGTTTAAAATGGGATAAGCCCGGTTGCCAATTAACTGAAATTATATACTATAAATGATGAAATGGAATAGTCAACATCATCATCATTTCAGCCAAAAAACGCCCACTGTTGGATATAGACTACCCGTAAAGATCACCACAATGACTGGTATGGGTTTGTGTTGTGTGCTCATATGGGGATTTGGCATATCACCACAATTAGCAAACGGGTTGGCAATCGTAGTTTAGTTCTAAATATACTCGAATGACGCAGCTGCCCAGCCTCCAACTTATCCCATAGTCGCCTTTTACTACACCCACGGGATCATATGGAGTGGTGCTATTCTTTGCCGGCACTGCACGGATCCAATCATCATCAGCTTCCTATCCTGGTCCCAAGTTACTTGATATCGGCGCAATGTGATTTTTCATATTTCCCTGTCTGCCGCCTCATCATTTACTCCCTTTTCAACCATATCATATATAATCCTCCCTCACACAATCCATCCAATGTTTTCTTTGGTCTCTCTCTCTCCATCAATCAATATTCATTTTCATTCCTCTCTTAGTCACATCTGTTTTATCCCTGCCCATCATATGCCCAAGACAAACTATTTCCTTTGAACTTTCTGTCACTGGCGCCACTTTCAAACCCCCTCTAATATACTTACATGAAAGTTTATCCATTCATGTCACTCCGTACATCCATCCACAACGTGCAATTTTCTCTCATCCGTCTTCTTCACTTCCCATTATATCCAACCATACAGAACGACAAGTCTTATAATAGATTAATCGCCATTTCATCTAACCTAAATTGATCTGGTGCAAAGATTCGCAGGCAATTTCACCATCTCCTCGGACGAGTGACCGAAGATACTGAAAGTCGTAGCAGTCTGGTAGGATATTCTACCGGGAGTTATGGGCACAGGACTGGAGAGACCGCCGAAAGTACACGGTCAATATTATCTGAAAATTTGAAGGTAACATTCTGTTCGAGATGAATAAACGAGAATTCCCTAAGCATAAAAGGAATATTATTTTTAGGTGACATATAATATCAAAAAGCAATTGCTAAATATACATGCAATGAAAAACTCCTAAAAATGCATGAAGCTACAAGCTCAGTGAAATGTAATTTGAAAGTAAAAGTATGAGTTGACCTGCCTCGCCATGCCGCCATGTTAACTAACCGTTAGTAATTATCGACGCCATTCATGACACAAACGATGCGCTAGCGCATCCCATCACTCTCACTTTCTGCACCGTAGACCTGAAAATGTCTAGAGGGGGATTTAGCAACTGCACTTTAGAATATCGTTTAATAAAATTATTGATAGCTATATATAGTTAGGGGGATAACAGATTATAAAATTACTGTATAAATAGAATACGAGGTAACATGTATTGACGAGAAAACAATTAATTATCTGTCGATATAGTCCCACAAAACTATTTGTTTAATGAGTTTCGTTTGATTTTCACCGATACGGGGAATTATATGAAAAGTCTGATACGCATATTTTTAACCAGTAGTTTAATCATGTATCGGTAAGATTTTGAAACTATTCATTGGCATTCAAACATTTTTAAATAGTGTCTATAAGATACATCATTATATCAATAGTTGAGAAATGTTTAGATATGAAACAAGAGTTCACGAAAAATAACTTAAAATTAATATCATATTCAATTCATCCAATAAATGTTTCTTTCTTCCTTTTCTTGCATGGAAAGCAGACAGTAACAAGTAATCACTCTTAGTTTAATAACTTATAAATAAGATAAGAGATCAAAAGAGAAAGTTGTAACTGCATTTCACATTGGAACGCGCTCGATAAAAACCCATAACAAATGAAATAAATGAGGTGTGGTCTCCTAATCACCGGATCTATCAAGACCACAGTTATATACATTTTTCAATTCAACCTAAGTAGGCTGTGGTGAAAATAGCAATATTTCTACACAATTCATCAATTACGTTCAAACGGTAAAGGATGCCCACAGGTTACGTACAAGAAGTAGGTAGCTGTGGTTTTGGACAGCAACTCAGTACTACAATGTAATAGTAATATACGTGACATTAACCTTTACACAATAAATGAGCTGAGAATGGCTTAAGACTAGAGATTTCGGCCCCATGTAGTTCCTATGTGCGTCAACAATGAGACAAATAATTTTGAACACAGTTTAATATAACCGTGGGCAACCAAGACGATCCAGTGTGATGCGAAACATCTTAAAACAATATTTCTGCACCTATATCAGGCTATACACTACTTGACGGCAACAGAAATATCATTTTAATATTGAAGAGCAAGGATGATGTACTACTTCTGTTGTATAGTCTGTGTATATAATCGCATCGAGGGAAGCTGCCGCTGAGGCGGTGCTCGCAGAACTTTCAGATCCGTTCATACATTCAATGGCCAGGACTATTAAGGACTTGCTTACAATTACTTAAAAACAGTATTTGAAAAATGTTTCGGTATATCGATGGCACGATTTACGAAGCACTAGATGTTTGACCGAGCTTTGCTCGGTATTTTTTTTTTTTAAATTGTGTTTTCTGGAAATTATATTTAAGTACGAATTACTAATAAAATAATGAAATATGAATAATATTTTTCGATCTTACCGATAGAATAATAAAAAATATGAACTGGTTATTTAAAGAAAAAAATCATGAGTGCAATTAGTTTAATCTTATATTAGAAACAAATACTTAATTTTTTACAGTTTATCAATCAATTACGTAAGTATATATATATAGTATTATTATTCGCCAATAGATGTCAGGAAGAGTCATATTTTTCAGTTGAGACTACTCAAATTTAAAGATATAAGATTAAGAAAACTGGAACTTCAATATTTTGAGTTTAGCGCCATCTATGCGGTAGTAATGGTACCACTAAGCACTCCATTGTCTCAAAATTAGACTACATAGCTAACCTCATAAAAAATTTCTTAGAGTATGTAACAGATGCTACGTCTCCAAATTAATTTTTTTGGACAAAGTATTTAATATTGAATGTCAGTGGTACCTAAACAAAATTATAATACTTCCATTATAATTAACTTTTATACTATAATGTGAAATAATACTTGACATTATAGTATAAAATGAACATGGTGTTATGCTCGATTATTAATATACCTGGATGACCGAGCTTTGCTCGGTATTTTCGTGTTACTTAACAACACCATCTGCTGTTGTGTCGTTAAAGCAATTAGTTGCTCACAAAAAATAGTATTATTATTCGCCAATAGATGTCAGGAAGAGTCATATTTTTCAGTTGAGACTACTCAAACGCCTATAAAATGACATTTTCTAAAAATGATTCCTAGCTAGATCGATTTATCGCCCCCGAAACCCCCTATATACTAAATTTTATGAAAATCGTTGGAGCCGATTCCGAGATTCTAATTACAAGAATTGCTCATTTAAAGAGATAAGATAAGATTTACATTTTATTAGACGAACTTGCGGGTCATGTCCAAATAAGTAATCAGGGGCGATGAACAACAGAGGAGTCGCTGATACGTTGCCGACCGTTTAAACCTCTTATTAAAGGTCATGTCGTGTGTAAATACACATTTATATAAGAAATAATAAATACTGTGAAATATTTTTTGTGGACTTGTGGAAGTCCGTTGACTGATATGATGATTAAACTAAACAGTGCTTTTAAATGTACTTAATGTTACTCCTCTAATACCGTTTATGGTCTGTGCACAGCCTACTACGATTGTTTGCATTTCGCTTTGTTTGGCTCCATTCGATGTCGTGACGGGCTTGCTCGTGAAAAAGCTGCACTTTCACGAATTGTGGTAGGGCTGTGAGTTATCTCGAATAATATCGATACGTAATCAATTAGAGCAGCTAACACAATCGATGGTCATGCTTAGTGTATTCCACGTGGTGTTTACGTCAACGGTTTAAATAAATTGCTTTCATTTATGGATATGTCACAATTGTTTATTGGTAATTGTTTTTATATTTCTCAGAACAAAACATATGACGATACCAGATTTATGAATGTTTTATTTTAATAAGGTAGATGTTGTATTTACTTACACTATTAAATAAATCTACAAGGAGGTATACTCTTTGTTTAAGTTGGCATTTCATGTATAACCTAACCTAAACTACTTAATCAAATAAAACAGGGAGATATGGTACACACTATAAAAGAAAATCTTTTAAAATTATATCATACTGGTCTTGTAACGGTACCTTCTATCTTTTCTTACATTAGATTCATCTGTTACGATAAATAACTATTGTAAACATCATTGTCGCTGGCTTAGAAGCGATTAACTAATTATTAATCGATTAATTTTGATGAACATCCCTAACCCATAATTAATTGCTACCGTAGCGGGTATTGTTCTTGTTATTATTTCATTTTTACGAGACTACGATCACAATCGCGACTGTTAACGCGGTTACACAATGATAGTCGCCACTTTTTAAAACCATGTGAATGAGTTTTCATAGTCTCTTGTTACGTATACCTACATACTTGTACAATAGGGCTTATTATATTTTTAACGTATGCAGGTTTTTTATTGTCAGTTTTGAAATGAATTTTCTCTTCTGTAACCATTTCGGCCTAATGAAGTCCACTGTTGGACACAGGCCTCCCCCAAAGATCATCACAACCACCGATATGGATGTGTTTTGAGCTCATTGGGGGGTTTTGCCATAATCGCCACGCTTGGCAGGCGGGTTGGCGATCGCAGTTGAGTTGTTAATGTACTCGAAGGACGCTGCTGTCCATCCTCCGACTAATCCCTTAGTCGACTTTTACGACACCCATGGGAGGAGATGGGGTGGTGGCATTCTGAGCCGACACCACACGGCAACTCTTCTTCTGTGAACATAAGATATTTATAGCACCTACCTTAACATGAGTAATTGCTTTTCTTTGTTGAGTAAGTAATAAGCTTCAGTTTTGCTCACAGATTTTGTAGGACGGTTGATTATCTTCCTTTTTAATCGGCTCCAAAAAAGGAAGGTTCTTTGTTTCTCCCGTATGTTCGTACGTGTGGCATTTTTTCAGAAATTACAGGTCTGGTCTTGTGATTCTGTCACTGGGTTAACCTACTTTGTGCTTGTGGAAGTTTCCAGTTTATAAAATATACGGGAACCATTCTTATGTACCTTATAGATATAATAGTTGCTTTTAATTGAAGGCGGATAGTTACTTCTTAAAAAAAACTTATTTTGTTTCGGAAAGGTTCACACAAATATTTTCTATGTTCAAACATACATTCTGTACGCAAAAGTGTAAACAAATATGCATTTATTTGACTCAAAAGATCTGCAAATATAGGTAGGTAACAGGTGTTATTAAATTAAATAATATATAAAAAATAGTCTAATTAAAAAGTGACTCAACCACTATTATTTGTTATCCAAACAAACTAGACCTCAATCCTATTATGATAGTCCAAAGTTTATATTTCTTTCATAGCTGAGTTACGAAAGATCTATTGATGGACCTCAAGAAAATCATGATGGACCTAAAATGGCACTATAAGGGAGTGTAATGGCGAAAATAGGCTGCATCTACACGGTGAATTTGTAGCATTGCTAAGAAGTAGTAAGCTGTTTGCCAAAGTGTCGACGAGCTGCTTGGATTAGAACAAAACTATGATCTGAGACGGGCTGGAGAAAATTTGGGGAGCGCGTCAAGGATACTTCATCCGCTCACTTCGCATCGCAGACACGCTAGGCGCTCACCGTCATGTACAGTGCTTATGAATGTTCACGGCAGGTACCAGTATTGGACGAGCATCGCTTGTAACTGCTGGACGATATGCGTGCACTGTTGACGGTTGACTTTACCTTACAAAGCCAAACGCCTCTATATATTATGCGTAATTTCCAGCGTGCTAAGAAGTGCTATACAACAGGAGTCTCGTAAATCTCTCCCGACTTATGCAACATCCCCTAAATCTATTAAATGATACCGATTCAGCTATCCAACATTTTGGTCCCACAGCAACGCTCTAAACCGCGGTTCGAGTTAAGTTCTAAGTATTTATGCCTGGCTGGAGGCCTTTACTGGCTAAGCCGCGACAGTCTCCTGAACTGCCTGCGAGAAGCTATGTAAAAACACACAGTTTATTTGCGGTTCTGTTTTTTAAAGTACACTGAATATGGTTACGCAGAACAAGCATCCTCCAATACGCTTTGACACGCTTCCCGTACCCCACTATGTTGTACTAATAATATTAATCACAATACGGACGTAAACACACGAGCATTTGCAGCATTCGGTCAAAAACGCAACGTGTAAACCCAGCTTTATATGCGCAAGCGCTGCCTAATGAGTACCATTTAATTTCCTTAAGTTGGAACGTTATTATTCAGTAGTCCATTGTGGCGTTTATAATAATTGTAATCATTTTGTACTACCGCTTGCTGTGACCGTGTTGTGCATTGTTGGTTTGTATGGAAGGAAATGAAATCTGATCTGAACTTTAAGAATTCATATGCATACTTATCATGTATCAATACATAATAATACTATTGCTTATGTATCCCTCTGTACCTTTGTGTGTTCTGTTTACCTAGCACCTACCCATCAATTATGTCGGATAATAAAAAGCAGTCTTAGCAAATATTTCAGAGGTACCAATTGTCACCGAACATACGTATATATTTCCGTGTGGTTTTCTAGCTTTATGTGGTGTCCACATTAAGAATATTGCACTGGAGTAGTAATCTCCCCCCGTGGATGTCATAAAATATGACTAAGGGACTCTAAATCAGCGGGACGGACAGCGGCGTCCCTTCTGTGGAACAGCTACCATGCTGCGCACACACCAACCCTCCTGCCAAGCGTGGTGAGTACGGGCAAATTCTCCCCTGCGACATAATTATGGAAATCTATGAGTGAGGTCCTTGTTTAGTAGATTTATAATTTTTTTGTTTTGAAAAGATGTTGCCTCTAACTCGGATTTCTCCTGTGTCGTGGGTGCAGTGTATAGACACACATTTCACATCCAGAAACACCCAGACCCGAAACAGCTATCTGTAGATCATGCAAATATTAGTTCCGTACCGGGATCGAATCCGCGACACGTTGCACAGAAAGCCAATCGCTGAGCCACTGCGCCGACCGTATCGTCAGTGCAGTGGACGTCCTTCGGCTGATATGATGATATTATGTTTATATTTATTCGGTAAGGCGACTTCTCCAGGACTTGTATGACACCTTTGAATCTGTATCACCATGTCATTACGCCCTTATTTCCTGAAAAATCAGGCAGAGGTGTACTTTTTACCCGTACACGATTTGAGTAGTCAGACTGGGGCTACTAGGTACTGGGGCCCCGGTCCAAGTCGCCCAACAGTTTTTTTAAATCAGTTGACTGGGACTACAAACCTCGTGACGCAAATTGTATAGTCACCAAAAAATCAAAAACCATTTATTTTCATAATATAAACTTTAAATAAACGTTACGATAAATACAAATGCACATCATGTCATGTCAGAATTCTCAAAAATATAGGTTAAAATAGCTCGATACCCATGAAAATTTCAAGCAAGGTACTTTAAATCCTTTTTCTTCTAACTGTACTAGAATTCGGATTAAACAGTAGTTTATTTTTTCTCATATTGCGAGTAGTCCCAGTCGCCTGAAGAAAAATAATAATACGAATGGATCAGGCAATTGAAACCGCAGACCCAGTTTCGAAGGGGTCCCAGTCGCCTGATTACTCCCCAAATTTCGCCAATGAATTCTTCAATGAAGTTTATATGTTTACTTTCACTGTCAAGCGCATAGATAATGTTATATTTACAGATTTTCGTCACATCACAAATCATTACAATTAATTATATTTCGGGACCTGTGTTCTCAATGTAATAGAAGAAATCTAACAGGCCGTTCCGTTGCCGTGTGGTGCCGGCTCACAATATCACCACCCCATCTCCTCCCGTGGGTGTCGTAAAAATCGACTAAGGGTAACCCTTAGTCGACTTTCGATCCGGAGGATGGGCAGCAGCGTCCTTCGAGTACATTAACAACTCAACTGAGGGCGGCATGTGACCGCTCGTTGTGGAAATCTAAGGGGGAGGCAATGATGGTATATATTAAAAGAAGTAGATATGTTACATGTGCGCCAAAAGTAAGACCCAAATCTCCCCCAATTGTAGCACCTCGCAATCAGTTTGCCTAAGACAGGACAACGAGCACACACTATCACAATCTGTATTGTTTTATTAGTTAAGCAATAACAATGCCGTCGTGCATATAGAAAATGCACAAATTATCAAGCAAAAATAAATAAAGAACAAGGGATCTTACCACCACCACACGTGAGTAACAAACTATATAAAATAAAAATACTATTCAAATAATATATCGAATAATATTCTCGAACAAAATACAGGCCAAGCAACGAAAAGAGACAACACAAATTCAAATTCATTTATTGCTTGTCACAGGTGAAAATGGTACAGATGTTGTTATATAATAAAGTGTCGCTGTAACTTACCTCTTAGGTGTATAATATTTTCGTTTAGTATACATTATTTTATTTCTTTAGTAGGTACTCATTTAATTATAATCACTTGCATACATAAATTAATAGATCAATAGCGTACCATTATCATGCTCATATTATTCATAAGTGACTCATAAACATATAAATTGTAAATGTCATTAATAATTGGTAATTCATATTAGATGCATAAGTGACTCATAAACATATAAATTGTAAATGTCATTAATAATTGGTAATTCATATTAGATGCATGTCAAAGTATTGTATACGTATATTAATTAATAAATGAATGATTCAGTTGCATTCGTTATTTATAATTAATTCTCATTCAAAAAGTCGTTAATAGAATGCTTAACAAAAATTCTTTGAGCGTATGCTTAAAAACATTTTTATTTTCGATATTTTTCATACTAACTGGTAGTTTATTATAGATTTTCACCCCCATTATAAATGCACTTTTACTAAACTGGGCTGTTCTACACTTTTTGATACATAACGTATTTTTTATCTAGCACTTGTAAAAGTTACGTAGTTTTTGATGTCGTTTTTTATTATGAATGCTGCTTCGTAAATATAAAGTGAAGGTAGAGTAAGAATTTTTAACTGTTTAAATAATAATCTACATGAATCTGTCTGTTTAAGTCACCATATACACCTAACACATTTTTTTGTGCTTTGAAAGCTAGTTCTTTGTCAGTAGAGTTGCCCCAAAATATTCTATCACAGGTGCGACAAAGACATCGAGTACACGTGTTGTCATAGATAGCTCTCTGTTTTACTGGTAGTTTTTGTATCTTCTTTCTTAAAGCATAGGTTTTAGGGTATAGTTTTGCGCGCTATTTAATATGGACATAACATATCTCTGATATAATATCATTGGGGGGAGGCCTTTGTACAGCAGTGAACGTTCTTTGGCTGATATGATGATGATGATAAACAAATAACAAAGGCCTCCCCCATACACGACCGGTTACATGCCGTGTATCGCCATTTTGAGGGGATTTTGCCAGTACTCACCACGCTTGACAGGCGGGTTGGTGAGCGCAGAATGGCGCTCTGTTCAGTTCCTGAGTCGCCTTTTACGACATCCACGGGAGAGATGGAGTGGTGCTATACTCTGAATCCGGATACCACATGGAACAATTGCCATTTACCGGGAACCATGCCTGACTCAGGGCTGACACTTTACCCGCCCGTCACGGCTCATACCCACGCCTTCACGCTCAGAAAATGCACTAGTGGTGACGAGACCAGTCAGTACATTACTATAATACAAAAAAACAACAAAACGATAAAATACATGTCAATGTACAAATATACCTATTAGTCTAAGACCCCCGCGCGACATCACACGTGGTACTCAAACTTGTTCAACAGGCACCACTCTCACTGTCGACGCACAGACAAAATTGTATTTACTTTTATGGAAATAAGACTAGATGAAACTTTTACTCATACCAGTAACATCTAACAACAAAACAACCATGTACTTACCTTCATTGTTTACTTATATTTGTATGTTAACTACGTTAATTTCACGGCTGTTAACATTAATAATTAGCTTCTTACTGTATCTAATTACATAGTATATTTGTGCATACATCATCCGAATGACCCGATTAGTTAACGTAGCGAAGACTTTCCCTTGAACAGGACCCGCTTGATTAGATACCGACACGCTCGGCGAGATGCCTTGAGAATGAATTACACGATGCATGTAATAGATGGCCGATTTACATAAAATGTATGGTAATATGTCTCGGGATGCATCATGCGTAGGGTTGCCATCAGTCCCGATATATTGAGACTGTCACCTTTATCGAGCCCTATAACCCAATCTATCGAAAGTCCATATTGTTCCCAATTAAAAAGAATATAATAGAATAGAATAGAATATTCTTTATTGTACACCATTTTAAAAACAACTACTTTGAATCATTTTATGAACAGTAATTGTACAATGGGCGGTCTTATCGCTAGTAGCGATTTCTTACAGACAACGTTTCGATGGACAAGAAAAAGATGAGAAAAGACAAAGGGGGTATTCCGTAGTGTACTTGTTATATTAATATAATCAAATAGTGTGTCTAGACAATTAAACATATTGCAAATACATTCCATAAATTACTTAAATCATATGCACATGTATACAACCATATATAATACTTTATACAATACATTATAAATAATCCATATATACAACCATATACTATACAATATAAATAATCCATAGTGATATAGGATATAGCACGTAAATATAATAAATAAATATTTCCTTATTAAAAACTACACAATACAGTACTAATAAAATTCGCTCGTAATACTCTGAGCTTGTAGTAGGTGGGTAACAGGAAAATATTAAATAACGTATTTTAGTCTTTACAGCGCCACCAACAACAGCTTACATCTACCACCTTCTTTAGGGCTTGGCTACATCACCACGGCACGGCAACATCGCATTAAAACGCTGCGGCATCGCCTCAGCTGACGGCCACGCGGCCATTTCTTTCATATCAGAGATACAGTATTCGCTATCACTGGTCCTCATGGCTAACCGTCTGCAACGTGTCTTTGAATAGCTTCAATAATGTCTAAGCGAATGTCAAATTGATGTTTCTCAGTTATTTCTTTTCTGTATTCAAGGATGTATGGATGTTTGAGCTTAAGGAATTTCACCCCAGGGGTGGGTAAAGAATCGAAGTAACGGTTTTAAACCAATTCGGTATTCGCTAACACATGAATGAAGCTATTCAAGGACATGTTGCAGAAGGTAAGCCATGAAGACCAGTCTTAGCGAATACCAAATTGGGTTATCACCGTTATTTTAATTCAGTATTCAAAGATGTATGAATGTTTGAGCTTAGAGAATTGCACCCCAGGAAAGAAACTGCCACTTCACAGGCCAGGGACCATCTTTTTATGCACAATAAGCAAAGTACTTACCTACGAGCTGTTTGAGGTTGTTTTGGATTGTCTTAGGAGGTTGTTCACGAAAGTAGTGTGAACCTGTGGTGATCACCGAAGTCAGGATTTCAATCCACGCATGGTTTCACCTCATTTCGGTTAAGTCGTATCTACTGTGCAGAAAAACTACACACTATGTAATCGCTGCCCAGGAATTCCCTTACCCTAAATCCCGGACAATCGCCCCTTCTCATACGGTATATTTTCGTTCGCGTTCGCTCTTGTTCTCAGTGATGAAATAGGAATAGGTACCGTTTTCCACAATAAGCGGGATTAGTAGGGTTGTCATGTCATCCGTCCCGATATATCGGGACTCACCGTTATTGAGCCCTGTGCCCCGACGTCCCGATAAGACCTATATTTATCCTGATAAAAAACTATATAATACAACACTAATATAACTCGCCCGTACTTCTACTAAGCTAGAAGGTAGTAGTCGGGTAGTAAGTAAAATTATAATTATAATATTGCTTATTTTACTCTTTACATCTTACAACTTCCTTCGCCCCGGGGTCGGGCGAAGGGGTATGCCGGACTCCTACCGGCTAAAACCACTGGAGCGGTCATCTTCAGCACCGAAGGGGGGCTCCAGGTGTTCGTAAGATAACACTAGAGCCGCCCATTGGTGCCACGCCTTTGGGCACATCACGGAGGGGATGGGCGGACGCCTACCGGCCTAAACCGCCGGAGTGGTCTTCTTCGGAACCGAAGGCGGGCTTCAGGAACTCGATGAACGTCCATCTAGAGCCGCCTATTAGTGCCATGCCTTTAGCCTTTAGGCACATCCCGGAGGGGATGACTGTAAAACGGTACCCTTTCCAGCGAAAGGGGAGACGAACCACCTCCTTCCGTGACTAAGCCTAATTTCCTACTAACAGAAGTGATTATTGAATGCATTTCAAAGAAGCCTTCCCTGGCGAAGAGAATTGTTCCAAGGAAATCCTAAGCAAATGTTGCAACCCTAGGTGAGAGGTATTACTGCCATAATTACCACGCTTGGCAAAGTAGTAAGTTGTTACTAGCATTTGTATTCAATTGCCCAGATACCTGAGTCATTTTATGCCATCCTCGAAAGAGGCTTTTATGGCCAGTGGCCACAAGCGTAGGTGAGAAATTCCCAAATGGTTAAGCCGTGTGCACACCTTTTATAACTACAGAACCTTAGTCGCCTTAATTTTTTTACAACAACTTATGCGTTTTGTCATTCAAAATACTAATTGATTGTCTTTATTATTTTTGTTATACTTCCGCCAAAAATCATCGCCACAAGCCATCAAAATCCAAACAAATTACATTACCATTGTATTAAGTTGAATTGCATGACGCATAACAATTCCGTTTTATGTTCCGAACTGTGTATGGGTTTATGTGTTCGCATAATAACCAGCTGAGATGCACCTACACGAAGATTGATAAATTGATCATGGGCACAAACATTTCCGCGTAGATATAATTGCGAAACTTTTTGAAACCTACATCGTTCTGATTATCTATTAATCTTCAAATCACGTGTGTAGACTCTGGTAAGGCATTTCATGTGGTATCCGGATTAAGAATATAGCACCACACCATCTCTTCCCGTAGATGTCGTAAAAGGCGACTAACAGCCGAAGACAGTTTTTTTTTATACATTGCCTACATAATGCTCGTTACATGTTTTACCATAATTTGTATCAATCAACATTGTAATCTCAATTATTTTAAAAAGAGTATCTATGGAGTTTCTTGCCGGCTCTTCTCCATAGATCAACTATTTGGAACCGTGCAACTTGGATTCTGACGTTTCATAAGTGCCAATATTTGGTTTATTTGAAATAAAAATATTTGACTTTGACTTTGACTGAAACGCTAATTAATACTTAAGTCCCGCTGATATGTTTGAGATGCCCGTTCTCGGTAGTAAAGTAAAGGAAACCAGGATGATGGTGCTCACCAACCAGCCTGCCAAGCGCTATCATGCTGAGTGTTGGCAAATTCCCCCCAAAATGACAACACCGTTGTGACACATACGCAATCTATGGTGATCTTTTTGAGCAGTTGGCGTCCCGTGGTTAATATGATGATGATTCAAGTAAGTAACTGATTTATGAGCTTATATACCATGCCGTGTGGTGCGGGCTAAGAATACCACCACCCCATCTCATCCCGTAGTTATCGTAAAAGGCGACTATGGGATTAACCGGAGGATGGGCAGCAGCGTCCTTCGAGTATATTAACAACTCAACTGCGATCGCCAACCTGCCTGCCAAGCATGGTGAGTATGGCAAAACCCCCCAATGAGCACACAACGCACCCAGACCGGTCGTTATGGCGATTTTTGGGCGAGGATTGTATCCAGCAGTGGACTTTATTCGGCTGAAACGAGATACCATGCTGTTCCGTGGTTTGTGATTTCCGACAAAGAATAGACCATCATTCTCCACCCATGGCTGTCGTAAAAGGCGACTAAAGGTTGATATAAAGAAGATGGGCAGTAGCATCGTCCCGTGTGCTACTAACAACATATTGCGATCCGCCTGCTGGCCGTGGTGGTTATGACAATATATGATTCCTTATTGTAGTGATCATTGGGAGGCCCATGTTCAGTAGTGGACGTTTTGTGTCCAAGTCTGATTGACCCATGATTTCATATTTCAAAGTTCAAGAATTCCCAAGTACGTCGTCACTTCTATTACGAACCATTGTCAAAAATATCATTAAGAAACTCATCAATTCATGTGAACATCTCGTTGATATTATTTTCGTCTCGCTTGGTAATGAGTAATCAAGAGGCGCCTTCGCCCATCGACTGTCGCACAGGATTAATTTATGTCTGGCCGACCCCTTGAGTCATTGCCTTGAAAATATTCTTTCCTAAATTGGGCCAGTTAAATCCGTGACTCAAATATAAGTAATTGTTTGTTCCGACTGACTGGCATTCTCACATGTTAGCGTAGAATCTTAGTTGTAAGAACGCGAATATATTGTATGCGTTCTCGTTGCTTATTAAGGCAATTAAAATTGCTTTATCTTGTTGCATCAGTTGTTAGTCCATAGTTGTTATACGGTATTTGTGTGCAACTATGTAATTTGATTTCATTGGAATAAAATGTACAAGTGTAATGACTAATGAGGAATAGATTGCGAAGACGCTTTTCATGAAATGAGCGACTGATATTTATTATAAAACAAGTTACTGATAAACGATTGGACTGATTTCAGTTGCACTCAAGGATCGATAAACGATTGGTGAGGTTAAGCAACGCTTGGCGCGGTCAGTCTGTGGATGGGTGACCGCATAGTGGTATTAGAACTGAGCGTCTCCGTGCTTCGGAGGGCACGTAAAATCGTCGGTCCCGGTACTGATAATCAACTAACTATTTACTTTTTTTACAGACTTCAAGTTTATGAAGTCATGAAATGTTGAAAACGAATCATAAACTAGTCAAAGTTTAATGATTTACGAGTACTAGTTTTGACATCTGAGAATCATTCTCTTAATTTTTTAATGTTCGAAATATAGTCTCAATCTTGTAAATGTCAATAATAATATTCTTCTAAACTAACAAAACCTTTGAACGAGAACTTATATAATCTCAGTTTGATCAACTTTAAGTCAATAGTGTAAATTAATTATGAGAATTGGCCCTCTGACTGTGTATAATTCACTGTTGATTTTGACTGTACCAAGTGTCTTTTAAACATCTCAATTAAATTTAACATTTGGATTGACTTTAGCTTAATTGTTAATTGCGCTTGCTGTGGTCTCTATAACTAAATGAGTAACTACACTTAATTGATATCTACTATGCACAATGCACAGCGAGGCTTCGGGGGATCCTATACAAACCTCCCGAGATGAAGCCCTCCTGAGGAGGAGGAGGCCTCTTTCAAGTCGCCTCCCCCCCTTCTGCTAGAGGGGTAAACGTTTTACAGTCATCCCCTCTGAGATGTGCCTAAAGGCGTGACAGCAATGGTGGCTCTAGATTGAGCTTTTTCGGGTACCTGGATTTTCGACCTGAAAATGACCACTCCTGTGGTTTTAGCCGGTAGGAGTCTAGCAAGGCCCTCCACCCTTCTCCAGGACCGAGTAACTATATGAAAAATGTCCATAATTCTACAGATTAAATAAAAATAAAAGACGGGCCCAATAAAACCTTACTGCCCTTTCCCAAAACATTTTATGCGGCCTATATTCCGACGCAAACGATGCGTTATCTAAATAACCCTATTAAACAACCGTCATAGGCATTAAAATATCACTGGATATTAATCTTTAAAGAGTTTGATGCGGCGTGAAAGCTGCTCTACCAGAACCTAGCCCAACAAAATACCTATAAAGATATCATTACAATTCCCTTTTTCTTATCAACAATAATAAAATTACATCAAATATTTTCAATTCTATAAATGATAGAGGACCAATTAATACGTCGCCGACCTATCACACATTACAGATAAGTATAAAAGTAAATAAAATAAATCACCAAACATCCGTTTCCGAATGGCGTTCCACTCAATATTCATATTATTACGTGTTGTATAAATTTATGATATTGTTAGATACACTTAAAGAGATTGATGAGAGAAAGCTTTCTTTATCTCTTCCTTTATAGTTATTGAGAAATTAAAAGCTTAAAAAGGAGCAGTCGACTAATGGAACAAAGATATAAAATAAACACTGTGTGGTCCTCGACTAAAAATGGATCATATTTAAAGTCTTCGGGTAGGTCAAGAAGCAACTAAAGCATTATTTAAATCAGCGGTTGCCAACCAGAGGCCTAAAAATTTACAATATATGTATATTAATTACTGCGTCCGTCTGGTGTGCGGTTTTATAATATAGCAAGCACCACTCCATGAACTTCCGTGGATGTCGTAAAAGCCGACTAATGGACTGTAAGCCAGAGGAATGGGCAGAAGCGTCCCTTCAGTGGAACAGTGGCCATTCTGCGCTCACCAAATCGCACGACAGGCGTGAGTAGCAGTATTGGCTAATCCCCTTCGATCACTATTCCCCCCAAAATGATGACACACGGTATGTAACTGGTTCTCTTATGGGGGGAGGCTTTGGTTCAGCAGTGGAAGTTTTTGGGCTGATATAAGTTGATGATGCTTTATATTGAAACACTTTTAAACCGATTACATCACGTGAATTATAGTAGTTTTTTTTTTGTTTTTCCTGACGTACCGAACACTTTGCAGGGTTCGTGGTCGCAGGATGACTAAGGTGACAGGCGGCAGGCCAGACACGCTATAATTTACGCGATGCAATCCGTTGAAAAGTGTTTTATTATAATGAGTAATACTCGTGAACATCTAAGACATTACTTTGATGATGATTCTTAATTAAAGATTAAAAACAATTGTATACAAGGTTACGTCATACGGCCCTCACTGATCTCTACGTAAAATATGTGTTCTATATTACAAAAGGTTGCCGACCAATGATTTAAAAATATGTAGCCCTCTTATAACAAAAGGTTGCTAACCCATGATTTAAATGGTTATAGAAAAACTTCCAAACCTAGGATAAATTATTCTATTCAATGACTGCAGACCTTCATCATTATCATCATAATACAAACCGAAGAACGTCCACAGCTGAAGAAAGGCCTTAGATTTCCACAATATGCCACCTGCATGCAGAACTTACCCTTTCATAGTTGAAAACATATTATCTTGCCCACTCTAATAGACCGCAAGCTAGAAAACATGCATACGCTGGGCATCATTTAAAAAGAACGGGTTTACAAATAAGCGGTACCAGCAACAAGACAGATCATTACTTCTTAAGCCATCGTATAATTAAAAATATATTTAAGCAATGTAATTTTTGTTACGCGCGATAAATGTGAGAATTTCTGACTTTAGTCTACGTAAAACAATAGGTTAGCGCAATAAATTATGTAACTATGTAAATTGGGCTTTAGTTCTTTATGTTACATACTTACTTAAAGTTATTCACGAATGTTTTCATTGAATTAACTGGACTTGTAAAAACCTTCCGTGGTGGGAGAGAGGTCATTGTTGAAATCGGTATAAATAAACAGAAATATATTTCTGTCAACCCTGAATGGATGGCAAAGGTGTAAAGACGTGCAGCCACATTTTGCCCCAAATAGCCAGACATCAGTGTGAGAGGTTTGCTTAACACCGTTACCCCATATAATCTTCCTGCTGGGCAAAGGCCTCCCCTCATAGTTTTAAACCTGCTTCAAGGGTTGGTCAAGAGCCAATGTAGACGCGACCACAGCCGTTTCATTTAATCGGGTTCTTTGAGCTAGGCTAGGTATTTTTTTTCGTTGGGCCACCCTCATGTCCATTAGGAGAGATCCTTCCACTTACCTCTGGCCCGGAGTAAGGTGTTCGCCTTGTCAGCATTAGACCGCACCCCGGCAGGTATCGGCCCATCACTGTTTGATGGGTCCCGTCTCTATGCGACCTAGCCGCACATACCGTCTCGGGCCTGTTTCAGTTCGGGCGACGGACTGCCCTTAGTTCGTCGCCCGCAGGTCGCGCCACTTGGAGGCCGGAGATCGTTCAGCGCCCTCCGCCAGCGCCCGCACCCGTTGCCTTATCTGCGGCGGGGATCAGAGGTGGTCTCCTTCCGACCCCACTCCGGACGATGGACTGAACCACGGCAGGAAGCGAGAAGTCACCCTTTTCGACCGCTGCGACGAGATCACAGCGCTGCGTTGCCCAAGCTGGGCACTCCTTCTAACGTATGCTGCGCCGTGTCTTCCTGGCAGTCCCCGCAGTGATGACATCCCATCTCTCGTCGACCTATTGGACATAGATACTTCCCGAAACACACCTGGTCCCTAATGAGTATCTGCGTCATCCGGAAGGTACCATACCACCTCATCAGCTATTAATTACTCCATGACTGGTCTTACCGCTGCTATCGCGGCGTGCCCTAGGTAGTTACGTCAGTGATTTGTGTTTGGAGCGATAACGTAAGAACTGTTAAAAGTAACTTACTAACATATTTGATTTGGGTCATCCTCCATTATATTCTATTACAGAGCCTGGGAAAGTTAACTGTTTCAACTTGATATATTATAAAGCGGTTGAATGAGCTAAGACCGTTAGCCTACTTACGCGCTGTCGAAAAAAGCTTTTCATAGTCAAAATTTAATGTCTTTGAGAAATAAGCACACAAAGTCATGGTGGCACGAAGCTCAATGGCCATTGAAGGATTCCTGTATGTTATTACTGTGTTGGACCAATCAATCAATCAAATCAGCATGATCGACTCCACCGCTTGACTTAGCCGTCCCCTAAGATGGGTCATGATGCACGGCCCTTCGCTTTCCGCATGCAGATTACCCCAGTTGTTTTTTTCTATTAATCAATCCGTCTGGGCTGAGGTTTTGATTGCTATCTATTGCAAGAATGGACCGACAAGCGTTCTAATTATAATAAAACACTTTAAATAGATTACATCGCGTATATTATATACTTTTCTTTTTCCTGACGTACGAATACTGTGCAACCCTGGATTGCTGATCGCAAAATACTTTTTACCCAATTCTGTACCGAAAATGAGCGGTGGTTTTAGATCGTCACCAAACATAAATCGTATACAAAAGTTTTGGATTTCGCTCAAGTTTATCTAATTGTGCCTAAGTAAGATCAAGATAACTGGCATCAGCATAATCAAGGATAGGAAGTAGAAGAGATTGAACAAGCGGAGTTTTAGTAGCAGTTGGCAGAACATTGCTTATTCTCATCAGGGAGCCTGTTGATGGAAGTTATTTTCGGCCAGTCCGGCACACCCGTCTGCCCTTACTCTACGGTGGAGGAAGTCTATGAGTATTATCTGTGAGAGCTTCAAATTAGCCTATCGTCGTATGACAAAACGCAGGACCTGCAACTCCAAAGGCTTTGCAAATAAGTACAGCGTTTGTCGGATGGCAAAACGCAGTAATTGCATTGCTAGCAACTTTGCAAATACAACGTACCATCCGAATGTATCCATTTATTACCTCTTTTTTTTTTCTTTTTTTTTTTTAAATACGTTGCCCCACACTAGGATTTCTCCTGTGTCGTGGGTGCGTTTACAGACACAAATTCCACACACAATACACCCAGACCCGGAACAACTACCTGCAGATCATATAAATATTTGTTCCGTGCGGGAATCGAACCCACGACCCGGTGCGCATCAGCCGACTGTATCAGCCACTGCACCAACCGTAACTTTGTAATGTGTTTTTAGTTTTAGTAACTAGTCTATCATTTCGGCCGAATTAAGTCCACTGCTGGACACAGGCCTCCCCCAAAAGATCACAACAATGACCGATATGGGTGTGTTATGGGCTCATTGGGGGGTTTTGCCATAATCGCCACGCTTGGCAGACGGGTTGGCGATCGCAGTTGAGTTGTTAATGTACTCGAAGGACACCCACGTGAGGAGATGGTGTGGTGGTATTCTGAGCCGGCACCACACGGCGATTTCGTAACTAGTAGATAATGATTATTAGAAAATATTGACCGAGTAATTTCTATAAATAGGACACAGTTATCATGTGTACAATATCAGTGTGATAAAATAAACTCGATTTAGATTAGCAAAAATATGTGATCAACAAATACAATTTCATAATACCTAATTAAACAATCTACTCATAATATGTACATTACCCAAGTACTTATTAAGATAAATAGTTGTAAGCGTAGTAGCAATTGCAATGCAAGCAATGAGTCACTAAGCTCCACTAGATAAGATGGAAGTAGATAACAATTATATGGAAATTAGTCAACACAACAGTGCACGTGTCATTGTTAGTCAAACAATTCTTTAAGCTGTAGTCAGATACGGATCATTGATAGCGGCTATGGCTGGGACCTAGTGTGATCCGACTATATGAAGTTCGCAATAAAGTTTTGCGAACATATCATAAACTATGACACAAATTGGAACTACATGTCATAAACGATGCGACAAATCAAAACTCCGAGTTGAAAGCCTAAAGTCTGTAGCAGACCATCAGAAGTGTGTGAAGTCTTTTGATACGACTGTCGGATGCACCATATACAAAATGCATATGGGATAAAAAAAGGGTGTTCTACACCGACTCGACCAACGTCGATTGAAAGAGAACGAGATAAGTCGACGGCGATCGACTGTTTTTCTATATCAAATTGTTCTGCCTGATTTCTCGATTTTATAGGTACCGATCGTTGATGGATTGGTCACTAGATACCGCGAGGACTGCGCGCCGCGCTTCACCTGGTCGATCGATGGTTGATCTGTTGTGCGGCGTAAATTCGAACGACGAAATCTTAAAGCTATTGTTAGATATGGATCATAGTTAGCCGGGCTAATGGCATAACTAAAGCCTGAAAGCTATTCTGAACCGAATATCAGTGGGTGTCTAAAGTTTGGGAACAAGCAATTCAATTAGTGATAGTCTTCCGGTCTTCCAACTGTCGGATCAGAAATCAGAAATACTTTGAGCTAAGTTTATTATCACAAACACTTCATTTTTGTTAGCTTTTCATACTGCCCATGTACGTACTGTATGGGTTTGTACAATTAATATTTCGGAGTTCGGCTCGCGACATCGGCGCGGTGATGTGAAGAGCTCATCTTATACTTACATATTTCAGGGGGATTGTGGACGATCCCCAAAGCCTCACTATGCGCTACAGGTGGCAGGTGATCAGTTGATCACGTGCACACGGCCGGCTTACCGGGGGTCACTCGGTATGAACACGTAGATTCCCCTATCTGCGCGCTCGGAACCCCCAGGGTGTTTACACCTACACAATGGATGTAGCATCAATGCCTTGATCAAAGTCGATGGCGTAGGTGTAATCGTTCAGGATGATCAATGATCGCAGCTTGTAAAGCACGTTGAATAACCATAAAAAAATCTCAATCGATCAATCAATTAAAGGCGAATATTTTCATCGTTCAATCGGCAATATAATAATATAGAGTAAGACGAATTAATCGATTTACAATCGATCAATACACCAATCGTAGTATCGACATCGCTGGATGCTCGATCAATGCTTAATCGATACCAAATCATCATCATAATTTCAGCCGAATAAAGTCGACTGCTGGACACAGGCCTCCCCAAATATCGCTACATCGGCTGGTCTGGGTGCTGTGCACTCATTTGGGGCTTTTGCCATAATCGCCACGTTTGGCTGGCGGGTTGCCGATTGCAGTTGAGTTGTACTGTATACTTGAAGGTCGCTGCTGCCCATCCTCCGACTAATCCCATATACTTCTTTAACAACATCCATGGGATGCGATGGGTTGGTGCTATTCGTAGCCACATGGCTTCTACTTACTAGGTTATAATATTATGGAAGAATTTTGTCAGTGCTGTATTGCGCGGTTTAATCGGAACAAATATAGGGTTTGTAGGGACGTGACATTCCCGATATATTGGGACAGATGGCATATAACATTATTGTCTGTAAACTGTAACCACGATACATGAGAAATTCTAGTGTAAGATTGATTATATTTTTATATCCTTTTTATTCAAGTAAAACCATTTACAGGCACTTATGAATACTCAGACTTTAGTAGTCGCGTTCCAAGATACAGATTTCCTATGAAGAAGGACGCGCATGAAACTCCAAGGTTACAAAATTATAAAGCATAATATACGTTGTTAACTGACCAGTTAATGGAATAGATAACCCAAGTCGGTCTTGTGAATCAGATGATACTGGCCAGTCAATTTATTTTAACCGCAATCCGCCCCCTTACTATCACGTCAGTCTTATCTGTACGAGTATTTAGTTGATAAACGTCATAGCTATTGAAAGAGTAGTACAATGCAGCTATATATTCAATTGATATTAATTTGTAAATGTACATTGTACATTATTCTCACTGTCCGGGGGGAATGCACCTCCCCCGCCGCCGGTAGAGTGTGGGTACACCTGTGAATTTATTATTTAATGGGTGTGATATTTAATTAAGTTTATTATTAATTCATTCTTATAGCGAAACCGATGCCTTACCGCTTGTCACTCAGCTGCTCCCCTGTCACCGTAGCTAGACGCATTTGCTTTGGTTTATTTTTCAAAAATTTCGGTACGTATATCACCCATTGGAATAGACTTTATCGTTGTAGCTTCCACCTCATACAATATGGTATATACACCCCACGGTGGCAATCATGAGGAATCCATTGTGTCCCATTCCATTCTAGGTTAAAATTCTGTAAAGGGCCACTGCGAGTTGAAAAGGCGTAGGGCATTATCATCATCTTCATCAGCCTATATCAGTACAGTCCACTACTGGACATAGGCTTCTCCCAGGGCATAACCATTTTAAAAGACCAATTGTGCCAATGATAGAAAGACACGTAAACGACCACTGCTGAACAAAGTCCTCATGATCACAATGAATGGCCATAGGTCAATATTAACACAATCACCTTGGCAGGAAGACTGGTAACAGCAGTATGTTGTTATTACAGGAGGATGGTGCTGCTCATCCTCCTTATTAACCCTTAGTGGCCTTTATCGACGCCGTTGGGTAGAGAGGGGTGGTCTATTCCGTGACGGGAACTACACTGAACTAAACGGAAAGAAAGACTATAAATAATGTAATTAATTATTGTCAACAGCCCATAAATATCCACATTTTTTCATTATACCGGTGGAAATACATTTTGTACTTCCTCCGTTCTGGGGAAAGGCGGAGGGGTATGCCAGACTCCTACCGGCTAAAACCATCAGAGCGGTCACCTTCGGCAACGAGGGGAGCTCCAGGTCCTCGTACGATCACACAAGAGCCGCCCATTGGTGCTGTGATAATAGGCACATCTCGGACAGGATGACTGTAAGGCGGTCACCCCCTCTATCAGAGGGGACTGACTGTATAAAGACGGCCTCCACCACGATAATTGCCGCCGCTTGCTCGGTGAGCTGGCTGATTCCCTCGAAAGACTCCCCGCTGGCTAACACAAGAGTGTCATCAGCGTAACATACTAAGCTGACACCAGCGGGGAGAACGACACGCAAGACCGCGTCGTAGGCGAGATTCCATAGAAGGGGGCCGAGAACCGACCCCTGCGCAACCATGCATGTTATCTTCCTCCGCTTTACGCTACCGGCCCTGCCCGCGTAGCGAACGTGCCTGTCGCACAGATAGCCCCTATGAGGCCCTGCAAGTAGGGGGGATCGATAGCGGACTAGTGCTCCCCTAATCACGCCCTACGGGATGGAGTTGACGGCGTTGGCGATGTCAAGACTGATAGCCAACGCCGTTGCACCCCACAGGGGCACTGCCTGTTCTGACAGCGAGCGAACGTGAAGAATCTTACGTTGGGGGACACTAGGATTTCTCCTGTGTCGTGGGTGCGTTTACAAACACAAATTCTAGACACAATACATCCAGACCCGGAACAACTACCTGCAGATCATACAAATATTTGTTTCGTGCGGGAATCAAACCCGCGATCTGGTGCGCAGCAGCCGATTGTATCAGCCACTGCATCAACCATGCCATCGCATCGATGGTGAACCACTGCTGCTGAAAGCTATACTGGCTATCAGCCAAGTCAGGGCAAACTCGCAACATGTGCTCAACGAGTATTTGGGTAATTATTGTCTCAAATAACTTCGAAATCTCGTCAGGCAAATAGGACGATACGCAGAGGGAAACTGCGCGGCCTTAACTTCTTTCTTGATGAGTACCAATCCGGCTTCCTTCCAGACGGTCGGAAACAACGAACGAAGGCAGCTGGAGACCAGCCGGCTCAAACGGTCCTCAAGAGACTGCAATTCATACACCCACGCTCGGCCTGGAATGCCATTCAGGCCTGTTGCGGTTTTGCGAGCCTTCAGAGACCCTCAATTCCTCGACTCAGTTTGAGGCAATCGGGGGTGCTAGGGGACCAAGATGGTCTCGGACCACCGGAAGGAGCGTAGAAAGTACTCCTTCCAATAATCCGAGGCTATGGTTTCGGTCACCAAGGGAAGCCACGGGCGCAAATTGCCCACTATTATTCGGTAGGGTCTCCCCCACGGATTCCTATCCAGGCCCTCATAAATATACACCTAAATTTACGTTGAATATGGATCCCCCTTAAACCGGACAAAAGATCTTAAGACAATTTAATAACCGTTACGCTTGGCAGCTATATTGTTAAATGCACTATTAGCCCATACACCTGAAATACAACTTTGCGGGGATTAATCTGTTTCATAGTTATTCACACAAACAAAACCCTTAAGTTTAGTAAACTAAAGTTAAAGTAAGTTTACTATAGAGTCTTTAGTAATCACCACCGTTGCCAAACATTTAGTTAAAAGTAACTTATGATTACAAAGCATTTTACCCGCTACTTTTAACACACGCTTATTGCCACTCGCATGATTGTGTTCAAGTAATAATCTAATTCATTTTTAATTACAGCACGCATGCAATCAACGGAAATAATACGATTTCTTTATAGTTTCCGTGACGTTATATATTGAAGATCTATTAAAAACGAGCATTCTCATAAACTATTTAGTCTAGAAGATACATTGGATATATAACATGCAATCTTTATGAACATCCAACAATTACTCCCACTTTAGCTAGGAAAACATCTTGAGTTATATATTTTTTATACGCTAAACAATTACTCAGTTTCATACAGTATAATTATGTTTAACATTCTCATTATAAAGAGATCTGGAAGGAAAAATTTACCAACCAGTAAAAATGTAGGATGCTTTTACTGAAAAACAAAAACATAGGCAGTCTTATTCGTAATTCGACAAAGTAAACGTTAGGGTTGAAGAATCTAGCAGTTTTTGAATAAGGATGTACCACTATCTAAATGATTATCTAATATAATAAAAAAAATTAACAAAAAATACCGATTTCAAAATTCAATACGATATTAAAAACACCTTTATTAAGTCGGGCGGGGCAATATGCCCCAACCATGGTTCATGCAGACCAACGAAGTTATATTTATGGGCCCCATCCGACTTCATAAATAAAGTATTTTTTTTCTTTTTAGTGTTTTTAATATCGTATTGAATTTTGAAGTCGGTATTTTTTTGTTAAAAGTTTTATTTGTTTCTTTTTAGTGTAAATAAATGTAAGAACTTTTCCCAAGTTGGTATCCGTATCTAACACTAGAATCAAAACTATTAAGAAATCATCTAGGTAAGCGCAGTCAAATGAAACCTGTTTATTGAAGCTGGTTAAAAAACTACTCAATCAAAATGTAATGCAATTTATATGGGACCAATTCGAAAGCATTTTGCACCTAATAAAGAAAGAATCGCTCAAATCGGTCAACAAATCTCGGAGTAATCGGTGTAAATAAATAAAAAAAAACGCATCGATTGAGAACTTCCTCCTTTTTGAAGTTGGCAAAAATAATTGTGTCTACATTTACTGTAATTCATCTAGACTTACTTATTTATAGGCAGATATTATTAACGTTTAGATTTAGATAAATACTTTAGCTTGGACCGTGTGGTGCCGGCTACGAATAGCACCAACTCGTCTCATCCCGGAGGTATCGTAAAAGGCGACTATGGTATTAGTCGAAGGATGGGTAGCAGCGTCCTTCGAGTACATTAACAACTCAATTGCGATCGCCAACCCGCCTGCCAAGCGTGGCGATTATGGCATAACCCCCTCAATTAGCACACAATACACTCAAACGTGTCATTGCGGCGATCTTTGGAGGAGGCCTATGTCCAGCAGTGGACTTTATTCGGCTGAAATGATGATGATGAAGTGCTTAAACACATTTCCACTATTCCCTGAGCTGCACAGGGGGCAATGCTCTTTTTGAGACATATTGGATGCTAATAAAAGTTATTTTATTGTTATCATATTCTCCTCAAAAGTAATATTTTATATTTAACCACTCTTGGATCCGGTCTTTACACCTACTACTAGGCAACTGCTTCAATTTCCGAGAATGGTATGGAGCATTGTCTTGAACTCCAAGGGAGTTTTAATTAATGCTAAGCACCTATATTATGATCTAATTTTAAAATTAAAATCGGTCGATTCAAGCTAGTAACTCTACACTAGTTACCTTAAGCTAGCCGCATCATTTTATTATTTGACAGTGGGACACTGCGAAATTTTCTAACTCTAGAATCTCAGTTTATATGAGACTAAATAACGAGCGCAGTATGGTGCCATCCGCAGGACTAGTCTTGGGTAGCATTACAATTGTTACGGGCAGACGTTGCATGCAGAACTAACTCGTCTAGCAATAGTAATTATAAAAAAAGAAAAAGAAAGTAATCCTTACGTAAAAACAAAAAATGTAAGTTGAAGTTAGAAACACTTGTTTCCGAACGGGATTGTAAGGGGCATGTCGAGAATAACACAAGGCCATAAATCCCACGAAATTGCACTACCTATTCGAATAACTAATAATTTTATTTATATCGTACTGTGAATATGAACAGTCCACACATCATATTCTGTGGGTGTGTTCTTTGGCTGATGAACGCAATATTATGTTTGACAGCTTGCAAGTTACATTCGGAGTTGTTTACTATACAGACCTTGTTGCAAATAGGACCAATTTCCGTGCGTTCAGACGTTTTTGCCATACCTACTATTGGAATCAGTCACAATAGCTCACAACATAGGACCCGTAATTAAATATTTATAAATATGTTTGTACCCGTGGTGCTTGGCAATTAGGCTTATCCGGGTTGTACACTCCCAATTATTGTGCCTATGGCCGAGTGTATTCTCTGTCTCCTGCTTGCTATGGAGGGAAGTGGAACGTATATTCTTTCCTACTCCTCCTTTTTCTTTTCTGATTAATTTCGTTACTGTCTTGGAGACAGTTATTCATTTCTCTGGGACACACCGACCTTCATTGGTCGGTGTTCTTTTCGGTGGTCGCCATTGTAGATCCTGGCTTACAGGAGTTACAGTGGTTGGGAATGTGTGGCGGGCTTGTCCCAATAAAAAATATCGTAATCAACTTATAAGCCAATGTACGCACATGTACTTCCCAGTTTGCTCCCAAGAGGCACGCTCTTTCATTGCTAAACGCTCTGGTAGCTCAGCAGTCAGAGGGTGATATTTTCAGCAACAGCATTAATCAATTATTTAGGTAGTGTCTTAAATTACTAAATGACTAAATATAAGAATTATGTATTACTATAAGCTAAGCTAAGTAGCTAAGGAATTATTACTAGAATTACTGTGCGCGTTGGGCAATTGTTAGACTGTAAGCTGTTTTTAATAATATAATTAAATAAATAAATAAGGCTACGGAAGATTTAGATTCAGTTTACAAATAATCGCACATTTTACGCCCACCTGACCGCTACAGTAGCAATGCGGTTAGCGAAAATAATATAGAAACCAGTATTAAAACAGCCGTCTCATTGACGGTATGTCAATGAGACGGCTGTTTTAAGTAAGGATAAAAAAGAACTTATAGAGTACTGACAGATTTTTTTGGCTTGGCTTGTATTGTAACTGTACTTTCGCCTATGATGCACGCAAGTATGTGGAATATATTTTCGGTCTATAAGAGGTAGATAGCATCAGTTGTGTAGATTTATCCTCACTTCACACTTAAGATCCACCGTCAACACTAAAGCACTGATTCCATAATAATCTTATTTATTTATTTCTATCTGTATCTTCGATCAAGAATAGATAATAATAATATTAATAATCATCAATCAATCATACATCCATCTCATACAATAGCCTTACACCACCGGGGGCTATCTATGACTTCATTTTGTAGTGCAGCCATGGAGAGTCTCCGGTTTACTAACCCGGGACACTTATTATATATTACATTACATTTTAAAATCATAATTCTCTAAAGAGCCTCTGCGTGTTGGACCCATGTCCTCACGTAAGCCTATTAAAAGACCGGGTCCCTCTTTGGAGACACAGAAAAAGAACAGAGTGACACAATAATAATAATATTTAAAATAACATCTTATGCTATTAGCATACATCGCGAAATAATCTCGCGATAATATATATATATTTAAACTATATCATCCGAAGGCTCGTGGAAAACAAAATATTAACGTTACCGGTAATATTGACTTTGACACAATGCAAATTATCTATTGCTTCTTCCAGCTCAACGATCTTTCCGTCTACCCTCAATCTGCATGCGCTTAAGGTTACCAGGGCCTCTGCCAGCACTAGTGTTGGCTATGCTGGCAGAGCATAGGAATTGGAGTGCGATGGTCTCTTTTTGTGAGAGCGTCATACACTAGACGGAGACCGCAAAGCAGGATCGGGACAGGGTCGGTTCAGAAACGGCACCGGGGTAACAACTGACCTGGCGCCCGTGTCCATCACGTCTGAGCCCCCTGTCATCATTCATTGGTGGGGGACTCGGGGGTCACGAGCGCGTAGATTGGGGAATCTATGTGCTCATACCGAACGCCCCCTCGAAGACGGCAGTGCGCACGTGGTCACGTGCCACCATGTGCGCTCCGCTAGAGGGTGAGACCGATTTAGTCATCCCCTCCGAGATGTGCCTAGAGGCGTGGCACCATTGGGGGATTTTTAGAGTTCTTGCAACCCCATTCTGTGACGAAGATGACCACCCCGGTGGTTTTACCCGGTAGCAGTCCACCTCCCCCCGTCCCCGGGGTAGAGGAAGTACATGACGTATGTCCACAAGTAAAAAAAAAAATCAGTCATTTTGGGGAGGATTTGCCAATACTCATCCCACTTGGATGGCGAGGTGTCGAGCGCAGAATGGCTACTATTCAATAGAATGGACGCTGCTGCCCATCCCTCTGGTTACAAGACCCTTAGTCACCTTTTACGACATCAATGGGAGGAGATGGAGTGGTGCTTTATACTTAATCCCGACACTACTCGGATACATAAAAGAAAATTGCTTCCAGAAATGTAACTTTTTTATTTATTAACCCGATGGTAATACATCCTGTACTTCCACCGTCTCGGGCAAGGGTGGAGAGGAATGCCGGCCACCTGCCGGAGCGGTCATCCTCTGCACCGAAGGTACCGATACCATTTTCGATTCGATCATTCGATACCATTACACTAAAGCTATACCCACGACTGTAAAGCGGTCACCCCCTAGTAGTAGGTTGGTGACTGTAAAAATGCCTCGTGATTGTAACGGATCCCCCAAAGTGACCACGTGCGCCTCGCCGTCTTAGATACCTATTGCACACACTCCCGTATACAGATAAACACCAATGGACATAATAGTTTTTATTAATTTGTTTATTATCTTTTTATCCTAGCTGGGTAGTGCATTGTGCATGGTACACTCGCATGCTCGTATGTTTTGCGTTGTACCGCCACGGTGAGCTTTGATATATAGATGGGACAAAGTCTTTTATTTGTCCTAGTGGAAATTCGTCATGAACTTCCTCCGCCCTGGGGATGGGCGAAGGGGATGCCGGACTCTTACCGGCTAAAACCACTGGGGCGGTCATCTTCGGCACCTAACAGAGGCTCCAGGACCTTGTATGATCACACTAGAGCCACTCACCGGTGCCACACCTACAAATAAAAAGGTAAATTGGCCATACAGGTTTTAGCTGGGACAAACCTGTATGGCCAACTTGTCTTTTTTTGTTGCTGTTTAAATTATGTAATGTTGACTTTTACTTTTTTGTATTGTCTCTATATACTGTGCGTCCTTGTTGGTGTAAAAATAAAATTTCTTTCTTTCTTTCTCCTAACAAAATAAATCTTAAACATATGCATTCTCACTAAATTGCGTAGATAAAGTATCTTATAACTGTAACTTTTTATTTTGTGCTATATAACTATTAGGCACGGAAAAGTAATTTCAAAGCAAACGCGACATTGAACATATACTGTGACGACAATATTTGGTATTTTAGTTAAACAATATTAAGTAAGCATATATTATTTTTATATTTCTTCACATACTATTTAACATAATAATTAAATCTTTAAAACGCACAATTATTCCCATTCACGCATATTTACTTTAGGATTTAATGCGTTATGCTAATGGGATCTTAATTAAGTATCAATTTAATTTAGAATCAATTTATTTTACTGGGCTCTTAGTATTTATTTTGGCGAGCGTTTACATTGTTAGGTACAATGTAAACGCTCGCCAAAATATCTATCTCAAAGATATCTATTTCCAGCCTAACCTCAGGTAGAGACTGCTCCGCCTTCGAAAATTGAATTATCAAGAGGATGGCAGCAGCATCCTCCCGTGTGCAAATAAGAACATACTGCGGTCACTAATCCGCCTGCCAAATGATTATGCATAGTCCGTGCATGTAGTGACTGGGAGACCCATGTTCGGCAGAGGATGTTAACGGGCTGATTAATGATCCCCTACTAAAGTGCGGCCGCAATTGATCTAGTTTATTTTATATTAAATATTAAATTTCATATATAATATGATTTTAATGTAGGTTACTACCATGCTGTTAACCAACAGACAATAATCTTAAATAGTTTATCTTTTATATAACAGAAACTAGACCAATTAACAGATATCAGGAACGCATTCTCTCGGCGGCCGCATTGTAATTCGTTCTAATGTGCAGCCGGACCTGGTTTGATTGGAGGCTTATCTTAAGCCTTCCTAAAGGCTCTAATCTATTTTGATGCTGTAACCATTCATCGGCCTAGACAATATTATTGATGAGCCCATCACACTTGCCTAGACACAAATCTAAGAATTAATTTGAGGCTATGTGCTAATGTGGCTACTTTAATAATATTTTTAAGTAGTTAACAAGGAATATCATCATCGTCGTCAACATACCAGCCGACGGACGTCCACTGCTACGCAAAGGCTTACCCCATAGATTTTCACACGGCCGGTTACATGCTGCCCGCACCCAACGACTCCCAGCTATGTTTCTTTATCTCACTACAGGACTCATAAGAAATCTCATGGTCACTCAGTGAGTTATAGAGAGACTAAGAGCTATGTTGATCTTTGATTGTTGAAAGAATCAAAAATGAGGAGATCCGTACAAGAACTAAAGTTGCTGACATAGCGAAAAGGATTAGTAAGCTGAAGTGGATTGCCACTTACTGTCCATTGGGACAGGGCGCTTAGCTCGGAGCATTGATTGCCGTTCGGGCAGAAAGGCTCTTCGAGTGGAGACCACGCACTGGAAAACGCAGCGTGGGCAGCCTCTAACGAGATAGACAAGGAAAATGTGGACACCAAATAATTTAAGGGACCTAATAAAATACGTATTGAAAGATGTTATGTTTCTGGCCCTCAAAGCAACATCCCTTTTAGAACTATTTATGAAAAACCGCCGTCGTCGTTCATTACAGACTGTTTAGCACATAAATCTTCTGTTTGGCTAAACAAAGCACTTAATCAATTCTGCTAACATATTTTTTTTATTAAACAGTCGTAGTACACTGGCCTTCGTAATACCGAATTTTACGAATCGGCATGCCGCATTCTGGAATAGATGACATAACAAACTGATTGTATACCGTCTCCTGACCTATTTATAAAGATTAAATGGGCGGCGTTTACAAAGGTTTGTTTATACGGCCTATTTGATTAGGATAAATAGGCAAAGAGGGTTATTCAGAGTCACTCAGTAAGACAACAGTTTGACCTCAAGCGTTTCAGTAGCGAAATTATAAAAGTGTATTTAAATTCGGATTTTATATGAGTTTTCACCAACTTCTATGAAGAGACATCACACACACATCAGCCCAGTACTTATCATGAGCTTCCCAATGACCGGTTATATACTGCCATAATCACCATGCATGGCAGGCGGATTAGTGATAGCAGTATGCTGATATTAGCATACGGAAGGATGTGACGTGGCCCACTCTTTTTTTATGTGAATAATGAAATTAGCGTTTTGATTCCAATGGAACTTCTTTTGTGACCTTTTATTATTTTAAAACAACAAAAAATTACCGAGTAGGTATGTTTGTTTGGAACTTAGCTTTTTTTTCTTATTACTATTGTAAAAACAAAAAACATGCTCCTTTTGGTATTAATGTAAAAGTTATGGAATATGTCAAGAGTGGTCTAATGTTTCAACAGACATTTCATTCGATTCACTTTATTCGAAATCGGATCGGGAGCCTCCCGAGCTTCTCTGAATAAACTTAAATTGTTTGTTTATGCAAATCATTAAGTATTGGCTTGTTATGACAACCGAAACGTTTTAAGTCTTCGTAATCAATATTCCCTCGGCATTGCTCGGCAGGGTATGTTTTAGTGGTCGAAATCTATGAATCAAAATTGTTATGATATTACGCTTAAATAAAAACGATGCACTGTTGAACCTTTAAAAAAAGGTACAGCATAGAGCAAGGGCCTACCTGACGGTAATTACTTACCATGACCTTACTGATGTCCATGAATGCGGTTACCCGTACTCATCAGCAACGTAGTGATTACTGACGACCAATTGACGGCACGGTTGGTGCAGTGGCTGATGCAGTGGGCTGCTGCCCACCGGTCGTGGGTTCGACTCCCGCACGGAAGAAATATTTGTATGATCTGCAGGTAGTTGTTCCGGGTCTGGGTGTATTGTGTGTGGAATTTGTGTCTGTAAACGCACCCACGACACAGGAGAAATCCTAGTGTGGGGCAACGTTCTTATAAAAAAAAAAACTCGTAATAAAAAATATAAAGAATATAGTGTCGTAAATGTCACACATGATATTCTCCTAAACAACTACAAACAACACTGCCACTGTTTACACACTCTCAGTTGCGTATTATTATATTTTATATCTCAAGAAAAACCTTTATAACTGCAATCAAACTAATTGAAACGTGAAGTTCGACAAAATAGGAAGCTGCACTGTTATTAGTGAAGAGAAATTCGAGTTATATTCAGGTAAAATAGATAGAAAGTCAAAATCTTCTACCCGCAATTCTTTCACAAATCGTTCGCAGCTTACTGGAATATTGTAGCCCAATTTGGAGCCTATCTTACCCGATCTACATAACCAGAATCGAAAGGCTTTAAAAGCAATTCCTTTACTACCATCTTTCTTACGCCAGCAATCTTTGCCGCAGCCTAATGACTCTAGACTCGAACACATTAAATTGCCCCCACTCGCCGTCAGACGTAAAATAGCCGATGTCTTCTTACTTTTTAAGATCATGCATGGGAAAGTAGATAGCCCTGCCATGTAGGTGTAAAGTCGGAAGCCGCTTAAACAATCGCAAATTGTTTACTTTACCATCATGTCGTACTAATTATGGTCAATATTCGCTGATGAGTTCAACTTTTAATGATGTGCAAAGAACACGATCCATTCAATGCATCGGTCAAAACTATCAAACGATTTGACCTCCCTAAATTATTATTTATTTTGTTATCTAATCTAACCTATTGTAAATATTGAACCTTATTGTTTGTGGTAAACAATAGTCGAACTCGTTGTTGCTTAACTTAGATAACATGTACAGATTACATTTAGTGTGAATATTTGTATTCATGCTGTGTTCGCACTTAGAAGGTGGTTCAACTAGGTATCATGTTTTTACTTGTTAGGTGTTATTATTGACCTAGAGCCCTCCTTCGGTGCCGAAGATGACCACTCCAGTGGTTTTACCCGGTGGGAGTCCGGCATGCCCCTCCACGCTTCTCCGGGGAGGAGAAAGTTCATGTAGAATTTCCACTGGACACCAATAAAAATGAATGAGAAAAGGTGTTACTATTTAATGTTAGTCGTAACTTACAGCTTGCCAATAAATAATAATAAAAACAATGTCAAACGTGAACTTATATTGTGATCAGATAGAAAATGGATCGAACGCAAAACGGTATTCTGCTAACATTTTGAACTGGTACAGGTACCAAAATTGACATTAAATAAACGTCAAGATTGGCATTGAAATGAGGCTAGATCGAGATCATATCTACTGAAATCAGACTAAATTTTAAGAGGAGCGGTATACATCTTTTTCGTCATTTCATGGTTGATCTCAGTTCGGTCAACTTTCAGTCATAGTGTAAATCAATTAGGAGAATCGGCCCTCTGATGGTTTTGCCACCTGAGGCTTAAACTTACGACACGGTTGGCGCAGTGGCTAAGCGATCGGCTTTCTGCGTAACGTGTCATGGGTTCACGTTCCGCACAGAACATATATTTATATGATCGACCGACAGCACGGTTGGTGCAGTGGCTGATACAGTCGGCTGCTGCGCCCCGGGTCGTGGGTTCGATTCCCACACGGAACAAATATTTGTATGATCTGCAGGTAGTTGTTCCGGGTCTGGGTGTATTGTATGTGGGATTCATATCTGAAACCCACCCACGACACAGGAGAAATCATAGTGTGGGGCAACGTTTTATTTAAAAAAGAAAATATAAAGATCTACATACAGATTGTTTCGGGTCTGAGTGTTTGTGCATGCGAAATACATTTCTATAAACTGTCCCCACGGCAAAAGAAACATTAGTGTGGAGCAACGTTTAAAAATAATAATTAGTAAGTATGTATTTTGTTCCAGGAAGTTAAACGTTGCTACCCTTCACGGGGAACAAAACTAAGCTTACACATTGTCGATATGTTCGAGGCATACTTATACGCTACATGTGTTGTGTATTTATATAAGTGGATCGAAGGGTAAACGTGTGAGCATCACCATTTCGGCCAAATGAAGTCCACTGCTGGACACAGGCCTCCCCCAAAGATCACCACAACGACCGATATGGGTCTGTTGTGGGCCCATTGGGGGGTTTTGCCATAATCGCCACGCTTGGCAGACGGGTTGGCGATCGCAGTTTAGTTGTAAATGTACTCGAAGGACGCTGCTGCCCATCCTCCGGCTAATCCCTTAGTCGACTTTTACGACACCCACGGGAGGAGATGGGGTGGTGGTATTCTGAGCCGGCACCACACGGCAAGTGTGAGCATCATGTAGCCATTAATGTTAGCACTATTGGTCTATCAACCTCACTAAAATTTCTTGCTGGTGGCGGCATTGTTTATCGAGTCGCTGGATTCCCTACAAAGTTGAGCTAAGCGATGCTGGTGCATGCGTCATGCTCTTGAACGGATGCCATCTGTCGGGGCTGGTACACCGTTTACTGCCATAACAAATAAATTATTATTATATTATTAGTACGTTCCATATTTACACATTATCCAATTTGTCTCTCGTTATATGTTTTACCATAATTAAATATCGTAATCTCAATTATTTTCCATTATTGAGTATCCATAGAGTTACTTTGCGGCTCTTCTCCATAAGATCAGCCAATTATTGGAACCTTGCTACTTAAATTCTGACACAAGTGGCAGTTATCAATGTATTTGAAATAAAATACTTTGAATATGACTTTGAAGCAAGGATTTTACTTTTTGCGTGCCTCATGTGGTTGAAAATACGTACATAATATGATTTCATCAGCCAAAGGACATCCATTCACTGCTGAACAAAGGCCTCCCGAATGATTTCCACAATTGTGTCGTCATTTTGGGGAGAATTTTCCACTACTCACCACGCTTAGTAGGTGGGTTGGTGAGAGAGGTGGTTGAGAGTATGACTACTGTTCCACAGAAGGGACGCTGCTGCCCATCCCTCTGGTTTAGAGTCACTTAGTCACCTTTTACGACATCCACGGGAGGAGATGGAGTGGTGCTATATTCTCAATCCGGGCACCACAAGAAATATCGTATATAAATATGATATATTTCTTAAATGCAGTATTTTTAAGTCGCTACGGCAACTGAGCAGCTGCCCTCCCGACGGTAAGTACCTACCAGACCCATGGACACCAGCAAACTGGCGTTAGGAGCAGCACAATGGACCCAATAGGGTCGAAGTGCGTTCGGCTAATGCTGAGCCCGTGGGAGCCAACAATAGAAACTGGCGATTGCCGATCGTTGCCAACCGTTTAGGCAACGTATCGGCCTATAAGCTCTAGACTTAACTTATAATGTCTTGTTTTTAGGTCATTTTAGTAGCAACAAAGTTTGATATTAAAGAAGTTGGTGTAAGGGTTTCCCGCAGCGAGAAGGCAGCAAACAGCATATAAAAAGAAACAGCCCTATTTATTACTAGTGGGTCACCTAATTAAGATCCACAATGTTCATCAATCCATAATTAAGATTTACAACTTCTCATTATTTTGTCTCTTTACTTCTATTTTTTCTCGCTTGCTCAACCATGATGACTCGCAGGGCTATTGCTCGTGAGGAGGAGTTGAAACTACAACTTACATTGAAAGAATTAAAGGCCTCGAAGGAGTTGTGCGACCAACTTGACAAAGAAAGAGATGGCAATGAAAGGGAACTTATAGATATATTAGACAAGAATAGAAAGTTAAAAACCGAAATGGCACAGCTACATAATAAATTCACTGATGCCATAGATGCCCGGGACAGGCTCCAAGTCATTGTAGACGGATTCAACGAATGTAGTATTGAATATGAACAAGCCCTGACTCGTATACATGTATTAGAACAGCAGCTACAGGAGGCACATAGTCAGATCACACTGCTGGAAATGACTAAACTTAATGTCACAGCTTCACTGAATCAAAGTTTATTTGATGAATTGGTTCCTACTGCCCCGGGCATGGTTTCTGCTTCAATTAATATAAATCCATCATACCCAATACATCTGACATGTGATATTGAAAACAACTCATGTAATTTGGTGAGGGTTGTTAATTGCAGCAAAAACAAATTAAAGAAATACATAAAAATTAATCATTACATTAAAAAAACTCAAAAATTGGTAAAAAGACAGAAATTTTTCATCAAAAATGTTAAATTAAACCGAGAAAGATTGCAATTACTGAAAAAACTAGACATGTACTCATTCAACTTAGAACAATGTACTAGGAGATACAAAGTTGACACCGGAGACTTGCAGGATGAGCTTCAGCATCTTCAGGAAAAACTCAACTCTATGACAAATAAATACACCGCCTCAGAAAAACAAATGAGGGAGTACGTACTAGCAATGAATGAATTGGTGGGCTCACATCATACAAATACCTCTGAGCATTCTCAATCACCACAAATTCGCACTAACAAAAGTGATTATAACCTGTCACCTAACCATTCATTGTCTCTATGTGATACCGCCATGCCAGAATCTTGTGTTAGTTTACCAATTATCAGTAGTTCCCTAATAAAAAGCTTTGGATGTATGAAGAACAAAAATGATATTGTAATATTTAGTGATGAAATTGGGAAGGATATAGGGCGTTTACTGACAAATAAATATGAAGGACACTCAATCATAAATTACTGTATGCCTGGTCTGTCCCTTTCAGGTATAATGAATAAAATAATTAATTATAAGTTTAGTCGGGACACCACACTCTTAATTTTTGTGGGAAATAGGGGAAATGTGAACAAGAGAGATTTACAAAATTATTACAGCAGTTTATGCAATGTTAACTTAAGAAAAATTGTAATGTTCACATTCCCATATAGCAAAACCTTGCCACAGGAAGAAAATGACTTTAGATACCAATTGAATATGACATTGCATACTATGACATATAATAATAATTTATTTCATTTAATTGATACTAACAATTATGTTAGTGATAGTTTTTATTTGACAAAAGATATGTACTATCTTTCTAATTATTGTAAAAGACAGATAGCTGTGTCGCTATCATATTTTTTATGTGTATCAGCCAAAAATTTGGCTAAACAAGTTGCTTCTATTGAGCAATGTTCTAGTTTTGACATTACTGATTATTCAGCCAGTAATTTGGCTATACAAAATGACATGGAAAATAATTTAAATTAGAAAGTAAGACAATGGAGGGAACCTCCTGCTTAAAGCTATTTAGTTCAAGTAAAAGCCCAAGATTTAGTAATTTATGTAAGAACTTAGACACTATCAACCTGGTGCATCAAAATATTCAAGGTATTATGGGCAAAGATTTAGAAATTGAATTGTTCATGAACTGCAATAACATTGATATTTTATGTATTACAGAGCATTGGCTAAAAAGTCACCAGTTTATGTTCAATTTCAATAATCACCAGGTTGGCAGTTCGTTCAGCAGAGAAAATGCAATACACGGTGGCTCATTAATTATAGTCAATAATCAGATTAAATTTAAAGAACGTAAAGATCTTGTGAGCCTCTCTGTTGAACAAACAATAGAAATAGCCTGCGTCGAATTGGAGCGGTTCATTGTATTAAGCGTATACAGACCTCCTTCAGCATTGTATGACTGTTTTGAAATAGTCATGGATGAAGTACTGCATAGAATCAGTAATTTGGACAAAACGGTTATCACATGCGGTGATTTCAATGTTAATTTATTGGAAAATTCTAGTTTAAGTGTAAAAATTCAAAGCCTTTTTCAGTCATACAATCTTGTTAATTTGTTTCTGGAGCCTACTAGAATTACTCAGACCACAGCCACATGCTTAGATAATATATACACAGATATTATACCATCCTACAAACAAGTTATTAATTTATTAGACTCGGATCATTGTGGACAACAGATTACTGTTGTAAACCAAAGAAAAAGTGTGGGTAAAAAGGATATCACTGTTTGTCCAAAAACCGCGATTCGCTTGGAAAGATTTAGAAATAAGCTTAGAAATAAATTAACTTTTTTGCCATATAATGATAATCCAAACATTTTATATAATGATTTTTTTAATATGTACTGTCAAGAATTTAATTCTACTTTTATCCCCAAGAAAATCTCGGTTAATGGAAATGCAAGTTTTAGTGAATGGGCTACTATTGGAATTCATATAAGTAGAAAGAGACTATATGAACTATATAATGAACGCACATATTTTAATAGTGATACTTTTAATCTATATGTGAAAAATTACTCCAAATTATTCAAACGAATTTGTCATATAGCAAAATCTCGTTATTTGAGTTCCAAAATAAAAAGTAGTGATAACATAATTAAAATGACTTGGAATATAATTAGTAGTGAAACTGGAAGAGCTAATAGCCGGGACAGTGACTATAGCTTAATTATAGATGACAACATCATTAAATCAGAATTAGAAGTTGCTACAGCTTTTGAAAAGTTTTTTACCGACATTCCCGTTTCGACTACAAAGTCGCTGAATTCTTCACCCACTGTTGCGGAAACTATACTTAAAAGTAATGTTAACACTTGCAGTAATCAATTTAAATTTGATCATGTTAATTACAGAGATATAATAAGAATCTTTAACACGCTAAATAATAAAAAAACCGCTGACTTGTGGGGAAATTCCGTTAAAGTAGCCAAATCAATTATTGACATTGTTGCACCTGAGTTGGCAATAATTTTTAATGAATGTGTTGACCGTGGAAAATTTCCTGATCTTATGAAAAATAGTAAGATTATTCCTTTGTTTAAATCAGGTAGTACATCTGACCCTACAAATTTTAGACCTATTTCAGTACTACCTACATTTAGTAAAATTTTTGAAAAATTGATTTTGGTACAAATGCAAAGTTTTTTTGATAAGTATCATTTATTACATTGCAAGCAATTTGGCTTTACAAAGGGTCGTTCAACAACTGATGCCGGTGTTGAACTTTTAGGACATATTTTCGGTGCGTGGGAGGATTCACACGATGCCTTGGGCATTTTCTGTGATTTGTCTAAGGCATTTGATTGTGTTGTTCACGAAATTTTGATCAGGAAATTACTACACTATGGTATTAAGGACTCTGCGCTGGCTCTTCTTGTTTCATATTTGAGTAATAGGATTCAGAAAGTAGATATTAATGGTAAGATATCTCCTGGGTCTGTAGTTAAAATGGGAGTACCACAGGGCTCAATTCTAGGCCCATTTTTGTTTCTTATATATATAAATGACTTACCCTATACTGTAGGGGATAATCATGAGATAGTGTTGTTTGCAGATGACACTTCGCTTTTATTTAAACTCAAACGCCAACATCTGGCAACTGACGATATAAACAGCGCTATCTCCAGAGTGGTCAACTGGTTTAATGTTAACAATTTACTCTTGAACGAGAAAAAAACTAAATGTATGAAATTTACAACACCTAATGTTAAAGCAGTAAAAGCCACTGTACAAATGAATGGTGCGGAGTTGGACCTTGTGGACACCGCAGTGTTTCTAGGTATTACTTTAGATTCTAAGCTGCAGTGGGGACCGCATATACTAAAATTGTCGAAAAGGCTTAGCGCTGCAGCATACGCAGTAATGAAAATTCGTTATTTAACAGATGTAGAAACAGCGCGACTAGTATATTTTGGTTATTTTCATAGTGTAATGTCGTATGCTATTCTGTTGTGGGGTAATGCTGCCGATATCCAAACTATTTTTGTGCTGCAGAAACGAGCCATCCGATCAATTTATAAGTTAAGCCCTCAATATTCACTCCAACAGAAATTTAAAGAGATTAATATAATGACCGTTCCATCCCAGTACATTTATGAAAATGTTTTATATGTACATAAAAATATTAACCTCTTTACAAAAAACAGTGATATTCATAATATTAATACCAGGAACAAACACAAACTGGTTGTTCCTGCTACCAGGCTTCAGAAGATAAGCAAATCGTTTAAATGCCAATGTGTACGTTTTTACAATAAAATCCCAAGTGATATTCAGAAATTAAGCCTTAATAAATTTAAGTCCATTATAAAGCAGAAGTTGTGTAGAAAGGGTTTCTATAAAGTTACAGAGTATATGGACGACAAAAATGCTTGGGATTGATCTGCTCCAATGTTCAAAGGCCGATATTGACATTATTGGGTTTGATGTATCAAATACCATTGCCATTAATTTTTATTTACTTTGACATTTTTTTATAATGGATTATATTAATTCATTTAATGACATTTGATTATCCCTCATCCTCAATTTGTTTAAGTGACACCAATTACTTTTTGGTGTTGGTTGTTTTTGTTTTATATTCGCTTTACTTAGATTTGAAACTGTAAGTGCGAGGACCATGTGGATTATTAATTTATTTTGTTTAATTGACGTGATAGTTGTCTGGCAGTTTAGGTATGTCATGCTCACTCAAGTGTCCTGCTGATGGTGGCGTCGTGTATCGGGTCGCTTAGTTGCCCTACAATATGGTTGAGCCGAGCGACGCTGATGCATGCGTCATGCTCGTGAACGAGTGCTGTCTGTTGGGATTGGTCAGCTTAATGCTGCCATGACAATTTAATCATAATTTAACATAAATATCAGGCTTGTTTAGTGTGGACTTTTAAAGAAGTTTACTTTTTTCTGCTACATTGTCCTCACATTATTTATTTTGAGAGCAATGTAACCAAAAATACTGTAACAATTATTATGATTTAAAAAGAGTAACCATGGAGTTTCTTGCCCGTTCTTCTCCATAGGAAATCAACATCTTGGAACGCGGCAACTAAAGCCTTGACTATTCATAAGTGCCTGTATATGGTTTTACATGAATAAAAATATTTTTATCTTATCTTATCTTAATGATTGTGACAAGATTGTTTCTGCATGACATAATTTTCGTTTAATTTTAAATTATTATTTTATGACATCCATTGCAGTTTTGCTTAAGTATTTTAATTTTAATACCATTGATGAATGTAAAACAACCAAATCTTGACTTTCATGACGTGATCTTTTAATATGTTTTTTAATTTTTATATCTTGGAATCGATGATTTTATCTATTTTAAATGTATGCATGAGTGTAAGCCAACTAGGAGATTTTGTGGATCGTATAATGTTTACATTAGAATTAAGATCGTTTGTACCCAAAATCACACCAATAAATTCAATTCTATTAGGTGTAACAGTTTCCCGCAACGGGACACCAGCGAACAGTTTATAAAAAAGAACCAGTCTAAATATTACAAGTGGGTCACCTAACGAAGATCTACAATGAGTGTGACAAGATTGATAAGAAATTAGTTGTAACAGTTTCCCAGAACGGGACAGCAGCGAAAAGTTAAAAAAAAAAACCGGTCAAATTCTTACAAGTGGGTCACCTAATTAAGATCAAGATTGATTGGGACGAGATTGATAATTAGGTGTTGTTGTATTACGCATCGGGACTGCAGTGAAAAACTTATAAAAAGAACCAGTCCTATTATTACAAGTGGGTCACCTAATTAAGATCCACAATTATTGGGACAATATCGATATTAAGGAAATAGGGGTAACAGTTTCCCGCAACGGGACAGCAGTGAAAGGTTCATAAAAAACCAGTCCTATTATTAGAAGTGGGTCACCTAATTAAGATCCACAATGATTGGGACAATATTGATATTAAGGAAGTAGGGATAACAGTTTCCCGCAACGGGACAGCAGTGAAAGATTCATAAAAGACCTGTCTAATTATTATAAGTGGGTCACCTAATTAAGATCCACAATGATTGGGACAAAATTGATATTAAGGAAGTAAGGTTAACAGTTTCCCGCAAGGGTACAGCAGTTAACGATTAATAAATAGAACTATTCCCATTACAAGTAGGTCACCTTATTAAGATCAACAATGATTGGTACAAGATTAATTGTCCAATCCGGCTAAACCACTGTCCATTGATCACGGCCCCAAAAACTCCAATAACAAAGAATGACGAAGGCATAATTCAATTATTCTCTACCTTTCAACCCTTCCTACGTAGGTACCCTTTTACAATTGATAGCGTCTTGTACCTGGTGTAATTCACACAACTAGATCTGTTCTCATAGACACAAAAGCTCTTCCTTTCTCTATTTTACTGGTTTGTAATACGTATTTTGGCTCCCACCAATATAACAGGTTTTGCAAATGGGTTTAATTAGATTCATAGATCTTCATGCTGAGAGAAGTCAACTGCTACCGGTCACTATTTAATGTGACCATTCGACTATTTTAAGTTATAGAATGGATTCATAACTTATAAAATGTCTTGCTGGCGGTGGCGTTGTGTATTGGGTCGTTGGGTTCTCTACAATATGGCGCAGTAAGCGATGTTGATGTATGTGTCATGCTCGTGAACGGCTGCCGTCAGTCGTGACTGGTCATCCGTTAACTGCCATGGCCATATAAATTATTATTGTAGTATGTTCCATCTTTACACATTAACCTACATTTTTCTCGGTTTATGTTTTACTATCATTTGTATCAATCAACATTTTAATCTTATTTTAAAAGACCACCACCCCATCTCCTCCCATGGGTGTCGTAAAAGTCGACTAAGGGATTAGCCGGAGGATGGGCAGCAGCGTCCTTCGAGTACATTAACAACTCAACTGCGATCGCCAACCCGTCTGCCAAGCGTGGCGATTATGGCAAAACCCCCCAATGAGCCCACAACACATCCATATCGGTCGTTGTGGACATCTTTGGGGGAGGCCTGTGTCCAGCAGTGGACTTCATTCGGCCGAAATGATGATGATCCGTGGAGTTTCTTGCCGGCTCTGCTGTAGTCCTGCCAGATCAAATATTTCGAATCGTGCAACTTAAATTCTGACATGCCATAAGTGCCAGTAATTGGTTTATTTGAATGAATGAAAACATTTACTTTGACTAAATGATTCACAAGATTCGAGTTCGGTTTTCATTCTCCATAAAATTTCTCAGGGTGTTCTTTTGATGTAAGCTTGATGTAACTACTAGCTGTTAAGCACCCTTGACTTCGTTCGTCAGCGAACTAGTTCCAATTTTAAAGAATCTCGATTAGCAATATAACCTCTATGCCTTAATCCATGACATAATCTACTTCTCTGCCAAATTTCACTTGAAGTTGCTTGGCCGTGATAGTGAGACAAATATCCAAACATACAAACTTTCACATTTATAATATTAGTAGGAGATTAACTCGATCTAATAATGCTAAGTTTATTACCAGTATTCCTCGCTTTACCATTTCGATAGAATGTCCTGTGTTAAAAAGGAATTTCATCATCATTATCATATCAGCTAAAGGATGTCCACTGCTGAACAACGGCAAAGAATTCCACAACTGTGTCACTACTTCGGGGAGGTTTGCCAATAGGTACTCACCACGCTTGGCAGGCGGGTTGGTGAGCGCAGAATGATTCTGTTCCACAGAAGGGACGCTGCTGGCCATCCATTTGTTTAGAGTCCCTTAGTCGCCTTTTACGACATCCACGGGAGGAGATGGAGTGGTGCTACATTCTTAATCCGGACACCACATGGACTAAAGGGAATTTGCCAGTTGGTAATTTAATGTCACAGGATGCAAAGCTGACATTTCAATCCCGTTAACCATTTAACTTCGCTTCAATATACATCCCTATTCGTGCATAAACAAAAGTAATACTCAATTAACTCTCCATAAATCGATAGTTGATTGAAAAATCTTAATCGTGAACATATCAAATAAGCACACTAAGCCCTTCTAAACAGAGAGTTCATGGTCTTGACTTACTACAATATCTCGACAGCTTTATGACAGTGCTGCTGACATTTAAACTTGCCAAGGAATTTTCAGCCCTATGTCCTACGGGTGGATATGCGCGTGCATCGGGCAAATCGATTGCATCGATCACGGCATAAGTAACCTTATTTGATTCTGCGTTAACCTTGCACCTGCCGCTGTCAGTCGAAACCTTCTAATTTATATGTTTTTTTGGCAATACTACTAAGCTTTGACTAAAATAAAGTACAGACAGAGAACGGCTGTTTACACTATACCGTTTTATTATCTGTTAAATGTTTATAGATTAGAGTAACCAAATTCTTCCCTGCAATCTAATCGGAAAAGTAACAGCTAAATACAATGCTGCAAATGCTGAAGAGAGTTCTCGGAAAGCCCTCGATCGATTCAGCATCATCGTAGCTATTTTTAACTTCACATTCTCTACCAGTCGGCTACATTGTCGGATGCAAAACAAACTCATCATTTTCAATATACCGTAATAGAATAACATACGTTATCTCAGTTTAAAAATTAATTGTTTACGTAAGTTACTACAACACAAATATTGTTATACCATTAACGAATTCCTTATTGTTGTGTTCTAAATGACGACTACAATCGACTGAAATTAAATTAAAGTAACGGACATTTCTAAGAAAAAACGGTTTAGTTAGTTAACTATCAATATCGCTCGTGATAACCTGGCCCAATCAGCGAGTCAGCGCTTTCTGTAGCTTTGGCGTTAATTTGCCACAAACAATATTATCCATAGATCAAGCGCTGAAAGCGCGAGTTATTGTATTTCGTCCTAGAATGGCGCCGGGGGATGTGACTGAAAATAAAATCGTGATATCACTTCTTAAAATCAATTCGAGATTATGACTTATTTCATGTTTAAAGTATTTTTTAAAAACTAGAAATTATTGTATACATTGCATACGTGTTGATCATTTTTTAACAATGGCATACACGTTTAATTTGGATGACAATGCATGGTTAGCTAGTGACACCATTCTAAATCTAATATGATGGTCTCCGAAAGATGGCGGACCAATTTGTTTATGCACTCTCATGATATGGGTATCAAGTGAAAGGGTTTTCTGAAAAGAATACGAAAATAATAAATAACAGCTTGTTTTATAAAATATATCTTTAATTAATAATTTTAATAATACTTCGATTTCAAGTAATGTATCCAAAAATCGCACATCAATAAAAATAATTAAGAATATAGGAAACTGGTAAATAACGTTAATATTAAGTATGCCCCAACTATGGTTCATGCAGACCAACGAGAAGTTATATTTTATACCTGGCCCCGCCCGACTTCATGATTTTTTTTTCCTTTTTGAGTGGTTTTAATATTTTTATATCGTGTAGGGTTTTTGAAGTCGGTATTTTTTTTGTTATAAAGTTTTTTATTGCGTAGTATTATAGAATATCCCTGCACAGTGTCGATCTGTCCGTGTAAATGCTGTTACTTCGACAAATCTGATGATGGTCCCCTTTTCACTAAAAGATTCTCAAGGAAAGTTTTGGAATATATATTATCTGTGGCTTATGTTGCATACATTAACAGCGGGAAGCGAAATGCTTGACCTGTCACTGACACCAGGCTAGTCATTAGTTACTCTTTTAACTAATACCTCTTTAATTCCTAAAATGATGTTAACTTAACTACGCTAGAACGAATTATATACTTATTTAGATTAGGATGATGCATACGTCCATATCAAGTTATTTAATGTCAACTTGCGACTAATTAGTAGCTGCCAATGCCAAACTACTTATAATCCAGTCCATTTATAGCGTATTTTGTTGAATTCGGCAACTGATCAAACGGACGGACCTCTGCAACCCGAGGATACCGAATGCCGTATCATCATAAAGTTCGTAGAATTATCAAGCTGTAGTGACAGTGTACTAGACATGTTTTTCAAGGAACGATGGCCATTGGAGCAGAGTGCGCCACGAGACTACTTACATGACGATGACCTGAAGAAGGAAATTGGAATGTACTGGATGTGGAGCGCTAAGAATAGGGTATTGTGGAGCAAAGTAGGTTCCAGTAAAGATAAGATAGAGATAAAAATATTCTTATTCATGTAAAACCATTTACATGCGCGTGCCTGTGAATGGTTTTACATGAATAAATATAAGTATGAACAGTCCGCGTTCTAAGATGCAGATTGCCTTTGGAGAAGAACGGGTAAGAAACTCCATGGTTTCTCTTTTAAAATCATAATCATAATAGTAGTAGACTGGAATAATCTGTTTCTATTGATTTATGTTCTAGGGATTACGTCAAAAGGACAAGTAGCAACATTATATCGGCTATAGCGGCTAATAAATAACGACATACTGCGAACACCAAGTCACCAAACACGATTTGCAATGGTGATTATGATAATTTCTACTCACGACGATTGTAGCAGTCCATGAGATGTTCAAAAGTGGTCGTAAGTGATTTGTTGTTGATTATGAATTATGAGTAACCTAGACTTTGCCTAAATATGTTTGGGTTTTTTTCTTCTAGTCGGCCGTCGGATCCAGTTGTGATTCAACTCTGCAACCTATGAGGCTTTTTATATCACTAAGGTGGCAAACAAGCATACGGACCGCCTGACAGTGATTACTTCATACACAATACATATATATACACAAGGGTATTAGTCGTGCGTTGCAGACCTGTAAAATCTTTTCACACCCTTTTTGAAGGGAGACGACATCCAAATTCCAACCTAACCGTAGAAATGCGGCAAAATCTCAGATTTTACACAATTAACCTTTGCAAATTCGGCGTGTGCATAAAATATACTGTCCAAATGAACGAAAACCGTAACAGTTGACTTCGTACCGAAAAAACGGTATCGCCAGTCACGTTCAAGGCCGGAGCATTCACTGACCGAGTTATCTGATTGATAATGGCTGTTGGACAAATACTACAATAGAGTTATATAAAATGTTACATTGAAAATTTAAACCATATACATAATGTGTAGTGGTTCTAGAAAAATAGGAAACTTTAAGGGGGGAGGGGAGGCGATCAGTAGGGGATAGCGTTTGCTTGCCTGAATTATCTCAGAAAAACAAATTGTAAACTCTATGGTGCATCCATCGACCTATTTAAAACCGTAATGTGTGGACTGTTAGTTACGATCTGTCAACAACTACAGATAAAAAATAAGCACTCCATTACATAAGAGATAAGTTTGTACACGGTTAAGCAATGAGCAAAAACAAATTAGGTGTCTTTACAAACAAACGTACAACAAATACAAACAAATAGTTATACGGATATAAACACTAAGTTGTTTTTGCAGCATTAAGAGATGACTAAACAACCACTGAAGTCGCAGTCAACAAATTTGCGACAAACGGTTCATTGCTAAACGACATAATTATGCCGATCGCAGGTAACACGTTGTGGCCGACCATTGTATTCTTTATCTGACTAAAGAATTGATGATGCGAATTAATTACCGCCTACCTAAGCTTTTTGTGCGACTTTGAGACAAAGCTTCCTGGTTATTTATTTGTTGCTTATAATAAACTAGGCGTTGCCTGGCCTAGATGCCTCATTGCTAAATGTCGTTAGAGGTGAAAAAGGAATTAGATTCAAGCAGAAGATGAAGATACATCCATTAATTAATTATTATCATTGTAATGACTATTCTTCTAAGATCGTTTATATAAACGATCTCTGGTGAGACTACGTGAGAAGATAAACATTCCGCGTCGACTACGTGCGTGTTCCCGCGACACAACGTGCGTAAGTAGTGAAATCTGATTGCGTGTAGATAGATTGATATTACCTGTGTCTCTTCATGGATCCTCTGCAAGAGGGAAACCGAATTTTGCCCTTGATAGAATTATAATATAAAGGCCACTAACCAGGGACTGCTTGACTGATTTAATATCAGGTATTATTGTGTCCGAATCCGTGTGGTGTCCGGATTAAGAATATAGCACCACGCCATCTCTTCCCGTGGGTGTCGTAAAATGCGACTAAGAGACTAAACCAGAGGGATGGGCAGCAGCGTCCTTTGTGTGAAACATAAGCCATACTGCGCTCACCAACCCGCCTGCCAAGCGTGGTGAGTAGGTACTGGCAAACTCCCTCCAAAATGACAGTTGTGGAAATCTATAGGGAGGCCTCTGTTCAGCAGTGGACGGACGACCTTTGACTTACATGATGATGATGATAAAAAATAATAGGCATACAGGATAAAAAAATTGACCCCATATGGTAAACGTATAATATATATTACGAAGTGTTTCAACGCTGATCTTTATATAGGACCTTAGAATGAGCCACGGATAATCACGACGATTACATAAGTTTATATTACTTTGTTAAATAAAAAAGTAAAATAAAATATTTCATAATTCTATCATCACAATAAAATTCATAAGTAAAGAATGACACAAGGTGCATTTATATATAAAACTAGCTGGGACCCGCGGTTTCACACGCGTTTAATTTAAAAGAAATTTAGAGTACTTCGACATGACACTTGACATAGAATATGTATATTGGATTTCAAGGGTTTAATTTTTTTACGCGGAACCCTAATAATTTTTATAAAATAAAAACAGCCTAAGTTATTCCTTATAACATCAGCTATCTGCTAGTGATGGTCCCGTCAAAATCGGTCCAGCCGTTTCGGAGATTACCCGGAACAAACAGACAGACGGACAGACAGACAAAAAATTTAAAAATAGTTTTTTTCTTATATGTAACGTATATACTTTCTTAAGCATTGAGTAAAAAGCTGTTATTTTGACATTACAAACAGACACTTCAATTTTATTTATTTGTATAGATTAACTTGTACTAATGTGAGCATTGTCATTTTATTTAAATTAGCAGATCTGGGGCCCTGTTAGATTTCATACACAATGAGCGCATATTAACCCTGGACGGTAATAGATAATAATGAAAGAAAATACTAAATCATATATCCAGCAAGTCTGTAGGTACCTAGCATATTGCCTTAATCACATTTTAATGTCCTAAAGCTAGAACTGAATTATTCTAAGCACGATATAATAAAAACTATTTTTCATTCAAAACTGCATCACCCTCAAAATAGCAATCAAGCGCACGCTACGATCCATTATATGTATGATCCACAGGATACAGTTGCCTATCTCACTCTATCACAAAAAATTACATTAATTCTTCTATGTTAGAAAGAGATATCAAAGATCCCATCATAACATGGGTGTTTCATTTAATACTACCAAATTAGCAGCCGGAATGCGGCCGTGTCGAATGTTGGCTGCAACCTCACAAAACCGTAATTCGATCTAAAAAAAGACTACCTAACAATAGAGATAGCCAAGGAAAAGAAAAAAGTATAAAGGGTGCCGGGGGATGAGACAGGTAGCGGATTAAAAGGAACATATATGAACATGTTAGAGTAAGTATAAAGGTCTAACGGACCGATTGTAAAAAAGTTATGTTCGACCAATTCATCTTGTATTCATCATATCGGTCATACAACGTCCACTACACAACGAACAAAGGCCTCCCCCATTGATTTCCACAATTGTGTCGCATCATATTGGGGGGAATTTGCCAGTACTCACCACGCTTGGCAGGCGGGTTGGTGAGCGCAGAATAGCTACCGTTCCACAGAAACTCCGCTGCTATATGAAATTGAAAAAAGAACATGGGATAACAAAAATACATTATTGAGTAGTCTAGTGATTTTTTTGTTAAAATTAATGCACACAATGTGGGGCGCCCCTCGGGTCATATAGGTATCGATGTTATAAATAATTGGTTAAATAATTAATAAGAAAAGCTGCTTTTAGATCACTAAAATAAAAACATATTTTCACTACTTTATTACAGCGGCTCGTATTTTTAATCTGTAAGCGTTTTTGGAATAGAACGGTGAAAATATATTTTTATTAGTGCTCTAGTACCAACTTTCATTCATCAGTTCATTAATATTATTAAATATAATTCCAAAAATATTGATTGCTAACTACAAACCGTTTTTAATAAACGCTATCCCCTACTGATCGCCTCCCCTCCCCCCTTAAAGTTTCCTATTTTTCTAGAACCACTACACATTATGTATATGGTTTAAATTTTCAATGTAACATTTTATATAACTCTATTGTAGTATTTGTCCAACAGCCATTATCAATCAGATAACTCGGTCAGTGAATGCTCCGGCCTTGAACGTGACTGGCGATACCGTTTTTTCGGTACGAAGTCAACTGTTACGGTTTTCGTTCATTTGGACAGTATATTTTATGCACACGCCGAATTTGCAAAGGTTAATTGTGTAAAATCTGAGATTTTGCCGCATTTCTACGGTTAGGTTGGAATTTGGATGTCGTCTCCCTTCAAAAAGGGTGTGAAAAGATTTTACAGGTCTGCAACGCACGACTAATACCCTTGTGTATATATATGTATTGTGTATGAAGTAATCACTGTCAGGCGGTCCGTATGCTTGTTTGCCACCTTAGTGATATAAAAAGCCTCATAGGTTGCAGAGTTGAATCACAACTGGATCCGACGGCCGACTAGAAGAAAAAAACCCAAACATATTTAGGCAAAGTCTAGGTTACTCATAATTCATAATCAACAACAAATCACTTACGACCACTTTTGAACATCTCATGGACTGCTACAATCGTCGTGAGTAGAAATTATCATAATCACCATTGCAAATCGTGTCTCATACTCAAACTCCATGGTTTCTCTTTTAAAATCATAATCATAATAGTAGTAGACTGGAATAATCTGTTTCTATTGATTTATGTTCTAGGGATTACGTCAAAAGGACAAGTAGCAACATTATATCGGCTATAGCGGCTAATAAATAACGACATACTGCGAACACCAAGTCACCAAACACGATTTGCAATGGTGATTATGATAATTTCTACTCACGACGATTGTAGCAGTCCATGAGATGTTCAAAAGTGGTCGTAAGTGATTTGTTGTTGATTATGAATTATGAGTAACCTAGACTTTGCCTAAATATGTTTGGGTTTTTTTCTTCTAGTCGGCCGTCGGATCCAGTTGTGATTCAACTCTGCAACCTATGAGGCTTTTTATATCACTAAGGTGGCAAACAAGCATACGGACCGCCTGACAGTGATTACTTCATACACAATACATATATATACACAAGGGTATTAGTCGTGCGTTGCAGACCTGTAAAATCTTTTCACACCCTTTTTGAAGGGAGACGACATCCAAATTCCAACCTAACCGTAGAAATGCGGCAAAATCTCAGATTTTACACAATTAACCTTTGCAAATTCGGCGTGTGCATAAAATATACTGTCCAAATGAACGAAAACCGTAACAGTTGACTTCGTACCGAAAAAACGGTATCGCCAGTCACGTTCAAGGCCGGAGCATTCACTGACCGAGTTATCTGATTGATAATGGCTGTTGGACAAATACTACAATAGAGTTATATAAAATGTTACATTGAAAATTTAAACCATATACATAATGTGTAGTGGTTCTAGAAAAATAGGAAACTTTAAGGGGGGAGGGGAGGCGATCAGTAGGGGATAGCGTTTATTAAAAACGGTTTGTAGTTAGCAATCAATATTTTTGGAATTATATTTAATAATATTAATGAACTGATGAATGAAAGTTGGTACTAGAGCACTAATAAAAATATATTTTCACCGTTCTATTCCAAAAACGCTTACAGATTAAAAATACGAGCCGCTGTAATAAAGTAGTGAAAATATGTTTTTATTTTAGTGATCTAAAAGCAGCTTTTCTTATTAATTATTTAACCAATTATTTATAACATCGATACCTATATGACCCGAGGGGCGCCCCACATTGTGTGCATTAATTTTAACAAAAAAATCACTAGACTACTCAATAATGTATTTTTGTTATCCCATGTTCTTTTTTCAATTTCATATAGCAGCGGAGTTTCTGTGGAACGGTAGCTATTCTGCGCTCACCAACCCGCCTGCCAAGCGTGGTGAGTACTGGCAAATTCCCCCCAATATGATGCGACACAATTGTGGAAATCAATGGGGGAGGCCTTTGTTCGTTGTGTAGTGGACGTTGTATGACCGATATGATGAATACAAGATGAATTGGTCGAACATAACTTTTTTACAATCGGTCCGTTAGACCTTTATACTTACTCTAACATGTTCATATATGTTCCTTTTAATCCGCTACCTGTCTCATCCCCCGGCACCCTTTATACTTTTTTCTTTTCCTTGGCTATCTCTATTGTTAGGTAGTCTTTTTTTAGATCGAATTACGGTTTTGTGAGGTTGCAGCCAACATTCGACACGGCCGCATTCCGGCTGCTAATTTGGTAGTATTAAATGAAACACCCATGTTATGATGGGATCTTTGATATCTCTTTCTAACATAGAAGAATTAATGTAATTTTTTGTGATAGAGTGAGATAGGCAACTGTATCCTGTGGATCATACATATAATGGATCGTAGCGTGCGCTTGATTGCTATTTTGAGGGTGATGCAGTTTTGAATGAAAAATAGTTTTTATTATATCGTGCTTAGAATAATTCAGTTCTAGCTTTAGGACATTAAAATGTGATTAAGGCAATATGCTAGGTACCTACAGACTTGCTGGATATATGATTTAGTATTTTCTTTCATTATTATCTATTACCGTCCAGGGTTAATATGCGCTCATTGTGTATGAAATCTAACAGGGCCCCAGATCTGCTAATTTAAATAAAATGACAATGCTCACATTAGTACAAGTTAATCTATACAAATAAATAAAATTGAAGTGTCTGTTTGTAATGTCAAAATAACAGCTTTTTACTCAATGCTTAAGAAAGTATATACGTTACATATAAGAAAAAAACTATTTTTAAATTTTTTGTCTGTCTGTCCGTCTGTCTGTTTGTTCCGGGTAATCTCCGAAACGGCTGGACCGATTTTGACGGGACCATCACTAGCAGATAGCTGATGTTATAAGGAATAACTTAGGCTGTTTTTATTTTATAAAAATTATTAGGGTTCCGCGTAAAAAAATTAAACCCTTGAAATCCAATATACATATTCTATGTCAAGTGTCATGTCGAAGTACTCTAAATTTCTTTTAAATTAAACGCGTGTGAAACCGCGGGTCCCAGCTAGTTTTATATATAAATGCACCTTGTGTCATTCTTTACTTATGAATTTTATTGTGATGATAGAATTATGAAATATTTTATTTTACTTTTTTATTTAACAAAGTAATATAAACTTATGTAATCGTCGTGATTATCCGTGGCTCATTCTAAGGTCCTATATAAAGATCAGCGTTGAAACACTTCGTAATATATATTATACGTTTACCATATGGGGTCAATTTTTTTATCCTGTATGCCTATTATTTTTTATCATCATCATCATGTAAGTCAAAGGTCGTCCGTCCACTGCTGAACAGAGGCCTCCCTATAGATTTCCACAACTGTCATTTTGGAGGGAGTTTGCCAGTACCTACTCACCACGCTTGGCAGGCGGGTTGGTGAGCGCAGTATGGCTTATGTTTCACACAAAGGACGCTGCTGCCCATCCCTCTGGTTTAGTCTCTTAGTCGCATTTTACGACACCCACGGGAAGAGATGGCGTGGTGCTATATTCTTAATCCGGACACCACACGGATTCGGACACAATAATACCTGATATTAAATCAGTCAAGCAGTCCCTGGTTAGTGGCCTTTATATTATAATTCTATCAAGGGCAAAATTCGGTTTCCCTCTTGCAGAGGATCCATGAAGAGACACAGGTAATATCAATCTATCTACACGCAATCAGATTTCACTACTTACGCACGTTGTGTCGCGGGAACACGCACGTAGTCGACGCGGAATGTTTATCTTCTCACGTAGTCTCACCAGAGATCGTTTATATAAACGATCTTAGAAGAATAGTCATTACAATGATAATAATTAATTAATGGATGTATCTTCATCTTCTGCTTGAATCTAATTCCTTTTTCACCTCTAACGACATTTAGCAATGAGGCATCTAGGCCAGGCAACGCCTAGTTTATTATAAGCAACAAATAAATAACCAGGAAGCTTTGTCTCAAAGTCGCACAAAAAGCTTAGGTAGGCGGTAATTAATTCGCATCATCAATTCTTTAGTCAGATAAAGAATACAATGGTCGGCCACAACGTGTTACCTGCGATCGGCATAATTATGTCGTTTAGCAATGAACCGTTTGTCGCAAATTTGTTGACTGCGACTTCAGTGGTTGTTTAGTCATCTCTTAATGCTGCAAAAACAACTTAGTGTTTATATCCGTATAACTATTTGTTTGTATTTGTTGTACGTTTGTTTGTAAAGACACCTAATTTGTTTTTGCTCATTGCTTAACCGTGTACAAACTTATCTCTTATGTAATGGAGTGCTTATTTTTTATCTGTAGTTGTTGACAGATCGTAACTAACAGTCCACACATTACGGTTTTAAATAGGTCGATGGATGCACCATAGAGTTTACAATTTGTTTTTCTGAGATAATTCCCACTTCAAAATCAAATTCCATTTACACTGATAATTTAAGATAGTGATGCGTAACTCCAAAAGGTACCTAGTATACAGTATATAGAGGTATGTATTATGTTCATTAGTTATCAACACGTGCGTCACGTCGTTACTTTCGTAATATTTTTGGAATTTTATATTTTGACGGTGTTCTTGCATTCCACTTTCATTTATAAAAATATAAAGGAGGAACTATGCTTGGTCACGATGTCGAAGGATGTTCATGGTAAAGATAAAATTGTAAATCACGCGTGTGTATTATCTTCACAACCGACGCTTTGCGTAACAGACTGAGTACGTATTTCTGCTTTGCACTGAATGCGCTGCTACCGTCCTGTCACAATTTGCAAAAAGTGAACGCACGACAACAATAGCTAAATGCGCCGTTTAACATTTCGTAACGTTTTTACGACACTAAGTACTTAAGATAGCTTGGAGGACACGAGCCGAGCTGTGTCTTGCGACCTTTAAGCGCTCCTGACTGACATTTCACCACCTATTACCTAAAAATATTATTTAATTACTTACCGCACAAACTGTCTCGCGACAAATTGAATGTTTAATAAAAACAATGCCTCAAGACAGAACAAGGCTACAGAAATCATTACACTCGATTGGTTTACGCAAGACGCTCGCATGTTTCAAACGGTTCTACAGAAACAAGGTCACTAGCTGAATAAAACTGACAAATACAATAGACAATACATCTCATTTTATTTATATTAGGTACATCTATAACAATACTTTTAACAGTCTTAAAACGAGCGACTTAGCGAGATAGCGGTCAACGCCGGGTCTATCTACAGTATGTACAAAAGAGTAGGTATGCGTCAAGCACACGTGAGCGAGGTGAAGGCGCGCGGCACGGGCTGCGGTGCGTTGTTGCGCAACACGCTGCAGGCGCCCGCGCCGCGCGCCACCGCCTCGAAGAACTGCCGCAGGTCCGACACCGAGCGCGTCGGCGGCGCCTGCAGATCATGTAGAGACGCTGCCCGGCGCGGCGTCGTCTCCGGAGAACGCTCAATGCGAGCCAGCTGCTCGCTACTCCGAGCCAGGCCTCCGCCAGTGCGCGACAGAGACTCAAATAGAGCGCGACGCTCCCTAACCGGGACATACTTCGCTATAGCTTCATGAACGCTTGGCGAGCAGGATCTCGCCCGATGTTCTAGCGACGAAGTCTTCCGTCTGGCCGCCTCCATGGCGTAGCGGCCCCGTTCGGCACCTCCCACCGTGCCCTCCCATCTCTTCAAGTAGCGGCGACCTTGCTCCGATTCGGATCGCGCAGCGCGTGGCAGCGTATGATGTTGTTGCGTACCCGCATTCAGTTTGCTGCAGCTGTCACATTTGATAATCTCAGCTTTTCGAACTGGCGCATCGACCACGTCTGTGGTCTTCAAGGCGTCGAGGGAGAGGGTTAAGTCTAGGCTGCGATCGGATGATGAGTCGTAGTCGTCGTCTTCGACGACGATGCCCTCATCCGTAGCGGCGGGGGAGTGGTCCCTGTGCGTTAGCTGCGTCTCTGTTGAAGTCAGTAACCTTCGACGAGCTCGCGGGGGCGGTTTAGGGGGGCAAGAGGGTGTCTCCTGTTGAGGAGCCTCTTTCTTTGGTTCCCGACTGGCTGTGTCTGCGGCGGACAGGACGTCCAAAAACCTGACTTGTGGTAGCGCCGTCTGCCCAAGGATTTCGACGCAAAGTGCACGCACCCATCTTGCATATTCCGCGGCATTGCAAGTCTGCAACAATAAACTTAATTGAAACATTCAGCTACCACGAGTAATATTATAAAATGTAAGGTTTATAACAATCTGTTAAAGAACGTTACATTTGCATAATGTATTTTGTATGAAGTACCTAACTATCCTCCACGTGAGCTATAAAAAGTGGGCATGGGTTGGTAGGGTAGTCACGGACTCACGGTCACATTGCTTATAATATTTCTTTATACCGGGAGAGTATTATTATAGAGTGGAGTTTTCTTAAAACGTGTTTCCTTTACGTGTCAACACCTTCGCGTCTAGCCCTTCTTATGGTAAATAGCTACATCAAAAGGTCGCAATGCACAAAGGCCTTTGATTTACGGTTATTTCGCTTATTGAGGTCTATTAAAGTGTACAGATCGTGAGAAAGGAGTTTATGCGAAGGGGTTAGGACGTCTTGTATGAACTTGGCACACTCAAGAAATATAATTTTTATTTTATCAAATGTTTTTTTTTCGGTTAGCGAGTGACACTTTTCTATAATAATATACGCAAATTAGTCCGTAAACGTCCACTGCTGAACATAGGACTCCCAATGATCCTGCAACCACCGGTCACACCCCTGTGTGAGTCTCAGCCAAGAATAGACCCATACTCACCGCTTAGCAGGCAGATTGGTGATCGCAGTATGGTGATAAGCACACGGGAACCACCATCTTGATTTGATATAAATTCCCTAAAGTTCTTTTACGGCACCTATTGGTGGAGGTGTGGTCTATTCTTGGCCGAGACTCTTAATAATATTATTACTTCAGATAATTTGTATCAAAATAAACCGAAAATCTCATCTCACTAATCGAAACAAGCGAGCCATCTCTAAATATTGTTCTCCTTAAGTAGTGTGCGGGTGTCATCAGTCATGTAACACCTGTATGTTGATAATTATTTATGAACGCATTGTCTTGTGGACAATGCCCAGTGGCCGTACACTGTCCGTGAAAGAACAAAACCAGATTTATGTTAGTCTGTAGTAAACTCGAAAATATGATTTATTGCATTTTGTTATCGGGAGATTACAAGTCCATGAGAGTATAACATTCACCAATATTTACATTATTTTATAGCTTCAATTTAGTGTTAATAATCAATTAATTTTAGAGAAATACCAGTCGTGTTGTGATTTGTGACGAGGAAAATATTGGCAATGGGATTTCACTGACGTCTTAGGGTTATCAGAGACGAGAGGGAAAATACGAATTACGTTCACATTATTAATACTACTACTAAATTATTTATCGACATACATTACAAGACATCTTAATATATTAATTATATGAATCGTTGAAAAGGAATTGTCAACTCCATATATTATGAATAGCTCATAATGTGACCGCAGATAACGAATACTGAATAGTTTCGATATGACTCCGAAACTCACACGTGTTTACTGTATAGCGGAATCATTGACGGCACGGTTGGTGCAGTGGCTGATACAGTCGGCTGCTGCGCTGGTGCGCAGTGTCGCGAGTTCGATCCCGCACGGAACAAATATTTGTATGATCTGCAGTTAATTGTATGTGGAACTTGTGTCTGTAAACGCACCCACGAGACAGGATAAATATTAGTGAGGCCGGTATTAAAAAAAAAAAAAAAACTGTCAAAAGATGTCCATAGCTGAACAACGGCCTCCCCATATAATTCCACAATAGTGTCATCAATTTGGGGGGGATTTACCGATACTTTGCGGGTCAAAATAAGAATCTAATCCAATATCATTGGATTGGTAAACAGTTTAGACAGTTTCTAGCTACTTTCATCAAATAGGTACTACCTACCTAAAACGTAGCAAATTTGCAATTTCTTAGTGATGACTTCTAAACGTGCGTTTGAAAATTTTGCTGTGCTGTTGAAGTCCAGCTACATTCAAATATAATAAAAATAATCGCGCATTTCTAAAGATTTGTGGTCCTTTTTTTTTGCCTTCGCAAATCTGATTTGAATTTCGTTTGAATAACGGTGTGCAAACATGAGCACAAGCCACAATTTCGAAATTTAAATTTGAACGTACATTCCGTACGCGTAAAGGCCAGCCCTGCAGATGGGTAGTTACAGGCTGATACTATTTTATTCTCAAATAATAATAAAGATAAAGAAATATTTATTATTTATATCTCCGAATCTGCTTACATTTAGCAGTATGCCTTGAGATTTTCAAGAATTACAACAACCGGGACCGACGATTTCAGGTGCCCTCCGAAGCACGGAGACGCTCAGTTCATACACCTATGCAGTCACTCATCTATAGACTGATCGCGCTAAGCGTTAACTTTGTCTATCGTTTACCGACCAGGGAGTGTAACTGCTTATGAGCGCCTCATGTAATTAGTTTACCAAATAATATTCACTGCGTCATGACATTATTCAAAATTTCAAATTGATGGACGATTTTTTTTATTCGGCGCGATTTTACTTGTTCTTGATTATGTTATTTTATTGAAAATGACAATTATCATTTACTGTTACATCATCGTTTACATGCAATAGATGAGTGTCATTTGTCAATCCAGTGTAAAACATAACAGGTATAATAATGAAAAATCTGAGAACCGCCGCGCTTGGGTCCTTGAATACACGTGAGCCAAGTATAGTATTTCAACGTTCTAATATGACAGTTTACATGCATATATTATATCAGCATAATACAATAAGTTTTTGTTGACTCGAAGTTTTTATAGTACTTCTTACCTGCGTAGGTACCTAATTTCCTCGTCGAATTTAATTACGTGATGTTCGGCAAACGTTGGATATAAAAGAATAACGGGTGTTTGTGGTATTTTGATAGCGTGCGTTGTTGGCGGAAATGTGAATCTAGAGTTTCACTAAAACCAGACCACACGTTACCATAACAAATGCGAAGCTGTCTAGTGATATGCCAGATATATATAGACAGTATTTTTCATTCTGTCTTACTTTGCACAGAAGTTTAATTTTGGAACAGTAAATGAGAAGTCATCACAACACGCAAATGGTGAATTCGTAAGTTTGAATTCGGAACGACTGTTGTAAATAGACTAGAGAAATCCAAAAAAATTCGATAAATCAGAAGTCATCACAACACGCAAATGGTAAATTCGTAAGTTTGAATTTGGAACGAGTGTTGCAAATAGACTATAGAGAAATCCACCAAAATTAGGTACTTAATCAAGTAATCACCATTTATTTATTTAATGCTCACCACAATAATGAATATGTTATAGTATTATTTATACAAATTTACTGTGGGAGACTGGTGCCTGAACTAGGCTGAAGCCTGTATCTCAGGTCACCAAAACTTCCACCCCGGAAATCCAATTTTGCTCTTTCATAAACTGTGCCAAGCGAAATGTTTCCATTTTCTTGTTCTTCGTTTAGGTATCTTAATGTAGCAAGTTGTTTCCTCTTGTTAAAATTCTCTTGATGAATACTCTCCAATACGTTCATATAACTTTATCAGGCGCTCTCACTGCAGACAACATTGATATAACAATGAACTCACTGTTGTAATAAAATGTGTATATTATGGTTGTGATACACCCAATATTAGCCGTGTGGTGCCGGCTCAGAATGCCACCACCCCATCTCCTCCCATGGGTGTCGTAAAAGTCGACTAAGGGATTAGTCGGAGGATGGGCAGCAGCGTCCTTCGAGTGCATTGGCAACTCAACTGCGATCGCCAACCCGCCTGCCAAGCGTGGCGATTATGGCAAAACCCCCCAATGTGCTCACAACACATCCATGTCGGTGGTTGTGGTGATCTTTGGGGGAGGCCTGTGTCCAGCAGTGGACTTCATTCGGCCGAAATGATGATGATGACACCCAATATTGACGATTTGTCAATATTTATTTTCATTTTGTCATATCTTTGTTTTACTTTGACACTTGAAGTTTATGACGAATCCTTAATCGAATAGTAATATCTAAATTTAATTAATCGAATATTTTCCGTGTGGTGTCTACCACTCTCTGATATTAAATACAAAATTTAGCACCACTTCCATCTCATCCCGTGGATGTGACGATTAGGAGGTTCCAAATCAGAGGGATGAGTATCAGTGTCTCTTCTATGCAACAGTAGGAAGTCCTGCTGCAGGGCACGCCGCGATAGCGGCGGTAAGACCGGTAATGGAGGAATGGCTGGAGAGGCGGCATGGCGCCCTCACCTACCGGATGACGCAGGTACTCTCGAACCATGGGTGTTTCGGCAAGTACCTGTGTCGAATAGGCCGAGAAGAGACGCCTGGTTGTCATCACTGCGGAGACTGCCCGGAGGACACGGCGCAGCACACATTGGAGGAGTGCGTAGCGCCGTGACCTCGCCGTGGCGGTCGAAGGGCTCGCTTCCGGCCGTGGTTCAGTCCATCGTCCGGAGCGAGAGCGCGTGGGATGCCGTCGCCTCTATTTGCGAGGAAGTGATGCAAGCAAAGGAGGCGGCAGAGCGGGGCCGGAGGGAGATCTCTGATCCCCTCCGCAGAAGACACCCCGGGCGTGGGCGCCGGGGTAGGGGCGGTCCGTCGCGCGAACAGAAACAGGCACGAGATGGCGGCGCGCGTGTGGTCCACGCGCGCCTCTTCGAAGGGTAGGTGCGGCCAAAGAGGCCGCACACAGAAGGGGTCCGCCAATCATTGACAGGCCGAAAAATCTGCCGGGGGAGCGGTCTAATGCAGAAAAGCGTACAACTCACCCCCGGCTAGAGGTAAGAAGGACACCGTGGGGTTTTAGCCGGTTTGATCACGGCATGCCCCTCCGCCCTTCCCAAGGCGGAGGAAGTCCAAGAGGATTTCCCCACGTTCTGGCGCTTGCTAGGCGTGGTGAGTACTGGCATATGCCCCCCAAAATGACGATACAATTTTGGAAATATATAGGCAAGGATTTTGTTGTGCATTGGGCGTCGTTTGGGTAATACTATTAATCGAATATTCCGCTACATTATAAATCAAATTGTCCGTGTGGTGGATTAAGAATATCCACTGCATCTCCTCCCGTGGATATCGTAAAAGACGACTAACGGCCTTAATGAATAATCAATCTAATCCGAAAGAATGGATTGCATAAAATTTCACCTGAAACGTGGCGACGGCAGAGTCGTCTCTGAGCCGGGACAGCTGAAAGGCATTTGGCAAGGTGTGGGCGGTGCGCAGGTGCAGGTCCCGGAGTGGCAAGCGTGCGGCAGCCCTCCGTGGCAAGGTACCGTCCCTCCAGGCGAGCAGACAACCACTTCGGACGGCCGCCCGCACCCATGCCCAGGATTCTGTGTCATCATTGTAATACTGGCGGAGGATGCCTGGGGAAGAGGAAAAATTGGTTACTTTCAAGCAGTTTTAAAACGACACTAGGATTTTTCGTGTTGTGGATACAGTTATATACAAACGTATATTCCACATGCGTAAACAGCCCGACCCGGTACAACTATCCGTAGGTCAAACAAGTTATTGATTGTAGTTAGTAATACCAATGGTGGGTTTATTTGTGGACGTATAGGTAAACATGAATTGTAAGTGCTCTTGAACAGGCACGATGTCATATTTTTTCCATACCAATGAGTAGATGCGTCACCGATAAGTATTTCGATCGATTGATTCTGATGCAATTGTCATTTCAAGGTGAACAAAAATACAATACCTACTATCTAATCAAGATTCAAACGATAGGGCACATCCACGAGCCACTACTTTGATAATTTACCCTGTATACCCCTCGCGTGGTAATTGCCGGCAGTCGTGTAGACAAAATAGATTTGTAATTGTGTCTCGTTTTATGACACGCAATGAGATATGAACCGTGAATATTGGTTCACTATGAGTACATAAGTAATCATTGAAAATACAGCAATTAATTACCATGGCAAACAAATTACTTATTATATTATTGTAGAATGTTCTTTCTTTACACATTTTATTTATTTATTTTTTATTGATCCGGTGGAAATACATCATGTACTTCCTCCGCCCCGGGAAAGGGCAGAGTGGCCTCCTACCGGCTAAAACCACCGGAGTGGTCATTTTCGGCACCGAAGGGAGGCTCCAGGAACTCGAATAATCTCCATCTAGAGCCACCCGTTGGTGGTACGCCTTTAGGCACATCTTGGAGGGGATGACTGTAAAGCGGTCACCCCCTCTAGCGGAGAGAAGGTGATTGTAAAAAGGCCACCTCCCCAGGCACTTCTCGGGGGATTGTAAAGGATTCCCCCGAAGCCCGGCTATGCGCTATGCTGCGCACAGCGGTACGTGACCACATGCACACCGCTGTCTTCCCGGGGTCGCTCGGTATGAGCACGCAGGACCCCCGAGGCCCCCCGCCATATAAAGATGACAGGGGCTCGGGCGTGTTGGACACGGGCGCCGCGGCGGCTGTTACCCCGGCTCCGTGTCCTCCTTCGAGCGAGATCGGCCCTCTCCGGATCCCGCTCTGCGACCTCCTTCTGGAGCATGACGCTCTCACAGAAGGAGACCACTCCATTTTTCATGCTCTGCCAGCATAGCCGACACTACTGCTGGCAAAGAGAGATCTTGCCCGATCCGATCAACCAGGATCCGCCGCTCGGCAGCCCATGCAGGGCACTCTGATCGTTTCCACAGTGGGGGCACTGTGCCGTGACCTCGCGTCCTATCCTGTGCAAGTACGTACCGAAACAAAAGTATCCGGTGAATACCTGCGTCAGGCGGAATGTGACGCGCTCGCTCCTTTGGAGCCAGGCTCCGAAGAGCGGCAGGCTTTTGCGCGTACTGTGGCAGCATGAGCCGCTCACGCCATAGCTCGAGTGCACGCCGCAGAGCCTGCCGCCTCAAACTTCCAAGAGCCCCTGAAGGCACGCCTTCGCTGCTCTGGCGGAGGGAGCGTGTTTACACATTACCCTACATTTTTCAGATTTCTTTCACCTTATTTTGTATCAATCAACATTATAATTGTAAATATACGTGTGGTGTCGCGATTAAGAATATAGCACCGCTCCATATCCTCCCGTGGATGTCGTAAAAGGCGACTAAGGGGCTCTAAACCAGAAGGGTGGGTAACAGCGGCCTTTCTGTAGAATAGTAGCTATTACGCTCATTAACCCGCCTTCCAAGCGTGGTGAGTACTGACACCTGAACTGTAAACCTCAATACCGAAACAATCCCGGGATTGACCAAGTCTAATCCCGAAATCTCGATTACAAATAAGGGCCGAGATCGAATTCCCTAGATGCAATATGCTGGCTCGTAGATTTACAAGATGCACCAAAAAGGTTAAATCATACTGTCAAGTTTTTTACATCTGCACCCATAGGGTCCGGTATGGTATGGTTATACTCTCATATGGCTGGATGCCAATAATGGTTATAGTAGCTGATGGGGCTGTCTCGATATTGTAGCGCATTAGGTATGTTTAATACGGTAAATACAGACTGTTTTCAAGCAGTGTTAAGAAAGAGACTGGCCTCCCTTAAGCGGCGCGTCCGGGACAGCGCCGGCAGCCTCCTAAATACCATACCGTGCAGAACTGATTGCCCCGCTGAGCGCTATTGAAACGCCATGCGTATGGCGTCTAGAGCACCTATGTTTAATATTAAATAGTTTAGGTACTAAAAAGGTTAAATTTTACTAACAAGCTATGGATTGTTTATTATATCATAGTTAACCGTGCGGTGCCGGCTAAGTTTAGCACTAACCCACCTCATCCTGTGGGTTTCGTAAAAGGCGACTAAATGATTAGCCGGAGGATGGGTAGCAATAGCAGCATCCTTCGAGTAAATTTACAACTTAACTGCGATCGCCAACCCGCCTGCCAAGCGTGGCGATTATGTCAAAACCATCCAATGAGCACACAACACGAACAGAAAGCGGTAGTTGTGGCGATCTTAGGAGAGGCCTATGACCAGCTGTGACGGTTTTCGGCTGAAATGATGAATTAAAATAAATATTTGTACACATAATAATCTTTAGCTGTCACAGTAGGTAAAGTTCCGGTGATGTCTCGAACATGTTTATACGCTTGGCCTCTTCATTACTAATATCGCTGCAAATTTATTTAGTTAGCTATACAGGCAACTCTAGTTGCCTAATATGACATTATTTGCTGATCTAGTGATGACCATAAGTGGCTTTTCAAATCACCATATTTGCCGACAGAAAATATTTTAGAGCTAACTAAAACATCAATAATAAGCTAACCGTTTATATGATAGTTATTATTTATTCACAACATGAATGAAGGCCATATCAGTAGAAGTGAAAGTGTCGAGTTCCAAAGTCAATTCATCCAGCCAATATCCATAATACCCATCGTGGCATGGCATGGTCGCTGCGATAGCTTTGCAGAATCATATTTTTTTAGATTAGCCGTAACGACTGTTATAGATGTATTCTATGACAGCTGGGATAAACGGCTGATTGTGTTTTCCGAGGCACGAATTCAGATTTAGTTTAAATAATTAAGGGTATATTATTCTGGCTATTAATCAGTGTGGTACTAGCTAAGAATAGCACCACCACATGTCATCCCGTGGGTGTCGTAAAAGCCAAACATTTACAACTCAACTGCGATCGTCAACCCGTCTGCCAGGCATGGCGATTATGACAAAACCCCAGGAACACACAACATAAATCCAGACCTGTCGTTGTGGTAATCATTGGAGGAGGCCTATATCCAACAGTGGAATGATGATAATGATGATTATACTGGCTATACAACAACAGCACAAGAGCTCCTAATATCAATTTTCGTGTTTTCAAGCCTATATATGAATGGTATACCGATTTGTGAACCCAGATCTTATTATACCGAATAAACCACATGACTTCGGAACTCAAAACCACGGCCATCGTTCGAAAGTAAACAAGTGTGACTTCAGCCCTGAAACCACGGTTAAGGTGCGGTTAACTTCGTATTGTGTAAAGTTTGCGGCATTCGGGTGCAATATTGTAGAAGTGTGAATCATGCCTTCATTTAGAATATGAAAGTATTTTTACTCAACCTAGTGACGACACAGCAAGATTTTTAGCCAGAGTGCCAATTCTGGTAAATAATAACCGGACAAGTGCGAGTTGAACTCGCGTGGAGAAGGTTCCGTACGATATGTTATCCACCATGGTTTTTTTTTATCATACCCAAATTTGTTTGTAGTAACTGAAACAAGTAGGTAAATTTGCGTCAATATTCTTAAATAATTTTAAAACTATCAATCATTTCGGCCGAATGAAGTCCACTGCTGGATACAGGCCTCCCCCCAAGATCACCACAACGACCGATATGGGTGTGTTGTGGGCTCATTGGGGGGTTTTGCAATCGCCACGCTTGGCAGACGGGTTGGCGATCGCAGTTGAGTTGTTAATGTACTCGAAGGACGCTGCTGCCCATCCTCCGGCCAATCCCTTAGTCGACTTTTACGACACCCACGGAAGGAAATGTGGTGGTGGTATTCTGAGCCGGCACCTTACGGCACATTTTATATGTTACAGGGTACAGTTTACAATTTCCGTGTTTGGGTCGCAGAAATCCATGTGTACAAAATTTCTACTTAATCGGTCCAGTAGATTCGGAGCAAATTGGTTGTGACAGACGGACAGACAGACACACGAGTCATTCTATAAGGGTACCGCCATTTTTTCCTTTAGACGTTCGGAACCCTAAAAATGTTCAAAACATAGTACCGAAAAGTTGATCGAAACCAAAACGGTATTCTGCTAACATTTTGAACTGACACAGTTACAAAAAAATGTAAATGGATAGCACAGCTGCGTTGTAAATAAATGCACTCGAAGGTCTCTGCTGCCCATCCTCTGGCTAATTCCATGGTCGCCTTTTACGCTACCCACGGGATGAGATAGGGTGGTGATCCTTAGCCAGCACTACACGTTTATAGATATAAATTAAGTTCTAAATAATCTCTTTCTTTTCGGTTTTGTGGTCAACCTTGTGTCAGAGTTGTTCAAGCCGCCCAAAGGCTTAATAACTTGGCTCAACGACTGCTGTCCGAAGAACGGAGACGTTCAGTTGAAATACTACTAAGTGGTCACCCATCTACAGACTGACCACACAGAGCGTTGCTTAACCTTGCTGATTGTTTACCGACCAGTGAGTGCAACTGCCTTCTCAATAATTATATTAAATAATAATAAGGAGTTAAGTCATAAGTAGATTTTTAAGTTGAAATGAGTTCAAACAACAACACGTTTATGGACATTAATCTGAGCGCCAATTGTTGTAATTAATTTACCCTATGATTGAAACTTGAGCGAACTGAGATTAAATTATGAATTGACCGAAAAACCGGTATTCTGCTACTCTTAAAGTTCAATCGGATTTCAGTATAATCTCGATCTAGTCTCATTTCAATCTCAATTTTGAAGTTTATTTGATGACAATTTAGTACATATGACAGTTCGAAATGTTAGCAGAATACCGTTTTGACTTCGATCAACTTTCGATCCGTTTCCGATCTCATCACAGTGTAAGTTCACGTTTGACGTTGTTCGTTAGTTTAGCAGAATACCATTTGTGACATTTATGACACTGAGACTAGATGGGGACTATATTTTAAACATTTTTAAATTACGAGAATTGGCCCTCATATTAATGTCCATTAATAATCGAATAACCAGTCTCCCACAGTAAATTTGACCATAACTACGTATAACATTTTCATTATTGTGGTGAGAAAATAAAATAAATAAATGAAAAATTTAATGAATGTACAGGTTAGTTTGGGAATCGGTGCTACACACAATTTCTAACGATACTAGTGTGAATGACTTTTATTTTTCATAGAAGTATCTCAAACCCTGAAAAAAAACCCTGAATAAGGACACAGGATAATTAATTGTACTTAATTCAAAATGCTGTCAGACATTCAGAACAGCTGCACAAAGGGTAGTGCTAACCTTCGATCAAAATAACCGCAATTGTGGCAAGGCGTGACAAACTCAGTACGCTTTATGCAATGTGTTATTATTAATGTTAGCACATTATTAAGTTTCCCATAAAACCATATTAAAACATTTGCTGTTAAATAAAGGTCTGGTAGCTACATTTCAAGGAGAAGTATGCGTCAAAGACCGCGTACATTGCTAAACAGACAGACGCGAGGGGATTTTAAATCAATATGTTACTTACGATGCGCAGTGGATCTCTATGATCTGACTTAAACTGCCCATAACGAAAGATAAGCTTGTCGTATCAGCCAAAAGCCTCCCCCATCGACTTCCAGCATATTGTCTTTATTTCGTTGGGAATTTGCCAATACTCACCACGCTTGGCAGGCGAGTGGGTATAAAGTGCAGTATAGCTACTGTTCCGCAAAAGGGACGCGGCTGCCCATCTGGTTTACAGTCCCTTAGTCGCACTTTGCCGTGTGGTGCCGGCTCAGAAACCCACCACCCCATCTTCTCCCATGGGTGTCGTAAAAGTCGACTAAGGGATTAGCCATAGGTTGGGCAGCAGCGTCCTTCGAGTACATTAACAACTCAACTGCGATCGCCAACCCGTCTGCCAGGCGTGGCGATTATGGCAAATCCCCCCAATGACACAACACACACATATCGGTCGTTGTGGTGATCTTTGGGGGAGGCCTATGTCCAGCAGTGGACTTCATCGGCCGAAATGATGTGTCGCACTTTAGGACATCTACCTGCTGGAGTGGTGCTATATTCTTAATCCGGACTCCACTGCTATTCCCATTTCATGATATTACTGCTGTATTCACTACAGCCACTTGCGAGCCGTTTCCAAAGTAACTGCTGATATTTAATGTCAAGAATTGCTAGTGATGATGGAGAAACTAGCAATTAAGCAACTGATAATGGTTAGTTGCTTTTTTCCATTATTCTTTTATAATGACAACGCCTAGGCTCGTAACACATCACAGTCGTATTCTAAATTACAATAGTTACAGCTGAAGACTGTCTCTCATCCTCAACATTCCCAAGATCTTGGCCTACCAGGCGTCCACTTTCTGTAAGAGTGCGGGCGTAAATAACTTTTAAAGAGTTTTCAAGATTTTTTTCAAAATGTATCTACACGAAGCGGTAATCGAAAAGCCCTAGTTCATTTACCTTCAAGCATTGTGTAATGGGCATTACAGCACCACATTGTATCTATTGTGCTATAAACATTGTATTTTCATGCCAGATTACAGGAGCAATTAATATAATCGATTGAGTACGAATGATTTGTGTTTAATTGAACGAAAGTTTGGGAACCGAATGTGTATTCTCTAGTTTCCTTCCATTTAATATTATTTTAATGCGTGCATGATTGTAGTGATTCCTGTTCTATTGTGTTTATAGATTGTATTAATGGATTTCGAGAGAAATCAATCAATCAGGGTGGTCTCTAGTAAGGCTTGGTTATTCTTCTCGTGAATGTCCGATGAAAGTAGCATCCAATTAACATACTGATAGGCATCGAAATATTGCTTATGGTATTAAATATGCCCTTCAAAAACATTGTTTCTCAATGGCTTCGGGCTTAAGCGAAAGTAACCCTGCTTAAGCATTATCAATTAGTGAGTAGACTTATTTACGTATTTACGAGTATTATATGTTAACAAAAATACATACAAGCACAGTAGGTATGTTGGCGTGTATGTTAATAAAAGATCGCAATTTTTCCATTGACATAATAACATGTCCGATAAAGATCCATATCACCACATTTATCACTGCTAACACATTCAAATTATAGATGGTAAGTTCGGTGGCTGGGGGAGTCACTTACAATCCCCCCGAGATGTGGCCATGGGCCTGAGGGGGCTGCCTTGTTACAGTCGCCTTCATTCCGCTGGAGAGGAGCCCGCTTTGCAGTAATTCCCTCCGAAATTTGCCTAAAGGCGTGACACCCATGGGGATCTAGATGGAGATGATAGTTTCTGGTTCCTTCGGTGCCGAAGATGACCGCTCCGGTGGTTTTAGCCGAAAGGAGTCCTTCCCGAGGTGGAGAGAATTAATGGATTGCCAGCAGCCGATCAATGTTTTATTTTCGGTCAATGGTCAATGTCAAGGCAGAGGTCGGTGTTAACGATATTATCTGTTGCTTATAACAACATTAAAGTTCCTGGCTGGAGGCCTCTTTTGGCTTCGCCAGAAAGGACTGGTTAAACAACCACAAAAAAATACAACTTAGAAACCTGAATAATATAGGATTATGCACATAGTGGATTTCTTTTTTTACAAAGATTGGTGAGGAGGTAGAAGGTATGTTCAGCAGACTACCGTCACACACATTTACGTATAATTTTTGGCACTTTCGGCCCTTATTGAATTTTCACGGCCGGATCCTGCTACACCACTCAATATTGATCCTGAACTATTTCAGAAGGCCACTATTCTATCGAATACGGGAGACATAAATAGTTGAGGTCTTAAATATTAAATGGCGTTTCAGTATCCGTTAGCCAATATGTTCTAATGACGCGCCGCATGAACCACAATATTTCTGTTTTTTCCCGAATGTTAGAGTTAACATAATTCATCGGATTTTTATCTATTATAGGTAGTTAGTAATTGCTATAATTTATTTACTATCCATGAGCCATGATCGTCCCACTGCAGGGCAAAGGCCTTTCTAACCGTCTTCCACTCCTCCGGTTCGAAGATTTCTGCGGCCAATGGGCCATTAGGTGACTAGCTCGTCCGACCGGGCTTGCTGCGACGTCGCGTCGCCTAACGTTGTGAGGGCTCCAATAAATTTAGTAGGTATTAGAAATAAAATAAATTTTAAGTACTTATGGAACCCGCCGTGGCCCGGTATATAGACTCCTTAAGCACTACGTTGATGGCAACCTGAGGGGTATTTTGAACGTATTTAACTTATTTAAATTACAAGAAATTTTAATAAGTTAAATACGTTCAAAATATAGTTTCGATCTGGTCAATGTAGTAAATGTCAAAAATGGTTTTTGCTTAAACTAACAAACAACCTCAAACGTGAACTTATACTGGGATGCGATCGAAAATGGATCGAATGTTGATCGCAGCCAAACGGTCTTCTGCTAACATTTTAAACTGACACAGGTAGGAACTAAATTTTCATCAAATAAACGTCAAAATTGACATTGAAATGAGACCACATAGAGATGCTACTGAGATCCGAATTCAATTGAACCGTACGACGATGCCGACATTTTTGTTTTTTTCATTTTTGTGAAACATTTTATTGAATATGTAAAGATTAATTAATCTAAACACCGTACAACGTTTCCTTATACTTGACATTGGCGAAATTGTGGATGATACTCTACAGAAGCCATAATCTAAGAGAAGAAGAAGAAGAGATCATACTGAGATCCGACTGAACTTTAAGAGCAGCAGAATACATTTTTTTGTCAATTCATCATAGTTTAATCACAGTTTGGTCAACTTTCAGTCATACTGAAAATTTACTACGAGAATAGACCCTCTGATTACATTTATACTTTACGCAGTTATGTACCTAGCATGTACTTAAATTACTTTTTAATGTCATATATATACCTCTATATGTAGGTATCTACTATAGATATTTATCTTCTAAGACAGGTCACTGACTTTCTGAAAGAAAAAAGCTTTTGCTTCGCAGTTAGGTTAGGTTAGACTGATGTTATTACATCTATACAAATAAATAAAATTGAAGTGTCTGTTTGTAATGTCAAAATAACAGCTTTTTACTAAATGCATATGAAAGTATGTACGTTACATATAACAAAAAAAACTATTTAACATTTTTTTGTCTGTCTGTCTGTCTGTTTGTTCCGGGTAATCTCCGAAACGGCTGAATCGATTTTGACGGGACCTTCACTGGCAGATAGCTAATGTTATAAGGAATATCTTAGGCTACTTTTATTTTAGAAAAATAATTAGGGTTCCGCGTAAATAAAATAAAACCCTTGAAATCCAATATATTTATTCTATATCAAGTATCTATGTCGAAGTACTCTACATTTCTTTTAAATTATACGCGGGTGAAACCGCGGGTCCCAGCTAGTATGTAATAAAAACCAATGTTCAGTTTTTCTTGATATTGGTTTTTCTATTACAAGTAATATTATTATTGTGAGTTAGATAGATCAACAACTTTTCTGCGAAATATCTACCTACAAGTTACAGGCGATTTTATATAAGAACAGCTGACACATCTTCCTATTGTGTTTTTAAGCCAAAACTTCACGGTTCCGCCACAGCTTTTGATTATAAAATACCTGACCTACAATGACAATACAGATTACAGGTTTAATTTCAACTTTTAGGTAGGTAGGTTCGATAGGTAGGTATAATATAATTATTAATTCAGTATGTAGTAATTAGTTCCTAACATAAGTACATACACTTCACTTTTACACGTCAATGTAACAACGGAGGGTAATCTTACATCACAAAGGACAATCCCTACGACTTGACAACCTCTGACTAATAATGATGAGAGTAACTCAAGGTTAGGTCTTTTTAATATTACTACCTATACGTATCTGCCTTTTTATTTTATTGGCCCCAGTGGAAATTCTATATGAACTTCCTCCGCCCCGGGGAAGGACGAAGGGGCATGCAGGTTACAACCGGACGCGGTCATCTTTGGACCTAAGGGGGGCTCCGGGTCCTCGTATGATCACACTACGGCCTACCTATAAGTAGGTGACATACTTTTGTTACGACTTGCCTTCAACTTGCAAAGTTTTATGGTTGCTTGTGTAGTCCGGCGTAATTGACGGAACGGTTGGTGCAGTGGCTGATACAGTCGGCTGCTGCGCCCCGGGTCGTGGGTTCGATTCCCGCACGGAACAAATATTTGTACAATCTGCAGGTAGTTGTTCCGGGTCTGGGTGTATTGTGTGTGAAATTTGTGTCTGTAAACGCACCCACCCACGACACAGGAGATATAATAGTGTGGGGCAACGATTAAAAAAAAAAGGATATCACAATAGGTCTTACTTTGGAATCTGTCTAGCTTCTGTACAAAAATAGAGAGAGAGAGCCTTCCATTTCATATTTATGCAACCTGGGGACAGGACGAACAAGTCATGTGCTTGGTACGCGTCACGCCTGCCCACAATAATTGTAATGCTACCCAGGACTAATCCTGCGTGGCATCTGGCACGACACAGCGTTCGCTCACCTCATGACAATTTAGTTAGATATTAAATAGGTACCCTATTTAATCTCATATCATCATTTCATCATTTCGGCCGAATGAAGTCCACTGCTGGACACAGGCCTCCCCAAAGATCACAACGACCGATATGGGTGTGTTGTAGGCTCATTGGGGGGTTTTGCCATAATCGCCACGCTTGGCAGACGGGTTGGCGATCGCAGTTGAGTTGTTAATGTACTCGAAGGACGCTGCTGCCCATCCTCCGGCCAAACCCTTAGTCGACTTTTACGACACCCACGGGAGGAGATGGGGTGGTGGCATTCTGAGCCGGCACCACATTTTATCTCATACGCAGGTCCCTAATTTATTTCTACCGGCTAAAACCACTGGAGCGGTCATCTTCGGCAACGAAGAGAAGCTCCAGGTCCTCGTAAGATCACACTAGAGCCGCTTATTGGTGCCACACGCCTTTAGGCACATTGCGGAGGGGATGACAGTAAAGCGGTCATGTCATGTTTCATGTTTATTTCTTACACATGACCTATCTATACAAATAAATAAAATTGAAGTGTCTGTTTGTAATGTCAAAATAACAGCTTTTTACTAAATGCATATGAAAGTATATACGGTACTTACAACAAAATAACATTTTTTATTTTTTTTGTCTGTCTGTCCGTCTGTCTGTTTGTTCCGGGTAATCTCCGAAACGGCTGAACCGATTTTGACGGGACTTTCACTGTCAGATAGCCGATGTTATAAGGAATAACTTAGACTACTTTTATTTTAGAAAATTAATTAGGGTTCCGCGCAAAAAATATAAAACCCTTGAAATCCACTATATGTATTCTATGTCAAGTGTCTATGTCGAAGTACTCTAAATTTCTTTTAAATTAAACGCGGGTGAAACCGCGGGTCCCAGCTAGTCAATAATACAAAAGCGTAGTCAGTTTAGTTTTAGATTTACACGTTTAAAGTTAAAAAAAAGTGGGATTCATTCGAAGACAGCGGGACAAAAAACTGAAATATGTAGAATGAACTTTTTTACTATCGTTAGAACAAAAAAATATTTCCTAGGCCACCGCCGCCGCACAGTCGCAAAATCCCCAATAAGCGGGGCAAAGCCGGTAAAGCGCGTAATTTAAAAAAAAAAATCGGGACGTCCTGCCAAAATTGGGACGTCTGGCAACAATGATACATAGGTATCCAGACAAATAGCTACGTACCAACAAAGAAGATTGATATAAAAGATTGTAACAAGCAATTGCAACTGCTTACTTTAAGTAGGTATTTGATCCAAGTTAATATTTACATATTATTCTAAGGCACCTTGCAAAGTAGGCGGTAGTTATTGTAGTCCGCTTGTTATGTTATGCGAAACATGTGCACTACAGCTGATGTGTTTTAAAATAATGGCAAATGAACAATCTAGTGTCGCAGTCTACCATTAGTCCATTCGTTAGCAGTTGCCATATGTTCGTTATAAATATCTAAGTTGAGACTATGCGGGAGCCTGTTGCTTAGGAAAATATTGTTAATCTGAATGTTGACCAGTAAGTTATATATTTAAATACCGATATACTTATACACAGGTACAATATTTTATTGTAGATAATAGGTTTAAATAGGTTATAGTTATAATGAATTCGTAATTCACAAATTCTAGTTGGTTATGAATTTATGATAGGTACCTAGATGATAAGAATAATGTCACCGATGGACTATTCAGCGGTAATTTGTTTGTTTTAATTTCACTTATCTTACCTGATATCCTAAAATCAGGATCAACAGGCGTGGGAATAGGTCCAGGAGTCAATTCAGGTCGAAGTTTTCTTAAACCGGCCACCACTCGTGGTGCCGGCGATTGTTCTCCTACAAGCATCGCCTTACAACAACATTGCACACAAAAACACTTTCCACCACATCATAATAACAAAACATCACAATAATCACCGTCTACAAATCAGTCTTCACAAATTATTTATTTACAATGTATAAAAGTCAAAACAATAACTGTCAAATTCGTATTCAAACGTCGAAATAGTTCGTTACAATTTGCGCGCTGCGCATTTTGTCATTCGTTCTCTGCGTCTTCCGATCTAGCAACTCTATATTCAACTAACCGGCCGGCCGGCGCGTCAATGAATGAATGAAGTCGATTTGCTTGCTGGGCGCCCCACTTTACTCCAACCGCCAACGTCACAAATTCACGATACTACAAAGTTCGAAGCGCGAGATGCTTCGCGATAGAATACCGTTGTTCGCCATCTAGCGGTGAGTAGAAAAACGAATAGACTTAGAAGTAATTTTTGGTTTTTATAACATATATTACATGAGTGCTGTTGTAGAAAATAATAATAAGAGCATGGAATTATAAAATAGCAGTTTATATAAATTGAATAATGAATATAATTAAACTATAGAGACATTCGTGATATGGTTCTTCTTTTTCAAATATAGCTTGGTAATGGTAGATCTAGGTACAAGCCAATACAATGCAATACACACCGCATAATTGTTCTATGTATGAAGATCTGATCAAATACATGGAGAAGCTGTCTTTCTAGGGCTTTTTGACGTAAATCTGCCATACTGTGATGAGGCTTTAAAAAGAACCCTCTATTGTTGAATAGCAATAAGAGAAGAAAAGCCAGAGTGCCTATTTATTAAATAATATCAAAGATGGCGGTAGCAAAGCTATAAAATATAGATGGCGGTGAAATAGAAATACCTGCAATGAATGTTTCATAACTAAATAAATATTATTGATCAGCTTGGCTGTTCTGTAAGAACTGACTAGCAAACCCACTTCTGAATCCACAATGAAATCTTTAATATCGTACAGTTTTTCCTACTTTTCGCTGCGGATTCAGAAGTGAGTTTGCTAGTGCATTCTTACATAATAACACTGCTGTTCCGACTAAATCAAGTTTTTGAGGGACATGCCAGAATAAGCGATGCACTATTAAATTTGCATAAAATATTTTGAAACTTCACATTCGGTTAGCGCCATCTATTAGTACATAGAAGCTACATAATGCAAAGAATAATAGATGGCGTAGTTTCACACTGCTTACATGGCGTATATTAGATTAGTAAACTTGCTTGAAAATACAATTGATCTTTCTTAAATTTCTCACAGAGGTCGCTGTATGTAGCATTTTAGGCAAATTTAAACTAATATTTGTTATTGGGTAATAGAATAAAATAGTATTCTTACTACCTAATACCCCGAAATAAACTAAAACAATGACTATCTAATGTTTTATGTCAGCTATAGCTGTATAAATAAATCCAAATCTCAAGGTTACTTTATCTAGAAACCACACATCTATCGAATTTAGGTGCGTCTTTTTCATTATTCATCAGTGAGGCAGCTTTAATCCTCTGAGCCTGAATAAGGTCAGTATTCGCGTAAAATTTTCACATTTTACCTGTACATGTATTATGATGAACTACCTGAGATAATATTTGTCCCCTTTACCCTCTTATTCGTAGAAAAGGTAAAACATTGTTTAAACCTATTTTAGCTAGAATATTTGTTGCAACATTATTTTTTAAAACGATACGTTGCAATGGAAGCTTTGTTTTGTCATTTTATTTATAAAAGGGTTAGCTTCTCATCCCGTGGGTGTAGTAAAAGGCGACTAAGGGATGAGCCGGAGGATGGCATTTTTTGAGTATATTTATAACTTAACTGCGATCGCCAACCTATCTGCCAAGCGTGGCGATTATGGCAAAACCCACCCCCAATGAGCACACAACACAAACCCATACCGGCCGTTGTGGTAATCTTTGGGGAGGCCTCTGTCCAGCAGTGGACGTTTTTTTGCTGAAATTATGAACGCAGTGTTTTCGTTTTTGTAGGAACGGGAATTGCATTTTAAACACGAAATCCGATATACATTGTTTATTATAGTTTAAGTTCATCAATTCTTGTTGTACATGGAAGACTACATTATGTCTACGTGGGTACAATTTTATAGGAAGACATCGAGATCAAACAAATGGCACATAAATTATGTTCTGTACCCATACATAAACAATTTTAAAGTAAAAATAAGGCACTCCGAGACTAAACACTACCTAATGACTAACATAGATAAATTAAATCAAATTAAAGCTTTTTAATGGAAGAAGAGACTACTAATATCACAATGGGAAAGTGACTCGGGGACACATCACCAAGGGCGCCATTTGCTGTCTTCATCCGCCGGTGGTCCCTCGCCATGACGTTCTGTTTTTTCGTCGCAAAAAGTCTCAAGTTGCCGTCGAGCCGCCTCTTGCTTTTTGTACTCTTGGTACTCAATCAATTTCCTTTTCTTTTTAGGCGGTAAGTTGCTGTAATCCATTGGACATTCGCAGTGTTCCGGAAGACTGGCCGTTACCTCAACTTTGCTCTGGGGAATCGCGTCTAATTGATTAGCCACGGAGCATTCGACAGTTTTTTTCGACGAGTATGCAGCTTCGCTAGCCTTCGCTGGTGATCTAACCTTCCGAAGATCAAGCGTGTCGTTATTCGTGTTTGGTGGTGAATATTGATATGTGAAATCGCCTCTGTACGGTTCGTCTCTTTGTAAATATTTTGGTTCGGGCGCCGGTTCCGCGCTCATGTTCACTTCAACGTGGTCGTTGCTACGCTTGTCCATTATGTGTTGTCTAATTTTTTGCAGTATAACATCTTTTGCTTCGGCCGGAACTCTCTTGAAATGCGCCCCGTGTCTCTGGCCGCTTATTTGTTCTGTCACGTTGTTATGGTTCAGATTGTCGACCGTTGTGAGCAGCCCGGTGGGAGGTACTTTATGGGGGACCCTGGCTGTTGGTCTGTTGTATGCCCACTGTTTTTGCCCGTCGCCTGAGTACATTGAATCTTCCGCGTCTGACGACGATCTATCGTGATCGCTGTAGTAATGCTGTCTATCGGAGATGACGGAAGACGGTGAAGTCGGCGGTGAGAAGTTAGGCCTCTCTGGTACATGAATCGTAAGTGGTTGAGCAGTGATCAGCCTTGATAGATGACTGACCAAATTTTGGCTGACATTTGCGTCTAAGTCCGGCACGGACATAATAAATCGGCAGGCTTCCGCCGCACATTGTCCGAAACCAGCTTGAAATTTCTTGGCTTCCAAAACGGGGTCTCTAGGGCTGTGTAACTTTGTGAGATGGTTAACGGTTAATTCAAGGATGTCCGCCTTCTCCAACTTGCTCAGGTTGTCGTCATCGATCTGTGAGAAAAAAGACAAAGTGAGTAAAGCAAAGAGCAGGTGCGCGGCGCGTTTCTCACGCTACGTAACGCCACATCAATATAACTGTGTATGTGAATAAGCATCTCCTGTTTCTTAATGGGACTTGTACTTTTATATTCCAGTTTGGTGTCGGTACGGCCCATAAGTGCGCAGTAATAAACAGAAGGACGACCGGTCCGTGATAAAAATAAACGGCGTGTGAATGAATGATGGATTTCATTTTGATGAACAGTAATAAGAGGATACTTTTTATGCAAACATAATATATTAATAGAATAAGTTAATAATAGAATGTTAGTATCGTGCACACAACATTATCTTCGGTGTTTGATAACACTCGGCCTTAGGACACTCGATATAAAAATAGCAACGTGGCTCTGACTACCTATGCATATTCCGAAATATTTACCTGTATAGGTGTGTTACGGCCGAATACTGGAAAGCCTCTTAATATTTAAATCCTGCTTAACAATTTGAAGTTTCTAGTATTCAGCCGTTATACTTTTTAAAAACTTTTAACCTAAGTATAGGTATCATCACAGTGTTTATCGAAACACCAACATAAAGATAACTTCAATGATACTATACGTACTATAGTGTTTATCAGTAAGATTTGGATAAAATAGTAATAAGACACATGTACTACATACCTCTAAAGCTCCAACCATGAGATCTTTAAGTTCGTCCAAACAGCGGTTGATGCGCGCGCGCCGCTTTCGTTCTAAGAGTGGTTTAGTGATCTTCTTGTACTTCGCTGTCTTCGACAGCGGGGCGGGGTCCGAAGACATTTTAGTATCTGATAAATATTATATTAAATTAATTACTTTGAATCTATACCTATAACGCGTAGGTAATTTTATTTACCAGCTGAAACGTTATAAGAATCAAATTTAAATATGTGCAAAATGTGGATATTAGGACTTTATAATATTTGCTAATTTTCTTTATTTTTACTAATATGTACATATAATTTTACAAACATGGAAAAATACTCTGGAATTACATTAACATGAGTTGAAGAAGCCAGTTTTAACAATGTGAATGTATTTCTACCTGAATTCCAATATTGTACATAACATGTAAAAAAACGAATGATAAAAGTATTAAGTTTCATACTTACATATAAAAGGGTTTCCAAATCAACACTTAACAAACACACTAACTTTAATGTCAGTTCACAAACGGGAGCTTGTAAGCACAGGACGCGCGCCACCGCCCGTGCCTCGGCTTCTACTGCCTGAAAAAAGCCTTCTTCCCGCCCCCGCGCCCCGCGGCCCTTCCCCACCCTCCGCCCTGTCCCATTCATACACTGCGCGGGAGCACGTGTGGCCCAACGATCGAGTTTCAAGCATGCGTAACATACTTTCCCAGGGAATTCTTGGAGAACACTTTGGTTTTTTGTACGGGATATTTTAATAACTCCCAGTCGACATTTTAAGTTCATAAGGTATTTCTTATGGGATCTGTAAATCAAAGGGCACGTGGCAAGCATTTTTTCTCTGTAACGTCACAAAGAATGTTGAGCAGGGAAACATTTTGTGTGCTCAGGTAACTTGTACAAGAATGTTAATCTTGTGATTCAGTGCTGCATTGTAGGACATGATTTTAAATGTAATGTGTAAATTATATAACCGTCACAGATCTAGTATATAAACAGTACTACAACACGTTAGAACCATCTAAAATATTCATTGGCTAAACGTGGTTAAGTGTGAATTAATTTAGTGTAGTATTTAAATGAGGGACTGTAAATTAAAATTACAAGGTGTCAAATATACCGAAATCGTGTAATAAAAATACTAAGAGCGACTGGCTATGAGTGTCAAAAATGTATTTTGTGTGGACACATGTCTGGGGTATTGCGTGGCATTTTGGCCCTTGGGCCACCCCAGACCCACCATAGCCTAGTGTGACAGTATTTGTTCTTTAAGATGTATAATAGCCTTTTCTGATTATAAAGATTATTCTGATTATTTAAGCAAGTGACTAGAAAAAGTCACCGACTCAGTATTTATAGTCGCCCACTTAGTATTTTCATTTACCATATTATTATTTCCGATTTATTTATTTGATTTTTCATAAGAATGGTTAAAGGCCACTTATATTAATAAAAGAAATACTAACAAAGACGCAACTAGCACACTTTCTCACTTGACTTCGGCATGCTGACGAAATATCCTTGGTCTTTTGTGGTCTGGCTTTTCCTAACTACATAAGTATGTTGGGGACAATCCGTAATCTACTCTCCAGATGCAGCTGAGCATCAGTACCACGCTGAGCGATTGTCACCTCCATCTTATCAGCCAAATGACGTCCACTGCTGAACAAAGGCCTCGCCCTTAGACTTCCACAACGAGCGGTCACATGCTGCTCTCCTGTTGTCCCCTATTGTACACAAATGCTGGTGAACACCGAGGTACTTTTTTAATTCTACTAAAGTGGCAAACAAGTCCTACACGGCCCGCCTGATAGTAAGCGGTTACCGTAACCTACATAAGAAAGCAAACAACTCTAGAGATGTCACTCGCGAGTTGCCGACCCTGCCAGCTATAAGATTAGACTGATTGTCATACTGTTCAGGCTGTTTCTTTCTTTCTGTCAGACTTTTCTGACTTGTTTGTATTCGTATAATTTGCATCAATGGCTTAACCTGTCCTAGGCACGGTCCTCTCGATATGTAAATAATTTGACAGTATTTCAAAGTAGGACTCCAAGGCTTAGACAAAAGGCTTACCACTTGATAAAACAATCGCCACGGTCAGCAGTTAGCTGCGAAACCCTCCTGAATGTATGAACTCTTAATACCTACGTCAGGGCTCACTTAACTTAACTTTAATTGGTCACCAAATATAATCAAAATTGACGTACAGAAATACTTGTACTTCCGAAAAATAGTAAATGTTCTCCAACATTGAAACACCACAATTTTAATAATATTTATATTTTTGTTATTCTTCTAAAGTACCTATGTGACTCTATCAGCAGTGATAGCCAATTACTGTCCCACTGCTGGGCACGGACCTTTTCTCTCGATGAGATAGGTTAGACCCTAGTCCACCACGCAAGCCACTAGGTGAGTTGGCGGAATACATGCACCAGTGAGAATATTTTGGAGCCCTCTCAGATGTATAGGTTTCTTCACGATGGTTCCTTCACCGGTAACGCAAATAATAAACAAATTCTGATCCGCATATGAATTCGAAATGTGAAAGTGCGGGCCGGGATCGAACTCAGACCCTCTTGTAGGCAAGCGTTCAACCACAGGCTATTACTGCTTACTTCAACCACTAAGCTATCACTTACACTTGGTGTATAAGCTTGGTTTTATTATATTTTGTGAACATGTAATAAAATTGGCCCACAAATGCTCAGGCATCACTAGTAATGTTAGAACACCTGCAATATTTGTTTAGCATCACACGTTGCTATTGTTTTCATTTGTATTTCAATTTTTATTGTATTCGTTATTTGAATTTTTTGAAAGTTAAAGTCAAATATTTTTATCTATACAAATAAATAAAATTGAAATGTCTGTTTGTAATGTCAAAATAACAGCTTTTTACTAAATGCATATGAAAGTATATACGGTACCTACAACAAAAAAGCTTTTTTTGTCTGTCTGTCTGTTTGTTCCCGCTAATCTCCAAAACAGCTTGACCGATTTCTACGGGACTTTCACTGTCAGATGATCTGATGTAATAAGGAATAACATAGGCTACTTTTATTTTGGAAAAATAATTAGGATTTCGCGTAAAAAATGAATTATCATGAAATACAATATATATACTCTATGTCAAGTGTCTATGCCGAAGTACTCATAAAAATTCAAATTAATTTTAAATTAAACGGCGGGTGAAACCGCGGGTCGCATCTAGTTTCAAATAAACCAATTACTGGCACTTATGGAAACGTCAGAATTTAAGTTGCACGGTTCCAATTAGTTGATCCCATGGAGAAGAACTGGCAAGAAACTCCATGGATACTCTTTTAAATACTTGAGGATAAAGTATTATAATATTATTATGTCTGATCGTCATAATATAGCTAGGTTTCCAACATGATATTCTATTCAAGACCACTTTCCCTGCTAGCGGTATCTTTACAAAAAAGCCTTAAAGGCCGATTGTCTAAAATAAAATACTGTGTAAACATATTCAAACATTATAATTAATTTTATGACCGATAATGTATTTTAGAGCCATACTGCAATTAGTACTACACTGTTAACGGTTTATCTTTTATTTTTGATCTTACCGACGGACGTTCGACGGTCTTGGCGGCATTTTCTGTAAACGTAAATGACGTAGACAAAAGGCGGTGTATAAAAAGGTTCTACGTAATAAATGGCACGTCCCAAAGGAGGCTACAAGTTAAATGGAGCTTGTGGTATTCATTTTTTCGTCGACCGTTCAGGTAGGGGCGCGAGCCGAAAGGTTCCTCGATTAGCTTATCTTTTGTCATTCTTGCCGTCGTTAAAAACTATATAATTGTAGGTTATTCGGGTTATTTCAAGTCCCTTCGAATTTTAAATGTTTGCGCTTTTAAAAAAGCGGCGTTTGCTTACGATTGTTTTTGTGTTATCTTTTGTTGAGATTGTTTTATGAGTCAGGCAATGCGCAGCTGATACTTGCGATAAATTAGTATCACCATCATTTTGACGAGAGAAGTTTGCTGCTGGACATATGCCTCCCCCAAAGATCGCCACAAGTCACAACGGCCGGTCTGGGATTGTGTTGTGGGGAGTTCTAGGTTACACTCGCTCCAAGTCAGACGAGCTGCGGACCAACTTGTTACTGCGTGCAAAATTATAAATGGAGATATTGACGGACCTGCTTTATATGGGGAGCTGTGTCAATGATTCGTCCCTGACAATTTATAACCGGGCAAGAAGACATAACTTGTTTGCGATACCGCGTTGTAGCATGGTTGCGCGAGTAATGTCATCCATACTGCGTATGTTGAAGGCGCTCAATGCACTCCTGCAAACCAATCCAGAACTGGATATGTTTGCTGACGAGTGGAAGGTGATACTGTTGGAATATTTGAGGTGTTGTGAGAAGACTGAGTGAAAGTCTTTATTGTTTAAGTAATCAGTGTAACTGACTTATTGTCATTCTGATTTTTTATTAATAATTCTCCATTCTTCAGCTAATCCCAAAGTCGCCTTTTACGACACACCCGGGATCATAAGGGAAAGTGCTATTAGCTTTCTGTAAATTAGAATATAATAATACTTACACATTTTTAAGCTATTCTAATTGTCTACCGTGTAAATTAAATTAGTATAATATATGATATTGGCGCTAAGTCTCCTATTACAATAGGCCGGCTAGGTAGGTACCACTCCAGATATTCACCGCTAAGTATTAGTGTTTAAACTTTACATAACATTACTGTGTTCCAGGTAGAAAGGTACTGTAGCTAGTGGAGTTACTGCTACGGCATAAGAGACTAAGGGTGATATTCAGAAACGAAACGAGCGTGAACGTAAGTTCGCTTCCATCTGTCAAAATGCACTACTTACGCTCATTATTTTGACAGATGGAAGCGTAAGTTCACGCTTAGACTCGTTTCTGAATCTCACCCTAGTCCTGGGTAGCATTACAATTGTTATGGGCATGCCATAACAATTTGTAATGCTAGCCATGACTAGTACTGCTTGGTGAGCGCGCAGATTGGGAAACCTGCAGTCTAATACCGAGCAACCCCGGGAAAATAGCACAATGCACAGCAAGGCTTCGGGGGATCTTTTATAATCTCCCCCCAAGATGGGACTGGGGGGCGGCAGTCGCTAGTCTAACCTCCGCTACGGGTGACCACTTTACAGTCATCCTCTTCGAGATGTGGCTAAAAGGGTGGTACCAATCAGCGGCTCTAGCTAGATGAAGATTTTTCAAGTTCCCGGAGCCTCATTACCGAAGGACTACTCCGGTGGTTTTTAGCTGGTAGAAGACCAGTCCTGCTGAAGTAATGTCCGCCCCTCTACCCTTCCCTGGGACGGATGAAGTAAATGATGTATTTCCAGCGGGACAATAAGAAAGAAACCTGTGAGGCATCACACTGGCTTCATCACCTTGAGATATGTAGTTATTTATGATACCCAGTAATTTTATTAGCTACAATACCTTCTAAACAGAACACTTTTGGTGGTCTCGTCAATCCCTACTCTTGTTTATACAGTAGCCTTATGCCTATTGTGTATAAAAACTAACTATAACACTCACGTTATCATAACAACTGACTTCTGTATCACTTAATGAACTCCGAAAACAAAAACTTTCCCACCCTCTAAGGTGAAGTTTACACTCGTACACAATAACATACCATACATATTATATATCTTACGTCACCCTTATCGATATTACTTCCTGCGTGTCTATTTGGTCTACCGAGAAATGCTCACACAGATGCATGGGAGACTAAACAATGACCCATAACTATCAGTGGGCTTTATAATGACGCACGCCTTATCAGTGGCCTTTATGTGATACCTACATTTGTTTATTGAGGCAGGACCTCATTGCATGTTGCTAACATTGTTTTTGTATTAAGGGTATAAAAAATCATTAGGTACCGCAGTGTTTTTCGACTTGTGGGTCACGGTCCCCAGGAGGATCGCAAAGACTTCCTTAGGAGGTCGCCGTCGCAATCCAGGGAAAAGTAAACAAGCATGTACAGTGAACTTGTTTTCTCATTTAGAAGGTATAGTCTCAATAGAAAGAAAATTAAATATTTCGTCTTTCAAATCACTTAGTTTTATTAAGGTCTTCGTGGGTCACCAGTTTTTTTTTACTTGTGCCGTCATACTTGGGTCGCGTATTCATGAATGATGAAAAACACTGCATTAGCATATTGGGAAAAACGTAGTAGGTACACTGGATAGAGCGTTTTTTAATTGTTAGGTTATGCCGTGTGGTGCCGGCTCAGAATGCCACCACCCCATCTCCTCCCATGGGTGTCGTAAAAGTCGACTAAGGGATTAGTCGGAGGATGGGCAGCAGCGTCCTTCGAGTACATTAACAACTCAACTGCGATCGCCAACCCGCCTGCCAAGCTCGACGATTATGGCAAAACCCCCCAATGAGCTCAGAACACATCACATCGGTGGTTGTGATGATCTTTGGGGGAGGCCTGTGTCCAGCAGTGGACTTCATTAGGCCGAAACGATGATGATGACGTACGTATACGAGCAATATCCTACATCTTGGTAAGTAGCAACTGTACCTATGGACATCGGCAACCGTTTCCACCTCATTTTTATTTTACATTGAACGCACACTGGAAATTTATCATGAACTTCCTCTGCCCCGGGAAAGGGCGAAAAGAGTGCGGCTAAAATCACTCGATCTTTGGCACCAAAAATAAGCTCCAGGTCTTCGTATGATCACGCTAGAGCTGCCCACCAGTGGGTCTATAGGCACATTATGGAGGACCGCTTTACAATCACCCCCTTCCCCCGGGGGTAATGTATAGGATCTCCCCGAAGCCTCACTGTGTTCCGTGCTGTGCGGTGCACATGACGGCGCGTGACCACATGCCTTGATTACTTTTTGTTCCCGTAATTTCACTTGGAATATAACTACGCTTATATATAATTTTAATGACGGGTGAAATAAGTAGGATGGCCATTAAAAGAAAACATATAATTACATCATTTTTGAAATAAGACTTGCTTTTGAAAATGATACGACTGAACGGTTGCCGAACGGACTAATGTCGCGCAGTTCTTGAATTATTATAGTAACGATTGGACGCACCTCGTCGTCGTTGTGTCCTTGTATTGAGAAGAGTATTTTCTTTTTTTTTGAAACATTGCCCCACATTAGTATTTCTCCTGTGTCGTGGGTGCGTTTACAAACATGAATTCCACATACAATACACCCAGACCCGGAACAACTACCTGCAGATCATACAAATATTTGTTCCGTGTGGGAATCAAACCCACGACCCGGAGGGCAGCAGCCAACTGTATCAGCCACTGCACCAACCGTGCCGTCTAAGTAAATAGATATTATCTATCAAAATAAAAGTAACATCATTATAACATCCTGAACACCTTTACATAGAACTTTACCACCACTATTGCTGCACATGGCACTCTGTATGACCGGTCCTATCCTAAGGGTTATTGCCATAATTACTGCGCTTGGTAGACGGGTTGGTGATAGCAGTCCCAGCATATAGAAATATACAGAAAGAAACTGCTATCTATCCTCTTGGAATAATTCCATGATGGTCGCCTTCTACGACAGGCACGGGTGGAGATCCAGCTTCAGGTGGAGAAGAAGGGAGGCTATTCTTTCTGTTCTGGGAATTACACATGCATATAAACTATATGGATGTGTAATTCCCATACTAAAATATGAAGTACAGGATAATACACAGTGTTCTCGCCGTTCGTTAAATTTTTTCCTGGAAAGTATAATTTAAAACTTATTCAGAATATTCAATGTTTGCGTGGGGGAGTCTAGTTTTAGTCATCGGTTGATTAGAGCTCGTAAATTGTCTGACTCTACCAGGGAAATACCGCACCGGCGCAATACCGGCGTTTCGTACGGTGAGTGACGAATACCGACAACCCAACCCCTAAAAATATGGCAGACATGCGTCATGGGGATATGGGGAACAAGGTGTGGTGTTCCTCCATGGAAAAGGGAGGATCCTCCAACCTGGTATGCCTGGCGGGCCGAAGCCCAACGATTGATGTTGGGCTACTGTATACATGAAGCGTTGCGCGAATACTTTACAAGCGTGATTCAGGATTCTTTGACGTCATCGGAGAGTTGCATTTAATATTCAAGTAGATGTCGCTGTAAGTTGTAGTTATGCTGGCGATGTAGGTGTCGCCACAGGGGCCTTCACAAAAGTCTGCGTTCTCACACCGAGCGACCCCCGGGAAGACGGTGGCGCGCACGTGGTCACGTGCCGCCGTGTGCGCAGCACAGCGCAAAGCGAGGCTTGGAGGGATCCTTTACAATCCTCCTCGAGAAGTGCCTGGGGGGCGACCGTTTTACAGTCGCCTTCCCTCCGCTAGAGGGGGTGACCGCTCTACAGTCATCCCCTCCGTAATGTGCCTAAAGGCGTGGCACCAATGGGCGGCTCTAATGTGATCTTACGAGGACCTGGAGCCCCCCCTTCGGTGCCGAAGATGACCGCTCCAGTGGTTTTAGCCGGTAGGAGTCCGGCATACCCCTTCGCCCTTCCCCGGGGTGAAGGAAGTTCCATGTAGAATTTCCACTGGACACCAATAAAAAAAAAAGGTCTGCAACACATTAGCAACTCCTCTGTTGTTGCGGATGCTTTTAGGCGGCAGTGATCGCTTCGTTTGCCCTCTATAGTTTTTGAATGCAGGTACATTATTTTTCTTGTTGTGTTTGTGCTCCACCTTTATTTGTATTTTTAGTTTTATCGGGGATTATCCGTAGGTAGACTTAATCCAGTTTTAGCGTATTTTCCTACCTGAGAGTGAATATGTAATTTTATTAGTTAATCGCTTACTTAGCGTCCTGTATAACGGTAACACTTTATTCCGGACTTCTTCCACAGTGAGTGTCATAGCGTGTCTGGGTTTTTCAAAACCAGCGCCTATTTGGGATTTTATTACATTCACTTGATCAGAACCACTTTACATAAATTTATAACTTTACGCTTGTCATTCCAAAGTAGCAAGCAGTTTCATGTCATGCATTGGCGTATTCACCAGAAGTATGGTAAGCGATGACGTCATAGCAGAAGTACTTTTGTATATTTAGTAACTAATAAATAATTCTTATTCATAAAACGCAAGAGCAGTCGTTGTGGTGATCTTTGGGGGAAGCCTATGTCCAGCAGTAGACGTCTTTCGGCTGAAATTATGATGATGACACTAAGTAATATTTTATTATACCGGCAATGTACCGCCCGTATCCAAATACTCCCAGAAGTCGTCTCACGCTGCGTTTTCCGGTGCGCGGTTTCAACTCGAGGACCTTTTTGCCCCAACAGCCATCAATTCTACAAGCAATGTTCAGCTTACTCGGCGACTTTAGTTCTTCGAAGGATTTCCTCATTTCTGACTTGACCTCGTAGATAAATACCAAGCATATCTGTCTCCATAGTGATATTGAGCTTTCTTATGAGACTCATAGTGCGTGACCACGTCTCTGTGCCACAATATCATCACTGGTAACAGTATTTATGTGCGCTTAAGTAACTCTTTGTCATCATAATTATACAAATGTCACCTGCTGGTGCTGGGATAAATCATGTAAATGAAAATATTTTTCAGCCCGCATAGATACTGGTCGATAAGTATAATACATAGATATTTCTAAAGACTTAAACTAATTCCTGGCTGTATTCTCTCATTTTTACAATATAGAAGACATCATGTCTTGAGTGAATATGTATCTTTTAGGCAGACGTGCTTCATCGCCGACTGCACTTAATTCAATGGAGATAGTGGCCAAACGTATGGACCAAAAATATCTAACCTAACCATATCACCCGATGACAACGGCAATGATGATATTAGAATTGCTTCGCTATTATCGTAGGTACATTACATACATAAGTAAATCTCACATTCACATACACCCATCTGTAGGCCATACAATTACATATTGGTTACGTGCGGGAGTTGAACCCAAAAGCCAATCGTATAGCAACTGCGCCAACCGAGCTGTAATTAATGCATATCACTGAACAACCCACATCAAAATACATGGCTGCCTCGGAGCGTCACCAATTCACTATCACTCGGCATATGCTACGGAATTTATTAAAGAACTGTGCACCGTTGTCACCTTTGACCCACCTTTGTGTGTCATCGAGTGATTATTATGGGTACCGACCTATTCGAGTATAAAATTATATATTTATATTGATAAATTATGTGAGAACTCTTACAAAAAGTGATTAGATTATGAGTCATCAAACCTCTTTTCTAGTAAGTATTGTTGGTTTCTGATAAATATTTATTTCCAGTACCTAAGAAAGATTAATCTTTCTTATAAGCATTCAAGTCTCCAGTTGTTTTTATTTTATTTTTCTGCTGTGTTGTGGTTAGAGATTACAAACGAACTCCACATGCACACACGCCCAGGTCCGGAAAAACTGCCTGTAGGCCATACAAACAATTGTTCCGGGCAGGAATCGAGCCAGTGAACGTTGTGCGGGAAGCCAATATCTTAGACACTGCGGTGACCATGCCATTAATTTTATAATAGAATAGAATAGAATAAACTTTTATTTGGACAGCAAGATGTAACACAATAAGAATATTAAACAATTTAAAATTAACAAAAAACAATTTATATGACAAGAATAAACAGAAGAGGTTTGTAAAACATTGATAGGTGTAATGTGTCTCATGGCTGCCCACAAAGGTGTCCAGATCAGCTTAATGCCAAACCCTTACGTGCTTGGCGCTGATTTCCATCTGGAACCTTGTGCTCGACAGACGTCAATGCTGTTGCAGTACCCATGTACATAATATATTATTTTGTGTTCGTGAATAAATGTGCAATAAAAAATAAAGTACTTAAATAATTCATTAAATTAAAAATTATAGTGTCATCAAACTCAAGTATAAATTTATATATGTAATTGTAAATATAAAGGTATTAGTTAGTAAAGGCTGCATCGGAAAGTCAGATTATATGACCGGACCGCTCGTATCAGGATTTCAGCATGTTCCAAAAAGGTCCTAAAAATAATAAACGTTGATCTTTACTTAGCTTCTAAATTTGGTTTCCAAAATCTTTGATCAATTACAAAATAACCTGAACAGATTAAGGGTTTCAGTTAATTAAAGGACTTGGTTCTCTTCCAAGTTGCTCCTGTCCTGCCTTCGCATGTATGCCAGCTGCTTTGCGGCTTATGCTACACTTAAAGACTTCTGATACAAGGCTACCGTGGCTTCGTTCTTATAAAAATATAGGAGTTGACTTATGGGTCGAACACCCAGTTCGAGTCCCGCAGGGAGCGCCCTTATCAGCAGTTGCTGAGTTTATAATATCCATTTTAAGCCTGGCTGGAGGCCTCTTTTGGCTTAGCCAGAATTAGTCCGGCTAAGCAGCCACGTTTCCAAGAAATGTTTGCGAGTAGCCCATTATGTAAAACTTATGGAACATGGGGGTTTAAATGCTCTGGTGGCCCGAAGGTTTACGAACTCGCTTCCTAGAATGTGTGAAACCTACTAGAGTAACTTTTACAATATCATATGTATTTTCTTAGTTAAACTAAGACTGAATATAAGAGTAGTAGTATTGATATGAGCCTACCTCTAGCGTTACTATTTTTTAAATAGGTGGGATCTTTTCGATCACTGATAAAAGATTGGTGAGGTTTAACAATCGTTGGCGAGGTTAAACAACGCACGGCGCGGCAAGTACTTGGATGGGTGATCACATATTTGAAAGGAGCGCCTCCGTGCTTCGGAGGGCACGTAAAGTCCTTGATACTAGTTGTTTATTTATTTCATTTTAAATAACTTTGCCCCTCATTAGGATTTCTCCTGTGTCGTGGGTGCGTTTACAGACATGAATTCCACAAACAATTCACCCAGACCCGGAACAACTACCATACAAATATTTGTTCCGTGCGGGAATCGAATCCACGACCCGGAGCGCAGCAGCCGACTGTATCAGCCACTGCACCAACCATGCCGTCAAAGTTGTCATTAGATGGCAGTCGTCAAGCCAAGTCGGAGGCCTTGGCTTGTACAGCTCTGGCATAAGGTTGACTACCAATTGAATAAAAATGAATAAAAGAAGTCATTCACTTTTCTTTGAATCTCATAACATCGTCATCATCATATCAGCCAAAGGACGTCCACTGCTGAACAAAGGCGGGTCATAGATTTCTACAATTGTGTCGTAATTTCATTAATTTCATTTTTCACTACCCTAGCTAGGCAGGTGGCTTGGTGAGCGCAGTAAGGCTACTGTTCCACAGAAGGGACGCTACTGCCACTTCCTCTGGCTTAGCGACACTTAGTCACCTTTTACGACATCCACGGAAGAAGATAGAGTGGTACTATATTCTATGTATAATATAATATTAATCTCACATCAATATACATTAATGATACCTTTGTCATTTCGCGCATCAAAATCCACTATCTAAACCAAATCCCATAGATACATAATTGCTTCGTTATCATTACGGACAGCCGAAACTTGTGCCGCTTGTGCGTGGGTGTTTTTGTTTATCTGTGGCACGCGTGGGAAATGAACGGCGTACTGTTCCCACATGAGGACAAATACCTACAACATGAGAAGTAGTGATGCGAACGGAATCGGTTGACAGCCGAAAGATTGAAAATCGATTAAATTGCGCATGATTTTGAGATGGAATTAGGTTGCATAAATTAGTTATTTTTCTTTTGTGTAATGTTACTTTGCCCCATACCAGTATTTGTCAGACATCTTACAGACATAAATCCCACATGCACCAACACCTAGTCTCGAAACAACTATCTGTAAGCCAAACAAATATTTGTTCCGTACGGGGATCGACCCCGTGACACGCAGAAAGAAGTTTTTTCTTCAATATGTGGCATAAAATATCTCATTAATTCATATACGGACTGTAAATATATGCAATATAGTCTAGAAGATGAAAAATACGTTAAATATTAATCGATACCTACTATGTTTCCAGTGACGTATCCGAATTCCAACAATCGATAACCTTTCACTCGCGCGTCACTAAGATAAAGTAAGTAAGTGCGTCATTGAGCTGATGGGCCGAAGATGTGTGAAGAAGCCGTAATTGTTTTATTATGGTAAAAAAAACGTTGAGTCATTCTCGAGAGAGGGCAAATAATTTGTGGCACATTTTATTTGTTATTCCAGTTTCATTACCAAGGCAATAGGCTGGATGACGTCACATGTTATGTATAGCAATGTTATGGTGAATCATGATAATCCTGTGAAGTGAATATTGTTTGGGGTTAAAGGCCCATATTATAAACAAATTATAGGTCACACATATGTAGTATTTGTGTTACAAGTCGGTACTCATAACTTCTATTATTATCTCTCGTGATATGCGATGTGGATCTGAGGTATCATTGAGTAGCAGTCCCAACTTCGAAAGATTTTTACCTTTTTAATTAAGACTTTTTAGGCAGAGGAAATGTTCCGTGCATACATGCAGTAGCATACTCCCGCGTGGTTATCACAACAGACTGCAATCACCAATCCAATGCCAAGCGTGATAATTATGGCAATATCCCGATGACCACTCATTGTACAGATCTTTGGGAAGCCCATGTTCCATGTTTACGACCTGATGTGTGTGTGCGTGTGAGACAGAGGAAATTAGTAACAATTGTTTTAATTCGCACCGAGCAATTAATTGGACAATTCAATTAACGTTCGCGTATTTACAGAATATTTTTGTAGGTATACCGTTAGTTATATTGATAAAAAATCACGAGCAATTCAAGGATATTGGCCAGAACAAAATGTAAAGTTAGGCAATAAAATTTTGCACAGCCTGAGTTATAACAATCCGGTACAGTTAGGTTAGGTTGAAAGTTTAGCACAAAATTATTTGAGAAATGACAGTAAAGGCGGTTGCCGACAAAAGTTTTTTAGCGTTCTCCGTTTTGAATGTAACCTTCGGAGCGTGCGGTTGACGCCATAAATTAGGCCAACATCGTTAATTTTAAGGTATACGATAGAAGATTTTAGTCGTCTTTTGTTCTAAGAAGTGTTTATAGAAACTATGTTTTTTTTACAAAGCACGCTACAATATGTGCTCGCTTATTCGAGCAATTAAAATTCTAAATTAGTTTTTGTTTTTCATTCATTTTTGTTTTTTTTGTCACCCAGTAGAAATTCTACATGGAACTTCCTTCACCCCGGGGAAGGGCGAAGGGGTATGCCGACTCCTACTGGCTAAAACCACTGGAGCGGTCAACTTCGGCACCAAAGTGGGAGGACCCACACCCCCTCATGTCCTTGAAAGATCAAAAGCTGAGACGGTGACTTCTAGGATATAATACATTACAACTTTGATCACCATTCTGTATGTGTCATAGTGTAAGTAAATAAACATATAAAAAACGAAAACATTTTTTTTTAGACCGAGTTTCATTTACCGACTGCCTTAAGTTCTGACCCTTTAATCGGAATTTCTTGTCAATTATTAATTACATTGCACCTAATAAGTACTAACGGAAACTGAACTCAATGTCAGCGTTTATCAGCGAAGTTATCAGCGGCAGAGTCGGTATGCACGCGCCCTAAACTGTCAGATAGTTCAATAAAATAGTCCACAGCACCCGCGCGACTAATTGACGAACAGTCATCATTGGCTGAAGCGATAGCAAAATATTTCATGAAAAATAATGGGCAGTTATTTTTAACATAGGTTCATCATCATCCATCGTTAAACTCCAGAGCTGGTCATAGGCTTCCTCGAAATACTGATAACCAAAGATTCTGATCTCAAGAGCCGTCCCACGTAGGTTCCCCCTGATTTTGATTACGTTGTTTAGTCATTTCCTTATGGCATTTAACTGGATTAAAACAGATTTCCGATGCTTTAAGGCACACACTACCACATGCTCCAGGACGTAACGGAGCGAGGCTGGGGCGTAAATGGTCAGTGCGGTCTAATGGGGCATAAATCAAACAATGAAAAATAACAAACTGCCGGCACGCTTTTGTTCAACTTTCTTTGTGGCTTACGTCAGTATTTATTTCTTATTTCTTACTTTGCTACTGAACGAGGCTGACACATGAGTTTATATACCTTCTAAATTGCCTTCCTGTAATGGAAAAAGAATATTGCAAAATTACGTTTCTACATTTAAATAGTAATAAAACTTATACAACAGAATAAGAGATATTTATTACAAATAAAATTCATCTACGCGTACCTGAAATTATAAACACTATAGTATTACGTCCCATATTTCTAATATATATTTATATTGCAAGATGCAATAACCTTACGATGTTCATTCAATTTGTACTAGCAGTCTTTACGCATAGGACTGTCACTGGAAATGGTTATTATTGTAATCACCTAAGAATAATAATAACTGAGCAGGCCAAGTTAATGATTTGGTTTTAAAAATGACATTTGGTTCCTTTGAAACACTTTTAAATCACCGGCGAAAGTAATAAAGAGTAATTGAAAATAAAAATGCAGCAATTATTCGTATGGTGTGGTCTGAGCACTTCCTCGCTGTTCGTTGGTGTTGTATATGGAAAATAGAATATAATGAGTAATAACATAAGACAGCTTCGTTTAATGTTTAATAGAAATAATAATAATAGCCATAAGTTCAAAATGTTCTGCAACCTCTTATCCATCCGCCAAAATTGATACTCTCATTAATGTCGTCCGGTAGAGGCGGAACTCTTTACTGCATAAGGAAACATTTATGTGGTTTAACGAATAGCAAGTTTGTATAGTTGAGAAAACAATACAAGATCCTGTTTCATTTTTTTTTTTATATCATTACTTGAAAACATCAACAATACAGTTGTCAAGCAAGTTTAATGACACTCGACAGTAAAGAACTAAATCAATCAACTGCGAACGATTAATCATTGTTGTTTCTGCCAACGGTACCAATATAGTTAGTGATTCTAAAGATATCTGTCAAAATTCGCCTCGGCCGGAAGGCATGCCGTGGGAACCGGGGACGATCGGTTTTCTCAAAAACAACTATATCTATCACAAATAGATAACTCTTTCATTTTTAATCTATTTTTTTTATTCGCAAATCGTGCGATGGACGAATAGAAATGAGGTTTTATTAAATCCGCACGGTTTTATTCGACTCATCGCGACGATTGACTACTCATATTTTGCTTTTAAGTTTTTATACTCCACGAATGCGTTCAGGTCAAGTACACTTTGTATGTTATTGTTCATGTATTTGTGAGATGTAGATTTTATGACTATTTCTGTGAATATCGTTGCTAGAATTGAAGGCGTCAATATTGTTGATAATAAATTAAGGTGACCTCCTTAAATAAAGTGTAAGGAGCTGTATATTCAATTGAGGATGTTGTTAATTAAATTGAATATTTTGTTACAGAAGATCAAAAATGAAGCGTATAAATTGGAATAAGAATCCGATGAGCCGGAATTGTGCCAGAATAAAGAAAATTGAATTTCGCCAGTATTTCTGAATTTGACAATGTTGTTTGAGGATCGTTTATGGTGGTGAACATTAATTTAGTGTTAGCATGTGGCATGAATGTTTGAAAAAAAAGGAATAATACATAATACAAGTACAAAGGTGTTCTTATTATTTCTAGACGACAGTGTACCTGTACCTGTGCCCAGAGGCTTCAGCTGAAAAACAGCGCTGCAGTTACACACGCCTCCACACAATCCTAGTAATATTTGATTTATTTGTACTTACAGTCTGTGGGTTTATGTGTTGTTTAATCAACGTATTTCTTTCGATAATACTACATGATACATTTTTTGAAATACATAACGGTTCAGTAAATAAGTACCTATATTATTTGAGATTAATTTAATCATTATATTTTAAAAATATATGAAAAAATCATATTCAGACCCAGCTTTTAATTGCTACGATCAATTACGCTTTCTATACGAGATTTATAATATCTAAAACATAATGTATACCATATAGAGATATCATGTTATCTAAACCTCCTTGGTAAGGACCTTAAAGCAAGCAAATATTTTCTTTTAATCGACATTACAATATATACTGTGACAAATGAGGGGTCAATAAACTGGATTATTTAGCAGCCAGTTCAAATACTGGCTGCTAAATAATCCAGTTTATTTTATCATTATCATAACAGCCCCAGGACGTCCACTACAGAAAAAGACCTCCCCATATACCACAACGACGGATTACATGCCGGTCGCATCCAATGACTGCATACTATCCTCACCAGGACGTATGTCCATCTCGTTGGAGGCCGTCCCACGCTGCGTTTTCCGGTACGGTCTCCACTCGAGAAACTCCACCTTTATTATAATGGCATTCCTGTTATGTCATATCGAATCACAAGTACTCAAAAGCACTTAACCGTGACGTGTGCCATGGAAAACAAAATTACAAAAAAAAAACAGATTTATTTTTTAAAGCCATATAATGAGACAATATTGGAAACTGTTAAAAGTTTATGAACTTTTAACTGAACTTTAATATAATTTTATGTGGCTTATTACAGCTTAGTGAGGATTGAAATGGGCGGCACGAGGTATTGATTATAGAGTGCCGGTTATCCGGTCGCTTCTTTAGTAGACAGATTATACCCTTTGAACGAACTCCGACGTCTTTTAGTCGGACTAATCAACTTCGGCATAAATCAGAGTTGGGTAAAAATGGGTTTAAAGATTATTCTTAATGAAGAATACTTTAAATGGTTTAGGGACTTTTATAATATGAGTGGTTTACGCATTTGTATTATTTCTTTCTTTTCGATACTGTCCCTGGTAACGTTTGAGTCACTTCATCTTTTCCCGTAGGTGTTGTTTGTTTATTTGACTGTGCATACACATTCATTTTAAGTGAATTCTTAACCCTTATTTAAAAAGAAATAAACTATGCAAACTACACATCAACTACAGATAGTTGTTCCAGGGCTGGTATCGCATCAAATCGGCAAAAGTACGTCCACTGCTGAACAAAGCCTCCCCTGAAGAATAATACAATTATGTGATCATTTTGAGGAGGATTTTCCAAATTGGTGAGCGCAAAATGAGGCTGTTCCATAGACGGGACGCTGCTGCTTCATCATTTCGGCCGAATGAAGTCCACTGCTGGACACAGGCCTCCCCTAAAGATGACCACAACGACCGATATGGGCGTGTTGTGGATTCATTGGGGGGTTTTGTCATAATCGCCACGCTTGGCAGACGGGCTGGCGATCGCAGTTGAGTTGTTAATGTACTCGAAGGATGCTCCGGCTAATCCCTTAGTCGACTTTTACGACACCCACGGGAGGAAATTGGGTGGTGGTATTCTGAGCCGGCACCACACGGCTAAGCTAAGCCATCCTGCTTGATAACACCAATTTCCCGGGTCGGTAACCACCGGTCATCGTTTCGAGATGACTCCCACCCTGATCTCCAATCTGCTTCCTCAGCGTGTTGGCGAGCATAAACAGACAAATTTACATCATCATGCGCATGACTCACCTCACTAACAAGTAGAGTTCGGGGAAGCCCCAACATTATCCCGACGGTTAACGAATTACCCGACAGTCACATCCTGATGTACGTACTCTGACAGATTAGTGTATTACTTAATAGATGGAAGAGAGTTTAAATACTTTACTACATTATTTGAAGGGTTTTTGTTTGATATCCGGATTTACAATATAGCACCACTCCGTCTTCTACCGTGGATGTCGTAAAAGCGACTAAGGCACTCTAAACGTTCGGGGGTCACGGGCGCGCAGATTGGGGAGTTTTCGTGCTCATACCGGAGGTCACCCGGGAAGACGGTGGCGCGCACGTGTTCACGTGCCGCCTTGTGCGCAGCACAGCGCACAGCGAGACTTGGGGGGATCCTTTACAATCCTCCCCGAGAAGTGCCCGGGGGGCGGCCTTTTCATAGCCGCCTACCCTCCAATAGAGGGAGTGACCGCTTTACAGTCATCCCCTCCGAGATGTGCCTAAAGGCGTGGCACAAATGGGCGGCTCCAGTGTGATCTTACGAGGACCTGGAGCTCCCCTTCGATGCCAAAGATGCCCGCTCCAGTGGTTTTAGCCGGTAGGAGTCCGGCATACCCCTTCGCCCTTCCCCGGGGCAAACGAAGTTCCATGTAAAATTTCCACTGGACACCAATAAGAAAAAGATACTCTAAACGTGAGGAATGGGCAGCAGCGTCCCTTCTGTGAAACAGCAGCCATTCTTCGCTCACTTACCCACTTGCCAAGCATATTTGATTGTTGTAGAAACCTATGGGGGAGGCCTTTTTTCAGCTGATAATTGCTACCTCACATATCGATTCAAATTCAGCCATTTACGGCGTTCATATATTGACAGAGTGGTAATTTTTTGTAAGTCAAGATCCCTTCGTTGTTCGGAGAACACGTTAGTCCGTTCCGTTACATACGAATATCTACGACAAAAACACGGTCAGTAAGAAGGACTACTGGTGTAACCCCAAGATTTCGATATTCCCCAGGAATGGGTAGCCACCTTGTTAAAAATATTAATATTCAACCATTGGCTTGATTGGAGTCCGAATTTTTAGGCTATGAGTGGGAAGGCTATGCTAAATACGAACAATGTTTAACCAACGACAGCTTAAAAGTGACTAGAAAACATATGACATCTCTAAAATTACAAGCATGTGACCAGTCTCCACGCAAATAGAGTAATCACATCATAAAATCACACAGCCGATTCATCTTCTCAAGCGAACTGATAAATCCTAATATTATACCAAGCAGGTCTACGTCCTGTAATGACAATGTTGTCAAAATAACTATCGACAAGAACATCACCTATTCACATCTAGTTAAACTAGTATACATTAGCCAGTCTCGGCCTATTAAGAAATGAATTGGTCGTCGTTACCGCAAATGTAAGCTGACAAAATCATAGAGTCACATATTTTGTTCGTCTTATTCAACATTAAAGTTACTTGGTATGTCGGTCGGGTAATACGGTAGGCGGTGAGGGGCGGGTATGCAAATGGCAGAGCTATACTTGGCCACGAAGCAGGCCGCCCGCGACCGTGGGAAAACTATCGCCTGTGGCGAGTTGTGCGCAGGCGCGGATTTGGATTAACGGCTTTTAGATTGGTATTGTCGGTGATTGATGTTTGAACGGAAGTTATGACGGGAAACTACTTATTATGCTGTATATATTTTTCGATAGTGACTTAAATTGGTTAACGTTTTTGGGTTTATAGTAAAATTCATGTGTGAAAGCTGCTTACAATTTTGAAAACTTTCGTCTATAGTATACTCTGAAACGAGTATAATATACTAAATTATGAAAAACACACCTGAACAACCTCCATAATCGAAAAAATACTGGCTTATATGGGGCTCTCACAACTAAGCAGTAGTGGTAGACTCTGTACTTACTTCAACTTCTTTGTTCTACGTTTGTTCTTCTCTACAAACGCAGTTTGCAAAGTCAGTAAACTTCTCAGCTGTTACGAAGTGAGATATGTGCAAGGTCTTTACACCCCAACATTACGTAACATTGACAGTTTATTATTTCAGTGTTCATTTTATTAAGTTACACAAATCAGAGTTCGTCTCTGTGCACTCGTGCACGGCCCACAGGCGCGTGACGGCGGTCGGCGCGCGCCGCAATCACGACTGTTCTGACGTGCGACTTTTTGACGCAACCGCGCCAAATGCCTAACGTAACACTTACTTTAGTTTTGTTCTTTTACTACAAAATAAGAAATAAATAACAATCGCATGCTACTTTTGGATTCAATTAAGCAGATAGGTGTGTGAATTTTGTAATAGTAAGGTAGGTACATAGGTATTACGAATTACAGTGTTGATTACGACAGCTTATTTTTTTTCTTGTATTCGTTCACAGAGATAATTTGGTTTTTTTTTCTTATTGTAAAAGCTGTATGGTCTTATAATGTCAGCCTGTAAATGTAAAAATGACTCCAGGACAAAGAACGAACGTTGCTCATGACGACTGCTCACTGCGTGTTGGCCTTTGCAGACTGACAGATTGGATCTCATGGATCCAGGTTCCCTAACGATGGACCCATCTTTTTAAAGAAAAATATATTTTTTATTAATGTAAAATCATAAACCCTAAATCCTATAAATACATTTATAGTTGTCTATAGTTACTCTCTTTCGTTTCACATTTTCGTTCACACACCGTCCCAAAACAAGTTTCACTTTCAGTTTCACAAAAATACCTAAATAAACTAAACAGAATACAAAAATTAAAAGTCAAACTGGTCTAAGGTCTTCGACACAGCACACAGTTGACAGCACGAAGCATGCTCAACTGCTGTTAATTTGTCCAAGCGAGTCATTCAAAAACATACTCGTACATATAATTATCATCATACCAGCGAAAAAAAAAGATCCACTGCTGATTAAAGACGGGGGAGGTCTTATAAACGACATGCTGTAATCGTAATTTTAAGGGGAACTTGCAAGTTTTCACCACGCATGGCGGGTGAGTTGGTGAGCGCAGAATGGCTATACAATAGAACACATTGTTTTAAGTTTGATATATCAATTACAAGAAAATTTAAGTACAATCTATCCATGGCCTTTGGTTCCCAGCAAAAAATAGACCACCTCTACCCCTGGGTGTCGGTAAGGCGACTAAGGGTTGATATCAGGAGAATGAGCAGAAACAACCTCCCGTGTGCTAATAACAACACACTACAATCACCAATCTAACTGCCAAGTGGGGTGATTAAGGCAATATACACTAATTACCGTGTGGTGCCGGCTACGAATAGCACTGACCCATCTCATCCCGTGGTGTCGTAAAAGGCGACTATGGGATTAACCGGACGATGGGCAGCAGCGTCCTTCGAATACATTAACAACTCAACTGCGATCACCAACCCACCTGCCAAGCGTGGTGATTATGGCAATACCCCCCAATGGGCATACAACATGCCCAGAGCGGTCGTTGTGGCGGTCTTTGTGGAGGCTTGTGTCCAGCAGTGGATTTTATTTGGCTGATACGACGCCGAACGACTACGATACTCATTGTAGTGAGCGTTAGGAAGCTAATGTCTAGCACTGCAATTTGACTGACTGATATGTGAACTACACTGCTCATAATACAATTTATTTACAGTTCACTTACTTAAGTTTCTTGTTAATACAGATATTTTGTACATTCATTTCGTCTGAAAAGGCATTGAATTTTTTGTCACCACTCACTGGTGCATTTCTGGCATGTTCCAGCTGAGTGAATGTCTTCGTTTATGTAAATGTTTGGTTCGTCTGTCAAACTCCACTGCGCTTACGTTACCCAACGGAGTTGCGCTGGTGTTGCATAGAGTCCGTTGTTAGTGTTACCGATTTCTGTAACGAGAATTTCCTGGCTGATTTGGGAATAAAAGGAGTAAATATACAGGATGTCCAGTAAATAGCACGACATACTGCAGGGGGTGAGAGCTTGGGTCAATACCTACACACGATATATGTTCAGCAAAATCTTACGGATTTACAGTAGTACAAAATTTTCCGAAATATCGAAAAATCTCTACCTTGACACAGATTTTTAAACATCTCGTAATGAAAAATTCCTTTTCTAGTTTTTTTTACCTCAAATTAGTTATGAATAGTTGCTTTACTCATTGATAAGTCTTTATTCTATTAAAAACTAAAATGTTTTCAAGATATACAATCTTTATTTAAATTTTCAAAGTACAATTTTCTTATCGAAAATTTTGTACTACTGTAAATCCGTAAGATTTTGCTGAACATATATTGTGTTTTTTGGTAGGTATTTACTATGCTATTTACTGGACAACCTGTATACTTCAATTATTTGAGAATTAAATAGAGTAGCCAGAAATGTTATGTGCGAATAGTTATATTTTTAGAGATGTCCCGCTGAGATTTCTCCTAAAAAGTAGATACAGTTCGCAGACATAAATCTCAAATGCACTGTGCACAAACAGACCCAGAACAACTACCCGTAGGAGGGAGTCAAACGCATGACCCGTAGCGTAGAATACCAATCCCTTAGCCGCTGCGCTAACCGAGCCGTCTAGTAAACTGTAAAGCAAAACAATGACTCTACTAAGTTGAGTACTAAACTCAATTGTTTATAAGTTTCTAGTAACTAAATTTAAGCCATTGACACTCTTCTAAAGACTGAATATAAATGAGCATATATTTCTGTCGTAATATGTTTTAGATCGATGCGTGTATTTCGTTATCTGTAATAGCTAATACGGCAGTTTTTATGTTTGTTTATTTTCTCTGCAAGTGAAGGTAATTATAATATAAGTAGTACGTAATTCAAATGGATTCCGTGTGGTGTCCGCATTAAGAATATAGTACCACTTCATCTTTCGTGGACGTCGTAAATGACGACTAAGGGACTCTAAACCAGAGGTAAGAGCAGCAGCGTACCTTCAGTGGAACAGCAACTATTCTGCGGTCACCATGACTGTCATGGTCACCCATGCGGGTGATTATGATGACAGTGATGGTCCTGGGATTGATGTCAGCTCGGGCAAAGAGATTCCAGTTAGAAAATACTTACCTACTGGAGATTGTAGTGAGTACTGGAAAATACGCCCCAAAATTACGACGCAATTTTGGAAATCTGTGAAAGGCCTTCGTTCGGCAATGGATGTATTTCTGATATGATGGTGATGAATTGAAATGTATTTCGCACATGCTTTAGGTTATAGTACAAACTTTTATGTTTCACTACGCATAATATTTATGCATATCTATTAAATTTCACTGGCCCGTCTGGCAACCCCGACCAACGAAACGGAACTCTAAAAACCCATCAGTGTCCATCGAAGCTCAGTTTTGCGCATTTTTTATAACAATCAATTAACTATATTGCTCCGAAGCGAGAGGTCGTCACGATTCTAATTACTTTTTATTTTTTATATTTTTAAGTGCGAGTGCAGTGTTGCGTTTACACGACTGCAGACAATGATGTCAATAATTGAAATTGAGATGTCTTATCTATGGACAAATAGAAATGAAATGTAGGACAAGTGGTGAGTAAAAATGAAAAGCAAGAGCTTCTGTGAGGAAATGTTCGATGTTCACTTTTTGTACTTCCATCACAATATATGAAGTAATATTATTATTTGTTACAGTTATAGAGCCATTATATTAGGAGAGAAAACAAGTAGAGTTTTGAACGCATGGTTGGCGCAGTAACTAAGATACTGAATTTCAGCTCTACGGGTTTCGGGTTCGATTTCCGGGATTGTTTCGGATCTCGGGGTTTGTGCATATGAGTTTTATATCTGTAAGTACACCTCACAGCATAGGCAATCCTAGTGTCATCATTGGTTTAAAAAGAGTATGTGGAAATAAATTGTAGTTCGTTATGTTTCCGCGTGGAATAACAAACCCATACCAGTCGTTGTGGCGATTTTTGGGTGAGGCCTCGTTTCAGCTAAATAAAGTTGACTGCTGGACACAAGCCTCCCCCAAAGATCGCCGCAATGACCGGTCGGATGTGTTGTGTGCTCATTAGTGGGTATTGCCATAATCGCCATGCTTGGCAGGTGGATTGGCGATCGCAGTTAAGTTGTTAATGTACTCGAAGGACGCTGCTGCCCATCCTCCGGTTAATCCCATAGTCGCATTTTATGACACCCACGGGATGAGATGGATTATGTCCAACTATCGACGTTTTTCGGCTGAAATATAACAAATAATTTAGAGTACTTCGGTATTGACAATTGACATAGAGTATATATATTGGATTTCATGGGGTTAATTTTTTTTGCATGGAACCCTAATTATTTCGAATATAAAAGGATCCTAAGTTATTCCTTATAACATCAGATATCTGCCAGTGAAAGTACCGTAGAAATCGGTCCAGCCGTTTTGGAGATTAGTGGGAACAAACAGAGAGACAGAATTTTTTTTTTTTTTTTGTAACTACCGTATATTCTTTCATATGCATTTAGTAAAAAGATGTTATTTTGACATTACAAACAGACACTTCAATTTTATTTATTTGTATGTATAGATGACGATACTCGTATATATTATCGCGATATATTATAATGAATAATATTATTTATTTCTTATTTTATATATTATATTTTATTTACATATAGGCATAGTACTGTTCTAGTCCCACAGTGACCCAAGACACTATTATACACATAAACACCCATCAGCTCATTTGAGTCCACTGTTGAACATAGGTCTTATGATTACTACACTGAGAGGTCATAGGGAGTACTTGCATAATCACCACGTCCCCATATGTTGATATACGGAGGCTGCCGCTGCCACCCTCGTGATATCAATCCTTAGTTGCCTTTTAAGGCACCAATGGATGAGAAGGGATGGTCTATTCATATTGTGGGAACCATCCCGGACTTTTTTGTCGCCCACGGGACGAGCTTACTGCTATTTTCCAGGCATCACTACAATCTCCAGTAGGTAAGTATTTTCTAACTGGAATCTCTTTGCCCGAGCTGACATCAATTTAATTTATTTGTATAGATTAAAAGAATATAATGTCTGGATTAAGAATAAAGCACCACTCCATCTCCTCCCGTCTATGTCAAGTGTCTGTATCGAAGTACTCTAAATTTCTTTTTAAATTAAACGCGGGTGAAACCGCTGGTCCCAGCTAGTCTTAAATAATAAATAAAATTCCTGGTCGTCTCGGTACGTCACCATATCGCCTGAAACTTATTAATAACTTCAAGTAAAATCTACGTAAGTACCTACAGCATGTTATATGTCATGTGGGCATGACAAATCGATGGGTTCTAAAGAAAATAATCAATTCTCACGATTAGTTTGATAAATACTTAATAAGTTATGCATTATTCAATCCTCCTACACACACCCACGTGACAAATACCTTGACGACAATTCTCTTCGGGATGAGCTTGTCTTTGTGGACGTAAAATTCTGAACTTTTTATTCTGGTAAAGATTTTTACTGTGCTTATTCGTTGCTCATTACTATTTATGTATTTATCGATCGGTGATTGAGATAGCATTAAAGTTTACAAATCGTTAATAAAATACTGTAGCTGTAAGTAAATTCTTGAGATTACATAAATTATGTTCTTAAAGACATAGGTATTAAACGAATGTGTAAAGAGAATCATTATATCCGCCCCCCTTTTTCCCCCTAAGATCGCCACAACGAACTGTCTGGATGTGTGTGCTCTAAACCCCCCAGGTTTTGCCATAATCGCCATGCTTGGCAGGTGGGTTGGCTATCGTAGATGAGTTGTCGATGTCCTCAGAGGACGCTGCTGTCCATCCTCCGGCTAATCCTATAGTTGCCTTTTACGACACCCACGGGATGAGATGGAATGATGCTATTCGTAGCCGCACCACACAGCAAAGATAATAAGGAGAATGTAACATGGAGAACAGAATATAATAACATAGAGAATTATCCGTGTAGTGTTCGGATTAAGAATATAGCACCTCTCCATCTCTGCCGTAGAGATCGTAAAAGGCAAATGAGGGACACTAAGCCGGAGTAATGGGCAGCAGCGTCCTTTCTGTGGAACAGTGGCCATTCTGCGCTCACCAACTCGCTTGCCAAGCGTGGTGAGTACTGACAAATTCCCCCCAATATGATGACAAAGTTGTGGAAATCTATGGGGGAGGCCTTTGTTCAATAATGGACGCTGTATGGCCGATATGATGAACATGGAGAATTCGTTAACAATGAATGCATTGAACCAAATAATACTGATATCATAATATCAGCTGAAAAACGTCCACTGCTGGACATAGGCCTCGCCCACAGATCGCCACAACGACTGGTCTGAGTTTGTGTTGTGTCCTCATTGGGGAGCTTTGCCATAATCGCCACGGTAGGCAGGCGGGGTGACGATCGCAGTTGAGTTGTAATTAATGTCCTCGAAGAACGCTGTACTGCCCATCCTCCGGCTAATACCATAGAGGCCATTCAGGTCACCCAAGGGATGAGATGTGGATGATTCCTAGCAAGAACCACACGGTACCGCATTGTTACAGATAGAAAATAAATTTAATTCCATTCCTTCCACAATTTCCCAGCTAGCAAATTGATACTGGTTTATATAAATATCGGTGTATAACCTCCCCATTTTCTACGATTTCCGTATTCGTAGCCATCAAAATACATAATATAATAAAAAACACAATACATAATATATTGAATGTTATTTTATCATCACATTGTGCTAGTGATGTTTCCGTAATCAATTGTTATATTTATTGCAAATATAACAATAGAAATCGAGGAAAGTAACAAAATGGAAGATCTGATCGAGACATCTGTGTAATCGAAAGGGTCTTACGTAAAACTAGAAGCAAATTCGTAGCAACGCAATGGAAAAAATACCACTTTTACTTTTTGTTAAGTTACGCTTTCGGTATGAGACTCGGCACTTATAGGTGATGGTTTTAGAGTTCCGTAGGATGATTTAGTTCAAAAAAATATCGTAGATTTTCATTAAATCAGAGAGGTCTTTGCACTGCAAACAATTATTTTCTAAGAATACGTTGCTTCCAAGACAAAGTATCTTTCTTCTCCTATATAGGTCTCTTACTAAAAAAGTCCGGCAGATAATATTTATATATACTTATTCTGTCACTAAGCAGTGAATTTAAGCATTTCTGTATTCCAGTCCGAAGGGCACTGTAGCTAGTATCATTACCTGGCATAAAAGACTAAATAACTAATGCATCGAGGTGACGAGCATAAAGCCTAACTTACTTATTTATTAACGATATTATCAAATTGCGTAAACCTAGCTTAGCTTCTCCGAGTAAAATCATAAAGTCGATATACTGCGGCTCAAATTTGCTGCGTTACAGGTATAAAATGATACATAGTATAAAATCATATATAGTAAAAAGTCTACAGAACACGACTTACGAAGTTACTTCTCACTAGCTTGCTCGATTGATACAGGAAGCCATCCGTTCAATTACTTATTTTGTTTTATGTAATTAAACTGTTGCGGAGTCTCAGAGACGGGCACGCGATCAAATACTGTTTTTAAGACTTATTTAACACCTTTACAAACAATTCATGTCGATCCTAAGCTTGTCTGTGATTGTCGTAAAATCGATGATAGAACAATCTCTTTTTCAAATCGAAATCGTTCTAGGAATCTGACTGATAGATAACAAACGGGCAAAGAGATTTTTAACTCTACTATTTTGTGGCAATTTGTGGGGAGGCTTTTTTTTAAACTTTGCCCCACACTAGGATTTCTCCTGTGTCGTGGGTGCGTTTACAGACATGAATTCCACATACAATACACCCAGACCCGGAACAACTACCTGCAGGTCATACAAATATTTGTTCCGTGTGGGAATCGAACCCACGACCCGGAGCGCAGCCGCCTGCTGTATCAGCCACTGCACCAACCGTGCCGATCAATCTTCTTCGAAAATAGTATTAGTAACACTGATTATAAGGTATTGTTACTTACACCATAGATTTTGCTTGAAATAAAGCAATATGAATTTAATTGAATAAGTGTATGCTTCGATTGTCGACCTCATTAACAGCTAAATACTCTTGACATCATCTATCCTATTTATTATTATATAGTTCCTGGCAAATAATAGTCCGACCCTCTTCACCCATGGATGGGGTAAAAGGGGATAAAGGGTAGATATCAAGAGAATGGGCAGCGGCATCCTTCCGTATGTCAATAATTACATACTGTGATCACCAATCCACCTGCCTAGCGTGGTGATAAAGTTGCGTTGATGTTGGTGTTACAATACAATATTCATTGTTCTTACAACTTAAGTTATTATAGTGAACTATAGACATAGAAATATTAAAAACATTGGATGAGAAGTATTGTGTCCATCAGTATAAAACATGATAATAGTAGAACATTGAGTGTATAAATTGTTTACATCCACACACACTACATACACATTATTTATTTATTTATGTCATTAAAGTTACAGTCATGTACATTATAAATTCACAGGTCTTATAGTAAAATTATATTCAGTAGGCAAGCAAGTACATGTACCCCGTAAGGGTGTTTGCAACTGGGTGCGAGCATTTTACCCGTGTCATTTTACAGTATTAAGTTTTTATTGTAATGTATATATTTTATAGTCAGTACACAAAAATAGACAGAATTCAGGTATTAAACTGGTCGTCATTTTACACAGTATTTTATTAATATAATTAGGCGTCATACGAGTACATATTTATTTAGAGTTCTTGTTGTGTCAAATGATAATTGTTTAACTATAATGATAATTATAATTATATTAATGATAATTGTTTAACTATATTATAGTATGAGTTAATTAATTATTGTTCTAAAATTCGTCGAATGATTAAATGTTTTAACTAATAGCCATATTATACGTTTTCAGAGAAAACATTTTTTATTTTATTATTTATTTATTAGTTTTAATGCAATTAGGAACTTTATTGTAAATTCGTCCACACAATACATGGCATTTTTTTGATCGAGTACCTATTTTGGTTATCTTGACAGGACAAGTCTATTAGATTACCTTACATTTCTTAGATAACGCGCTGTGATTTACCAATTTATTGGTTTAAATTTGTTGGTGAACCATAATGAACCATAATTGGTTCAAACTTAGCGGCTTCAAGCATATTTTCTTTCTTTCTTTCTTCTTTCTTTCTTTCTAACCATCATTGGTTCAAACTTAGCGGCTGCAAGCATATACAATATACTGGGCAATATAAGTAACTGTAGGATATGAGCTCTCATTGTAGCGGTCATATGGGAGGCCCGTGTTCAGCAGTGGACGTTTACGGACTGATGAGATGAGAGAGATGTGATTCTCTATTTCAAGATCATTTTACATTCATCCTAGCCTTTTCACAGCTGTGTCCATTCGACTTCTAGTCTAACCAGATGCACTCAATATCAGTGTTTTACAAGAGGCGACTACCATCTCCATGTGGTATCACGATTGTGAGATTCTATGGAGGAGACCTTTGTTCAGCAGTGAACGTCCTTTGACTGGTAGGATGAATTATATATCTCCCTTCTATTTGATAGACAGGTCTACAGGAACATTAGTTACCCGCCACGTCCTTTTTTGTTCGTGTGGAAATCCTTCTGGACTTCCTCCGCCCTAGGAAAGGCGGATATGCATCGGAATTTAACGGCTAAACCCCATGGTGTTCCTTTTAGTTACCTAGGGCTGGGGCTGCGGTGTCTGTCCACTAGGAATTGGGCCGCACCCCTGGCAGGGACCGTCAGACCAAGTGACATTCCTTCCGAGAGGCGTGAACAAAGAGCGCGCCACCGACTCGGGCCTCTTCTGGTCGGGCGACGGACTGCCTCAAGTTTCAAGTAGGTTTAATTATTGCCTCAAAATTCCTTTTCCTATCATTATTAAAAACTTTTACGACATCCACGGGCGGAGATGGAGTGGTGCTATATTCTTGTCCGGATTAAGAATATAGCACCACTCCATCTCCTCCCGTGGATGTCGTAAAAGGCGACTAAGGGAATCTAAACCAGAGGGATGGGCAGCAGCGTCCCTTCTGTGAAACGGTAGCTATACTGCGCTCACCAACCCGCCTGCCAAGCGTGGTGAGTATTGGCAAATACCCCCCATAATGATGACACAGTTGTGAAAATCTATGGGGGAGGCCTTTGTTCAGCAGTGGACGTATAAATGGCCGATATGATGATGATGATATGTTGATTAAAAACTTTGACTATAATTTTTTCACCAGCGCGAAGTATGTGTCGACGTCTATTGCCACTACTGGAATGCTAGTGACTTCAATGCCGCGTTTGTACAACACGCGCACTGTTAGATGACGTATTTAAGATAAGCTCGTCGCTAAGAAGATAAAACCAACGGATACAAGCAGCCAAGATTAATCTTTGTCTGCATTATTTCCGTTTCTTGATGCTGTAATAACTTAGCGTACGCATGTCTTCCTGCATTTGGCATTAATTTTTAAATAGTTTCCTGTTCAGATTTGACATTAATAAAATTATCTTTATTTTTTCCGTGTCTTTCAACACGACTTTAGAGTTGCCCTTGTAGAGGGGTGACAAGTGCACAACTTCGTCGATTAATAAGATGTGATGTTCACAAATGTAATGTTAGTTAATATAATATCTTAACGCTTTTCTTGAAAAGCGTTAAGATATTATATACCCTTGGGTTATCTCCACTTCTAGTAGATAGTAGCATTCATGTGGTGTCGCGCGTTGAGGTGTCGCTGAGGCGCCGTATGCCGCTGGGGCGTCCTACATAAAAAATCCGTGGTATGCCACACGTCAGCCACCAGCCATGTGGCATACAATCCGATTAAATCAATACGTTGCGCATCGCACCGAGTGGCATCATCTTTAACCAGGGGGATGGGCAGCAGCGTCCCTTCTGTGGAACAGTAATCACTCACCAAGCGTGGTGAATACTGGCAATTTCCCCCCAAATTGACGACACTATTATGAAAATCTATGTGGGAGGCCTTTGTTCAGCAGGGGACCTCCTTTGGCTGAGATGATCTCCAGTCCTTAAAACTTCCCGTGGATAAACTTCAGCTCATGACGATGTATCGCCGATGACTCACGACGATATGCCTGCTGAGGGACTCTACAGACTCGTCGAGTGCCCTCAACTTTTAACAGATAAAACAGAAAACCCAAGCAAAGCGCGGCCGTTTCCGTCGCTCGCGTCGTCGCATACACCGACGGAATAATTGTCGTGTTTACTGCTTACTCAGTTTGCCGGTGGAAACGGGGCGTTCAATTTCGGTTTTTTTTCGACCTATGGGTATTTATATCTTGATGTAGGTAGAATTCATTCATTATTCCTTATCCCTTAGGTACTATACCAGCGTGGTGTTAGGATAGGTAGGTTCCGTTATCATAATATATGTACGCACAGTTTTGGTAATATCTCGCAAAATAATGCATTTAAAAAATCTAATGTGTAAACAAATAAGTCCTACTTATTATACCCGTGTGGTGTAAGAATAAAGCACTACTCCATCTCCTCCCGTGTGCCCGACGGGAGGCCCTTTTTGCTTGTGGTCATCGTCAGCACCGAAGGGAGGCTCCAGGAACTGGAATAATCTCCATCTAGAACCACCCGTTGGTGCCACGCCTTTAGGCACATCTCGGAGGGGATGACTGTAAGGCGGCCTAGTAGAAAAAAAATCGAAGATCAGAATAAAATTGCTATTGCTATTGTCCATGGCTAAGGGAAATAAGATTTTTTGTACTTATTCTAAAGTAAACCAATTCCGTAGTATTAAAATAGGCTTTTACATTATACTGGTTAAAGGCTTTACAATTATGGCCATATTATGACGTCCTTCTGATTTTGCTATAAATTAATTCTTTGTGTATAAACGTTTTCTTATACACGCAAACCCGAAACAACTATATGCAAATAATACAAATATTATTGTTCAGTGCGGGAATCGAACCTGCGACACGGAACGAAGCAGGGGTGCAATTCTCTAAGCTCGAACATCCATACATCCTTGAAAACAGAATTGAAATAACTATGACAACCAAATTTCGTATTCGCTAAGACTGATTTCATGACTTACCTTCTGCAACGTGTCCTGGAATAGCTTCAATAATAACTTAGCGAATACCGAAATTGGTTTTACACTGTTATTTAGATTCCGTATTTAAGGATGTATAGATGTTTGAGCTTAATGAATTGCACCCCAGTTATAAGTTACTGCACCAACTGTGCCGTTTAAGCTAAAACTAACTCGTCCAAGCATTGAAAATGTTTTATCAATATATCCGTAACATGTTAATTAATACAGTTATATGTAGTGACTATACAAATAGCCAAACCAATTCAAGAGAGTTATCAATAAAAGTAATTAGTAATCCTTCAATTAGTTATTCGATTATACTAAATTAACTCGATGCTTGTGAACGTTACTATGACGTAGGTAATCATTGAGATAGGATTTATTAATTTTTATTGGTGCCCAGTGGAAATTATGAACGAGTTTGGTAGTGTTTAATGCGTCATATGGAAACTAAGTCCAGTCTTAAAAGCTGGTAGTTTGAGAACAAAGATATCTTTATTATGAGATTCAACATTGATTGATTATTACTGAGAAGACAATCAATGTTTAGTTTTTGTAACAATTATTGCTAATGATATTATACGATCATGGATAAAACCACTATGTACTGCAACCTAAGTTACAATATAAAATCATCTGCAATATTGTATTTATTTGTTCTTGTTTTTTCTTTCTGTCTATCGGGTTCATGATACTAGCCAAGTGATGTTCACTGCTGAACGATGGCTTCCCCCACAAATTTCCATAATGCCCGCTCACAAGCCGGCATTTTGGGGGAGTTTGGTACTACTCGCCACGCTTGACAGGCTGGTTCATCATCAGCATCATATCGGCTATACAACGTCCACTACTAAACAAAGGCTTCCCCCATATATTTCGACAACTGTGTTATCATATTGGGGGTAATATGCCAGTAAGTACTCACTACGCTTGGCCAGGTGAGCGTAGAATGACTACTGTTCTACAGAAGGTACGCTACTGCCCATCCATCAATGTATTTTTATCTCTCACCATCGTACTATAGGTCCTACATACAACATAAGGCTCCAATAATCGTTTATAGGCGACAATATGGGGATATTCTACCCTATAAATGACCACTGAAGCCGCGATCACTACGCTAGTCAGGCGGAGTAATGATCATAACACGTTGTGATTAGGACATAAGAACACGCTACTGTAGATCTTTATTTTTTAAACGTTGCCCCTCTCTATGATTACTTCTGTGTCGTGGGTATAGTTTACAGACATAAATCTCACATCCACAAACACCCAGACCTGAAAGAACTATCATACATCATACAGATACTTGCTCCGCGGGGGGTCGAACCCGCGACATGTAGCGCAGCAAGCCAATCGCTTAACCAATGACTGAAAGGATAACCTTTAGGCATCTTCCGCGACATAAATGGATAGAGAGATGACATATACTTTCCCACAAACGACACTGATTCGATTTCAGATCCGGAATAAGTGACTTTAAAATCAGTCTTTTAAAAGTGTACGCAGTAATTTTTCGTGCTGTTAGGCAAATATCCTGATACCAATTACTGAAATTGCGATTTTCAGCCATCCAAAATAATACCTAACAATAATTATTTAACGTTCCTTTGCCACTTTGATATCCAAAAAAAGCTTACTGCCGTAACTAAATCTCAAATTGCGGCGATCCGTAGTATTTTCACCGGGCGGTTCCCACGGTTGCGCGCACGCAAGCGCGTTCCAATTAGACTGTACCGAACTAATTCCTGCGCATGCGACGCAAATAGATATACGCAGAAGTTATATTTCATACAATACCCGTTAGGAAACTCACGTTTACGAGGTACGAAGCAATAATATTGCAAATTGCACTGGATCGGGATTAATTAATTTGGTCCATTTGCTTTATCATCCACATTTTCCATGTATCAAGTCCAGTCGACTCTAGTCTAGGACTCGACGATATCAGGGTTCTACATGGATGTTCCCCAAAAATACATAATAGGATATAATCTTTAGGACAGACCACTCCTCACTTTAATTCTAGACTTAGATACTAGTACTAAACTGTACGATACGATACTGATGGTAGGTCTCTTAGAACAAGAGGCCGGCTAGGCAGGTACCACCCCAATGCTGTGTTTGAACTTAAGGCATTACTGGGTTCCGCTTAGAAGGGCACTGTACCTTTTTTCTTTTTTATTAGGCACAGTGCAAAGTCTTCATGCCGTGTGGTGCCGGCGCAGAATGCCACCACCCCATCTCCTCCCATGGGTGTCGTAAAAGTCGACTAAGGGATTAGCCGGAGGATAGGCAGCAGCGTCCTTCGAGTACATTAACAACTCAACTGCGATCGCCAACCCGCCTGCCAAGCGTGGCGATTATGGCAAAACCCCCCAATGAGCCCACAACACATCCATATCGGTGGTTGTGGTGATCTTTGGGGGAGGCCTGTGTCCAGCAGTGGACTTCATTCGGCCGAAATGATGAAAGTCTTCATGAACTTCCCCCGCCCCGGAGAAGGGGCATGCCGTACACCTACCGGCTAGAACCACTGGGCTGGTCAATTTCGGCACCTAAGGGGGGCTCCCGGTCCTCGTATGATCACATTAGAGCAAAGGGTACTGTACCTAGTCAAATTACTGGGCATAAGAGATTAAATTATGGGCAGGCTGATACTTGACTGCTGATCAGAAGCCTCCCCATAGATTTCCACAACTGTGTCGTAATTTTGAGGGGAATTTGACAGTACTCACCACGCTTGGCAGGTGGGTTGGTGTGCGCATTATGGTTACTGTTTCACAGAAGGAACGCTGCTACCCATCCCTCTGGTTTGTCCCCTTTTACAACATCCACGGGAGGAGATGGAGTAGTGTTATATTCTTAATCTGGAAACTACACAGAAATTAATGAATTTAGAACCAGTTACATATTATAAGTGTCGATATATTGTGCTTTTCAAAGTGGGGCACCAAGACTTGCCTATTGCAACGTGCTATAACTATAAGCTGGATTAGGCTAAAGTTATACCTTTTATTATTGAAGTACTTGTTTGGCTTTGAAGAAAGTTCACTGGCCTTCTGCATCTTGTTTTACGCATGCCCTGTCTCGCCGCCCGTAATCGCTCCTTCTAAAGGTCTGATTACACGAACGGCTTTTTCGGATGCGCTCGATTTGGTCACTGTGATAATTAAATGTACTGTTGTTTGATTTGTTAAGAAGCTTGCTTATTACTTTGTTCTGATTTTATTAATGATTGCCCGTCTATTTTTAGTTTTGTTATATTTGACTGTTTAGCGAAATAAGGGACGTCGTAATAATGTGCTCAAAGTTACTGTAGTGGAAACAGAATCAATGATGTATCACGTTAGCTTGTAGAATCCTACTATTAACCATAAATTGAGAAGTCATAAATAGCCCCGAATATCGTGTTTATAATTAGACTACTGACGGCACGTTACCGCGGAACTTAAAAGTCCTAGTCAAATGTAAAAAGTTCTCTTGGACGTCGCTATACAAAAGCGGACAGTGTGAAATGAGGATGGATGGCATGGCGACTAATAGTCCTCCTAACAAACCGCTATAATTTACAATCTTGACAAATGCATTGGTGACCGCCGTCTGTTGTTTTTAACGCACAGGAGAATTCTACTGGCAATCTTAAGTAAAATTTGTACCCAGAATTTAACGTTACTATGACCAAATACATTATTGTTAGTATTGTGATGTTCCATGTCTAACGGAAAAAATAATTAAATTTGTTCTTTCTTCTTTATTGTTCTGTTAGTAGAACAAGCCAAAGTATAAAGTAGCACAATAAATGCTTACCGTTAATTTTAGCACGCGATATTTAATATTATTCTTCGATGATAATTGTTTACATTCTAAATATTGTACACATTGTTTGTGGAATGGCATTTTCTTTTTAAATGTATTCGTTTATAACTTCGCTATTTAAAAAGCATGTAATATTAGATCTTTGACAAATGTCGAACTTTTTTGAACGAGTCGTTGGTCTGACGTAAAACGGTTTTATAGATTATTCTTAGGCAATAAAATCAGGCACGGCTGTCGGACAGCGTGTGAACAACACCCACTTACAATACAAAGACATTTACTTGAGTATTTCATTAAACAGCAGTCCAATTCATTATAACTCAAGATGTGCAACGATAATTCTGATAAGGCAATTAAATACGTTACTTACGAATATATAAGAAATATTTTTGCTTGAAGTAATGGCTTTTTTCTTATGAAATTAATGACTAAGGAAATGAGACCTGTGCTTATAAGTAGCGCAATATGTAATTAAGATGAGAATTAAAATAATAATAAGGAAATGTAGTGGAAGTTTTAATTAGCTTGTATATAAATTATTATGCGACTAAGTACGAGAAATTAATTATGAGAGTGTCAAAAGATAAAAAATACGTCATGATATGTGATTTAAGTTATCTAGATGGCGCCGAAGTTAAGTAAGTAATGGTTAGAGCCAATTTTATTAAGTAAAGATAGTAACTAAATAAATAAATAGTTGTAAGTATATAAAATACACAATAAATATATCATATTATGCAGGTTCATTGTGAGTGTTAGTACATAGGTAGCTACCGAAACAAAACAAATATTTCTGCAAACATTGTTTATTGTCATATCATGTCAATTAGCCTACAGTAAACATCCTCTACGAATTCGCTAACCTAACAACTATCAAAGATAATTATTTATCACAGTAAACTTAGGTGCTAACTACACTAAATGGTACTTAAACGTACAAGTAAATGCTTTAACCGGCGCGGAAGACGTTGAAGTTAGGAATATAAAAATAACAGATTACTACTGAACAAAAAAACCTTAATTTATTAAATTAATAAAAAAAGAAAAACTTCAACAAGCAAAGCGAGAACAACCCACAATTCGTTAACACACATGAGTTCTAGGAACATTAATAGATACAAACAACAACATAAATGATTATCACACGTTGTCACACAATCCTTGGGTATGCAGGGGTCTTGAGGAACAGCGTCACCACGGCCGCCACATCGACTGGGCGGAGTCAGACTCGGAGGCGGGGCTGTGAGGCGGAGAAGGCGGCGCGTACGCACGCTTCGCGAGCGCGGCTTCTGAATCCATCGGTTCCGCCAGCCTCTTCACTCCTCGATCTGGTAATGAAGTCCTCTGGACCGAAGCCTGCTGTTGGAGTGGCGCTGGCGCAATCGGCTGTAAAGGCGTAGGTCTCGCAACACTGTTCGGCGCTATCGGCTGAGGCTGCACCACTTGTGGATTCTCCAATCTCCTTATACAGTTACTCAGGTGTTGCAACAGCCTTGCTCCAGCTTGAGGATCCACAGGGCCTTGACGCTGCATCGCGTTCGCAGCTAAAGTAGCGTTTGCAATGAACTGGGACACTTCTGTAGCACACTGAGTAAATCCAGCACGAAAACGTTCTGCGTAGGACATTTCGGGTTTCAACACCAACTGACCTCTCCTTTTAAGACTGTGGAGATGTCGGACGGTAAGTTCCAGGATGTCTGCCTTTTCCAATTTTGAGACATTTTCTCCTTCAGCTTGAAGTGCGGTAACCATAAGGTCTTTGAGTTCATCGAGGCAACGGTTGATGCGTGCTCTTCTTTTTCTTTCGAGCATTGGCTTCATGACTTTTCTGTATTGGTATGTTCTGGAGACGGGTTCCTCGTCGGGTTGCGCGTGCGCGGGCGGATGGAAGGCGCCGTGCGGCGGCGACATAGTACGGGCGGGAAGGATCATTGGTGAGCGCGCGACGGTCTGTGAGCGAATGGCGCGCGCGCCGCCGTTCGACTGCTTTTATGCGCCCTACACCGATTGTGGCAAAACGCCCGTGATAAAAGTAGGGGTGGCACTTACAGAATTTGGGAAATTATTTTACCTTTGAATATTTTTTGTATTATAGTGTAAATAAGTAAGCTAATATATACTAATTAATTATACTTTATACAAAAGAAGCTGGTGATTTTAGGTATAAGTAATAATTTTTTGAAGCTTTTAGAAATGTAGGTTTAACCAAAATTTAAGATATTTTGCTACATCACGTATAACGAAATACACTTCGAAGCGCTGAATAATGAGGTACTTTTGAAATGTACTACTGTTTTTAACTTCATACATACACGTAAGGTAGATACTTACGTTGACGTAATTGGCTATTTGGCGTCAAAAAAATCTGTAGGTAGGACCTGAAAATTGTTGGTTAAACTATTAGTGTTATTGTATGCCTAGTACGCAAAACCAGTTATTTATATATTGAACATGGCTCCGCATTTTTCTTGATTGATTTTGCTCAACACTTACATTTATTTTTCATTTAAATCAAAGTCGGTAAGACCAAACAGCTGTTCATCCAAACCACTGAGGGTCTCAGCTGATAGCAGCTGGCTAGCACGAGTTCCCACGCGCACCCTCCTTACGTCACCCTGCGCACACGCACGTCAAGACGCTCCCCTTGATTCGTGCGCCAAATAATACCCAATGACGTCACGACGACTATTCTCTCGAAGCGACTCGTGGCGATGAATTAAATAACTGTCACCTTGAAATTATTTTACAGAACTAAATGCACATTTTAGACTTATTTATTAGGTTAGCGAATAATATGCACATTTAAGACTTATTACGATATTTATAGTAATATCTTTGTTTTGTGATGTTCTGGTCATGCGTATTACAAAGGTTAATGATATTTCTTTATTAAAAAACGAATTTAGTTTTGCATACAAAAAAAATGAACATTTTTTATATGTATGTGGCAGCCCTGTGGCGGCGTCGCAGGCGCAGTTCTGCGGCGACATGAGGCACGTTATCGCCTCCGTCGGTCATACAGACAGAGTGACGAATAGAAATTATTACTGTCGCACCGACTTTTTACTGCTTACGTGTGTTATTAATTATTATTTGTACCTCGTGGCCTACTTCGGAAAATGTTGCCGTGACTGCCTGCATGGTTCACAACAGTCTATTTGTACACCAAAGCAATGTGAGTCCGATCTTTAAAATATTACTATTATTTTTTCCTGTTATTTACCGAGAGAACCATATTTTTAAATGTAATATTTATTAGAGGTGACAAGATTAATATTTTCTGACAGCCATTTAGCTTTAACAGATGTTTCTGTAATTTATAAATTAATAACGCGATTATTCACTCTAATCATAGAACACGACATAAAATAATCATTCATCATAAACTACATACTCGAGTAACAAAAACATCATCCTAATTAGTCAGTCAAAACAATAACATTGACTATCACCTTGCAAAGGTGTGAGTTTGTTCCCAGCACCGCTAGTCGACTCGACACCGACCCATTGTGCGGTCGAAGCCGCCGTGACGCTACTTACTCCAATTCTGTCTTACGCCACTAGACGGCAAAACGTCCTATGTGTCAACGCTGCCTTCGGAATAGGCGAAACGTGCTGCTTAGCGCGGGCCACTTGGTGCTTACGACCTGTCGACGCCAAGAAGCGTTTGACACGCGAGCGGATAACGTCGTAACCGACGCTCTTTATCACAGCCAATAGGACGTTCTTCGTTGCGGCGCACCGTCGTGGGAAAGCCCGTGCCGCGCGCGTTCCCACACACTCGGCCGGCACAAGCCAACCGATAAATTATCATAATTCCATTGTGAGTGAGACGGTACTAAGAAATTTTATACTTCATCAATCGCCGCGTTGAATACATTAGCGCGTGGGCACCGCTTTGTTGATACGGTGACGCAAGGAGCAAGGATACCATCGACCGACCTGCGGGTGTCCTCTTATTTTTTCTATCACGTATCTATTTTATGACAACAGCTATAAATTCTGTAGAGACGACGTAATGTGGTGACTTCGATCAACAATTGTGGTGATGATATACACCTTGATGTTGGGTTTTTGTGTGCAAAGTAAACCGCGAATCCACCCACGTTACTGAGCTAGATACCTCATACATATCCATATACAAGTTCCATGTATCTTTAAAGTCAATATGTGCTATTCATGAAGTAATGGTAATAGACATTACAAATACCTAACAATGTAAGCACACAGTTTCGGAAAATTTCGAGTCACTTGAATGTTGTACATAATGTAAGTTGAAAAGTATTTTTAAGGTAAGCACGTTGCTTACACGTTTAGGGGTTGAGTTTACCTAAGCAAGACATTTAAAAGCTAGCATTAGGCGCAGATACTAGAAGTCGTTTCATCAAATACTTTTTTGAAGTTATATAAAACATATATAAACAAAATCACTGAAAAGTAGTATACGTTGGATTGAATAATTGAATAGCACTTCATTCCTACGTAATTTTTGTAAAATCTGATTTGCATGGTTCCTGAAGAAGTCATGTTTATAGTAAGTAACAGTGTTTTGGCTTGACCTGTGTAAACAATCATCAGTAATTAGTTGAGTGGTTGTTTATTCGGTTCGAGATAATTTTACAGACTAGTTTAAAAATTTACAAAACACCTGGAGACGTGTAAATTAGCCTTAAGAATCGCTACGTCCTTGTTGGAAAGGTTAAGTCGTGCCACCCCTCACGATTAGATTTGCTCAGCTTTATCAAAATATTGGAGCTTCTGTTTCATATGGTTAACTTAATTCACAACCACGGAACATAGCTGGGAATCAGATTGGGAATTTTATGAAACAGGCGATGTATTATTTAGCAATTATTAAGCAGTACTTCTTAGAGGGAGAGAGAGAGGGTTAGATTCTTGATTTCGACACAATTACTTGGACTGGGACATTAACGTTTTATGTTCAATACGAGTCGCTCTTATAAAACCATCACCATATCAGACAATAGACGTCCTTTAATACCGATCCAGCTGTCCCCAAAACTATAGCTTGTTATCCCCAGCAACGCCCTAAGCCGAGGTCCGTGTCCCGCAGGGGGCGCCCTTAGCGACAGTTGCTTAGTTTTTAATATTAAATTGAAGCCTGGCTGGAGGCCTCTTTTGGCTTCGCCAGAAAATGTCCGGTTAAGCAACCACATTTCCCCGAAATGTACGCGAGAAGCCCAAAAAATACAAAAGACGTCCACTGCTGAAGAAAGGCCTCCCCCATACACAACCGGTTACATGCCGTATGATATCATTTTGGGGGGAATTTGTCAGTACTCTACGCGCTTGATAGGTGGGTTGGGGAGTGAAGAAAGCTGGCTACTATCTAACTTATATCTCTGGTTAAGTTAGTTTCCCTTACGTTACGACCGAAATTAATAATCAATCTAATCCAAAATCGGTGAATTTCGGATTACGGATATGTCTGTTTTTTATCGTAACACAGAAACAGATCAAGTTCAAAATCTTAATCTAAAGTTTTTGGATTAGATTGATTACTAATTTGGACCGTTAGTCGCCTTTTACGACATCCACGGGAGGAGATGGAGTTTTTCTCCGTACACCACACATACATATAGACAGCTGTTTATAATATAAATGTATCTAACGATTCTACGAGGGATATTACGGGGAATTACATGGAAAGCAAATTGATGTTTTCATTATTACAGAATTGAATAATTTCGATTTGATATATTTCAATTGAATTGAATTGCTTACGCCATAAGGAAACATAGATTATAATGCTTTTTGATATAAAACGATGAATCACGTTTTCTGGTGCATCTATCTTGTTCTTCTCACCATCACCCAAATGTCATCTGGTAGAAATGCCTATGCCAATAAATCGCCTTTGTACGGCAAACATAAATAAATAAATAAATAATTTTAATTGCTGGCAAGTATATTGATAAGTCTAAAAGGAAAGAGATTTAAAAATAACCAACCAATTTAAAGATACCCAGAATTGAGTATCTTTTTCGCCCAAAGAATCAAAACTCAAGTTGAACTTGAGTCGACATTCATCATTTCGGTCGAATGAAATCCACTGCTGGACACAGGCCTCCCCCAAAGTATACCACAACGACCGATATGGGTGTGTTGGGGCTCGTTGGGGGGTTTTGCCATAATCGCCACGCTTCGCAGACGGGTTGGCGATCGCAGTTGTGTTGTTAATGTACTCGAAGGACGCTGCTGCCCATCCTCTGATTAATCCCTTAGTCGACTTTTATGACACCCACAGGAGGAGATGGGGTGGTGGTATTCTGAGCCGGCACCACAATTTGTATGTAAATAATAATAACCCAATTTATTTTAAATTAAAAGGCGGGTGAAACTGGGCGACCCAGCTAGTAAATAATAAACGGAATGACATTTTTTAGCACTTTCACGGTTTTGCGTAACACTTCCACATAATAAATATTGGGTGCTCAAAAAAACAATAATCACGGAGTTATTCCCTTACTGATAATTTAAACAGTTTTGTTTCATTTTATCCATGTGGTGTCCGGGTTAAGAATATGCAATAAGCACCACTCTATCTCCTCTCCTGAATGTTGTAAAAGGCGACTAAAGACTAAACCAGAGGGATGGCAGTTGCGTCCATTCTGTGGAACAGCAGCCATTTTGCGTTCATCAACCCGCCTGTCAAGCGTCGTGAGTGTTGGCAAAAATCCCCCAAAATGACCACCCAGGATATGCAACCGGTCGTTGTGGAGGTCTATGGAGGAGGTGATTGTTTATTTATTGTACCTCCAACAAAGGATACACATAAGAAATCACATATCACAGTTTTAGACACATGTATTCCCTCAATTAATGGAGGCTACAGCGTGTACAATAAATCAATAATAGTTATAAACATTACATTACGCTAAAATATAAAATTATACGTGTTAAATTTAAATTAAGCTTAAACAGAATGTAATATTCAAAATAGATAGATTATGTGTTTTGCTTTCAATCTGTATTAACTTATTCTTGAATTTGGATAAAGAATAAGTTAATATCATGCGCTTTCTATAATGTATTATTATTTATTGTTCAGCAGTGGACGTCCTTTGGCTGATATGATGATGATGATGATGATATGAACTGATTTAACACATTTGTGTGTTTTTATAGATATACTACAAGACGACAGAATTTTTGTATGTGTCTGGTATGAATACTGGTATACTGTCTGGTACTATTTGCTGAAAAAAACGAATATAAAAATATTCCCAGCAATTGATCTCAAATATTTGTGTTTAGTGTTGGGTGTATCGACCTTTTTACACGACTTACCGGAGTATATCGCCGCATACTTAATCTATAAAAAATCAACATAGGACTTATTTGATATTTACTCTGAGCACTTGATATGAAAATATGTTATCGCCCAGTAAGCAGTAAGGTTCTGAAGTAAACAGGTGTGGACTTAGGGCACTTAGAAGTCACATTATCAAAGTGTAATGTCAAGTCTGGGTAATACAGGAATAATGTGGTGCTCGCTAAAACACGTTTAAAAAGATAACATCTACAGCTCAGGAGTATCACGAATGCCAGCTAGTGGCCTAAAACATGTTGAGACAGCAAGCTGCCCCTATTTCGTATTTAAAACATGTCGTAAGCATCACCTTTGTGTGATATTATATTTGAATAACTGATTATTCCGTGTGGTGTCCGGATTAAGAATATAGCACAAATCCATCTCCTCTCGTGGATGTCGTAAAAGGCGACTAAGGGAATCTAAACCACTGGGCAGCAGCGTCTCTTCTGAGAAACGGTACCCATACAGCGCTCACCAACTATTTGGAACTGTGCAACTCTGACGTTTCATAAGTTCCAATATTTGGTTTATTTGAAATAAAAAAACATTGACTTTGACTTTGAACCCGCCTGCCAAGCGTGATGAGTGTTGGCAAAAACCCCCCAAAATGATGACACAGTTGTGAAAATCTATGGGGGAGGCCTTTGTTCAGCAGTGGACGTATAAATGGCAGATATGAACTGATTATAATTTCCACAGGTACCGCCTTTATCTTTTTATCATCATCATCATTATATCAGCCAAAAGACGTCTCATCATTTCGGCCGAATAAAGTCCACTGCTGGACACAGGCCTCCCTCAAGGATGATGAAAAAGATCACCACTATTACCAATATGAGTGTGTTTCGTGCTCATTAGGGGTTTTTTCCATAATCACGCTTGGCAGGCGGGTTGGCGATCGCAGTTGAGTAGTTGATCCCACGGGATGAGATGGGCTGCCGTGTGGTGCTGGCTACGAATAGGCCCATAAACGACTGGTTAAATGGTCGTCTTTTTGGGGGGAATTTGCCAGTACTCGTGCTTAGAGCCCCTTAGCCGCCTTTTATGACGTCCACGGGTGGAGATGGAGTGGTGCTATATTCTTAATCCAAACACCACACGGATATTGTCTTTCTATATAAAGATCTTATTCTAATTTATTACCTTGGTCTATCGTTGTTCACTGTTGGACATTGGCCTACCCAAGCTTTCCCACAACGCTCGGTCCGGAATCAACTATCCACAACTTTAACAAGAAAGCTGGAATCAGAGGCCAGGATCTTCTTAAGGTTATCGTTTTATAGGGCTTCTTGTTCTCCTATGCTCAACTTGTCAATTCAGGGTGTCGACTCAAAGACTCGTCTGATCCAACGGTCATCCGGTCCATAGACAAACATGGCCAGACCACAGTCACGTCATTTTCTTTCTATGTAGTTAATCCAAAATTATAAATGGCTATAATAGTTATTGAGTTTGGCTTTCGATATGGCTTGTAAAGGAGGTAGAAGCAAAGTTAAAGAACGTTTTGAGTTCACCCATGATACGCACTTACTACCCTTAAGATCATCAGAAACTTTAAAACTGAAAATGCCTATGCACAAAACAAGATTCTTTGACCATTCCTTTACCGTTCAGGCTGCACGTTTGTGGAATGCACTACCAGTGTCTATTAGACGTGCTAAATCGATGGTGACTTTCAAAGGAATGGTAAAGGAATATTACTTGTCTTTGTAATTGTTACTATTCTACTTATTTTTATAATATATATATGTCTTTGTGAAGGAGTATGTATTTACATTTTGTTATATTTGTCTGTTGAACTGTTTGATATCCCTAATGCGTTTTAGTTTGTTACTTTATATGCGTATATTAGTTACTAGAGTAGTACACCACCAACTACCCTTCACCACTCTTATTTTATGATTTTTGTCCATCCAATGGTTGTCTGGGAGAACAACTTTTTAGCGATAAGACCGCCAATTGTACTGTTATGTTGTTTTATAACTTTGTATTTATTTTGGTGTACAATAAAGTATACTCTACTCTACTCTAGAAGTATGACCGACATCAGTAGTTCTGTAGTGACAGAAGTAATATAAATTACGTATTTTAAACACAAATTGGTGCCACTGAGATAATATTATTATCCACGACAGCGCAATCCCGCGACTGACAATCATGAACATTGCGTAAGCGACGAAAGTAGCAAATCTTTAAATTGCATCTCAGATTGAGCCTTATTGATATCGTTGTCATTCAATGAGACCGCTCAGCAGATTTTCTTTAAAACTTTGCCCCGCTCTATGATTTCTCCTGTGTCGTGGGTACAGTTTATAGACATAAATCATCACATGCTAAATACTTAGCTATATTATCAGGGCTGTAACCGGAATAGTGTGTGGTGTATAATGTGTAGTGCCCGCTACGAATAGCCCCAACCCGACTGTACTAAATATGTATGTCGTTGATTATTAATAATGCGCGTCCTTCCTTATTGTATCATTATTTTGTGGGAGTGATGTCCTGTTTATTTATCAATATCGACGTTGGTAGGGTTCGCTTTCTTGTTTCATATGTTTATACAATAAGTGTCCAGTTTTGTTCAGTTTTACCTATTAAATAAACCAGGAAAATACGTTTTCAGAAAGAGATTAACAAAATAACACGTGTTGGCCTATTAGACGGATAAATAATATTTTAACAGTTTCTATTGCTGTCTTTTTTGAAGTTTCTAACGCAAATATACTACTGTGACTTTAAAACTGTAAACATATTAAGTTGCGTGAAAAAACATTGTAAGATTTTTATTGCAAACAACGTTGCTCGACACTATTATTTCTCCTGTGTCGTGGCTAGAGTTTACAGGCATACATCTCACATCCATAAACACCAGACCCGGAACAACTATCTTTAGGTCATACAAACACGTGTTCTGTGCGGGATCGAACCCTCGAAACGTAGCGCAGAAAGCCAAGCATCTAAACACTGCGTCAAGCAAGCGCAAACGCAACTTTAACTGCAGATCAAACGATCTGCGCGATCTGAGTGGTAGCCATAAGCTGCTATACAAAAGTATAGAAACTCATATTTACACACGTACTGTACAACATACCTAAATTATACACAAGTATCATACAAAGTACACCGCATACGTGTCAATCCGCCTACCGCCACGCCTGCGCAAACGCCGCGAGTTATACAAACAATACGACACTGTTTACAGATACCTGTGATTGTTCGTGTTCACCCACACGGGCACTTGAGTGGCAAATGACTCGTTTTATATAATTTTGTTCAGCTTTACGGTGTGGCTTCGCGTGGAGTTTTAACTGTTAATACAGTTTAGAACGACTATTTCCTTTGGTTATACTCACATACACACATCAGCCTATCATCAACGAATATTTCAAGGTGAGGCAGTATCGTGCCACGCAGGAATAGTACTTTTATTTATAAATCCCAGTGGAAATTCATCATGAAGTTCCTCCGCCCCGGGGAAGGGTGAAGGGGCATGCTGGTCTCCCACCGGCTAAACTCCCTGGGGCGGTCATCGTCGGCACCTAATGAGTGCGTCAGGTCCTCGTATGATCATCTTAGAGCCACTCACTGGTACCACGCCTATAGGCACATCTCGGAGAGGATGACTGTAAAGCGGTCACCCTCCGAGGAGATTGTAAAGAACGGAAGAAGATACGATATATACGATGGGCAACGATATTCAAATTTATTTACAAAAGTTACATACTAAAGAAGGGCGAGTTCTCTGGATATAGGCATAAGCTTTGGAACTTACTGAAAAAAAAAACTGTCTGTATGTATCCGAAGCATAAATTATTTTTTGAACTTCAGACATTTTCCCTTGGTTCCCGGCAAAAAATAAACAACCCCACACATCTACCAATGGGTATTGTAAAGTTAAGCGACTAGGGATTGATATCAAGAGGATAAGCCAGCAACATCTTCCCGTGTTAGCATAAGAAGAAAAACTGCGATCAACAATCCACTGATATCTCTTACGACCGCTCATTGCAGTGATCATTGTATTAGGCCAATACAATGATGGTGAATAAAATGTAGATACAAAGCATATTACTTGACAACATATTAACATACCTACACCGATTTTCGAATATCTTTTGTATCGTCTTTATTTTTTAACTTTAATAAATACACACAGGCCCGGAACAACTACCTGCAGATCATACAAATATTTCTTCCGTGCGAGAATTGAACCCGAGAGCGCAGCAGTCGACTGCACCAACCGTGCCGTCAAATTTAAATCATACCAATCCAGCTGTCCCCTACATAGCTTGTATCCCCCCACAGTGCCCTAAGCCGAAGTTCGAGTATCGCAGGGGGCGCTCTTGGCAGTAGTTGGTTAGTTTGTAAAATTCATTTTAAGCCTGGCTGGAGGCCTCTTTGGCTTTGCCAGAGATTGTCCGGTTAAGCAGCCACATTTCCCAGAAATGCCTGCGAGAAGCCCCGGCGGCGAAAGCCGATCATTAAGAAAAACTGCCGATTTTCGATTTAAAAATCTAAGCAGCCAGGAACAGATGTAAGACTTGTCGCAAAATACTGTTTATAATGTATTACCAGTACTACACTTCTACTACATAATACTTGATATTTCATAAGAGACCTTGAAAATGTTGAATTGTGTTATTTAAGTGTACAAGAAAAATTGGTATACCTAACAGATGTGTTCTTGTAGGAAAGTCCCAATGAATGTATGGAATGAACTCGAGTGGTTTTTACGCGTTTCTTAGGAATTGGGATATTTTAATGGAGCCACATATTTATTATACTAACTCATTTCCTTTAAATTATAGTTAAATTTCTTATAAAACGAACTTTTCACAGTAATCTCAACTAGAAGTGTACGTCATCCAACTCTGGGGGCGTTTTGTACTGATTGGAGAAAACTGGTTCTATGACGCAAATACTCCGAGAATTTTAGCAGCAAATTATTAGAATAACAACAACAACATAAAAAACTAACTGGTGTGATTTCAGTGCTGTTTAATGATTTTACATAACACCGACGGCACTAATTTACCTCTGCATAATTATTTAATTATATATTATCTACATATTTGGAGGCTTTCTTCCCCACTCCAAACCTTGCTCGACACAGCCCCTGCTGAGCCAGTTGCTTTAAATGTGTCAAAATCAAAATAAACTATCGGCTCCAGCTCAAGATTGAGTTCCAAGTCCCACTATTGGGCGGTCTTAGCTGTTTTGCTATAAGTTGTCGCTGGTCGGAGGCCCTTTCACATTGTCAGTTTGTAGTCAGCCAGTTGAATGTTTGCTAATTAAAATTAGTAGCTTTACCGTTATAATGACGGCATGGTTAGTGCCGTGGCTGATACAGTCGGCTACTGTGCACCGGGTCGTGAGTACGAAACAAATATTTTATGATTGCAGTTGTTCTGGATCTGGGTGTATCGTGTGTGGAATTCATGTCTGTAAACGCACCCATGACACAGGAGAAATCTAGAGTGGGGCAAAGTTTAAAAAAAAAAGAATAGTTTCATAAACATTTACATAATTGTTATTTACTACTAATCAGTCTTTAATGTAATTATAAATGAGTCTTATAGGCAATTAATCACTTGCACTGTGCCTTAACAAATTATTACACGTTTTTTTATGATTTACTACTAACCAGGTGTGACTTTTGCCAACGTGGTTCGTTAATCGACACTTACGCAAAGTTCCCAGCCTGTAACATAAAACGAAGTACAGTCTATTGGACAAAATTAATCTCAGCCCTTATAAACTGTGTTTAAAATTACCACACTTATTCGATTTTTACTCGCTTCAAATTTAAAGTTGGAAAAGTAGCCGTATTTGAACATTACTTATTTATTTTAAGTTTCGGCCAGTACCTTTGGTCAATGATAAACGAATCATAATTTGAAATGTTCTCTGTTCAAATACTCTACGTGCGACGACTTGAAACCATTTTTAAATTCTATTGTTTGTGAAACTGCCGCAGCTTTAAATTTTTTTTTAGATCATCTCTAGTCATTAGAGGTGTAATTTTCCCTGAAGAAAATATCTGCAATAGTGGTGTGGTGTGATAACAGCAATAATCTGTAAATTGGGATGTAAAAGTCAGGTGGATGATTAGCTATCAATTTTACAGGCTGATAATAATAACAATGATCATCATAACAGTCTAAGTCACTAGCTTCGTTTTTATAACAAGGGCTTTTAATTAACCAGTTACGTAATCTCTGAATATTTACGTTAACAAAACAAGTTACGTATTCCAAGAATAATTTCATCATTTCGGCCGAATGAAGTCCACTGCTGGACACAGGCCCAAAAATCACCACAACCACCGATATGGATGTGTTGTGGGCTCATTGGGGGGTTTTGCCATAGAATAATTTAATTTTGAGATATTTCTCTATGAATATTTACATCTCCTTGAAGGTATTTTATGTACACATTTAAAAAGGCGTCTAATTGGTAGACATAAGATATCCACTAGTTGATCTATAAGGAAAGAACCAGTTCATTATGTAAAAGGGTCAAGATGAAGATTGTATCATGGAAAGTGACGATGTTCTCACTTTCTACGTGGCGTACCTCTAATCAGTAATTCACGTTTTGTATGAATGCGATAGAGGGTTTCATGACATTCAAGGATTACGCTTATTTTTACTAGTAAAAATTATATCGTAAATCGAGCGCAAAAATTATAGATCCTCAAATGTTGATAAAAATTCGTCGAAAATACTAATATAAAAAGCACATCATTTCTTTTTATTTAACCCGATGGAAATACATCATGCAATTCCTCCGCCCGGGGTATGGTTAAAACCACCGGAATAGTTATTTTTGGCACCGAAATGGACTCCAGGGGTGCAATTCCTTAAGCTCAAACATCTATACATTCTTGAATACAATTGAAATAACGATGATACCCCAATTTGGTATTCGCTAAGAGTGGTCCTCATATGACTTACCTTCTGCAACCTGTCCTTGAATAGCTTCAATTATGTCTTAGCGAATACTGAATTGGTTTTATACCGTTATTTCGATTCTGATTTAAGGATGTATGGATGTTTGAGCTTAAGGAATTGCACCCTAGGACCTCGATACAATCACCCCAAAGCCATGCTGAGAATAGGCCGCCAACCACCAATGTTTAAAGTATCGGCATTGCTGTGTTCCGGTTTAAATGGCTCTGTAGCTAGTGGGATTACTTACCATAAGAGATAAATAACGAATGTCTCGAGGTGACGAGCGCAGTGTGGTGCCACGCAGGACTCGTTCTGTGTAGCATTACAATTATGATGAGCAGGCATCACTGGGTTGTATAAAAATAATAATTAGCTTACAAAACTAATAAAACACGTTTTGTTCAACTATCCATCTCCCGGCTTCATCACCAGACCCTCGTCACTGAGTGTAATGTATGGGATTCATCAAAACAAACCAAACGAGCCATAACTCGAGAGTTTTACACTAGTAAACTCCTGGAACCCTGGTTACTAAGTCATTGAAAAGTTCCACTATCGGTGGATAGGAGGTGGCCTATCTCCATCATCAGATCAGTTCGATGGTACCAAATGATTGTATTGTCATTCCGACTACACATACTTGCAAAGTTTTAAATCGGTATGACAATTAGAAGTAGGTTCAAATGAATTTCCAAGATTTGTTTACGTAGTGTGTTAGTTACAAGTGGAGCTAATAAAGGCGTGTTAAAAAGACAGCGATCAATATAACTGCATTATCCCTTCTTTCTTTTTTTTTCATGTCAATTAATAAAATAGTCTAATTAGTTTAGTTTTTATATTTTATGACTAGTTAATTTGTTTTTATGACTCACAGTGATATAAATGTTTGGAAAATAAAATATTGCTCTAAGTTAATACTATGCTACTTTCGTCGGCACATTTTCAATTAGATATTAGTCCTTCCAAAACGGCCATTGAAAGTCTACTTTGATGTCCACAATACTTGTATACATTTCAAACTCGAAGATACTTGTTGTGATGTGGATAAAAGGCCTTAAATTGGAAAGAAGAAAGAGTCCCTTGATGTCATATTATGACTGCCCACTACAGTTGTGCTATTCTGTAAGAACTCACTTTTGAAATCTGAATCCACAGTGAAAAGTAGTAAAAACATTATGAAAAAGATTTTACTGCGGATTCAGAAGTGAGCTTGCTAGTGAAGCAAACTCACATAAGAATCCACAGTGAAAAGTAGTAAAAACAGTATGATATTATAGACTTCACCGCGGATTTAGAAATGAGCTTGCTAGTGAGTTCTTACAGAACAAGAGAGGTTGTTGAAGTAAAACTTCATTGGGGGTGATGAGAGTAAAATTTCAAGGTCACATTTGAGTGCAAGGTTTCGTATGTAACGTTATATGTAAGCGCATGCGCATGCCCATGCGCAATTGTTTCCATGAGAGGTCTGTGTCCTAAATCACCTCTAATGTTTCATAGGCTTATATTGACATTGGTTTTGATGTATAAATACAACTTCCTTTTTTTATCCTGACACTGTATTAATTATGTTATCATTTCTTATAATGGATTAAATTAATTTGTATTCATAACATTTGATTATTCTATATATGTTTAAATGACTTTAATTACTTGTTTTTAAGATCAATTTACTAAGATTTGATTCTGAAAGTGCGTATATCATGTGGGTTTTCCATTAATTATATTGTTTAATTGATGTGATAGTTGTATGGCAGTTCACAGTATTTCAGCAGGATACCGGAGGATACAGGAGTAGGCCGTTCAACGACCGAAATTAATAATCGATCTAATCCAAAATCTTTGGATTTCGGATTACGGATATGTCTGTTTCTTGCGTTAAATGTGATCGTAACACAACAACGGATGAATTTCAAAATCTGATATATGAAGATTTCGGATTATATTGATTATTAATTTCGGCCGTTAATCTACTGAGTTGTAGGCGCTCTTTTTTTATTACACTCAATACGCTACAAAGTATAAATATTTTCATTCTATTTAGTATCTTCACACCGTACCAATTACTACCAAATCTCGGATGTCGCTCTATAATTATGTTTATATGTAAATTCGAGTTGCGGTAGTAATTACTTTACAGTTTACAGGATATGGCTCTCACGCTATTGGCGTTCATTCACTTATCACGGGCGTGTGAAATTGGACACGTTAGAAAAAACACCACGCCAACCGGTTGTGGGGCCAGCTTTCGGATTTGCTAAAACATGGTAGCCACACGAATTGCTACGCGATTTTAGACGATATTTGTATGAACACGAAGCGATATGTATATGGAGTGCTAATTGGTACAAATAGAAGGTACACGGGAGGAACGTCGCGTCATATCGCTCATATTTAATTGGAAAATGTCAGGAAGTGTCGTTTTACAGGCAAAATCGCAGAGTCCGCGGTGCGAATCCCCCGGCATCGGCGTTTGTTACGTTAACGACAAACTAGACAAGGCGCGGGGGAGGGGTCGTGCGGTCCATTGCCTCTTAATGGGGCCCCAGTGTGGGCAAACTCCCTGAGGGCTCTTATCATCGTCAAACTGCGAAAACCGCAGCGAGCCCTCAGGGTGATAAGGGGATATCGGTCTTCTTTGAGGCAGGGTACTTCCTTGCTGGATCACTGCCTTGGAATCTGAAAACGAGAGCTCTCGCGTCGCTTTACCAGTGGCGCGGGGAGGCGCTAAGTCAGGGTAAACGGCCAGTAACGGCCGGCTCGTTCGTGAGATCGAGGTACAGCGGTCCACATTTTGGCAGATTCTGGTGGCGAAATGGTAGGGACGACTTGTACAGGCCAGTGTAGGACACGCCGCGATAGTGGCGGAAACGAGAAGAGACGCCCGGTTATCATCACTGTGGAGACTGCCCAGGGGACACACCGCAGTATATCTGGACAAGTGCGCGCACCTCCCTGAATGGATGTTCGGCCGGCCAGGTCGCACAGAGACTGCATGGGCCCCTCATACTAAGAGACGTGCCGATACCTGTCAGTGGTGTGATCCAATGCCTACATGGTGAACATATCATCTTTAGCTGGTAAGTCCGGTATGCCCCTCAACCCCATCCAAGGCGGAGCATTCCATGAGGATATCCACACGAAAAAAAAGAAAAAGGGAGGTCAGAGTCAAAACTCTCAGATGTATGTCTTTATTGCTCTTACTCCGAATACAGCCTGTAAAAATAGATTAGTTAGAGGTCATATTTATTTCAGAAAATTAGAAAAAAATTGCTCAATCCGAGTGAAAGCAAGGAGCGTATCGAGCTCCAACCGCAAATTATGACCGAAAATTAGGCGACTTTGTGACGATAAGCTGATATAGGACGGTAACAGATTGGTCAACTCTTAGCAAAGTCAGCACTAAGGGTTGACTCAGTGGTGTTGACTTTGCACAGACTTTGACTTTTTCCTCGATATATGCACTGATATACTGAGTCTACAAATTTTAAGTTCATTTACTCGTTTCTCTGTGGTATGAAGTGTCAATGTATCGATGACAACGGAATTTATGTCCTCGTTTATTACGGACCGGCGATTTATCGATATGCTAATTTTGATTCGATATGTGCTAAATCTTAGTTGCAAGTTGTTGTGTGTGTACCCTTCGTGATTGGTTTATTGGCTGTAGAAAACATAAATGTATGTCCTAATATGCACGCGTCAGTAGCTAAGGAAGAATCTTTATTAACTTTTTTTTTAAATATAGTAGTAGGTATTTCTTATCCCTGGCTCTAGTGTGATCATACGAGGGCCTGGAGCCCCCCTTAGGTGCCGAAGATGACCGCCGACCGCCCTAGTGGTTTTAGCCGGTAGGAGTCCGGCATGCCCCTTCGTCCTTCCCCGGGGCGGAGGAAGTTCATGAAGAATTTCCACAGGGTGTAATAAAAATAAAAGTCATTTCTTATCCCAAAGTAGGTAAAGTTTAAACAAAAAATTACTAAAAACATCACTGGTCAAAAAGTAAGTTATATTGCTTATTGACCGGCAAAAAACCGCTGTTTTACTCTTATACATGGAAGCTATGATGATAATGATGGACCTATATCTCTAAAGCAATTCCGATAAGCAACGACATCTGGTACACCTACAATTGCGAGTACCTTTCGCTCGCCTTTGCATAACAAACGCCCGCTGAGAGTCGGCGGCGCGCGCCCATAGCTCAGTCATAGATGAGGGCACTGTGAACGGTTGCGAAGGAACACGGCCGCACCGCACTGCATGACGCGTGCTCGCCGATCTACGTAGTGCAAAGCACGCTCGTCCGAGCCTGACACATATCTCCTGTGCACGTCCCACACCAGAGAGTTATCCACGTGAAAACCGACGAATATTGTTGCCTCCGTGTTTCTATCCCCGGCAGTGACATTGAAATGGCTTTGCCGTTCAAATTAAAATATTGGTTTTGTGACAGTTTAGTGCTAGGCCGTTCGTCCGAAACCATCACTCAAGTCGTGGAACTACTTTATTCAATTTAATTTCGAATTAGTGGTGCCGTGATTACCCCATCTACGTCATCCGCCTATATAGGGTCTTACATTAATAATGGAAAATATTTTAAGGCTAGGCTCTATGAATGGTATAGAATTCATTTCAAATATCAAGTAATGGGATTATTGATAATAAGTAAATCAATATTCATTCGACTAGCGAAAGATTTACTTACTCTGTACTATTTGATAAAATAAAGGTTGATGTTATGTTTATTAATTTTGCTAAAACGCATTATTGCTACCTATAGATTTACCTCCTAAAATATTTTCCATTATTAAAGTAAGACCCTATATTTATACATATATTTCGACGTTTTCAACGGCTCCGGGTCGTTCAGCAATAAGCAGAAGAAGTACTCGAGAGACATGAACCGTGCACTAATGCTCTCCATCTTAGATGACGTCACACGATCTTCGTTACCTACTTGTATCCTTTTGCACATGAAGGATTTGAGAAGCTTTAGCGCTGGACCACGAATCTCCCATAGAATTAGAGTTTCCATGTAATGCGGGAATTATCAGCGGTATCAAACATGTGCGAGAGATCACAGCACAACAACACTCGGCATTATTTTTAGCGTTAAAATAGACAAATTGATTTAAATTAAGTATTCGTTTTATCACAACTTAGTGTCATCCTATCAAGTTACACGAATTTATCAGAATATATTTGGCAACACAACACCGAAACACGTGTACCATGTTTAATTTAATTTATGCAGTTTAAATAAATAAATTTAATTTAATACATGCAAATTCATGGCGGTGACACGTGCCTCTATTTAAAAAAAAAACAATATCTAACAGTTTTATCTGAGTGAATAATAATAAAGTTGCTGATACTCCGTAGGTAAAGATATTACTGAATGTAAATTAAACGATGTATAAAAAAATCGCCGGGTTCATCGATTATATTTAATATATGCAATATATTATAAGATTTTGGAGATTATAGTATTTTTTATTTTTATTTTATGCTTACTTTTGCAGACTTTTATTTTTTATCTTTATACTCGCTAATATATTCCTAGCAATCAACATAAAAATATTAACTGTCCCCGGCTGAGCCAGGTTGCTTAATTGGGCTTCTTGACTAAAAGCTAAAGTGGTGCCTCGCTAGAACTATTTGGACATGGCGCAGCACACGTTGGAGGAGTCTGCTGAGCTGGGCAGCTTGGGCAACGCAGCACCGTGATGTCGTCGTGGCGGTCGAAGTGGGTGACCTCTCGCTTTCGGCCGTGGTTCAGTCTATCGTCCGGAGCGAGAGCGCGTGGGATGCCGTAGCCTCCTTTTGCGAGGGCGTGATGCACGCAAATGAGAGGGCGGAGTGAGGACTGAAAGAAACTACCTCTCTTACCCTCCGCAAAAAACGCACCAGGCGTCGAAAGACAGCGGGCAATGAACTTGGAGCAGTCAGTTCTTGGACAGTACGCTGCGTGCGCCTTTCTGAAAGAATAAGCGGCTGGCTAAATCACACAGAGATGGGGCCCATCAGATCAAGTGACATGGCCGATACCGGCCAGGAGTGCAGCCCAATGCCTAGTGACCTCCACCCCATAACCAGTAGGTAAGTAGAAGGAACATCGCGGTGTTTTAGTCGGTAAAAGGATTTCCTCACGACAAAGAAAAAGCTATATGGGGTAGCCATAGGTACAATATCGATGCGACGCAAAAAGTGTTTTTTAAATTGAATGATGCTCCCTACCGAGGTTCTCTCAGGTGACAACAGCGTAGAGTACTTCAACAAGCGAGTCAATTTTTTTTATGATTCTCCTGGCGTTGTAGTTACGGTCACCGCTTACCATTAATCGCGACAGCTGCTTGATTGCCACAGTATCGCAAAAAAATAGTGAAGACATTAACTGAAGTGGGACAATGTAAAATTAATAAGAAAATATCTACAAAAAAGTAAATCACTTCGCCTTATGCGACCGTTGTATCAATTTCCGATACGGAACCGTAAAATACACAAGTACCGTATAATAATAGAGGTAATTATGAGAAGCGGTCCGTCCGTCTGAAGCCATCGCAATCGTGTTATAAACGTGAGGCAATGCCGAGGTGCGCTATGCGCCCGCGAAGATTGTCGACAGGTTAAAACTATTATTGACGTGTCTTTGTTTCTACATTTGACAGGTATCAAGTATAAAGTGAAGAAAGAATTGTTTTTTTATAGGCACTGGTTTGTGACTTTAGTCGTCCCGGAAAAATAGCGATATATAAATAAAAATCTAAAGAGTATACAGTATGCTAGTCTGTTTTATTGTGTCGTCGTGGCCCGGAGGTTTCCTGACGTGTTTGTTGCGGGTTCAATAACTGGCATGTATGTGACTTTTCAATGTCATAATTACATTCTAAGTTAATCCAAGATGTCACTGACATCAAATCAACAGTAATGGAAAACATTTAAAATCGCCAACACGAAGTGAGTAATGGTGAACTACAGTACAAGCTGATATTATTGTCGTAGTTTGTATTTTTTGTTCCAAATCGTGCAAATTTCAAATATTAGTTTAGCGTTTTCCATTACAAATAATCGAAATATATATTAATTAGAATTACAAAAGCGAAGTGTAATTGGCGCCCTGAGTGCGTATATATCGCTCGTAAAATATAATAAAATAAAGATAAATACAAAATCGTTAACGATCTTTATCGACACAACTACTTTTACTTTACTTGTTAAGACGGCGGACATATTATTGCATAATGATTAATGAAGTTATTTATTTATTTATTTATTTATACTTTCATGTACAACAATGATACACAAGGCGGACTTAATGCCATATGGCATTCTCTACCAGTCAACCTTTGGGTTAAAAAAGAAAAGCATTGAAGGAGGTACAAAAAACAGATACTTTAAGAATGATAATTATAAGATGCATACAGATATAGATACTAAAAGTACGGTAAAATACATAATACATATTACATATATATTAATTAAAATACTAAATACTACATATAATACGTTATTATATTCTAATAATCATTATAACGATGCCCATAAGTGTGATTAGGAATGCTGCGATTTCAAATAGTATTCCCGAACTTTTCGTTTGAATGAAGATTTACTTGTAGCTTTTTTTATGTGTAGGGGAAGCACGTTCCAGAGTTTGATTGCTGAGACAGCGAAGGAGTTAGAAATAAAACCTGTGTGGTGAGAAGGAATCTGGAGAATTAAATTTTCGGCAGCACGCAGGTTACGGCTGTGAGAGCTACCCAAAACATGGAAACATTCTTTAAGATACCCAGGAGCACAGGAATCGTTAATAACGGAGAAGAGGAGACAAACGGCTCTGAGAGACCTTCTCTGACGGATAGGCAGCCATTGAAGCTGGGAACGGTAAAAAGAGATGTGGTCGTATTTACGAAGTCCAAAAATAAAGCGGATGCAGTTGTTAAGAAGGCGATCCAATTTATCGAGAAGGTATTGAGATAAGTCCGAGTAACAAACATCAGCATAATCGATTACAGGAAGCACAAGAGACTGGACCAGAAGAGTTTTGGTGCTAGATGGAAGGAAATGCTTGAATCTATATAGAGATCGTAGTATGACTGTCACATTTCGGCTAACCTGACAGACTTGCTTATCCCAACTTAGCTTATCGTCAATATGTAAACCTAAATCCTTTATGTAGGGTGATAAAGGAATGAAAGAATTGTTGAATATAATTGGCGTTAGTTGATAAGTATTTAAGTGTTTTAGATGGTACGAGCTGCCCATGAGGATAGCTTGACACTTGCTGACATTTACAGAAATTCCGAATTTATGAGACCAGTCTTCGATCGTATTCAAGTCCGTGTTAAGCGTAGAAATACAATTATTTAAATTGCCGATATCAGTTTGAGCGTAAAGTTGCAAGTCGTCGGCATATAGATGGTAAGAGCATTTGAGGATGTCAGTAATGGAATTAATAAATAATGAGAACAAAAGGGGAGAGAGTATACCGCCTTGTGGTACACCAGTTGCCACGTTACACCAGTCAGATAATTCCTGATCAATACGCACAGCTTGCTGGCGACCACGAAGATATGATAAGAACCAACCTTGGGATGACGACGAGATCCCGATTTGAGACAGAATTGCAAGGAGGATATCGTGGTCAACGGTATTAAAAGCGTTGGAAAAGTCTATTAAAATTAAAACCGTTAGTTTCGAAACCTCCATGCCACGCCTAATATCTTCTGTGACTTTAAGTAGCGCAGTAGAGGTGCTGTGACCAGGCCGAAATCCGGATTGGTATTGGGATAGCAAGTTATTGTTGAAGATGTAAGAGGAGATTTGTTTATGAACAACTGCTTCAAGAACCTTAGATTGGAATGGAAGTATGGAGATCGGCCTGAAATGATTAGCTGAACTAGGGGAAGAGTTTTTAGGAAGAGGGATAATGAAGGCCTTGCGCCAGATTAAAGGGAATACCCCAGTCTGCAGAGAGAAATTGATGATATGTGTGAAAACGGGAATTACACTGTCAAGAACTAGCGATAACATGGTCCTGCTTACACCGTCCCAGCCCACAGCTTTGGACTTTAAGGTGGCAAAAGTCTTACGGATCTCGAGGTCAGTCACAAGGAAAAATGAAAAAGAATCGGGAGGCAATTTCGGCATGGAACTAATATCAAATATTGTTTTCTTTTTTACATCGTCTGTGAGAGTACCCGGTGATGCAAAATGCTGATTCAGGTTGTTGAGAGATATGTTAGAAGGTAAGAAATAGGATGGCGATTTGGATATGCCGAGTGATTTTAGAAATTTCCATATATCAGCCGATGAAGAGTTGAGAACATTTTCACTAATGTATCGGCGCTTAGAGACTCTTACCATCTGGTTACACCGATTTCTCGCTACCTTGTACAAACACCAGTTCTCCTCACTACGATCCTTTCTATGTTTCCAAAAAGCCCTGTTACGTCGTCTCATCGCCATTCGGACACCAGGAGTGATCCATGGAGACGGAGGCCGCTTCACTCGTACAGCCTTGAGGGGAGCGTGCTGTTCGAAGAGTTGAAGTATGGAACTATTCAGAAGAGAAACCTTTTCATCTACTGTAGATGCTTCGAGAACTTCGGTCCAGTCGAGGGCTTGTGCATCCCTGCTAAGCCTTCCTTGATCCAATCTCGCAAACCTCCGAAGAAAGATAATGGTAGGCCGCTGCTTAGGAGGTTTGATTTTATATGACATGTAGATCATGTCGTGTCTAGAGAGTCCAGGAGCTACGACTTGGCCATGGTTAGCTACAAAATCCACGGAAGAGGTGATTATCAGATCAATCCAGGAATCATCGGTGTCGACATTATGATGAGTCGAATTAAGAGTGAGAGATGTGAGATTCGACGATTCCAAGATTGCTCTCAGTCTACGAGACCGTGGGGTATTTTTCAAGAGGTCAGTGTTAAAGTCGCCCATGATTATCAGGTGTTTGTACTCAGAGGAGATAGATTCAAAAAGCGTATCCAGACTGGAGAAATAATCCGTAGCGGGCGGGCAGTAGACTACTCCAAGAACGGCTTTTACCCCCTTTACAGCTACCTCTAGCAGTAAAAACTCAAGGTTTCCGTTATAAAGTGACGGTGAAGAAGATAAGATTTTGTAGGGGACATATTATATATTGTTCATCTTCTCAACTTGTTGTGTTATTGATAAAATTGGCAAAATGTTGAAGATATTTAATATTGAATTTGAGATTGTCTATTGCCAAATAGACACAAAACTGACTAATATCTTCTTATAAGTTCTTAAATCCATAAATCCTATTGTCCTTTCTTCTTTCCTCCTTAAGTTAGTGCAACCTATTGCCAGGCTGATCTTTTCAGAAAACATGGTTTTACTTTTATTGACATCAATAGGTGTTACTCTCTATGTTCTTTTAAAAATACCCATGTATATATATAAATCTTACCATAAGAGCAACAGATTAGATGTATGTTTGTTAAAGCCCCTCTTTACCAATTGAACGGATAAGGATAAAAAAAATAAGAGATTAGTTTTTTGCATTTGTCAATATTTTGCTCTCATTATAATGTTCCATGTAAATTTAAATCGCTATTACTAACAAAGAATATCGCTACACATGTCTTTGTAGAATGTAAGTACTTATTATTTGTTGTGATGTTATTGGTGAGCCCTTTATTGGATAAATTGCCCGGGGCACCAGCACTAACATTTAAATCAGACTTAATGGAACCCATTTCCATAAGTAATGCGAATATGTCCTATGTTGAGAGTTATGAAGGTGTTAACATATGGATGTGGTGTTGGAGTAATATTGTAAGTTTCTGAATGAGTTTCCGAACTGTTTCAAAGAGTGGGATTTGGCGATGTTTTAGAGAAGATAGAGAAAGACGAATTTATAGGGAAAATTGTTATTAAAAACATTGGACAGCGACATGTGAGCATTGCAATTATCTACGTTACGTCAAAGATATCGCGGAAGAGATCAGAGAAAGATTAAAGGATAGTATTTCTAGCCCGGGAAACAGAAAGGTTTAATGCGACCGGAAAATATACGTCGCTGACTATTTTGTTTATCAAACTATAGTTATATCTTTATTGAAATAAATACAGCTTAGTTGATGAAAATCCCATTAGTTGGTTTTTGAGGCTGAAAATTATCTGTCATGATTTTTAGTAATTATGTAAATCCTATATAGTAAATATCTGTATTAAAATTACAGATTCATAGCTCTGAAGGCATATTCCGTGTACAATTGAGTTATCAACTTAATGCGATTCAAATTGGCCCTCGGGCTGTTTGACACCTGCGGCCGACCTATGGGAACGATCGGATGACAAGAAACACCATCATGTAGGAGAACCCTGAATACGTCCTGAGTGATCTATTTGAATTACGTGAGTGAGGTGAGTGAGATTCTATTTCTTAATACTGATGTTATACAGAATACAATTTGTGAAAGACTGATGCCTGAGATAGGCATAGCAATACCGCTGTTACAGAATCCTTTTTTATTTTTTACTAGCCCGGTGGTAATATTTCACGTACTTGGGGAAGGGTGGAGGCGCATGCCGGAGTCTTACCGGCTAAAACCTCTGGAGCGGTTATCTTTGGCACCGATCCGACCGAATTCTACTGACCGGTATACAGCTTGCAGCAGCAATACAATTAGTAGAAGCACTACAACACGAGTTGTTTTATACCCCTAAATGGCAAACAAGGTACGACGCAGCCGGTAGTAAAATGCCGTAACCTATGAATGCTTGCAACACCAGAAGCTTCGCGCGTTACACTCTGTGTTAAAATATTTTCATGCCCTTTTTGAAGTAGCTTCTTGGTAAAACCTCGGTGGGAAGCTGATTGAATATAGACTGAGCGTGCGTGGGAGGAAGTTCTTCTGAAGCCGTACGATACAGAGTCATTTTGGCTCTAGGGTATGCTGATGAGCTCCCCGCCAAAAGCAAGAGGTGCGATGGCACTAAGTATCCATTGGCATCATATCCAAATATTCCATAGAACACTGTCCGTTGTACAAGTGGTAGAACACCCATGGGGAAGCAACGTCTCTCCTCAGACTTAAGGGTTCTAGACTTCTTGTGAGCTTGGGATCGTCGACAATCCTAGCTGCACATTTCTGGGCCGTTACAAAAGGTTCAAGCTAGTATCCAGATGTTCCACTCATATATGACAGCAGTACTCCATAGTCCCAAGACTGGCGACTTATAAAGTAGCACTCTCTGCACTGATAAGAAAACCACCTTCCATAATATTTTATACATAAAGCCAGTTTTTTTTTAAAGCTGTTAGAAATATAGAAATGCATGGACTAGGTATGATATGAGTATCATGGTAGGTATGAGTGTATTTTCAGTGGATGGGTGTGCGTGTACGTGATGATGGCAGTATATTATGATTAACACATTGGAGAGCTATCTCCACTCTTCATACTTTCGACGTAATCCGTTACCATTTATTTCATGAGCGAAGGGATGGCAACTATTCATTCCGGGAACCAAAAGGCCATTATTCGTGCGGTATCCAAATTATATATGGATGTCGTAAATAGTGACTAAGGGACTCTAAACCAGAGGAATTAGCAGCAGCGTCCCTTCTGTCGAACAGTAGCCATACTGCGCTCACGTCGCCGAAAAATTACGAAGTAATTGTGGGAGTCTATGCGGGAGGGCTTTGTTCAGCAGTGATCCTTTGGCTGATATGCTGATGAACCAAAATGCAAAGAAGAACCAAGGTACTGATATTTAGACATTTAGAATTGCTCAATCTGACCACATTACTGGTGAGAAATGCTGTAATAAAGGCTAAAATGATCCCCATCGAGAACATATCGAGAGAAAAGCTCTATCGAAAGAACTAGGTATTTGCGGAATATTAATTTAAATTGTAGAGTAAAATCGAGATCCTTACTTCATTTTCTCGGTCTCATCTTACTGATATTATGAATGCGGAAGCGATTTTTTTTTGCTTACATTTAGCAGTCATGATTTTTTATGTGACATGCACGGCCAACCCTTAACGTGCACCCACGCATGGACATCCTAAATCTAGTGATTACTGATGCGTTTTCGACCTAAGGCTTAAGTTAGTGTCTTGCGTTCCGGTAAATTCACTAGCAGTTCTTAGCTTTGTTGTCCGTGTGGTGTCCGGATTTAGAATATAGCACAACTTCAATATTTGAGACAGTTAAAATCAATCTTGTAATCTTAGAACGTCTGTGCTACAGAGAATTATACTCATACAACTAGTACCTTCAGGACATGTCCTGATCGCAGGAATACATGGTTGTCCTAGAGACGTGTGACTTATTGCGGTGAATTCTACTGACCACGCGTATCCGTGCCTAATTCGTCGCAAACTATATTGCGTTTTTGCATAAATCTACCTACATATAAATAGGTATTTCGAATTAGTAATTTTTAGTGACATTAATGTAGTCATTACACATATTGACTTATGTTATGTTCCACATATTTGCGATTTGTAGTAACGACTTGGGAATTGAGATTTGTTTACTATAAGGATAAAATGTAACCTGCTCCAGCGCTTCTTAAAAATCATCCTTTAAAATGATGATGAAGTTAGTTTTGAAGTTGATAAATGTTTTTTTTTGTCGATAAAAGAGAAACAGATGTGTCATTGTTATTGTAAAATGAGAGTTCGTAAAGGCATAAAACAGGAGCGAACGTTTGTATCCGAATTCATTTACTGCCGAAATTAATAAACGATTTAATACAAATTTTTAGATTTAAACCAAATACTTTGAAATTGATTTATTTTCTGTTTTTAGAACAAGACAATGTTTTAATAGAAATACGTTATTTTTGGCGGCATATCTATGAAAAATTGGTATTCCCCGTTTCAGTAAAAAAAGAAAGACGCATTTCAGAGTTTTTGTAAAATCAACCTGTCAGGGGTAATATAGGGTTAAAATGAGGTTGTATTTTTTTAATGAAAAGTCGTTGCGCAGGGTGGCTATACGGATCGCACTAGGATACCGGACGGTGTCCTACGAGGCGGCGGCTCCCGCAGCGCAATTTTCGCATTTCGGCGTCCTCGTGTAAATGAATGAATGAGTCTATGACCAGATACGCTCCCTACGCCATAGCGACGAATGCGCTCAGGGGCATTCGATAGACTGAGGCGACAAGCACTTCGGCACTCACTCAAGAAGGCCAAGCGCGGCGTCTAGGCTATCGAGGTGATAAGCGCAGTGTGGTGCCACCCAGTACTCATCCTGGGTAGCATTACAATTGTTATAGGTGGGCGTGACGGTCGTCAAGTGACCATCAAGACCACGAAGGGCTTGTCCAATCACTATAAAAAAAAAAACTTGATACTTTCTCCTGCTGAACAATAATCATGAATCTCCCCTGCTAGTGCCTATCACAAGTATTGCATTTATTACCTATTATAGTCGGTTTAACGATCCCACAACTGCTTGTTTTACGAGGTTTCATTTGTTTCAATGCACCAACCATCCATCGTACGTTGACAATTGCCGTGATTGCAGGATGGTGATGACTAACTGAATAGGGCTGCAGCACCTCGAATTAAACCTTATTTTAAATGTGTCCTACTTTGTTTTCAAATCCACATATGGTCTGCAACTGATTATGAAAAGTGCGGACAAGTGCGAGTTGAACTCGCGTGAAGAGGGTTCTGAATTTGCTGAATTCGGTCTTGTACCAATAACTTATCCCAAGAACAAACTTAAAATCGTAGTTGAAAAACACGTTATCCCATACATTCCAGTCGCAAACGTAAGTTTGTACGCACAATACTGAAAGATTTACCATGTTATTTTAAGACCATAGACATCTTATAGGTTTTCCTGTACCTAATCGGACCGGTAAAGAGCTATCTCTATTTTTTTCACAATTTTGGTTTCGGAGATAAAGGGGAGGGGGGGGGGGGGGTAAATTTTCGCCTATTTTCTTAAATAACTTTAAAACGATTTATTTTAACATAATAAAATAAATAAATTTGAGACCCTCACAACAAGCCCTTCCATTTCTTAAGTGACACGGTACAGTTTGCAAAACTTTATTCTTTATTTTTCCATATTGCCCCCCAAAAGTGACCCCATATTAAAAATACATTTATTTACGTTACATTTACGTATTTGGGTTGCAGAAATCCATATGTGTACCAAATTTCAACTTAATCGGCCCAGTAGATTCGGAGAAAATTGGCTGCGACAGACGGACAGACAGACAGACACACGAGTGATCCTATAGGGTACCTCCGTTTTATCCTTCTGACGTTCGGAACCCTAAAAATTAAGCAATAAAGGCGATTATAAATAAACATGCTCTTTAAATTATCATTGAAGGCCAACTTCATACCTACTGTCGGATTTTGACGGCATGCGCGCGCAGCTCTGAATCTCATTTTCATCAAACTGACCAAATGAAGTAGGTATAGCTTGAAAAAATCCTAAACTCCGGTGGTTTTAGCTGCTAGGAGTCTGGTATGCCCCTCCGCCCTTTCCTGGGGCGGAAGAAGTACATGATGTATTTCCACCGGACCAAGTACTGTTAGGCCCTCCTCAACAGATTTAACTACCCGTAGGGTTAATGTGACTAATCCTATGTTAAGCTTGTATCGAAAAAAAATTTATGTTGGTGTTCTTGGAGATCTCCGAGTTTCATATTGGCCACACGACTTTGCTTTCTCTCCAGCGGTTTACTGTTGAACAGCGCTTTTTCACCTTGGCATGCCGCAAACATACTATACTGTAGTATTATATCATCTGTGACTATACTAAGTATTCAAACTGGAGCGTTTTTGTTAGCAACCCTAGGAACGAGGTATAATTCAATGATTTGCAGACGCAATTGAAGCAAAATTGTAATTGCAATTAAATTGTTTGCGACGTTCGGTGTAGACATTGACGGTGGACGCGAATGTAGCGACTGACTGTCACTTTTAGCCATAATACGTTAAAATATTTAACTATTAGAACAAGCTGCTTGCTCTGCAATTCAGTGTTGCATTTGGTAAAACTTAACTAACGTGTCCAAAGCAATTATAATAAATAATCATGTAATATAATCAAGTTCATCATCGTCTCAGCTGAGCATTGATTTCCACAATTATGTCGTCATATTGGGGGGAATTTGCCACTACTCACCACACTAGGCAGACGGGTTGGTGACCGTAGTGTGGCTACTGATCCACAGAAGGGGCGCTGCTACCCATTCCTCTGATAGAGTCCCTTAATCGCCTTTTTGCCACGTGGTGCCGGCTAATAATACCACCACCCCATCTCATCCTGTGGGTGTCGTAAAAGGCGAATATGCCGTGCCGTTAGCTGGAGAATGGGCAGCAGCGTCCTTCAAGTAGGTAAATTAACAAATCAACTACGGCAGCTAATTATGGCAGAACCCCCGCCCAGTCCGGTCCTCGTTGCGATCTTTAGGAGAGTCTTGGTGTCCAGCAGTGGACTTTATGCGGCTGGATGATGATGAAGATGATGACCGCTCATTGATGTGATCACTGGGAGGCCCATGTTCAGCAGTGGACATTGACGAACTGATGGGGCATGTGTGTTACTGTATTTCTCAATTTGTATTTATCAGAAACGAGACACCTTCCCCTTTTTTAGTGAAATGTACCTACGTTTATAATCTGTATAAAATTTGTATACGTAATTGTATTAATTTAAGATAAGGAAGGTCTTCCTAAATCAATTAATCGGATTTATGGACCTAATCTCCATAGTTAAGACAAGTTGGGTTTGTCGGGAAGTCCAATATATTTCAACAGTAAAATAACGTTTGCTTTTCCCGATATCAATAAGTTGTCTATGAAAATTGATCCTTATTTTTAAAGCCATAAGGAAAACGTCTTTTTCATATGAATTTAAAATCAATATCAAGGTAATATTACGCCATAAAACTCAAAGAGCTCGCCTAGATGCAGTTAAAGTTTACAACGTGTAAGTGAATATTTAATAATTAAAAATCCAGTTTTAACGGATATAAGACCACCGAATCAGCTGCATCATTTTTAATGAATAGAAAATGATATAGATGGCATATTTATTTAATGTAATAAAGTTTATAAAAGTAATTTAATGTTAGTATCGGTGATTAGTAAACGCCTGTGAGAAGTAGTTAAGACGTGTGTTACCGACAAAAATAGACCACACCTCTCCACCGATGGCTGTTATAAAAGACAACTAAGGGTTGATATCAAGAGGTTGGCAGCAGCGTCCTCCCCTATGCTTCTTCTTTCCTGTGGTTAGTGGCCAACCATATGTCAGAGTCGTTCATGCCTTTTTGGTCGTGGGAAGGTCGTGCTTCTCCGCCAATTTCAGGACTTATCGGCTAAACTCCACGGTGCTCCTTCCGCCGTCTAGGCATTGGACCACATCCATGGCCGGTATTGGCCCTTCACTTGGTCTGACGGGCCACGTCTCTGTGCCGCCTATCCGGTCGCACATCTCTTCAGAGTAGCGCCTGCAGAACACAATGCGCCACCGTCTCGGGCCTGCTACTCTTTGGGTGACGGACGCCACCTAGTTCGTTGCCTGCAGGCCGCAATTTATGGAGGCCGTAGATTGTTTATCGTCTGCGGTGAGGATCAGAGGCGCCCTAAGGCCTCCGACTTGGTTTAACGACTACCGTCTAATGACAACAACCGGAACCAAAGATTTTAAATGCCCTCCGAAGTACGGAAACGCTCAGTTCAAATACTACCATGCGGACCTCGCCGATCGTTTATCGACCAGTGAGTGTGGTGCCGGCGGTGCCGTGTGGTGCCGGCTCAGAATGCCACCACCCCATCTCTTGCCATGGGTGTCGTAAAAGTCGAAGCCAGAGGATGGGCAGCAGCGTCCTTCGAGTACATTAACAACTCAACTGCGATCGCCAACCCGTCTGCCAAGCGTGGCGATTATGGCAAAACCCCCCAATGAGCCCACAACACATCCATATCGGTCGTTGTGGAGATCTTTGGGGGAGGCCTGTGTCCAGCAGTGGACTTCATTCGGCCGAAATGATGATGAATGATGAGTGCAACTGGCTGTGAGCATGCTTATAACAACATACCTACTGCGATCACAAATCAGCCTGCCAGTCGTCGTGATTATGGCAATATTATGACCGCTCATTGTGGTGGATAGAGATCATTGGAAGGCCGATCTACATTCGTAGAAGGGCGTGTGTGTTTTTGGGTGTATGTATCTAGACAGCGAACACCTGCACAGTGACAGATGAACGAGGTGACACTGAATGTTTTTAGAATGGTCCACTAAGAAATGTTGCCGATGAAAAATGTATGAAAATTTCAAATATCGAACTAGTGTAATTTGTGTTACAAATTGGCGGCAATTTAAAAAATGCGTGTCTTGCATCGAAATGAATTTGACCAGAGAAAATTTTCAGCCCTATCTGGAGCCACTGTTTATAACTGATTTAATGAGTTTAAACGTGGTCGAGGCAATCTCACTGAGGATTTACGCGAAGGACGTCCTTCTACGGCGACCACTGAAGCTAACATGAGCAATTGATAGAAGCTGATAAAAGAGGCTTTGGTTGCAGAAAGCTTTGCACCAGATTGATAATGGATACCTCATAATTTGACGGAAGATCAAAAACGCACTCGTTTGGATTGATGCCGCGAAATGCTTGAAAAGTATAACGGAAGTGTCTTCAATGCTGTGTTTGACATCGTCACAGTTGATGAAAGCTGGGTATATTGATACGAGCCCGAAAGCAAAAGACAATCTGCCCAATGGATATTTCCATTCGAAGATTTGCCAACAAAAGTAAAGAAGGGAAATGAAGGGAAAAAGATGATTGCCTCATTCTTAGGACGGACTTGTTACTTCGCAACAATTGCGCTACAGGATAAAAGGACTATTACTGATTTTTGATTGATTGAGATTGGTTTGTTAGTCATGTTATACTGGTTGTCTTGGAAAATGTTCGACAGCAGCGTCCAAGAAGCAAGATTCTCCTCCATCACGACAACGCTCCAGCTCACTCTGTCGGAAGGACAATCGAATATTTGTCTATGGAAGGTGTGGAATTAGTAAGGCATCCTCCTTACAATCCCGACCTGGCACCAGGCGACTTTTATTTATTCCCCATTCGCTTTATGAACACCGAAGACGCCGTAGCTGCGTTCGAAAAAAACGTGGTAGAGTTCCCTAAAGAAGAGTGGGCTTACTGTTTCAGTCAATAATTCCATCGCATCTGACGGTGCTTGGAAATGACGGAAACGAAGACAACTTCGAAAACCAATAAAAATATTAACAGGTTCCTACATCATTCAATTTTTTTATTTTCTAAAAGCTTTTAGTGTCACCCCTGTAATTACCTTTACATTAATTACGTCTAAAACATGTTTTTCTTAAATGAAATGTATCATTCTGTTAAACTTCCGTCAACACGTTTCCATGACAATGAACAAGAAGCCGCAAGGATTTTCCAACGCAGGAAGGAAGGCTTCAAAAGATGACAAGTATAAAGCGATGTCTAAGAAAAAAGAAAGAAAGTTTTATTTTGGAGTCGTACACAATGACAACGAAAACGATCGGCTTACTGCATGTCGCGGGTTCGATCCCCACACGGAATAAATATTTGTATGATCTACCTACACATAGTTGTATCGGCTCTGGATGTTTGTGCATAAGAAATTTATGTCTGTAAACTGTACCCACAACATGGAGAGATCCTAGTGTGGGGCAACATTTTTATAAAAAAGGTACAAAAGAATGATTTAAAATAAACCATGCAGAAGCTGGACAGTTGGTCATTACCAGAGATATTGTATTTCTGTGGTCATAACTGACGTAAGAAAAAGTATTAATTTCGACAGGTGAAGGCACATACCACAAATAATGAAGTACAAAATAATAAACACAAAATTAAAATTAAAATTAACAGTCTTGGTGGCGTGGAGGTTTATGGACTCACTTCTTAAACACTGGGTTGTAAGATCAACACCTGGCATATATACAATTAGACTTTTTTTATGTCATATTTGATTTCTTAATCGACAAAATCACGACTGATATTAATGACTAGCTGGGACCCGCAGTTCCACCCGCCATTGAATTTAAAGTAGATTGGATTATTTATAAATAATTTAGAGTACTGCGGCATAGACACTTGACATAGAGTATATATATTAGATTTCCTGGGCTTACATTTTTTGCACGGTACCCTAATTATTTTTCGAAAGTTAAAGTAGCCTAAGTTGTTTGTTATATTATAACATCATCTATCTGAGTGAAAGTACCTTAGATCGGTCCAGCCGTTTCGGAGATTAGCGGCAACAAACAGAAAGACAGACCGACAGACAGACTGACAGAAAATCAAAAATAGATATTTTGTCGTAGGTACCGTATATAATCTTATATACATTTAGTAAATAGCTGTTATTTTGACATTACAAACAGACACTTCAATTTTATTTATTTGTAGAGATGAAAGAAAACATCTTGAGGACACCTGTAGGCGTAGCATGGCCATTTCAAAGTCTTCTCTTCGGAAGATAGACAACACGCTCTCTACACGTCTCGATATCTCTTCTTCCCGAGCATGAGCCGACATGAAGACTCGGCTGTCTTCGTAGACATAGACATGGTAAATCCTTTCCATAGCAACGGAATTCCGCTAGTGACGTAGAAATAACATTCAATTCTAATCATTCTTTGCATTTCGTTACCAATAAAATACGTCGAACAATTTATTTATTTATTTATTTAATATACTCTTTGTTGTACACGAAAAATAGTCACAAAAGTTTTGAATTAAGTAAAAGTACAATAGGCGGCCTTATCGCTATCCGCGATCTTTTCCAGGCAACCTTAGGATGGAAGATGGTTGCTACACTTTTTCAATAGAAGTAAATACAAAAACGAAACACTTAACGTGAATATCTGTAATATTATTTTTAAGTTTAAGAGTTCATTAGAACCGGGATAATTTTGCAATTTCTATTGTGATTCTTGTGAAGTGAAAGAGAATCGGTCTAAGGCAGAGTGCAGTTGAGAGACTTTTGAAGACCATTTCCTTGCTAACTTTAAATTTTCAAGGAATTCATTCTCCGGCAGGTCGAGGGCCCAGTGAGCTCTCTCACAGAGTTCCTCTCCGCCTTCCTCGAGTTCTTTTCGGCACAAAAACTTATTAAATAGTTGCGTTATGACCCCGCCATTACATATTTACTATTTTGTGTTAGCTAAGATTCCGTAATCCTTTAACGCAACGCAAAATCTTACGATATAGATACGAAGAAACTCTTGTCTACGTCTCTTGGGATGTAGACTATTTGAGAAGAAACATCTGTATCCCTAATCGTCAAAGATAGACAAAATACGTTGGTCATGCTCGACGATGAAGACTGTTGTCTAGGGAAGAGTAGAAACTACTCTTTCCGTTCATTCTTGAGATCACCATGCTTCGAATGGTAGAATTATTGCCACGGTCTACATCCAAATGTCATTTTTGTCTACTCTTCCGTCGACAAGACTGTTGTCTTCGGTGTTCATGCTACGCCTACTGGATATATAATGGTCTGAAATCCCCAACACGCAGTGATCAAGCGTGGTTGTCAACGCTCGTTCCTTGTCTGCATGAGTCTTTACCCTGCAGTGGGACAGTTACAGGCCGATATTATTACATTATGAACATAACGTTTAGATAGGTACGAGACATCCCTCGGGGGTCGCAAGCAAGCCTATTGGGGAATCTGCGTGCTGTGTGCACGTGCTGCTGTGTGCGCAGCACAGCGCATAGCGACGCTTCGGGGATTCATTTACAATTGTTGGGTGCTGATTTAATCACCTGTAAACTCTTAGAAGATGAATCACTCCAAGATTTTGTACCCGAATCAGTATACACAGTACCTAGTATTTTTCACCAAAATTTATATTCTAAGCAAACACCACAACAGCTAGCGGTCCATGGCCGTAAGCGCTTATCATATGATCGGGTGATAGGTACCAAACATCACCGCAGTGGCTTCGCGCTCGGTCGTACGAAACGGGCGCGTATGTAAACTGCAGGTATTTTGTATATATAGTAGGTATACAGGGTATACTATTTAATGAAGGCGGTTTTTAGTAGAACAAATATTTTAATCTCATCATATCAGCCAAAACGTCCTCTGGTAAATAAACGCCTCTCCCATAGATTTCCACAATGATTTTAGGGGAATTTGCCAGTACTCACCACACTTGGCAAGCGGGTTGATGAACACAGAATAACTACTGTTTCACAGAAGAGACGCTGTTTTTTTTTATTGTTGGGCTTCCCGCATACATTTCTGGGAAATGTGGTTGCTTCACCGGTCATTTCTGGCGAAGCCAAAAAATGCCTCCAGCCAAGGGACGCTGCTGCTCATCCCTCTAGTTCTAGAGTCCCTTTGTCACCTTTTACGACATCCACGGGAGCAGTTGGAGTGGTGCTATATTCTTAATCGGAACACAATTGTAGAAATCTTTGGGGAGGCCTATGTTAAGCAGTGGACATATTTTTGCTGATATGGTAATAATCATGAAAAACAGAGGATATATAACTTGTATATAAACACCCGCGAACGGGGACCGGCAACAAAAAATACTGCAAATGATATTATATCTTGTCTTATCTACCCACGCACAATCATACATCGAAGCACTTAATTATAAAAAATCAACATAAAGTGCCTACCATTTTAATTAATAGTCACATATTTACAGCCTCCTATCTCCGCTACCGATGATTTATATCAGTGTGGAGAGTTGGGTGGTCCAATGTCGGAACAGTAGAAACTTTATAACAATTAATAATACACAAACACCTGTTACAGACGAAAGTTAATGATTCTGATTGTTCTGGCTTCGGTTCATTAGAAGTGGGGTAACTGTTTATTAATGATTCGATTTTAATTTGTGTATGATTGAGTTTATATTTAAACGTTGCTCCACGCGGAGATTTTTTCTGTGTCGTGGATACTGTTTACAGACATGAATCGCGCTTGCACAATCACTCGAACCCGGGCAACTACCTGTAGGCCAAATAAATAATTGTTCAGTGCAGGAATCGAGCCTGCGGCACATAGCGCTGAGATCCAAGCAACTAGCCACTGCGCCAAACATACCGTTGCCATTTTGTTTCGTTATTTCGATAACCAATCTAAATATTATAATATGTTGTAAATTGTATAATGTATTGAAGAACATCTGAGTAGGCGTGTTGATTTTAAATAAATAATTTACTGGTATAAGTATATAACATGAAAGTAATTTGACGTGTGGAGTCGGCTATGAATAGCACCAACCCATCTAATCCCGTGGGTGTCGTAAAAGGCGACTAAGGGATTAGCCGGAGGATGGGCAGCAGCGTCCTTCGAATACATTAACAACTCAACTGCGATCGCCAACCCGCCCGCCAAGCGTGGCGATTATGGCTATACCCCTGAATGAGCACACCAAACACCGATATCAGACGTGGTGGTGATCTTTGAGGGAGGCCTGTGTCAGTGCCAGTGGACTTTATTCGGCTGAAATGATGATGAAAGTAATTGTAAAAACAGTGCGACATTAAGATAAACAGTAGCAAATGGGTGGGATTTCCTACTATACCATTCGGTGAGAACCCCGCAGCGATTTGGAGCCAGCGCGCCTTCGATGAGATGGTTGTTTTAAAAATAAGAAAAACAAGGTTAAACTTTAGAGCATTTACCATATAACATGTTATTTTATTTATGATACTATATATATCATATTACGCCTAGGGAGGCGAGCTTGCCTTGCCTTAGTAGTATATAATTTACTAATAATTAATTGACGTTTAATTTTAGTTTTCCTTGTGAGAAGACAGAGAAGACTAAATCTAAAGACTATCTTAATGAATTCATCATATCAGCCATTCATACGTCCACTGCTGAACAAAGGCCTCCCCCAAAGATTTTCACAACTGTGTCATCATTTTGGGTATTTGGGGGTATTTGCCAATACTCACCACGCTTGGCAGGCGGGTTGGTGAGCGCAGTGTGGCTACCGTTTCACAGAAGGGACGCTGCTGCCCATCCCCCTGGTTAAGATTCCCTTAGTCGCCTTTTACGACATCCACGGGAGGAGATGGAGTGGTGCTATCTTCTTCATCCGGACACCACACGGATTGTGAATTAATGAATTAATGATGCAATACTAAACAGTTTCTTTCCAACATTGTGTCTTCATACAAGTAATTCATAAGCTTGTTTAACAAAAATAAAACACCAAAACAATCAATACAAATGTTCAGATACCCCTTAATCAATTTAAACAATATAATTAATGGTCTTTGTTTAATTGACCAAATGTACGAGCGTTGAACTTCGGAAACATGTTCGGTCTCATTACAAGGGATAACTTTATATTGATTATTTACGTTTGGTAGCACCGGTACAACGAGAAAAAAACTTCTTTTATTGTATTAGCTTGTACCTAAGACCCCTTAAACCCCACAAATCTTCAGGCGTGTGTGCCGTAAAAGCAACTAAAGGCAATGTTAAGACGACGAAAACAACCTACAAACGTTCATTATAGATTATGATATGAGAAGGCTTCAAGATAACAAACATGCCTTTGCTGAACATGTGTTATTGATTACTACAAAGAGTATAGCTATAGTCACTAAGCGCGGAACCAATGGGGTGGCTGTAGAGTGATTGTAAGAGGACCCAGAGCCCCCCCTCGGTGCCCAAGATGATAGGATTCCTTTTTTTTGGTAGGGCGAAGGGGACTTTTACCGGCTAAAACCACTGGAGCGGTCATCTGCGGCCCATAAGGGAGGCTCCAGGTCCTCGTAAGATCACACTAGATCTGCCCACTGGTGCCATGCCTATAGGCACATCTCGGAGACTATGGAGCGATCACCCCTCCGGGGGGATTGAAAAGGATTCCCCAAAGCGTCCCACGGCAGCGCGTGACCACATGCATGCGTCTTCTCTTGGGTCGCTCGGTGTCGGCACGCAGATTCCCCAATCTACGCACCCGCGAACCCAGAGGTCCCCGGCCTTGTAGCAACGGCAGGGGGTTTCAGGCGTAAGGGAATTAGGCGCCAGGGCGGTTGTTACACCGGCGCCGTCTCCTCCTTCTTCAAAGAAAAGTAAATTAAGTTAAAAGAGCCCTCCTAATATTAGATGGTCAAAAACCAATCAAATCATTCTTAGTGTTCTATTTAATAACAATATACTGAAAACAATTACAAATCCCACAGTTGGGAAGTTTAAATCGCACGTTAAAACAATTCTAACAAAAAGACTACTATAGGACTAAAGACTATGTCGACGTTATGCACATATGGCTTAGAGTAACACGGCCACCGGTCAACCCTGGCGTTAGGTCTTTTCTGTACACGTGGCTACCATGGATGCCAAATATATCTGAAGCGCTATTTGTATTGTGTAGCTGTTATTTTGATTTATCGTCAATGTATAGATTACTGTTTTAATTACCTTGTGAAGAACAGATATGTAATTCACATTTCAAAACAAAAATACCTAACCATCTGTTTCTTTGCATTTCTTCTCAGAGGTTGTTACGTAGCGAAATGCTCTCCATTGTTTCAATATGACGTCTAAGGACCTAATTATAGAATAAACTATTCTATTCTATTCATCCTCTTGATATCAACTCTTAGTCGCATTTTACCACATCATATAATAGAAAGGAAATAAATGTATTTCCTTTAAATAAATACCTATAATATCTGCCCTAAAGCCACAGTTACTTTTAGATCGTAAACATGGAAAAGTTTAATATAAATATTATTAGCAGCCATTAGCAGCCATTGAAATGTCCCTTCATCCGAAAAAACTCAAACTTATGATTGATTTATTTATACCTACTTACGTTGATAATTTGGCGAAGGCACTTGTACTAGATGTAAGCATATACAAAACAATAGAGCCAGACAAATATAGGAAATGTTGCTATAGCTTGCGTATCTTTGCCAGAAAGAAATGTTACCCTAATTTAAATTTCAGACCACACGCTCGCCGCAGTGTTTGGGTGCTTCCCCGTACGGAACTAATATTTGTATGATCTACAGATAGTTGTTACGTGGCTGGGTGTTTGTGCATGTGAGTTTATGCCTCAGAGCTGTACCCACGACAAAACAATGGCGGATAATATCGGCCTTCTGCTCCCGCCAGTAGGTATCTAAAAAGCGAATGGATTATTTTAAGAGGATAGGCAGCCCATTCATTATTTGCATTTGTGCTAATACCTATATAATGCTATTACCAATCCGTTTGATAGCCGTGGTGACTAGGTGTCCAAAACCTTTAAACTTTCTTTATAGTGGTCTACGAACGGGCTCATTTTCAACGCTGCTGAGTGAATATAGGCAGAATTGATGATGATCCAAAAAATCTAAAACATATCAGTAAACTAGGTGCTAATCTCAGTAGAATGTGTTTGTTTTTATAATCAACTAGCTTTCAACCCCTATTTTACCCCTTCTGGGGTGGCATTTCTAAAAATCTTTCCTTAGTGGATACCGACATTATAAAAGGTATCTACTGTCGAAATTTCAAGTTTCTAGCCTCTGTGGTTTAGGCTGTGCGTTGGTATGTCAGTCAGTCAGTCAGTTTCTCCATATATATATAGATATTAGAGATCGGCCGACTATAGGTTTTGCCGATCAGCCGACTAATAGACGAATCGTTAAGAAAATTGCCGATTAATCGGCCGACTAGTTGGTAATGCCGATCACTCTGGCTTCGGTCAAGTTAGAATGATAAAGTGATGCAAATTTAGGTTATGATGTACGACGACCTTTTTAGTATCGAAAATAAACTGCATGCCAATACCTAATATGCGGTATTTTTTTGCCGACTAGTCATTGATTAGTTGCCGACTAAGAAACATGTATAGTTGGTTTTCCCGACTAGCCGGCGTGTACTCGACCCACCTCTAATAAATATTATTTGTAAAGTCTTTTGATAAAATAAATGCTCTGGGCCCTTACAGGCTATGTCATATGAAATAAATCTACCCAAGGAACGCGATCGTGCACAGTAACTGCACATAAAAAACAAGCTACGTGCGCGGAATTATTTCACATGGTATAGCGACTAAAAGCATAAAAACTCAGAACCGATAAAAACCAACATAAATACATACTTCAGCGCTCTACCTACCGATTCACCCACTCTCTATCGTGAAACGCGTGCCATTGCGTCATCTCTAACACCAACCTATCGCCGAACAAATCACACAATTACCAACTATAAATGCATTTCATTTAACACAAACGTTGGTGTTCCAAGACGTACGTATATGTTTTCAGATAACTTGACAGGCGACATCCGTTCGCCTGTGGGAAAAGTGGACAGGTGTTGTCACGTATCGCTTCTAAACTATCATAAACCACTTAATTACAAACACCACCCGACCTGTAATACACCTTAGTGTATAAACTTAAAGTAGATTTCTGTGTGAGGATTATATCGAGATAAAATCGTTTGGTTCTTGTAGAAGTCAAGTCAAATGAAAGACTAAGTGCATAGAGGTATCAATACGGTCATAAAACAGTATTGAAATGAAGATAGTACTTCAATTTGAATGTATGTAATTTTTTTGTACCGTACTGCCAGAGCGTTTTATTTTAAAGTAAGTATTAATTACTTACACGGATTATTGGATGGAGTTAATGTGTTTAAATTATTTAACGTACAGATTTTGTCCGTGTGGTGTCCTTATTAATGATACAACACCACTCCATGTGGATGTCGCAAAGGCGACTACGGAACTCTAAGCCAGAGGTATGGGCAGCAGCGCCCTTCTGTGGAACAGCAGCTATTCTGCGCTCACCGACTGCCTGCCTAGCGCGGTGGCAAACTGCCCCAAAAATGACGACACAATTGGTTGTGGAATTCCATGACGGTCATTGTCCAGCAGTGGATTACCTTTGACTAAGATGTAATAATTACTTAAAACCTCTATATTTATACATACATTTATATGTACGTAAGTACTATAATGAGACTTTCTGAACATCATATTTTAGTTTTTTGTTCAATCTATGACTTTAACGGTGAAAGAAAACATCGTGAGGAAACACGTATCTAATAGTCTGAAATTACCAACACGCAGTAACCAAGCGTGGTGATCAATTCTCGTTCCTTCTCCGTACGAGAGAATCCATAGCCTTGTAGTGGAACTGTTACAGGCTGATATTATAATGATAATTTATTAACATTACTAGAGTAGGTATATATATGAGTCTATTAGAATCAAATACCGCAATGTCCATTTTCGTGTTCTGGCCATAATTCATATTTTTTATATACATACACCAATGGATAATGCTATATTTGTAGCATACTTTAATTTTTAATGCCAGTTTTCTACATGACATTGCAGCTTTGGTTGCATTTTGAATATTCAAATAGATTCCTTTTAATCTGTAGATTCATACGGCATAGAAAACGCATTTTTGCTTTTTTATGGACATTGCGGTATTTGATTCTAATAGACTCATATATACAAAACGGGATAATTAAACAATACGAAATGATCACTTAGGCCCGCATTACAGATCGAGAATCAAAACTCAAGCAGAACTTGAGTCGAGATTGCATCAATTGAATATAAATGCTGGAAATATAACGTAGGGTTCATATTTGTTAAGGCAATCTCGACTCAAATTCTAAGATATCGAAGTACTCCTCCGCATCGCTGTCATCCGACATCGTGTCCAAAAGACTGATAACATTGCCACATTTGGATCGAGCTAATTCTTTGACCCATGAAATGGCCAGCTATTTGATCACGTAATCTGTCAATCAACGCGTCGAAATATCTCCGAAAAGACGATGTATAAATGATTTACCAGCTATTTTAAAAACAAATGATAAATAAAATCCAAAATTGAAAAATACGTGTGTGTGTGTCAGCTCTGACGCACGTCTGGAGTTTACTTCGTAAGTACAATTGTCTCAGTAGTGAATAGGCAGTGAGGGTTAAAAACTGAAAAGTACGGATGTTTATATGCACGATATATATCATATATCAAAATGAATAACCTACCTAGTAACTGCATCCACGTGTTCGTCGGATTTTCTTCCACCGACTACCAACTAGTTTTTTACATGTTTTATATATTTTTACTTTTTCATTTAATCACTCCACTGCGTATTAATAATGAATAATAATGATATTAAGTATCAATATTTATATATATATCTAATGAAATAATATAAAACTTTGACATTTAACGAGATTTGACACATACATGACTTTGAGGAAGAAGGTGCGCAGAAAAACGTAACGCATTTTAGTTAACGCGCGACAAAATTTCACTCATATGTTTTTCATACCGTGGGCCTTATATATTAATTTATTCTTAAGGAGTAAACTCCAAAAGGTACTAAGGTAATTGTCCGTACTACCTACGTCTCTGTTATCCTAGTAACGTATCCACAAGCGAATTACTTGTTAAAAACAGCAATAGTGTTTTATCGGGTTGGCACCCTTACTAGGCCAACGTAATGGACTAACCCCTAACCTTTTTCATCGTGATAAAAGGCCCGTCAAGAAGTAGGAAGGTCATGGGCTGATTATGATGATATTAATAGCATTAAGTAAAACAACAAAATACTAAAAAAGAAGTGTTTCTTATTGTTTGATCACAAACGTAGTAAAGGAAATAAACCATACAAAATAATACTGCTTACATCTTTAAATATACACGTAGCAACAATGCATTGCGTAAACGCTATTTAATTTAGTGTTAATCTCTATATCTATAATCTATTAGCATATTGTAATAACAGATTAAGATTTATTTATTTTTTTAAACTTTGCCCCACACTAGGATTTCTCCTGTGTCGTGGGTACAACTACCTGCAGATCATACAAATATTTGTTCCGTGCAGGAATCGAACCCACGACTCGGAGCGCAGCAGTCGACTGTATCAGCCAGCACCAACCGTGCTGTCAAAATAAAAATCAATTATAAAACCGTGATCGATTATATTTCATATAATTCTGAATGAGTAAATGAAATAATTTATATTCCACGAGTGAACTAACTGAAACCCTTTAGAGAAATGATAACGCAGTAAGACGGTCTATTCCAGAAGTTGATAACTCAGTAAGACGTCCTATGTCCTATTCCATGACGTAATCTACCTCTCTACAAAATTTCTGTTAAATCCGGTCACAATGAAACAAACCTTAGTAATTAGTAACAAATAATAAAATTTACTCTCATCACTGACTCACTGTCGGATTCACTGACTCACTGTCGGACTCGCTGACTCACTGACTGTCTTTGTTCAACGGGCGCCTTAGACGCCTTACAACTCGCTAGTTAGTAAAATATTACCTATGTAAAGTTCAAGCCGCCAAAACTTTATTTTAAACACGTCGTTTTGATCGGTACCCTTCAATCACAGCATGTCCTTTCTACCAACTTTTTGCGTGAGAAGGAATCCATATAAGATTCACAATATCATATCCTGACCACTTCCACGTCGGCCTTGAAATCTGTCCAAACGGTAAAAAAGCGCCTAATGTGTATTATATTACGCAAAGCCAAATAAATGCTGAGAAATTTACTTCATCTCATCAGCCAGTCAATGTCCACTTCTGACTATGGTCCTTCCTATGATCACAACAATGAACGGTCATAAGGGATATGGTTATAATCACCATAACGCTTAGCAGGCGGATTTGTGATCGCAGTATATTGTTATTGGCACACTAGAGTATCATCATATCAGCCGCAGGACGTCCACTGCTGAACAAAGGCCTCCCCCTTAGATTACCATAACGAACGGTCACATGCCACTCTCATCCAACAACTCCCCGCGACCTTCACCAGGTCGTCTGTCCACTTCGTTGGAGCTCGTCCCACGCTGCATTTTCCGGAGCGCGGTCTCCATTCGAAAATCTTTTTGCCCCAGAGGCCATGAGTTCTACGAGCAATGTGCCCCGCCCATTGCCACTTCAGTTTCCTAATCCTTTCAGCTATGCCGACAACTTTAGTTCTTCTACGGATCTCCTTATTTCTGATTCGATCTCGTAGTGAAATACTAAGCATAGCTCTCTTTATAGCTCGCTGAGTGGCCTTGAGCTTTCTTATGAGGCCCATTGTGAGTGCCCACGTCTCTGTTCCATATGACATCACAAGAAACACACACTGGTTAAAGGCTTTCGTCTTGAGGCATTGCGGTATTGTTGACGAAAAGACGTTGCGAAGTTTCCCAAACGCTGCCCAGCCGAGTCGGATTCGACGAATGACCTCTTTCTCGAAGTTGGACCTACCTAACTGGACAGTTTATCCCAGGTAGACATTGGCCAACGTATATTGGGATGGGCACGACATGGGCATTTGACATGACTTTTGTCTTGCCCATGTTCATTTTAAGGCCCGCCTGCTGGGAAACTCTATTGAGATCATCGAGCATTGTGCTGAGCTCTTGCAGCGATTCTGCCATGACTACGATGTCATCGGCAAATCGTAGGTGAGTGATATACTCGCCATTGATGTTAATGCCGAATTCTTTCCACTCCAGTTGCTTGAAGGCATCCTCCATTGGAGCGGTGAACAGTTTCGGGGAAATGACGTCCCTCTGTCTCACATCTCTCTGCAATGGAATTGCCCCCGTGCTCTGTTCATGTACTCGGACCGACATGGTGGCGTTTCTGTATAAGCACTTCAACACTTCAATGTACCGATAGTCAATCTGGCACCGCTGCAGAGATTGCAGCACTGCACAGGTTTCGATCGAATTGAAGGCTTTCTCATAGTCCACAAACGCCAAGCATAGTGGCAGATTATACTTCTCGGACTCCTGTATAACCTGCCGCAGCGTGTGGATGTGGTCTATGGTACTGAAACCTTTTCGGAAACCGGCTTGTTCACACTAGAGTATGCTGCTGTCTATTCCTGTAATATCCATCCTTAGTCGCCTTTTACGACGTTAATGCATGAAGAGAAGAGGTATATTATTTGCCGAGAACCACACGGATTCTGGACACTGAAATTTATCCCAGTATTTTCTAGTCGAATTCCGATTCAAATCTGTCAAGTAATTAGCTTGATGACAGTAGTGTACTAAGAAACATATCCCGCACTTCTAAACAGCTTAAGAAAGGATAAAGTATTTCTTCGAAAGATCATATGTTCATAAAAACATTAATAGAACTTCAACTATTGAACTATCAATAAACTCTATCTTATAAACTCACCAATTATATAACCAAACCTAGAGTTTTAAAACATAAAAGTATAATATTATCACATCTAAAATAGCTGGCTACATCTTTTAACGATTAAAATCATAGCCATCAGAGAGTCGTTATCTCACTTTTCCCTGACGTAATAAAAATAAAGAAATACACTTATGACGTACCGATAGTATCACTCACACTTCCTACACTGCCGCTAATTAGGATGAACTTGTTAGAACTACATTTTGATAAGTTCACTCTAGTTCATTCATGCATATTGATAGACTTAATAATAAGATGAATTGGCATAGCATTTTTTAATCTTTATTGGACTTTTTGTATAAGTATCCAGATGCTTCTGAATATTTAATAGAGTGTGTTAATTTGGAAACCCACAGATAATATATTGCTCCAAGAAAAAGATACGTTAGAAGAATTTTTTGTCTTAAATGCTAATTAACAAAGACTGTAGGGTCATTTCCAGCTCTGTAAATTGACAAGAATGATTAATATCCAGAAGAAAAAGACCTTGATGCTTTTTTCTTATAAATACATATTATAGAGTATGTTTCCTTATCATTATCATCCCGTAAATCTGCACTGGTGACGTATCTGCTTACACACCACTACAGTGAATCGTCGTTCATCTAGATATTAAAAATCTCCATGTTTGGTAATTGTTAAAGAGAGCCAGGTTGAAATAGTCGTTGGAAGTAATAGTAAGAAACCTATTCAATGGGAAATATTGCCACAAACACTACGCTTGGCAAACATATCTTCTGTAAGTATACTGTTATTAGTGTGACGTAAATCCTTGTCCCTAATTTCTTATTTCTTACATACTATTTGTAATAAGTAAATAAAGTAATGAGGTGTGATATCGGCGCGGCATGCCACGTGTGTGTTGATCGTGGGAACCGCTCCCTAGGGACCGTACAAGTAGGGATATTGTTTCTTGAGCACATGCCAGCCACGCGTAAAGAGTAAAGCATAGCGTAGATACGACACATGCTAGAAGATTCGTTTAAACAATTTAATAATTGGTTAATATTTATGGTTTTTACAATACTTATATTTAGATATCCTTAACAGTACCATTAACCGTGTTAGGCCGAAAAATAATATCACCACATCTCATTCCGTGGGTGTCGAAAAAGGCGACTATGGTATTAGCTAAAGGATGGGCAACAGCGTTTTTCTAGTGCATTTACAATTTGTGGCAACACCTACATCCCCAGCATAACTACAACTTACAACGACATCTACATGAATATAAATTGCAACTCTCCGATGACGTCAAAGAATCCTGAATCACGCTATTAAAGTATTCGCGCATCACAGCATATATACAGTCATCCAACAACAACCGTTGGGCTTCGGACCGCCAGGTATGCCTGAGGATCCTCCCTTTTCTATGGAGGAACACCACACCTTGTACCCCATAACTGGTGACTCCGACGTGATCACCATGTTCCCTATAAATTCAACTGCGATCTCCAAGCCACCTGCCAAGCGTTGCGATTATGATAAAAACCCCCAATAAGCACACAACATAAACCCAGACTGATCTTAATGGTGATCTTTGGGGGGACTACGTCCAACAGTCGACGTTTCTTGAGTAAATTGATGAAGTACCACAAATATAAATACATATTAAAATCGTATACTGAATTGTTTTGTATGTTGACATATTTGCTAAGCGGAGCTCCTTATTTAAAACTTTGGATTGCAAATCTTTCTAGAAAATACCAGGAAAGATTCCCATAGTTAATCAGCCTTAAAAGGTTAATGTTGGTAAACTTTTAAGGCCACCTTTAAAGAACACCCAATTGATGATTACATTTGAAAAGAAAAATATACGTCAGTAATATAAAAGTTAAGCTTAAAAAAGTACAATCTTAAACAACATTATAACACTATCAAATAATGCAGCCACTTCTAAAATAAGAAAAAAATCAATTCATTAAAATTACTGCCTAATTCATGAAAATACACGCCCAACTTCAAATATTAATTCCAAAGAAATATGTTTATCAAAAAATAAACACCGCATCCACTCTATCCCACCGTTACTCCCGACTGATTGAATAAGTCCTGCATAAAAGGATGATTCGCCATCTGCCGCGTCTCCGCACTCAATCATAAACTCCAAACGACTGCGCGACGTACTGTACCTACATAAACGCAAACTTTTAAGAACCGAATGTTCTAAATAATTGGCCCAAATTGCTTAAAATGTAAACAGGATAAATCAAAAGAGTACTTTTATTTCTGCGACGTCAAGATTAATTATGATGCTTTTGACAACATGTGGCTGTAGAAAAATCTTGTTATCCTTAATGTAATCCATTTGCGTGACCTAAATGATTTTCATCATCACTATCATCATATCAACACCACAGAACGTCCACTGTCCATCATTTTGGAGGGAATTTAGTAGTTAGTACTCACCACGCTTGCAGGCGGGTGGGTGAGCGCTGTGATTGGGTGGTGAGCCATTCCACAGAAAGGGCGCTGCTGCCCATCACTCTGGCTTAGAGTCCAGTCGCCTCTTACGGCATCCACGGCAGGCAGGAGACGGAGTGGTGTCATATTCCAACACAGAATTTTTATCCTTAACGTAATCCAATTGTGTAGCCTAGATAGTTTTAGTTACACGTTAATTCTGAAGTATAGTAATGGCTTTCACGATTATTACTCATTATAAAAAAAAAAACACTTTTAAGCGGATTATATCGCGTATATTTATAGAGATCATATGGATTTTTTGTTTTTCCTTACGTTTCGAACACTTTGCAGCATTCTACAGCTATACTCGTATTTATATGCAAAGCGATAGAACGTATTATTTGTTAGTTTAAAATGCAACGTATCTCAAGCTCCTAGAAGTACTTAATAGATGTAAGTGAGTATGATGTAGGTTAGGTGAAGGTTGGGCTTATACTTATGGCTGCAGTCTTATGTTGATGTTCAAAAAGAACTGTTTTCTTATCTATTTTGAATTAACGATATTTCATTTCGTTAGGTTCACATAGATTTTATATCTGTCTGGCAGTTTATGCACATGTCATGCTGATGATGGCGGTTAGTTTCAGGACGTGTGTCTTCCTAAACAGGGTTTAGCTACACGATGAGTTCGTTCGTGCTATCTGTGAGAGTCAACGCCAAACACACACTATACTGCACTCAAATCATGGCCGAAATTATTTGCCTAAAAAAGTAACAATCTGAAAGTGACTATGAGTCGGGTTCGTCTCGGCATTTCTTCTCTAGAGGTCAATTATCTAGTAAATGCCGGACCAGCTAGTTAGCATAGAAACTTATATATAAGCGTCTTTAAAAACCCCATTACGAAAATAATTAGTGATTTACTGGTATTTACTATAAGTGTTTGAGTGTGAGTTCTGTGCCACTTAAGCACTTAGGTTACCACTGCGAGGGTCAAGACACTTCTAACTAGTTCATCATCATCATTTCAGCCGTATAAAGTCCGACGTTGGACACAGGCCTCCCCAAACAGACCCATCGCCACAACGACGGGTCTGGTTGTGTGCTCTTAAGGGGCGAATTGCCACGCTTGGCTTGGCGGGTTGGCGAGCGCAGTTAAGTAGTTAATGTACTCCAAGGATGCTTCTGCCCATCCTCCGGCTAATCCTATAGTCGCCTTTTACGACACCCAGGTGATGAGATGGGTTGGTGCTATTCGTAGCCTGCACCACACGTCACTACGATTAACTAGTTATTTTACAATTATTATAACTGGGAAAGTTTGTATTTTTTAATGTTATTGAGCGTCGACTGCGTCCAAATGGCTGAACGGCTTCAGATGTTTGGCATAGAGAATAGATAATATCGTGAATTATAGGGTATTTAAAAATAAAGTATAAAAAAGCAACACTCTCCTGATTTTCATTCACACCCAGCGAAGCGGGCGGGAAACGACTACTTAGATCTAAATAATTTAAAAACATCTGGACCACCAGTGCTATTCTGTAAGAACTCACTAGCAAACTCACTTCAGAATCCGCAGTTAAAAGTAGTAAAAACAATATAAAATTAAAGATTTTACTACGGATAAAGAAGTGAGTTTGCTATTGGAGCCGACTGATTTTAGGATCCATAATGAAAAGTAGTAAAATCAATACGAAATTAGAGATTTCACTGCGGATTCACAAGTGAGTTTACTGGTGAGTTCTTACAGAATAGCCTAGCAGTAGCCCTAACACGAACAACTTGCGAGCAAGTATGCGTATCGTAACGATAATGTGAGTGAATTTAAAAATCGAAAATACCATTATCCTATAGCATTTTTGTTTAAATTTATACGACAAACACAATTCGTATCATATATAGGTAAGAATAAAGTCTTCAGTTTAAATTTAAAACATGTGCGAATCAAGTATTTTCTATTCAAAATTCACTCACATTAACTTTACGATATAAATACTTTCTCGAAAATTGTTCGTGCTAGCTCAGACCTCATTGAACATAAATACTACGGTACCTATTTAATGCTCCAAAAAATCACTGGACTAAAGACAATTATATCTTAGGCAATGTACTTAGAGAGGATGACCAATGAGGGATGACGAAGAGGAGGACACAGAGCATGATTTAAATAACCCAATAACAGATATTCACGACCGAAATAAGTGGCGGAAGGTGATGAGATGTCAGCGTGTAAATGTCGACTTAGTACAAATCCATAAAAAATGGCAATTTGGTAGTATGGTAGTAAAAATAAGCCATAAAGTACCACTTGCAAAAAATATACCGCAACGTAGACATTATTTTTATAACATTACAATAAAAAACGATTTCAATGAACCAGGAAATAATAAGAGACACTCAGTTCGATCACTTTTAGTAACTTTCAGCATAAAAAGGTGGATAACTAAGTAATCAATTTGCATAAAAACACAAACTTCCCTAAAAGCTACGAAACGCTACGAAAAGATCTGCTACAATTGAACGTAGACCATTAAATTACAATTAGTATGAAATTAAAAACATGTTACCCACACATTTTCAAGTATAAAATGTAATTCGTCGTACGGTATCAACCGAAAAATTAGTGTCTGTATAACAATAATTTAAAAGTCCGAGCCGCGGACCACGTGTCCCCTATAAAGAACTATTATTACCGTCAAGTCGTGTAGGTAGCAGCGTGCGCGATCATAATTGTATTAATCATTCAGCGCGACCGGCAGACGTCGATTTTCTTCAACAAAGTGCTCTTGTTTGTTTTTTTTCGTAAGGAAGTCGGCCGAAGGTGAACCGTGGGAACGTCGGGCGGGTGCACTTCCCAAAACATCGACGCACGGCAGCGAGTCCGACATGCGCCGAACGAAACGAGATGAAAAATCCAGCTGTCTTAGAGAAAGAGAGAGACGGGGCATGTGACGTGTGCGCGCCAAGCGACAGCTCACAATCGCGTGATCATCTACAAGAAATAATAAAACGGCAATAAAAGAAACACGAGACAACGGTAACTATGACCCGTGCGTGTGAGCGAGATGGAACTCGGTGGCCGAAGGCCTGCGCGCGCGCCGCTCGAGTTACCGCATTCGAATTTCAAAGATCAATGATCGATGCGATAGGAGCGAGACGCGCGACAAGCGCTCTAATACCGTCGAGTGAGCGGGATAAAAATAGTATAACGCCGTTAGTAAAAAAGGACGGCATTATAAGTTTGGCTCGTGGCGGTTTCAGCACGGGCCGGCTTTCCTTCAACGCTCTGTCGACAGAGGGCGCTGTGTACATTTCAGTAGCCATATTGAAAGGTTTTATGCTATTGTAATCGGTGTGTTCAATAATAAATCGATTTCAATGGCGTTAAAGTGAAATATGAATACTGTTATGAGTTTAGTCACGTCACATCCTTTGCAGATAAAGTTTTCAAATCAATATTTTTACATTACATATTGTATTATACTTTTGCAATAAAAATAGATAATTTGGTTGATTTTTGAGGTCAATTTGGTGACAAAAACCATGGAAGAATTTTGTGAATAGGTAATTCATCCAAATCAAGTCACGAGCATGACTTATTAAAATATACACCGTAGTCAAAATTCAATCAAAATCGTCGAATTTGTCGTGAAATCGATATTTTCTGTTATACTTCACAGTTTGAAAATTGTCAGTTGCAATAAAAAGGCGATGCTAGCGCTTGTGGGCGTTTTATGAAACAAATAATTCCGTTATTTGCACATAGATGGCGGCTGGAGTTTTAAAATAAGAATATTATTTACGAGTGTTACAAAATTCTATATATATGGCCCATGACTCCTACCGGCTTTAGGCTTTTGGTTTTAACCACTGGAGCGGTCATCTTCGGCACGTAAGGGAGGCTCCAGGTCCTCGTATGATCACACTAGAGCCGTGCAGTACCACCTACCGGGTCCAATTGTGAATCTATACCATCCAGGGATCTTTTAAAACATATTCATAAAAATACATCAAAATCGGTCCAGCCGTTTAAGGAGAGTACAGTAACGTACACGTACATAAGAATTATATATATAAGAACTAGTATTAGCCTAAGGTAGGTCAAAGATATGACTTATTGGTACAAATTACTCCTGTCCGTGTGGTGTCAGGATTAAGAATACAGAACCACCCATCTCCTACCGTGGATGTCGTAAAAGGCGATTAAGGGGCTCTAAACTAGAGAGATGAGCAGCAGCGTCCTTTTGTGGAACAGAAGCCATTTTGCGCTCACCAACTCGCCTGCCAAACGTGGCGAGTACTAGCAACTTAGCAAGTTTTGCCCAAAGTGACAACACAACTATGGAAGTCTACGGGGGAGGCCTTTGTTCAGCTGTGGACGTTCTTTGGCTAATGCATATGATGACAACCTACTTGGAGCACATACCTATGTCGCATATTCCAATATCAAAGCATTTAAAATGACAGTCTACAGATAGCTGTTTCGGGTCTTTATTGCTTTTTTTTTGTTTTTAATACATTGCCCCACACTAGGATTTCTCCTGTGTCGTGGGTGCGTTTACATACATGAATTCCACATACAATACGCCCAGCCTCGGAACAACTACCTGCAGATTATACAAATATTTGTTCCGTGCGGGAATCGAACCCACGACCCGGAGCGCAGCAGCCGACTGTGTCAGCCACTGCACCAACCGTGCCGTCTGGGCCTTTGATACAGTTTACAGACATAGATCTCACATGTACAAACGCACGGACCCAAAACATCTGTAGATTATAAAAATATTAGTTCCGTACGTGAATAGAATCCGCGACATGTAGCACAAAAAGTTAATCGCTAAGCCACTGCGCCAACCGTGCTGTAAAGAGAGAGGGGCAAACGGAGGCAATTTGTTTTCCAAACACGAGATTGTTTTATCTTTAGCACGGGTTCCACGCAACGGTTGTTTTGAAAAAAAGTTATAAGAAATATTATATTATTTCTGTTGAATCATTCAACTGGAGGCGTTTAAGTCAAGAAATGCATATGAATTGTTGAAAATGGTACCACTGTCCCTCTTGTCCTTAAAGGTAGTCACCGAGCGGGGTGATGCGAACTTAGGTTGAATGCTGCCAAGATCCAGGCGTGTCATTTTTCCGCCAAACGGAATCATTATCAATCGGCTCCGACTTTCCGAGATGTATTCGTCCCGATTACTGACCACCTCGAGCTTCTTGACGTTACTCTCACGACGACCCTCAATTTTTGCCCCTTACATTTAGGCTCAACTGGCTGCAAATAGCTTGACATCCTATCGAAGGTTAGACGGTATTTCACACCGGAACAGCTGCTCAACTTCACCAACCGTAAGATAGTGTGTGGTATTCCATTCTCTCAACTACTATACTGTACTCGTAGGGTACTGCTCTCATCTTTGAGATGGTATCGCCAAATACCAGCTTGAAGTGCTCGAGCTGATTGATAAACGTGCTAATAGGATCATTAACAATGATCCACTGGTCGAGGCAATGCTGCAGAGCCTCGAATATATACCAGCTTGAAGTGCTCGAGCTGATTGATAAACGTGCTAATAGGATCATTAACAATGATCCACTGGTCGAGGCAATGCTGCAGAGCCTCGAATATAGACGCAGAGTTGCAAGCTTATCGGATTTTTATCGGATAACGGCGAGTGTGTTTTGGCATCGCACGATTTAATTCCCCTTATCTCATTCCAGCATCGGACAATCACACGAACGGCCTTGCGCTACTGTTACATGGTGGATGTTTCACTCATACGCACAAAGCATTTTCCTTCCGTTTTTCGTGTGTACGGCTAAGGAGTGGAACTCTTTGTCAGTCCATTTCCCGACCATTATAAACTGGAAATCTTCAAGTTGCGAGTAAATTAGTTTATTCTAGGCAAGCGTAAAGCATCGTCGACCGCATCGTCGCTTAATTAATATCAGGTGACGTACAGGTCAAATGCTATAACGCTATTCAATGTATAAAAAATAAAACCACTACTTTCATTGGACCTTTCGAAAGGCATTTACCTATACCGTAATCAGACTACGCACATTCTTCAAGGAGTGATCTTGTAAAGTATGACAATGATATAATCACCATGCCAAACAGCTTATGTGATTACAATTTTCACCATATTTAGTAAGATGTTATTTGGAATTAACTTCATAGTCAGCCATAGGGACATCGGATTTTACATCTTACTAATATTATTAAGTATCTAGCCGTTACTGGCCCACTTCGCTGGGTGTAATTAAAATTTAGTAATAAAATCATTGTTTTAATTTTATAATTCGAATAAAAAGTATCCTATATCATATATAATTCTCTCTAATTTTTCTTCTCCTATCCTAGTTATATTTGATGTTTATTAGTATATTTTATCATCGTTTTATATATATAATATTTATTGTATATATTGTTATGTATTTTATATTTTTATGTCTAAGTAATATTGTGTATGATATATTGTACACTTGACAGCCCAATATCTCTCTCCTTTCTTCCTGTCCATCCAAAGGTTGTCTGGAAGAGATCGCCCTGTGCGATAAGACCGCCCATTGTACATGTATCTTTTTAAATTTTTATCTCTATGTATGTATTATGTGGTGTACAATAAAGAGTATATATATAAATAAAGTACGTTTAAAAAAACCTAAGTAATTTGCAAATACCCTCTCACTTTTACATTAGCGTATGTGTGCATATAAGTGACTGGGATGACGTCATGCGTGTGACAAGGAAAAGAACATACCTTTTCAGATCGTTTAAAAAATATCTAATTTATGATGCTTCAGTACCCTCTAGCTGACTATGCCTATCGTTTTTCTCTGTCTCCTGCTTGCTACGGAGGGAAATGGAACGTATATTCTTTCCTACTCCTCCTTTTTCTTTTCTGATTAATTTCGGTGCGGGTTCCATTAATTTCTCTGGGACACACCGAGCTTCATTGATCGGTGTTCTTTTCGGTGGTCGTCATTGTAGATCCTGGTTTACAGGAGTTGCAGTGGTCGGGAAGGGGTGGCGGGCTAGTTCCATTAAAAAAACTCTGACTATGCCAGCCTCATGGAATAATTCATAATATATGATGATGTGTAACATGTAAGTCGCAGTAACAACCCACATGGCACACATCATACTATACCAGCACTTACATATAATGCAATACCGTCTATCCTAGCCTCTCCTGCCTCACCTTTAAACACATTTTCAAGAAAATCAATTACGCTTGGATTCGTTACACAATGGCCTAAGAGTATATTTAACTGGCCACTTTGTAAACTCATATCCGGCATTACATTCATTACATTATCCGACATTCTCATACTCTGGTCCTGATGCGGTATATTCTATTATTTTATCTAATAGGATATTCTATTATCACATGTAGTATGTCCTCAGGCCACTGACATATATCACACAAAGGCGATGGCTTTACACCGATCAAATGGTAAAATGTATTTAATGGAACGTTACCGAAATATGCTCTGAGAACCACAACCAATGTCTCCCTGGAGAGTTTATCACAGTCAACCATGGTACAAAACAGTGGAAATCTTGAATGGTATAGGTAGATAGGTATATGTCGTATGGTGCCGGTTCAGAATACCACCACCCCATTTCCTCCCGTGGGTGTCGCAAAAGTCGACTAAGGGATTAGCCGGAGGATGGGCAGCACCGTCCTTCGAGAACATTAACAACTCAACTGCGATCGCTAACCCGTCTGCCAAGCATCGCGATTATGGCAAAACCCCCCAATAAGCACACAACGCACCCATATCGATCGTTGTGGTGGTCTGTGTCCAGCAGTGGACTTTTATTCAGCCGAAATGATACCAAATGAGTACCAAATGCCCTTTGTTTTTGAGATAGATTCACTCAATCAATCACCCAAAATATCACGCGATGTCTAAACCACAAACATTTCCGCTCTTAAATTGTACTTGATCACGACACGATTTTGTATGGATGTTCAAACCTTGGTACCTACATGTATTCCAATTAAAGAATCATTTCGATAAGCAATCACCGTTTCGTGTTGATTTTAATTTCCGGTGTCAGTGGACGTGTATCACACGTTCTATATTAAGCGAGTAGGTAGGTACTTACCTAGTTAGTGGGAAATATGTGTTTGGCGCTTCAGGTTGTGTGGCGGGAATTTATTGTTTCTTTCTTTCTTTGCTAGTTTTTTCTCTACGTTACTGTTATTATAGCAGTCCCTCTGGACCTGGCCAACTATTTTTCTTTGGTTTTTTTTTATTGGTTTCCAGTGGAAATTCGTCATGAGCTTCCTCCGCCAGGGAAGGGCGAAAGGGCATGCTGGACTCCTACCGGCTAAAACCACAGGTCCTCGTAAGATCACACTAGAGCCATCCATTGGTCCCACACCTTTAGGCACATTTCGGAGGGGTTGACTGTAAAACGGTCACCCCCAGGCACTTCTCGGGGAGGATTTAAAAGGATCCCCCCAAGCCTCGCTGTGCGCTGTGCTGTGCACACGGCGGCACGTGACCACGTGCGCGCCGCCGTCTTCCCGGGGGTCGCTCGGTGTGAGCACCTTAGGTACTTAGGTATCTACCTATATAAACAAAAAGAACTCTGAGGTCTAACGTTAAGCAATAAGTATAGGTACCTACTTACATTGTTAAGCGTGATTCTATCAAATAAAAATGTGTAGGTAGTCAGTAAGTCTAAGTCTAAGTCAGTATGACCTGCTGCAAAATGTGATTATTTGTCGAGAACCGTCAGTTAATTGGGTTTTGCTTGAGGGCAGCGATTTAGACACAAAATACGTTAACATGAACATCGAAGTTAAGCTCTAAAATGTACCTACGTACGCACCTATCTATAGGATGTGCGTGTGTCAAGATCTCAGAATCGTTGAACTGACGATAAACATCGACGCGCGGTGATGTTAATTTCCGACAAGTTGATTTATCGGTATGAAGTAGATAATATCTACTTTATACCGAAGGGGGGCTTCAGGTCCTCGTAAGATCACACTGGAGCCTGACCTACTATAGAGTATCGTTGGCCATAAAAAAAAGAGTTTTTTTTTAAATAAGTACCTACATTTGAAAAGGGTATATATAATTATGAACTTGTCAGACGAACGAATGTTGCGCGAAGTTTTCATTCATATAGGTAGAATAGATTGAACCTGAGGTACGAGTTTGGCACCAATGGGCGGCTCTAGTGTGATCTTCGGAGGACCTGGAGCCCCCCTTCGGTGCCGAAGATGACCACTCCAGTGGTTTTAGCCGGTAGGAGTCCGACATACCCCTTCGCCCTTCCCCGGGGTGAAGGAAGTTCCATTTAGAATTTCCACTGGACATCAATAAAAAATAAAATACAAAAAAAAGGTACGGGTTATTGTCATTCTCTCGTTATAGGTACTCATTACCTACAAGTAAATAAACAGAGTACACCTACTTACATTATTCTACGCTATTTACCATTTACTACCCACCACCCTCCGGTCCTCACAATACCTTTTTTTTTATTGGTGCCCAGTGGAAATTCTTCATGACTTCCTTCGCCCCGGGGAAGGGTGAAGGGGTATGCCGGACTCCTACCGGCTAAAACCACTGGAGCGGTCATCTTCGGCACGTAAGGGAGGCTCCAGGTCCTCGTATGATCACGCTAGAGCCGCCCACTGGTGCCACGCCTATTGGCACATCTCGGAGAGGGTGACTGTAAAGTGGTCACCCCCCCGGGGAGATTGTAAAGGATCCCCCAAAGCGTCCCACGGCAGCGCGTGACCACATGCGTGCTACCGTCTTCTCTTGGGTCGCTTGGTGTGGGCACGCAGATTCCCCAATCTACGCACCCGCGAACCCAGAGGTCCCCCACCATATAGCAACGGCAGGGGTTTTCAGGCGTATTGGAATTAGGCGCCAGGGCGGTTGTTACCCCGGCGCCATGTCCTTCTTCTTCGAGCGGGATCGGCCCTCTCTCGATCCCGCTCTGCAGTCTCCTTCTGGAGCATGACGCTCTCACAGAAGGAGACCACTGCATTCCAGTTTTCGTGCTCTGCCAACATAGCCGACACTACTGCTGGCAGAGAGAGATCTTGCCCGATCCGATCGACCAGGATCCGCCCTCACAATACCTAGACGCCTTAATAGCAGGATCAAAGATAAAGTATTCCTTAAATTTGAATAGTAGGTCATCATCATAACCACAAGCCTCTCCCAAAGATCGCCACAGCGACCGGTATGGGTGTGTTGTGTGCTCATTGAGGAGTTTTGCCATAATCGCCACGCTTGGCAGGCGGGTTGGTGATCGCAGTTGAGTTGTTACTGTACTCGAAGGATACCATCCTCCGGTTAATCCCAGTCACCTTTTACGACACTCAAGGCATGAGATGGATGCTATGCGATGAGATGGGTAGGTGCTATTCGTCGGCACCCTTTATTTTAAAAGAGTATCTATGGAGTTTCTTGCCGGCTCTTCTCCATAGATCAACTATTTGGAACCGTGCAACTTAGATTCTGACGTTTCATAAGTGCCAATATTTGGTTTATTTGAAATAAAAATATTTGACTTTGACTTTGACCCCACGGTTAATTCGTTGTACATATCGTTGAGATATGTGGTTTCATGTGATTCCCGACAAAGAATAGACTCTCTACTACTCATGGGTATCGTAAAAGGTGATGAAACGTTGATATCAGAGGAATGGCAGCAGTATCTGCCCATGTGCCAATACTGTAGGTACCTACCTGTGATCACCAATGTGCCTGCCAAGCGTGGTGATTACAGCAATGTTCACTATGACCGCGCATTGTAGTAGGAATCATTTGGAGACCCATTTTCAGCAGTGGACATATACCTACCTACGGGGTGTTGTGTGTGCTTTGTTACATTCTGTCACTATTTGTTATTGCTATTTAGATAATTTACCTACAGTCTGTTAATGAGTTATGTGCTAGATTTACACTTTATGATCATTATGGTCATTAAATATTTACTAGTTCCAGACTATACCCACTCATCTATAGTTTTTCTGCCGTCACCCGTCGCTTATTGGTACACTAACATAATTTTACTTCCAAAATTGAATCATAAGTACGTTAAAGTATTTAATCTACCAGAACCTCACATCATTATCCGCTTTTCGTAATCATCTATAATGTCTTAATAAAAACGGCGTAGTTAATCAAACATTCGCCAAAATCTTCTATCATAAACCTACAATAACAGTCGGAAATTAGAACGCCGCCGGAACGAAATCTATTTGAATTCAAAAATAGAACTTAGGAAGGCGTGCGCGCTTAACGCCCGTGGGCAGAAACAAGCGGTACTATTGGCCAGAGGTGAGCCAATCACGGCCCGACGCTGGCCTAGGCGTGATGAGGTTTTCCGTGCAAATTGTTTTAATGTTCGGGAAAAACTGCGCAGATACGATTCTTATTAGAAACTGGCAATGGTGGTTGTAAATGCCGGTCGTGTTGTTGTGTTTATAGATTTCTATACAACGGGATAGCTATAAGATTAACATTAATGTAGTAGATAATTCTTAAAGACAAAGTAATATTATAATCTTGTACTTACTGTCTTGTTATTGTGTGTATTGTCATTTTAAAATACATGGGTGGTTTTGGGCCTGATCTGTTACAGAAATGAAAGTATAACCAAAAATAAATGGAGTTATAGTTTTACCTATATTTTATTTCCCTATCTTTGTTATCTAAAATTAAAATAAAAAAGTCCAAAAACAACAAGAAGACAATATGAACAAACCAGTGACTTCTCTATACCTATTCATCATTTTCCTATGTTCTACATTTAGGTAGGGTAGGGCGGGGCTAGTTGTGCAATTTTTCACTTGGTCGATCATAGCTCCTCAACGCAAATTCCAAATTGCTTGCTATGCATACTGACGGGTAAGTAATCTATTCCTTTCTAAAAATCACAAAAGTAATTTATTTCTAACAAGTCGCATTTAAGAGCTAGAGCCGCTTAAGTGTAGAAAGTCAGACATGTTCAACGTACCCCATAGGTGAGGTAAGTTGAGCAAGGGTATGGGGTAAATAGAGCAGTTAGAATTTCTAGCCAAACCATGGCTCACATGTTTACGAGATATGAAATAAAATAACTATTTTACAATCAACTATTTATTTATACTCTGTTAGTGGCATAACAATAAAACAGAAAATTAAATTTTAAATATTAAACATAAAAATGGCATCAACAAGAACCCATCTTTTACTTTCTTCGGATAGTTTTGTCTACCTGTCGTGGACCTGCCTTTTAGAACAATTTCTGGGGAAAATGGCTGCGATGGATCGATCACTTCGGTTTCTTTGTTGCTTGTACCTGGTTCAGGTTCACTTTGGCTGGTGAAGGTAGATAGAACAGGGAGTTGAGCAACTATTGCTCAACTAACCCCAACCCGAATACCTGAAACAAAAGTGAGGTTATGAAAAAACTGTTTGAATTAGAAACAAATCCTTTCTAGATATCAAAAATACACGAAAACTATGAAAATTTAACACTTACCTGATTTAAAATGGATAATATTTGACTCGTACAGAAGAAATACGTACAATTTGATTTTACTTTTTCGTCGCTAAATAAACTATGCGTGCGCGTATGTCACTCGATTGACAGATCACCACAAGAGGTCTCGCGGTAAGTTCCCCTCCCACGCCCGCTTCTCTCCGCCGTTTGAAGTGTTAGCGGGCGGCGTATAGTTTCTGAGATATTTCGATTGCCCAACTTACCCCTGTGCTCAACTAGCCCCGCCCTACCCTACCTACTTGACTAAAATGACCTCGATTTCTAGGTTCTTACTCTCTTCCTTTATCCACATATATTTTTATATAAGATTCCAATAAATAACGTAAACCTACCTACGGTGCAAAAAAGTGTATTAGGTATAAAAAAAATGTGACAGACAGAATCCAAAACAAAAAATTTACCAAATCTCTATCAAGTTTTGTCCTAATGCCCTCGAACCGAACAATGGGGTACAAAAATATGAGACCCATGCATATTTGAACAATAACAATAGCACACCTGTTGGACTGCCTTATTTTCTGGGCACAGTGTTTTTTGCTCATCTACAATTTTTGTATAGCTACTTACCATATCAGTATACAGGTTCTTATGTTTAAAAAAATTGACTTGTAAAGGATTATGCAGACTAATCGACTGAAGAGAGAGTTGTCGGATTTTGATTGTAAACTTGCAAGCATCAAACATCCTGTGTTAGGTTTTCTTTTTTCAAACAATTCTCCCTTCTAATTATTATTTCTAGCGATGCATCAAAAACGTTGGGATTTTTAATGATTTTCACGAAGACAATTTTTCATAGCCCTGTTCTACATATTTGTCCATAAAAACCAGCCAATGTTTCCTGTAAAGATCTACATTCATTGTTTAAATAAACATAGAATAGCTGTGGTAGGTACCTACCTACTATAATTTAGTTTATCAAAAACCAATAAATCATTCTTAGGAAACTGTGTTTGATTTTATAACAAGATAGGTAGGTACCCAAAGGTATTCGGGGTTCGCGGGCATGCAGATTGGTGAGTCTGGTGCTCATTGACCCCGGGAAAACAGCGGCGCGCACGTGGTCATGTACCGCCGTGCACAACACAGCGCACAGCAAGGCAAGGGATCCTTTACAATCCTCTCCGAGAAGTGACTGGGGATGACCTTTTTTTTACAGTCGCCTGTTCTCCGCTACAGGGAGTGACCGCTTTACAGTCATCCCCTCCGAGATGTGTCTAAAGGCGTGGCATTCATGAGGGGCTCTAGTGTGATCTTACGAGGACCTGGAGCCCCTTTTGGTGCTAAAGATCATCATACCAGTGGTTTAAGCCAGTAGGAGTCTCTTCACCCTCTGGAGGGGGTGACCGCTTTACAGTCGTCCCCTCCGAGATGTGCCAAAAGGCGTGGTACCAATGGGCGGCTCGAGTGTGATCTTACGAGGACCTGGAGCCCCCTTCGGTGCCGAAGATGACCGCTCCATTGGTTTTAGCCGGTAGGAGACTGGCATACCAAGTTTCATGTATAAATTCCACAGGACATCAATAAAAAAAGGAGTGTCTTCACCCTTCCCCGGGGCGGAGGAACTTCATGTAAAATTTCCCGTATCAGTCGTATTTTTTGTTTAGCTTCTCGCATCTCAAAATGCCACTTAACTGGGCTATCTGGTGAGTCTGAAAGACTGGACGCCTAGGCATAAAAATACATGCACACTCGCTCTAACCCAGCATCACTATATCATGTAGGTAGGTATCATATAGGCTACACAAATACTTGTAGCGTGAGAGGTTTTTTTTTTATCTGGCTCTACACTAGAATTTCTCCTGTGTCGTGGGTGCGTTTACAAACACAAATTCCACACACAATACACCCAGACCCGAACAACCACCTGCAGATCGTACAAATTTATGTTCCGTGCGGGAATCGAACCCACGACTCGGTGCGCAGGAGCCGACCTTATCAGCCACTGCACCAACCGTGCCGTCGAGATTTCCGCCGTCCGATCGTCGCGACCCGTAAAACCAAGTGGAAGTCGGGTCATCAAGTTCTTATACTTGATAAGTTTAAGCATAAAATATATAAATTATGTATCCTACGATATAAGATTACCGACCGACGGTAAAAGCGAAAGGAAGAGAAAGCAGTTTCCGAAAAGGAATGCAGAGGTCAGATGGCAATCGCTTAGCGGAGGTATAATATTCCCGCCAATTAGGTATAAGGTAAAAATTTTTTATTTCAGTGCACACAGAAATGTACATCCAAAAAGATTGTCCAAAAAATTTTAAAACTAATTTAGGGGTGGACAACCCTTATCACTTAGGGGTATGAAAAATAGATAGTGGCCGATTCTCAGACCTACTGAATATGCATATAAAATTTCATAAAAATCGGTCAAGCCGTTTCGAAGGAGTATGGTAACTAACACTGTGACACGAGAATTTTATATATTAGATATAGGAATCATTAAAAAAAATCGCATTCCGATTATTTATGTAAGAAGAAAAAACGATAAAATATTTTTTTTTTTTTTTTTATAAATGTTTGATTTGATTTAAAAAACATAATTAAATTACAGTTGTGTCAAAATATTTTTGACACAAATACATAAAACAATCATTTGTCAGTAATTTTGAATATGCACTTTTAATTATCTTCGACGGCCATCCGTTGGATTTCGTTACTGTTATGCGCGCGCTACTTCTAATTTTACTCTCATCAAACCTAACGAAGTACTTACCTATAACTTAAACAATAGTTAATTCATTAGGAACATATTCTTCTAAATCTCCTAATCGCCTACACAATGTTTTTGGTTTCTATCAAAAAACATTTGCTATACTTTAGCAATTCGATTATAGGTAATCTACGATTATAACTGAAAACATTTGGTAGTTAGCTAAACGGTTTCTTCTAAATTATTTAGTTATCAGACGAAAGCCATTTCATTTGTCGTAAGCCTTAAGTTAATAATAGAATAGAATATTCTTTATTGTACACCATTTTAAAAACAACTACTAAGAATCATTTTATGAACAGTAATTGTACAATGGGCGGTCTTATCGATATTAATTTCTTACAGACAACCTTTAGATGGACAAGAAAAAGATGGAAACAAACAAAGGTGGAACCTATTCCGTGGTGTACTTATTATATTCATATTATCAATAACAAAGAGAGAAAAGAGAAATAGGAAATGAAGCTAAACTTAACATAGTACCTTAAGTTTTAAAATAGCCAAACTTTAGGTATTTCATACGAAATAGCTTAGGTAGGTACTACAACTGAAGAGTCTAAATAAAAGAAAGAAAATTGTTTTACTTTGAATCTGAAATAGTAGTCACCAGCTAGCTACTTACGTTAGCTTCTGTAACAACTCGTCGTCGAACTCACTTCTGAATCGGCAGTGAATTCTCTAATCTCGTACTGTTTTTACTACTTTTCACCAGCGTGGCTATTCTATAAGGACCACCAATCCAAAGATCTCCAGTTTCGTATTGTTTTTACTAATAAAAAATACTTTTCCTGCAGATTCAGAAGTGAGTTTGCTAGTGAGTTTTTATAGAATAGCACTAGAGGTAAGCAACGTAGAACCCTAGTTTAGCCAATATATCTTAAATTTACAAAGCATTTTTTCAGTGTACTAAAGTTAGTATTTACAATTACGTCTCCATTGCTCTCACGGTTGAATACAAAAATACTGTCCACACAAAATTAAGCAAATAGCTGTTGAAATAATTCTGCTTTATTGACGACTTCTAATAGACATTTCATCAATAATAACGTTCATACCACAATCATAATAAAGTATGTACTTATTAAACAGAAAGAAAAAAGTGCAGTCGAAAATATTGCAGTATTAGCAAAAACTTGCCCGTTAACTGGGACTCATAAACGCGCCATAAAATAAGAGACGAGGTGCGCTCGCACGAAAATTGCGAAATTGGAAGGAAAGTGGTTATTTAAATGCAAAAAGGTTGTTTTAAAAAAAGTTGTGTATGTTACACCGTGGGAGAACTTGGCAGGTGTGAGCTAGCGGGTACACTTGAGGTCGTACACGTATATTTTTTGCGACTGGCTATATTGATTTTTAATTAATGCGCTTCGAATAAAGTTTTTTGATAAAAGTGATCCTTTTGGGCAGTCTTGTTTTGATTAGGTAATTTCGTTTTTGATGGGTTATTTTGTAGGAGGTTTAAAAGTACACAATATTTTTTGTTATAATTATAAAGTAATCAAACACACTGATATCATTAATCATTCATAATTACAAAAGAAGTTTATTCAACTCATTCATTGCAGTTAACCAAAAAATAAAAAGTCCGTGCATTACATTACAAATGATTAGAAGAAATTTAAGTACATCCTCAAAAATTATAATTATCAGATACCTAACTATTATTTAAATCAATTAATAGTTTACCTATTTCGTCTCTCATCTACGCAACTTCCAGTCAAGCATAGAAACTCCAAGCTACTAAATATCACCACCATCATATCAGCCAAAGCACGTCCACTGCTGAATAAAGGCCTTCCCAATCGATTTCCACTATTGTGTTGTCAATTTTGAGGGAATTTGTCAGTACTCACCACGCTCAGCAGGCGGGTTGGTGAACGCAGTATAACTACTATTACACAGAAGGGACGCTGCTGCCCTTCCCTGTTCCACGTCCACGGTAGGAGAAGAATTTGTGCTATATTCTTAATTTGGACAACGCGGAATCATATCAATCAACAAGATCACACTTAACACAAAAACTGATCAAGCTGAAAGTCTTATATCTAATCTTAGATGAGATTAATTATTTGTTAATTTCTGCTGTAAGAAAGTACATACGGCATTGAAAAAATCGCTTTGTTACATGGTTTAAACCTACAACCCAGTATCAGATGCGAGTCCGTAAAGCTACTAATTAGGTCTGCTATAAAATATAGCATAAATACCAGCTCTCGACTTCATAGCCTGATGATTTGTCACAATAATATTATCCCTGCACCGGGACCCGTAACGGTGTACCAGTGTCACCATTTATTTTCTTTATTTATTCCACTACAAACACTGAACGTCGCCTGGCAGGTTTTGCAACTGTTTTTAACCTTATGAGGACAGTACCTACTCCTATTTTCCTCTCCATTTTTGTTTTAGTTTTAATGGTAACGGATCGGACTTTAAAAATAGTACACAAGTAGTTCAGTTGCGGTACTTACCTATGTTATTTGTTTTATTTAGATGGTTTATTTTATTTTTAGTACAGGGAAAATGTATTTATAGCTAAATTAAAGAACTACAAGAATACAACAGATGTCAATACAGTACAATATTGAGTCAAATATGATTGAGACTCAATTATTCTCTTTATAATGTAAACGGTAAATATTTTTTAATAAAGTTTGCGTATTAAAATTTTATCCTATTTCGGTGACTTAAGTTATATTTTAGAATTTTATTAATAATTTGTTTATCTTAATTATACCTACTTATTTTTATTAATTTCCTAATCTACACGATAAATATATTTATATGTTTATAATTACAGTTACCATACGCCCTGTGGTGCCGGCAGACGCCGTGTGGTGCCGGCTCAGAATACCCCATCTCCTCCCGTGGGTGTCGTAAAAGTCGACTAAGGGATTAGCCGAAGGATGGACAGCAGCGTCCTTCGAGTACATTAACAACTCAACTGCGATCGCCAACCCGTCTGCCAAGCGTGGCGATTTTGGCAAAACCCCCCAATGAGCCCACAACACACGGTCGGTCGTTGTGGTGATCTTTGCGGGAGGCATGTGTACAGCAGTGGACTTCATTCGGCCGAGATGATGATAATTACAGAGAACAGCCTCTCTAAATGGTCAATATTATCAACGGTCACTTGAATAACTAGATAACAAATGATATACTGAACGTAATAAATGAATATTATTCATGAGCACGTCATGTCACGCACATAAAAGCATTAGGGTCGCGCTACACAGATTTCGTCGCGTGACAAGATAAGTGTGCGTGTTTCTATCACCGTAAACGACGCCCGCGCACACGACCGCGCCCGACTCCACCCGAAGACGTCCGAACGCTGTCGTGGGAAAACGCGGCAGGTGTTACCGATCCGTAGCACTTCTTGCTGAGTAAACATACAGCGTATACAAAATTATAACCGCCTCGAAGCGTCTGTGTAAATGGAAAACATATTTTGTGTGCTTAATGATACTGCTTACTTTTTTGGTGCGGCTCGGTTATCACACGACAATGTTTTTTTGCGATGGTTTGAGGGGCTTGTATGTTTCACGTTTTTGTTTTAGTTTAATTTATCGAGTCACCCTTAATTGGTATGGTTAAATGATGCGGTCGTTAAGTGTGCGCGTGACCTTTCTGTTACTTTGTGATTGTATGGAGAGGCTTCATGCATTTATTGGTCGTATATAAATGCGTCATACACATTTGGGACATTAATAACGCATTATATGGTTTTATCCTTTTTCTGAAAGCCTATAAATGTCACAATAAAGCCTATATTTATTTGTGAGCCTTTTATGCTAAAATAAATAATCCCGAACCACTTTTCTGTTTTGTTCTGCTTTTTAAAGTCATATCTTTAATGAGCTACACATTTATTTTGAGCTCAATAAATATTCTGAAGCAACATTTATTATTTATAAAAAAAATATTATTATTATTGCATATATTTATGAAACGTTTTGATGGAATAAAACTGGCAAATAGGTATCAAAATATAATTATGTTAGAGACCGACATCATGAATTGTCGAATGTTCGCCTTTTTTGGGTTTACCATAATTGCCACGTTTGGCAAGCGGGTTGGCGATCGCAGCTAAGTTGTAAATGTACTCGAAGGACGCTGCTGCCCATCCTCCGGCGAACTCCATAAGCGTATTTTATGACACCCATAGGATGGGATGGGGTGGCGCTATTGATAGCCGGCACCACACGAAGAAAATTATAAAATAAATCTTACATAGGTAAAACTTACCGTAACTGAAAAAAGCCTCTTCATCGTCGAAGGTTAACCATTAGATGTAAGACGTATAAGTTTTTAAACTGACATGGTCACTAACACTATTATTGGAACTAAAAACGGGATATTTATATCACACACAAATATCGGGAACTCAAAAGTAATAAAAAACATGGTAAATATCCCGTTTTTAGTTCCAATAATAATGTAAGACCTAGTTTTAGATTACATCATTAATTGGCGTATTTATATTCCGTGTGGTGTCCGGATTAAGAATATAGCACCACTCCATCTCCTCCCGTGGATGTCGTAAAAGGCGACTAAGGGAATTTAAATCAGAGGGATGGGCAGCAGCGTCCCTTCTGTGAAACGGTAGCCATACTGCGCTCACCAACCCGCCTGCCAAGCGTGGTGAGTATTGGCAAATACCCCCATCTCATAGAATGATGACACAGTTGTGAAAATCTATGGGGGAGGCCTTTGTTCAGCAGTGGACGTATAAATGGCCGATATGATGATTAATTGGCTTTCATCGCTACGTGTTGTGGGTTCGATCCCGCATGGGACAAATGTTAGTGTGACCTACATATAAGTAGTTGGTCCAGGTCTGGGTGTTTCTGCATGTCAGATTTTATACGGTATAGGAAAAAAGCTGGGGGAAATAATTACATCACTTAAAAAAAAACCATTGCATAATTATCTAACTACGAGAGACCGTAATTTAGCAATTGGCTTTCGGCGCTACGGGTCGCGGGATAGATCCCCACATGCATGTATGTAAACTGTACCCACGATACAGGAGAAACACATGTGTGGGCATCTTCGCCCTTCACGCTTTCTCAGGGCGGAGGAAGGCCATATGGAATTCCCCACGACATAATAAGGTGTCATTAGCGGACTGTTTTTGTATATTACTATTGCTAATAGGCCGTGTGGTGCCGGCTACGAATAGCACCAACCCCGTGAGTGTTGTAAAATGCCAATATGGGATTGGCTGGAGGATAGGCAGCCGCGTCCTTCGAGTACATTAACAACTCAACGGCGATCGCCACCAGTCCGAGTACGAGTAACAATCTCTGCGGGAGGCATTATAACAATACATATAACAACTTATTAACACAATATTAATTTTTATTTTTTGTAATCATGGTTTCAAGGTCACATTAAAAATATTCTGAAACTTCGCAAAACCTTGTACTTACGGCCCTAAAAAGAGAATACAACTCATAACTAATCATTACTTACAAAGAACCAATTTCTTACAAAGAAATAATTAGCTTATAGATCGGGAAGATGTTTAAAATACTACTTAATGACCTAAGTCTATTATTGGGCACACCCCACAGTTAGTGAAGTGTTTAAATTAATGCCTAGGGACGCAAATAGTATGGAAAAGTTGCCTACGGTACGCAATTTTAGTCATCAAACTGGATGTTTACTTTTTGCAATAAATACATATAATCACTGTAATTTTTCAGGGTTCTTTAAATGGGATTATAAATGGTCTGTATACGAAATTTGATATGTCAGCGTAGTTTCAATAAATACTTGAGCTATACGTAAATGTCACGCGTTTCATGCATAGCGAATATGACGAGCGCTCTATTTATGGGTTTGTTTAAACATCATAAAATGCAAAAATAGATCATAAAATGTGACATGTTCTATGAGGAGTTAGTAGCTACGTACTTGCATATCGCGCAGATTGCTCATTCTGTGACGTTAGGTCGGAGTCATGCCTTAGATGGGTGACCATTCCTCTACCCAGCGGGACTCCGAAATTCGGAGAGCACATTATGCTGTCGGTCTTGAATGTCATATTCATTATATCGATATTGTCCCTATTTTTGCTATCATCATCATCATATCAGGCAAAAGACAGATACTGCACGATCGTTACTAATCTTAGCTCTCTCAATAGCTCGCTGAGTGCCCTTGAGCTTTCTTATGAGGCCTATAGTGACTGACTACGTCTCTATGCCGTATGTCATCGGTGGTAACTGATGTTATCGTTTTCTAGTTATTTATTGAATACATTAAGTATTATCTATAAACTTCAGAGACTTAGTGTACACAGACTAAAGTATAGGTATGTTTATTAAGTACGTAAGTAAGGTATTTAATCTCTTTCGAAGAATTGCCTCGATACATAACCCTGACAAGTGATCCAACCTCCAGCTAAAAACACAATTTATCTAGTCGATAAGAATTAAGTCTAACATTTATAATTTAATACACAGTTACAAAGTAAATGGAGATGCATCTGTGGCAATTATAGAGAAGGATTAATGTGGCTGAGTGTTAGATGTTATCGTTAATCACCTGCGGAACCCTATTAACCTAATGTAAGTTCGGTCTTACGAAGAAACCGGTGCATAGAGTGGGCGTCACTTATTTTCTAAGAATTCTCGCCTCCATCGCCGTTATTATGACAAGTGCATATATATTTAAATATTTATTTTGATTGCATAGAATTTGTGCTTTGTTTGTTCTTGGTTTGCAAGTTTATTTTATTTTATTTAATACTAGATGCTTGCTGACCCGCAACTTCAATCGCAAGGCAACTAATGATAAAGAATAAAAATTATAATAAGGTAATCTATCTCTATGCCAAAATTCATTACAATCCGTGCAGCCATTTGAGCATGATGGAGCCTCAAACATACAACCTTTCACATTTATAATAAGATATTAGCAGTGATAGCCTAGTGGTTGAACGCTTGCCTTCCATACAGGAGTTCTGAGTTCGAACCCCGCACCTCTGCCTTTTCGAATCCATGTGCGGATTTAATTTTGATACATTAACTGATGATTGTTAAAAGTGAGAAAACATCGTGAGGAAACCTGCTCACCTGAGAGGGCTCCTAAATATACTCAATGGTGTGTTTAGTCTGCCAAACCGCACTAGGCTCACGTGGTGGACTAAGGCTTTATCCTTCTCATCGTAAGTAATGGCCCAAGCCCAGCAGTGGGACAGTAATGGGCTGATTATGAATAAGATATTACGATTGTTATTCCCGTGTGGTGTCCGGATTGAAAATATAGCACAACTTCTCATGGAAGGACTTTAAAACAGCAGGATTGGCAGCAGCGTCCTTTCTGTGGAACAACGCCGTAGATGGGTCACCGACCCACCTGCCAAGCGTGGTGAGTACTGGTAAATTCCCCCAAAATAACGACACAACTATGGAACTCTATAGGGGAGGCATTTTTTTAGCAGTGAACGTCCTTTGGGTGATATGATGATGATATTAGTTGTTGAAATATTTATCTGATTTCAGGAAAAAAATGCGTCGTCCCTGAGAACCTTCATTGTTTTTTAAGATTTTTAGCGTTGTGGGAAATTGTTACAAATTGTCTTGTTTCGTCCCACTGAGCTAAATATGCTTCTGCTTGGAAAAGGGGTCACATATAAATATAAATAAATACTAATTAAAATTCTCCTTCTTCCTCGGGCCCTCAATTCTCAGGATCGCGACCACAAGTTCGTCTCCATTTGGTTCTGTCTGCTTTAGAGTACACAATAGTTGCAGTTGTATATTACTGCCAACCGCTTTCTTGAGTGCATCCCTCCAACTGACGGGCATCCGACTTCTCGCTCTCCTGCCGTTCAATGAGATTTCTCTCCAAATTGTACTTGAGAGATAGCATGATGTGCCCGAAACAGAACTCTTTGGTGGCAAATCATAATCGTAATCAAATCGTGCCGTGTGGTGCCGGCTAAAAATACCGCCACCTCATCTCATTCCGTGGGTGTCGTAAAAGGCGACTATGGGATTAGCCGGAGAATGGGAACCAGCATCCTTCGAGTACATTTATAACCCAACTGCGATCGCCAACTCGTCTGCCAAGCGTGGCGATTATGGCAAACACCACCCAAGGAGCACACAACACAAACCCATACCCACCCTTTTGGAGATCTTTGGGGGCGGCTTCGGTTCAGCAGTGGACCTTTTTCAGCTGAAATGATGAATCAAATCGTTCTATAATATTTAGCTATATAAAGATAGTGTGAGTACTTATTATAGGTCCGTGTGGTGTCCGCATTAAGAATATAGCACCGCTCCATCTCCTCCCGTGGATATCGTAAAAGGCGACTAAGGGACTCTAAGCCGAGGGATGGGCAGCAGCAACCCTTTCGTGGACCGGTAGTCATACTGCGCTCACTACCCCGCCTGCCAAGCATGGTGAGTATTGGCAAATCCTTCCCAAAATTATAACACAAGTGTGTTAATCTATGGGGGAGGCTTTTGTACAGTAGTGGACGTCCTTTGGCTATATATATGAGTCTATTAGAATCAAATACCGCAATGTCCATTTTCGTGTTCTGGCCATAATTCATATTTTTTATATACATACACCAATGGATAATGCTATATTTGTAGCATACTTTAATTTTTAATGCCAGTTTTCTACATGACATTGCAGCTTTGGTTGCATTTTGAATATTCAAATAGATTCCTTTTAATCTGTAGATTCATACGGCATAGAAAACGCATTTTTGCTTTTTTATGGACATTGCGGTATTTGATTCTAATAGACTCATATATGTTAAGTATAAATATATATATTAATAACGTGTCAATAATCTATATTGTACAGAGATAAATATTAAAATTTATTTTATTTAACATTACTGAGTACGCCACCCATTTAATACACTACGTCATAATTCCTACTGACAACGCAGTAATCTTGTGTCCATATCCTAGATCTTAAGAAAACCAGAGAACAGTTCAATTTTCTCAAGTTTGTTGCACATCTAAGCGGTTATAAGAAGGGTGGGCAAGTATTTTTTGTAATATATGTTTAACAAACGATATTCAACTTTACATATTTGCCCCACCAAACGATACCCAAGTATAACAACCAACGCAATGATTACAGCTTGCCTGCGCCAACGCATAATTACGTTTAAGAAACACATTCATAATAATCACTGGAGAAAAATGTCACTGCCCAAAATAACGGGGAATCTTAAACAAAACAGGGACCTTTTTCCAATATCCACATATAACCACATATTAATTTCCACATACTTCACGAACACCTTAAAACAACACGCGAACAGCCTTTACAACCTCGTTTTTAAAGAAATACATTACCTATTATTGGCAAACCAAGTCCCACCAAACAGTAGCCCAAGTACGACAAGCGATGCGATGATTATAGCCCGAGGGCTGCGCCAGCGCATAATTACGTTTGAAGAACACGTTCATATAATCACTGGGGAGAAATGTCTCTTCGCCTAAGGACACCACTTTATTGGAGATCGCTTATAAATTTGCTCTCGGGTCTCATAGTGAATAATCTGTTATTTTGTGAAGAAAATATAGAATTGCACTATAATGGGAATTGGCGTTTTTTTAATTCAACATCATGTCGTGATCATGGTAAGCGTCATTATTTCAGTCGAAAACGTCCACTGCTGGACAGAAGCCTCCCCAAAAATTGCCACAACGACCGGATTGGGTTTGGAACCAATAGGTTTGTGTTGTGTGCTTATTGGGGGGTTTTGCCATAATCGCCACCTTGGCAGTGCAGTTGGCGATCGCAGTTGTAAATGTACTCGAAGGACGCTGCTGCCCATCCTCCAGATAATCCCATAGTCGCTTTTTACGACACCTGCGGGATGAGATGATGGTATGGTGGTATGATGGTGCCAACTGAAAATCAGCGCTGGGTACCTAATGCCCCGCAAATGCTGAGTTGGTAACCCTTTCGGCTTGATCATGCCAATGGTACATTTGTTTTTGTTTACCTAAAAATATGTCTATTTTCTTTCTGTTCTGCTATCTGTATGTGTGTGCTGAATAAATGTGTTTTCTTTCTTTCTTTCTATTATTAGCCGGCACCACACGGCTAAGCGTCACGTCTGCCAATAACAATAGTAATGCTACCCAGGACCAGTCCCGCGTGGCACCACACTGCCTCGTCATTATTTTTTGACTGCTGTTTACACATTACATTTAAAATGATGTTAGTATATTTACATATTCACAATATATGTGTTATTCTTTTGTTATTAGCACTTATTTAAAATGTTTTTTTTACCTTTTGCAAGAGGTAGGCTAGGTCGGTACCACCACAGTGCCAAATATTCTGCCGCCAAGTATTAGTGTTTAAACTTTAGACACTACAGAAGGCCTAGCACGAATGTTTTAAAGTATAGTAACGTAAACTTATCGCTATTGTGAGTGAATTTTGAATTGAAAATACTTGATTCGCTCATATTTTTTATTTAAACTGAATAATTTCCCTATGCTTATATATCATACCTATAATTGATACGAATTGTATGTTTGTCGCATAAATTTAAACGAAAATGCTATAGGTTAGTTGTATTTTCGATTCCAAATTGACTCACATGAACTTTACGAAACGAATACTTTTTCGCAAGTTGTTTGTGCTTGGGCTCCTGTGCTCCGATTTGAAGGGCAATGCAGCTAGTGAAATTACTGCGTATAAGAGACTAAATAACTAAAGTTTCGAGGTGACGAGTGCAGGACCAGTTCTGGGTAGCAGTACAATAGGTTCTGAGCAGGCATGACGCTTACTACCAGGCGAATGACATGCTTATCAAGTCACCATTTAGTACAAAGAAACTTCCATTTTCCGTTTAGGGATATCCTAACCGAAACACCGCAAAAAATTGTCTCATATAAAAAATATCATACATAACAATTATCGCGTTAGGGGTGGCATCAACGGTCATAGAGCACGAGCCGGAACACGTACCGGTCCGGAACAGGACACAGGTTACCGGAACAAGTGTTTGCAAAGGTCAACGGTCAATACCGATTGTTATTAGCACGTTGCAAGTGTTGCAACGGCTTTTGTGTGGAAGTTTATGGAAGATTTTAGTTGTTGACTGTAGTGTTGTTCTACATCCTTCAGCTTCCCGCAGGAGTGGTGTTCAGGCTTTACAGGGAAGCAAGACCGAAACATCCATGTCCAAGTGTTCAAATTTAGTATTATAGTGTATACCTATTGTTATAATGATGTATGTTAGTTTGTCAGGTATTTACGTTCAAGGATTGGTGACGTGAAAAAAAACCTGGACTACAGGGTAGTTGTTGACTGTACCCACAGCACAAGATACATCTTAGGGGGGAGCAATGTGGTTAAACATAAGGAGGTGCAATCGGCTTTTTAATTTACAAAAAAATATTTTCTGTAAAGCTCGCTGTCGTACAGATTACTAAAATTTTAAGAATTACAATTTATATTGTGCACTTTATACTATACAATACAATACAATTTATTGTACACCATAAATAACAAAAATAAGATCCAATACAGAAATAGACATGTCAAAGGGCGGTCTTATCGCACTCGGTGATTTCTGCCAGAAAACCTTGGGATGGATAGATTTGCAAGTAAAAAAGAAACGAATAGTTCGCGGTGTAAAAATAATTATAAGTTATTACGTAACAGTTAAATAAATTGATATGATAAACATGATACATATACAATCAATATTATTATAACAGATACACATAAATATAAAGAAGAAATTAGTGAATTGTGAAAAAGAGTGCTCCTTGACTAGTCTTGGGATTTTATATAGGGGTGATTTTAAATATTGTTTAGAACGTCGCTGGAATCTCAGTAAAATAAAACTAAGTTGGTGGTACCCAGATACCATCTAAGTTGCTCATCGTATTCAGGTTTAACCTGAACGTAGGAGTAAGGCGAATCAAGTGACTAGATTAGAAGACATGCGAGCTCTACGTAATTAACTGATTAAATTGATATAATCGAAATCTCATCTCTTGAAACCTTCTCGATAGAAGGAGTTTTTAGAACGTATTCATTTTGATTCGCTTTATTTTTGCCCTGTTGATGAAACGAGTGCGCTTAAACTGGAATGCTAGTAATTGACATATTCACAAGTTAAAAAGAATAAAAGATGCTGCAAAACATGACATCTGAATTCTCAAGGCGCTTCCTGTTCTCGAAGAAGGTTATTACAGCTACAAAGTATACAAAATGGTCTCCGACAAAAAGCATTAAATGAGTTTTCTATAATACAAAATTATTGATGCAATCGATTAACTCAGAGAAATCTTCATCGACACACCCCCGACGATCGCATCGGCTTCGGTATCATTAAGATAAAATTAATTGGGCTCCACCGGTCTTCCGCGTCCTCGCTAAGATGAAAAAACTGGGCACACGTGGTCACTACCGTTCATTTACGAACGCGAATTATGCGTAGTACGGCAGGTGGCAGGTGGCGAGAGCATGGGAACCCGGGGTTGAGGCGAGTTCCCACGGCCGCGTCATTCACCACGCCACACCTGCGCCCCTTAACGGGGATGCTACACACACGCCTGCCACGCGAAGGAAAGCGCCGATTAGAAGTGCCACGCGTGTGTGCACTCGCGCTCCGTACGTGTCCCGACGCGTGGATGTCTGTATGTGTGGGTTGCGCACGGGCAGCTCGAGTTACAGGATTTATTCAAGTAAGTGCCCGTAGAAGGGCTGTTTACGTTATGCTCTACGTCGTTCGCACGTATGTGTTTTAACAGGTGGCGTATGTGTGTGTTAGCGTTTGATTTATTCGCTTATGTTAGCTTTATGATAACGATGGCCATGTTACATTTTCTTTTGGTCCTGTAATCTATTTTATAGAGTGATCTATATGATAAGTACCCGCACAATGCATTTTAAATTATAATACAATCCACGGAGGCTGTCATAAAAAATCTTCAGCGCACAGCAATCTGAGGAAATTGATGTCCTAATGGCTTATTCTCAGCCGTTATGCAAATGGTTTACCTTGAAAACGTTACACCATATGCGTTTATGAAACTTAAACTTCGCGCTTAAAAGGGTTAGATCAGTAAATACCCATACAATTACCACATAATTTACCATTAAAACCTTATACATTTATTCATAACCCATTCAATAAATGTCAAGCGTAGGTATGTTGATGGCTCAAAAAAGTGTCAATGTCCTAAAGATAACCATCGTCATTTTATTAGCGTCCATCTTATTAATAACCACTATAGATTTGAAAGCTTATCATAGATATCATATATAGGCATTAGGCATGCATACAAATGACCGGCCCTTCGGCTGACAATGGGCTACGCGATCTAAATGAGTGGCGCGCGTCATTTGTTCATGATCGCCCCTACTAATATGATATGTAGGCGCGTGTATGTTACAGACAAATATTTGACTTTGGTGGTTTATAAATTACCTACACGTTTGATATAATAACGATAAGTAATTGCTGTTTGTTTTTTCTTAGTGTTTGATATAACGAGGTAACCATAGATTCTATGTTAGAGATATTGAAACGTAAAGGTTTTAATTATATAGAAGTGGGGATTCTGGGTAATTATCATATTTGCCAAAAGACGTCCACTGCTGAACAAAGGCCTCTCTTATAAGAACCGGCCACAAGCTGTGTGTCGTCAATTTGGGGGTTGTTGAGCGCAGAATTTCTACTGTTCCACAAAGGGACAATGCTGCCCGTACCTTTTACAACATCCACGGGAGGAAATGGAGGGGTAATATATGTTAATTCGGGCACCGCAAGAACAAGACGATGAAAATGAAAATGTAATAGTTTGGGCGAAGCCTTTTTCCTAAAGTACGGATTCTGGTAGCCAGATACAATTTATCGATCTTACTTGCTGTAGTGTTACACGGACAAATTTATGTTTTCAAAACATGCTATCTGCACTTACATCATTATGTTACATCAAAGCAGTCATTATTTTTCTCGTCTATTATTACTAAACTTCACAGCAGCACAACAATAATAAAATTAACCCATATCTTGCCCGCTGCGTCTCTATTGTCACGACTCACGCGATGGGATGCGTGGCACTGGCATGCGTACGCGCACTTTCATGATCATTTTATTGTTATATAGTGTTACAAAAGAAGGCGGTTGGCGCAGTGGCTAAGCGACTGGCTTTCTACGCTACGGATCGCGGGTTTCATTTCCCGTACTGAGCAAATATTTGTATGGCCAACAGGACAGAACGTGTGAGTTTTGTCTGTAAACTGCATGGCTCTATTCGTAAGAACTCACCATCAAACTCACTTCGGAATCCATACTGATATCTCTAATTCCGTATTGTTTTTACTACTTTTCCCCAGCGTGGCTATTCTATAAGAACTCACCGTCGAGTTCACTTCTGAAGCCGCAGTAAAATCTCAAATGTCGTATTGTTTTGAGTACTTTTCACTGCGGATTAAGAAGTTGCTAAAACAAATAGTTTATAATGAAATCTGTTAAATAAACTAGAAAATAACTGATACTGACTGAATAATTTATGAAAATACCGACCCATCATTATAATGCTGAGGATTTCAGAATAATGTACTGAATCTATGGTAGCAGTTTAACTTACGATGCCACTTACACCTAATAAATAGGTATATGGCATATTGTGGAGTAATATATAATAAAGTATCTGATACAGTTTTATGTAGGTATAAAAAGTAGGTAAATATTCAAACTCATAAAAAATCTACAAATAAAAACGTACCTATTTTCAGACTTTTCTGAATTTACCTAAATCCATTAACTACAACAACATGTTCATGACAAAACCAACCCATGTCAGCCCGCATGGTCCGTGGAATGCCATTGTGACAACGCGTGGCGTGCGCATGCGCAACGCACTTATCTTACAACGTGATTGTTTTATTGACGCCTCTGCCGGTTGAATAATTATAGCTCATAATTGAGAAGTAACGAATGTCATGTAATATAAAAATACGGATGATGGCTATAAATATTTGGGTACAGTGATTTTGATCGTTTGAAAAACAATCCGATTATTCGATTGTTCCGTTTATTCGATTAAAATCGAATAACCATCGTGTAATTCTTCCTTTCTTTCAACTGGTACATAGCCATGTTTACCCTACACGGTGTTGAAATTGACCAAATAGTCGGCAATTTTTAGACACTAAGTACTGGTGGTAGTTCTTTTATTGCAAGAGCTTGGCTAGGTAGTTACCACCCCAAACTTCAAACTGTTTTATTGTGGATCATAAGGCACAGAGGATGTTTAAATTATAATATGATCAGCTATGTCCTGCGATTGGATATTTCAATCATTATTAAAAGCATACAATGTCAAAAAGATTTAACACAAATTATACCACAATGAAATCGGAAATTTTTATTAAACGTACAATGTCAAAAATAATTGAAAACACATTATAACATTATACCACAGTCAAATCGGAGATCAGAGAATAATAGTAATTACAAATAAATCTTAATATTTAATTAATTAACTGAGTAGTAGCAATTGTCCACCAACAATTTGAAGAGATTATTTTTTAAACATTTATTTCTTCAGTGTTTCTTATTGCTGATGGAATATTATTATATATGCGTGAACCCAAACAAAATAGACTATCGTGCAATAATTGTGTTATACTGGCAACTATTGATAATTTGTCATTATTACGGGCTCTAGTCCGGTATTCAAACAGCTCCAGGTTTGTATTTTTTAATATCGCAGTCTTATAAATATATAGAGAGAAGGAAATGATAAAAAGATATTTTATAATATGGGGATTACACGAATCAGTTTGTTGCAAATTGCACATTCGCCTGATACAACGTTTTTGAGCAATTAATGCCCATTCTTTTTCTGTTGTGTTCCCCCCAAAAAATTGCTCCATACCGTAACGTAGAGGCGACATAACCATAGTCGGCTGTTAAGAGAGCTGGCTGATTTACTATTTTACTTAATCTAGAGAGGGATATGAGAATTTGTTAATTTTTTTACACACATGATTTATATGAGGTTTCCAGTCCATCTTACTATCAATGTAAAGACTTAAAACTGTTTTTAATCTTGATTTCTTCAATTTTTGTATTTATGTAATACACATTCAAAGTGTTTTCTATTATTTCGTTGTTTAAACTACATTAATTTTGTTTTGTCAAGATTATTTATTAAGTCATTCTGACTAAGCCATTCTATTATTAATGTTAAAGATGTATTTATGTCATATTCTAACTGAATTTGGTTATTATTGGCGTATAGTATGGTACTATCGTCTGCAAATAGTGTTATTTTAGTGTTGTTATTGTAGGCATGTTATTATTATAGATAAGAAATAAGAGCGGACCCAATATACTACCTTGAGATAGTCCCCAGTGCGAGATATTCGCCACCAAGCAGTAGTTAGTTTTAGATATTACTGTGTTCCTAGTTTTAGTGAAAAGTACTGGGCATAACGGACTAAATACATACATATGCATACTATCACGAAAATCCTACAGTTTGTAGTTGGACGTTAAAGATAATTAAAATTGCAAGTTTATTTTACTGACCAGTCATCATTTCGGCCGAATGGAGTCCACTGCTGGACACAGGCCTCCCCCAAAGATCGCCACAACCACCGATATGGATGTGTTGTGGGGCTCATTGGGGGGTTTTGCCATAATCGCCACTCTTGGCAGGCGGGTTGGCAATCGCCGTTGAGTTGTTAATGTACTCCAAGGACGCTGCTGCCCATCCTCCGGCTAATCCCTTAGTCGACTTTTACGACACCCATGGGAGGAGATGGGGTGGTGGAATTCTGAGCCGGTACCACACGCCAAATTGAACACAAATTATACCTTAATCAAATTTACTGACCAGTAATTGATTTTAAATAAATTTGACTCGCTTATATGACAATAAATGTATTATTTAATATCCCTAATTAAAACAAGAATATATTTTTTTAAACTAAGTTCTGATTTTAATCAAGCCTTTATGAATTGTATTAAACATCTTTTTTCGAACAATATTGTAAGTTGTCGTTATTCCTACGTAAGTAAATAACAGGCATGTGGAATTAAAAAAAACGTTACCACCCCAAAGAAGTGTAACATCTAAGGCATTAACATAAGTACCTACACACACCAGTTATTTTTTCATCAGCCCATAACCATGTCTCCACGAACTCTATGCTCGCGGTTTTTATTGGTATATTGTTATTGTACAAATTTACTGTGGGAGACTGGTGCCTAAACTAGATTGAAGCCTGTATTTCAGGTCACCAGGCCTTCCACTCTAGGCCTTCTTCCAGTCCAATTTCATAGTCCTTTCATAAACTGTGCCCATCGAAAATTATCCATTTTCTTGTTTTTGTGTATCTGATTCCATCAAGTTGTTTTCTCTTGTTAGGGTTCTCTTGATGAATACTCTCCAATACGTTGCTATAACTTTATCAGACCCCGATACTGGTAGATTTTGTCCTTTACCCATACCCAGTTATCATCTTGCACCCCATGAATGCGCACTTTCACTGCAGACAACATCTTGATATAAAAATAAACTCGCTGTTTTAATAAAATGTATAAATTATGGCTTTGATACACCCATGTTTGGTTCAAAACCATAATAAAATATCTAGTAAGACTAGTGGATTTTGCGCGGATATTTTTCTAATACATGTTCGAAATATTGTGAAAGTTGGAAATCAAGAGAAACATATTCACTTGCGACTTTAAAACTTCCACGTTAAGACTGTCTGCAAACACAGACTCCGGCAAATAGTTCCACTTCTTAGCGGTACGCATGAGAAAAGAGGAAACCAAACACTTCGTGTGTATAAGTGAAACATCCAATACAGGATTGTTTGCAGGACTTTCTAATCTTCTTTTTGGTCTTCTTCTTCTTAAACCTGTGCTGTATATTAAGTTAGATGATGCACTTCAAACAGGGTGGAATGATGTGCTTACACAATGTTAGGAATATCTGCATTCTTCTTTCGTGTGGTTAGTGGCGAACCCTGGAGTTATAGAAGCCGCTCAAAGGCCTCCGACTTGACTGACTGACTTAACGACTGCCATGACAATAACCGGGACCGACTTTTTTACGTGCCTTATCATATAATGTTGTAAAATTTAAGGTCTAGAAAATTTGATATTAGGCTTAAAGAATAATTTCTTTACTTATGTATAATTTAGAAGATTATTGGTTTTGTTAAATTAAAAGCTTAAATAAAAGTTCTTAATATTATCCCTATTAATGAAATGATAGAAAACAAATGTATTAGTAAACAAGAATTATTTTAAATCATTTTATTTGTAAATAATTAAATATAAAGCAGAGTATTTAAAAAAAAAAAGCAAAAAGAAAAAAAAAAGCAGAGTATCTAATTCGAATATTTAAAAAATATAATTAATCTTATTATAATAAGAATTAAAGTTAATAGATAAAAATGATTATACGTTAAAAAAAACATTTTCATACATGGAGATGCTCAATTCAAATACTACTATGCGGTCACCCATACATAGACTGAACGCACCACGCGTTGCTTAACCTCGCCGATCGTTTACCGATCAGTCAATGTAACTGGCTATGAGCGAATCATTTAAAAGGGATATCAAAAGATTCCATGAAAGCGCATAATTTATTCCCCAATGTGGTTTAATCTGTAGAAACGCATCAGTGCAAACAAACAAGCATGCTTCATCACACAAAAACACAATAAACCGACACAGATTATCACAATTAACGACAGATATCCCCCTAAACTAAGTCAACAGGGAGCATATAGGCGTGTGGTGTCCACACTTCACCCACGCGCACATACACTTACAATACATATTCATACATACCATTGTACCCTATAGATGATACGCACCGAATACAAAGTTCCATTTTGTAACCCTACCCGGGGAGAAGGGGCAAAAAGTGAACACTTTTTTTAAAAAACAATCGCTGCACGTGGTCTGGTTGTGGTCGAAGTTTTTTTTTCTTTTAACTAAAGTATTACGTTGTGAAATTCTTCAGTGGAGTAGAGGGTATCGGTTACCCTTTAGGTTTTGATGTTATCTGAAGAACTGGATTTTATTTAGATATCAGGTTCTACTAAAGTTGACTTAGGTTCTCTAGAGTTGATGCACAATGAGGTTTCATACAGATAAAGCTGGCCGCCTTAGTGGGAACTGGTCCCGTGAGAAAGATCAAAGCTTCAAATAATTTAGACATAAAGTAATATTGTTTTAAAGATTGACTGTCAGTAGATGATTCTTCCGTGTGGTGTCTGGATTAAGAATATAGCCGCGTCACTCCATGTCCTCCCGTACACATCCCGTATACAACGACATCGTTAAAGGTGACTTAGGAACTCCAAACCATAGGGACGGGCAGCAGCATTACTTCTGAACAGTAGCCATAGTGCTCTCACCAACCGGCTTGCCAAGTGTGTTGAGTACTGGAAAATTTCTCCCGAAATTACGATACAATTGTAGAAATCTATGGGGAGGCCTTGGTTCAGCAATGGATGTCCTTTGGCTGATATGAATACCCATGGAGTTTATTGCCCGTCATTTCCTATAGGAAATTTTGGAACACGGCAACTAATCTCTGACTATTCTTAAGTGAATAAAAATCATTATTTTATACGAATACAAAATATTTTGATATTTTATATGATCTTTATCAGACCCCGTCAGAAACAAAAAAGATTAGAATAATTTAGACATTCAGTCACATTGTTTTAATAGGAAAAGACAAAGGGGGTAGTCCGTGGTGTACCTGTTATATTTATATAATCAATAGCGTATAGACAATTAAATGTAATAAGAATAGGTATATATTCCATAAATTACTTAAATAATATGCACATATATACAACAAAGTTGTCGATATAGCTGAAAGGATTAGTAAACTGAAGTGGCAATGGGCAGGGCACATTGCTCGTAGAACTGATGGCCGTTGGGGCACAAAGGTTCTCGAATGGAGACCGCGCACCGGAAAATGCAGCGTGGGACGACCTCCAACGAGGTGGACAGACGACCTGGTGAAGGTCGCTGGGAGTCGTTGGATAAGAGTGGCATGTGACCGCTCGTTGTGGAAATCTAAGGGGGAGGCCTTTGTTCAGCAGTGGACGTCCTATGGCTGATATGATGATATACAACCATCTATAACACTTTATACAATACAATATAAATAATCCATAAGAATATAGGATATCGTACATAAATATAATAAATATATGGAAAATACACAAAAAGAAGAAAGTACTATATTGGTAAATACAACAAACATTCAAACAGACAAGTAATGTTCTTTTACTAGTTTTTTAAAATGTAACCAATGACTGGCACGTTTGATTGACACAGGCAGTGCATTCCAGAATCGGACAGCCTGAACGGTGAAGGATTTACCACCTCTATACTACATGCTCATTCCTTTACTAGTACATATCGGTGTATTGCAGCGAATTTTAAATAACAGCGTCAATCTAGCTGGACATCGTTTCATAATATGTTGCAAGTGTCAATTTCGGCGGCATCCCGAGACGCCTCCCTTGGTTTTAGTTACGGCTAGTTAAACTTTATTTTAGGTATGGCGACAATCAATATTATTCTGTGCTTAGGCATCTACTTAGTTAAGTAAATCAATCTAGGATACGTTCTTAATCGAATTAGAAAAATATATATTACGCAATGTTGCGACTTATAAGAACAATCGCAAAGAAAAAATCCCAATAAGAGCATTATTGTAATATCCAAAATTTACTATTTATTATTGACCATTAGCCAATTGGCAAACGATTCCGTGTGGTGTCCGGATCAAGAATATTATTATATAATATATATTATTATAATATCACCATTCCATCTCCACCCGTGGCTGTCGTAAAAGGTGATAAAGGGACTCTAAATGGTTCTCTCGAAGAAATCGCTCTTAGCGATAAGACCGCCAATTGTACTATTATTATGTATGTAAAATTACTTTGTATTTTCTTTTGGTGTAAAATAAAGTATACTCTACTCTACTCTACTCTAAAACAGAGGGATTGACAGCAGCGTACCTCCTGCCATGTATTGGAAAATTCCCCCCAAAATGACAACACCCGACGTCTAACAGGTCGTCTATGGCCTTCGTTCATTAGTGGACTTATTTTGGCTGGTATAATGATGATGGTGATTGGCCAATTTAAAGCCTCACATCTGAACCACTATCTGTATTTCTGTTTGAGTTAGTCATGGCGGGAAAAGTAACATTTATTCGTCATAATAATTTTAGTGTAAAAGGACTGAATACTAAATAAAATTAACGACACTAAAATGTCAACTATAAACTGAAAGGACCAGTAAATTTCGGCAGTTAACTGATTTAATGGCAGGGTTTTAGAGGACGTCTTAATTAAAATTTAAGAACAACAAAGTTACAAAATGGAATTACTTTTTATCGCGTGCACAAGTAAGTCCTCGATCGTGTATATATCAAATTAAGTAGGTATTATATATTTAGCAACTCAACTGCGATCACCAGCCCTCCTGCTAAGCGTGGCTATTATGGCAAGAGCTCAGACGTGTCATTGTGGCGATCTTTGGGGTAGACCTATGTCCAGCAGTGGGCTTTATTCGGCTGAAATGATGATGTATGTTGTTGATAATTTCGTAAAATAATTCGTTTTATATGCTATTAAATAGCGGCATTGCATCTGGGCTCTAGAGTACCTACCTAATGTATTTTTATTAAGTAATGTATATTTTTATGTGCTCTAATAAAAAAGGTGCAATTAATGTATATCTAAACTCTCGCATAAACTAACTGATTAAATCGGTCTGTATTTTATGGCACCAATCGATAGCATTAACATTAACGTTACATAAACACCACACACAACTCTTGATGAATTGAAACTAAAATAACTTTCATTTCATTTCTAAATGTTCCTTTCAAATAAATCAGGAAATTAAATATCAGCGGGCTATTAAAATTAAAAACTGCTATTATTTAAAAAAAAAAAAAACTTCTAGTAAAATCAGCTATATTTAATTCAGAAAGTTAACTTTAAGAGCATAATATTTTTGATTCCATTAGTAACAGGTGTTAAGACGTCAACCAGTTTTTACGCTATTCCCATAAAATTCGTTTTATTTAGTGTAAAACATCGCTCTCTTCGAAGCAAAATATTAATGCTACCCAATCATTTAGATAATTTAACGATAATGTTTGTTCCATTTTTAGCTGAAATATTTATTGTTTGTTTACCATTTTAAATCTTACTAAAGTACGATGAGAGAGAGAAACTAGATCTGCATAATAATCGAGTCAAGTCAAACTTCTCATAGAGATTTTCGTTTTCATACTTATGATCCAAAATTTTCAAAAGTACTTACTAGTAGTAGGCTATACATACCAAGTAAGAATAGCGCTAAGGCCTTACTTTTACATCTTCCTCCTGAACCTTGCCCTTAAGAGCCCGCGCCGAACCAGTACCTGCTTTAAAATGCCCCTAACAGTCTAAATAATATTCTGATCCAGCTCCAGCTCCCGGCAACGCCCTAAGTCCCAAGCCCAAGGCCCAAGTCCTGAGAGGCGTGCGAGATGGCCATCATAAAAAGTAACTTTTATCTTATTCCGATACTAAGATGAAATGTTGAACAAATTCTTGATAATCATCATATCAGCCGAAGGTAGTCCACTGCTGAACAAAGGCCTCTCCCATAGATTTCCACAACTGTATCGTCATTTTGACGGGAATTTGCCAATGAGGGTTGGTGAGCGTAGAGTGGCCCATCCCGGGCAGCAGTATCCCTTCTGTGAACTTCTGCTTCGGAACCCCTTAGTCGTCGTTTACGACATCCACTGAAGATGAAGTTGTGCTATATTCTTGATCCGGACACCACACGGAAACAAATAGTGATTTCTAAATACATTGTTTAAATAAATCGATTAATATTTATTGCATTCATGTCACATTTTCAAGAGTCTCATAAAACTAATTCTTATTAGCCCTATTAGAAAAAGTTGTCTTATAAAGAAAATCGAATCATACAATACCAACATTGATTTAATCAGAACAGAAGCATGCACATCATAACAAACTAGCTGGGGGTGCGGTCTAATGCTGGCAAAGCGTACACCTCACCCCCGGCCAGAGGTAAGTGGAAGGACGCCGTGGGGTTGTAACCGGTAACAGTCAGGCATGCCCCTCCGTCCTTCCCATGGCGGAGGAAGTACATGGTAATTTCCATACGACAAACTACTAATACAATAATAAGGTCCTACAAATATAATGAATTTAATTTAAGGCAATAATAAGTAATTAGGTTATAGCCGTCGTATTTTATTAAATACAAGTTCTTTTTTATAATTAACAAACAATATTGAATCCTTTCTTTTATATTACGAAAACGCATGTGGCATACCCCACTTATTTAAATTAATTATATAAATTCTGTAATAGAAAAGTGATAGCGATGATGAGAAGTAATTGCTTCTCTGCATCGTGAAGGCTGCGCTGATGGTCAGAGGTCACCAGTGTGGGGAACAAGAGGTGGTGTACCACCACAAAAAAGCAAGGATCCGCCAACCAGGGAGGTCCGCCAGGCGGAGGCGGCATGCCTGGCGGGCCGAAGCCTTGAAGGATTGATGTTTGGCATCTGTACGTTTTTTTATTGATCCCCAGTGGAAATTCATCATGAATTTCTTCCGCCCCGGGGAAGGGTGAAGGGGCATGCCGGACTCCTACCGGCTAAAACCAATAGAGCGGTCATCTTCAGCACCGAAGCTGCTCCAGGTCCTCGTAAGTTCACAGTTGATACCAAAGCGATGATGATGAAAGACTGATGTTAAGGCGGTCACCCGCTATAGCATAGGGAACTCTAGTGTGATCTTACGAGGACCTGGAGCCCCCCCTTCGGTGCCGAAGATGACCGCTCCAGTGGTTTTAGCTGGTAGGAGTCCGGCATACCCCTTCGCCCTTCCCCGGGGTGAAGGAAGTTCCATGTAGAATTTCCACTGGACATCAATAAAAAAAATAAAAAAAAAAAGGAAAGGCAACTGTAAATAGGTCACCCAACTAGTCACTTCCCGGGGAGGATCCTCCAAGCCTCGCTGTGCGCTGTGTTGCGCACACGGCGGCCCAAGGCTACGTCCGCGCCACCATCATCCCGGGTGTGACCCCTATAACCTACTGGTTATCCCTTTAAAATAAAGTTCTTTGGATATTTTTTAAGACATTGTATAAGAATATAATTCATTTTATATTTAATAAAAAAAATCTCTTATTCGAAGTCGTTGGGCAGCATGCAACAGGTCGTTGAGTAAATCTACGTCGAAGCCCAAAGGGCTTCAGCCGTGGACTGATGATGATGTAAAAAATATTTAAGCAGTAAATAGCTCAGTCAGTAATTAGAAATTTGTGGCCTACGTCAATGTCTCATTAATTAGTTTAAAATCCATTAAATAGACAAATGATTATTATTTTAATACAGAAAATATTCTGTGCACTGAACGTTAAATAAAACATTAAAAATGACGTTACAAAAATGTTCACATTGGCGTTAATACACTGAACAGTCACCGCTGTTCAGTGTATGAACGCCAGTATCGTTTGGCGGAGTCTGCCCTTAGACAGAGTTGCGTAGTTTTGTAAGTTTGGCCTGACTGGACACTTTTCAGCCTCGCCAGGTTACCCGGGTAAGCACCGACATCTCCTTGAGAGATATGCGAAAAGGAATAGAGAAAATGTATATAGGAAATGTATAGATAAATGTATCTAATGTATTTCCGAAATAAATTTGATCTTAACAATATGGGACACATAAATGCTTCTGATAAAAGATAGTATTATACAACGGAATCCGTGAATGTTCTAAATCTAAAAGATTAACCAAACATCTTGCCCTTTTCACACATATCATATTACAAGCTGTTACTGAATAATTCAAATAACATATTCAATGTATAATATAAATAATATATAATGTATAATATATATCACGTATTGAATAAATAAATGCTGTAGTTTCTTCAAATGCTATCTTTTATTTAAAATAGCTACATTTTTTAACGATAACCATCACGTCAAAAATAGTTTTTGTATTTCTTATAAACAGAAGCATTCCAATTTAAGGTATTGTAAATGGTTGAATTTTACATATAAATTGTATAGTTAAAATCAAACTATGTTTACTACGTATTACATTAAAATTCTAGTTTATAAAACCCTAGGAATATTCTGATCTTTATATCATACTTACAACTATTCAATAGTTGTTTTTAGACACACATACGTACACAAGTTAAAGGAGGATATCATTTCCTTTTTAGTTTTTCTACTAAAGTACTACTCGTCTGGTCAAACTGGAGAATAATTAAAATGCATGTTCTTATTTTAAAAGTAAATCGCCTTCCCATTCATACACTTATCAACAGTAGATGTGAAAATACTTCACACTTCCCAATAAAATTGTGACAGTTTCAAAATCATAAGAATAATTACCAATTTCGAAAATGTAATAATATAAAACACGAAATTTGCATATATCTACGCACACATTAATATATATTTTAACATACTTGTATCATTGGTATGATTGCAAATTACTTTAAACTATTATTATTTTTCTATGACAGTCTACACCAACTTGTGCTACGCGGATGCTACGATCTTGTAGCATTGTAGATTGAACGTACAAGTGATCTGGTGAACCAGAAAAAGAAAAATAATGTATAAATATTTAATCGCCTGTTTGATAAAAAACTGCATCCGCGTTATTGTATGTATGTGGTACATTTTTTTTGCGTTACGTTGCCCCACTCTAGGAATTCTTCCGTGTTGTGGGTGCGTTTACAGACATGAATTCCACATACAACAAAACACTCAGACCTGGAACAACTACCCGGAGCGCAGCAACCGACTGTATCAGCCACTGCACCAACAGTGCCGTCAACATACTTCGTATAAACCACGTTTAAACGGATTACATCGCGTATATTATAGATTTTTGGTTTCCTGAAGTTTTGAACACTGTGCAGCGTTCGTGGTCGCAGGTTGACTGACAGTTGAAAAACCTGACATTTTGTATCTGACGCAAGCATCCCCTATAGATTTCCACTATTATGTTATCATTTAGGGGGAATTTGCCAGTCCTCATCACGCTTGGCAGGCGGTTTGGTAAGCATAGTATGGCTACTGTTCCACAGAAGGGACGCTGTCGCCCATCCCTCTAGTTGAGAGTCCCTTTGTCACCTTTTACGACAGCCATATGTGGAGATGGAGTGGTGTTATATTCTTAATACACGGATAGCTCGGATACGCAAGCATACTAGCGATTAACCATAAAAGTAAGAGCATTACGCATTCTTTTTTTTCGTGAGGGTAGTGGCCAATCTTATTTCAGTCACCCAAAAGCTGGAGGCTAAACTAAGCTGAGCTGAACTTGGCTATTAGGCCCAGTTCAGCTGACTGTCGTCTTAGGCCAACAACAGGGACCGACAATTTGACGTGCTTTCCGAAGCACGGAGATGCCAGTTCAAATACCACCATGTGGTCACCCATCTATAGACTGACCGCGCCGAACGTTTCTTTACTTCGCCGATCGTTTACCAATCAGTGAATGCAACTGGCTGGGTGCACCCTACAAACATGTTATTGAATGAAACGAACTTAACATATTCCAATGTTAGTTATATCTATAACTTGAATATAATTTAGACGTCGTTCGCTCAACTGACCGGAGGAAATGATTTATCAGTGCTGTGTACGTGATTTGCGAGCGCGGGCGCTTGCGATTTAATCACAGGAAGCAACACCGGCGTGCCGTGATAAATCTGCGCAGGAACTTATCTATCCGATGGCCAGCTGCACCTCGTGATTCATAATACTGCGATAGTGCTATTTATTTTGCTAGGATGCATCGCCTTAGGTGATGTGTAGTGCATCTAGCTTGATATCTATGTGGAATATCGACCTCTTTGTGCTTCTTACTGCAAAATTCAGTTAGACTTATAGATAGAAAGTCCATCTAATTTCAATGTGTAGCCAGTATAATTATTTTCGTTACCACTATTTACAAACTTCTTTACGCAAACTTAATCAAATGATGCGATATTTACAACCTCAGATAGGTAAGGAAATTGATTCATTCGTAGCGTTATCGGACATAAAATCTAAGGCTACAAGCCATTATGTCGAAGAAAAACAAAATATATCAAACACATTATTAAAGAGAGTCCCATATCAAAGCAAGTTAGTCATCAATAAAGCGTGCTCGTAAGCACAACCTACTCTGTAACTATCTTAAGTCGCGGCACGTCAAAGTCTCTATTCGTAGAAGTTGTTCGTAAAAACCAGTCTGTAGGCGCGCGCTACCGCTCGCGTGCTGCGCGCGCGTTGCCCCGCTCCCGGCACACGCTAATGTGCGCGCGCGACTTCGGCCCTACTATATAAACCCCGCGCCCTTCCTGATTCGTTCATTCCCTGCTGACGCATCGTGCGCGAATGAAGCATTGTATTTTATCGTAGCCTTGTAAATACGTAGTCGTAACTTGTTTAGTCTAAGTTCGTAGTATACCTGTAGTAAATAAATAACTAGTTAAAATGTGTTTGGCTAAGGATGACACACAATCACCGCAAAAGGAGGTCCCGTCACCTCGCTCGCCCTGGGCAAAGCTTCTAAGCCGTCGGGTAAGTTTTCAAATTTAACAATCTCTAACTAAATCCCTCCCGCAACCTGTTCCAGCGTCATCTCACGACTTTTATATAGTAATATTTGTATTTATTGTGTTCTCCTTCTTTACAGAGCTCTAAGACGCGGCTTCCCCGTAAGGTGACGATCTCTACGCGGGTTAATCTTAATAAGTGCTGGTCGAAGTTAGGAGAGTTTATCTCCAATTCGGGCCCGCGCACTGACCTGCCATCGCAAAAGACTGCATACCCCGAGGGACCTGTTCTTATACCTTTCTCGGACTTCTTCTATCCTGTCGACCCGGTCAAACCGGTGCCAGTTGAAGAAAATGACAACGCTGAAAACCAGAACATCGCAAATAATCGATTCGAGCTCATCGCCGAAGACTCTGAAATCAGCGACAACATGGCGAACGAAGTGAGAGAAATCTGCTACACGGCCACTAAAAACTGCTTCGTATGTAAAATTTGTTACTAGTATCACATCTAAGCTTCAGTTTCTTCCTTTGGTTCTAAAATGCAGTGAAAACAAAATCGCGTCTTCCATCAGTAGTTTTAAACGTGCTCGATCAGCACAAATCCAATGTCTTCCATTAGACTTAGTGATGTGATCGGTGCAGCGCCTCTGTCTTTGTGATTTTAGCATGTAATGTTTGTGATCTCTTGTAGATAAGCGCGAGGCGCTGCGTCGTCGTTTAAATTAGTGTTGTAACAGTAAATTGTCACAAGTTTTGGTAGACAGCTTTAATGAAACTGCACTGTAATTAATATTGCACCAATCTCCGGCTATAACCTAAACTTCTAATGCATAACAATCCTGCTTTGTTTCTGTTTCTAAATCCAACGTCTTCCGTTAGTGTTAAGTTTATGCCTGTGATATCAGAGTTTATATAACGATTGAAAGCTTTAACTAGGTTTAAGTAATTGATTAGATTTTAAGAAAAGTTTATTAGTAACTTAATATGTTCAGTGTTCTTAATAATCACTTAATATTGTGTAAGTAACTTTAGATTATTTTTCATGTGATATTTGAACACTAAATGAACTTTATTGATTAGGGGTCATAATTTTATTATTGAAATGAAGCTTTAATAGTTCGTAATTATTAATATCAATAATAACATTCGGAATTCCTGTACTATAACATTGTATAAAATTACGTGTAATGTGTTTTCTAAATTCTTTCTGATTAGTAAGTTTCGTAGAAGTAGGCCGAACGTGCCAATCTTAAGTAATTTAGTTTTATTTATAACGTTAAGTTTTAGTTAAGTTACTTGTGTATTTTTGATGAATTCTTCCATACGTGTCAATTTTATAAGATAACTTTTTTCTCTTTTTATTACTTTTGTCAATATGTAAGGTTAAGTAAATTAGCTAAGCACTTGTATTTTAGACTGATATCGCTAAGAATTCAAGACTTTCGATTGATCTCCGATTCTTAATAAACATTAATGTATTACTTAAACATGATTTTTATTATAATAGCCCTTTTATCGTTAAAACTGACCATAGCATATACATCGTAAAATAACGTTTTATATCCGTGTAAATTTAAGTGTGAAGCACGTGCTTGAAACTGCCATATAATTCATATTGTAATGGCAAGCATAAAATAAAAATAATCATAAATATAAAACAAGTTTGATACAAAGTTGTCGCCTTGAATCGGAAAACAAGGTACAGCAAATGACTGGCTGATGTGTAAATTGCGCGGGAAAGTATTAGTAATGTTCCCGCGCTTTGTAACAGAAACAATAACAAAGAAAATATGTTACGGAGAAAATGAACTAAGCCTGCCTCCTCGTGCTATGATACTGTCACGGTTATTTATCTACACTCATGTATAATTTGATTTAAATCCGTCAGTCGAACTTTTTAGGTAGCTTTACTGTCGTGCAGACACCTGCACAAGAAGCGATGTCAACATGGCCACACCTCCAGAACAAAGAGCTTTTCTTAACTTCGCCTCTAACTTGTTTCGACCGCCCTGTGAAAATACCACTATGCGCTCACTTATCAGCAGGCAGTCCGTGCTGAGCGCGGCTTAACCTCGCCAATCATTTAACCATTAGTGAGTGCAACTTTGTGGTGTCCAGATGAAGAATATAGTGCCATTCCATCTCTTCCCGTGAATGTCGTAAAAGGCGACTAAGAGACGATAAACCAGAGGGAAGGGTAGCAGCGACCCTTCCGTGCCATAATGCGCTCACCAACCCGCCTGCCAAGTGTGGTGAGAATTGGCAAATTCCCCCCAAAATACACAACTGTGTAAAACTACGTAAGAGGACTTTGTTCAGTAGTGGACGTATTTAAAATGCATTTAATATGATGATAACATTCATACCTATATACTTGTATTTATTGTTGTCCACGCTTGATGGACTTTTAGGTAATGTTAGTATTTTTATATGACATGTTGGTCTGAGCAATTTGTGTAAGCATCTTCAAACAATAGCAATCGTAACATTAGTATCAATCAGCCTATAGTTGACCGTACTAATTCATTACAATCCATGCGCAAAGGCGAAAGGATACAGGTTAACGGCCGAATACTGATACGTCAGTTAATATTAAATCCCGCTTAAACAAAACAAGCTGGTTTTCAGCATGCGGTCGGCCCAAATCTTTGAAGCGGGAGTTAATGTTAACAGACGTTTCAATGTTCGGCTGTAAATCGAACAATTATTAGTTATTTAACTACCGCTTCACTGATTTAGCTGTAGCAAGCGCTGCTTCCGAGCGTGAAGCCCTGAGTTCGATTCCCATGTCGAACAAAGTGTTGGTGTTTTTATTGACAAGAAATTATCATTTGCTGTGGGTAACAATTGTGCTCCATAGATGGCGATAGTCCCTGTCCTGGGGACACAATGCTGTTTTCCTCGGACTGTGGAAGAACCGTAGTTCATCTCTGACTACTTACATGATCATGTATGTATGTAGCCTTTTCCCCTTTATCGATTTTATTTCTTAGTAAGTACATCAGTAGAAGAAGTACCTAAATTTCACTAGTGTTTATTGAAAAGACACTGGCTGATTCCGTCACTTGTAACTCAACTGCGATCGCCAACCCGTCTGCCAAGCGTGGAGATTATGGCAAAACCCGCCAATGAGCACACAACACAACCCCATACCAGTCGTAACACTGCTGGGCAGAAGCCAACTTCAAAGATTGCCACAATGACCTGTGTTGAGGATGCAGGTAAGCGTGGGGTGTGAGTTCGAAGAGTAAAGAACAATTGTTTCGTTTTAATATTACCGGTGCACATGCGCGTATACTGGTGAGAAAATATTGTCTTGACTGAATGGTGGCGGCCGGCAGACTGCCTGCTTTATTAGAATAATATCACAGTGTGCGCGCAAAATGACGGTAAGTATGTTTATTTAATGTAGGTAAGTACAAAATTTAGTTTTTTATGAGTACCTCTTTTTATCTAGGTTTACATATTATATAATAATTGGTTTGCATTTTAGAAGTGTTTTATATTATTATGTTTATGTTTCAGGTGCAGATAACTTCGCAAGGCACGTCGTTTACAACCTGTATGAGTTTGTGTCGTGTGCTCATTGGGGGGTTTTGCCAAACTTGCCACGCGTGGCAGACGGATTGGCGATCGCACTTAGGTTATAAATGTACTCGAACACCGCTGCTGCCCATCCTCCGGCTTTTGTTTTTACCATAATATTAATGCTCATTTATCATATAACGTCCCTGGGGAGAGAGGCGAAGAGTAAAGGCAGGACAGGGTGGTTGCTCCCGGCACCAAAAGCCAGCTTTAGGATCTACAGACCAAACTCTGGACCTGGACCTGTGTGAACCACCAAGTAGGTACAGAACTTATTAAAAAATCGTAAATCTTAATATGTAGGATGCAATGGAAGATTATCCGTTCTTATACATACATAATCAATTGCTACTCAACTTCACGTGATATCAACACGAGCTCGGGAACATTAATGTAACTTGATACGTGTAGCAACTCGTATCAACAGGTTGCGACAAGTTGCGCACTCAACGCCTACAAAACATATACCTGAAAGTACTCCTCGATAAAAAATGGCAATGTGTAACGTACATGAATAGTTAGTTGCCTAGGGCGCCAATTAGGTGGATATGGAAACTTATACGATGAGGAGTTTTTATTTAAGAGAACAAAATGAGGGGTATTTTAGACACCGATGGATGGGAATTTGTCCTATACCGCGGGTACAGTTTACATACATAAATCCTATATGCATAAACAGACAGACCCGAAACAACTACCTGTAGACTAGTCAAATATTTGTTCAAGCAATAGTCGAACACGCGATCCGTAGTGCAGACATCCAATCCTTCCAAAGCAAGACCTTGCTTGTTTTTGTTTTATACACCCTAATAATGAGACGAATAAGTCAAGGCCTGGTAAGGGTCGCGCCTTCCCATAACAATTGTAATGCTGACAAATGTCGTTTATTAATGTTGCCTAGACTAGTGCTAACACTGCACTCGTCACCTCCATCAGTTATTTAGCCCACTATGCCCAATAATTTCACTATTTACAGTGCCTTGACAACCAGAACCCAGTAATCATCAAAATGTACTACAATTTTACGGCAGAATATCTGGCACAGCAGTGGTACCTGCCTTTTTTAATTGGTCTCTGGAGGAAATTCTACATGAATTTCCTGCGCCCCGGGGAAGGCTATGCTGGACTCCTACTGGCTAAAACCACTGGAGCGGTCGTCTTCGGCACCAAAGGGGGCTCCAGGTTCTCGTAAGATCACACTAGAGCCGCTATTGTTGCCACGCTTTAAGGCACATCTTGGAGGGGATGACTGTAAACCGGTCACCCCCTCTAGCTGAGGGAAGGTGACTGCAAAAAAATCGCCCCCAGGCAGTTCTCGGCGAGGATTGTAAAGGGGGGCCTCGTACCTGCCCAGCCGGACTCTTGCAGCAAGAGACTTGGCACCAATTTTATCTTACTGTGTCGTCAGATCAGAACTATTTATATAGCAAACCAATATATAGTATCGGTATATATTTCAATAGACTACCTCTTATTAATGCAGTTTCGTTAAATACTATGCAGATTAAGGTACGGTTGGTGCAGTGGCTAAGCATTTGGCTTCCTAAGTGTCGCGGGTTCGATCCCCGCAAGGAATAAATATTTGTATGATCGGCAGATAATTGTTTCAGGTCTGGGTGTTTGTGCATGTAAGATTTATGTCTATAAACATAAATGTACAAATATCTAGGTCGTCTGTCCACCTCGTTGGAGGTCGTCCCACGCTACGTTTTCCGGTGCGCAGTCTCCATTCGAGAAACTTTTTGCCCCAACGGCCGCCAGTTCTACGAGCAATGTGCCGCGCCATTGCCACTTCAGTTTACCAATCCTTTCAGCTACGTCTGCAACTTTAATTCTTCTATGGATCACCTCATTTCTGATTCGATCTTGTAGAGAAATACCAAGGATAGCTCTCTCCTTAACTCGCTGATTAACCTCGAGCTTTCTTATGAGGCCTATTTTGAGTGACCACGTCTCTATTCCATATGTAATCGCTGGGAGTCGTTGGATGAGAGCGGCATGTAACCGTTGTGGAAATCCAAGGGGAGGGAAGGTATCCTTTGTTCAGCAGTGGACGTCCTTTGGCTGATATGATGATGAAACTGTACCCACGACACAAGATAAATCCTAGAGTGGAATACTGTATTATTATATTTATAAAAACAAAAAGATAAATAATACTAGTACACTCAAAGATATAGTATTACCTAAGTACACTGTATCCACCAATTAGTAAATAGATGGTATCGCAAATTACGTTATTTCACAGACTGACATTTTTGTTTATTCTATAAAAAGATATCCGTCAGTGTTAAACATTAATTAATTTATGATTAGATTATGTGTTCCGTGTCGTCCTTGGCAAAGAAAAGACATACCCTCTCTACTCATGGCTATCGTAAAAGATGCCTAAGGATTGATATCAAGAAGATGGACAGCAGCATCCTCCCGTATGCTGCACTGCGATCCCTAATCCGCCAAGCGTAGTGATTATGGCAATATCTCCTATGATCGCACATTGTAGTAATCATTGAGAGGCCTACGTTCAGTAGTGGTTTTACGGTTTGGTGTGATTTTGTAATGATAGATTTGTATTTAGCAGAGTAGATTATGTTGTTTATATGATGTTCGTTGTAAAAAAGCCAATTATCGACGTGTGCTTCAAATTTCGCGAAAACGTAAATACATTTTCTTCCTTTTAACTTTGTTGGTCTTAGCCGATAGTTGCTTCCAGAAGAACAATCAAATTTAAGATAATTTATATGCGCTAACTGTTGTTTCAAAATAGTAACTCCTTTATTAAGAACTTGCTTGAGCACTAGTAACAAAGAGAAAACTAGGTAATATTAAAATTATTCAGTACCATTCCTGTACCCTGTCGTTATTCTGCAGATTGAACTAAAGAATAACGACAGTTTCTTATGCAGATACCATTATAAACTTGGTAGATATTGTTCTTTAGAACAAACACAGTGTATCCATGGTTTTTATGTGTCTAATATAATAAATATCGAACAATAATTGCTAGTTAAAACTATCGCGCACAAATTTTATAAGGTAATTTGTGTCATGGACTAAATATAACTTAGAAAAAAAGTTTTGCATAAGAGAAGCAAAGCATTCAGTTACCCCTTAGTCTTGCCTTAAATTTCTTCAAAAATAAAGAAAGTTTCCCTTATCTCAATAACAGCCCTGACTTACACACACACACATAAGTTGTCTATATAAAAACAACGACTGTCATCAAGTTTTATAACCAAATTATTATGTTGTTTGAAGCCAATTTACTTATCAAGGAAGTTTTATTTGAATAAAGTACGTGTGGTGCCCGGAATAAAAATATAGCGCAACTGTATCTCCCATGATTGTCGTAAAAGGCAACTAAGGGTCTCTAAACCAGAGGGATGGTAACAGCGTCTCTTCTGGGAACAGCAGCCACTCTGCGCTCACCAACCCACCTGCCAAGTATTTAGACTGCTTGCAAATTATCCCCAAAATGACGACACACGGCATGCAACCAGTCGTCTTTGTTCAACAGTGGACGTCTTTTGGCTGATATAATGGTGATGATGACATTAAAATAACTTTTTTATCATTATTCATCATGTGTCCAATCTTGGCTTCGATCTCGCCTGATGGAAAGCTATGGAAGTGTTATAGGGCAAGCAAAGAGTTCCTAACCTTGGCTGTGCGCATCATGAGGAGAAGCGCTAAAAAAGAAATGTGTGGATGGTAACCTGCAGTGCGTCTGGAAGTCCGATGGTAGAAGGGAGGTGGTGGGATCAATTATTGTAGCTCCAAGACTACGATGGGGACAGGGTAACCGAGGATGACAGAGAAAAGTGGAGCCCGCTTAGTAACCAACTCGCTTGCCTTGTAACTAAAATCTGAAAATTATCATCCCATGCATTTGCTTTTCCTCGATATCATTCCTAAGTCTCAACTGCTCTTTGGAATGTATTTTCAGTTTGATATCAAGATTAAACGGTTGTTTTTTTGATTAAACGATGTTGACGAACGGAAACTGTGGCATTATTTATTTTCTGTCGTAAAAGGCCCTCTCGGACCAATAAAGGTAAGCTGGAGACGAGGCCCTGATTGACTCTCTGGAGCATTCGGATACGCAGTGTTGCCACTCACATTCAGCTTGCCATAAGCTACCCTGCGTTCTGTATTATAAATAAATGTTATTATAAAGTAGCCATAGCAGGGTGTAGAGGTAAAGAAAGAAAACAAAACCCTGAAAGAACCTCTTGTTCTCACCAAAGCAACTTGGTGTAAACAGGGCAGAGCACCCTAAATTTTAAATATAACCTGTTGAAAGATTTATAATAATGTTACTTTAAATACAGGGGAGGCTGACAATAGTACTACGGCCGGGGTGAGAATTCTCAGTGTGAAAGTTCATGACCTCTTTGCTGTGAACGGAAACGTGGCACATTTTGCTCGATTCAATAGGTAATAAGAAAGGGCATAGGTAATGTATTATCAATTTATCACACAAACACATACACATAACAGCCCGTAAAAATTCACTGCTGGATGAGGGCCCCCCAATGTTCACTACAGTGTGTTTCCATAAGGGATATGCAGTTATCACCATGTCTGGCAGACGGATTGGTGATCACAGTATGTTGTTATTAGCCTACAGGAAGATGCTACTGTCCATCGTCTTGATATCAACCCTCAGTCGCTTTTTACGACACCCATGGGTGGAGAAGGGGTGGCCTAATCTTTAGTTCTTCCCATAACATGGAAATGTACATAATTTTTCTTATAGAATACACACCCCTGAAACACATAAGCATAAGCATTTTTAATATGATGCTTGTAATAGTAATGATATCTTGAAAGATAAACAGTAATCGATAGTTATTGATACAATTTCCTTCTGTGGCTCCTAGAATGATACTGTATGGTCTGTTTGCTCAACTTTGGCAAAGGCCTCCGCCATTGTTTTCCATTAATTTCTGTCTCTTGTTTTTCGTGTCCATGCTTATTCTGCTATGGCCATTATCTCGTCTTCCTGGGATACCAGAACACAATATTTTTATTTCATTTTTCTATGCCTCTCATAATATATTCTGTCGATTTCCTTATTTTTGTCACGTCAGTTATTTTTGTGGTTGTCCTTATTATTTGATTGGGTCTTTTCTCAGTTTTTACTTTGTACATGCTTCTTTCCATTGCGGTCTGGCAGGTTGCTAACTTTTTGGTGTGTGGTTTTGTGAGAGCCCAGGTAGCCGCACGGGTAGCACGCTAGTGTTTTACAGTTTCCTCTTAAAGAAAATGCCAACTTCTTTTATTTCCTTTAATGACCAGTATCTTTTCCATGCTTTACCTATTCTAGTTTCTATTTCTCTTAGCATGAGATCATTTGATGAAATTAGCAGACCTAAGTACGTGTATTCGTTGACATACTCTAGGAGTGTTATTTATAGTAATTGGATCTCCGATCGCATTTTTAGAGATATTCATAGTCAGGCCTGCGGAACGGATCTCTCTTTCCAGGTATTTGAGCATACTTTGAAGGTAACATTTTGACAGTGCAAATAGTATGAGATCGTCTGCAAAGCGAAGATGGGACAGTTTTACTCCGTTGATATTTATGCCAATTCCTCCCAGTTTAGTGTACGAAAAATTTGTTACAGAGTGGCGGTAAATAGTTTTGGCGATAACGGGTCGCCTTGGCGTACCCCTCTTTTTATTTTTATTTCGAGACCCTCTGTTTCTAGTTTTATACGTTCCTTACAATTCATATATATTTACTTTCGATTCCTTGGTTCTTTAGAGCGCGCCAATTTTTTTTTGTGTTCGATTGAATCATATGCCACGCAGTAGTCAACTAAACAGCAATAAAAAGGTACGTTGTATTCCTGATACTTCTCGAAGATTTGCCTCACGACATGTATATGGTCTAATGTTGAATACCCGTTTCTGAAACCAGCTTGTTCTGGCTGGTTTTCATCAAGTGTTTTTGTTATTCGGTTAAGGATGATATTAGCGACAATTTTATAAATATTAGACATTAGGCTGATAGTTATTTAATTCATTCTTATCGCCTTTCTTGTGCAGTAGAATGACCGTTGATTTGGTCCACTGTGTTGGTATTGTCGCTATGTAAGACATCGTTGAAAACGTGTGTGAGTATCGGTGCGATATAACTATATTACACTTTAGTAACAGTTCATTGATAAGCTTTGTCTTTATTCTGAGCTTCTACTTTTTTAAATTATTATTTCGGTCGAATGAAGTCCACTGCTGGACACGGGCCTCCCCCAAAGATTATCACAACGACTGATATGGGTGTGTTGTGTGCTCATCTTGACATAATCGCCACGCTTGGCAGACGGGTTGGCGATCGCAGTTGAGTTGTTAATGTAATCGAAGGACGCTTCTGCCCATCCTCCGGGTAATCCCTTAGTCGACTTTTACGACACCCACGGGAGGAGATGGGGTGGCGGTATTCTGAGCCGGCACCACACCTCGGCTCATATCTTTAGTTATTTACATAAATGTTACAGTTATATTTATTCCATTAAATATTTAGATTATGCATGCGTCGTATCGATTAACAGCGATGTTAATTTAAACGGTTTACATTTTTAACCTCGATTCTGATATGTATCGAATACCTGCACGGTAAACCATTATTTTTGGTATGTGTGCTTACCGTCCCGCTTATTAACAGTTATACTATACGTTTTCACAAAAGCATGACTTTTATTTAAGCAGTATATGTTAATAATAAATTGGTTCCCTTCACTAATTACTTTGCGGATTATTACAAATTAAGTTTCTCGTAAAACGCACGGTCATTCTCCCTTTTATGTTACAAAATATGATTTTGCGTCTGTAATTATACTTTTAAGCAAGTGATGGTACCTGTATGGTACCGATATACCGTACAGGTATAACAAATACCGAATACAATAACTGTTAACATAAATATCTGCAACGATTCTATGATTTAACCCCCACACACCCACGTACATGCACAACACACTTAAACACACACATACCGTTTTATACAACAATATTTTTTCTTGTTTCTTTATGTTTTATATAAATGAATCAAAGCATCGCTACTAACGTATAGTTTTATAAGTCCCACATCAAAATCAATTGTTGTTCACGGGCTGTGCCAATAGATGGAGAAAACAGACTCCCAAGACATAGGTTTTTCCGCCTAGTTTGGGGGTCAGCAGACACTTATTTATGTACCTAAATACCAAAAAGCGTTGTACCTTTTAAAATAGTTTATAAAACGTATGTAGGCTTTGTTGTTATTAATAAAATTTTAGTTTTTATTTTTTTACATGTTTTACATATTTGACGGTTTTTTTTTTTTTTTTTTTTTTTTTTTTTTTTTTGTTGGGCTTCTCGCATACATTTCTGGGAAATGTGGTTGCTTAACCGGTCATTTGCTGGCGAAGCCAAAAGAGGCCTCCAGCCAGGCTTAAATTAATTATTAAAAACTAAGCAACTTTCGCTAAGGGCGCCCCCTGCGGGACACGGACCTCGGCTTAGGGCGTTGCTGGGGATATCAAGCTATTGTTTTGGGGACAGCTGGATCGGTATTATTTAAATTGTATTAAGGGACATTTAAAGCTACAGGCTCGGCACGGGCCGGCGCGAGCAAGAGACGGGAGGGAGAAGTGCTAACTTGAACGGGAAGGTGACGCGGCGATAGGCTTCCGCGACGTCGGTGAGGCGGGCATCCTCGGCGGCGAGGGCGGTACAACGGTCGGGTGTTCAGTGAACGAGACAACGCGAGTCTCTTCATGTGATCTAACGTGATTTTATCGTCTGGATCGACCAGAACGTGCCTCGGGCGGCGTACTCTACTGATACGGGAGGGTTCGTAGTCGGCGGCTGATACCACAAGGGGATTTGGGTGGGACAGGGCAGAATCGAGATAGCGTTTGGACGCTTGTTTCATAAATTGCCTGATGGTCGGCAAGTTAAGGTCGAAATGGAGTTGGTCGTTTCGCATGTACAGAGGCGCTCCGGTGGCCTTGCGCATGAAACGGGTTTGGAGGGTTTCTAATCTACGGAGTGGGTATGATTCGGCGTGTGCGAACACTGGGCTGGCATAGGTCATGATGGGTCGAATGCATGTGGTGTAAATTCTCACCTTATTTCTAAGGGATAATTTACTACGAGCGTTCAGAATATAGTGAAGGCGACCGAGCACAAAGGCAGCGCGGGCACGCACCATCTTTGTGTGGGGAATGAAGGTCAGTTTTTTGTCTAGGGTGACTCCAAGATACTTGGCGTGCGGTTCCCAAGGAACCGATTGGCCCAGCATCGAGATCTCCCTGAAGCGTGGGTGGTCGTCGCCTAATTTGCAAAATAGGACGGCTTTACTTTTGATAGGGTTAACTTCGATCCGCCATTTCCTAAACCATTTACCGTAGACGTTGGCTGTGGTTTGGAGGATCTTAGTTATACTATCGGGACTGCTACCAGAGTAGAATATGGCCGTGTCATCTGCGAACAGTGCTAATTGGGTCGTATTAGCAGGTCTTTTGGGGAGATCACTGGTGTACAGTGTGAACAATAATGGGGCTAGCACGGATCCTTGTGGGACTCCGGCTCTAATGGGGTGGGGGGAAGAGAGAGCGCCCGTGATTCGATATCGGAAACTGCGATTTGACAAGAAGTCTCGTATGATGAGAACGAGACGGTCAGGCACTCCGAGTTGGTACAACTTATATAATAAGCCATTGTGCCAGACTTTGTCAAATGCTTTCGCAACATCGAAAAAGAGGACTCCCGTCATCAGGCCGCGTGAGAATCCGAACGTGATGTGTTCAACTAGTCGGTGGACTTGTTGTACACACGAGTGTTTGGTTCTAAAACCAAACTGTTCGTCGGGAATGAGTTTCTTGGAATCGGCATAATCCTTTAATCGGGAATAGATAATCCGCTCATAAATCTTCGCAAGAGAATTGAGAAGGCTTATGGGGCGATAGCTGGAAGGCTCGCACTTGGGCTTACCGGGTTTGGGAATACCGATAACGGTGGCCTGTTTCCACGTATGCGGAAATAGGTTATTGTTTAATGCCGCATTGAAGATGACGGTCATTAAGGCGATAAGACGTTCGGGGAAGAGTTTAATCACCTTGTTGGTGATACCGTCAGAGCCGGGGGCTTTGCGAGGGTGAATATTTGACGGTAATAAGATATAAAGTTATATAGTGCTCGGGAGACTTTTGCGTCTTATCTCGAAAGTTGCGTCTATACGTCAAGGTCTTGCATATTGATGCGTACTCACTCAATAGCTGAAGCTTCGAACTGATACCAAACTATCACATCCTTATAGTGTTGCATAGTGAAGGAATATACACAAACCAAATCACGGGGGGTCACCAGTCTTCTCTATCACGTATTCTATAAAAAATCGAGACCTACGTGTCAAGGAATAGTTCAAGATACGTGACATTTGCTAGAGACGGGGGATGTCCATTTAGTTTACAAAGACGGGCCAGTGTTTAAGGATGATAAATCGGTTGCCATTCTGTTCGCGATTCGTTCCGAGCCGACGGCGACGCGACGGTGCACACAAAAGTGCGACACCTTCGCTAACCAGGGGCTGTAAACTCAAAGGTGTTAAAAATAGAAATGCAGCGGTAAGTACTACACGTAGGCATAAATATTACGAATATTATATGAACAATAAATTCGTAATTAGTTTATTATTGTGTGATTTTTTGATACATTATATGAGATTTTAAGATAACATCGGGTCTATTCGCGCACTGATTAATATTTAAATAATATCCGATATTATCTTAAAATCATGAATTGAAGTTTAAAAATTACTATTATATGAGACCTTAGTGTGTTACTCATAAATCTGCCATGTACATGAGGGCATCATATTTTACACTTTATATTTTTTACTAAAATAATATGTTGTGGTTTTATTATTTTTATTTAAAAGTCTTTAGAATTTAGCTAGCTTAATGCTTAGCTAGCTTAGCTAAATGAATATTAATGTTTTATTAAAAATGTTTTACCTTATATATCACTAAATTGAATTGTCGAAATTTAAATAATAAAAAGTTTATTCTATAAAGTCAATGCAAAAGTAAAATATTTCAGACCCCTGCACCAACACCGTCAAAGGTTTTATACCACGCAGGATACAGTAATAGGGCACCGTGAAATCGCGTGCGGAACGAATTGCTGAAAAATTTCGGTTTTTCGGTTATTTCTTAGAGATTTGTACGGGCTTTCTTCGTCGATTCGTCATACTGAACGGGTGTCAGCATTACAAACACATGTCTTTTGATTCAGCGTTTGTACTGCATTTAGAGATGTGACACGGCTTTTGGATTTTCGCGCGATTTCACGGTTTGCGAGCCGTTACATTGATGTTGACTTACCTTCCGTCACAGCTGCTAGTTATGAATCTTGACATTGGCAGTTTATGGAATTCTGTAATCCCCATAATGTAAGGTTTTTTCCAAATAGGTCATTATTCATGTTAATCTTTGTATTCCCCATGAAATGGCCGTAGGCTCTGTTCCATATAACATTCCTACTCTATTATGTTGTGAGAGGCTTGTGGAAAAATGAGTACCACGCAGAACAATCGATCAGTGAGGTTAAGCTGCGCTTGTCGCGGTCATACCTTGGGTAGGTGACGAATGGTCATATAATAAATAAACAACTAAAACCTCGGCTTTCCTTGGAGAGCACGTTAGGTTGTCAGTATCGGTTATCATAATAATACCCATGGAATGTCATGTGACACACATCTCCCACACCCGAAACAAGTATAATGTAGACTATACAAATATTTGTTTCGTGCGGGGATCGAACCCGTGACACGTAACGCAGAAAGCCTATCGCTTAGCCACTGCGCCAATCTTTGAGTACCCGCAAGAGTCTGGCTTGGCTTAGTTGGCAGGTCAGAGTAAGGCAACCAGAGCTATATGCACGGGGCTGGAAGTGTCTAACGGTATAATAACGGAGAAACCAACTCCGAGTCTTCACAACGCGCGATGGTGGAACCTATATAAATTCAAATTCCATATAACACCCATTGCAATAGACCTTATTGTTCAAGTTTCCATCTTATACATTAGACTTACACCCTCGGGGACAATCTGAGATTGCATTTTTTTAGTTCAGTCATGGAGAGTCCTCGTTTAGTATCCCATTCTATGAGCCTCAGCGTGTTGAACGCATGTCCCCGCTTAAGACTATCAAAAGACCGGGTTTCCCCTGTCAGGGGATATTAACCGGGGAGAGGGCCGATCCCGCACGGAGAAGGATGAGACGGCACCGGAGCAACCATCCCAGCTCCCAAGTCCAACATGCCTGAGTCCCCTGCCGGCACTACGTACGTGCTGCCGTGGGGGCCTCGGGGGTCGTGGGTGCGCAGATTGGGGAGTCTGCATGCTCACACCGAGTGACCTCCGGGAAGATGTAGTCACGTGCCACCGTGTGCGCAGCACAACGCAAAGCAAGGCTTGGGGGGATCCTTTACAATCCTCCCCGAGAAATGCCTGGGGGCGCCCCCCCCCCTTACCTTTTTACAGTCGCCTTCCCTCTGCTAAAAGGGGTGACCGCTTTAGAGTCATCCCGTCAGTAGTGTGCCTAAGGGCGTGGCACCAATGGGCGGCTCTAGTGTGATTTTACGAGGACCTGGAGCCCCCCTTCGTTGCCTAAGATGCCGCTCCAGTGGTTTTAGTCGGTAGGAGTCCAGCATACCCATCTATTTGTCTGCCCTCAGTGTGCGTGCGTTGTAAGTTACCATGGCCAGTTTTCGTTTAGGGGGGTTGCAGGATCGCATCCGGAGATTCTTAGCATCCCCTGCCCCGTCGTTACCGTGGCCACTACCATGAGCAGCAATGGCGGGACTGCCGAGAACTGGAGGCCGGTGCTCTAATTGTGTTGTCATTTTGGAGGAAATTTGCCTACACTTACCACGCTCTTGGCATGCGGGTCGATGAGCGTACAATTGCTACTGTTCAACAAAAGGGACGCTGTTGCCCATCCCTCTGTTTAAGAGTCTCTTAGTCGACTTTTACGAGCTCCAGTGGAAGAGATGGAGTGGTGTTATATTCTTAGTCCGCACACCACACGGACAAGTCTAGTAGATAGAACTAATGCACGTGACAAAGATGTGTATGGCATACAACTTTTTTTTTACAGTCTGGGTATTTGTGCATGTAAGATTCATGTCTGTAAACTGTACCTATAACACAAAAGAAATCAAAGTGTGTGGCAAAGTTTAAAAAGAAAATTATACACGTGCGTATCGAAGTGTGACTACCAACATAAAACAAATCCCAAAAGTATGTATGATGCAGACCAATATATAAACCCGTGTAAAAGATAAGCCACAAGGATCAAGTGTTCATGTGTGGTACGGTAACTATTTGTGACCACTGTGTGTGGATCACCGCCTCTTTGTCGGCGCGTTTGTGTCATCCCGACCCGACCGAGATAGCTAGTTATTTAGTGCGGTGTTATTGTACAGTGGAGAAAAAACTTGAGCTTATAAATATGATTTAAGAAAAATAATAATGTATACTATGGTTTTATGATGATGATTGATGAGTATGATCTGACAGCTAGGATTTTAAAATGAGAACAGAATAGATTAGGCTCCTTTTCATGTGGTGTTCGAATTAAGAATATAGCACCGTTCAATCTCCTCCCGTGGAAGGAACTCTTATCCAGAGGGATGGGCAGCAAGGTCCCTTCTAGGGTACAGCAGTAATTTTGCTCGCAGTAATTGTGTCGTAATTTTCGAAGCTATTTTTCAATTCTCACCAACCCGCCTACCGAGCTTGGTGAGAATTGAAAAATAGCTTACGCTTACGACACAGTTGTTGAAATATATGGCCTTTGTTCAGCATTGGACGTCTTCTGGCTTATATGATGACGGATCTATTGCGATATGGATGGTAAAGTTGAATATCAAATGTGTGTTTAGTAGAAATTTTTCACCATCATTTAAGGCGGCCTACGACCGGTCTGGGTGTGTTTTGTGTGCTCATTATGGGGGTTTGGCTAAATCACTACGGTTGGCAGGCGGGTTGACGATAAAGATTCATGAAATTAGTAATAAGTAACTAATCTGTACACATAATTTGACCTTCAAATAAATAAATAAATAAAAAGATTTTTATTTGGAACCAGCACACGATAAAGACGCATCAAATTCAGATGGTATCAACAGCATCAACATGAGACCAAATATCTATTCAGAATCACGAACCTGTGAAAACGAAGAGTCGAGCCACTTACCTTGTTAAAATTCACAGCCCGACACAATTCCTTTAGAAACAGCCACATCTAAAACAAACAAGTCTTGCGTGAAATTCGGATAATGTTGTCGGTAAAACTGTTAAAATACCCATTTATATTATGCATCCAAGAAACCGGCTATCACTTAATTCTGATCTTTATTACCATAAAGTAACGTTCATTGCAATCGTATTTGAAATTAGTTGTGGTTTTCGATAACTTTGTTTTAACAGTTCACGCTTCAATATTCGAACAAGGGAAGCGCAGCCGAAGTGCCGTATTTATCAACTATGTCTTCAAGGTTTGAGGGTGCGAAAGACTGGGTCTATGGTTTGTTAAGAACGCTAATATTGATTCAAGGCCAGCTAAGGCGTGAGTTTTGCCAAAGGAAACCGGTGGTTATCGGAATAATTTGGTCAATACAGCTTTTACATTGTTTACGGACAAAAGAGACTAAATATAACCAAATAACTTAATATGCTTATAATATAATAATGTGCTTTACAATACTTGTTATTAGTAAAACCACCCAACGCACCACCCCACGGTGCACTGTCATATTGTAGATTACCCATTATGACGGTATTGTCAGCAGAATAAGTCGATGTACACGTACATTGTTCCACAAATCGTTTACCCCTTACGCATCAAAGTCACTCTGGCTGCATATCGTGATCACCATAAGGTTATAACTATCTGTGAATGTCATCATCATTTCAGCAGAAAAACGTCCAAAGATTGCCACCACGACCGTTATGGTTTTGGGTTGTGGGCCCATTACGGAATGTTGCCGTAATCGCCAAGCTTTGCACACGGGTTTGGCGATCACAGTTGCGTTATAAATGTACTCGAAGGACGTTGCTGCCCTTCCTCCGGCTAATCCCATAGTCGCCTTTTACGACACCTATGGGATGTGATGGGGTGGTGGTATTCTTAGCCGGCACCACACGGCGACTATGAACGTCACAGAAATATATTTGTTGAACATTTTCTTTATTCTTCCCGCCCGGTCCCAAGTTACTTGGGGTTGGAGCAATGTGTAAGTCATATTGCAAAGATTTTGGCAAAAGGCTTTTAAAATCCAACCCTGCTTGGTTATGCTAGTGGTGGTGGTTTATCCGCAACCTAACCCAAAGTGTTTAATGGTGGGCACGGGGTTCCAAACTCGCTTATTCGCTTTTTACGACACCCACGGGATGAGATGGGGTAGCCCTATTCGTGACTGGAGCTACACAGCATTGGTACTTTTATTGACTGAACACGCTCATACTACAAAAATCGCTGAACTTGATAAAATGTAAATTCAAGCATATTTTATAGAAAGAAGAAAGAAAGAAAAGAAAGAAAATGTATTTATTGGCACAAATAATTAAATAGGCAAACAAAAACACACAATAAAATAGATGTGCCAAAAGGGCCCATCAGCTCAGCATGATGTCAGGTAGCATACCAGGTACCACTACCTAACGCTGATTTTCAGCTGCAACCCACGACTGCCATACGCTCAAAACTAGTAAGATATATTATTATAAGATATAACAAAGTATATAACAAAAGGTAAAAGTAAGTATATAATAATTATAATAATTGGGTATATAATACATTATGTAGGTGTATAATATATTAATAAGCGTATGGTAAATAAGTAACGATATTTATGTTCACGGACATTTATGGAATTGACGATCTAGTCACAAGCGGTACAGAATACTTATTTCTGGCGCCTCTTACATGTTTATAGATAACTTGCAGCACAAAGTCCTGTTTACTAAGTTATGACAATATTTTAACAATACCCGAGTACAGCCGAGCTATAAGAATATCAACATAATCTTATGGAAGCGTATACATTTTTAACCATCGACCAAATAAAACATAATGTCTACGTTTTTAATGGCTGGTAGGTTTCTTTTTTAGAATTCCGGCTAAATAGGTACCGGCTCAGAATGCCACCACCCCATCTCCTCCCATGGGTGTCGTAAAAGTCGACTAAGGGATTAGCCGGAGGATGGGCAGCAGTGTCCTTCGAGTACATTAACAACTCAACTGCGATCGCCAACCCGCCTGCCAAGCGTGGCGATTATGGCAAAACCCCCCAATGAGCCCACAACACATCCATATCGGTGGTTGTGGTGATCTTTGGGGGAGGCCTGTGTCCAGCAGTGGACTTCATTCGGCCGAAATGATGAAGTACCAAGGCAGATATTTTGCTAGCAAGTAGTACCTAGTGTTTAATCCTTAGACAGTACTGTGTTCTGGTTGGCAGGACACTGTAGCTGTGGAATTACTGGGCTAGGCTAAATATTGTCTCGAGGTAACGAGCGCAAAGTTCTGACACGCACGATTAGTCATTCAAACATCCAAAAAAAAAATCGTATGATTTGCTCTTCTCGACACTAAGCAGAACAAAAAAGTGCTAGAGCCCTTAAAAAAAACAAAAGCATTAACAAAAGTATCAAAACTTAATACAATTGCAGAAAACAAAAAAGCGACACTCTTAGCGCGCCACCTAACACTATCACAAGTGGTTCCCACTGTGTAGACAATAGACTCTTGAGCCATTGACACGAAACTCGCATTAGAACCGAAGAGGCTTGTTTTCGCAAAACACTAGTGTTGTGCAGGAAGCTATTACTGAACGAACATAATTAGGTGCGCTGTGTAACACTTAGTCACTTCCGATTCACGTGTAGGGTAACTGTGAGTTTATGAGGACAAAATGTGCCGATCTTTTTCATAGATCTTATAGTTTCGCACAAATACAGTTAGCAATCAAATCAAACCAGATCGCCACGTGCTTACAATCCCAGCATTTACATTTACATACAATATTACGATACTTAAAATATTTTTTATTACCACAATATCCTTTTTTTTATTGGTGCCCAGTGGAAATTCTTCATGAACTTCCTTCACCCCGGGGATGGGCGAAGGGGTATGCCGGGTGCCGGAACTCCAACCGGCTAAAACCACTGGAGCGGTCATCTTCGGCACCTAAGGGAGGCTCCAGGTCCTCGTATGATCACACTAGAGCCGCCCACTAATGCCACGCCTATAGGCACGTCTCGGAGAGGGCGACTGTAAAGCGGTCACACCCTGGGGGGATTGTAAAGGATCCCCCAAAGCGTCCCACGGCAGCGCGTGACCACATGCGTGCTACCGTCTTCTCTTGGGTCGCTTGCTGTGGGCACGCAGAATCCCCAATCTACGCACCCGCGAACGCAGAGGTCCCCCGCCTTAAAACAATAGCAGGTTTCAGGCGTATGGGAATTAGGCTACCACAATATCCTGCTAGATATGACACGCGAGGCTATCAAATACCAAAAACAATTTAAAACAAGATTGAATATCTCCAATCTATTCTAAATTCCTGGTTACATGACGACAGAGGAACCAAGCGCCTAAGCCGCAATATTTGACGCAATCAACGAGAGGAAATGTGGCGACAACATGAGCCCATTAGCCCCAACACAAATCAGAAACACGTGACACATAAAAACCATAACCTACGAATTCCAAGTTTCTTCTTCCTTTTTGTTACTTTTGCAGTGTTTTTTGTTACTTTTGCAGTATTTTTTGTAACCTCTAAATTATTTTTTTAATGGCAACAAGTGGTATTTTTATCTGCACGTGTGTAGCGGCAATTTCATGCGGTTTTAAATTACTGCGCATTCCATTTTTTTACCGGAAACTGCGGATTTTTGTGCGACGACGGAAAAAGCGGCATAGTTTTTGGAAGATTTTTGACGTCGTTATTGGTCGTTTTGAAAAGTATGTCCGAAATATGATGTTCCAGTATGGCTCGTTTATTTAAAAACGAATGACTATATAGTATGATATAATTATGAAACCGAAATACCTATACACCCTTATCACGAAATCTCCGAAACTGTAAAGCCGCAAAATTCCTAGTTTGTAACTTGAAGTTGGTGTAGGTTACGTCACATACGACTATGACTTTTCGAAAATCCAGCCCAGCCCCAAAGGATTAAAAAGCGTGTCAAAAGTTAGAAGAATAATAAACAGGTTATTTTTCAATAATTTTACGATGGGTAAATCCTTTACAGTCCTTCCCGAGAGGTGCCTGGGGGGCGTCCTTTTTGCAGTCGCCTTTCCTCCGCTGGAGAGGGTGGCTGCGTTACGGGCATCCCCTCCGTGATGGGCGTAGCACCAATGGGTGGCTCTGGTGTGATCTTGCGAGGGCCTGGAACCCCCCTTCGGTGCGGAAGATGGCCGCTCCAGTGGGTTTGGCCGGTGGGAGTCCGGCATGCCCCTTCGCCATTCCCCGGAGCGAGGTGGGTTCGTGTGGAGTATCTACTGGACAACAATAAAAAAGGTATACATCCGAAGCCCATGCAGATGGAGTTGAAAGAAAGAAAGAAAGCATTTATTCAGCGACAAAGTGAGACATCGCAAACAATAACATTCTAAATAGAGAAATATGAAGCAAATTTTTTATCAAAGTGTATGCCCCACAGTTGCGCTAAATGGGGATCTAGTTCAGCATGTGCCAGGCGCTGATTTTCAACTAGAGGGGGTTGTTGTTGTTCTTTGACTGAAATTATGAGAATTAGGCTAATCTGAGGAAAAAATTACATTGTATAGTTTGATTAACAATTACGTTTTGTCTGAATGAGGGCTCAATATAATGATAACAATCAGCAAAATCCTTTAGAATGTTTTATACTTAGCTATTCAGTAGGCGTCATTACGGGCACATTCCATCAAGACATGCATAACTTTACTTCATGCAGGACTTTAGTCCTCGCGTAACGCCAACGCCAGCAATACATTTTAGTGAGCATGACAGACCAAAATAGTGCCAGCAAAAGAAACAATCGATTTAACTACTAAATACTGTATAACATCAATGCTACATTATGCTCACACATTTACAGTTCTGTATGAATATAAGGGAAGATACTGCGTGTAAATTTAGGACATATTTGATTTTCAGGTTGGTTATAACTGTTTATAAGTAAGTGATATTTAATGGCATTTGGAATTACGACTGGTACATACCAATAGGCCCACCGCTGAAGTTTATTGAACCTAATAATACCTTTAATGGCAATCTATGGGTAAATATACCCCATACTATCACTGTGTTAAATAAATGTTTTGTAACTTTTTTGCATATATAATGAGATGGAGACATTCATTACACATCAAGTCTCCTTCCTGCGTTTGAGAGCAAAATTAAGTCACATGGCAGTAGTTACGCATAATCAGCAGTCTGAAGGACTGAGTACCGGTCTTACTTGAGGAACACGTTCTTTTTGTAACGGTTCCCCATATTAAGACTATTCTTGTATCGTGAGTACTGGTCGTATCGTGTTGAGTTGAATCATCGTCAACATATCAGCCAAAGGACGTCCACTGCTGAGCAAAGATGCCATGGATGCGTGCAATGATTTCCAACTATCTCCACCAGGTCGTCTGTCCAACTCGTGTAAGGCCATTGCATGCTGCATTTTCCGGTGCGTGTTCTCCAGTGGAAAAACTTTCTGCAGCAACGGCCATAAGTTCAGAGCTATGTGCTCTGCCTATTGACACTTCAGCTTACTAATTCTTTCAGGTATGTCGGCACTGGAGAAACTTTCTGAAGCAACGGCAATCAGTTCAGAGCTATGTGCTCTGCCTATTGCCACTTCAGCTTACTAATCCTTTCAGGTATGTCGGCAACTTTAGTTCTTCTACGGAGGTTGAGGTTTACATACATAAGTGTTATGCACAAACAATCCGTGACTCATAGTGCAGAAAGCCAATCGCTTAGCCACTACGCCAAATGTAATATCGGAAGCATTAACGGTTTAGCCCAATAATTAGGTCGTGGAAGTCAGATAGCCATTACGCCGTGTAAGACTACTAACCTTCAGTCAACCGAACCTAGATTGGAGATCGACTCTACTAGACAGCTGGGGACTTAGATAAGTTTGGTTTATTGGTCTTTTACTGCTGGAAGTCACATTGCAATAGTCGGGCTAGGCACCCCGCCTATATGGTCATCTCGGCTGTCAGACGTCCAGAATTAATGTCAGAGCTGCGCACGGAGCGGATATTTTACAATCGTCCGGAGATGTGCCTGATGAGGTGTGGGCGGCCTCTTTATAGATGCCTCCCCTGCGCTAGACAGTGTGACTGCTTTTAAACCATCCCCTCCGAGATATGCCTAAAGGTGTGGCACCAATGGGTAGCTCTAAATGGAGATTTTTCAAGCTCCTGAAGCCTCTCCGGAGTTGAAGATGACCACTCCAGTGATTTTAGCTGGTAGAAATCAGGAATTTCGCCCTACTAGATATTCCGCCGCTACGCACGTGTTTAAAAATTACTGCAAATGTGAATAGGACTATTCACATTTGCGGTAATTTTTGCATCTCCTCCCGTAGTTATCATAAAAGACGACCAAAGGGATTCTAAGCCAGAGGGATGGGCAGCAGCGTCCCTTCTTTGGAACAGCAGCTATTCTGCGCTCACCAACCCGCCTGCCATGCATGGTGAGCCGATAAGAGCCTGGCATGCGCCTCCACCCTTCCCAAGGCGGAGGAAGTCCATGATGATTTCCCCACGGTTAAAAAAACGTCGGCCTTCCGGCAGTCCTCACTTACCGTACGAAACGCAGCACCGCTGTTGCTACATTAATGTTGCCACTTCACGCCGGTATTCTCTGACTGCGTGATACTTCCGTGTCGAGCCAGCCCATTTACGACCTTTAGTTAACTAATGAGTACAGTAGCCTACTACGCAAAAATATATGGACGAGCATATCATTTTCGTTTAGACAATTTTACGACGCCTACAGTAGACGGCAGCGTGTAGAGTATTTTTGTCGGAACTACACGACCAATTATCTTGGTATGGTGAGGTATAAAATTGGCATTTTCGAATGTAATTTGACGTTCGTATATAAAAGGCAGGTGCAACGTTACCTATAACTGAGACGTGGCAATCTTTAACAAAACGTGGCCAGTATAAAAGACATGCCTATGGAAAAAAATCGCCAAAGAAACCCCAAAAACTCACGTATACTGCAAACGGTTTTTTCCCAAAAAACTATTTCATCTAAGATTCGGTAACTTAATACTTACCGACTGACCGAAAAAAGAAAAAATATATAAAAAAGTTTAATTGTTCTCGCAAAAATTTGGTCGAAATCCTGGCCTCGGGCACAGGAAATGACAGGGCGGCAAAAAGCTCAATAGAAGCCTTCGAAATGTCTTCGATTTGATGGATCACCGTAACACAATCATTTTATGAGAGAACTTAGAAGAGCCTTAAAGTGCCCCTTAAAAATCAAGAGACATTCTTCACTTTTATTGGTGTGGTAAACAGACATTTTCTCTATCAACCACACCTAATATTAAATCCTACTGTATGTACATAACGTTCAAATTCAAACAATAAATTACATACTCTTGCTTCATTTTATCACGACATTACTTCACAAGCATGTAACATTTTATTATTGAATTTCAAACTCTATGTATCCAATTTCATGGTTGAATCTTCATGTTTATAGGGGGGTATTGTGGCTATACTGTAAAAGTAACAATAAAATCTGAACACGTGTTAGATGGCCACTAGAGGGCATTCGAGCTTGTTTGCGTGTATCTAAGCGATAATGGGACGTCGTTATCGCAAGCAAAGGACGGAAGCCACCGACAATAGCAGTGACCTAGGATATAAATTGTTTATTATTACAGTTGTTTCAAACCGTAAAGAAACTGTCCGTATAATTTGTTTTTCTAAAGTTGCAACAGCCATTAAATATTATTAAAAGTTTAATTTAATCAACATTGACTTTAAAGTTCGTGTTAATGAACACTGTTAAGTGTTTTAGGCATAATAAAATTTACTAAACAAAGCAATTGCAGACTGTCTTTGTTTTTTGTACATTTTACAATATTACTTTTTTCTAAATAAGAATATAAAAATAAGAAGAATTGTTTTCACTTCGCCGTTTTTCTTATATAAGTTTAAAACGGTTTATTGTAAAATTACAAAATAAACATATTTGAAACTTTCACAACAAGCCCTTTCATTTAATATATTACACGGTACCAACAGTTTGCAAAACTTTATTCTTGAAATGTATATATTACCCCCCAAAAGTGACCCCCATCTTCTAAATTCATTTATTAACGTTACACGTCCGTGTTTCGGCTGCAGAAATACATATGTGTACCAAATTTCAACATAATCGGGTCAGTAGATTCGGAGAAAATTGGTTGTGACAGACGGACGGACAGACAGACAGACGCACGAGTGATCCTATAAGGGTTCCGCCGTATTTTCCTTCGGACGTTCGAAACAATAAAAGTTGGTTATTGCTGTTGCTGTAAATATCAACCTCTGGCAGCTGAGTCGCAGTATTACAGCTTACCTATAAAACACTTAAATATACTATAGTATAGTAACACTCAATGGTTTCCATTCTAACACGTAACAGTTGTCACTGTTGCCAAGCTTTATATTATAAAATAGCTTATATTATAAAAAAGTTGGTTATTGCTGTTGCTGAAAATATCAACCTCTGGCAGCTGAGCAGAGCGTTGAGCAATGATACAGGGTGACTCGTGGGAGCATACTGTTACTGCTGCCCGTCAACTGTGCATGGAAGCTTCCTGGGATCTAGACCAGGACCAATAAAACATTTTTTAGACTAGGTGCAAATACCTCTGCTACCAACAATCGAAGATTAGTTAACGTTGTAATGTAAAAAATACTCTCGTACAAGCAGACACACGCAAGAAATCCAATATAAATGATACATGAGATAAGATACCTATTATATTATCAAAACCTTAGCACGCTGCATCTACAAAAACGGTAACCATAAACTTATTCTATAATCTTTAAAAACTTTTGAATACTTCACAAAAAGGATCTAAAAAGTGGGCGTAACTTTTAATGTCATTTCTGTTGTAGCACATAATAGGCGAAGGCCTCAGCTCGCACCGACCTATTATGTTCTAACAAAAAATATACCCCGCCTTACACAATTCAAAACGAAGCGTAAGCTTTGCGAATCTGGGCAATAAATTCCTATTGATTGAATTTCGGACCCATGCTGAGTATACGGGCTCATTATAGTCCCAATAATTTTCGATATTTTTTATAGGAAAGTTTCTTTTTCATGAGGCTTAACGATCGCTTGGCGACTCTCCCTGTATTTGAAGTGTAAGTGGAGCGCGTTGTAGTCTTTTGTATTACGTTTTGGCTTTGTAATTACAACTTTTTACTGTAAACAAAGTACACTTACTGCAATTTAATTCGCAATTGTTTCATGTTGCAATTTCTTATATTTTTTCTGCAAGTATGTAACTTTGTGAATTAAAGCTTGCTTTATTTTTAGTGCATTACTGAATGAATGCCGTGTGGTGCCGGCTATGCCGTGTGGTGCCAGCTCAAAATACCACGACCCCATTTCCTTCCGTGGGTGTCTTAAAAGTCGACTAAGGGATTAGCCGGAGGATGGGCAGCAGCGTTCTTCCAGTACATTAATAACACAACTGCGATCGCCAACTCGTCTGCCAAGCGTGGCGATTATGTCAAAACCCCCCAAAGAGCTGTGGGCACACCCATATCGGTCGTTGCGGTGATCTTTGGGGGAGGCCTGTGTCCAGCAGTGGACTTTATTCAGCCGAAATGAGTACTAAATGAATATTTTTTGTCGTAGATTATGAAGTGAAAACTTCTTTTAGCGCTGTACCCTAATTTTAGATGAGATACAATCTCTGGACTCACGACACCGTTACGAGACGCAGCTATAGTGTGTGCATATATGCATATACATATAGCAGACCGCGAACGCGTCTAGATAAATAATATAAAAAAACATTTATTGCTATAAAATGTTACTACTGTCCGCACTCCCAGAGTGCAACCCGTATTTTTTTACTTATATAAATTAAATGAATATGATATCATCATTCTCAGCGAGCTATGGAGAGAGCTAAGCTTGGTATTTCTCTACGAGATCAGAAATAACGAGATCCTTAGAAGAACTAAAGTTGCCTACATAGCTGAAAGGATTAGTAAGCTGAAGTGGATCAGAGCACGGCGTAAAACTGATGGCCATTGCGGCAAAGTGGTTTCCGAGTGGAGACCACCCACCGGAAAACGCAGTGTGGGCCGGCTTCCATCGAGGTGGTTGGGCTGACCTGGCGAAGGTTGCTGGGAATCGTTGGAAGGGGGCGGCATATAACCGGCCGTTGCTTAAATCTTTAGGGTAGGCCTTTATTCAACAGTAGACGTCTTTTCACGGATATGGTGATGATGATGATCAAGAGTTCATCAAGAGTTAAATACGACTACAAAAATACATGTAGGTAATATTAATTATATATAGCAAAAACTATTATAAAAAATGCATTCTAACTAGCGATGTTTATCACGTGCAGGAAGCAATTACTTCTACTGCGACTAAGAAGCTGTAATTGCCAATTTGTTTAATGAAATCTTTATCCACAGTTTGGTCTATATTTCATGGTCCTATTGTGGGGATCCCAAAATAACAAAATACCGAATAATTAAGCTGCGGCGTACTGAAGAATTATGTATACATATAACGACTGAAGGTTATTATGGTTGTAGCAGCCTCCATTGTACTAATAACAGCATACTACAACTGCCAATACGTTTGCTAAGCATGGATGGGTCGGAGTGGTCTGTGTGACATACATTTTTGAGCCGAGTACTAAATACATATTTCCAAGAACTATTTTCATGAGGCTGACAAGGTCTCGTACGCACACAACTATATGTAAGTTATGAGTTATAAATTATAATCGATCTCCAACGCACCGGCTGAAGGTTCATGGGAAAATCTCCTCACAGCTAACGTGTTACAGATATACATATGAAATATATAGTGTATGTTTGTTTTTTATTTTATAATAAAAATCAATACACAGCCTCAAGTCATATCGACAATTACGTACCATCACTTAAATCACTCGTTCATTCAAACTTAAGGATCCTTGCATCATCGACTTCATGAATGAACGGCGCATGCGCAATCGATTTCGCAACGGTTACTCCAGTGAATGGCGGAAACCGCTTTAAAAGGCTTCACGCGATTCGTGTGAACCACGTGAAATTGCTTCTTCAGTATTTCATTTATTTAAAGCGTGTAATCGGCATTTCCTTGTCATCTCCATATAAGTATGAAGCTACGAGACATAGAAGTATGTAAGCTTGGAGTACTTTGTAAAGGGTGTGTAAATCATCGCCCGGATATACTCGACATAGCACTTCTAATGAATATCAACCTCAAGTTGCATTCCATTGAAGTACTACAAGAGCTAGACTCCGATCACCGTCCTGTGATCCTTCACCTCACCTCCCGCTTTGGCCCCACGGACACAGGGCTACCCCCTCAGACCATTGTGACGACGGACTGGAGGAAAGTTAGGCAACGCCTCAACGACCCCTCGTCCGCTCAGTTAGATAGAATTCCCGAATGCATAACGTCAGTCGCAGACACGCTAGGCGCGATCGACTCCCTCACCGGGCATGTACAGTCCGTCGTGGACGAGTGTTCACGGCGAGTTCCTGCGATGGAAGACCATCGCATGCAACTCCCTGACGATGTACGTGCACTGATGACGGAGAAGAACGCAGCCCTTAGAGCGTACTCATCTTTTCCCAGCGAACCCAATCGCCTCTTTATGCGCCACCTGCAGCGTGCTGTCAAGAAACGTATTAAGGAGTGCCGAGAGGCTAACTGGGATAAGATGTTGGGCGACTTAGAGCCAACCCACCTTGCGTTCTGGCATCTGCAACGGAAACTCAAATCCGAAACATCCAATGCTGTCCCCCCCCTCAACCGTCCCAACCAAAGGCCGGCCTTTGATGACGATGAAAAATCCGAATGCCTAGCTGACAGTCTAGAAGCGCAATGTTCCCCAAGCACTCTACCTGTAGACCAAGCTCACCTCAAAAAGGTTGACGCTGAAGTCGAACGTAGAGCAGCTATTCCGCCTGCCGAGGACCCTGACGACCCCCTCCCTCCGGTCACGGCAGACGAGGTCAGAAATCTCGTGAAAAAGATTCACCCTCGCAAAGCCCCCGGCTCTGACGGTATCACCAACAAGGTGATTAAACTCTTCCCCGAACGTCTTATCGCCTTAATGACCGTCATCTTCAATGCGGCATTAAACAATAACCTCTTTCCGCATACGTGGAAACAGGCCACCGTTATCGGTATTCCCAAACCTGGTAAGCCCAAGTGCGAGCCTTCCAGCTATCGCCCCATAAGCCTTCTCAATTCTCTTGCGAAGATTTATGAGCGGATTATCTATTCCCGATTAAAGAATTTTGCCGATTCCAAGAAACTCATTCCCGACGAACAGTTTGGTTTTAGAACCAAAGACTCGTGTGTACAACAAGTCCACCGACTAGTTGAACACATCACGTTCGGATTCTCACGCGGCCTGATGCCGGGAGTCCTCTTTTTCGATGTTGCGAAAGCATTTGACAAAGTCTGGCACAATGGCTTATTATATAAGTTGTACCAACTCGGAGTGCCTGACCGTCTCGTTCTCATCATACGAGACTTCTTGTCAAATCGCAGTTTCCGATATCGAATCACGGGCGCTCTCTCTTCCCCCCACCCCATTAGAGCCGGAGTCCCACAAGGATCCGTGCTAGCCCCATTATTGTTTACACTGTACACCAGTGACCTCCCCAAAAGACCTGCTAATACGACCCAATTAGCACTGTTCGCGGATGACACGGCCATATTCTACTCTGGTAGCAGTCCCGATAATATAACTAAGATCCTCCAAACCACAGCCAACGTCTACGGTAAATGGTTTAGGAAATGGCGGATCGAAGTTAACCCTATCAAAAGTAAAGCCGTCCTATTTTGCAAATTAGGCGACGACCACCCACGCTTCAGGGAGATCTCGATGCTGGGCCAATCGGTTCCTTGGGAACCGCACGCCAAGTATCTTGGAGTCACCCTAGACAAAAAACTGACCTTCATTCCCCACACAAAGATGGTGCGTGCCCGCGCTGCCTTTGTGCTCGGTCGCCTTCACTATATCCTGAACGCTCGTAGTAAATTATCCCTTAGAAATAAGGTGAGAATTTACACCACATGCATTCGACCCATCATGACCTATGCCAGCCCAGTGTTCGCACACGCTGAATCATACCCACTCCGTAGATTAGAAACTCTCCAAACCCGTTTCATGCGCAAGGCCACCGGAGCGCCTCTGTACATGCGAAACGACCAACTCCATTTCGACCTTAACTTGCCGACCATCAGGCAATTTATGAAACAAGCGTCTAAACGCTATCTTGATTCTGCCCTGTCCCACCCAAATCGCCTTGTGGTATCAGCCGCCGACTACGAACCCTCCCGTATCAGTAGAGTACGCCGCCCGAGGCACGTTCTGGTCGATCCAGACGATAAAATCACGTTAGATCACATGAAGAGACTCGCGTTGTCTCGTTCACTAAACACCCGACCGTTGTACCGCCCTCGCCGCCGAGGATGCCCACCTCACCGACGTCGCGGAGGCCTATCGCCGCGTCACCTTCCCGTTCAAGTTAGCACTTCTCCCTCCCGTCTCTTGCTCGCGCCGGCCCGTGCCGAGCCAGTAGCTTTAAATGTCCCCTAATACAATTTAAATAATACCGATCCAGCTGTCCCCAAAAACAATAGCTTGATATCCCCAGCAACGCCCTAAGCCGAGGTCCGTGTCCCGCAGGGGGCGCCCTTAGCGAAAGTTGCTTAGTTTTTAATATTTAATTTAAGCCTGGCTGGAGGCCTCTTTTGGCTTCGCCAGCAAATGACCGGTTAAGCAACCACATTTCCCAGAAATGTATGCGAGAAGCCCAACAAAAAAAAAAAAAAAAAAAAAAAGTAAAGGGTGTAAGGCTATAATGAGCCTAAAGTAGATTAGATACGCCCACGTATAATTTTCTTTGCAGATAACATTCTTTTTTGTTGATTGATATTAAGTTTATGACGAATTAATACTTTTGCGTTGTGTTTTGTATGTATTGCTAAGCTATTCATGTTTCTATGGAGTGGAGAACGCGCACCGGAAATCGTTGCATAGGACAGCATACAACGAGATGGATGGACAACCTGGTAAAGGTTGCTGGGAATCTTTGGATGAGGGCGGCATGTAACCGGCTGCTGTGGAAATTTATGGGAGAGGCCTTTGTTTAGTAGTGGACGTTCTTTGGCTGGCATGATGATGAGGATTTCATGTTTATTTTAGTCAAGTTTATAGATTTGATGTAGGCTTGGCGGTTTGCGGACTCGCTTCTTAAGTACTGGTTCTGGACTCAAGGTGGTACGTAACGTATCAACACGGTTGGCGCAGTTGCTTAGCGCTACGTGTCGCTAGTTCTATCGCCACGCGGAACTTTTTTTCTCTATAGAAAGCTTTTATACACAATACAGAAGAGATCCAAGGGTACAGAACAGTTACAAACTTTATTAGTTAATCTAAGACACCGTTGACTCTAACGGTTAAGAAAACACCGTGAGGAAATTTGGTCTGAAGTCACTAACACGCAGATAGCAAGCGTGGTGATCAGGGCTCGTTCCTTCTCTGTATGATAAAAGGCATTTGTCGTGCTCTGGGACAGTTACTAGCTGATGTTATGTAAGTTTATAGATGATAACCCCGGGCAGGAAAACTGGTTTAGTCTCTCAGTCACCGTTTACGATATCCGCGAGAGATGGAGTGGTGCATATATCTTTAATCCAGACACCACACGGAAATGGAGATCAGACCACATGGAGATCGGTTGGAAGAAAAGAGAGGATACGATTTAATCATTTATATGTACCATCTCTAGCCGTGTCTAAGAATACCACCACCCCATCTCAACCCGTGGGTGTCGTAAAAGTTGACTGTGGGATTATCTGGAGGATAGGGAGCAGCACCCTTCGAGTACATTGATAACTCAACTGTGATCGCCAACCCGTGTGCCAAGCGTGGCGATTAAGGCATAACCCCCAAATAACCACACAACATATACCGATACCGGTCATTCTAGCAATATTTGGGGGAAGCTTCTGATTCAGCAATGGACGTTTTTCGGCTGAGATGATAATGATGATTTTTTATACTAAATTGTTCTCGAAATTAAAGTAATGTGAGGACAATGCAGGAGGAAAGAGTATAAACTTCTTAAAAAGCACTAAACAAGCCTGTGTTTGCCTTTAGGATGCAAACCCTCCAAATGCGATATCTGCGAAAGGAAAAAACAGCGGTTTCAGCAGAAACCCTCTAATACCTTTGCAATGTATAATTCAACATTGATCTACAACTGCTGACCATATCAAGCAGTTCATAATACTAACATGTAAACATGTTCGCGGCATTGCAGCCCCAAGGGCCACCCCAGCCGCACCTTAACCAGCTGTGTGTGTGTTGGACCCAAATTCTTCAGATATATAAAATATACTTATTTATTATTCACACTGCCAGATTGGAATTGTCATTATAAAAAATATAAGAAATACTGCTAAGGCATTATAAATAATATTGTCATTAATCACTCGATCCATGACAGATATCATGTTTTACAGAATCATCATATGGACAGGCAATCCGGGGAAGGTCGTAAAGAGCCGCTGGGTGCCAATGACTCAAAATTGTTCGTTAAGGTAACATGGTCTTGTGTCCAGCAGTGGACGTAGCGAGGCTTATCTGATTATAATCGTAATCTGAACTTATCTATTCTAATCCATTTTTAGTTATACAATATATTCGCAAATAATTGAAATCATTCAATCACATATAAAAATAAACATTCCAACGATTGAAAGAACTTCTAAACCTTCCCATAAACCTACACAAACATTTGGTGAGCCCGTATCTCTTGCCGCCATTTTGGCCGATAGCCAAACAAGCCCCCGCACTTGTTTGCAAAGATAACACGAGTCAATCCTGGGACCAAAACAAATATGTGCTCAGCTCTCAAGGACGACGATGTTTAGATTCGGATACACGACCAGTTTATGTAGACAGGGTTATCTAACATGTTGCTTAAAAGAAATAAGATGCTTATAGGTCTTGATAGAATGGCTCTGGAAGATGTTTTTGTAATTATAAAAATATGAATCACAGAAATTCGAATATCGCTCTTTAAGTGGAAAAATGTAATATGTGATAATAAAAATGGAATTGGTGATAAATATTATCATATTAGATACTATTTAGCTACTTACTTAGTTATGCCGTTTAGTGCCGGGTAAAAATAGCACCAAACTATTCACTGTGGGTGTCGTAAACGGAGGAGTATGATAGGCAGCAGCGTCCTTCGAATACATTTACACCTTAACTGTGATTGACAGCCCGTTTGCCAAGCGTAGAGATAATTATACCCCCAATAAGCACACAAAACAAACCTAGACGTTGTCCAATAGTGGACGTCTTTCGGTTGAAATAAAGATTCAATTGCTGTTATTGTCAGCCCATATTATCTCACGGCTGGGCAAAAAAGCTCTCCCCATGATTTCTAGACATTTTGGTCCAGAGTCAATCAACCATTGTCTATTTGTTTTTTCTATCTCGTCGTACCATTTAATTACTCAGTTCGAAGAAGGTATAGTACATTATATTATTCAGCCCGCTTTAGTATTCTCGTTACAATTGGAAGAGTCTCGGCCAAATACTGCAAGCTACTTAGTATTAAGTCTCGCTTTAACTTTTCGGGATACCCGTTTTCGGTGGGAAACCCTGATAAGCTAAAACTTGCGACAGCAGCTATCGCGCAGCCAAGGATCCATCGGTGGCAAATCACCTGACATTGAAACGTGAGGATGCAATTTTTTGTCCATTGATCGTCCGACAGAGATTTTTCCCAGTATAATCGCTATTGGCAAAACCCCCCAATGAGCACACAACACACCCATATCGATCGTTGTGGTATTATTTGAGGGAGGCCTGTGTCCAGCAGTGGTCTTCATTCGGCCGAAATGATGAATCGCTATCGGCAAATACGTAATACCAAAATGAGGTGTGACTGCGGCATCTGGCGCGATTTACGCCTGTCGCAAACCATCTGTGACATACGTAATCAGCCCGGGTGGCTCAAATAGTTAAAGCGGAACTTAATATTAAGTATCGTTTCAGTATTCGAGTGTAAACTTCACAATTACAGTTTTAAGTACAAAAATGTTAGGTTAGGTACAAGGAAAAAGCTGAAAAATGAAGGAAATAAGTTTTAAGACTGTCTTTCCATAATATATATGGAAACCCATTTAACATCTCTATCGAGAATATGAAGTGTCATGTAGTTCATAATTTATTGCTCTAAATATTTCTCCTATATTTCTTCTTCTAACAGTGCCTCTATTTCACAATTTGCACGTGAAGCAGAGAGCTACAGCTCACGTATCATTCAGCTTGAATTATTTCCACCAACTTTATATTGTACACTAAGGGCAAGAGGACATTCTAATGAACAATTCTGACATATTACAATTACCTTTATTTCGACTATTATATTATTAAACAAAAGTTATTTGAAAAAATAATTGGATGTCAGTTGGCTGTGCGTGCAAAATATCTCTTGTGAAACTCAAGGAATCACGTTTTTAGCTCTTTTAATCATTCTCTGGGAGCCTATTGAATAACACTATAATAAACCGTCACGTACTTACTATTTAAGTTTTAAAAATCCAATTCCTGTAACATAAAATAAATCCACCATTTTCACGAATGTGTGTGACATACAAACGAGCATTTGAAATGTGCACTGTTTGAATTTCCATTTTATTTTTCTACTGCTAATAACCATCAATCTACATATTTCATCATATCGGCCATTTATATGTCCACCGCTGAACAAAGGCCTCCCACCCTCCCTCACCACGCTTGGCAGGCGAGTTGGTGAGCGCAGTATGGCTACCGCTTCACAGAAGGGACGCTGCTGACCATCCCTCTGGTTAAGTTTTTTTTTTTTTTTTGGGCTTCTCGCATACAATTCAGGGAAATGTGGTTGCTTAACCGGTCATGTCTGGCGAAGCCAAAAGAGGCCTCTAGCCAGGGTCTGGCTTAGATTCCCTTAGCCGTCTTCTATGACATCCACGGGAGGAGATTGATTATATCCGATATTCTTAATCCGGACACCACACGTGCTCTTTCTTCGGTAGTATAGTGGTAATTATCCCCGCCTGTCTACATGATTATAATTATCACACGAGTATTGCCCATTTGTGTAAATGTAATTCAATCATGAATTCTCCACAAGCCCGTATCCAAACTATTTCCCCACAACATACCAGTCTGCATTCAAAACAGCACACAACACTAATTACAAAATCGGATCACTATCGCCCTCATAAGACCGCGCCCTATAATTCAATTAGGCGTCCAAACATAAATAGGGTTGTCAAATCTAAGATACCTTCTAAGGGCCCATTCATTGCGCACGTGTGCCAACAATGGTAGGTTAACCCGACTAACGCTGCGGGTCGTCGCGGAGACCGAAGTGAGAAATTTCACAATAGTGTCAAAGTATTGAAGTTCGGCGTGACGGTTGAAGGATAATAGCCCAGTATGTGGCTATTGGTCGCGTCTTGATTTGTGCTCTGATTGCTGAACGCTTTGTACGCGGTGAATCTATTTAGCGCACAAAAGGTTTGATGGTGAATCTTGGCGTGTATGGAAGTAAGTTTTGATACTTATTCGAAGCAATCTTTCCTTGAAGAGTTCTTTTTTTATATGCTATGCAATTTATTATATTTGATCGAATATAGTCCCAGCGAAATGGTCTTTTATATTTTTTATCGATTCGATCTATTAGTTTATCGATAGTTTTCGTTTTCTAAATATATAGATGATACTGAAATGTCAGACACAGTTTCTTAACCTTAATCTTTACACAATCAAGTTTCATTCACTTAACTTAATCAGGTACTTTAAATATTGGTCCCTTTACACCAATATTGGGTGACAATTCTTCACTAACGGGTTAAATCTTATCTGGAATCACGCACTTATTTTCAACTTTCCGCGTAACAGAATAGAATAGGAATTTGATTATCAGGTATGTAAATTAAGATGACATTCCTAACCTAAGTCAAGTATTGTTAAAGTAAACCAACGATATCTACACAGGATGCAAGGTCGTTAACAGGTTTTATCACTTCCTTCTAAGTATTCAAATGGAGTGTTCCTATTTATTATAAACAATTATGTGCATATGTGATAAGGTCGTGTTATATGATGTCGTATGTATGAGGTAGTCACGACTTGGTGTGGAATTTTGTGATGTTTTTATAAATAGGACCCCAATGGAACATCGATCTTCAACATTCCATGATTTGCAGACGTAGTTTTAATTATATAAATTTATTTTTTGTTCAACAAAAAGTAGCCTAAGAGTATTTATTCCGTACGGAGATCAAACCCGCAACTCGTAGCTTGAAAGCCAATGGTTTAACTAGTTTAACTAACCAGATATGAATGCTTAAAGAGACATCTATTTAAGCATAAATATTTGGTTAGTTATACAGCTTTAGAAAATGCTGCGTGGTACCAGTTAGACAGTAGACCTCATGAAGGTCGCAGGGAGTCGTTGGATGCGGCTGGCATGTAACCGTTCGTTGTGTAAATCTATGGGGGAGTCCTTTACTTAGCAGTGGATGTCCTTAGGCTGCTATTATGATGATGATGATGACACTTATAAGACATAACAAATTAATTTAAAATACCAAAATAGAGAGTGGTCATGGCTGCATAATAGATATATGCTCTATTATGCCACGCCTTTTTTTTCATTAGTGTGGTATAGTAAAGTAAGTGGAAATTTTTCCATGTCCAATAATCGTATTTATATCCACATTTATGTAAGTGCCACTTATAACAATAAATGTATCAAATAAAAATAAATCGTCAATTTATACTTTGAAGTCGCCTCTTACGTTCACCCGGCAGACATTGTAATTTAAACTCCCTATAAATAAAACATGCGCAGTCCATCTTATCTAAAATCCAAAGAAATTTCACGAAACAATTAATTCTAATTCACGTACGTTCGTAAAAACAACAATAGCGGACTTAAGAGACAAATGCACGACATTTCGTTGCAAATCACGCTCGTGCTGCTTCAAAATGACTTTGTTAAGAGTATTTAAAAGTAAGATGGATAAATAGATGCACAATAAATGCTCGGCGGTCGGAACCTCCCGCGGCGAGCAACGTGGACGTGCAAACATAGTCGCCAAAATGTTTTTAGGGTGCGGTTTCGGTGTTGCAAGTTGTTGGATATAATGCTGTTGGAGGCAGTAATTAAAAGGAAAGCGATGTATTTTAGTCGTGACTAACGTTTATTTGAACAATCTTACTAAAAAATCTCTCAAGACTGAAATTTCGTGTGACTAATAACAAAAAAATGTATAAAATATAGAGCCATTATTTTTATGTATTTTAATTTTCCAGTCGCAACGGAGAAACTGTACCTTAAGATTGTCCCGTGACTCACAAGAAAACGCTAACTGTCCCAACGGAGGCATTGTTTCTTTCATTCCTAAGGCAAATATTGGTTGAGGCTTATTCAGGCCGTTTGCAAACATTGGCCTACTGGGTGGCGGCCAACAAAGAACTTCTTAGAAGCTGCGTGACAACACTTCAAATATAGTGATTATACACTAATTGTGAACAAACACCTGGACTTTTATATAGTTTTTAACGCGAAAGACATATTTTGTGTATCGGTTTAAATAGAGCTGTCGATGTCTAATTGATAGCCACTCATTGTACTTGTAGTACAAGTCGCGAACACGAGTAAATGCATGACATTATGTGAAAACATCTGCTGGTATGGAGTTAATACGTAGAAATGATATATTTGTAGTTTTGTTCTCCAAAAGTGTCAAAATATGACTGCCTCTATTACTTGCTGTATTAAACGTTGTAGATAATATAAGATACGAGTGAAATAACCCAAACATCACCTGCTACCCACATCCAATGGTCACATCAGGTCACACACACACCATACCACCAGACTGATCACATCAGCCAAAAGCCGTCCACTGCTGAATAAAGGCGTCTCACATAGACGACCATGCGTGCGTCAGCATGCTGTGTGTCATAATTTTAGGGGGATTTTGCCAGTACTCACCAGCAGGAAGGCGGATTGGTGAGTCCAGTTTGGCAACTGTTACACAGAAGGGACGCTGCTGCCCGTGTCCATTAGTTACCTTTTACGACATCCACGGGAGGAGATAGAGTGGTGCTATATTCTTCATCCGGACACCACACGGACAATTCTAGTAGATAAATGACATGCTAAACAAAAGGCGACAGTTGTTTTTTCTAATTATTACACTACATTTGAATTTAATTGTCTTTATACAAACTATATTTATTATAATATTACTGATATTAATCCACACTTACCTACTATATACCTATAACTATTAATCCGTTTTGTTACTTTTATTATGTTTCTTCAATATGTAAATAAATCCTACTGGTTCACATCCGTGGATTACAAACGGTTTGGTTGCGTCCAAACCAGCGTCAGGCACTCGTCTGACATATGCTGAACCAAGTCCTTTTTGGCGAACCCTGAGGCACATACCAACTTTCTTTGTGTTTTTGTTTTGTAACTGTGTAATTAATTGTATGTGTGTCTCATTTTCGACCAAATAAATATATTTTTTCTTTCTTTATAGAACTAATGCACGAGACAAACATTTACATACAGCATACAGATGTGATGTTGTTTCGGGTCTGGGTATCTGTATATGATTTATGTCTGTAAACTGTACCTATGATGCAAGAGAAATGAAAGTGTGTGGCAAAGTTAAAAAAGAACATTACACACAAGCCTATCGAAGCGTGACTACCAACATAAAACAAATCCCAAAAGTTGTATCATGTAAAGCAGGGCAATATATAAACACGTGTATAAGATACCCCGAGAAGAAGTGTGTAGTGTGAAGTGTAGAAGAAGAATTTTCGAAGCTCACAGACTATCTTCAGCTGGACAACATACTTGCACAATGGGAAGAATGAATAGAACTAAACCTTTAACACCTTGTTCATGTTTTATCATATTTCCAGAGTGTAATGCCCAAAAAGGCGTTATTTTTCTAACTTACGTAAAAGTTAAACTTACATTTATAATATTTACTAGCATGCCGTGATGGCTTCGAAGTTTAAGGACAATTGCATTGCCTCATTCCGTTACCGTCCGTTGCGGGTTCAAAACCTGGCAAATACCAGTTTGCCTTTTTCAATATCATAATATGTAGTTTCTTCGTTGATTTAGGACATCACTGACTCGTATGTAAAGAAAAACACTGTCGGGAAACCTGAAGGCGAATTCTTGTAATTTTTACACTGTGACTGAATGTTGACCCCGAAATGATATTAAATTATGAATTGTGAAAAATGTTGTATTCTGCTCCTCTTAAAGTTCAGTCCGATTTCAGTATGATCTCAAACTAGTCTCATCATTTTGGCCGAATGAAGTCCACTGCTGGACACAGGCCTCCCCCAAAGATCACCACAATGACCGAAATGGTGTGTGTTGTGGGCTCATTGGGGGGGCTTTCCATAATCGCCACGCTTGGCAGACGGGTTGGCGATCGCAGTTGAGTTGTTATGTACTCGAAGGATGCTTCTACCCATCCTCCGGCTAATTCCTTAGTCGACTCTTACGACACCCACGGGAGGAGATGGGGTGGTGGTATTCTGAGCCAGCACCACACTAGTCTAGTCTTATTTTAATGTAAATTTTGACGTTTATTTAATGACGTCAGCACCTGTGTCAGTTAAAATTGTTAGTAGAATTCCGTTTTGGTTTCGATCAACTTTGCATCCATTTTAGATTTCATCACAAAATAAGTTCACGTTTGAGGTTGTTTGTTAGTTTAGAAAAATACCATTTGTGTAATTTACGACATTGAGACTAGATCGAAACTATATATTGAACATTTTAAATTCGAGAATTATCTGAAATCTGGCAGCACGCAGTGAGCAAGTGTGGGGATCAATGTTATGTGGCATAGAATAATCCCTTCTTTTTGTCTCGATAGATACTCTTCATATACTTCCTCCACCCGGACTTCTACTGGCTATGATTACTGGGGTGGTTATCTTCGGCACCTACGAGGGGCTCCAGGACCTCGTATGATCACACTGAGCCCTTAGGTGCCGAAATGTTTGATCACGAATCAAACCACCAAGATAAGGCATTTCGACATTTTATTTTATTGTATTTTAATTTATAATTTTGAAAAAGATAGACATTTTAGATACTTAGACATACACATTCCCATTCATGGGGTGCAAGATGATAACTGGGTATAAAGGACAAAATCAACCAGTATCGGTGTCTGATAAAGTTGAGAGTATTGATCAAGAGAACCCTAACAAGGGAAAACAACTTGATAGAATCAGATACACTAAGAACAAGAAAATGGAAAATTTTTGCTTGGCACAATTTATGAAAGGACTATGAAATTAGACTTCTGGGGTGGAAGGCCTGGTGACCTGAAATACAGACTTCAACCTAGTTTAGGCACCAGTCTCCCACAATAAATTTGTACAATAACAATATACCAATACATACCAATATTTATTTAGATTAAAAGAACTGGAATTTCACTTCTAAGTTTTTCTGCGTCTTTGTGTTTTCTAGTTTATTAGCGCCTGGCACCTGGGTATTAATCGCTTGATAGCAATATCAGATTACCGTATGACCTCGGCTACTCTAAGGAAAACACAATTTTCACAGTCAGATGTTATCAGTGCGCTGCGTGGTAAATACTTCTGATAATAAATAAACCCCTCTGGAGCAGATTTGATCTCTCCGTGGGATAACGCCATTCCAGAGGGCAGATTAAAGTAGCTTCCTCACCCTTTTGATACAAAAAAGGATATCATAAGGAGATCTATTAAGAAGCTTACAAAACGCAGTGCAACTTGTGGCGAGCTGTATGTAAGTGGTGACACTGCGTACCCAAATGCCCCAGAGAGTAGGTCAGATCCTCGTCTCCGGCTTGCATTTAGTGGCTAGCTGGAGTGGACCCAATGCGTGCCGTGCGTTACGGCTGAATACTGAAACGCCTGTTAATACTAAGTCCCGCTTATATAATTATCTGGCGTTTTTTGTATTCGGCCGTTAGTCGGCCATTCAAAGGGAGGCCGCCAGAGCTATATGTTCGAGGGTGGATGTGTGTAACGGCGTCATAACTGAGAAACCCGCTTCGAGTCTCCGAGACGCGCGATGGTGAAACCGCACCTCTCAACACCCGGAGCCGTTTACACCCGTGTTGCTGATGTCGCCTGTAGTGTTGGTCGTTTAGGGGGGCCATCGTGTGAGTGAGTGAGTAATAGACCGTATCGTTGTAGTTTCCATCTCATACAACACTCCTACGTCACTAGAGACAATCCGCGACAGCATTTTTATAGTGCAGCCGCGGAGAGTCCCCGGTTAGTGTTCCATTTCATTTTAGATTAATAATCTCTAAAGGGCCTCTGCGTGTTGGACCCATGTCATCGCGGAAGCCTATCAAAAGACCAGATTCCAATTTGCAGAGGCTATTAACGCGTAAAAATACACCTCAGATGTGTAGATAGATGATAAACTTTTAAGTAAAAATTCCCAATCACCTTATGTATGTAAGATATAGGATTTGTTTACTAATTTAACTAATGTATTTTCTCGAAATACAATGTCCCATGTCATCATTTCGGCCGAATGAAGTCCACTGCTGGACACAGGCCTCCCACAAAGACGTCCACAATGACCGATATGGTTGTGTTGTGGGCTCATTGGGGGTTTTGCCATAATCGCCACGCTTGGCAGACGGGTTGGCGATCGCAGTTGAGTTGTTAATGTACTCGAAGGACGCTGCTGCGCATCCTCCGGCTAATCCCTTAGTCGACTTTTACGACACCCATGGGAGGAGATGGGGTGGTGGCATTCTGAGCCGGCACCACACGGCATGTATATACATTAAATGATTAAGTATAGATTGTCCAAAGACATATTTCACCATAAAATAAATGCACGCAATGGCTTGTACTAACATATAGAAAATAATAATGTAGATAGCTTGCACTATCCCGAAAAATACGTAGTTTTTTTATTTAATACGAAAACGAAATGGTTATGTATGCAAAACGAGCTTATTTATTTATCCAAAGTACCCAATAACAGAATTATAATACATACATAATATTTGTTACTTTACCTAGCACAATAAATACAAACCTTTTGTAAATTCGACTTTTCATATTTCTACACGCTGCAAAGTCTTAACAATGACAACTGTCGATCCTTTTCGGCCAATGTTTGGTTAGGTGCGTGTACATTGTCGACTTCGAAATCAATTTAGGATAATTGTCATTTATTATGAAATAAATATGATGCTTTATCCTGTCGTCCATTGTATAGGGACTACCTCCAAGAGATTTGGGCCATTAAGCACATTTTATTTTGCGAAGAAATTCATTGGAGCGCAAGGACATGCGCGAGATGGCATTTGACAATAATTATATTGAAGGAGACCATAACTTGGAAGATATTAGGCGGAACGCGAAAGGTTTTGACGGGAGCCATGTCAAAGGATGTTTTCTCAGCTTATAAGCAGCTGTTGAGAATATTTGTATTGATATTAAATGAATTGAGGTCTATGAGCATGTTTATGAATCCAATTAAGTGGACAAACGGGAATTTGTTTGTTTATATAAGCAAAACTACGGAATAGAATTGCAGTTTGGTTTGGTATACTGATTTTTAAGGTTCCGTACGTCCAATGAAAAAACGGTGGAACCCTTATAGGATCACTTGTATGTCTGTCTGTCAGTCCGTTTGCCACAGCCAATTTGCTCCGAATCTACCGGAACGATTAAGTTGAAATTTGGTACGCATATCATCATTTCGGCCGAATGAAGTCCACTGCTGGATACAGGCCTCCCCCAAAGAATACCACAACGATCGATATGGGTGTGTTGTGGGCTCATTGGGGGGTTTTGCCATAATCACCACGCTTGGCAGACGGGTTGGCGATCGCAGTTGAGTTGTTAATGTTGTAGTTGTTAATTTCTTTCTTTCTTTACTCGAAGGACGCTGCTGCCCATCTCTCGGCTAATCCCTTAGTCGACTTTTACGACACCCACGACACCAAATTTAAATAATGTCGAGATTTCAATGTTTAACATCTTAGATGCTTCTCCAACAAGTATTAGACTACTTAATCTCGTTAAATCGTTTAATTTAAGTAACTTATTTTTTTAACCAACCAGTATTACAGTACTTTCTGATACATGACTGGATAATGTATATGGTAAGCAATTGACGGCACGGTTAGTATCGAAGTTAACCCTATCAAAAATATAGCCGTCCTATTTTGAAAATTAGGCGACGACCACCCACACTTCAGGGAGATCTCGATGCTGGGCCAATCGGTTCCTTGGGAACTGCACGCCAAGTATCTTGGAGTCACCCTAGACAAAAAACTGACCTTCATTCCCCACACAAAGACGGTGCGTGCCCGCGCTGCCTTTGTGCTCGGTCGCCTTCACTATATTCTGAACGCTCGTAGTAAACTATCCCTTAGAAATAAGGTGAGAATTTACACCACATGCATTCGACCCATCATGACCTATGCCAGCCCAGTGTTCGCACACGCTGAATCACGTCCACTCCGTAGATTCGAAACCTTCCAAACCCGTTTCATGCGCAAGGCCACCGGAGCGCCTTGGTACATGCGAAATGATCAACTCCCTTTCGATCTTAACTTGCCGACCATCAGGCAATTTATGAAACAAGCGTTCAAACGCTATCTCGATTCTGCCCTGTCCCACTCCAATCCCCTTGTGGTATCAGCCGTCGATTACCAACCCTCTCGTATAAGTAGTGTACGCCGCCCGAGGCACGTTCTGGTCGATCCAGACGATGAAATCACGTTAGATCACATAAAGAGACTCGCGTTGTCTCGTTCACTCGACACCCGACCGTTATACCGCCCTCGCCGCCGAGGATGCCCGCCTCACCGACGTCGCGGAGGCCTATCGCCGCGTCACCTTCCCGTTCGAGTTAGCACTTCTCCCTCCCTTCTCTTGCTCGCGCCGGCCCGTGCCGAGCCCGTAGCTTTAAATGTCCCATAATACAATTTGAATAATACCGATCCAGCTGTCCCCAAAACGATAGCTTGTTATCCCCATCAACGCCCTAAGCCGAGGTCCATGTCCCGCAGGGTGCGCCCTTAGCGAAAGTTGCTTAGTTTTTAATATTTAATTTAAGCCTGGCTGGAGGCGTGTGGTGCCGGCTCAGAATTCCACCACCCCATCTCCTCCCATGGGTGTCGTAAAAGTCGACTAAGGGATTAGCCGGAGGATGGGCAGCAGCGTCCTTCGAGTACATTAACAACTCAACTGCGATCGCCAACCCGTCTGCCAAGCGTGGCGATTATGGCAAAACCCCCCAATGAGCCCACAACACATCCATATCGTTGGTTGTGGTGATCTTTGGGGGAGGCCTGTGTCCAGCAGTGGACTTCATTCGGCCGAAATGATGAGGCCTAGGAAGCAAATGACCGGTTAAGCAACCACATTTCCTTGAAATGTATGCGAGAAGCCCAACATAAAAAAAAGGCATGGTTAGTGCAGTGGCTGATACAGTCGGCTGCTGCGCTCCGGGTCGTGCGTTCGATTCCCGCACGAAACAAATATTATTTGTATGATCTGCAGGTAGTTGTTCCGGGTCTGGGTGTATTAAATTGTAAACTCACCCATGATACAAGAGAAATCCTAGTGTGGGGCAATGTTTTATATTATAAAAAAAATGTGATGCCACAAATAAATTACTGACTACTATGGACAAATAGCCCGTTTTCCCAATCTTTTATAAGCCACAGTCACATAAAATATTATGCATACCGTTCACAATTAGTAAATGTATTCATTTTAAGAATAGTATTGCCTCCAAAATTGAGAGCTCTGGTGGATCATGATCATCATGTTCGAAGGCGAGGTGGTAGTGGCGGTGTCTCTCGACATCGCTAACGCCATTAAAACCTTGCCCTGGAGCTGCATTACCTCCCGTACTGATTTATAATCGGGTGCCAACCAACCTTCGTCCCATTTTCGGGGCCTACCTGGCTAACAGAGCGGTCACCTACCCGGATCGAAAAGTATAGCGTCGGCGAGAGACGACATGCGGTGTTCCACAGGTCGGTTTTGGGGCCGCTGCTGTAGAACATCGGATACGACTGGGTGCTTCGCGGTGTGATTTACGCCGGTGGCATGCTGGTGAAGGTATGGGGAACAAGTTCCGCGCGGCAATGTTGGCAATGATGGGGGTTGTACCCATGTACATGTTGATGTACCCCAGTGCGCGCTACCCTCGGCATCCCACATTGTGGTAGAAGGCGTTTGCATCAGCGTCGATTCGACGATGAAGTAACTAGGACTCGTCCTCGACAGCCGGTGGAACTTGCCGTATTTCAGGTGGCTGGCACCCAAACTAACGATGGTTGCGGCTGCACTTTCGCGGCTGCTGCCCAATATGGGGGCGGCAATGCCTCCTGCCGCAGGCTCTACTTGGGTTCCGGTACATGGCCCTTTACGGGCCCCAGTGTGGGTGAACTCCCTGAGGACACCCAGCATCGCCGTGCTGCGAAAACCGCAGCGGTCGCAAACCCTCAGGGTGATAAGGGAATGGTGGAGACCACCTCTGATCCCACCGTAGAAATTGCACTGGGCGCGGACGCCAGAGTAGGGCGCTGAACGATCTCCGGCCACCATGAGAAGCGGCTTGCAGGCGACGAACTGTTAAACTGTAACTGAAAAGTCCATCATCCGAATAGAAACAGGCCGGAGATGGCGGTGCGTGTGTTCTACGCGCACCTCTCTGTAAGATTTGTGTAGGCAAGCAAGTCGCACAGAGACGGATCCTGTCAGACAGTAACGGACCGATACCTGCCGGGGGTGCCATCTAATGTTGACAAAGCGTGCACCTCACCCCCAGCTAGAGGTAAATAGAAGGACACCGTGGGGTTTTAGATGGTAAGAGACCGGCCATTCCCCTCCAGCCTTCCCAAAGCGGAGTAAGTCGATGAGGATACCCCACGACAAAAAAAAAAAGGTGTTTTTCCTGATCTTATTTAAATCTGGTTCAAAACTGACATTGGGAATTTTAGGCCGATCTCTATATTACCAGTATTTTTTTTTAATAAAAAAACATTGCCTCACTCTAGGATTTCACCTGTGTCGTGGGTACGTTTACAGACATGAATTCCACATACAATACTGGGTGTACCCGGAACAACTACTTGCAGATCATACAAACATTTGCTCCGTCGGGAATCGAACCCACGACCCGGAACGCAGCAGTCGACTGTATCAGCCACTGCACCAACCGTAAAATCTGTGAAGCTTTAATTCTTAAGCTGCTTCTGAGATATTTTAATCTAAATAGCCTGCATCACAGTAAACAATATGGCTTCTCGAAAGGTCGTTCTACAACAGATGTAGGTGTAGCTCTAATTATTAAACATATTTATAATGCGCGGGAGAACTCAAATAATGCAATTGGACTGTTTTGTGATCTTCCGAAAGCATTTGATTGCGTTTACCATGACACGCTTTTACAAAAGCTTTGTCATGATGGTGTCAACAATATTGCACTTATGCCACTAAAGACGTTAAGACGTCTCAAGGAGCCTGCTGCAGCAAACAATTTACGACTGACTTCCTGAAGTTATTTAATCCAGGAAAGAGTACTAGCGATATAAATCCCTACTTTCTTAACGTTGTGAGATATAGGGATAACAGAGTCATCAAAAGAAACTTAGGGAAGTGTCGACCAAACAATCTTAGAGACAGTTTGAGGGCCACCAACAACAGTCAGCTGCGTTTTTGTTGGGTTGACCCTTAGTCCAAACTTCATTCTCCAGTCATCTATACGAGCCAGGTCAGTATTTATAGTCTCAATAGCATCAGACAGCTCTCCAGAAGTGGCTTGACATCTTTTGCTATGAAGTGTAAAACCAAATGTTCTATGTGCCAAGCCCAGCTCAACAAAGATATTCTTCAGATTTATATTAAAATGATGTCCTATTATGGCTAAAGCTTTGTGTTAAATCTGGCTGATGATATATATAACAAAACCAGCCTTCTTCGAGCCGTGAGCTCGATTTGGAATGAAGCTACGTCTTCGTCTTCAGGCTAAAGTGGAAGCCGACTGTTTATTTAATAAAATTTTGGGACTTAAACCGTGTAATCAACCACTCTACTGTTAGTAGGTACACGAACGCAACAAATATATTGGGCCTGATGAAAGGCGAGAAGCATCAACTTCTGGCATCAGCCGAGGGCAAAAGCGAATTCTCACTTGATGAAGAGCGATAACTCGTTCCATCGTAGACCTCATCAATGTGTCTCGAAGTGGAAGATGTAGAATCCTCTAATATATCTAATACTTAATTTTTTACGCATAGTGTAACAAATAAAGTGAATATTAAAAACTCTACCGTGTAGCCAGCAGGCTAAGAAAAGCACTACGACATCTCATCCCGTAGGTGTCATAAAAGGCGACTATGTGAGTACCCGGAGAAAGAGTCGCTGCTGCTCTTTCTCCTTGGAGTACATTTACACCTCAACTGGCATCGCCAACCCGTCTGCTGAGTGTGATTACGGTCACACACCACACCCAGACCGGTCAGTCGATCTAAGATCCCAAGCCTACGCAGACCGGTCATTCGATCTAAGATCCCAAGCCTACTGCCATCGCCAAACCATCTGCTGAGCGTGACGATTATGGTCACACTCCACACCCAGACTGGTCGTTTGATCTAAGGCCCCAAGCCTATGGCAGTGGAAGTTTTTCGGCTTAAATAATGATATAAAACGAGTCAATGATTATACAAAAATGTCCGATCGTACAAAACACATTAATACTTCAGCATTTATGTATTTTATTACTAATTAATTTCCATCCTTATGAACCGGGCAGTACTTTAGTTCGAAGATTTTTAAAGAAACTCTATTATTTGAATTGACAAAGGATATTATCTTTTTTCAAACCTGTGATATTTATCACTATAGTGGACTCAAAAACACGTGAGAATTGGCTTTTAAAGTGAATTTGTCACGTTTTTGACTACTAAAAGGTCCATTAAATCGCCTTTTGTTGCCTATTGATTTGTAGTTGGATACGAGACAAACTGTGAAAGAGATACAGGCCGCTTCATTTTTGTGTAGAGTTCTGTTATTTAATATAATTTGAAAATAGGTGAAATAATTATATTAAAAGATTGTGATGTTATAGTCGTTTTTTTATTACCAAGGCAAACGTGATTGCTAACATAAAAAAATACCGGTACTAGTACTACGTATATGATTTATCAGTTCATCACTAATCGATCGTTTATAAGATTAACTTTCATAACGATAAGAAAAACCAAAAAATACAATTTTATTATATCATAATTATGATTATTTGCATTGCATGTTTGGCAGGCGGGTTGCTGAGCACTGTATTGTTATTGTTCCTCAGAAGGGACGCTGCTGCTCTTCTCTCTGGCTTATAATCCCTTAGTCACATCTGACGACATCTACAAGAGGAGATGGAGTGGTTCTATATTATTATGCCGTACACCACACGGAATTATCCTCTCAACTGGCACAAGCCCCGGGTTGACCAGACACAGTAGATTTTTAATCGTGTCTGTGATCGAGTCCGTTAACGAGTTATTTATTTATTATATTATATATTATTAGTCTATTTCTACTACCAACCTGTATATTTAAAATCGTTTAGCAAAAACTTGAAGCGTCGAATATGACAATAGAACTAATAACATCAATAACTGACTCGTATAATGACTTGAATTCTTTCGCTTGGACGAATCCTTTGCCGCCAAGATATTAAGCGAACTTTGAAATGTATATTAATAAATATTAACACACCTTTTAACTGACAATGATTCCGAAATTTGGCGACAATGATGGCAAATGTCTTGATGTTAAGTGAATGAGGCGAATTAATTTTTGTCATTGATACTGTTTGACCGACAAAGCGTGCCATATAAATACATTATAAGTATTGCTTTTGTATCTCTTTGATTATTCTTATACAAATGTTCCCTTTCATATCCTTTTATTGACTCCACCCACGTTGTACATACTTTTGATCGAGATTAAAGCATGCTCTAATTTATTCTGTACCGTAATAAAGTTCCCAGCGTAATTCATATCTATTAAAATCTGTCACGTGTTTCTTGCGTGTTGCGGGTACAAACACAAACATATGTCTTGAAAGTATACTCGATATATAGTATTCTAGAGTATAGTTTCTACCATATCGGGTATAAAGAAGTTCGGAAACTATACCTGGCTAGGTACCATAATGTGCAGTAGTAGTCTGACACGAGCTGAGCGAGCGCAGCGAGCGTGCCACCGCAGTCAGAGTCTTTAATCACTGTTCTAACCCTAACCTAACCGAATTTCATACTTAAGTTAACCCATTTGAACATAAAATCTCTATATGACAACAGATCTTTGTCCAGTAGTGGGACAGTTACAGGCTGATTTAAGTATAAATATTGGTTAGGTTAGGAGAGCCAGAGAGGATTAGCCAGAAATTGATGACATGTTTGGCTATTCAGTGGTGGTACTACCGCAGTATATTTTTCAGACATTAGTTTTGTATATGGTGTTGGAAAATATCGATATCGACAGTAATAAACGCTCTACGTCAACAGCAACGGTTGCAATTAAACTAACGACCTCTCGCTCTACTCCGACACCTTAGCCATTAATCTATTACCGCTATGTATTTAAATTTAAAGTGAAGGATACATCAATTGAATGGTGGTAACACAGTCGATAATGCACTATTTAAATATTTACTAACTTAGGAGGGCCCTCCTAGTAGACTTGGGAAATTCAGATCGGCATAGGACTCGGTAATAATGTGAGCACAGAGGAATATACCGGCATTCTTATGAGTGTCGTATCGTTGTGAAATCAAAATAATAACTGTTTTATGGTTGTTTATAAAACACCTAGTTCAGTCGAATCTATATGAATTCATATTTTGCGCAACATTCGTTCGTCTGACAAGTTATTAATTTTCAAATATTAGTCATAATTTTTTCTTTTCGCAATGGCCAATTATTATACTCTACAGTAACTTTTTTTAATCGTCCCAGTCATGAATTTCCTCCGCTGCAGGGAAGGACGGAGGGGCATGGTAGACTCCTACGAGCTAAAACCACTGAGGTGGTCATCTTCGGCACCAGGTCCTCGTATGATCACACTAGAGCCATCAGTTGGTGCCACGCCTATAGGCACATCTCGGAGAGGGTGACTGTAAAGCGGTCACCTTCCCCAGGGAGATTGTAAAGAATCCCCCCGAAGCACCACTGTGTGCTTGTGCTATGCTGCGCGTGTGACCAACGTTTTCTCGTGGGTGGGCACACAGATTTCCCAATCTGCGTACCCAAGAACCCAGAGGCCCCCCGACTTATATCGACGGCAGGGGGTTTAGGCGTATAGGAATTAGGCGCCAGGGTGGTTATTACCCCGACGCCGTCTTCTCCTTCAGCAGGATCGGCCCTCTCCCGATCCCGCTCTGCGGTCTCCTTCTGGAGCATGACGCTCTCATAGAAGGAGACCACAGACTCTATAGTACCTTTTAGTAGATATACGTAAGCGTTAGTAGTGTGTTTAGTGCCTAACGGTTGTCCACTCATACAAATAATAAGCGCACTGGCCAGCAAATTCTGAGAGAAAAAGTTTTTCGAAGTGCCAAGCGTAACTATATATGTAGGTAGGTATACTAGAAAATTTTCACGTTCTGGTAGTGGCGACATAGCTAGAGTAATAGCGTACTCTTGCCCTTCACCATACCAGTCAAAGATAACGTCCATTGCTAAACAAAGGCCTCCCCCATAGACTTCCATAACGACCGGTTACATGCCGTGGGTAGTCATTCTGGGGGGAATTTTCCAGTACACTTGGCAGGCGGGTTAGTGAGCTATATATGTAATGGCTGTTCCACAGAAGGGACGCTGCTGCCCACTGGTTGGAGACACTTAGTCGCATTATACGATATCCACGATACGACATGGGGTAGCCCTATTTGAGACCGGAGCTATACGGTACTAACAGTTTACAAATATACTTATTTTGCCTTTTGCCAATTTTAACTACCACCTCCATTTTTTATTTTTCCAAATTTAGAAAGCCAAAAAAAAACTTGACGCTTTCATTAAAGCCATATCGCATCGCATTTAATATTCGTTAGAAACAACAGAAACTTGATACATCATTGTCCCAAAAACAATACTTATTTTTTACATAACAATAAAAAACACGATCAGAATGCCCAATTTGTCCCAGCCCATGTGGCGATGATTCCAGGCCATTGTTCCGGCCCGTATTCGGATTAAGGCCCAAGGCCTCCCGATAACATCTCGGTTCTTTTATACGAAAGACATAGATGCTCAGATAAGAACATTGAGCACTCATTGTTTGGCACAAAGAATATGAGAGTACAGAAAAAAATGTGCCACTGATGGCCGAGTGGCACTTTTTTGTTTAACTGTACTCTGTGAGCGATTGTTATAGATTTTCCTAAGTTTAGTGAAATGATTTCTGGATGGTGCCCTGGCGTTTGACTGGAAAAAATCTGCTTGGTCATTTAGCACTTGAACTGAAGAGCACTTTTGTCTGTGACTATATTATTCACAGTACAATGGTGCTCATAATCACCCAATATTTCAGACACACTCTTAACAAATTTTATGATTGTGCTATTGTTATTCTGGTTCGATGTAGACAAAAAGTGAACCCTATTACTAAAAGGTGTTCTGCCGGCTATTCTTAGCCCACTCCATCTCATCCCGTGGGTGTCGTAAAAGACGACGGGATTAGCCGTAGGATGGGTAGCAGCATCCTTCGAGTACATTTATAACTCAACTGCGATCGCCAACCCGTCTGCCAATCATGGCGATTAAGGCTAAACGCCGCAATAAGCACACAACACAACCCCATACCGGTCGTTCTGGCAATCTTTGAGGGAGGGTTCTGTACAGCAGTGGATGCTTTTCGGCAGAATGGTAAAAAATGGTAGTTGACAAAAAGTGAACTCTATTACTAAACGGTGCGGTGCCGGCTAAGAATGGCACCACTCCATCTCAATCTATGACTGTCGTAAAAGACAACTATAGGACTAGCCTGGGATCATTATTTCGACCGAATGAAGTCCACTGCTGGACACAGGCCTCCCCCAAAGATCACCACAACGTAAGTACGTACGTACGTACAAAGTACACGTTTTTCGGTTCAAATGATGATGACATGTCGATGTGAGATCAATGAATCAAAAAACCAATAATTTAGGTCAGAATATCGATTTTTTATCGATTTAAAACACTGAATCGATCCCAGGATCCTAAAAATAGAAGAAATATTTTTTCATACAATTTTGGATTACACCTTTAGTTTCGTGCCTCTCACTAAACGTAACGACTATCCTGTCATTGGCATGGTAGGGTTAACGGTCTCTCCATGGCACGGAGAGGATCTTGATGTCGAAAAAATGTCCACAGGTCCAAGGCATGACTGTGAAAGAGTGAAGGACGTGTTGTTGAAGGAGATGTTTTTACACACAAGGATTTCTCCTGTGTCGAAGGTACAGTCCACAGACATATATTCCACATGCACAAACACGCAGACTCAGAACAACTATCTGTAAGTTACACAAATATTGTTCCGTGCGGGGATCGAACCCACGACATGCAATGTATACATGACATCAATATGTGTATTAAGGGTAACTACATAACATATGTTTTCTAAAAGAATATGGCCGAGTCAAAGTAAATCTCCAGCAATTTCGCCGCAATGTTCGTGAATGTTCTAAGATGATCAATTAAACCAGCTAACAATGGAACTGACCGTCAGCGAAGGTACTGACGTTACACTTCAGACACAATACACTACAAGCGTTGAAACATCCAACAAAGAAAGCAATCTTGACCAAACAATTTACATGTCAAGTTGAAAACGGAGAACCGCCTCAAAACGCTTTCCGGAGAGATACCCAGCCTTATTGAACAACTCTAGTGTTGAGTTAACAACGTGAGGCGAAGCTCTAAGGTTCGCGCGCAAGGCGTGATAGGGCGGGGCACTCGATCCTAGGGCGGGGTACTCTAAACTACTATGTTTAAAGTCGAAACAACTTCTCAGAACTACGCCAATTTGTGAAATTAATTTCTTTGCACGTTACAAATGCCGACGCAAGCTGCAAAAGTTGGTTAGTGCCAAGTCATTGAAGAAATAAATATTTTAGATTTATAATCGGTAATGATAAATAATAAATATAGACACGCAATTTGTGACTGTTAATGATGAATAATCTTGACAAAATCCTCTTATAGGTAACATGCGCACATGAGTTCACGCGACCAAAGAACAGATTTTATGATAAATTTGCAATTGATCACCTGATACGGAACAATTCATAGAGAGGAAAAATTACGCCATGAACTGTTTTTCTACAGTGTGGCCAAGGGAGCCTTATCTGCTGGATAAATTGACGAGGCCGAAAGCATCCAGCTGAACACAAAAACCGTTGGTTTAAGGCGATACTGGGGGGAAAAGTTATGATGATAGATCTAGTTATATTATTTAAGGGCAGATTGTATTGATAGCTACTGGTTGGGCACTAGCCAGCTCAAGCAAAGATAAGAAAGACAAAAACAGACTCAAATCGTGTTTATTACATACACCTACCTAGTTGCCAGCCCAAGAACCACCATTATTACCCCTCCAGGCTAGCATAATATGATGTTTCACTATTTTATTTAAATAAACAAAGTACCTTATAGCTGTCACTAATATACAAATTATAATATGCCCTTTATTCTTTAAAGAACTAGTCAGAAATAAACTCCTATACACCAACTCCGATACAGGTATTAAGCAACTTGTCATTTATCGGGCTCAAGCCCCAAACTCCGGGCTAGACATTCAAACAGATACCACTGAACCAAAAATTAAAATTCGGTAGCCGCGCTTACAAAAAAAAGACCAATGACACAGTGAAAACTGCTAGTGACAGTACCTACGAACTATAATAAGAAATAATTAATAGCGTCTCTAACAATCGGGTCAGTCTATTTCACAGGAAACTTGTATCACCAAGCAAGGGGCGTTCAGGGCGGATGGTTCTCCGCCTCTCCTACCTATCACTGACCCACTTACAGCCTCTTATAGAAATAGGCAGATGACTCACGCTATTTGATATAATTAATATTAAGAGGCGTGGTTATGAAGCAGCTGAATCTTTTTAATCAGATTGTTTAACTAGGTTCTCTTAAAGAGATTGCTTAGTAAGCAATATAGACTTTGAGATTTAAATTGATATTAGATTTGATACGGGTCGGTTCGAAAATTAATTTTGTGATTGAAAATTTATATTAAATATTAAAATAGATGATCTCACAAATAAATATTTTCAAAAACCATATTAACGGATGTCAATGTAATGATATGTGTACCATATTATCGACGGGTGAACGGCTATACTTTGTGTTAAGCATATTTTTTGGAGGTCGCTGGGAATCGTTCCAACGGCATGTAACCGCTCGTTGTGGAAATCTAAGGGGGAGGCCTTTGTTCAGCAGTGGACGTCCTTTGTCTGATATGATGATGATAGCGAATCTTTCGGTTTTTTACCCGCCATATCACATAATATATACCACATATTGCTTTTCATCCATCGACATGAGTATCACGATACACAAATGATAACATTACAAATGATTATAAAAGCATAAACTTATTGACCCAATTTATCCAAGTTCCGCAAATATTTAAATCACTAAACCTTTAATACCTATTACGATAGTTACTCCAAGCATCCTCGAGACATCGTCTAAATATTGAAATAGTATTAAAAGCATTATTTTCATACAATATCATCGGAACAAAATAAAACCTCCACACAATGCGACCGTATTTACCGTAACTCATATTATAAATGTGTAAAACCATTTAAATAGCAAAGTATCAATAGATGAATCTTGCTTTGTATGGTGAACCAACTTGGCCGTGATATTCACGCACATTTTATTTGGAGATAATATTGAAATTTTAATATCAAACCAGTCATTGCAAAAATAACCTTTATTTAGTAGGTGTAAGACTCAAAAGTCCAAGCATACTCGCCCAAAACTAAAACAGCAATGCCAATTTAAAAACGGCATCTATGGAGTGGGATACTAAGTTCAAAGTCAAACAACAACCGCATTTCAAATTTAGTTTTATTGCAAGGGCTTTTTGAGGCAGCTAAAGGTATACGTATTGTCGATAATCACTGAAGCAAACACTTGTTATTTTAAGAGATCATCCACCCTTGAAGCTATGCATTGAGTTTGTTAACAATGAGGTGGATAATGTATTATTTAAAGGACACAGTTGGTAGGCACATACGGGGCAATGAATTTGTATTGTTGGAAATTGGAAGACTCGACACTGCTAAATCATACGTTCACTGTGTCATCAATCAGAAGGTTTTATTTCTTGACAATTGATCTCTACAATATTGTTTGGGATGTTATAAGTTAGGTTTTGTCATCCTTGGTATGAAATGGTGAAGAAAGGAGGCCGATTTGCGTTGGTTTCCTTTCATCAGCGTAATACTGTTCTCGAGTATAACAACACTTAAAGTAGTTTTTTGATATCTACTCATTTCTGAGCTAATTTTGTCAATTTAAAAACTGTCCATAAATGCCGTAACAGTTCTTTTATCCAAAATCAATTTGAAACGACAAAAAAGGCGTCCCCATTATAAAAATATTAATACACAATTTTTTTTTGTTCGCTCTATTTGTTATTTATTAATGTCGCTGTCACGAATATTAAAAAAATGTCCGCTCCAAAAAGTGCCTCACAATGCAGACGCTAATCTTTTCGAGGCACGAACGAAGCATGTCAAACCGAAAAGGGTCCGATTCTAATACTTAGTAACCATTAAATAAATTCAAATCACAAAAAGATCAAGAAAAAATTGTCCGTAGGCAAACCACTTTTAAATATTTGTGCGCATATGGCTTCCGGTTATTTGGAGTGGGTTATGCTAAAAATACATATACATTAGACCTCTAGTTTTTGTCAATGTATATTGAAAGTCTTATGATTTTTTATTTATTTGAACGGGCTTCGTGTTCGGATTTGGTACGGTCCGAACAGGGCTCAAATCCAAATATATGATGGTCCCCCAAAACATCAGGGTTTTTGAAATTTGGAGAAGTTTGCGTGTCCTTATAAACGGCTTATGTATTTTATAAAATTTCACGTTTACATTCTTTATGTGATATAAGCTATAAAGTGATATCGTCGGAATTATCTGTGTCATGGTCATGCGAAGAAGTCTTACCTTTTTTCTATAATGCGGCTTAACACCTCAAAAAGGTGATATTTTTTACAGAAATAGCTCGTGGCTTTGGCTAACCAACTGCTTATAGTTCGATGAAAGTGAGACTAGTTATGGCTCACAAACAAAATTACAAATGCCGTGGGGAAATTTATAATGAAACTAGCTTTACCCTGCCACGCGTTACTGTGGCTAAATGGACATTATTACAAAATTAATTTAATTATGAATAAATTAATAAAATATGATACAGTCGGCTGCTGCGCCGGGTCGTGGGTTCGATTCCCGCACGGAACAATTATTTGTACGATCTGCAGATAGTTGTTCCGGGTCTGGGTGTATTGTGTGTGGAATTTGTGTTTGTAAACGCACCCACGACACAGGAGAAATCCTAGTGTGGGGCAACGTTTTTTTAAATATAAATATAAATAAAATATAAAAATATAAAGATTTAATAAAAACCTGCGCGGTTATGTAAGATGATACAGCGATGTGTAAGAGTTTCAAAACGATTGGTAAACAACTTCAGGATATTTGCGAATTTGAACAAACGAACATATTTTTTTATAATAAGTTTAGTCAACATAGAAATTAGTGAATATAAACCAAATGTTATTAATTAAAGCATGCCGTGTGTGTCTATATGTGTGCGTGTGTGTGTGTCTATGTGTGTGGTTGTCTGGCTGTGCGTGTGTGCGTGTGTATGCGTGCGCGTGTATGTGTCTACGTGTGTTTGTGTGTGAGAGAGAGAGAGAGAGTTTACATGTGCAGCAATAATTCAACCTATGATTAAGTTTATTTATGTAAAATTAATTTATAATTTTCTCTATTTCGTAATGAAGTGTTAAAAGCCAGTTCTTTACTTTAAATTGACATTCATGTAGAGACAGCGGATAAAAATTTAGGATTTTGTTATAAATATGAACGGAGAGAAAAACGTCCTGATGGCTTGCTAATGCCGTACGACATTTTACTGGTTCAATGACATTCGTAAATGTTCTTTTATTTCGAAATTTTTCAGGATTATATGGGGTAGATATGTGTTGTTTAGTAATTATCTTAAAAATAAAAAGCTGTCTAACCGTAAATACTTGACACAGCTCGTATAAGGTTTTCGTAGGAAATCTATATGGTTTAAACGTCATTGTTTTCAGCAGGGAACGTTGTGCTCTTTCCAGGCGTATGAGATGCGTTTTACATGCACCTCCCCATACTCCAATACAGTAACTAATAACTAATTGGGCCACATGCCTCAGGTTTTTAAAAACCCACGTCATTTTTCTGACTGTTGACGAATCTATGTGTGGTTGCCAGCATATTTTTTCGTTCAGGAGAACACCGAGGTATCTGACCGTGTTAGTTTTGCTCACTGTTGTACAAGAGCGCTGTCGAGTGAAGGGAGATTCACATATGTGAAACCGGACAACTATATTCGGCTGCTTTATGCGAGCGTTAGTGAACTGCACAAATGAAGTTTTGAATATATTAAGGATTAACATGTTGTGTCTCAGCCACAAGCTAGCTTTTTGAAGCCCCACTTCCGCATTTTATTGCACTTGCAAGTTTCTCCCTGAAAGACCAAAGCTGTGTCATCGGCATAAGTAAATATTTTGACTTTGTTTAGTCTCATTTGACAGAAGTCGTTTATATAAATAAAGAAGAGACTGGGTCCAAGAATACTGCCCTGTGGAACTCCGTAGGTGACCGTGACGTCCGAGCTGACAACACTGCCTATTTTAACCCTTTGCAAACGACTAGTAAGGAAATCTATGTAAATGTCAAGTGCCATACCCTTATTCCACACCTTTGCAGCTTGTCAACAAGAGTAGGGATCGAGACAGTGTCAAAGGCCTTAGCGAGATCAATAAAGACTCCAACATACATATGTTTATAAGGTTGTCTGTAAGAAATCGCTAATAGCAATAAGACCGCCCATTGTACAATTACTATTCATTAAATTATTCCTAGTAGTTGTTTTTAAAATGGTGTACAATAAAGAATATTCTATTCTATTCTATTCTATGTTTATTGTCCAACACAAACACAGATCAAGTATTAAATCAAGTAAATGATGAATCAAAAAAATAAAAAGTATCTTAAATCTAAATATTTTGGATTAGATTGCTTATTTATTTCGGCCTTATACCATCTTGCTTATGCAAACCATATTGGCAAACCTTAGTCTTACCTCATATAGCTTTAGGCTCACACACTACAAAATGAGAGCTAAGACTGCAGTTATAATATGATGTTTTATCTAAGGTTTTAAAAGAGGCCGTTGATAGTCCCGACGTGCTCGACAAACTTTAAGTGTTAGTACCATGCTCCTATAGCCGTGTCATAAATAGAATAACTTTTCATCTCCATTTTTCCGCACGAACTACGGCCAGCGTTGCATGTATTGTATGTGCTCAATGTACAATAATATTCGCAATTTTGATATTTACAACGCTTCGATTATTTCCTTTAAGAACATATCATAATGTTAGTCTTACTCTGAAGTATAAATAGATATAATTAGTAACAAATTTAAATATGATAACAAAATATGTCTAAATTTATTTATTATTATCACACGGAAGGACGCATCCAATTTCTTAATTAGCCCCTCATCGGCTTTTAAGATAACCACACATGAGGGCCGCCAGACGGTGTCCTCATGATGTAATCTCGTGAAGATTATAGAAAATACAGCACGATTGGTGCAGTGGCTGATACAGTCGGCTGCTGCGCACCGGGTCATGGGTTCGATTCCCGCACGGAACAAATATTTGTACGATCTGCAGGTAATTGTTCCGGGTCTGTGTGTATTGTGTGTTTGTAAACGCACCCACGACACAGGAGAAATCCTAGCGTGGGGCAAAGTTAAAAAAAAAAAAATGTGATGAAGAACAAAGCCCACATTAGGACACCAAGTACATTTTTCTGCGTTCTATGAAATACCATGAAGCCTCTCTAATAGCTCACTGCACTTCGTAACACACTGAAAATTCTGCCAAAATATTAGCCTTAATTAACATTGATTGAAACACGATCCTATTTACATAACTCAAATAACGGTATTTTGACTTTCGCATAGATACGGTGTACAGGAAAATAATGGTCCTAAATTTATTTTTGTACGTTATCCTACTCTAAGATTCGCATAGATACGGTGTACAGGAAAATAATGGTCCTAAATTTATTTTTGTACGTTATCCTACTCTAAGATATCTCATGTCTCGTGAATTTAAATTGTATTCACGAGACAGGAGATATCTTAGAGTATAGATATAAATCTCACATGCACAAACAAACAGAGCCGAAACAACTATCTGTAGATCATACAAATATTCTCTAGTCAATATAAGTCAATGACTAGAAGATTGACGTTGATACCCGTCAACCAGCTAGCTATTTAGGCGAAAAAGTAAGATAATACAAAATTGTCCATCAAAATATTATATGCATATTTTGAAAGCCATACTAGCGAGGCATTCGTTTCAGCTGTGCCATTCTCAAAAATCGAACACCCATACATCCTTGAATGCGACATTGAAACAACGGTGACAAACCAATTTGGTATTTGACTCACCGTAATGGCTCACCATCTGCAATGATGTGGTGTTAATAACGTTGAATGATTTTAATTTTGTCCTAATATATAGCAATTATATAATTAATTTAGCACCACTCCATCTCATCAACACTGCGCTCACCAACCCGCCTGCCAAGCGTGGTGAGTACGGGCAGCAATTCCCCCAAGATTACTACGCCATTATAGAAATCTATGGCTGAGGGCTTTGTTCAGCAGTTGTCTTTTGGCTGATATGATTATTCAAAGATGTATGAATGCTTAGGGAATTACGCTACAGTTCATACCTTGCAGTGCAATGAAGTTCATAAGAAATGAGAAGATATTTGAAATCACATTTTCCTTATCTATGTATTTCACCAACTGTTCCCACTGCTGCCACTGTATTAAATGAACTACCATTTGACGCGCACTTTACACATGATTACGATCATTAGCTACCTGAAGTTAAGTCAACTTCGCAACAATCAACGAGGAATGTAAGTAGGGAATGGCGAGTAGCTTAACGGACAAGTTGTTATTATATGATATTATATAAGATAAATCATCATTTGGGCTGAATGAAGTCCACTGCCGGACACGACACACGCACGGACGGCGATCGCAGTTGAGTTGTTAATGTACTCGAAGGACGCTGCTGCCCATCCTCCCGCGAATCCCTTAGTCGACTTTTACGACACCCACGGGAGGAGATGGGGTGGTAGTATTCTGAGCCGGCACCGCACGGTATATATGATATTTATAAATGAATAAAGATTAGACAGCGAATATAATAAGTAATATAATCCATATTTCTGTCATGATGCTTTACGTAATTTATTCATTTCTAACTTGCATTTTTTCCGCTCAAACGCGATACTCTTTTCCATCCATCTTTATTCTATTGGATTTAAATTGTTCTTATTTTTATGGCAACATGGTTCGTGATATATATTATCATATATACGGAATCAGTCGCGTTGTCGTTGCCTGGGTTTTCTACCTGATCACGGAAACATAATTCAAGTTCAAAACTGATGAAAAGCTTCCGCCAATATTCGACAACCGTTATAAAAAAGAGAATGGTAGTGAAACCTAAAAGCGCTTTCAGCCTTTTGAAATCTCAAGGCATAAAACAGAAACAAGCCCATTCACCATCACGTAGATTCTGCGTCAAAGGATACGAGCACCCAAGAACCCATTCAAGAACCGTAAAATGGGTGCGCCTATGCCACATAACACCATCCTACGTTATAATGTAATTTCACAAACCGACAAAGGGTTCCAAAGCTGTAAAAACAATCTTACTAAAGACCCGAACTTAATCCTGCTCAAAGTGTACCGACGTACGAAAGTATTTCCAAAACAGTAGAAAATCCCTTTCGGTATCAATTTGCCGCCTGAATTACTCCGTTTGGTTCCTTTTTAATAGAAGCGTGTTTTAGAACATTTTTTTCTCATTTCCTTGGGCTTTGTAGAAGTAGGAATTGTTTGCGAAAAAATTAGGATAAATAAAATATGGTGGTAAATCGGTTACGCCCGTCTTTTATACGTTTTTTTTTTGTATTTGTGTTGTAATGTGCCTATGATAAGGTAAATATTTAACAATGAGTATAACAACAACTTTGTTTGACTATAAAATTATCCTTTTAAGAAGGGTTAAGAAATATATCTTACGTTGATTGATAACAACAGTGATAAGGTTAGTCATTATATAATTATGTCGGCCCTAGATCAATTCAGCTTATTATAACTGGGAAAGGATTTTCTGCCCCTAGGTTACGCCAAAGCACTCGTTTATCCACCTTCTCCATCTTCTGTTGAATCGGTATGTAACTGACGTTATCCAGATCCAGAGAGAAAGAACAAAGTTTCAAATATAGTAAATTAAGAAAGTAATACTGATAATTGGTGAAGCGACATGAACCGCAGTGGATAAAGGTAGTCATCAGGTATCCAAGAGGTGGACAGAAAACTCGAGTCAGACCACCTGACCGATGGTCAGACGACGTTACCAGGCATGTTGGGTGGAAATGGATGGGACTTGCATGGGACCGGAAAAAGTAGCGTAAACTAGAGGAGACCTATAGCCAGATGTGACTGGATACAGAATGATTATATAGAGATCTGGATTAAGAATATAGCACCAATCCATCCCTTCCCGTTGATATCGTAAAAGGCGACTAAGGGAATCTAATCCAGAGGGATGGGCAGCAACGTCCCTTCTGAGAAACGGTAGCCATACTGCGCTCACCAACCCGCCTGCCAAGCGCGGTGAGTATTGGCAAATACCCCCCAAAATTATGACACAGTTGTGAAAATCTATGGAGGAGGCCTTTGTTCAGCAGTGGACGTATAAATGGCCGATATGATGAGATAGAGATAGATAGAAGTAATATTGAAATAGTATATATTTTATAGATCGATAGTCAGTATATAATTGTACTATCTGTAGTTTAGATCATCATATTTCCCAATAAACGTCCACTGCTGAACAAAAGCCTCCCCCATAAGACTGTTGGTTGGTTGTTGTCATTTTAGAGGGAATTTGCCAGTACTTAGCACGCTTGTCAGGCGGGTTGGTGATTGTGGCAATGGTAATGCATTGCTTCTATTCAACAAAAGACACGTTGCTGTCCGTCCCTCTGGTTAAGAGTCCGTTAGTCACCTTTTACGATATCCATAGTAGGAGATGGAGTGGTGCTATATTCTTAATCCAGACACCACACGACTAGAGTTGTCGTAATGCTACACAGGTTCGTCACCTCGAGAAAGTAGTTATTTAGTCTCTTATGCCCAAAATGCCCTTATGTAACTTCACCAGCTACTATCGCTTCAATCTGAACCGCAGTAATATTTAAACACTACTGTTTGGCGGCAGAATATCTGGCACTGCTGTGTTATTAGTCACATAATTATGCCCAGTAATTTCACTAAGATACAGTACGCTCTAAAACACTTCTGCTCGCAATATTTCTGGCACTGCGTGGTTACCTGCTTAGAGACCTACCACCACAAGCAAGTTAGTATATCTTAACATTAACTGAAACAGGTCTCATTTTATTCAAAACATTTCTCATATTTCCTACTTGTACCTATACTGTTCAATGAACACTAACAGTATTCACAACTATCCGCCCCCAAAGTTTTTATCAACGCAATATTTATTGCGGAACTAAACAAAACTTTAAAACACTTTTTTTACTGCCAATGGAGAACACGAGACGTTAGTTAGATGCGGACCTAAATTCATGATGCACAATCGGACCACGCCCACAAGTGCACTATTATTGATCATTGAATTCTATTAAAGGAATTTCGCATCTGTTCGTACAATGAGTTTCCTGTTCGGATTACTAGATGTGTATCTCGTATCGCCTAAGGCCACGGTGCCTTTATACAATCTGCTTTATCGGGACGTCAATTCGCAAGTGTGATTTGATTGATGATATTCGGCTACCGTGTTGCAATTATTGTTGTTTTGATCAACTGAGATTTTAAATGCATTCCAAGAGATTTTATATGTAGAAAAGTAGTGTCTATATACAATGGTTATTAAGTACAAAGATTAAAAGGAATGAATAGAAATGCGTCTCTATTTTTAATTTATTAAAAATCAACTCCTTAAAACAAAATTATGATGATCAGTTTAATGAATTTTCTACAAGACTACAAGACAAAGTTTATAAATAAAACTGCCTCTAAAGCTTTATAGGGCTCCTTACAGTGGCTCACTAAAGTAACCACAAACTACTTTGATAGACTTTTTATATATTAATAGACCTGAGGCGTTGATTTATAAAATTCCTCCAGCTAGAGACTTTGTGTCTTTAACTCTTCAGAAGCAATGACTTTGGTTACATCATGCAATATTTTTAATAATATGGATCTGAAAAATAAATGTGTTGTTATATCACAGAAAAAACCTTATGACTTTCCAATTTACATAATCAGCCCTTGACTTTCCCTGCACGGGCATTTTCTCACGATGCGAAGGGTTAGGCCTTAGTCCACCATGCTGGTCTAGTGCGGGTTGGCGGACTACACACACCATTATGGAAATATTTATATATTATTAATATTTTGGAACCTCTCAGGTGTGCAGGTTTCCTCACGAAGTTATCTTTCGCCGTTAATGCAATATGAATCAAGTTTTGATTTGCCCATTAATCTGAAAACTCAGAGATACGGGATTGAACCCAGACCCTCCTGTATGGAAGGCAAGAATTACACCACTAGGTTATCTTGCATTTTTAATTTATACATAGCTTTCTCGCTCTATCAAAAAAGTATCCGTTCCAGCTAATATTGAAAAAATACTTAAATATCGAAAATGTATATCGCAAAGGAATTTCTCCGGAATTCTGACAGTTCCTGCTCGAAACACCGACCACCCTGATTCGTTACGCACTTGAAATAGAACTGACTGGCACAAAACTTCACAGCCTAATTATGAAAAATAAGACATAGTTTACAATTCACGAATCTTTAGTTAACACGTGCTATCATTTTTTCCGAACAAAATTCCTTTAAAAATTAATTTCGGGCGAAATGGTCTCGCAAAAAATACTAATTGCTTTTTGTATCGGAACGTCATGAGTTTTTGTGTTTGTGTGTCTGTCTGTCTCGCAGCAAATGTGGGCTTTTCAGTGAAAAGTGTCAAATTACGTGGCACGAGATGGGAGATAAACATTAGGGCTGGCTCATGAATGAAGTCAAATATTTCTTCTATTTAGTTCTTTCAAAAAATTATAAGACGAAGTTGAGCTGGAAGTTTATCGACAGTAAATATATTTTGTTCATCCTGACTTATTGGTGGATAAATTTCAAATTTCAAATTTTCATTAACTTAAAATCGGAGACAAATTCCTAAATTATATATCCATCCCGGGTTTCGTACTCATTTTGGAGTGACATTTTTGGGAAGCCCGTTGTTACAACGCCAAGTCGTGTTCGACAAATAGCTATAAACTCTTGCTTATTTATTTTTATTTCATTTATTTAATTATATATTCTTACTTTTATTTTAAATGTGTATTGCTAATAATATCGCATTAAATCAAGTTGCAACAGTGTTGTTAATGCACCTACCATATCTTCTTTCTGCATCACCCTAAGGTAGACTGGTAGAAAATCTCGTAGCATTAAGTCCGCCTCTGTACGTGTTTGTGCATAAAGAATAAATAAATAAATAAATAGCCCATGAGTTATTTGTTCGATATGCAATTTCCCTGAATAACCACTCCCATGTCACCGATATAACTTTGATGCTTGACTATCACGCCATACGGGAGTATGTTTCATGTGGGTAGATGTTTGCGGCATTGGGAAGGGCCAAGGAACAACTGCACCATAACCTACTCCAACAATGTAACAATGCTCTCAATGAAATGTGCAATCGTTGACATGGGAATTTGTCTACCGTAGGACGTCCACTGCTGAACAAAGGCCACCCTCGTAAATTTCCACAATATTGGCATCATTTTGGAGGGAATTTGCCAGCACTCTCCACGCTTGGCAAGCGGGTTGGTAAGCTCAGAATGGTTTATGTTCAACGCAAAGAACGCTGCTGCTCATCGCCTGGTCTTAGGTCCCTTAGTCGCCTTTTACGATATCCACGAAAGGATATGGAATGGTGCTAAATTCTTAATCTAATCTTAATTCGTGTTTTAAAATTAAATTCTTAAGATAGCCCATCAGTCTAATAACCCATCGGTTACCCAAATAGCTCTTCAATTATTTGGCCAAGAAATGGGCTTCGCAAAAACATCTTTCGAAAATGGGTACGGTTACGATCCACCCCAATCTATAAATAATATATATATATATATATATAATACCCAAAAGAAATGAATTCACCAATTATAATTTCCTGAACTAAACCCATCAATTTATAAAATTAACGATATAATTAAATTAAATTTATTTCACAGCCCTGTGCCCCTAAACTGAGTTCGTACTTTTTGCGCGCAACCATTTTAGTTTTTCTTAAAGATTTTGCTGCAGATAATAAATTGCAACTAAATCCATAACGCCTTAAGCACCAAGCTCACCCCGAGCCAAACTGTACTTAAATTGAAGGATTTTAAACTTTTATTTTAGTTGCAGAGCTACGATATTTAGGTTATATAGTTTCCGAGAGGTAGTGACTATGCAATAGGCAACTAAACGTAAAGGAGCGGTAGATAAAACGGCGACAAGTTGGAGAAATATTTTGGAAATATTTGTAAGTGAAGCCGGGAGACCGCCCGGGGGCGGGTAGGGCAGAACGCACTTGATACCGGAATTCATTCGCTGAATATGATGAACTGGAAACTGCTTTTTGTGGATGTAGTAAAACCTATGTGTCTGTAAATAGGTACCTGTTGGTTTTCTTCTAAAACTAGTATAATTTCTTCTATTTTCTATTCAATAATAATTATATCAACTTGTAATTGTGTGCGAGGTCTCTTCCCACACAGAAGGAACGAGTTCTATTGATCAACAGGCATGGTGATTATGATAAAAATACCTACGATCGATCATTGTAGTGGTAGTTGGGAGGTCCGAAATCATGTAAACGTTTAACCATCACTGTAGCCGAAGAACGTCCACTGCTGGACATAGGGATCACCCAAAGACTGCCACACAAACCGGTACTTTTATGTTGTGTAACATTGGGGAGTCTTGCGATAATCACCACACTTGGCAGACGAGTTGGCGATCGCTGTTGAGTTGTTAATTTACTCGAAGGACACTGTTGCCCAACCTCCAGCTAATCCCATAACTGCTTTTACAATACCCACGAGATGAGATGGGGTGGTGCTATTCTTAGCACCACACGGAAGGATTATGCTCTCAGATATGTTCCTAAGCAAACATTATTTGACGAAAACTTCATAAAAGGAACAAATATGGAGAACAAAAACTTGTATGCCTAGAACTCTAAAAAATAACTACGCAATTTAACAAAATTCCGATAAAACTACATAATATGAGAAAACCATCGGAGCGTCGCATGACATCTTAAACTTATAAGCAAATAATTACACCTACATATATCCATACTTCAATATAAAATCATAAAACATCGAACAAAACATCCACAGATTATTACATCAGAAAAACTTGGCAACACATGGAAGAAATGTTATTGTTATTTGAAATTAATTCAGGCGTGAATTTTGCATTGGTGGCACAAAACGGGCCGGTCTTCTTAAGGTTGATATTGAATTGGCAGTTAGGAGAATGTCTCATTGTAACATAATACCAGAAAAAGATGGTGTCCGCGAGATAAGGAAGGATTTAGGACGTGCCTGCGCCGGTACGGCGGCTGCGGGTGCGGCAGATTTACACCGCGTTTCTATAAACTATTATTTGTTGGGATTTAATGGTATCAATAGTGTTACAATGGTGAAAATAAATTCAATGGAATTAAACAAGCAAAATACTGTTGAAAAAAAGCCGTTCTATGTGCCAACTATTTAAAAAAACTACAAATTATTTATATAGGTATGGTTAATGGACTAAGGCGGTCTTAATTCCGTAGGCATTTTCAAGCTTCAAAATTATTTTGTGTCTCTTTTTCTGTGAGCAAAATATCAGAAAACTAGATGTCCCCGCGACTTTGTGTGTCCTTAGGCGAACATTTTTTATTAAATCTGTTGACGAGACGACCCTGACATTCGCCTGGTGGTATGCGTTATGCCTGCCCATAACAATTGTAAAGTAACCCAAGATCAGTCCTGCGCACCACACTGCGCTCGTCACCTTGAGACATTTGTTATTTAGTCTCTTATATTAGTCTCTTATACCCAGTAATTTCACTAGCTTCACTGCCCTTCTAAGTTCTAACCGGAACACAGTTACGTTTAAAGTTTAAACACAACTGGTTGACGGCGAATATCTCACACTAGCACATAATCTTCCTCTGCTAAATTTCATTACAATCCGTTCGGCTGTTTGAGCGTAATCGAACCGCAAATATATAAACTCTCATTTATAATAGTAGTAATATTGAAAATAAATGTTGTCGAGCGTAAATATTGACATATTTAAATGTTAAATTGTCTTGTGGATTTTTCTGAAGAATTATAAATGAATATATCAATTAAGGTTCCCAACACAGTAAGTCTGTGTATAAGGTAGTAAATTCAGTGGACAACATGCAAACATATTACCAAAAATCACATACAGCAAGCAAAAATCCATCAGTGTATCTTGGGTATCAGAACAAACTATACCTACACATTATCCCCACATATTTGCACAATGCAATAATCTCGTCACGGTACACTTGACACCAATAACGTCACCATTCATCCGGGATTACCACCAAGATGTTTATCAATATTTACCTTACAAATATTTAGAGATACCTTTATAAAGTTATGTGTCGAACATCTTACGACAATGACATAATATTTGTGTAGATCACTGATACATAATCTCAGTATTGTGTAACGACTTTATACAGAATTTTGCATGACAGTCAATTTTTGAAAGATCGGTGGAAGTAGTGTGGCTTGTACAAGTATTGAAATGATTATATCTACATTGACAAATCTCACTATTCTTTAGAAAATAATGACTTCACATGTTTGCTTATTGTGTATTACGGTACCTATTTTCATCATCAGTAGTCTACTCTATCCTGTGCTGTGAGGCCCTATATCAGCGTGGCTTGCACAAATATCGAAATGATTATATCTAGATTGACAAATCTCAATACTTTGAATAATGACTTCATATGTCCGCTTATTGTGTAGGTACTACGGTACTTTTTATCATCAGAAGTCTAAATCTATCCACTGTTTTGAAGCCCTATATCATCCACCTATACTGGCTACGGACTTCGCATAAATATTATATTATATTATAATATTATATTATTATATTATAAAAATTATTCTGTACCTACTATACTATGGCTGAACGCATGAAAAAGTGTTGCCAGAATGTTTTCAACTATATCTTTTGAAAAGTAATGTTGCATGAATAAATGATTATTATTATATATTATTTTAACTATAATGAAAACTTTTTTAGAAATCAAATAGAAAGCCGACTTATAAACACAATTATTATATCTATAAGCCTGTACGTAAGAACGGTATCTTAATATTTTATATACTAGATAACTATAACCTTCCCATAATTACATCGATTACCCCAGTAACATAAAAATATAAATCGGTCGAGTAGTTTCTGAAACAATTGCGCTCATACATACGGGGGAATCAAGGAACCTTTATTTTTTAAGTCAGTTTAAAATATAATTACTCAAATTTGATCCGTTGTATTTATTTACTTTTAATATCAGTAAAGTAGTTGTAGTAATTACTTGACACTCACAAAGAGCTTTTATATCAGTTTATGATATCAATACTTTTTATTCTTAAACCTAATAAACCGAAACAAAATTGCTTACACAACAAATACAATCAAACAGAGCCCAAAAAATCTGGTGCATTGGACATGAGACCAGTTTTAATGCAATCAAACCGAATCCCTATGCACAGCTCAGTGGAGCAGAAATCACTCAGTACATGGATATCTGATAAGACGTCTTCAACGATAACTTGTCTACAGACTTCTGATCAGATAAGAGCACATCATCAAAGATCTCCTTATTGCCTTACCCTCGCCTTCTCAGTGTAACTAACACCACAGATCCAGAGATTTGAGATAATTGAAAAAATGGAGCGTGGACGTATCATTTGTTTATGTTTTTGTTGTATTGGAACTATTTTTAGACGATAGGTTTTGGGTCTGATGGAATATAAATAGCTTAGATATTGACTTCTGATATAAAACTAACGATGCCATTTTGACAGCTTTGAACTGGCTTTGACAGCTGTCAAAAGGTATCTTTTATATTTGGAGAATCGTAAGTTCGCTCTATGAACATATGTGAACATCTTACCTATTTGTATTCTGCATAGATCGGGAGTAACCTTCTCCAACTCCTCTTATTATGAATATAGTAAATTGAAAAGATAAATGAAAAACTTCACTCACTGATCGCTCAACGGTCTGCGAGGTTAAGCAACTCTCAGCGCGGTCTGTCTATAGATGGGTGACCGCGTAGTGGTATTTGAACCGAGCGTCTCCTTGCTTCGGAGGGCAAGTAAAATCGTTGACCCGGTTATTGTCATTAACCGCAGTCGTTAAGCCACGTCGGGAAGGCTTTTGGGCAGCTTGAACAACTCTGACATAAGGTTGGTCACTAACCAAAAAACTAAATAAATAAGGGCTATTTTAATTATATTGGCGTTATTTTATTACATTGTTGTTTTATTCAACTTTGACATTGGCAGAAGCATCATCATAATAAGATGAAGCCAGCTTTAATTAAATTTGAAATTGGAATCAGGATACGTGTGACACTGTAAATCATGGACGCGTTTGGAAAACTGTAGTAAAGTACCTTCATTCGAAAATTATAATACAGCTTTTTGTACAAGTACTCATATCAACAAATTAAAAAGCTTTCTACGTCAACTCAATTTAACTAAACAAAAGCTACACGTAATCATGTATTATTAATAGATCACAAAAGCAAAATCCAAGAAACGAAACAAAAACAGGAGGGGCTTATACCCCGGGGGACAAGCCAAGTAATCAAATTAGAATTAACTAAGTCGAGACTATCTGTCATCGTTGTGTTCGCGGGGGCTCTGCGCTGGATAATATATCACTGGGTAATGACAGGAAGCCAGGGCTATAGCGACAGGATCGGAATATAAAATGGTGTCAAAGATATCTTGTGACATATGGCATTAAGAATATACAATAGTTTCTTCATGCTTGTGTACTATGTATTTATAACGATTTATGAGGATGGGTTGCCCTTGCTGTGGTCACACCGTAAATGGGTGACCATTATTTCTGAATCTACTACACTAATTTTGCGTGAGATACACTAGAGCTCGAAAATAGGCTGGCCGGACCGGGAAAGTACCACGCCGTTACCGAATAGAATAGAATAAAATAGAATACCGTTGTGAAGGAGCAACATTGCTGGTAACAACAGAGTTACTGCGTTTCTACGTTGACTCTAAAGTGTAATGAAGTCTTGAAGTGTATGTCTGCCCTAAAGGTCGGCAACCGACCAGTGATTTCTCTGGTGTCGCGGATGTAGGCAACCCGAATCGTTTTGACCGTTTGACCTCCTATACAATATAATTATTGCCGTGTGGTGCCGGCTCAGAATGCCACCACCCCATCTCCTCCCATGGGTGTCATAAAAATCGACTATGGGATTAGCCGGAGGAAGGGCAGCAGCGTCCTTCGAGTACATTAACAACTCAACTGCGATCGCCAACCCGCCTGCCAAGCGTGGTGATTATGCAAAACCCCCCAATGAGCCCACAAACATCCATATCGGTGGTTGTGGTGATGTTCGGGGGAGGCCTGTGTCCAGCAGTGGACTTCATTCGGCCAAAATTATTAAAACAAAAATGACAATGTAATAAAAAAATACAACTCTGTACCTCAAAGCGTCAGTCCTGGTTGTCATACGAATACCTATGACTGTCGTAACAATTAGTTTCGGGCTTTTTACTGCTAATATGACAGTACGTTAGAACGTAAGGATATTGGTATTGCCCAGAATTAGTCGTTATTATAGCCTGGTTAAACAAGCCGCTCAATCATAGTTCGCATTAATTAGATGATGAAGTTTTGTATATTACTAGAAGTTCTCCAGGCCTTTAAGAATGTGAGAACCTCAACATACATAGCAAGCCTGTTTACAGCTTGCTATTTTCGTCAAATTTCACTATTTCTTTTTTAAACTTTACCACACACTAATTTTTCTCCTGTGTCTTGTACCCAGAACTTGAACCTGTAGGCTATACAAATATTTTTTCCGCACGGGAATCGACCCATAGCGAAGAAAGCTATCCATCATCCAGATCATGCACATTATGACTTAGATTATACATACTTTATAGCCAGATTATTCACTTCAAAGACACTCTATAATTGTTTAGGATATCTTAGTACTATATCTTAGGCATTCGAAAGGTAAACTAAGTAACCTATAAGTGCTAAAAGATACTAACAAGGAATTGACCTCACCCAAACTACGTGCAGGTGTCACGTGTGGTGCAAAGATCGGTATCAATTAACAAAGTGATTGGGACAATTGCTTAGTTGTATTGTAGTATACAATATGTACAACACTGAGACTAAGGGCGTACAATTGACGAATAGTTTAGTTTGTATTGAAAATGATAATCTCACCGGATAATAACAGGGGGAGTGTAGCAAACATCCAAACACGGTTTCGCATACACAATTGTAGGAATACTAGATGGACTGATGACCTAGTGAAGGTTTCGGAAATCCGATGGATGCGATCAGCACAGAACCGGTAGTTGTGGCAATCCTTTGGGGAAGGCTATGTCCAGCAGTCCATGTCATTCGGCTGAAATAATAATTATTCTAGGTGGCTACACGAATCAGAAATATTATACCTATAAACCTTGCATTAAACCACTGTACTGTTTTCATGGTTGGCAGTGGCTAAGCAATTGGCTTTCTGCGCTACGTGTCGCAGGTTCGAACCCTTACACGGGACAAATAATTGTATGACCTACAGATAATTATTGTTTCTATCTTTTCTAACTTTATTTTACTATCTTTTATTTCCTTTCCTTAACTTTTTTCCGTTCTTTCCTTGCCTGTCCTTTCCTCTCCTCTCACCACTAATTTCCGCTCCTCTTCTTTCGTTTCATTTCCTTTCCTTTCTTTTTATTCTTGCTTTTTGTTAATGTATTTTGTGAATATGTCTAAACAATTGTTATCTTACTGAATCGGTATTTAATTATAAATAAAAATACATATAATTCTTATTATATATAATGCACTAACTAATATTTTGTATAGCTTTATATTAATTCGATTTCACATACAATGCGTAAACTTCGCTTCTTTTGCTATCAGTTAATTGGTTCAACTGTATGGAAAAGTCAAACTATATTTTACCTGCCTTAACGGCAACATACATACTTGTTTATTTTATTTTTTCCACATATATGGCACTAATAATAATTATACTGAAATTTGAACAATGTTACTCTGTACTCTGTATGGCGAAAAGCTTGACTCAATATGTCACATAAATCAATCCACTACACATTAAAGGACTTTTTCCAATACCACCTACTTAACACGGCTTATAAGCTTAAGTTAATCTATAAAGCTCTATGTCGTGTTAGTAGAATCACGAACCAATAATTTATTCACGTATAGAGAATATTAGAACTACCGTCATGACATCCACGACCCGGTGACCCCGTCACGACCATGGCTCGAGGCCGTTCGAGGCCGCGGGCTTATTACTGAGATAAATACAAATGTACTTACTACATTTTATTTTATTTATATAAACGTTGCCCCACACTAAGATTTTTCCTGTGTCGTGGGTGCGTTTACAGACATAAATTCCACACACTATACACCCAGACCCGGAACAACTACCTGCAGATCATACAAATATTAGTTCCGTGCGGGAATCGAACCCGCGACCCGGAGCGCAGCAGCCGACTGTGTCAATCACTGCACCAACCGTGCCGTCCATTATTTTATATTCTTAACAATACTGTTTTGATAGCTAGATATTTGGATTATTTTGGGTACAATTGTGTCTTACTCAAAAGCAGAACGGATTTGGGCGTTATTTTTAGTACTAGGGAGAAGGACACTGATCAGCCCGTAAACCTCCACTGCTGTACACGGGCTTTCCAAAAATCAGTACCATGACCGGTCATATTGCTATAATCACCAACCACTCTTGGCAGACAGATTGGTGATCGCAGTGCGTTGTAATTAGGACATTAAGGATGCTGCTGCTCATCTTCTTTATACCTTTACTCGCCTTTTACGATACCTATAGGTGGAAAGGGGTGGTCTATTCCTACGTACCTACATCTATTCAACTGAGTTAAATCTTCTCTAAGATCGTCACGAAGCTTGGCAGCAATATATAGTGGCGAAACAAATGAAATAATAGGTAAAAAAAGTGTGCGTGTCAGCTCCGACGCACGACTGTAGTTTACTCAAAAACAAAGTACAATTGTCTCAGTAATTAATAGGAAGCGAGGGTTAAAAATAAAAAGCACGGATGTTTATATGTACGATATATATCATACATAAAAATGAATTATAACCTACCTAGTAACTGCATCAACGTGTTCGTCGGATTTTCTTCCACCGTCACGTAAACTAGATTTTTCCATATTTTGCGTATTAATAATAATATTAAATTTAAATATTTATATACAGCCGTGTGGTGCCGGCTATGAATAGCACCAACTCACCTCATCCGGTGGATGTCGTAAAAGGCGACTAAGGGATTAGACGGAGGATGGCCAGCAGCGTCCTTCGAATACAACATATATATACATATAGTAACTCAACTGCGATCGCCAACCCGTCTGCCAAGCGTGGCGATTATTGCAAAACCCCCCAATGAGCACACAACACACCGATATCGGTCGTTGTGGTGGTCTTTGAGGGAGGCCTGTGTCCAGCATGGACTTTATTCGGCCGAAATGATGATTTATATATATTAAATGAAATAATATAAAACTTTGGCATCAATCGACATTTGACACATACATGACTTTAACGCAGAAGGTGCGCTGAAAAACATAACACATTTTAATTAACGCTTGACAATTTTCTTATAAACATATAAAAATTCGTAAGGAGTAAACTCCAATAACTCGAAAAAGTGTATCGATTAATTCATCTTTACTCCCGAAATATATGTGCGAGTGGAAGGCAAATAACAAAAACGATAGAAGAGCTGCTATTTATAATCTCAGTATGTGTATGACTGCGTTGTACCGACATTTAAACGTGACCCATGCTAACAAATAACCTCGCAACTGTACCTAAATAATTTTACACAATGCACTACAAACAACCCTATTATCTGAGGAAACCTCAACATTATCTATACAAAAAATCACGTAGAGGGATTCATAAACAAAAACAAATGATTGTTTAGGCCACGTGCCGAGATGGTGGCGAGATAACATTGTCCCGCGGTGGTGCTCGCAGGTATGCATCACCAGACCCTTTTTATTGAAATCTATAATCACCCAATGAGTGATATGAATTTCAAAACAATAGGGATATTGTTTTTTAATGCATGTAATATATTTTGTGCCTGAGAATGACAACGAAGAGTGATAAATGGGAGAATAGATTGGAGCTATTTCTATGTAATTATTACGATAAAATTTAAGACCTAAACATTTTGCGCCATATAAACACAATCCTATGTAACTGTATCAGCCACGCATGCAAAGAAAGAGTAAGAAGCAAAAACAAAAGGAATCATAATATCAGCTGAAGGACGTCAACTGCTGAACAAAGGCCTCCCCCATAAATTTCTACAATTGTAGAGACATTTTGTGGGGAATTTGCCAGTATTCACCACGCTTGCAGGCTGTTCCACAGAAGGGGGGCTGCTGCCCATCCCTCTAGTTTAGACTCGCTAGTCACTTACGATATCTACGGAAGGGGATAGAGGTGCTATATTCTTAATCCGGATACCACACGGAAAGTTTATCTGAGTATAAACAGCTCTAACTTTTGCCTACGGTTAGTACATTCTGTTGGTTTTACCTACCTCCACAAAATATACTTAGAAGCATGTATATTAAGATTATTAAGCACTGAATAATGACAGGAAATGAAAAGGAAATTTATAAATATTTAAAAGCGTCGAAACTTAATCACGCATTCGCTTAACGACGCTCCTGAAATCAAAATATTCTAACGCAATTTCTAAAAGAATAATGGCAGCAGGTTTGAAAAAATCTGGTAAAAAATAGTGGTGAGGAACCCTGGACCCGGCTATTATCTCTGAACACCGAAGTCATTTTAGCTATAATAAGATAACATTAAGGAAGGACGAGGACAGCTGTACTCAAAGTTAGGAAATATATTTAATTAAATTTTATTTAACGACGGCTCATCGCGAGTTTATTTTTTGAACATGTTTTTGAGTTGAGTTTACATTTTGAATAGTTAATAATAATAATATCAGCTATCACTGCAGGGCAAAGGCTTCTTCGCATCCGGAGAAGAAACGCATTAATCACCACGCTTGCTTACAGTGTGTTGGCGATTTCAGACTTGATGCAAGCTTCGTCACGTTGTTTTCCTTGACCTAAAGTCATTGATGTCTTTGATTAACTAAAATAGTAAGTACATATGACGCTGAAAAAGTCACATTGGTACAAGCCAGGTTTGAACTCGCAACCTAGCGCTTAAGAAGCGAGTTCGTAAACAACCGGGCCACCACGACAATGTATAATACGAGATATAAATTTAATAAAGTTCCCTTATTTGTGTGACAAAGTATGACCTAGGGTTGTACGCAATTTGAGAGACGCCTATGGTCATCTGTGGTCTGTGATAAGCTGAGCGGAATCATCATATCGGCCAATTATACGTCCACTGCTGAACAAAGGCCTCCCCCGTAGATTTTCACAACTGTGTCATCATTTTGGGGGTATTTGCTAATATAATACTCACCACGCTTGGCAGGCGGGTTGGTGAGCGCAGTATGGCTACCGTTTCACAGAAGGGACGCTGCTGCCCATCCCTCTGGTTAAGTTTCCCTTAGTCGCCTTTTACGACATCCACGGGAGGAGATGGAGTAGTGCTATATTCTTAATCCGGACACCATACGGAATATGAGCTGAGCGGAATATGATTTTTATTTTTGTATTAACACCACAAACACCATTGAAAATGACGACAAATGATAACGAAAGAAAATACCTATTATACACCCTAAATCTTTCAGAGAACCCGTCTCTAGCTCCCTTTTTACTTCTATAGATTTATACCCACTTCACGAGCTTTCGAACTTTGAGAACTAACCCTCAAAAGATCGTGTCAGCGGACCTGTCGCTCTCGACTCCGGAGAGAAACAGGTATTGGTTTTTTCTTTTACGTTTTTGCCAGCGCGCACGTGTGTGAGCAGGCCCTTAATTACTGACGCATACCATAAACAGATCTTTACGCTCCCTTAAATAAATCTTCGGGAATATTTTTTTCTTGTTTTCTTAGGTCCGTAATTTCGGAGCACAGTTTTTGGTTTACCGAACGAATTGAACAACGGAGCGTTTCTAGAAAATGATCGATGATGACTCTTTGTTTTTACAGGTTTATCGGTAAATCGATTTGGATGTTTATAGAGCTTTACGGGTTGACGGATGTTTGAATGAGCTTTGGGAGTTGATTTTCTCGCGTTGATTTGGTTAGGAGACATTTTTAGTAATAGAAGTAGGTGTGTATATTTACTTAAAATTCTACGAGGCTATTATTTCGGTACTACCATTTATATTTCCCACAAATTAATTAAGTAACCGAAATATACATACAATGTGAGAATAAACAATTATTTTTTATCTTACTGTAGGAACCTTAATATGTTAGTAGATTACGGTCACAACCTTAGAAGTTAAGAACATTTGATAAGGGTATATATTGTGGCCTCCCTCGATCCGAGATAAGTTGGCCCTTTCCCTTTCTGGTTTTATTGTAGTGTTAAACGATATTTTATTATCAGAGCGATAAAATTCCTCCACGGGGACACAATGTATGTATCTTTAGAAATCTTTTTTTATTCGGCACTTTATCACTATTATTTAGTAGCATGATAAAATGCTAAAATATGTCAAGGTTTATATTTTATTACGGCGATGTAAAAGGATTAGGATATTAAAATGAAGAAACCTAATTATGGAGGAATTTTATCCTGATTAGCATACATAGCCAACTTTAAGTAGGTATTGGGTTAATACACATTATTTAAAGCTGTTGGCTTTGCTTTTAACCGTGTTAAAGTCAAGCTTCGGCTAATTTAACTCAATACTGGCAAAAGAGAGTGGAATAACTCAGTATAATTAAATGGCGTGAGGCAATTGGCTGACATAAACAAAAGTACCCACTTTAATCTAAATGAATAATAAAATTCTATGTTGCGGCAACCTCATTGCGTAAATAATAAACATTTTAGCAGCAATTATTTATTTACATACCCTTTACTACGTGTTACTAACGGAATATCTAAATTAGATCTAGCTATTTTAATTGAAAAGAAATACTCATGAGTGCCAATACTTTACGACATAATCATCGGCAATTAAGCAGCAAAACACTCATAAAATTTCATAAATAGTAAACCTTAATGATCGACAATAAGTAAAATTCCCCGTGAACGTTTCTCGGGCATAATTTCGAGCTGGACCGCACGGGGGGCTTGCATTTTAGTGCTGTAATTTACTATCATTAAGACAAATCAAGCTGAACGACGCCAATCATCGTAAATTAGGTGTTCCGGGCTTGCATTAGCGCAAAAAAGGTGTTATACTCGAGGCTTTTAAACTCGTTTGTGTATTAAAGCCTCATATGAGCGACCGAAGGGTTAAGTGTATCATTTACACTAAAAATATCGTTTAAGGACGCGTAATTGCAGTGGTTGGTAACGAGAAAGCTGTTTTGGAAATTGGGGAGGCAGTGCCTGCGAATTGATGTTTGAATGCATTTGGTAACGCAATCATGTTTTTCATCTGTAATTATACGTAAGGTATTTTTTTGTGATCAGCAGCTGTCACTTCTGATGCAGTTATCAGTACAAAGTAGACGCCCTTTTGAAGTCATTTGGTTTAGCAGTAAGTAGAGACATGTAGGCTATATATAAGAGTATAGAATACTTACCATAACTCATGTTTTTTTATGGTTTCCTCCAAAAATGTTGTGTCTATACCACTTGATTCTCGTGACGTAGTTTTTATTCATTGTCTTACTACATGATGTACCTAAGTAACATAATTGGTTTATTAATCTTAACAATATTAAGTAGTTTCTTTTTAATAGATAACATAATCATATTTTATACACAATTAAAATTAAAAATATACATTCTATACCTACTACTATGTAACTAAACTAACAAAAAAAGGAGCGCATTTAGGCGTCAAAGTACTCCTCATCGCTGTCAACTGGTAATGATCCCATACAACTGGCAGCATTACCACGTTGAATGGCAACACTAATTCTTTGTCCAAGAAATAGGCCCGCCCTCTGGTCACGCGAAGAGTCGACCAAACATCTGGCAACATCTTTAAAAAGCAGACGTGCACTCGGACCCCATGACCTAAGCGTTTCTTTCGACCCCAAACGGCTCAAATACGTAACTTCCAACGAGGTTATTATATTTGCGCCGTTTGATAGTCTCTGCAGCGGCAGCGCTAGCACAGCCCGCTGAGCTTGAAAGATGGGATGGAGCAAAAGGAGAGGCCCTCTCATCCTCCATGGAAATAGCAACATACCGTGTGGTCTCTTCCCATCATCACATGCCAAGCTAATGGGTTCTAATACAGCTGGCATGCTTCGTTGAGTTCCTCCGGGTGACAAGAGCTCAACTAATAGTTGTTAATATTTGCGTATACTGGTTTACATAAATGTTTAACAAAACAAATATTCCTTCATATATTTATGGGATCTAATCTGGTATAAACGACGACACGGTTGGTGCAGTGGCTGGTACAGTCGGCTGCTGCGCTCCGGGTCGTGGGTTCGATTCCCACACGTAACAAATATTTGTATGATCTGCAGGTAGTTGTTTCGGATCTGGGTGTATTGTATGTGGAATTCGTGTCAGTAAGACGCACCCACGACATAGGAGAAATCGTAGTGTAGTGCAACGATTAAAATAAAAAACTCAAGGATGGGTCATTCCAGTAATGAAACTACGAATATTGAGATTTGGATCAGTCTGTACGTATATTTATTTATTTATTTATTATACTCTTTATTGTACACCAATCGTTAAAGGTAATAAAAACAGTAGTGCTTATAAGTATATTTTAGAGTACAATGGGCGGCCTTATCGCGCTCGGCGATTTCTTCCAGGCAACCTTAGGATGGAGAAATACTTAACTCAGTTATACTATAGATAATATATGCGGCAGTTGATGGTGCACACAGATACATAATGAAATAACTAAATTACGTATACTATACTAAATATATAAATAATGGAAGATTATACACAATATGGATATATAAATACACAAACATTTATATATACAAATACTTTATATTACCTAAGTTATATTATTATTATTACGTATATTACTGTATACGTACAGACTGGCCAAGGGTAGGGTATTTTTCCTTTAATAATACCTACAACAATATATACCTAGATTGAATACTTATCAATCTTATATCCTGGGCGTTGGTGGAGAACTAAATGACTGACAAACACAAAGTTGCGAGAAACCCGTTTTCGGTAGGAAACTGGACAGCTCAAATAGTCAAAGCACGACGTAATATTAAGTGGAGTTTCAGTATACGGCCGTTAACCACTAATGCCTCGAGGTGAGTAGCAGTAGTACAGGGTAGCATTACTTTTGTTATGTTATAGAAGTCATGAGTAATGACGCTTTTCAGCAGGCGAATAACTTGCTCGTGTTTTACCAGGCAGTATATTAAAAACGGTTTTTGTGACAGTGAAATTAAGTATGGCGGTATAATCCAATAACTACTGTCGTTTATTTTATTAAAGAATTGCACTTCTACGGTTCTAATTTATAAATATGGCGTTTACATCAGCCAAAGGTAGTCCACTGCTGAACAAAGGCCTCCTCCATAGAATTCCACAATTGTGTTATCATTTTGGGGGGGATTTTCCAATACTCACCTCGCTTGGCAGGCGTGTTGGTGAGCACAGTATGATGCTGTTCCACAGAAGGGATGCTGCTGCCCATCCCTCTGGTTTAGAGTCCCTTAGACGCCTTTTACGACATCCACGGGAGGAGATGGAGTTAACGTCAGTAATTATAAAATATATTCATAACATCCACTGCTAAACAAAAGCCTTCCCCAAAGATTGCCACAACGTCCGGTATGGGTTTGTGTTGTGTACCCATTGGGGAGTTTTGTCATAATCACCAAGCTTGGCAGACGGGTTGGCGATCGCAGTTGAGTTATAAATGTACCTACTCGAAGGACGCCGCTGCCCATCCTCCGGATAATCCTACAGTCGCCTTTTACGACACCCACAGGATGAGATGGGTGGTATTTTGAACTGGCACCACACGGCAAGGCGGGCTAGATACATTCACTTAAGTGTAATCAAAATACATTTGACTTCAAAATCTCAATGTTACCAAACCGCCTAATTTACTTAACTGGCCATTTTACCTCCATATAACTGACAAATTGTTTCTTAATTGTAGTAATCGTTAACTTTTAACCGATTGATTGCCAGTTAACCGGATTGTGAACGCACGCGAAGGGTTAAATTGCCGTCCCTTCGCAACAAAGGGGTTAATTTTGTACCGAATCACGCACCACTCCCTATTGACGTGTTAATTATGTAATAAATAACAATATCGTGGCGAACGAGCTTTGTTATGCTCTATCTTTTTAATGAAGCATCGAAAACAATTTTCTTTTCACAAGAAATTAAATGGATATTATTGAACTATTTTTAAAATTGGAACCTTTTTTTTTCATTATGCCATTTTGTAGCACACCGTATTAATAAATCATTTTAATAAAGGTTGGAATTTCGTTCCTTTCTTGTGTGAAGGTTTCGAAGCAATCTATATGAAACAAATAGTAAACTTTTTTGTTTTGTTTATTGGTGTCCAGTGGAAATTCTACATGGAACTTTCTTCGCCCCGGGGAAGGGCGAAGGGCGAAGGGACTCCTACCGGCTAAAACCACTGGAGCGGTCACCTTCGGCACCGAAGGGGGGCTCCAGGTCCTCGTAAGATCACACTGGAGCCGCCCATTGGTGCCACGCCTTTAGGCACATCTCGGAGGGGATAACTGTAAAGCGGTCACACCCTCACAAATAGTTACCTACTTTAGTGGTAATAGAGTTCTATGTGAAGGGCAAGACTGGGGCGATATATATAATTGATAATTTTGTTAACATTTTTTTCCGATTTACATACTGAAATACGAACTTCATGTGAAAACCCCGTCATGTTTATCTGTTTTCACAAACTATCCTGGTACATGGCGCCTTACGGTTTCTTTACAGTTATGGCCAAAATTGTAAGGGGCCTTTATCCAGCATTGAACTACGATAGGCTTTGTTGATCGATTGATGCATATAAAATGGTTAAAGATTTATACAGAATACATTTTCTTTTCTCAACTTATTTCCCTTGCTCCTTCCTATCACCTTCCAAACACGGTTGGCTGTGCTCGCGTTGCCGCTCCGGCAGCGAAAGTGTTCAAACGGCGCAATTTAATAACCTTATCAGAAATTAGTGTTTTGAACCGTTGTGAGTCAAAACGCCTGGGTCATAGGGTCCAAGTGCATTTCAAAGATATTGGCAGACGGTTAGTCGACACTTCGCGTGACCAGAGGGCTGGCCTTTTCTTTGGCCAAAGAATAAGCATTGCCATTCAACGTTGCAATGCTGCCAGTCTGTGTCGGAGGCTTGACGTCTTGACACCTAAATGCCCATTTTTTACGGTTTATATATAAGTATAGCTTTTCAGTCATAAATAGTTATCGAATCACGGGCGCTCTCTCGTCCCCCCACCCCATTAGAGCCGGAGTCCCACAAGGATCCGTGCTAGCCCCATTATTATTCACACTGTACACCAGTGACACCCCCAAACGCTAACACGATCCAATTAGCACTCTTCGCCGATGACACGGCCATATTCTACTCTGGTCGCAGTCCCGATAATATAACTAAGATCCTCCAAGCCACAGCCACGCCTACGGGAAGTGGTTTAGGAAATGGTGGATTGAAGTTAACCCTATCAAAAGTAAAGTCGTCCTATTTTGCAAATTAGGCGACGGCCACCCACGCTTCAGGGAGGTCTCGATGCTGGGCCAATCGGTTCCTTGGGAACCGCACGCCAAGTATCTTTACCCTAGACAAAAAACTGACCTTCATTCCCCACACAAAGATGGTGCGTGCCCGCGCCGCCTTTGTGCTCGGTCGCCTTCACTATATCCTGAACGCTCGTAGTAAATTATCCCTTAGAAATAAGGTGAGAATTTACACCACATGCATTTGACCTATCATGACCTATGCCAGCCCACCGTTCGCACACGCTGAATCAGTAGCTCTCTCGCTCGCTCCGTAGATTCCAAACCCGTTTCATGCGCATGGCCACTGGAGCGCCTATCTACATGCGAAATGACCAACTACATATCGGTCTTAACTTGCCGACCATCAGGCAATTTATGAAACAAGCGTTGAAACGCTATCTCGATTCTGCCCTGTCCCACCCTAATCCCCATGTGGTATCAGCCGTCGATCACCCACCCTCTCGTATCAGTAGTGTACGCCGCCCGAGGCACGTTCTGGTCGACCCAGACGATAAAATCACGTTAGATCACATAAAGAGACTCGCGTTGTCTTGTTCACTTAACACCCGACCATTTTACCGCCCTCGCCGCAGAGGATGCCCGCCTCACCGACGTCGCGGAAGCCTATCGCCGCGTCACCTTCCCGTTCAAGTTAGCACTTCTCCCTCCCGTCTCTTGCACGCGCCGGCCCGTGCCGAGCCTGTAGCTTTAAATATCCCTTAATACATTTTAAATAATACCGATCCAGTTGTCCCCAAAACAATAGCTTGTTATCGCCAGCAACGCCCTAAGCCGAGGTCCGTGTCCCGCAGGGGGCGCCCTTGGCGAAAGTTGCTTAGTTTTTAATATTAAATTTAAGCCTGGCTGGAGGCCTTTTTTATCATATATATCGGCCATTTATATGTCCACTGCTGAACAAAGGCCTCCCCCATAGATTTTCACAACGGTGTCATCATGCTGGGGGGTATTTGCCAATACTCACTACGCTTGGCAGGCGGGTTGGTGAACGCAGTATGTCTACCGTTTCATAGAAGGGACGCTGCTGCCCATCCCTCTGGTTAAGATTCCCTTAGTCGCCTTTTACGACATCCACGGGAGGAGATGGAGTGGTGCTATATTCTTAATCCGGACACCACACGGAACGTCCGGAACTTCGGCAGAAATGACCGTTTAACAAACAAATTTCCCTGAAATGTATGCGAGAAGCCCAACAAAATAAAAAATATTAATAGTGTGTATATTTTTGTGTATATGTACCTACCTAATTGTTGCACATAATATATTAAATATTATATTTATTAATAAATCCATCTACATGGAAAAAAACATTTTTTAATAAATTTATTGTAATCGATCTCTGGACACAGGCCTCCCCCAAAGATCATCACAGTGATCGATATGAGGGTGTTGTGGGCTCATTGGGGGGTTTTGCCATAATCGCCATGCTTAGCTGACGGGTTGGCGATCGCAGTTGAGTTGTTAATGTACTCGAAGGACGCTGCTGCCCATCCTCCGGCTAACTTTATTTTATTTTTATTTATTTATTTGTCCTAAGGCAACTTTGGCCCATAGATACACATACATTGTATCACAGATTATTATATCTTATATACTAATAAATACTAAATAACTTAAGAATATATAAGAATACGTTGTGTCGGCGATTTCGTGCTGCACTGTAGCGTGGTGTCACGTAGCCTTCCGCGAAAACGGCGATACATGACGCCCTTCAGCCAAAACTCTTCCTTCATAAAGGTGTTCCCCGCAAAATGACTACACACCGCATATAACCGGTCGTTGTGTAATTCTATAGGGGATACCTTTGTTCAGCAGTGGACGTACTTTGGCTGACGTATTAAGTCAGTACGACACCCACGGGTAAATGTTCAGTTAATTTTATAAAGAAACACGAGATAACTGCTTTAGATTCTCTATAACCGTCGCTAACGACCATAATTACATCTAACTTTATTGAACGCCGCCGCCTTAGATAAAAAGAAGGCGCCTCCGAGCGCTACCACTTCAAATATTGAGGAAATATATTTGTTCTGCTACACATCCATTGAAGATATATACGGGTGTAACTAATAACGGTCTCCAATCTTCCACTCAGTGTATAACAATGAAAGCGTTTGCGGCAACTCGTGTTTTGAGCTTCGTGTACTGTAATCACAAGGTAATGAACTCACGTTTAGATTGGTATACGATTATATGTTGCTTTGTTTTGCAATATAAGCGTAAACATTTTTGCAAGTCTTCACGATTTGTCCCCTACAATTAGAGTCGTGTTTGATGTTCTTGCTGTTGGTATTTTTTTTAGGGATCACCTTACTCCTACAGCAAAAATACCATAAAATTCAAGAGTATGGGCAGCAGGATTTTAATGTGCACTAATAACAAAATAATGGTATTACTAGTCCATTGGCGGATGTGGTGATTATAACTATATCTCTTCGCAACCGTGTATCTAATCGGTCTCTTCATGATCATTATCCTTTTTCTTGCTGTGAATATAGACTATATAAGTGTTTTTTTTTTTTTCTTTAAATGTTCAGACTAAGAAATACGACCTATCTGTAGCAGTTCTGCCAGTATCGGGCTTTAAACATAGAGAAAAACATTCGTCCAGCGGGCGGAAAATGACGAATGTGCGGTCTTTAATTTTATCCGCTCGGCGGATGGCGACTGGCGAAGAGACAGTCATACCTGATGTGATTTGATTTTAAAAAACCGTACTGAGTGAAACTTCACAAAAAATTGATTCATGCAAATATATTTCCCATACTTCAAATATAGACTCATAAACATAAAAACATTCTTCATTATTATATACTTTTCTGTAGACCGCTAGAGCTCGCTTTGTGCACAGACAAGCGCGGGATCCCTGACTACTCCCACTTTCAGAACAGTCTTTAAAAGTAAAACGCTACTGCTTATTCCACTAATTTACTTAAGTGGTCTCTTAAGTCACCCACGAAAAACGAAAAAGACAACCTTATCACTCCAAAAAAACAAAATAATCGATTGACCATTCATAAATACCTTCGTTTCAAGACACCTATAACCCAATGTGCTTAGTTTGGAGTTAGTTAGCAAACTTGATTAGATAATATGGTAGGGTTAATATTTATGTTCCTGGTATTTATTGTGTAAGCTTTCTTACCATTTTTGGCGATAAAGGAATTTGAATTGTACTGTTTGGGTGACTATAATTTTCGCATACCTTACCATTAATTCGAGGAACTATATGAAGTACTATTACACAATCTTTGTGCTGCACAATGTAATTTAAGTAAATATAAGGAGTTATTATCTCATTAATTATATTTGGAATTGAATGGCATGAAAGCCTAATAAATATTCAATTTCACAATAATCATTGTGAAGATATCATCTCCGATGTTTCTTTTGTTTTATTGAAAGATTAAGCCAGAGAAAACGATGTGTGGAAGGATACGTGGGAGTGTATAATTCCTTGTCTTGACTGACTGACTTATTGATTCATCAACGCAGAGCCTAAACCGCTGGGGTTTCAAACTTGAAAGTTGATACCTTTAATAACGTACTGTTACGATTTCCCTATGTTCCCTAAAACGCCTAAACAGCCTAAAATCCCACTAAAAGTCCCTCATCAGCACCTTTTATCCGCCTCACACGCCCTGCATGCACGCTCACCAGTCTCCTTCCATCATCCGTCGCGAGTACTCATTCTATTTCTCGTGTGTACCAGTTCCTTCTATTTCATTGTTATTCTATTTTCCAATAATAAATTCGTGTAAGTTTTAATAAGTCTTTCTTAAAACGTCTCCCGCTCATTCCGGGGAAAAGTACGCATCCAACAAAAAAGGAATTTTATTAATTCCACCTCTAAGGAGGAATCATATCACTATCACGTATCAATCAAGGAATTCATACGAGGAGCTTGTATGAAACTCCTGCATTCTATAAGTTAAATCAATGAAACGTGGTATTTGGCTTTTTGGATCCAAATAAAGAAATACGTGCTTGAGTGTTTTTATAAATTGTACCCTTAAAAGAGAAGGTCCAAGTTTATATGGAGTATTCGTTATTTTCGAAGTTAGGTCTATGAAATTTGTTAATTGGCTTTTTGGTTGAAAATAACGAAATATATATTTCCGTGTTTTTGAACGCGAGTAAAACCGCGGTCGACAGCTAGTATATTACGAGAGCGGTTTGATAAGTCCATGACTTTGGAAAGAAGAAACACTCTTTTTACATATCATCATATCGGCCATTTATACGTCCACTGCTGAACAAAGGCCTCCCCCATAGATTTTCACAACTGTGTCATCATTTTGGGGGGTATTTGCTAATACTCACCACGCTTGGCAGGCGGGTTGGTGAGCGCAGTATGGCTACCGTTTCACAGAAGAGACGCTGCTGCCCATCCCTCTGGTTTAGATTCCCTTAGTCGCCTTTTACGACATCCACGGGAGGAGATGGAGTGGTGCTATATTCTTAATCCGGACACCACACGGATAATCCGGACACCACACGGATATCCGGACACCACACGGATAATCCGGACACCGACACGGATTAAGAATTTTAAAGGATTTTACATATGCATTTTTTTATTTTTCTACATATTCTCCTTTCAACTCTACGCACTTAGTCCAGCGATGTTCCAACCTCTTCAACCAAACAAATATTTTTTTTTGTCAATCCCTGAAAAATAGGCCTCAGTTTCGGCTACCACCTCTTCGTTTGACGAAAATCTTTGACCGCCAAGCCATTTCTTCACGTTTGGGAAGAGGAAAAAGTCATAGGGGGCTAAATCTGGCGAATACGGAGGGTGTGGCAATAATTCGTATCTTAATTCGACAATTTTTGATGTCGCGATTACAGACGAGTGAGCCGGTGCATTATCCTGATGAATTATAATTTTTTTCTTTGCTAGATGCGGTCGTTTCTTGATCAACTTTTTATTGAATATATCTAACAATGCAGCATAGTAATCTCCGGTTATTGTCTTGCCTTTATCCAAAAAATCGATGTAAATAACCCCTTGGCTGTCTCAAAAGACTGTGGCCATCACTTTACCAGCCGAGCAAACAGTTTTTGACTTCTTTGGAGCGCGTTCCCCGGTAGAAGTCCATTGCTTCGACTGTTCCTTAGTCTCTGGTGTATAATGATGGACCCACGTTTCGTCAACTGTTATGTACCGACGCATAAACTCACTCGGATTGCGGTTATACATGGCTAGGCATTCCTCAGAACGGTAGCACGCATGTGGTCACGCGCTGCCGTGGGACGCTTTGGGGGATCCTTTACAATCCCCCCGGGGGGGTGACCACTTTACAGTCACCCTCTCCGAGATGTGCCTGGTGTGGTGGTGGCTCTGGTGTGATCATACAAGGACCTGGAGCCTCCCTGAGGTGCCGAAGATGACCGCTCCAGTGGTTTTAGCCGGTAGGAGTCCGGCATACCCCTTCGTCCTTCCCCGGGGCGAAGGAAGTTCATGAAGAATTTCCACTGGGCACCAATAAAAAAAATAAAAAAAGGCATTCCTCAGAAGCTGTTACACGATTTCGTTTCTGGTCGACTGTTAGTAAACGCGGCACTCATCTTGCAGAAAGCTTTTTCATGCCCAGAATATCATGCAAAATATAAAAAACTCGTTCAGTCGAGATGTGCACAGCATCACTTATTTCGCGTATCTTCACTCGACGGTCTGCCAAAACAATATCATGTATTTTATTAACCATACCCTAACTAGTGACCTCAATCGGCCTTCCTGGGCGCTCCGCGTCATTAGTGGTAGTACGTCCACAACGAAATTCAGTGAACCACTTATGTACCATCCCATGAGAAGGCGCAGAATCACCATAATACTTTTTAATTTTTCTTCGGTCTGGTTAATAGTTTTACCACGTAAGAAATCGTGTTTAATTAGCACTCGAAACTCGCTTTTCTCCATTTTCAAAGAATACTTAGAAGTCGCCTAACTTTTTTGTTTCTAAAAAGCTTGTTTTCGCGCCAAATTTGAAAAAAGAACGCCATGCGCTTCGTAGTGAGTTTCCAAATATGAGACAAAAAAAATAATTAAAAAAGTTTTTATTCAACCTTCAAGTCATTGAGTTGCCAAACTGCTCTCGTATATATGTCTACTGGTGATAGGTAACTTATTGCAAGGTTCCAGCTCACGGGTCACGGGCGCGCAGATTGGGGAGTCTGCGTGCTCATACCGAGTGACTCCCGAGAAGACGGTGGCGCGCACGTTGTCACATGCCACCGTGTGCGCAGCAGAGCGCACAGCACAAAGACTTGGGGGGATCCTTTACAATCCTCCCCGAGAAGTGCCTGGGGGGCGGCCGTTTTACAGCCGCCTGCCCTCCGCTAGCGGGGGTGACCACTTTACAGTCATCCCCTCCGAGATGTGCCAATGGGCGGCTCTCGTATGATCTTACGAGGACCTGAGCCCCCCTTCGGTGCCGAAGATAACCGCTCCAGTGGTTTTAGCCGGTAGGAGTCCTGGGTGATGGAAGTTCCATGTAGAATTTCCACTGGACACCAATAATAAAAAAGGTATGTACCACCGCAGGGCCAGATATATTTCCGCAAAGCGGTAGTATTTCAACGTTAAACATTACTATGTTCTGGTTTTGCGGGTACCTAATAAGTCGAGATGACACAGTGTTGTGCCACGCACTACTAGTACTGGGTAGCATTACAATTCTTATGGGTGGAGTGCCCAGCTTAGGCTACGCAGCGCCGAGATCTCGTCGCGGCGGTGAAGGAGGTGACCTCTCGCTTCCGGCTGTGGTTCAGTCCATCGCCCGGAGCAAGAGCGCGTGGGATGCCGTTGCCTCTTTTTGCGAGGACGTGATGCAAGCAAAGGAGGCGACACAGCGGGGACGGGAGGTGACCACCGCGCCCGCCGCGGTAGCCGGAGGAGGGTGCTGATCGATCTCCGACCACCTTGAGAAGCGACCTGATGAACTAAGGACAGTCTGTTGCTCGAACAGAAACAGGCCCGACATGGCGGTGCGTGTATTCTGCACGCGCCTGTCTGTAGGAGATGTGCGGCCAGCCAGTTCACACAGAGACGGGGCCCGTCAATCGGTGACGGACGATACCCACCGGGGGCGCAGTCTAATGCAGCTAAAGCGTGCACTTCATCCCCGGCTAGAGGTAAGGACAGCGTGGGGTTTTAACCAGTAAGAATTCGGCATGCCCCTCCGCCCTTTCCGAGGCGGAGGAACTCCATGAGGATTTCCCCACGGCAAAAAAAAAATAACGGCGTAACGCTTACCACCAGGCAAATAACTAGTACTTGTAACCAGACTAAATAAAGGTTAAAAACAAGTAAATAAATAAGCTAACAATATCATCGTCATCATCATTGTAGCCAAATCAAGCCCTCTGCTAGACACCGGCCTCCCTCAAAGATCGCCACAACGACTGGTGTGTGTGCTCATTAGGGTATTGCCATAATCGCCACGCTTGGCAGGCGGGTTGTCGATTTTAGTTAAGTTTTTAAATGCACTTAAAGTATACTGCTGCCCATCCTCCAACTAATACCATAGTCACCTTTTACGACACCTACGAGATGAGATGGATTGATACTAACCGTGTCCGGCACCACACAGCCTTAAAAAAAGATTGGCCAATAATAAATTCAATATCTCCATCGACACTTGTTGTTCTCGACTTTGTGTAGTAATAATTTCTCACGACAGAGACTGCTTCAATATTGCTTTTTATAGTTTTATAATCATCCTCTTCGTCATTAGTCAGTTTTTTATCCACACTTGTAAACGAATAACTTGATGTGTTCTATCTGTCTAGCAAGATTTTATTTTTCTTATTAACAAGCCCCTCCGTGAATGTCTCAAAGAAACATGCGCGTTTTAAATAAAAACATTGATCAATACTGCAACTAAGTAAATATTAAGCAGCAGCTGTATTTTGTTGTTTAATCCCCAGCAACGTTTAAAACATCTCTTCTCTACACGTGGGTAGCGTAGTCGGCGACCAAGCGCTGGCCAGCGGCATCTTATGTGCCAATAAATCATATAATCACCAATATGTTTACCAGGTGTGGTGATTATGCAACTGTTTGCCAATATGACGGTATTTTTTGAGCGGCCTTTTAGAAGGCCATGTTCAGCAATCGTTAATGTGATCAAATGAAATACCAATAGACAATAGATTTATCTAGTCCAACATAGGTATCACGCATCAACACAGCGTACAACAGTTGTTCTTTCATGCCAGCATCAGAAAATTACGTACCAGAATCCATTATCAAATCAAAGAATATCTCCGATAGATTTTCCGTTGATGGTCAGGTTCTATGTACGTTACAAAGTTTTCTGCTATTATATAGTAAAGTGGACGTTGGCAGCGACGCTAATCCGCCACGGTCAGTCTAATCGGCCGTCCTAGCCGGCTCGCGACAACTATTACCTACCCACAATTACCTACCTACCTACCTGCGTAAGTTACAAGTTAGAAGCGATCGACGACTACCGCCATAAAAAGCTTCTCATTGTCATTCAAAATGCACTTATCTACTTCACTTAAGTTTATATCATCATTAATCGTCATCCTAGCATTATCCGTGTAGTATCCGGATATCCGTGTGGTGTCCGAATTAAGAATATAGCATTACTGGCAAATACCCCCTAAAATGATGAGACTATTGTGGAAATCTGTGGGGCAGGCCTATGTTCAGCAGTGGACGTCTATGGCTGATATAATGGGTTTACCCAAATATATGTAAAATTATATCAGCTTGTAAATGTCCCACTGCGGGGCAAATGTCTCTTCTCATTAGTTCTCATACAGAAAAGGAACATTGATTGAATAGCACTGTGGACCTAGCACGAATATTTTGACGTATAGTATAATAAACGTATCGCTAATGTGAGTAAATTTGGAATCGAAAATAATAAATATTCGTTTAAATATAAACGACAAACACATTTCGTATCATATATAGGTATGAATAAAGTCTTCATATTTAAATAAAAAATATGTGCAATTCAAGTATTTCCAATTAAAAATTCAGTCACACGCTTGGCTGGCGGGTTGGTGAGCGCAGTATCGTTCGACAGAAGAGACACTTCAGCCCATCCCTCTGGATTATTAACGGTGATATTAATAATCAATCTCATCAAAAATCTTTAGATTTGGGATTAAGGGTTTGTCTGTTTTTTGTGTATAATGTGATCTTAACACAACAACGGATGATGTTCAAATCTTAAATCTAAAGATTTTGGGTTACATTGATTATTCATTTTGGATTTCATCACGTGAACGACATTCGGGGGAGGAGATGGAGTGGTTCTATATTCTTAATCCGGACACCACACAGTTAAGTAATAATAATACGGCTTTAATAATAAATACACAAGCAGCCGCATTGTTTAACAATGTTCTCTATTATTACATAAGTAGTGGTCATCGTCGCTAATCCAAGTCGGTTGGTATAATGGGTAGGCTTGCGACAACTATTAGCCACAATTACGGCCTTCTGCGTGTGCGAAGCGTATGTAGGTCATGAGCGGAGAGCGACAGATATAGATAAAGTTATTTTTGAGTTCAAATATCAAATGCAATGTTGTTTTATTCGTAACTTTACAAAGATTACATGAAATAAACGCTGGCAGAAGTCACTCGTAACTGTCAGTTTAGTCATAGCTAAAACCCCTACTAGTTCACGTAAGATAAACGTAAATATGCAATACGAATTTATTAATAAACATCGCACGAAATAACAATACTACATACATTTCTTTAATATGAAGTTATTTACTAAAGTGTTTTTGAAATAAAAACAATGACACATCTAAATTGTACAGCAATTTTGCCCGAAATAGACAATTTCACGCCAAACAGTCAAATCGCTACCGCCTATGACTCGTAGCATATTGTTTGGAACAGCAACAAATTGCTGGAATTAACCGACCGTTGCACTTAACTATTTATTTATAGCCCGTTCCATTGAGTGTTATGCCGCCAGCTAATGGTAGCAAGTGATTTGACTTTAACAGTACCCGGCTTTACACCTAATATGAATTGAGTAATAGAGCAATTTGGTGGTTTTGTTTGTTGTAATAAGAGCTATTGTTATGGTCCATGTTATCGATACTGGTGTTTTGAATCAACTCTATTAATAACAATAGAATTAAAAATTGGATATACCCACCAGCTCGATTGACGCACTAGCTAGTGGCTTCCTGCGTTACAGTCACTAGTACGGTTCACGCCGGTAAAAATATTGGTATGACCGCCGTTCGAGGTCTGGATATTTGCGCATTTAAGAACGATTGCTGTAAACAGTAACCACGAAAACAATTTAAAAAATAAAATGGTGTCATAACTATATTTACCAACAATAAGGTCGAATACTATTAATTTCTTAAAGAATCTGAAATTCAATCAATCATTTATTCAGTAATAAGGTCCTTATACTTTTACACGTCATATAGAAACGACGGAGAAGATTTCGCTACATGACAACCGACTTTTTATGTTAAGGTTTTTTCCTCTGAACCATGTGGTGCTGGCTACGAATAACCCTAACCCATCTCATCCCGTGGGTGTCGTCACACGTGACTACAAGATTAGCCAGAGTATGAGCAGCAACATCCTTCGAAAACATTAAAACAACTCAACTGCGAGCGCCAACCCGCCTGCCTGGCGTGACGATTGTGGCAAAACCCCTCAACACAACACACCCAGACCGACCGTTGGGGCGATCTTTGGAGGAGGCATCTGTGGACTATTAATGCGTGTTTTACTTACTTCCCACCGGTAAGATACCGGTAATTTTGTCTGGGAACATAATATAGAATCGGACACAATTTCCAAAAAAATATTAATTTATCTTGATTAATCTATCTATTTTATGCCTATTTTTAGTATATTTTGCATGATAATCATATATATACATACATCATCATATCGGCCATAGAACGTCCACTGCTGAACAAAGGCCTCCACAGATTTCCACAATTGTGTCATCATTTTGGGGGGCATTTGCCAATACTCACCACGCTTGGCAGGCGGGTTGGTGAGCGTAGAATGGCTACTGTTTCACAGAAGGGACGCTGCTGCCCATCCCTCTAGTTTAGAGTCCCATAGTCGGCTTTTACGACACCCGCGGGAGGAGATGGAGTGGTGCGACATTCTTAATCCGGTCACAACACAGATTCATACATACATACGCTCTATCTAAAAACCGTACAGCAGATACCGTTGCAGCATATGCTAAGATAGGGGCCTTATTTTGTCTCGTATAGCACTATCATAATATATCATATTTGTTTATTTTATTATTATATATCTTGTGCGTGTCCAAAATGATAACTTTCTTACTTTCTTCACATACATTTTATTTACGAAGATAGAAAGTGACGGTGGTTTGAGTATATCCATGTCGTAGATAGTGCGGGTGGCCCTTTTCTACAATATGAAATTGAGTCAACATTCGTTGCAACCCACCTTTATGCTAAGGGACATGATGCTGTGAAAATACGGGAAATACACTAGCCTGGCAGTAGCTACGTCATTATAAAACACTTTTAAACGGATTATATCGCGTATATTATAGATTTTAGCTACGTCAGTAAACCTTTTTCTTACTGCATATGCAGCAGAACTTAACCTGCTTTACAATGCTGCGATATGAGCTCCCCAATTTCGTGTTAATAGTGATACCCAGAAAAACAGTTTCATTTATAACATCCAGCCCTTAGTTTAGTTCGACTTGCGGTACGTTTAGCAACGGAAATATTAAACATTTAGTGTCATTACCATTCATAAGATTTTTTGCATCGAACCATTTAATTTATAAAATTCATCATTTACATGTAAAAGCTCTCCATCATTTCTATTAATAAAAAAAAAGAAATGTGTCATCCGCAAAAAGTATTAGACAATTTAGCCATGATGTATGGGAGATTAATAATTTAATCAAGGAACAATAAAGGGACTCAGAATTGAGCCTTGAGGCACGTTCATTTTCATTGTAGCTCCTCGTAATTTTACATTGTTCAAACATACCTATTTGCTGTCTTTCTGAAAGAAGGGATAATATTAAATCGAGAGCTCTTCTGCGAAACCAAAGTTCCTTGACTTACAAATGACCGTAATGTGATCAACGCAATCAAAAGCCTTGGAAAGATTACAGGAGATACCAACAGCATCCCGTGAGCCCTCTCAAGCCTCTAAAATGTGAGTGACTAATTTCATATTCGAGTCAGTCGTCGATGTACCTTTTGAGAACCCAAACGTAATAAGTAATAGTAAATGAAGCTATAAGTTAATCATAAAAATAAAGAACACATTCGTTTAGTATTTGAGAAATAATCGATAATTGTAACAGGTGAGAAATTAACATCAAACGCTCATCCATTTTATATTACATAAAAATAATTTTTGATCTATATTACGACACCAATCTCGGATAAGTTCCAGCAGTATAATACATAATAACACTCGTAAAATAATTATGTCTTCATAATAATTGAGGTCAATTTATATAAATATGAAACAGAAAAACATGAGTAAAAGTTAGATTTTTATTGTGCCATCGAAACAGAGCGCGCCTAATCCTTAATGAATACTTCAAAGTAATAACGATCCTTTTTTACCGAATATCGTTATTAAACTTAATATCCGAGTACAACTCCCAAGCTATTAACCATTACTCCCGAACTCATCTTCTCGAATATTTAAAATAAAATAAGAAAATAAGGCCACGTATCACTGCAGGCGAGTCGGTGACCGGAACAAATTGGGTGCCAGAAATTATATGACACCTCATTTCTGGCAAAAAAAAACCCTATGAGCACACAACACACTCTGACTGGTCGTGGTGGCGATCTTTAGGGGAGGCCTGTGTCCAACAGTGGACTTTATTCGGCTAAAATAACGTGTGACCCTCGTTTTCCTGCATTTAAGTCTGAGTTAAAGCCCCCGTGCCTTACACCAACTAATCGTTTTTTACTGTAGTCGATTGGCAAAGCCGTGAGCACTGCAATAACTTCGTTTTGCCATCTGACAAACACCGTATTCTCATTTCGGCTTCTTTTCTGTATTTGTAATCTTTATTTTGCATTGCAATCACTGCATTTTGCCAACCGATGGTTATAAAGCATATTATTTTTCGTAAATAGACATTATTACTTATACCAAGTGAACATAAATATGTTTTATTACTAGTATCAGTCCTTAGAGTACATTTATAACTTAACTGCGATCACCAAACCGTCTGCCAAGCGTTGCGAATATGGCAACACCCCTCAATGAGCACACAACACAAACCAATACCGGTCGTTATAGCAATCTTTGGGGGAGGCTTCTGTCCAGCTGTGGATGCTTTTTGGCTGAAATGATGACTAGTATCAGCAGCACTGGTTTGAAGTACATTAATTAAAATTTCATCATGCTTTTTATCCAATCGCTAACAGTCTAACCGTAGCTCTAACGAGAGTATCGAAAAATGAAGCATTATTATCACCTCCTCCTCCTTTCGATCCTTTAATGACGGGCTTCTCATTAGACTGAGATTCTTACGTTTTACAATAAAAACAAGACGTCTTACGAGCCTTCCCTTTTTTCTTTTACCCATGTTGTAATGTACTATGGAGATTGTAACAATAAAAATAATAGAGCCAATCTAAAATAGTTTTTTTTTCTATTCGAACCGAACTTATTTTTGTTAATTTTAATCAAGGTATAATACTGTTTTAAGAACTACATAGTTTTTTCCTCTCCTATTCTGTTATTTGACTGGTAGTCTTGACGTTAATACTAAACGCTGAAGATGGAGACAGTACAAAACAGCGCCATATTATTTATAGCGTAACTAAAAGCATTCACCAGCGAATTTGTTGTTCTATCATCATCAGAGATTGTGTTGTCGTGTGGAAATCCTCATGTACTTCCTCCGCCTTGGGAGGGGCGGGGAGTCATCTCTCCACTCTTACCAGCAAAGCCCCATGGCGGCCCTTCCAATAACCTATGGCTGGCGATGCGGTGTTCACCGTGTAGGCATTAGACCACACCCTTGTCCTCCTGTTTGGCCCTTGCACTGACGGGCCCCGTCTCAGTGTCACCTGGCCGGCCGCACATTCCTTTAGAGAGGCGTGCGCAAACCACTACGCGCCGCCGTCTCGGGCCTGCTACTGTTTGGGTGTCTGCAGACCGCAACTCATGAAGGCCGAAGATCGCTCAGTGCTCTCCACCGGCACCTGCGCCCGGTTCGTTTTCTGCGGCAGGAATCAGGGGTCCTCCCATTCCCGCGCTGCCGCCTCCTTTGGGTATCATGTCCTCGTAAAAGAAGGCGACGGCATCCCATCATCGATACAGCCTGGATATATTCTATGACAGGCAATATGAAATATACCGATGGCCTGTTCTATAGAGTAACAAGTATACAATTTGGCTAAATTGAGATTTTTATGGCAGTAATTTTGGACACCCATTACAATTTCATAAAGAAACAACTCAAAATCAGCAAGTGTGCAAAATTAGTTGTAGCTCTATGTGAAAAAATTCCAGGACGCTGGGAGTCGTTGGATGAGGGCGGCATGTAACCGCTCGTTGTAGAAATCTAAGGGGGAGGCCTTTGTTGAGCAGTGGACGTCCTGTGGCTGATATTATGATCCAGAAAACGCAACTAAAGACCGCCTTAAACGAGATGAACAGACTACCTGGTGAAGGTCTGGTCATTCGAAGCAGGCGGCAGCTGTGGAAATCTATAGGCTTTTGTTTCGCATTGGAATTCCTTAGACTGACATGATGATTATGTAGCTCTATTTAAATCTGTAAGATTGATTTTACAGATGCCATAATCAAAGAGAAGAAGAAGAAGAACATTGATTTCCTCTATAAACCATCACTTTGGATTTGTCGATGTATGGAACTAACCCGTCGATATATGTGAATTAAGAAGTTTTTGATCGCCGTATGCGAAGTTCATTTTTAATATATAACATAGTTTTATCCTTGTGGTTTTCGGATTAAGAATAAAGCACGACTTCATCTCCTCCCATGGATATTGTAAAATGCGACTAAGGGACTCTGAAGCAGAGAAATGGGCAGCAACGTCCTTTCTGTAGAACAGAAGCGAGCGAGAAGAAGAAGCCCAGAATGAGCTCACCAACCCACCTGCCAAGGTTGGTGAGTACTGGCAAATTCCTCCCAAAAAGACGACACAAATCTATGGGGGATGCCTTTGTTCAGCAGGGATCGTCCTTTGGCTGATATGATGCATATACAGTTTCATATTGTATTCGTTGTTTTTAATTTTATGTAACTAAAATGTTAATGTTTCGGCCAAATGCTAACTAGCAAGTTAACAACTTTGATTTAAAGGCGTTTTCTAACTATTTTGAGATTTTGTGGATTACGTTCGGTCGGATTGCCATCTAACCTACGCGACTCAGTTACGGAGAAAAAATAGCATAACAGGATATATTCAGCAGCTAACCAAAATAGTCTAATAGATTATTTTGACTATTTTGACGTAATAAAGTTAAACAGTCTCAAATGAATAAAACGACAAAAATAGTATATAATAGAATAAATTTATAAAATACTTACAAATTTACGTTATTTTATCAATACAAATCGTCGATGAATTTGCAATACACTTAATAATAATAATAATCGCCTGTAGTGGTGGCCATTTAGGGGGCCCATCTTGTGAGTGGCGAGTCACCGTCTGCCACAGAATTTCACTTTAAAGGTTGAAAGGCAGACGCCATTGTTTCCGTTTTTAGAAGTATATAATCCATTTAGCACCCATTACGATAGACCTTATAATTGTAGTTTCCATCATATACAATAGTTTTACATCTCCGGGGACAATCCGAGACTGCATTTTATAGTGTATTTATTTATATTTATTTGTCAGTCTCACTTACATCTATCATTACAGGTTAATACCTAATGCGACAGAGAAGTTTTAAATATTAAATTTATCTATACCTACTTACAATATATCGGCATTACACAACAATAATTAAGACAAATTAAAAAAAAAAAAAAAAAACTATACAATCACTTAATTAATTACTTAAAAACTAAAACATAATATTCTATAAGTAGCCTGTGTGAATTCGCTCAGAGAGCAATCAAATAGATCAATATGATCAGCCACCGCGTTGAGAGAGCACAAGGCGCGCGTCAGTGGCGCCTGCTGCAGCAGGTTGGTACGCGCGCTTGGTACCACTAGCAGTTGCGGCCGTCGCCGCCGACCCACGTAGTTATCCGGTACGCAAAATTTAATTTCCATTAAGATGTCTGAATTTTTTATTTCACCACGTAGCACTTTGAATAGATAAGTAGCGAGTGCTACTTCTCGTCTTATTTCTAATTTGTAGTAACCTACCATGCCAAGTATAAATAATGTGGGATATAATAAAGGATAGCCAGGATATACTTTGTATAACTTTAAATATATGAATCTGACGAATTTGTTTTGAATACGTTCCATCATGATTTTGTACTTAGTCTCTTTTGGGCCCCATATAGCTGCGTTGCACTCTAGGTGACTTCTTACGAGGGCTTCATACAACGCTCTCAAAGCCCTCATGTTAGTAAATTCGTTCGCCTGACGCAATACGAAACCCAAATTCCTGTAAGCCCTATTACAGATATCCAATATGTGTTTCCGAAAATTAAGGTCAGTCGTAAATCGAATGCCTAGGTCTCTGACCTCGAAAACGCGATTTAGCGGGTCTTCTTCCATATGATATTGGTGGTGGCTCGGGTTGCGCGCACGTGTGAATGACAGAACCGAACATTTAGATACATTGAAATAAAGTTTATTCTCCAGGCTCCACTTAACAACTCTATCTATATCTCCCTGCAGTACTTCATGATCATTGATATTTCTTACTACGTGAACTAGCTTCAGGTCATCAGCAAATAGTAGGCAAGTACTCTTCTTAATGACCTCTGGTAAATCATCTATCATTAAGGTGAAAAGAAGAGGTCCCAAATTGCTACCCTGACTGACACCTGATCTCGTATAGTAAGGCTCAGAATGGTGTCCGCAACAGTCTACGTACTGACGTCTGTCGCGTAAGTAACTGGCGAAGAATTTGAGCGTATGCAGGGTGCAACCTCTTCCAGCCAACTTCGAGAGCAAAATATCGTTATCGACGGTGTCGAACGCCTTCTTAAAATCGAAGTATGCGACATCCACTTGGAGCCCTGCATCTACCGCTGGTACTAATCTTGTCATCAGATGCAGCAAGTTTCCTGTTGCCCCACGCCCAGGGCGGAAGCCATGCTGCGCATTTGATAAATAGGCACTTACCTGTCCATATAAGCAGCTATGAATTGCAATTTCGAACACCTTAGTCGGAGCGCAGAGGACAGCCACCGGCCTGTAATCACTAGCTGCCATTCCTATGCGTCCTTTTGGCACTGGAACCACTCGTGTCAGTTTCCAACGGTCAGGAAATGTTGCAGTTGCAATACAGACATTAAATATATGCAACAACGGTTCGACCAATACAAAGCGGCTGTCCCTTAGAATAAAGGGCGGAATGCCGTCTGGTCCCACCGAGCGTTTTGCCGGCAGACGAGTAAGCGCGTGGCGCACCTCCGTCACCTCCAGATGGCTGATGTGCGCTCATGCACCGCTCGGCACCGCCGCGGCGCTCGCTGACACCACGTCCAGTGCCGCCGATTCCGGGTTGTACACCGAATGAAAATATCGCGCAAATTCCTCGGCGCATTCATGATTCGATTGAACTCGTCCATTCTTTGTTAGCTTAAATTGGCTCAAGTTGTCTTTTTTCGATCTCACGTAGGTCCAGAAAGCTCTTGGGTCCGTCGCTAGATGGCTCTGTACGCGGTCCCGATGGCAGTCATGAGCCATCTTAGTTTCAGACTTGACTCTCGCCCGACATCTAGCAAACGCCTCATAATCATTACGTAGTTTACTTAATTTGTACTTTTTATGAAGTTGGTGTTTTAGTTTTATATTCCGAATAATATCTGATGTATACCAAATAGGGTAAATATATGTAGTGTTTCTCGTTTGTTGTTTTTTGAGAGGTATACAGACGTCAAAAACTTCATTGATTTTATCATAGAAAAAGTCTAAACATAAATCCGGATCTTGTAAACTGTATAGTTCGGTCCAGTCTGTTACAGTTAATAAATTATACATTTGACTGAAGTTGGCTTTGCTAAAGTTCCATTGTTTATCTGTTATCCGTGATTGCGATTGTGATTGGGATTGGAGTGTATCCTCTGCAGCGGGAGTGACGCGGGGTGACGGTAACTGCCGCGCCATGACATCAATGGAGATAGCAAGTGGCGGGTGATACGAGTGTAGCCATGGAGAGTCCCCGGTTACTGTCAGTGTAATTACATTTTAGATTAAAATTCTCTAACGAGCCTCTGCGCGTTGGACCCATGTCCCCGCGTAAGCCTATCAAAAGTCCGGGTTCCCCCTTACAGGGGATAAAAACCCGTGTAATAAAGAGATAATAACTTTATTGCACACCAAAAACAGAATATAGGTATTATTATAGAAAGCAAGTACAATTGGCGGTCGTATCGCATCTCGGCGATCTCTTCCAGACAACCATTTTGGAGGAATGGAAATCTAGGTGATGCACAAGGGGTAGTCTGCAGTGAACTAATAAATTGATATAAAATCGACACAAAAAGAAATCTCGTTCGTTAAAATAGTTTGTTATCATAAATTTTGCATTTTTATTTGAACCAATATTTTTGAATTAAATTATGAAACAAATAAACATTACATCTTAAAACATTACTGTACAAATTAATATGATTTTCTTTTTAACATACAGTAAAATAAGTAAACGTAGACATAGGACACACATATAAGCCTATTATTTAAATAAATTATATACATATATCATTAATAATTCATGATCGATTTAGGGTTCACGCAAAATCTTCACAATTTTTTTTATCCAATTTTAAATAAGTTTACCTGTGATTCACTTAATTGTTCGCCAACCCCTAAAATTTACCGCCCCCATATACTTTGCTTCAAACCAAATTATATTTGACAGTAAACAACTGAGGATAAACCAACATTAATATCTAACTCTTGAGAATAGGGTTCAAATTTGCTCAGAGTTTCTTAAGGGATGGCAACTATATTATGGTACAAAAATCTCTTACAGTGTGGTGATGCAACAAGTGTAAGAGCTAACAAAAGAAGCGATTAAGGGTGATTTATACATTCTATTATTTTCCACCCCCGAAGTTTGTTGAAGTGATACCGTAACTGAAATTCCCACGCATGGAACCGAGGGTACGACGTGATTTTTTTTACTTGTGACAGTTGGGAAATCTAGTTTTTAAGTCAGGGATAAAGGATCTTTTCGGATATTTAAAATTAGAATTGAAGTGACAGAGACAAGATAGTACTTAACATAAAGACCGATCACATCTTACTAATATTTAGTATTTAATGTGAAAAATGTATGTCTCAAACGGCTGAAGAATTTTAAGTAAAATTTCGCAGAGAGGATAGGATATATTTTATCGCATCATCAAGTTCCCTTAAGGGTTAACTAGTTTACTTGCCGACGAAGTCGCGTGCAATAAGATGAATTTCTAAAAATTCTATAATTATCCATAAATCCAACAATATAATAAAGTATTTTATAAACACGAAATCTCATGTTTTTATTAGGAACAATTTATCATAAAATCCGATTTGTAAGTTAATCTGTTTATTTCAATACATGCACTACATCAACAGTAACACTATAAATCACAGTACAATATACTCTATTATCACAAAAACTTACTTAACTTATGACCAAAATCTTTAAATTTCAGATTTTGTACTTGATCTATTTTTGTTTTAAGATAATCGTAAACAAAAACAGACAAAGATTTGGATTCTTGAGTAGATAGATTATTAATTTCGATTGTAAGTTTAGATGTTTATTATCACAGTAATCCTATTATCAGAAAAACGAATTTCAATTAGCCTACAAGTTTATCACAGATTCTTATTGGTTTATCCACTAATGTTTAATTATGGCACTTACATACTGAGCTCACCAAATTACAATTACATTACAATTTTTCTAAGTAATGTTCTGTTTGCATTTTCGTGAAAATCTTTTCATAGCGGAATTGAATGTGGCAATCAAATATCCAATGTCTATGACAGTCTAGTTGGCAATCGCATAGAAATATCTGCAACCATTAGAACTCCGTCAGTGTAGTGTCTGGATTAAGATTATAGCACTACTCAATTCCCTCCCGTGGATGCCGTAAAAGGCGACTAAGGGACGCTAAATCAGAGGGATGAGCAGCAGCGTCCCTTCTGCGGCATGCAAATAGTGGTGAGCACTGACAAATACCTCCTAAAATGATGACATCATTGTATAAATGTTAACATTTATTCAGTAGTGTATGATGATGATGATGATCAGAACTCCTTCATACTTTATCTTCATATGCACAAGTGGTCACATCATTAGCTCGTGACTGCACGATAAGGGAAAGCGAATACTAAAATTAAAAACCCGTGTGGTGCCGGCTACGAATAGCACCAACCCATCTCATCCCGTAGGTCTCGTAAAAAGTGACTACGAGATTAGCGGGAGGATGGGTAGCAGTGAACTTCGAGTACATTAACAACTCGACTACGATTGCCAACCCGCCTACTTAGCGTCGCGATTATGGCAAAACCCCAAGTGAGCATACAATATACCCAGATCGGTCGTTGTGGCGATCTATGGCGAAGACTGTTTCCAGCAATGGAATTATGATGGTGATAATGATGAATATAAGGAAAAAATACAGAACAGCCACCACTTGAAAAGGGTTTGTTTAATATGTGCCGTTGCATCGCCTTAACACTGCAGATATGTATTCGTATTCTTTCAGTCACGACTAAGCAGACACACATTCATGCATATCAGCCCGTACACGTCAATGATCACTACACTATACTAGGAGATATTACCATAATCACCACGCTTGGCAGGCAGATTCATAATCGCAATATGATGATCGCAACACGGGTGGATGATGCTGTCCTCTTGATATCAACCCTTAGTCGCCTCTTACGACGACCATCTGTAGAGAAAGGTTTAATATTTACCAGCAGGCTGATTACGTATGTTGCAGATGGTTTACGACAGGCGTAACGGCGCAGTCAAACGTCATTTTGGTATTACGTATTTGCCGATAGCGATTAAGGGCCGAAGATCTCTGACGCACACGTTGCGGACGATCATTGAACTGAAAATAGCATCCTCGCCTTTCAATTTCAAGCGGTTTGCCACCGGTGGATCCTTGGCTGCGCGATAGCTGCTGTCGCGTCTGCTGTCGCTGTTTTCAGCTAATCAGGGCGCGGGAAGGTGGAAGCGAATGCAAATACAAAAACATTGCACCCCGTTCTAGTCGCTACAGTGCAGCCAACAGTTGAAAAGAGTTGATTTAATATAGTCGTTCCTTAACCGTCGCCTTCACAAAACAGATATGCACTAGTTTTCTGTCTCGATTAAATATCTTAATTTATTACATTTACATATATTCTTTATTACTATAACCACACAATACTATAAGAAACATAATCACAGGCTCAAAATATTGTAAATTAAAAAAGCTATCAATTACAATGTTTAATGAAAGCAATCTGACCCTACCTCTGACGTAACAAGTGCAATCACAAACAACTAACAATAGAGGGGAGCGATCATTATGCACCCTCGATCATACACTGTGACGTCACACACACTTGTCACGCCGCAGGGCACAATGCTTTGCTTTTTAAATGATGCAAAATGTCTTCCCTGTATCTATTTTATCTTTTGTTAAGGTTTTTGCATCTTCACATCGTGGGAAACTGGACTGGCGTGACGAACGGTCCTGGAAAAAAGTGACAAATTTATAGGCATGTAACTATGAGAATAGGTATTATTTTATCATAGATTCGGTAGGCAATAGCGTGCACAGTGGGGTGGGTAAAAATGTATATTTTTTTTATTTTGCAGGTGCATATAAATGTTTCTCTTCATCTTCTCATTATATCAACCGAAAGACGTCCACTGTTGAACAAAGGCTTTCGCCATAGTTTTCTATAATTGTGTCATTGATTTTGCAGAAATTCGCCAGTACTCATCATGCTTGGCAGGCGGGATGGTGAGAGAAGAATAGCTGCTATTCAACAGAAGGAACGCTGCGGCCCATCCCTCTGGTTTAGAATTCCTCAGTCGCCTGTTACGACATCCACTGAAGGAAACGAAGTTGTGCTATATTCTTAATCCGGAATACGGACAATCTTCTGCACAATTATAATTGCAACCCCGTTCAAGTCATTTATAATAATATAACTCGTGCATCACTCTGCATCATGTGTCTATCTCTCACTAAAATCACCTCAAACAATCTTTTGATCGCCGTCATTATAATGATAACTTCAACCCCTAACAATATCGCCTAATAATCCCAAAATGCTCCTAATAGACATTTAATTATAGAGCCGGTCGAGTTCCACTGACCCCTTTTACACTTGTTTACATCTTCATCCCCTCAACCCCCGCAAAAACGCGCTCAGCCATCAAAATGGTATGTTTAATTCCAGTACCCCATACGATTTATTATAACAAAGCAGAACGGGAACGATCGACCGCTTGCCATCTGTCGTCGTTCCGAATCTCGAATCGCCGAAAAAAACTCAATGTGCGAGCAACCCTGGGAACCTAGGAACGAGGAGCATTCCCACGAACAACCCCTCAATTTTCAATAACCAAATTAGCCTTTGCGTTACCCTATTTCGGATATGAGGGAGTCGTGAATCTATTCATATCGATAAAAAATATTGCGTGTCTCACTCGCGTCCCCGGTGAATACATATGTTCGTCCTATTCGAATGCACGTGTTCAGCGATCGTATATTTAAACTGCAAGCGTATGTGTGCGAGAGCCTTCGGATCTTGGCACCTGCCGGCGCGCGCGCACCCCATTGGCTGAGCAACCACTATCACCGCTACACAGATTTCTTTTATACTTAATTTTTTTTGTAATACTCTCTTCGGACATGTTAAGAAAAAATCCTACATGTTTGGACCGGTACGAGCCGAATAGTTTGTGTGTAGGTGGCATCTTAACTTTAATAATTCTTTTTGTAAACAAAATGCTAATGAACTTTGACTTAGATGCTTCAAATTCCAGATCTAAGATATTAGGGTCACGTGTAAGGTTTACAAATAGAAACACTTTAAGTTATTCGAATGAGCCCCATTCTGTGGGTGATGATATCATCATAATACACTCAGCACTTAATGATAGAACAGACAAAACACATCAATTAATTACCCAAGTTACCCTAAATCAGGTGTTATTAAGGTCTCGTGAGTTACGCGTGAGCAGCGCGTGACCTCGCTGTGGCCGAGGGTTCGAGGCCCCTCTGACTTAGTGACCTCGGTGAAGGGATAACAATCGCATTGTCACGGCCAACGGGGCCGGGGGGCAATCAACATGTGTTATGTTTGCCCACACTTAGGCGTGTGGACGGCACGTGGGCAATTTTCCCATGAAACCCCCTTCACACACTTGTTTGATATGATAATAAGAACCAAATAGATACATGTGGAAATAACTCACAAGTGGTTGTTCATGAATTGTACATGCTTGATGAACAAACTGACAAAGCTAAGCAAAGATAGAGCAAAAATGTACTGTTTTCGTACCTACTTACTTTTACAAGACATGTCTTAGCTAGCACTAATTAGTCCATCTCCAACGGATAAATAACTCCATCTATTCAAATTACTTGTCTCAAGTTTTGAATCCGGTAACATTATGCATCCCCAAAAATATTATTGCCAAGGACTTGCCCCAACTCCTACTAAAATTATGAAAACATGTCACGCTATACAAAATTCCTATCAGGGTATCAAATAAACCACTTGACTTACCCACACATACGAAGGGCGCTTTTCACGCACGCGGGCCTTTTGTGCCGGGGGCGGCGCGCACAGTATAAAAGCTCGATCGGGCCAAATCAGCCCCACATTCCCGCCTGTGATCTCACCAGCGACACACGCTCTCTACTATAACTATTTTTCTATCAATCTTTCAACATGTCTTACTACGCCAATAACGAGTACATCATCGCAACAAACAACTCAATCAATGAAAACAGATACAACAGTGAAAAGATGAAGAACAGCGGCATCAAAGCGCTGCTGAGGCCTTTGATGAATATGATCAAAAAGACGACGAAACGCGTCCCCGCCAAGACTTGCGACACGTGCTACGAGGAAGAGCAGAACTCAAGCAACGAGATGTTGGAGCGCAAGATCTGCGAGGAGATGGAGGCGTGCCAGCCTGGCGCCGCCTTCCTCGTGTACAACCAGAACAACACGTGCGACCTTGTGCCTGTGACCCCTGACAACTTTTACGTACCTGTTCACTTTGCGAGGACTGAAGCCGGCACTTTCTTCTGGACCACCGTCTCCAAACACGAAGCTGACTTTGCAGCGGCGCACTGCTACAGCGAGTGCCAGACCGCGGAGCAGCAGTACCCAGTTTTCCAGGACCGTTGGGTGCAAGCCTAAACTGAAACTCAGTATTTGGACAACGATCAGTGTCTTCCGTGAAACCAGTGCCTGCTCCGTTGGTTTCTACAACCGTCTGTGATCTTAGCTGTAATTTAGTTCAAGGTGCCATATAGGGATAAGTTAGGATACGCCTGCTCAATACTCGTGATAACTCCTCGAAAGCTTTAATTGTATTTTCGATAGTGTTGTGATATTTTGAAAATATTTTGTATTGTATAAATTAATATTAGGGGATAATAAGCTTATTGTGATCTTCCTTGTCGAGCTTTAAATTGTTTTAGGGATTATTTATTAACCTTTACTCGTGTTATAAGTATAATATACGAATTGAATGACATTACTATCTTTTTCTGCAAAAACCCAAACTCCTACACATAACATACTGCAAAATAAACAACATAAACAATATAGTAGAAAAGAAAAACCGTAAGCTTCAGTACTAATAAGACTCGACCAAATCGATAAAATGTTCCTACTCGAAGCTTATTCTTGAAGTTGTATTCTGAATTCAAAAAGTGGTCTGACGAGGTCGGCGCGGGCTACGACGGCGCGAGCCACCACTTTTGCCGCGCCATACTCGGAGAGCAACATTTTAAGGCCGCGCGCACGTGCACGCCTTGAGGCAAAGCTACTGGACTTTTAATGGTCTCTTTTTTAAGACGCCGCTTTAACTCTCTTGTTTTTAACTGTTATTTATTTTATACAATTAGGCACTTACAATACGTTACAATAAATGTTACGTAAAGGTTGGTCTTATATAATGTGCCGCTAGATAGGAACCTATTTACGTTGTGTATTCTAATTACAAATGATTAGATATTAGTGTTTATGAATTTAGTTAGTTTAAAAGACGAACAATAAAGAATTATACAAGATGTTACCCTTTCTTTTTTATTGGTGTCCAGTAGAAAAATCTACATGAACTTCCTTCACCCCGGGGAAGAACGAAGGGGTATACTCCTGCCGACTAAAACCACTGGAGCAGTCATCTTCGGCACCGATGGGGGGGCTCCCAGTCCTCGTAAAATCACACTAGAGCCGCCCATTGGTGCCACGCCTTTAGGCACATCTCGGAGGGGATGACTGTAAAGCGGTCACCCCCTCTAGCGGAGTGCAGACGGCTGTAAAAAGGCTGACCCAAAGGCACTTCTCAGGGGTAATGTATGACCCTATTGGAAAATGCCATAGATTTTACAAAAGGGGTCGAATTTAAATTCGGTTCTGATACTTGTGAAGCAAACAAAATTAGAATTTGTCTGATTAATAAATGGAATGGCATACTTCTGAAGAACGCGGAAAAATGGTCACCATGTTTTTAAACAATTCGTCATTTCATGCCCCATTTCCTAGCCCTGCTCAGATCCCGCTGGATGCTCAATGCGGTGTTTGGCTGCACGTCACTTAGATACTGGAACAATGCAGGATTATGCTGGAGAAGTCATGGGACCATTTACTTTTTTTGAAAACGGCACCGAATAAGACTTCGCTGTGATTGGTGAGCGCTACAGAGCCCTGATCAATAAATTGTTCACTCCTCAATGGGATGAATTGGGACTGGAGGACATGTGGTTCCAGATGGACGCAGCAACGGTGCATACTGCACGAGACAGCCGATATTCTGAAGCAGTTCACGGTTATCTGTTATCACTTTTTGGTGATTTGCACTGGGCATGATGACCTGGTTTAACAGCCTTAGAGCCTTACAAGCCTTAGAGTTCTTTCCATGGGGTTATTTAAAGTCACCGATTTATGTGAACAAGCAATAGACTCTGGCGGTACTCAAAGATTATATCCTTCAAGAAGTGGAGCGTTGATAGCCCGAAGTTTTGAAGAAAAACATGGATAATGCTATAAAAACAGCCCAAATAGTTATCAACGATGGATGCGGTCACTTAAACATTTTCAAAACATCATGGAAAATACACGAATGGCCAAATAATGAAAAATTCCCCATATTTGTTTTCTTTTATATTCCAAAGATATAGAATAGGAATTTAGGAATATAGTGTCATACATTACCTCTTTGTAGATTAGCAAACAATCAAATTGCAATAAATGTTCCATTACCCCCAAATATTAATCCTATCTGGCATTTACCCCAAAACAATATTTATCTGAAATCTCAACTGCAAATACAAAAATCAAATCAAACCAATAGCCATAGCATTCGAATAAATTAAAGAAATAAATAGCCTATGGAATATTTTCAACAAATTCTATTAGATATCTCAAAATTGCCTTGAAAACCCTACATACACGCATTAAACATCGCATCAACATAACTACTTGCATTGTTCATGTAAAAACCTTCAATTTAAACCATTACCTTACAAAGTAAGCAAGCCAGTAATGAGTAATGACAGACCGCTAGAACTTCAATAAGCACCTCTTTCGAAAAATAATACATCTATAAAAAGCTATAGTTAAAAGCCACACTGAAAACAAGTTCCAACCTGTTGCAAAAATAGAACCTCCAACATGTTCCAACAAGTCACAGAAAGTAAAAAATCGCTCCATTTAAATACAGAATGCATTGTGCAATCAAATAATAGTGGAGACAGAAAGCAGACGAACAATTCCTTTATCACAATAAGAAGAAATTTATTATGCATAAAGCACGTGCAAGGTTAAAAGCTTACCTACGCGATTACGCATTTACTATGGAGTCCAGTCTTATTGTTATTTTACTTTACTTTTGTTAGTAGTAAAATAAAAGTGTGAAATAGATGCTACTATGCAAATTCAATTCTAAAATATAACAACGTTCCGCCAAATAGTGCTAGGAAGCCACAATTTACAAAGAAATAAAATTAACTTATAAAAAAAATGTTTTAGACCTAATGAGAATCATACAACTAATATAGTCTTTTTTACTGATAAGTGTTTGATAGACAAAAGATGCAAATGTATGGCTTAAAAATGTGTCACATTACATGCAACTAGAAGCAAAAAGAAAAGAACTACCCATAAGCTTGCATCAAGTCCATCTAACACGTGTTCAAAAATGGACTCTGCTCCACGATTCTGTTTGTAAAGTTGCAATTTGAATTAACCTAAATGCAAAATTAATAAAAACCATTCATATTCGTACATACTTTTTTTTATAAAGCTTTGCCTCACTCTAGGATTTCTCCTGTGTCATGAGTGCATTTACAGACAGAAATTAGTAAATACTATCTAAATATGTCACCATGAGATACATGCAGCTCATCTATCTACATTTCATTACTAAAATAAAAAATATCGACGTTTCAACTTTATGTCTTAAAGAGATTCAAATGAGAATACAAATAGAAGGTAATACAAAATCATGAACAATTTTTAATGCAATGTCAAATCAATGCAGTATTATATCACTTGTGTAACAATTACACGACAGTCATCCATTGTTCTTGAGGTTGAACTATGCGGACCTAACCTACTAATAGTTAAGCAAAAACAGATTCAAAGACTAAGCATAATGCGTTGCCAATTTCAATCGCTTACAATACACCAATTTGCACACACGTTAAAATTAAAAATTCCTGCTTATAACCAGGACATAGGACAAACTTAGAATTCATGACATAAGTAGAAAATACAAAGTTGGTATCATATGACAGCCCAATTAATAATTGCGGGCCGTTTTATATATCAATGTTGCAGCCACTAAAAACTTGCAGATATTAGGAAATTCTACTTTCAGATGAATGCAACAACAAAAGCCGATATTAATAAAAACAAACATGCAAAATTGTCTTAGCAAAATCATATTGTTGCTACTTCAGCGTACCAAAAAGTATAATTTCTGTTTTAAAATTATTACTATTAGTATTCGATATGCCTTAACCGCATTTTGTTTCCAAAGATCTTTTGATCACACAAAACCGATTAAATATCAATAACAACCCAACTGTAATAATCCACATATCATGCTTTGCATAATTCTGTTCGCGAATCACTAAACGCCTCGAACCAGATATGCTAATTACTACTATTGATTAAAAGTACCCGTGAGGTACCGCTAGCCCAGTCGTCATAATTACCAACACACCGCTACAAGATCTATAATACGCTGGTAGAGATAGCGAAGTGGTCCGGTATAATAATACCATATGAAGCGCTCAAGCGACGGATCCGTGAGAATTTTCGGCAGATGTACAATTCCTTGACGCGGTACGACGAGTGAGCGCTTATCTTGTTTTTTTTCTTTTGCCAGTTTAATAAATACGGCGTTCTGTATCGACGTTTCGAGGCTCGTTCGTGAGTCATCGACGCATTGTTACCTCATGCACGTGTTCAATGCGTCGGACGCTCGGGTTAGAAAGGATTTTTTGCAACCCTTATTTCGAATTCCGCAACTCTTGCAAAATTTGGGTGAACTTTTTTTTCGTTCTAATTTAGAATACGGATTTTTAGTACACGTGCATTACCATTGTTACTTTTATCAGAAATTGGCGATTTCTTATGGACACACGTGCAGAGATTTCGCATTTAAAGGAAGGAGGTCATTTTGTAATTGAATCAGGTTGGATGGCGTGTAATTAATCTGTAATCATTATGATCTATACCTAATTGGAGATTGTGCTCGTCGGCCGAGTTAATTAGTTTTCAATTATAATTAAATTGCTGCTACCCTAGCTGCCGATGATATAAACGCGATAAAGGTAATTAGAACGGCATATTAAACCATTTCACGGCACTTATCATTTGTGTTATTACGGGTGATATTACTTGTTCTTGTTTTTATACGGTTTCTAGAAGATCAACGTGGCGAGTATAATATTATATTTTTTTTTTTTTTTTTTTCGTTATAAACGTTGCCCACACTAGGATTTCTCCTGTGTCGTGGGGCGTTTACAGACATAGATTCCACACACAATACACACAGACCCGGAACAACTACCCGCAGATCATACAAATAATTGTTCCGTATGGGAATCGAACCCACGACCCAGAGCGCAGCAGTCGACTGTATCAGCCACTGCACCAACTTTTATGTCTGAAATTCTTGACTTTAGACAACAAGCAACCCCCCCCCCCCCAGATTTTAAATCCTGAATCCGCCCATATTTTGGATGATATGATGATGCTGTAATTATATGACTCTATTGTTTTATTCCTTTCGGAATTTTAAGAAAATAGAAAATATGGTCGTTATAGAATTCAAAAACGCCTCAAAAGGCCCATGCTTTAATAAATGCCGGCTATACAAAAATTTAATTTAAAAAATGAATACAATCACAATTGAGGCAAAGGCAATTAAGTGATACAGTCTGCCAATCTCCTACATAGTGAGCACAACATTATCTAAGAACAAAAATGTGAAACACCATTACACCTGTGTAACTGAGCCGGGTCTACACCGGTGGTGATATCATCCAGTTTGTTATTTGTTCAGATGATGGCAAACGCTGATCGTGTCAACAAGTACTTGCGTCAACGCGATGAGCTGGCTCGAGCTTAATTAAGGCGATGTTTTACGACTGCCTTGTATTGACCGCACCGGTGACACTTGAGAATTATTTCGTTTTATAGAACATATCGATCAAGTTACAGGAACATCATCATCATCATATCAGCGAAAAAACGTCCACGGCTGGACAAAGGCCTCCCTCATAGATTTACACGATTGTGTCGTCATTTTGATGGCTGATTGGTAAGCGCAGTATGGCTACTGTTCTACACAAGGGCGCAGCTGCCCGTCTTTTCTGTTTAAGAACCATTAGTCGCCTTTACGACATCCATGGGAGGAGACGAAGTGGTGCTATATTCTTAGCCCGGACACCACTCAAATATATGGTTATGTAAAATCCATCAAATGCACTTCAAAATGCGCCATCAATAGTACCAATACAGTTAGCTATTGGGACAGAGCAAGGGAAAGAATAACACTCTTTCAGGCATAGCGTAGGGTGTTCATTTGTTCAATCAGTATATGACTGCATAGCCTAAATACCTATGTCGAAATGCTTCAGAAGCTTTGATTACAGCGTCACTTTACTTAACTTATAACAGAGTAAAAAATTGAGTATTTCAATTCAAAAAATATGCAAGCATTAATAATATTTCTGAGTATAAGGTACGCTACCCTGCTCGACACACTTTCGATGGCCACTATACTGTTAATGAGGGACCTGCGGACGAGAAACCCGACACCACCTTGAGATAGATGTTCGCCTTCCCGGTAGTAGAATAAGTTGCCGGATTTCAGGTTTATCGTGTCCTCGCCCTCTCTTCGGACTTCTGATAGACCCATTATATCCCAGTGCAACTTATCTATTTCTTCTTCCAGCTCAACAATCTTTTCGTCTGCCCTCAGTGTACGTGTGTTATATGTCACCAGGGCCAGTTTTCGTTTTAGGTGGTAGCCGGATCCCATCCGGAGATTCTTAGCACCCCCTGCCCCGCCGATTCCGTGGCCGATCGTCAATCAGGTCAATCGTCGAATCCGACTCGGCTGGGCAGCGTTCGGGAAACTTCGCAACGTCTTTTCGTCAACAATACCACAATGCCTCAAGACGCAAGTCTTTAACCAGTGTGTGTTACCAGTGATGACATATGGAACAGAGACGTGGTCACTCACAATGGGCCTCATAAGAAAGCTCAAGGTCACTCAGCGAGCTATGGAGAGAGCTATGCTTGGTATTTCTCTACGAGATCGAATCAGAAATGAGGAGATCCGTAGAAGAACTAAAGTTGTCGACATAGCTGAAAGGATTAGTAAACTGAAGTGGCAATGGGCAGGGCACATTGCTCGTAGAACTGATGGCCGTTGGGGCACAAAGGTTCTCGAATGGAGACCGCGCACCGGAAAACGCAGCGTGGGACGACCTCCAACGAGGTGGACAGACGACCTGGTGAAGGTCGCTGGGAGTCGTTGGATGAGAGCGGCATGTGACCGCTCGTTGTGGAAATCTAAGGGGGAGGCCTTTGTTCAGCAGTGGACGTCCTGTGGCTGATATGATGATGATGATGATGAATAATATTTCTTATCATAATAATTAAAAATCTAAACTAACGCATAAATAAATTTAAAAAATCCGAATGGTCCGTTCTTTGCTTAAAACATGACATAACATGAATGTTCTAAGCAAAAGTCTGTGTTCTCTTATATTTACATGCAAAGGCAACATGCGATAACGCTTAGCATGGGTCATGCTTAATTAAGGAGAATCGCTTACAACATGCCCGCTTGTTAAGGGCTGATTGGGTTGATGATGACAAATTTTGACTTCTAACCTTTGGGTACAGAAATTTCTGTTGAAAGATACAGAAATAGTTATAGTTTTAGCAACCTTGCTTTACTTGTAATTTATAGATGTACGTCGTACATAGTATGTCACCGTCCTTATAAACGATATTTGGCAATGTCATATTAAAATATCATCTATTATGTACATAGCACTATTGCCACTAACAAGGCTGTTATTTTAGTTTATGGTAGTTCACTTTTATTATTAATAAACAAAACCCTTATTTCAGGTCTTTCAAACACCAAACTTACCATTTAAAACTGTAGTAGTAGGTATGCGGTAAGACGCCTACAGCGCCCTTTATTTCTTCATTATTTTTTTAAGTCATCAAGGCCCACAAAAGAGAATACAATATAAGACTTATAACTAACATAAAATACTATAAATAGACAATAAAACATATACACTAATTCGCACGAAGAGTCGGCGTCGTGTGTCGCTTTATAACAAGCACTTAAATTTAATATATACAGATGTAGGTTTTTTCGTACCATGTTACAAAGTGGATGATGAGCGTTGGCGTGGTAAGCGTCACGCCTGCGCATATCAATTATATTCCTACCCAGGACTAGTCCCGCGTGGCATCACACTGCGCTCCTCACCTCAAGACATGAAGAATGAATGAAGAATGAATTATTTAGTCTCTTATGCCCAGTAATTCCGCTAGTCACGGTGCCCTTCTAACCGGAGCTTACGGCGCTGCGGATATCTGGCACTGATGTGGTACCAACCTAGCCGGCCTCTTACAATAATAAACTCCTAGATACAAATATAACTGATATGCATAATCATTAATCAACCCATTACTGTCCTACTGCTGGGCACGGGCCTTTTCTTACGATGAGAAAGATTTAGGCCATAGTCCACGACGCTGGCCTAGTGTGGGTTGGCGGATTACACACACCATTGAGAACATTTTTGGACCTCAGGTGTGCAGGTTTCCTTACAATGCTTTCCTTCACCATTGACACAAGTGATACTCAAATTCTGAACCGCACATCCGGGATCGAATTCAGACACTCCTGTATGGAGGCAAGCGTTCAACCACTAAGCTATCAGTACTTTACATACTGATATTCATACTCACAAAATTTGACAACATTCACATACTCCTTAACAATAGCAAATACATTGGTGAGTCATGTAAACCGAACTTATTGACGACTGCACGTCCATTCATTACACAACTGATTACAATTTATTTTATTATCTGTTCGACATCAAACAATATGCTCAATGGGTTGTAGACACACATACTTATGTATATGACTCATACACCACTATATATTTATTCAAAATATTCCAGTAGTACTAGACTGGACCTCTGGAACTGGGCTCTGCAAATGGTCTGAAAATAACCTTTGACTTTTGATAGTGTTGAATTGCCGTGTGGTGCCGGCTACGAATAGCACCAACCCATCTCATTCCATGGGTGTCGTAAAAGGAGATTAAGGGATTAGCCGGAGGATGGGCAGCAGCGTCCTTCGAATACATTAACAACTCAACTGCGATCGCCAACCCGCCTGCCAAGCGTGGCGATTATGGCAAAACCCCCCAATGAGCACACAACACACCGATATCGGTCATTGTCATTGTCGGTATCGGTCTTTGAGGGAGGCCTATGTCTAGCAGTGGACTTTACTCGGCCGAAATGATGATTGATAGCGACAAAATTATATATTTTAGCGCAATGTGCATCTTGTTGAGCACTGATCATGATTCAGATGATAATCATGGATTATTAGAGCTGCTAGAACGATGTGGACGTAGTGGATGGTGATGTGAGAGCCAATAAGAGTTAAAATGTGCAAAAATTCTGTAGAATTTAGATGTAAACAATATTGTTATTCATAAGGCGGTAGTGTTTGTTTTCATAAAAAGAAAGTACCGCCTCCTAATCTAAAATATTAGTCACTCTTAACTTGACCTTAAAATTTTCATTCTGTTGTGATCGGAAAACTGGTACATACCTTCACTTCGCACTTTATTATATGATGGTTATAGCGTGTGATGCCGGCTACGAATAGCACGAACCCATCTCATCCCGTGGTTGTCTTAAAAGGTGACTATGGGATTATCCGGAGGATGGGCAGCAGCATCCTTTGAGTACATTAACAACTCAACTGCGATCGCCAACCCGCCTGCCAAGCGTGGCGATTATGGCAATACCTCTCAATGAGCACACAACACAGCCAGGCCAGCCATTGTGGCAATCTTTGGGGAAGGCTTGTGTCCAGCAGTGGACTTTATTTGGCTGAAATGATGACGACGATGGCAAAACAACAAAACTTTGTGGATTCAGTAGGTAGTTGCAGACACGGTAGTTTTATGTTTGATAGAGAACTAGCTTCAACATCTAAATTCAAAACAAAACTTCGCATCTCTTTAAAACGTTTACACATCACAAATGTCACACATCTTTCACTTTAAAGGACTATAGTATCAACATTTTCTGCACTTAAGTTTCACTTCACTGTAACTTCCGAATCAGCAGTGCCATTCTGTAAGGACTCACCAGCAAACTCACTTCAGAATCCGCAGTGAAAAGTAGTAAAAACAATACGAAATTAGAGATTTCACTGCGGATTTAAAAGTGAGTTCTTACAGAATAGCACTGCTGATGTCAAGTCACAAAGTACCGCTACTTCCTGGTTGATGACACACAAATAACTGAACATGAAATTGTAACGTGTAATATATATATACACGAATCACCCTCCAATATTGCAATCTTTCCCACGGAATGAATGCACTTTGACCTAAAGATATTGTCTGCGAAACTATTGTCTTGCAAATACTTCCGAATTCCGACAACCCTCGTCTGTTTGTAAGGGAATCTTTTCAGCTTTAGTGCACCAATGGAGCGATAGATGGCTCTGTTTATAGGTTTAAATTTCCTTAGTACAGCATACTGGCAGCTTTTAATTAAAAATTTAATTCAAGGATACCTATAATTATTTTTTTATTATTTGTTTAAGGCACAAGTGCACATACCAATGTTTTCTTTTTATTAAAACAGTTATAAATATTGAAATATTTTAATGTTTTTGAATACATAAATTTACTTTAATTCTTTACTCAATGCCAAAATAAATCTGCGATAAACAGGTAATTAATATGATTATAAAAGATAAACAGCGAAATTCTTCATAATATCCGCTTTAGTTTACGACGTGATACTAAAAATTCTGCCTTGCTCACGCCATTTTCCGGCCATTCACACCAACGGATAATAATCAACATAACATATTATGTATATACTTACATTACCATTGAAGTAATGAATGTCACACCTAAGTAAAGCAAAAATAATGTACTTGATATAGTTATGATATCATGACTAAAGTATGTACAATAACAACAGCGCAGCAACTCGTGCGCCGCACGCGCTGACATTTACTTAACAATTACTGTAACAATGCCCTAATAGTGCTATTGTTTTGTAGTTACTATACAACTTGATCTATCACGGTATTGTACGATGGATCAAAATGTCTTCTTATACAATGGTATTGAAGTAATTATAGCTATATTATAAGCAAGATCTCAATAAAATATAATCTTTATTAAATATGTGTTGGGATATAAAAATATACGATGATGCTTTTGAATATTTTCAAGCTATGATTGCTTAAAATTTTATCGATTATTTTAGATCGGGCTATGAACTCAATGCGTAGGACAACGCGAAATAATTGAAGACGCTAGATCAACATCTTGCGTTGAAAATGGTATATTAATATGGTTATTCGTTAATATATGAACCAAGCAGTTAATGTACAACATTCAAACTGAAATTATGCTATTACTTCAAACAAAATCGTGGCCAACGATTTTCTATCTGTGGATCTAGATATTTGAATAAACACACATACTAAACCAATATCTCTAAAACATGTACGCTCTATTTACCGAACACATGAACGTATGTAATTCAATAATTTTGTTAATTGGCAATCATGACACGGTCTCACATGGCAATGCAGACGCCCGGTGTTCAGCCGTGAGCCGTGGGAACAACGACAGTTGCGCGCGTAACCACCTGCCCCCCGTGTTAAAAAACATACTATTCCGAAATTTAAATTCGGAATCACTCGCGACCTTGGTGTTCAAACTTTTTTTGAATGGTCTTCTCAATTTTATGAGTATTGCAATTAGTTAATCAAACTCACTAATACTAAAGTATCTCGCTATAAATTTAAACAAATCGTACTACGTCTTTAGTACTTGTTATTTTAAAGAGATGAGTAATGTTTTTAAAATTTATTTTGTAATTCTATCTTAACTGGGTATTTTTTGTAGATATTTGTTCTAGTACCTTTTTTTATTTATTTTTATTGATGTCCAGTGGAAATTCTACATGGAACTTCCTTCACCCCGGGGAAGGGCGAAGGGGTATGCCGGACTCCTACCGGCTAAAACCACTGGAGCGGTCATCTTCGGCACCGAAGGGGGGCTCCAGGTCCTCGTAAGATCACACTAGAGCCGCCCATTGGTGCCACGCCTTTAGGCACATCTCGGAAGGGATGACTGTAAAGCGGTCACCCCCTCTAGCGGAGGGAAGGCGACTGTAAAAAGGTCGCCCCCCCAGGCACTTCTCGGGGAGGATTGTAAAGGATCCCCCCAAGCCTCGCTTTGCGCTGTGCTGCGCACACGGCGGCACGTGACCACGTGCGCGCCAACATCTTCCCGGGGGTTTGTTATAGTACCTATACACTTATGTAAAACTTGTTAATATAAAACTATGTTATTTTTTGCAACAATATAACTGTATTAACCAAAACAGTAACATTCGCAACCTACTTATTTCTAAATTACTAGACTGATAGCATTGTGAAATAAGTACATGAACACCTTTTCTAACAATATATCTCAAAAGTACCAAACAGCTTTATCAACTACAAAAATCCGGTAAACTACGTGGCATTATACCGGTTTCTTATCTCTATTTACGGGGAGCATCATCCTATAGATCCGCTAAGTCCGAGTAAGTTTTTTTGTGCACGCGTCACCGTTGATCATGCGTAAGTGCAGCCAGCGCGCGCCATATGTCGCGTGGATCGTGGGAACGGATCCTCGCGTAAAACGCAATGTGTTCTCTCTACTTATCTGTCGTCACCCGGCTGAAACCCACGCGTTCCAATAACGAAATTCAATCCTTTGTAATAGAGTTCCTTTTTCAAAAAATATATTTGGATGTCTTTTTTAATATGACTTCAAACTTAAGGGAACTAAGAAGTAGGCTGGTGGAATTCAATTTTGAATGGAATTCACTTCCATCAAATTTAAATCACTTTTTTATGCACATGCCCCTTATTGGTTGAATGTTTATTATGATTATTTATAGGCTTGAAAACATTATTTTTATAATTCAATTACTTAATAAATACTTAATCAACTTATAGAAAATTATCCTAAACATAGTTTGTTTACCTAGCATTAGTGGAATATGAGAAACTTTATTTTTTTAAACAAGATATCTAGGATTAAGTTTCGTAGAGAATATTGTAAAAAGGTTTCTCCAATCTTTTAATTTAAAATATGGTGATGAGTTCGCATATCCATACTTAACACGTATTTCCAGTATACTAATAAAAATAATCGTATAAAAAACATTATAATACCGTTCCTATTTCGCTTGTCACACAAAATATCGCCATCATAATAAAGAAGAAAAAAACAGGGTAAGACGCGCGCAACTGGCGCGAGCGATCGTGGGAACGCGACCAGTTTTCATATATAGAATAGAACGCCTTAGAAAAGGTGCAATTCCCTTTTTGTTCGAGTTTTTGTATCTAACAGTGGCCGTGCAACGCGAATAGATTTTAAAATTGGAGCCCGTATGTTAGTTAAGTATTTGGAATGTGTTTAGCAAGCAGTGAAAAGAATTTCGTAATCAGTTTAATTTGAGCATTACTTCAGCGATGACAAAGATTTCTTTTCTTGCAAATAAGTTTTCTCATTAAAATTTTTCTTTCATATTTCACCAAAAGCTGTGTGGCTGGCTTTATCAATCTCCTCCTATTCTAACAGGATGTTGCGCCTTATATTTTTTCATTAATATTAAACATAAAATATTTTTGCTGCCGGTACTAAGTTTGTAACAGATACACGCTCAGATCTTCTGCGTCTGAGGTCATGCGTTATAAAAACCACCAGCATACATAAAGTATCCAATAAGATTCTCAAACAGTAGGTATGACGTCAATCAATTCACTTTTCAAGCGAGTCTTCACTTAACCCTAGAAATGGCGCGCATCTGCCGCCACAATAGCGTACCCCCACATTATGCCGGCACGTATTTTTTCTTGACCTCGATCGGCCTTTATGCCCAAGGGGCGAACCGTGGGAACGATCTTGCACAATCCCTTTCCTTGGCCATATGCGACAGAAAAAAGTGCAATTATTTATTCCCCCTCGAAGAAAAGGGGAGTTGTGAGAACGTGACCTAACAATGCGCTTCCTGGCTTACGATACATTCTGTTCATAAGAAGGATTATATAATTGTAGTTCTTAATATTTAACACAAACGTGTGAAATTACGATAGCATGCGTGCACATTTTGATGTTTTACTAATAGTTACAAATAGCTACTTGGGAATCGATTTTCAAATGAATATCTACTCTATATTAGGAAGTATTGAGATCGATTTACGGCGTAGAAAATGTTTTCTTGCGTTGTTTTCTGTGTAATTTATGGACGGTTTCTTCAGTATGGAGTAATGTAAGCTGTGTGTACACTGAATAGCATTACGCGTGACCTTTAGATTGTCGATTGTATGAAAATGATAATCGATCTCGCTCCGTTAGTTATTCAATTCCTTTGTAATTTTCTCGCGAACTCGCGTAGGAAGCGGCATTGTTGTGCTGTTTTCACATCGGCCGTTGTTATTGCATTTTTTTAAATATATTGCATAGTTTATATTATTGTTGATAGATAGTAGCGATGTATAATCCAATAAAAAAAAGTGAAAGCAATTTCATGTGTTAATTAAAATGTGATTTTAATAGAGATAGAAGCATGTAGTACACGTAGATAAGAGTAGGTGCTTACGGTATTTAACGTTCACTACGGAGCATCATCATCATCATCATATCAGCCAAAGGTAGTCTGCTGAATAAAGGCCTCCCTCATAGATTTACACGACAATTGTGTCGTCATTTTGGGGGGAATATACTCACCCCACTTGGCAGGCGTGTTAGTGAGCGCAGTATGGCTACTGTTCCACAAGAGGGCTGCTGCTGCCCTTATTTAACTTTAGACTTCCTTAAATCATCGTCTATTTGATAAAAGATTTAGTTTCACAATACTTAATATCCACAATTTGAAGCGTAACTTAAAATATCAAGTAGTAGATAATTTTAAATTATAGATACGTCTCTATTAACTCATGACCAGGTCGACGTGCCCACAGACTTTTTAAAATCAGGACCTTCCGCGAAATCGGTTCACTTGGCATCGGTTCACTTGCGGACAGTCTCCTACGATCAGCGTAATCTGGTGGAAACGTCGAGCGATTCAATGGTAATTTCCCTTCGTATTTATTATATATTATTACACTACGAGAAAGTTCCAAAGTTAGTAAATGAAGTATTACGTTAAGAATTGGTCAGATATTTTCCGTGACAGCGCCTATTTTTATTTTTGAACTGTGAGACAAGTTGTATATTATATTTTTATCCCGATTATTTGTTAGAACACAAACATTCAAAATTTAACTTAGAAAAACGTTTTATTTTATTCAGAAATCCAAACACAATTACGTAGAGATAAACCAAATTGAACGACGAAGCACGCAAGGGAACAATGTTGCATCAAATTAACGTTACTTTGCATCGCTTCCGCTGATAGCGGCGCCTGCGACGACGCACGCGTACATTGAGGTCACAAAAGGGCGCGAGCGGAATGTATTCATGCGTATACATATTTGAAAATTGTATTTTTGTTTCAGATAATCACGACGAGATAGAAATATATCGGCGAGTTGGACTACGTGCAGAAGGAGAAAAGAGCGTTGTGGAGTTAGTAAGAATATGCTATGTCTAGCCTCAGATTTGCCGCTCAATTTTTGTATAATTTATTCGTGCAAGCACCCCCAATGATGTTTGCTATTACTGACCAATGTTTACGAGTGTTCTAAAGACTTGAGGATGATGTAAATATTCAGAATATAGACAAAATGTCTTTGTTGCATTGTAGTTTAAGACATCCGTGTACTTAATTATATTCCATGAAATCGCTGGCATGTGTTGCAGTATTCATGACGTATGCGGAGGAGTCGCACGCGCACCGCTGAGGTCAAATAGCACGAGCGTACTATCTATATGTGTCTCTTAGGAGATTTTTATCTTCTATATACCTACTTATGAAACTGCACAACTCACATATGACATAAAAGTTACATAAAACCAGTACTATGGTCCCAAACAAGTGTAGGAAATTCCATGTCGTTATTTATATAAGCAGCACATTTAATCGCAAACCATTATTAAATTTCAATTCCTATTTACAAACGCAGATTTTTCATTTGGAGCTTTACCACTGGTTGATTCGCCGTCTGGTGCCGGCTACGAATAGCACGAACACATCTCATCCCGTGGGTGTCGTAAAAGGCGACTATGGGATTAACCGCAGGATAGGCAGCAGTGTCCTTCGAGTACATTAAGAACTCAACTGCAATCGCCAACCCACCTGCCAAGCGTGGCAATAATGGCAAAACCCCCCAATGACCACACAAAACAGCCAGAATGATCGTTATTGCGATCTTTGGCGCAGGCTTGTGTAGTGGACTTTATTCGGCTGAAACGATGACGATGATTCTCGTCTGCGCGATAGCTGCTATCGCTGTTTTTAGTTAATGAGGGTGCCGATCTCCATTTGAACTTTCCATGTTGAAAAATCTAAAGAATCACTCACACTCTTTCTAGAATCTTTGAAAAATCGTCTATTTAACGCATTATCCCTAAATCTACTCTACAACTTTCTTTAATATCACATAAAATAACGGTCGTATCCATTTATCGCCATACCTCATATTTCCTCGTTTATTCTCCACTCCATCCATAACTCTTCTTATAGGAATTACGATTGTATTCTATGAAATAAGGCAAGCTTCACTATTTATGGCAGTAAAGTGCCATACGCGGCGCCTGCGCGAACAACACGCGTTATGGCGGGCGCACGGGGTCGCACGCGAACAATGTCACGAGTCACGAGTACTCACGAGACCCGCGCATTGCACGGGTTAAGTTTTAGTACTGTTGAAGTAGAAGTCAGTCCTTTTTCGAACTGACGTAAGTACCTACATATAATTCTTTAAAAGATAAGTATTAGGATTGTTTATGTTATGTAATAGGTAGGTAAGTACAGGTATTGTCTTATCGATTGATTGAATGATTGTGTGGGTTAAACTTAGCTTTCGTTTTATTGACGCTGGTTGTGGATGTTTTATGATTCTGGTGTTGCCGAACTGATAAATACTGAGCTTGAATGTAGTAACTTGTTTGCGTATTACCGCTTGTCGTTTAGACCCGGACTTGTTTACGTATAACAATAGAATTAGTTTTGGAGGAAGTGATAAATCACCCGTATATTCTAGTTACATAAATCACCAAATAAAGATAAGTAAATTAGAACTAATCTCGTGTCAATCTACCATTACGGTTGCCATTCACGGCAAGGGATGTTTACCGGATATTCCCATAAATATCTACATCCCATAAAGATCGTCACAGCGACCGATCTGGGTATGTTGTGTGCTCATTGGGGGGTTGTGCCATAATCTCTACGCTTGGCAGGCGCGTTGGCGAATGCAGTTGAGCTGTTAATGTACCTACCGAGTTGTTAATGTACTCGAAGAACCCTGCTGCTATCATCCTCCAGTTAATCCCTTAGTCGCGTTTTACGACACCCACAGGATGAGAAGGGTAGGTGCTATTCGTAGCTGGCACCACACGGTGGAATATTCTCAGAAAAAAACATAATATCTTTAAAAAAGTTTAAGACGATGCATTCTAGCTGTATACAGCACGTTGCATAAAAACTTCACTTTTAAAAAGTCAGTTTTAAAACCACACTAACCACTAGTGTCACAAATAGCCTTCCGCGTTAAAATGTAAGAACTTGTTAAAACCTGTCAATTTGTTTAAGGAAGCCGCGGTCAGCCGTTGGAACATACAGCACTAGAAACATGCCTATAAAAGGAGAAACTGGTGTTATCAGAACAAAACACGAGAAAGCTAGGAACAACGACATTCTAACACCGGACCACGTAGCCGAGGACAACGATTGCCTTGCCACTGGGATTTCTCCTCCGCCTACACTTGACAAGCCTCTAAATTTGCACAATCACTTCGATTAATTATTGTTTGAAATGCTGACAGGTCGCCTGATAATCTAGACTTGGACAACATAGCTCCTCGTTTCGCAACCTGATCACCTTTCTGTGCGTTCTGATCAATAGATTGCATATCATTTAAATTCTCATGTCCTTTCACTTTCATGCGTGTCTGTATGATAAGTTGTAGATACAATTAAGTGGCAGTTTGAAGATATGGAATCTTATACCGTCAGACATTTACAAACATACATTATTGACTTTCTTAATGCAAGAGTACTGTTATTTTGCGATTACAGTTCCCTTAAAACTCAGCTTAGACCACTGAGAGAGGTCCCATTTTCTCCACTTTCGTTGCTTTAATATCTTCAAATTGCATTTTGCAATTGGAACGTGCTGTGCGGGTACTTTATTTCATTGGCACGAGTGTCCGGAGTCGAATCACGCGCAGCGGGCGGGTAGGCGCGCGGGGGACGCGTCTGGCTCGAGCCCGACCGTGGGAACGATCTGCCTTTAACGTGTCGCACGTGCTCGAGACGCTACTACCGCTGCCGCAAGATGAAACGAGACGCACAGCGCAACACAAACGAATAAGACAAAGACATCAAAAGAATCTACATTCAAACGAAAGCAAAAAAATAATACGACAATAAAATAACGAGAACCAACAATAATTTGTGAGCGTTCGAAATTCGAAGCGTGAAAGGGACAGAGGCGAGTATTATTTATTCGAAAGTAAGATCAAAATTGTAATGGAGTCGTTGATTTATCTGCGAGGTGTTGCCGGCCAGAGTCGTCGCTACTGTATTTAAGAGCTGTTTGTTATTTTGCAATTGCAGCCGACTCCAGAGCCATCATTACAATGAAATAAATTGGAAGCGAGTCTTTTATTAGCTGTCCGTTAGTGTGATAACTTGCGGCAATTTAAAACAGTCGTTATTCAGAGTTATTTAACAATAATAGCTTTTTTTGCTTGAGTTAACATGACGTAAACAAGTAAGACGATAAAAAATACCTCCTTGGTCGACCTTTGGCTCGCCATGTGTTTAAGCATGTGGCGTGAATCTCAGCGAAAGGTATCGGCTAGCGGAGATCAGGTTACAGGCCAAACGGCCACATTTGGCGGCCACACTGGCTCTGAGGTTCGCCAAATGCTGCATAAGTCGCTTCTGGAAATCCAGACCTAATGTGATTTATGTTTAAGTTGTTACAAAAACAATTAGTTTTAGTAATGAACCTACGTAAAGTAAAAGATATCGATTGGACGGCACGGTGGCGCAGTGGCTAAGCGATTAACTTTCTGCGTTAGGTGTCGCAGGTTTGATCTCGTTCCCGTGATCGTTTATTGAAGAACAAAACTTAAACTTTATTTTTAATACATGTGTAATAAGGCTTACGAGCGTGGCGATTATGGCAAAACCCCCCAATGAGCCCACAACACCTCCATATCGGTCGTTGTGGACATCTTTGGGGGAGGCCTGTGTCCAGCAGTGGACTTCATTCGGCCGAAATGATGAAGGCTTACGATACAACTAAAAACTATGAAGAAAAACCTCTTTGAGTTTTCCTAAACCAAGTAAAGCATGTTAAAAACAATCCCACCTTCGAAGTAAACAAAGTATAAAGTGACGTAACATAAGATGATGTTTTTGTTAAAATCACTGAAACACGAGCTCCTCGTCCGGTCGCCAACCCGATTTAATAGACTGACCTACACGGCGACAATCTCGTGCCATACAAAAACTGACCACACATCACTCCTTTGACTTTACACTCTCACTACAATGATATAGAGTTCAAAACTAAAACGGTTATCATGCTTCCCCAAAGACGAAGGATGAGCAATTTTTATTGTTAAATCAACTATAGCATTCAATGGTTTGAACGTAACTAAATTGCGAACATCCGGGGTATCTATTGATGTAGTGGCTATTCTACAATATATTATTATCTATTTGTGAAGACTTGAAGAGCATAACAGGAAAATTACAACGTCTTTTGTTGAGCTCGCTTTAGGAAGTGCGGAGCACGAGATTTTTTAAGTAATACGATATTTTATTGCGTAGATTATGATGATTCGTCTCATTGAAGTTCATGGCTCTCTTGCACCAATAACTGCCCATAAAACTAGTAAGTGCTCTTTAATTATAAGGAGTTGGTACTTCATTTTATAGCTATTGAAATGGAAAGACGGTTATGCAAATCCTAGCGTACTGAATGTAGTTGTCAACATCATCATTACAGCCGAAAGATGGCCATTCATGGCCATAGGCCTAAAAGATAACCACACGGCGGTCCTGCGCTACTAGCATCGGTCGGATTTCCGCAGCCTTCACCAAGTCGTCGGTCCACCTTGTTTGAGTTCTGCCCACGCTGGGTCTTCCGGTACGCGGACGCACCTCGAGAACTTTTCGGCCCCATCTGCCATCCGCTCTACGAGGATACGAGTTCTACTAACCATGTAGATTATCGAAGTACTTTTGCGGATCTTCTCATTTTTTAATAGCACTGAACTATAAATGTACCTAGAATCTTAGCTCTCAGCTAGAATCAGCTCAGCTAGAATTTTAGGACAAATTTTCATTAAATCATTTACGTGAAATCCATATCTATGTTTTTAATTTGTTTTAAAACAAATATAATCCCCCGGTAATCTTTGAAACAACTACATTATAATTATTTTACCGTTAGGAAACCATATTATTCTATTATATTCTAGAATGTATAAACCATAGTATATTCTAGAATCGAGATGTACATAAGCTATAGGTATTTATAGTGTGAGCGGCGAGTCACTAGTCACTACGGACTAAGTTAATTCTAACTACTACTTTTTTACAACCGATCCGTAGATTTCCACATAGTACCTTTACACCCCAAACTGGTGTAAAGAATCGTGGAGTGATTTAGAAGAGAAAATACCTTGCTAGGTCGACAGATTTTCCATGACGTTGGTCTAATAACATATGAAAATATAATTAGAATTACAAACTTTTAGTAGGAATGATGGTTCGTGTGATTTCCGGCAAAGAATAGGCCAACCTTCTTCACCCAAGGCTGAAGTAAAAGGCGACTGAAGTTGATATCAAGAGGACGACCGGCAGCATCTTCCCGTGTAATAAAGCAACGACGATCGACATCATGGTTGGTGAAGTGGCTGATACTGTCGACTGCTGCGCATCGGGTCGCGGGTTTGATTCCCGCACGGAACAAATATTTGTCTGATTTGCAGGTAGTTGTTCCGGGTCTGGACGTATTGTGTGTGAAATTTGTGTCTGGAAATGCACCTACAACGCAGGAGCAATACCAGTGAGGACAAACGACATACTGCGATCGTCAATCCGCTTGTCAAACGTGGTTGCTTAACCGGTCATTTCTGGCGAAGCCAAAAGAGGCCTCCAGCCAGGCGTCAAGCGTTCCTATGACATTATATATCCCTTATTACCGCTTACTGTAGCGGTCATTGAGCGGGCCATGTTCAACAGTGGACGTCTGCGGGCTGATGTGTATTAGAAACTTGAGAAAATAATTCCGATTTATGGGAGTTAAGACGAAGTTAACATAAACAAATTACGCAATCGACATGGCTCCAAAATAAGCGCTTTCATTTAATATGTTACACGGTACAGTTTGCATAATATTATTCTTATTTTTTTATTTTACTTCCCAAAAGTGACACCCATATTCAAAATGTATATATTTACGTTACACGTCCGTGTTTGGGTTACAGAAATCCATGTGTACCAAATTTCAACTTAGTCGGTCGAGTAGATTCGGAGAAAATTGGCTGTGACAAGCGGACAGACAGACAGACACACGAGTGATCCTATAAGGGTTCCGCCGTTTTTTCCTTCGAACATTCGGGACCCTAAAAATACTTAAATCTGCTGCTCGCAGTCCGAGTACTTGAATGTTAGAATTTGCGTTCTTTTGGCTTTTTAAAATAACAACCATACTGATCGGAACTTGTTTCTACCTTTTATATAATAATAATAATAGTAACCGCTCACACCGGTGTTGCTCCTTGTCGCCTGCCATTTAGGGGGCCCATCTTGTGAGTGGCGAGTCACCGTCTGCCACAGAATTTCACTTTCAAGGTTGAAAGGCAGACGCCGTTGTTTCCGTTTTTAGAAGTATATAATCCATTTAGCACCCATTACAATAGACCTTATGGTTGTAGTTTCCATCTTATATAATAGTTTTACACCTCCGGGGACAATCGGAGACTGCATTTTATAGTGTAGCCATGGAGAGTTTCCGGTTAGTGTCCCATTACATTTTAGATTAAAATTCTCTAAAGGGCCTCTGCGTGTTGGACCCATGTCCCCGCGTAAGCCTATCAAAGGACCGGGTTCCCCCTTACAGGGGATATAAACCCGTGTAATGGAGAGACATGTAGATAATAATAATAATTTATTTATTGATCAGATAACGTAGATCCATTATTGTTAGTATGTTGGTTAGTAATGTAGTTATCAAATAGCTATCAAATATTAAAATAAAATCTCATATTACTATTATATGGTACTTCAAAAATAGCGAACTAAATTTCAAGCAGTCAAGAGTAAGATTTTCATTTTTTGCTATAATAAATTCAATCTATACATATAAATAAAATTGTAGTGTCTGTTTGTAATATCAAAATAACCGCTTTTCCCTAGATGCATATTAAAGTATATACTGTACAAATAATACAAAAACTATTTTTAATTTTGTTGTCTGCCTGTTTGTTTCAGCTAATCTCCGAAACGGCTGGAGCGGTGCTCACGGGACTGTTATTGGCAGATAGCTGAGGAGTAAAATAGACTATTTTTATTTCAGAAAAAATGTGTAGGTTAAAAATTAAAACCCATGAAATCCAATATATATATATATACTCTATGTCAACTGTCTATGCCGAAGTACTTTAAATTGTTTATAAATAACCGCGAGTCACAGCTAGTTATTAATAAAGTTACTATTTGAGCTTTTTAGTTCGGTGCCTGTTTTCTTAGTTGTATTCGTTTTTGTAATAACAACTTTACTCTTAACTTAATAAATTGTCAAATAACAACTTGTTTTTAAAAAACGCGATCTTTATCTGATTGTCCCCTTGAAATAAACTTCAGTATTTTCGTGAGACCCTTATATTTTCATAGTCTACAACTAGGAGTACATTGAATTATAATGGCGCCCTGGGCCTAGTCTGTCCTTTTAGGGTAGTAATATATACGGTAAACGTGTTGACGATCTTATTTGTATATATATACCTGACGTCACTAATTTTGGATAGGCACCTCCCAAATTTCGCCGCCCCTCAAATTGTGCCGCCCCAAATCCGAGCATGGCGGGTCCAAGCTAAATCCGCCCCTGTCTACAAAACTCACAAACAGACCAAAGTATGCTAAGGAGGCTAAAAAATAATAATATATACATATATATATAATAAAAATAATAATTGAAGAAAATGTAATTTACTGGAATCGACCCCAGATTTATTTGTCATTATTAATTGCCATGTCAAACTTCAGAAGTCGATTAACCAGACAAGTCATTTGTGAGTCGACTTACTTATTGGGGCACCTACAGCTCAGATAATAACCACTCAGCGAGAGTCGAATACAGTTACACACGAACGGTGCCTCATTTAAATTTAAAACCATACTTTACTGGAGACCAGATCCGCATTACTCCGTAGCTTGCCAGTACTTTACCAGAACCAAGCCTACATTATGAGGTACTGCACCGTTCAATTATTTCGTGCATTAACTACCATTGCCTCCAAATTAAGCGATCAGTACTTAATGCTTTAAAAAGTAAAAAGCTTTCACAGCCGCGGGCTCGGTTAAAGTTATTAAAAAGTCGTTACATTTAGGAATATATTTTAAGACCTTTACCGTGATTCGATACGTTATGATTTATTTACACTGGTTTTAATACATAGTCGTATGTGTAGTCAGAACTGTGTTACAAAGATTTATTTTTGTTGGGCGAGAATTTAGTGTACCTAGTGATTCTATGAAAAATAATAGCAATACAAATATATTATTTTCGCATCTCACGTCCAAACTAACATCCGTGTTTACTAAAACAACTTAGAAATATGTTAATTAACATAATATAATGTTAACTAATCAATTAATTTTCAAGTCAAAACATCAGCATATCTGTATCTAAATATGCTTTAATTGCGCATAAAACTCGTACTCTGCGAATCATGAGATTTCTACATTAGATGCGCTCCAATATTGCGCCTATTTTAATGCTACGATGCTACGCGCGCTACGCAACTACGGTCTATCCCTGATGCTATCCCGTTCTAACGCGTTGTCATGGGCGCAGTGACGCACGTGCAGTGCACGCGAGTTATCGGTCTCGTTCACACTCGCACACTTCCTGCGCGCGCCTCCAGCCCGAGCTCGACTGTGGGAAAAGACGGCAGGTGTTATGCGGGATCGTGAACAACCACGCATTACCATTCACATTATTCAACAATAAATAATAATAATAAGAAGCCGTGGAACGAGTGGCGAGCACGCGCAACGTCCTCGCCGCGCCTCACATACTAATGGGTAGCGCGTGTATGTGTGCATGAATATTATTTGTGTGAGTGTCTTATGAGATGTTAGTTGGTAGTAGACGTATGTTTTTTTTTATGGACGCTTCATGTGGGCGGGCGTACGTCACGGATTTAACTTTGGATTAACTTTCGTTAATTGTTTTGGGATACGTTTTTTATGATCTAACTAATTGATTTTTATGTAGCATTATTATGTAGAAATTTAGTATAGGGTTTCAGTGATTATTTCAGTTATAGCATGAAACTTACTGACAAGTTAAAACCTTCTTTGCTCATTCTATACACGCTCATTCAATTGATTAGGAGCTCAATACGTCAATGTAGTTGGAATCATAGACCATGTGAAACAAATATCCGTGGTAGGTAAGTATATAAATATAACCTATGCAAAAAAAGGTCCAGCGAAGCCTGTAAACCAATCCCAAGAACTGTAGTTGATAATGGCTAACAGAATCAATTATCTACCAATTATAATACGTTTTTTCACATAATTGTAATTCATTCATGTATCAGGTCTGCGTAATTACCGCATGAGTGGCGATCTGTGCGCTTGCGCCTGTCCGCGTGAATGCCTCAACGCTTACCAGTGCAGTGCGCTTGCGGCGTCCATTCATGCCTTTTCGCATAATACACACGCTGTTACCTATTCAGTAAGATCTTGATAGGTAAATTGCTCAATTAATGTACTTATAAGGTTCTGAACGAATTAAAATGTACGACCTTTTATTACTTTGTAGTCACTCGTTATTTCGCGTCGAAGGCGGTTCCGGCTTCTCGTTTTTCTTTTTTATTAATACAACATTGTGACGAGACGGGGAAGTCATTCGCGTGATGGTAAGCATTATGCCTGCTACCCAGAACTAACCCTCCGTGGCACCACACTGCACTCATCACCTCGAAAAATTAGTTATCATTACTTTTATTTGTATTGGTCTCCAGTGGAAATTGTACATGGACTACCTTCGCTCCTGGGAAGGGCGAAGGGGTATGCCGGACTCCTACCGGCTAAAACCAGTGGAGCGGTCATCTTCGGCACCAAGGGGGTCTCCAGGTCCTCGAAAGGTCACACTAGAGCCGCCCATTGGTGGCACGCCTTTTAGGCACATCACGGACGGGATGTTTGCAAAACGGTCAACCCCTCGAGTGGAGGGAAGCCGACTGTAAAAAGATCGCTACCCAGGCACTTCCCCCCAAGCCTCCCCGTGCGCTGTGCTGCGCACACGGTGGCACGTGACCACGTGCGCGCCGCCGCCTTCCCGGAGGTCGCTCGGTGTGAACACGCATACTCCTCAATGTGACCACCCGTGACCCCCGAGGCCCCCCACCATGTAGTGACGGCAGGCGTGTAAGACCTGAATGCCGGGCGGTTGTTACCCCGGCGCCGTCTCGTCCTTCTCCGTGCGAGATAGGCCCCCTCCCGATCCCACTCTGCAGTCTCCTTCTAGACCATGAAGATCTCGCATAAGGAGACCACTGCACTCCAATTTTCATGCTCTGCCAACATAGCCGATCCGATCGACTAGGATCTGCGGCTCGGCAACCCTACGCAGGGCACTCCTCGAGCGTGTGCTGTGTCCAGTACCCTGGTCGCTTCCACAATGGTGGCACTGTGCCGTAACCTCGCGTCCTTTTGTTTGCAGGTACACACCGAAACAACCGTGAGCGGAATGACCATACAAGCGCCCCATAGAGAGCCACGGAACGCACATCGCCCCCGTAGAGACGGAGAACTTTCTTGCTCATAGTTATCACTACCTACTACTTGGCAGAACAATATCTGACCCTGTGGCGGTACCTATCTTGTCACTGTTGCAATATGAGACCTAGTTTTATTAAGCCGGCAGGAATACATCATGTACTTCCTTCGCCCCGGGGAAGGGCAGAGGGGCATGCCGGACTCCTAGCGGCTAAAACCAACGGAGTGGTCATCTTGGCTCCACGTCCTCGTAAGATCACACTAGAGTGCAATATATATGACACCCACCACCAGTAAACTTGTTCTGCAATGGGTTGATGAGCAGCCGTTTTTAAATTTAGTTATTTATTAATATGATATGTCAGGCGTATATTTTTGCGAAGTAATTATACTGTAAGATTATATCTACCACAAGTAATGTTTGTACATCAATCTTGAAATTGAGAAAAGGTTCTTTAAATAAAATTTGTTATGTAGAGTAGCTTGGGATGCATATCTCCAGAAGTCTATGACAGTTTAATATTGGGTCCTTCTATATGAAATTAGCGTTTTATATGGAGATAACAAAATGAAAAATAACTATGGTATTATTATATATATTCAATCAATCAAAGTATGTACCATTGCTACCTGTGCACTTTTGCCGTTTCATATGTAGTTCATTGATTCCTTTGCTGATGAATATGTGAGAGCGTGTATCAATAAAACCTTTGGCGGTAGTTTGGACTGCATGATGGCAATTGTATTTATTTCCTTGCAGAAAGTTGCCCAAATTCCGGAAAAGTGGTAATCTATTGGAGCAAAGTCCGGTCCATTGCATATGATATGCCATAATATGTTGGTGTATGTCAATGTAGGTCTTAAATTAAATCCTATCAATCACTATCACCATTAATTGATTTTTACCAGATCTGTGACATATAATTTTTTTAAGAATGAAATTTTCGCGCAGTCTACTCTCGTAAGACACTTAATTAACGACAGTCCAAATTGGTTATTGAGCTTCAATCTTTGAAGAAACCGTTCTCATTGAAATTCCTTAATAAGTTGCATTATCATCTTTATTTCTTAAAAATACGAGTGAATTTCATGTGACACATGACTTGTAAGGAAAGTAATTAAGATTATTATATGAAAATAAAAATAAAAATCCTGTCGATGAATACAGTTAAATGTCAGAACAGACGGGATTATGAGGAGAAATAAAACCACGACCACACGATACGTCATGCGTCAACAGTTCCACATAATTGAATACACTGGTTGTGAAACCGGACTTATTTAATAGCACGTTCTAATAATTATGAAACATTTACTAAATTAACAAATGTTAAGTATTTTTCGTTAGTTCGTTTAGTACCTAATTACTTTAAAGAGAATTAACTGTCAGTATTATACCACGCGAAACTTTAACGTTGTCTCAAACTATGATTCCTCCTATATCGTAGATCCAGTTTACAGACATCACTCTCATGTGCCAAAACACTAAGACCCAGAACAACTATCTGTAAGCCATTGAAATATATGTTTTATGCGGGGATCGAACCCGTGGTACGTAGCGCTGAAATCCAAGCTTAACCACTGAGCCAATCGTGTCGTCTAATGATCAAATCTTCTAAAAGAACAACAGAAGATATCATTCCGATGCCATGGTCGGTGCAGTGGCTAAACAGTTGACTTTCTGCGCTACGTGTTACTGGTTCGTCACGGAACAAATATTTGTACGATCTACATCTATAGTTGTTCCAGGTGTGTGAGTTTGTGCATGTGAGATTTATGTCTGTGAACTGTACCCACGACAAAGGAGAAACACAGTGTGAGACATAGTTTTATAAAACAAAAATAAACAGCATATCATCCTTCATCATCATCATCATATCATCCAAAGGATGTTCACTGATGTACAATCGCCTCCCCAATAGATTTCTACAACGAGCGGTCACATGCCGCCCGCATCCAACAACTCCCAGCGACCTTCACCGGGTCGTCTGTCCACCTCGTCGGTCGAGGTCGTCCCACGCTCCGTTTTCCGGTAAGCAAGCTCCATTCGAGAACCTTTTTACCTCGACGACCATCAGTTCTACGAGCATATCATCCAGTTCAAGTCAAAAATAACTGAATCGCGCCATTCATATCTGTTTCATTGCCACTCTTAAGGAAGCCCTTATTCATTTAAAGCATAAAAGTAACCTACATGGCTTAATTACTCCCCGTCTACTAAAGGATATCCGGTTATACAATTGCAACAATTATTATCAAAGTTTGCCATATGATTCATACGCAGTATTATCTTAAATGTTTCCAAGAGCTTTAATTAGAACAACAATTAAAACCAACATGCTTCTATCTTCCATAAACCTGATACTTATTTATGTTAGTAAAGGGCGCTATAACTTTTTTCTTTATACACCAATCGATTCTCAAGAATCATGGCAGGATTTGTACACAATAAGATTTTTAAAGAAGTTAGAATAGTATCACTGTTGATCAAATATATTGGAAGTATTTCTGTGCTATTGATCCTTGATATCTAAAGAATCATTTTCCGCATTTAAAATATTTTTAGAAACACCCCGGAATATAATCTTCATTAAAAATCATCGAAAATTGAGTTAATTTCTGAACGATTTTGAACTAATCAAGTATCAACGTTGTAGCGTTCAGAAATTAGCCTAGTAAGAAGTTAAGAATCATAAAATTAATTATATATTTATTGCAGACTTAAAAAAATATTTTAAATACCTAAAACTACTCTTTTGACATTAAAGATCAATTATGACGCCAACTTCTCTGAGTCTTTATTTTTTGTTCATATGAATGTATGGGACTCGCCACGATTCTTTATCTTTGTTGTTTTGACTCAGCGGAAAGCGTAACGAGGGATTTTGTTAATTAGTGTAGAAAATTCCTGATAAATTTGGTTAAAAAACGACAAACAACCTGTGACAAATAAATATTTTAATGATGGTATTAAATCCGAATGACGACGATGAAACCACACCTTTATCATGAAGTATTGGAACGATAATTACAATATGTTTGGCGACGTGTTGATGAATGACGACCGCCTGATATTATCCGTTGATTATGTTTGCATGAACGAGAAACGGTAAAAATAACGTTTCAATTTAACGTTACAATGACATTTTGAGATTATAAACGTTGTTCGCTAACAAAGATTTCACTGTAGGTTAAGAATGAAAGAGAGAAATAATTACACACATTAAAAGCGTCTAGGGATCAAGGTGTATTCTCAGTTTATATATATATCAAATTATTAAATATATACATCTATGAATATGAATAATATATGAATTAGGTAAAATGTTTTCCTATGTTTTGACTAACGAAGTACCGCTGCTTTTGCATTAATAAAGACTTAATGATTTTAATAAATTGTGGGTAATTTTATGCTGATATTACAAAGTAATAAACAGATAAAAATAAAAGTTATTAAAGGTTTAATTGCATAAAAAGAAAAATCAGTAGTCTGTTTTTCTACCGTTAACTCGTACTCGATACTTTAATGTTAATATTACAAAGTATGAAACAAATAACAATAAAAGTTATTAAACCCTTAAGTTTTTCTTATTCTTTATTGTACAAACATAAAACGATACATAGAATATAAAATAAAGTAAATGTATAAAGGCGAGCTTAACTCAACATTAAGTTTTCTACCAGCAAACCTTTGAATGATAGAAGATAGAAACGAAAAGAGGACAGTATCAAGTATACAAATAGAGAGAAAACAATATTATGTAGTTAAGAATAATGAAAACAACAGATTTAGAGGTGGTATTACTAAAATACACAAATATACAGCATGAACACAATATATACTTAAATAAATACATAACAATACATAAATACTTATAAGTCATACTGAGAGGAAATGTTTTTTGATTCCTTTCTTAAAAACATCCAGAGAAGGGCTGTCGCGTAGTGAGTGTGGAAGAGAATTCCAGAGACGAACTCCGCGTATTGTGAATGATCCATCGTAACGGCTGGAGGTGTGATGGGGAGTACGAAGGAGAAGAGAAGTGGATGTACGACAGGCGGTACCCCTGGGCACAAGATACTCAAAGCGCTCTCTAAGGTAAATAGGAGACTTAGGGTTGTGAAGAATAGAATAGAGAAGAGAAAGAATGTGAGAGTCACGACGTTGCCAAATAGGCAACCACCCCAGTTTCGCTCGGAATTCCGACACATGGTCATATTTTCGAAGGCCGAAGATAAATCGGATTGATAAATTCTGCAAACGTTCGAGTTTATTGAGAAGTTCCTCAGTTGCGTCAAGGAAGCAGACATCTCCATAATCTAGAAGAGGTAAAAGTAAAGACTGGGCAAGAGTTATTTTAGTTTTAAAAGGCAGAAACTTTTGAAGACGTTTCAGGGACTGAAACGAACAATACACCCTCCTCCTTACTTCCGCAATGTGAACATTTCAAGAGAGGTTAGAGTCCAGAAAAACACCTAGGCTCTTAGCACTCCTGGAAAAGGTTATAGGCACACAATCATATACCACTGGAGGAAGAGACCCGTGATCCAAGAGATTGAACATGTATCTGCCACCAATGATGAGAACTTGGGATTTGGTTGGATTTACTAATAAACCAAAGGATTTAGCCCATTGGCAGATATTCCCAAGATCATCATTGATGGCATCAATGGCTTCTGGAAGCTCTTCAACTTGGAAGTGACGATAAAGTTGAAGGTCGTCTGCATAGAGATGATAAGAAGAAGTTATTACTTTAGTGATAGCGTTAATAAAAACAGAGAAGAGAAGAGGAGAGAGAACGCCACCCTGGGGGACACCCACAGCTAGATCACACCACTCAGAGAATGCCTCCTCGGAGCGAACCGACTGCGAGCGACCCCGAAGATACGAGTTGAACCATGCAATCACAGAACAAGATATGTTTAGAGAAGAGAGGATTCCTAAGAGGATGTCATGATCAACTGAATTGAAGGCACTGCTAAAGTCCAGTAGCACCAGAACTGTCAGAAGTTTATTTTCCATGGCCAGTCGGATGTCATCTGTTATTTTAACTAAAGCAGTTACAGTACTATGGCCAGCACGGAAACCTGATTGGTATGGACTTAGCAAGCTGTTGGATGAGAGATAATAAGACAGTTGGTCATGAACAACACTCTCAAGGACTTTGGACAGAAGAGGGAGAATAGATATTGGACGGAACTGGGATACTGAGGAGGGGTTTGAGACTTTGGGAAGCGGTATGACATGGGCCTTCTTCCAAGCTGAAGGAAAGGTGCTATTGTAGAGAGAATAATTTATAATATGGTTAATAACGGGTAAACATTTATTTAGGATAGGAAGAATCATTTGGAGTTGAAGGCCATCATCGCCTACCGCTTTAGTGGATATTGAGTTGATAGATTTCTTAATATCCTGCTCTGTAACTGGGTGAAAAGAAAAAGGAGTACATGACGGCAAAGAAAGATCAGAGAGACCAGAAAGCGTAGAAGATTTAATATTATGATCACGTATTATAGGGGATTTGGTGAGTTTTCAGAGTAAATCTGTGCACTGAAATTGTCACTGATCCAAATCAGTTCGGTTCTTCCACCGATCCAAATACCTGCCCACATAATAATTGTTCCACGGCACCACTATATGCATTAACTTCCTGTCATCACCTTGAATGTTCATAGCGTATACGCCTAAAATCTGGTCTCATTACAAAGCGAGATTCATCAGAAAAGCACACGTAACGCCACTCTTCTTCTGCCCAATTTCAGTCTTCACGAGCCCATTGTAAACGGGCACTACGATATTGCGGGGCTCAGTACTAATGAGTTTTGGTTTGTGATAAATAGCTATGCATTTTGAACTTGAATTACTGCCAGATTATTTTTTCTAGTATGTACTTTCTACTTTTTTTATGTATGTACATACATAAAAAAAAGTACCTAATACTCCGAGATATGTAGACCGATTTGAGCAATTCTTCTTTTAACTGGTGCAGAATGCTTTCGAGTTGGTCCCATATAAACTTCATGACATTTGATAGAGTAGTTTTTTAACCAGCTTCAATAAACAGGTTAATTTGACTGCGCTTATCTAGAGGATGTCTTAATAGATTATATGATGAAGTTTTGTATGATGAGAAATTGACATTATTTGCAAAAGAAAACCTGGATGTTTTGTTGAGTGATTATATCTTACACTTAATTAATTAAATAAGATACACCAACTAACCTCTGATTTCATGTTGCCATCTTCATACATTTTTGACAAAGTAATTTGTGTTGTATCTTAAATTAAATTCTAAATAACTCAATAAATTTGCAGTTTCGACATCATCATGTCAGCCGAATAAAGTCCTCTGCAGGACATAGGCCTCCCCCAAAGATCCCACGACGATACGTCCGGGTTTGTTGTCTCCACGCTTGGCAGGCGGGTTGGCGATCGCAGTTGAGTTAATGTAATCGAAGCACGCTGCTGCCTATCCTCCAGTTTATCCCATAGTCGCCTTTTATGACACCCACGGAATAAGATGGGTTGGTGCTATTCGTAACCAGCACCACGCGGCCCTTTATGTAATGTAAATTTACCGTTAATGTAATATTATACATTTCCTTTTTTTGATATTTTTACAGCATATATATAGATATATAGCGCTGTGGCGGAAGTAATAGTTGACTGTTCGCTTCTGGTTACTAAAATTGATTAACACTGTACGGTTGTTATTATTTTTTGTTGGGCTTCTCGCATACTCTTCTGCGAAGTTCTGGTTGCTTAACCGGTCGTTTCTGGCGAAGCCAAAAGAGGCCTCCAGCCTGGCTGTACAGTACGACCTTACACACTGACCTTATGGCACAATAAACCGCCTCTACATTCGTTATTCAAGGAAAATCTTTAACGTAATTTAGTAGAACATAGTATAAAGGCAATTAAATTAAATAATAAAAAATAAAGTACGATAAAAAACCTTCAGTACGCGGCCTTTAATTATTTCTTAAATAAAATAAGAGCTCATTCATTTGCCTGTTTCATGTAACTATTAATTTTTCTATTCGCGAGAGGAAATTACCGCTGCCGCGCGAGGAATTCAAAGCGAATGTACTGTCATTACAGTAATTACTTGCTTTGCAAATACTCGATATCTATTCGATCCATTGAGTCTGTATAAGCGCAATTTTGATGGCCCCGTGTAAGAGTCTACAATATTTTATTTCATAAAAAAGGTAATTTATTATTTCTGTACAAGCTCCTAATCAATGCGTCAATCGCTTTTTGTTATAAACACATATATATCTTTTTTTAAACCTGTACTTAGAATACAATAATATAGTTTATACTGATAAAAAATGCTTGGTAACACACTATTAAGGTTGAAGTAAAGCAATTTAGATGAAGTTTCTGGTTGAAAATAATCTTGATATGGAAATTGAAGAACTATTTACAATATTAAAGTGAATGAATACGTGATTTGTACCACTGCACATATATAAATTATGGCAGAAACACAGCACAGCAAATTACTTTAATAACGTCTTGTTGAGAGGTGGCGCGTAAGAGAAATTGTATTACGGATACGGTGAAGGTTGGCGTCTACGGAGACCTTAGTTTCGTGACAGTCAGTTTTGTCAACTGTCTACGAGAACACGATTGATATCTGAGAATAGCGGTTTCTCCATAAATATCTCACAATTAAACTTAAAATACCAGTGCTGTGGTGCAAGTATACAGTTGTTTTAACTGATATTTTCTTTCTTTTTAAGTGTATAAAAACAACACGTGTAATTAACGACGTCTATATTTATATATCGTGACTCATAAAAAAGTTAGTGCCGTCTGGATTTTTATACGAAAACAAATCCTGAGCGATAAACGGCGCGATACCAAAATGATTATTTCAGCTGTTAATCTTCGAAACGAATTAAGGCACTTAAAATATTACTTTATTTATGAAGTATTTTATTGCCTGCAAGATAAAAAATATTTCGCACCCCTGCCAATGAATGACGTGTTCTGTCGAGACCTTCCGTAAATTTATTTAATTATAAACGCTGTATAATGCCATGCATATATGCCATGGCATACACCCAAGTCGTAAACACAGATGGCATTACAAGACCACGATCTATTTTTTTTCTTAATACAGCGTTTATAATGATGACCTTTTAGGAATCAAAGCAACATTTTATAGAATACGTTTTTTTTTTATTGGGGCCCTTTGGAATTTCTTCATGAACTTCCTTCGCCCCGGGGAAGGGCGAAGGGGTATGCCGGACTCCTACCGACTAAAACCACTGGAGCGGTCATCTTCGGAACCTAAGGGAGGCTCAGGTCCTCGTATGATCACACTAGAGCGGTCCACTAGTGCCACGCCTGTAGGCACATCTCGGAGAGGGTGACTGTAAAGCAGTCACCCCCCCGAGAGGATTATAAAGGATCCCCCAAAGCGTCCCACGGCAGCGCGTGACCACATGCGTGCTATCGTCTTCTCCTGGGTCGCTTGTTGTGGGCACGCAGATTACCCAATCTACGCACCCGTGAACCTAGAGATCCCCTGCCTGATAGTAAGGGCAGGGGGTTTCAGGCGTATGGAAATTAGGCGCCAGGGCGGTTGTTACCCCGGCGCCGTCTCCTCCTTCTCCGAGCGGGATCGACCTCTCTCGATCCCGCTCTGCGGCCTCCTTCTGGAGCATGACGTTCTCACAGGAGACCAATGCATTCCAGTTTTCATACTCTGCCAACATAGCCGACACTACTGCTGGCAGAGAGAGATCTTGCCCGATCCGATCGACCAGGATTCGCCACTCGGCGGCCCACGCAGGGCACCCTCGAGCGTGTGCTGTGCGGTGTCCTGGTCGTTATCACAATGGTGGCATTGTGCCGTGGCCTCGCGTCCTATCCTGTGCAGAATAGGTATACCTACTAACTGTACTGTGTGTACGCGGTTTTAAAATACACGTTAAAGGAACGTATCGTAAGTTCACAGTATCAACAAAAGGCGCTCAATCAGTCATACGACAGTACGCCCGTGGACGTCAGAATTTTTATCTGTATAAATGTATGGAATATGTAGTGCTAGAGTACTGCCCGATACAATCCTTCCCTCATCAATGATAGTCAGAGTCTGAGGCACATTCCTAACGATCCTGACGATAAAATTACTCTCAACCACGAACTATACAAAATGATAGAGACTTGGAGTCTCCCACATACAGACCGCTACACCTACTTTACGAAACCCATCGCCCACCAAATACTCGCATTCCCACCCCAATCCTTACTCACGCCTAATTAAAAAGCATATATATTCATTCCGATGCAGCTCCCAACCTTGACCTCCCCATCAACGCCTTAAGCCAAGGCTGGAGTCCAACTAAGGGGTGCCCTTAACTATGTTGCTTAATAGGTAAGTTATCACCTGGCCGCAGGCCCTTTTAGCTCCAACAGTTTGTCCGGTAAAGCTACAACTAGGTACTACTAACAACAACGGCTCCCTGAGTATACTGCCAGAAGCTCATCATCATAAAAACATGCTTAAGCGTTGTGAACCAGTAAAATAGTGGTGTCCAATATCGTGTTATGACTCCTATATGTTACCCGCCTCTCTACGGTAAATGTCGTGCAAATCCGGTGAGCCGTCCGATTGATTATATCAAACCTATATCTAGATGTTCGAATTACATGTTATATTATTAGAAATATTAATCAGATATCAATTTATGACGATATTACTTACAGTATTAGCAAGCCTCTATAAAGCCGTAAATATTATATTAGATTTCCTTATGATAAAATCTTGTTACATTATTATTCTATTTTTGTTTTAGAAAAACGATGCCCTAACTTTATTAATTCTTACGTATAGTAGGTACTATTTAAAAATTCAAATATCACATGTACACAAACACTAGAACTGGTAATAGGTGGTGGGAATAACTGTCTGTAATCCAGACAACTATTTCCCTCGTATGGGCAAGAAACCATAGACCCATATGGGAAGAAAGCCTTTAAAACCCTACAAAGTTTATTTCATAGTGAGATTAATTTGCAGTTACTATGACATGAATTCCGAGTGGCGTCCGGATTAAGAATATAGCACCACTCCATCTCCTCCCGTGGAAAGGCGACTATGTGGTGCTAAACCAAAGGAATGGACAGCAGCGTCTCTGGAGCAGCTATTCTGCTCTCACCAACCCGCCTGCCAAGCGTGGTGAGTACTGGCAAATTCCTCCTAAAATGACGACACAATTGTGTAAATCTAAGGGGAGGCCTTTGTTCAGCAGTGAACGTACTTTGGCTGATATAATGATGATGACTTTTAATTTCTGTATAAGTAAGTAATAAGTCTTCATTTCCGTTTAACGGAACCAATATAACAAGTTCCACTGGCGCCATCAATGCTATAGACAGTCGTAGACAGTATTGAATGTCTGTGTATATAATATCTATGCATGCCTATCTATCCATATAATATCTATATATAGGTGAATTTCTCGCAGCAGAATTCCAAACTAGAATGCTACTGAGAATTTCCTAAAAAAAACTCCCATTCGTTTTAGTGTAGTAGAGTACTTACTATTACCAGTGATAGGTCTCTTATTGCAACCGCCCCGGGGCCAGGTCCAACATGCCTGAGCCCCCTGCCGTCACCTTATAGTAGGGGGCCTCGGGGATCTCTGGTGCGCAGATTGAGGAATCTGGGTACTCATACTAAGTGAGCCCCGGGGTGACGGTGGTGCGCACATGGTCACGTGCCACCATGAGCACGGCGCACAGCGACAACAATCCTTCCCGAGAAGTGCCTGGGGGGCGACCTTTTTAGCGTCGCCTTCCTAATTCTAGAGGGGGTGACCGCTTTACAGCCAAAGACGTGCCTAAAAATAAAACTAGCTAGGTTGGTATCTACGCTGTGTAGATATTCCAGTGTCAAGTAGGTAGTAAGTTAGTGTGTAGTAAGGTAGTATTTAGTAAAAGCTGGTTTTCATGGTTTTAGTTGCTTTTTGATATCGGTCAGCCTGTTCCTTGGTGGCCGTTACCATAATCTATGTCTATACAAATAAATAAAATTGAAGTGTTTGTAATGTCAAAATACAAATAAATTTACTAAATGCATATGAAAGTATATACGGTACATTTAACAAAAGAACAATTTTTAATTTTTTGTCTGTCTGTCTGTCTGTCTGTTTGTTTCGGGTAATCTCCGAAATGGCTGGACCGATTTTGACGGGCTTTTCACTGACAGTAGCTGATGTTATAAGGAATAACTTAGGCTACTTTTATTTTTTTTAAATAATTAAGGATCCGCGCAAAAAAAAGCGCTTGAAATCCAATATGTATATTCTATGTCAAGTATCAATGTCGTAGTACTCGCAATTTCTTTGAAATTACACGCGGGTGAAACCGTGGGTCCCAGCTAGTATTTAATAAACGGGGTATTTCAGAAACCTGGTCGGTATCGGCGGCTTTTGTTGAAGTTAACAATATGCGAATCTATCTATAAAGATGGGAAAAATAAAGAATTTGCAATACTAACGAGCCACCCAACGATAATTATAAACATACCTGTATTAAAGAAAAACAAGAACCACGTAGCAAAAGGAATAAACTGGCGACACAGAAAAATTCAAGCACTTTTTTTCATACACACCAATAACAACTAAAAACTAAAATTATACTACAGGTAATGAATGCGTCGTGTCCGTGACAAGAACATACTCTCTGTCTCTGGTCTCAAGTTTTCTTGTTGAGGGATATGCATGGAAAAAGAATAGATTCTAGAACCATCTTATAAAACACGTAGTTCAAAGGTCGTACGTCTTTATTATACGTGTGACGTCAATCTGCTAATCACAACGACCGCAGCACGAGGCGGAAAATCTTAATTTAAATTCTAATACATAGAAATTTACATACAAAAGGTTAGGTTCAAACACCGTGTCCCGCGATTTCAAGCGCCAAGAATTGTTGTTGGTAAAACCACAGACTGTTTATCTCGCGTTATATTTTCTGAGAAGCTGTTCGTGACGAAAAATATAAGTTTGCTTGGTTACATAATATCGGATCTGATATGTGCTTAATAAGTATGTATGACACTCGGTCTTGGTCATGTATTCAATAATAGATCCGTGTCCCAATTTAATATGTTGAAATAACATAGATAGGTAATCTGCCTGCATTGCCATTTCGACTGTCTGGTACTTAATCAAATTTGAGGTGACTCCCGGTCTTTGAGAAGATTGAAAAGAAAGCCTAACTTCTATCTTCCCGCGGAGAATTAGCAGCAAAATCTACCTACACCCTGAAGAATAAAATAACTTCAGTCCCTGGAAATCCAATGGCAGTAGTATTACTTACAAAACCAGACACGTGCCTAACCGTGGATAATGGAACTAGACGCGTAATATTCCCTGGTAATAAGTACGTGTAATAAGTCTTTTGGTAATAAAAGCCTTCAACACAGTGATAAGATATACCAAACAAAATTCAATCAGGTAAAAATGTTCCAAAAAATCCCCCGTACCACCAAAGAATATTACATTATGACCGGTAGTCATCAGAGAGATTACACAGATAGGTATTTGGTTAGCCCTCAGGTGCTGGTAGCGGTCGTGTCCGGATGATTATAGTAAATTAATACCGGCTTGTAAATACGTCAGCCGATAACCGGCCGGCCGTGATTAATCAGAGACACACTGAGCGCAGTTTCTTATTGTGTAGCAAGTTATATTGGTCAGAGTAGGAAGTTACTAGAGCTTGGTGATTGTAGGCTTAGGAAAATACTATTTTGTCGCGTCGTGGTTAGAATTTAGTTGTAGTAGTTCCATGTGAAGGGCTGAGCTAGAGCGATACTAAAATCCTATCTTTTTTTATTAACCCAGTGTAAATACATCCTGTACTTCCTCCGTCACGGGGAAGGGCGGAGGGTCATGCCGGACTCCTACCGCTAATCCACCAGTCATCTTCGGCACCGAAGGGGGCTCCGGGTCCTCGATACAATTATACTAGAGCTACCCATTGACGTCATGCTTTTCAGCACATCTCGGAGGGGATGACTGTAAAGCGTCTCCCATTCTAGCGGTGGTAAGGCGACCGTAAAAAGGCCGTCCCCCAAGCCCACCTCGGGGGAGATCCCGCGATAAAGGATCCCACCGAAGCCTCGCTCGCACCGAATACCACTCCGTGCCTAGGAAAGTATGTTAAGCAGTCGGTCCCGGTTGTCATATAAACATCTATGGCAGTCGTTACGCGTAGTCAGAAGTCTATTAATCTGGCAAAAACTAATAAAACCTAAGAATTTCGATTTTGCCCAGTACTTATCTAAATTTAACAACTAATCTAGACATAATACCGATCTACGTAGTCTCGTTTTCGACACGGAAAGTTTTCATGCGTTTAGAATAGCTCAGGTTAGAATAAAAACGGACTAGAAGATGATGACCATCCTACTATGTAACTTATTACAAATTAATATTTAAATCTAACGCTTTTTTTACTCTGTATGTTTTCAAGAAAGGAATCAAAAAGCATTTCCTCTTATAATTAATATTAATATTATTGCCGTGTGGTGCCGGCTTGCCGTGTGGTGCCGGCTCAGAATGCCACTACCCCATTTCATACCGTGGGTATCGTAAAAGTCGACTAAGGGATTAACCGGAGGATGGGCAGCAGCGTCCTTCGAGTACATTAACAACTCAACTGCGATCGCCAACCCAGCCAAGCGTGCGTAGCGATTATGGCAAGACCCCCAATGAGCGCACAACACACCCATATCGGTCGTTGTGGTGATCTTTGGGGGAGGCCTGTGTCCAGCAGTGGACTACATTCGGCCGAAATGATGATGACTTATAAGTATGTATGTATTGTTATGTATTTATTTAAGTATATATTATGTTCATGCTGTATATTTGTGTATTTTATTAATAGCACCTCTAAATCTGTTGTTTTCTATATTATTATATTATTCTTAACTATATAATATTGTTTTCTCTCTGTTTGTATACTTGATACTGTCCTCTTTCCGTTTCTATCTTCTATCATTCAAAGGTTTGCTGGTAGAAAACTCCATGTTGAGCTAAGTTCGCCTTTGTACATTTATTTTATTTTATATTCTGTGTATCGTTTTATGTTTGTACAATAAAGAATAAGAATATTATAATCAAATAAAGTAAGATCTAAAAACTACTTAATTTCTTATTTTAATAGATCTGACTTTGTTTTTTGATTATTCACTAAGAAAAACGAAGACAACAAAATACAAGCATTAACATAACATTGTAATAAGCAATACAAATTACAAGATAATACGGGTGTCAGATCATATCTAATAAAACTGTTTACAATCGTGAGTACCACTATAATAGCACCTAAAACATGAAATATAATCTAGATAAGACGTGACCAAGAGAATAAGTTCTCAGACGTTCTTAGTCTAAACGTGCCAGAATAATTGGAATATTTGTGTTGAATATTATTTGACGCATAAAGGATTCAGATGCTTGATATCGTCTTATGGCCGAAATTAATAATATAAAGCGGCACCAATGAGTTTCACTGGAAACCCCCCTCAGAATGTCTTAAAGACGACCACCGTGTAATTTTAGTTAGTACGAGTCCAACATAACTCTCCATTCTCCATATCCAGGAATAATTTCCACGCACAAAAAAAGGAATAATAAATTAATTAATTAATAAAGCACGTACCATACTTATCATTATAAAAAAACCAGTGAGCCTTACAGTAGTCGCATATGATGTGAACACTCACCTTGGTATTATGCAACATTAATAAAATATCGCAATTCAGTACAACACAATGAATGAATAGCGCCAAAACCCAACACATCACCGCGCACGCGCTGAAGTGGGCGCTGCCGCAGATAAGTAATAATTGGAATCAAAACTTTTTTGTAATGCTATAAAAATGGCGGGAATCTCTTTGATATTAACTTCGTGGATTTGCCCTGTATCCTAATGGAAAAAAATAATATTTTAACATTATTTTGTTAGAGAAAAAGTTATAATTTGATTCCGTCCCTTTTCAAGAAATCCCTCCCACAGATTGCAGGATAGCGAGAGGAAAGATGATACACATCAAAAAGAAACCACTCGGTGGACTTTGAGAATACTTATTGTGGCAAATTGTTTAATTAAATTTTTATTAGATATAACATTCTGGAATGGTCAATTTTTCTACTACATAAAAATTTGTGATTACGTTGACATTCTGGGAGCTATAAATTAACATTATTAATGTTCAATTTTATTTAAAAGCAAGCTAAAAGCACCTAATATAAGACACATTAACGTCGTATCGCCTCATGATAATTACCATTAGAGCAACCATAAAACTGCGGTGACATCACAAAGTGAGTGACCGTAAAGGCCTCAAGAGAATAAAACTAAAATCGGCCGTAAAATTTAAACTAGACTCTACAATAAAATATGACTTTTAAAATCGTAAATATCGTTTCTATTGAACAGCGGTTCTCTAGAGGCTCTCTAGCGGCTCACATAAAGCCTTTTCAAGTATTTTTATTTATTATTTCTAGCGCGTCCTTCACAATAATAAGTATTAGACCCTAAACTGCGGCCGTTTGTCGGCAACCAGCACGTGGATAGTTCTGCGCACTTAACATGAAAAGGGTTTTTATCTTTCCGGGAATTCGAGTAACGCCTCGTCAGACTCAAAACATAAAAGAGCATTTTCATTGATATCTTCACGTATCTGTGGACAAAACTATTATTTTAACATTCAAACCTATTCAAAGTAAGCGAACAATTCCTTCCAGATCGACTAAACCCGCAATTGTAAAGTAGAAAATTATGCGCTCCCTTGAATAGTAATACAAGTAATTATTGGTTTCCAATAAATCCGGGAGTGTGTTGCTATTCGAAAAAAAAAGAATAATAGGTAAGTTAATTTTACGCTAAAAATCTGTTTGTTATTACTTTTGTATAGTACACAATAATATAAAGGAATTACAAAATGGAAAATACATTTTACATTGTATAAGGAATCTCCGAGCAAATGCGCATACATACATAGATCATACGCCCATTGGTTATCGACGAGGCTATCCGCGTCATATCGAGAGCCTCAAGAGGCGTTCCTATTTCAGGCATGTTATTAGCAGTCGCATTCAAGTGTCCTGTCTTCTGACACTTGACGGTTTTAATACAAAAGCCAGACATTTCACGTCGTTTGTTCCGACACCTCTCGGCCGCCTAATCTAGTGGGAGTAAAAAAAACTTGGCGCCACATTGTGTTATCTCGGCCCCCTACGTACAATAACTGTCTCAAGTGTCCATTCTTTTGTTTATTTTCGAAATTCACTTGCCTCTGTACCTGTTTTACAATCCATTGTCGGTTTTTTTACTTCTGAAGAAAATTAGCCACGTACACGTGTTAGGTAGGCTATTGTTTCTTTGGAGAGGTCTTAAAGATGACGAGGATAATGAATGAAGAAGGTTTTGAGGCAGTAAGTATAATTTTATGATTTGAGTAGCGTTAGGTGCCTAAAAGTATTGAAATGATCCTCAAATGATTTACTCGTAATCTACTGAAATCATTCTATAAGTTGAGGAGTGATCCTCAAAGAACAACACTCCATCTCTTCCCGTGGATGTCACAAAGGGCTACAAAGGAACTCTGAACAAGAGGGATGTGCAGCAGCGTACCTTCTACGGAATAGTAGCCATTCTGAGCTTACCAACTGGTCTGCTTAGCGTAGTAAGTACTGGCAAATTCCCCCCAAATTGAGGAAATACTGTATGCAACCGATCGTCTATGGGGGAGGCCTATGTTCGGCAGTGGACGTCTTTTGGCTCATATGATGATGATGATGAATTAGAATCGCGTTTCCTAATATTTGCTTATTCAAACAAAAAAATTCAAACAAAAAAAAAAACAACTAACTAAATATGACATTATCAATGCTTGAATTTTAGTTTTATTTGCAGTGTAGTTTGCTCTGTAGCCTCAAAACATTTCGAGACCGTTAATACCCCCCATTGAAGCCTATGAACAACACATCTGCGCCGTCATCATTACGAACACTAAGCTTTTAAGCTTTATGACTTCAAGAGGGAAGTGAAAAAATCACCACTTATCTCTCTTCAAACGAAAAAAAATGGCATGCACATGTAACTCATTAGTTAGGGCCGACATGTCGGCTTCAAATATTTGGCGATGGTTGCAAATGTCGGCGCCACCGACTTAAAAATGTCTTTAACGAAAGCCGCCACCGTTTTCAAAGAAAGGCAGCTAAAATAATATTTGTCGAGACGCCGTATGAACACAAATGACCGTTGGATTAGGTATCAATGCAGTAATGCAGGCCCATTGTTTACTTGTGGACATATTTTATGGTATTTTTTTATGTGATGATGTTACTGCATCCTTAAAATTTATACAGTTATCATAAAATAGACAGTCAACAGTATAGTCTAGTATGAATTGAATAAAATAGAGTGGAGGAGAATAATATCGCCCCCAATTGATTGCGCTGAGACTCGGTAGTACATAAAAAATCACAACAAAGCCCAATAGCAATGTATAGATCCAGCAGTGCAGCCTAGCAGTATGTCTATCATCCTCACTAAAATGTATTGTTGAGAGTGGCGTTGTAAGCGCCGTTGCATGCGTCATGCCCGTGAACGGATACCTCACCTCGCCAGGACTGGACAGATTTTTACTGCAAATGTGATCTTATTATAAGGCTAACTATTTATTATTGTAAATATGTATTTATTTCACACATGGGCCTATATTATCCATACATAACATAACTCTTTTCCCAATTCTATTGAAATAATAAGACTGTAATATTCTCACATACCTATATAAAAAATGATCCGGTTAAGAATAAATCCCGTGGATATTATAGAAGGGTATCAAAACAGAGGGACGGGCAGTACCGTCCATTCTGTGAACCAGCATCCATTGATAAACACAATTGTGGTAATAATGTAACAGGCCTTTCAGCAGTGGATGTCGTCGTTTGGCTGATATGATGATGATCTGTGAAGTAACTTGCCAACTCTCTTCCGTAGGACCAGCTACTTGGAACCGCGCACAATTTATATTCTGACTATATATGTTCATAGACGAGGATCATACGATGTCCATAGAAAACATCCTGAATTGATTAAGAATTTTTAGGGTTACCAATCCATGTATGTTTTTTTATTTTTTTTTCCTGTAGAATAGCAAGTTTTTGCTTTTGTTTAGTTTTAAACATGTCTCGTCTGCATTGATAAATTTATAAATGTCAAATGTAAATATTTTAGTTGAGTAAATATTTCTTTCTTTTCTTTCTTTTCTTTCATTTCTTTCATTTCTTTCTTTTCTTTCTTTTCTTTCTTTTCTTTCTTTTCTTTCTTTTCTTTCTTTTCTTTCTTTTCTTTCTTTTCTTTCTTTTCTTTCTTTTCTTTCTTTTCTTTCTTTTCTTTCTTTTCTTTCTTTTCTTTCTTTTCTTTCTTTTCTTTCTTTTCTTTCTTTTCTTTCTTTTCTTTCTTTTCTTTCTTTTCTTTCTTTTCTTTCTTTTCTATCTTTTCTTTCTTTTCTTTCTTTTCTTTCTTTTCTTTCTTTTCTTTCTTTCAAGGGTACTGATCGTAAGATTCCGTGTGCGCACTTATTTCGAATGTTTTGGTTGGGAAGGATGTTATCTACGATATTATTTTGTAATTGATTACTTTTAGGAGAATGTAGCTGGCAGTCCCAACGTTAATTCATCATCATCATCTGAAATCAGGCGAAAATACGCCCACTGCTGAACATAGGCCACTTCCAAAGATCGCCTCATCTACCGGTTTGGGTTTGTGTTGTGTGCACATTGGGCGGTTTTGCCATGACCGCCACGCTTGGCAGGTGGGTTGGCGATCACAGCTAAGTCGTAAATGTACTCGAAGGACGCTGCTGCCCATCCTCCAGCTAATTCATTAGTCACCTTTTACTACACCCAAAGGATGAAATGCATTGGTGCTATTCTTAACCGGGACCACATGGACCTTGTTTGCTTCTGACAAAAACCAGGAAATTTTAGCTTCACCACGGGTAGGTTTGTGTATGTGAGATCCATATCTGTCTAATGAACTCATTATGTATTGTTATTATCGTCATGCTTGCCACTATGATCATCATAATGCTTTACTACTGTAGGAGATCTCTCTATATATGTATATGACATAGTGTAAGACATTGTTTATTTAAAAAACACTTTTTTAACACACATTTAAAAGACCTTCTCAAGCACAAAAAGAAGATTTTGGAGTGAAATTATTAAAAATAAACAGAGCACAGCTGAGACACCTTCAAGATGCACTCACAGGACACTTCGGTACCAACCAGTACGTCCACATAATGAAACTGAGCACCGTGTAAAATGAGTAATTGTTACGCATATTGTGTGCCTGCGACGCGAACAGCTTATCCTGGCCAGATGATTACGCGCAGTTCCAAGCTCCACAATCGTAGATTACCTACAAGAACCCCCGGGAAGACGGTCCTCCCCGAGAAGTGCCTGGGCGGTGACCTTTTTACAGTAGCCTTCCCTCCGCTAGAGGGGGTGACTGATTTACAGTCGTCCCCCTCCGTGATGTGCCTAAAGGCGTGGCACCAATGGGCGGCTCTAGTGTGATCTTACGAGGACCTGGAGCCCCCCATCGGTGCCGAAGATGACCGCTCCAGTGGTTTTAGCTGGTAGGAGTCCGGCATACCCCTTCGCCCTTCCCCGGGGCGAAGGAAGTTCCATGTAGAATTTCCACTGGACATCAATAAAAAAAAGATTACCTTCAAGAACTCAACTCATCAATGTTTCGGCACCGAAATAGAGGGATCCCTAGCCCTCTACTCCGGTGCAAAAGATCCACAAGCAACGAGGTGATTTTTGGCGGCAGCTGAGCCCAGTATATAGCCGAGAAATAAATAGGATAAAAGAAACATCAACCAGTTAAAATCCGCTATTGAACATGTGCCTCCAACATAATTAGCCCATTACTGTCCCACTGCTGGGCACGGACCTTTTCTCACGATGAGTTAGGCCTTCGTCCACCACGGTAGCCTTGTGCAAGTTGGTGCACTACACACATAGTTGAGAGTATTTTGGAGCCCTCTCAGGTGTGCACGTGCAGGTTTCCTAACGATGTTTTCCTTCACCGTTAACGCAAGTGATAATCAAATTCTGATCCGCACATGAGTCCGAAAAGTCAAAGGTGCGGGCCGGGATCGAACTGAGACTATATAGAAGGCAAGCGTTCAACTACTGTGCTATCACTACTTTTACTATAATCATATATTTTTTATGTTATCACTACGTTTATCAAACTGATTGGTGAGGACCAGATAATCATACAGCTCCACTTCATATACTCCTCTAATCATCTTCTACGACACCGACATAAAGAAATAAGGAGATATAATTTACAGAATGACACAGTGAACAGTGGTAGTAGAACTCTATGGAATGGGCTTTACTTGCTTGGGTAGTAAGCACTACATTCCTACGTACCTCACCTGCAACAACCATTTGTAACTACATAACAACTATGTGTTAGCATAATTATTTTCGTGTTACGGGTAGGAAGTGGATTTACCGGAACAAAGAGCATTTTAACCTTAGTCTTAGTTCGGCCACACGTCAGTGATTACTAGCTGATATCTATGGGTACGGGGGCTAATTACCAATATTGGGTCGTTCCTCAAACAAGCAGCTGTACCTTAGGCAGAAGGGCATCGAAGAGGAGAGTACACAGGACGAAAGGACATAGGAGGAGAGGACACAGTTGGTGCAATAGCTAAGCGATTAGCTTAAATACATGTCAGTTCGATCGGGCGCGGATGTTTGTGCATCTAAGATATATGTGTGTAAACTGCTGTACCCACGACACAGCAGAAATCCTAGTGTGGGACGACGTTTAAAAATATATAAATAAAAGTTCCGCCCATTGGTGTCACCCATTCCTTTAGGCACATCTCGGAGGGGATGAATGTAAAGCGGCCAACCCCTCTAGTGGTAGGAAGGCGACTGTAAAGGGCCACCCCAGGCACAGTACATATCATAAGAAAAACTTAGTACTTAGCCGGAACTTATCTTATTCAAGGAAAAAGCCTCAGTCATAAATATATTTTTCGGCTTCTCGAAGATTCGTTCAAGTAGCTGTTGCTGCTTAACTGGACTAATTGGCGAGCATGCCTTCACCACCAGCCTAGCAAAGACTTCACACTAAGCAACACAGATAAGGCCTCGTCCCAGTGGGACTAGGGCTTAGGGCGATAATCTAGGGAGCTGGATCATGAATGATTTTAATTTAAAGATATATTCAGGCTACTGGCTTAACACGATCTGGTTCAAGCAAGGGTAGGTCCAGTTATTTTGATTTTACATATTCATTTGTAGGTCGGCTCTCAACATCGATCTTGCCTTACAGGAAGAAATGGATGATATCTACGATGGAACGAGCGCACCCAGGAGATACCTATTCACTCTTGCTCTAAAGGCAAATGGGTTATAGGAACCAAGAAAAGAGACGCTGACAAGGAGTTCCATGCACCAAGTACGGATTGTAACCTACAGTGAGTCTAGAAGTCTTATGATACAAGCATATCGCAGTCCACTGCTGGACATAGGCCTATCCCAAGCTGTGACGCAACATCTGGTGCTCTGCTTTCCGCGTCCTATCTGTTCCAGCAGCATTTTTCAGGTCGTCAATCCATCTGGCTGGGGGGCTTTTTTTTTTCAATTCGTCTTCACTCAAGGACTCATCTACTCCACGGCCATTGGTCCTTTGACAGACATGGCCACCCCACTGCCAGTTCAAATTGCTTATTCTGCAAACTAGAATCTGTGATTCCGACACAGTAGGGAGTTGAAATCATTTTGTGCTCCCGCGCACCCTCCTTGATGTGTCATCTGTAGAAGGCTGACAGGCAAGCAAAGTTTCGCCGATGTGCCAAGCTTGATCACCAGTGCCTCAGCGGCTATGAGTATTTTAGCTCTGCGGTCTACCGAACCAAGTGCAGTAAGCTGGTACTTTATCGAGCTATCCTACAAATTTCTGCAATACTCCATACAAAATTGGACCTGTGCTTATCAGTACAATCATTAATTTAATTTATTACGTATTGTTAACTCCCACAAGTCACGTAGGTGATAGAAGAAATGATGTGCAAGAGTACTAAAACAGGTATAATATCCAGTGTTTTTTTTTGTTATCTTGCCCTAGCTCGTAAGCTATTGTCATCAATAGTCATAATTTTAGCCGGAAAACGTCCATTGCTGAAAATGGACTTTCCCCAAAATAGTCACAGTGGCCGTTCTGGATTTGTGTTGTGTGTTCATCAGGAGGTTTTACCATAATCGCTCGCTTGGCACGGGTTGTTTATCGCAGTTGAGATGTAATTAATGTACTCGAAGGCTGCTGCTCCCTATCCTCCGGCTTATCCCATAGTAATAGTAGTAGAGATAAATAAATAAATTCTTAGCTGGCACTACGCAACACTTTATCAATGGCTCTTCTAAAATTTAAAGAATTCCAATACTTGTAAAAATTTAATTTACTTTATAACTGTGAGCAAATATTGTCGTGGAAGGCCGAAAGATTAGACTCGTTTCTGAAGCACTGGGTTGCAGGCCTAAAACCTGGCATGAAAGAAAAAAAAACTGTTTATTGGCACAAACATTACACACATAAAAGTTAAAATGTAAGGACCATAAAACTAAACATAAGGTGCAACACATATCGTGCACAGATATGAAATAGTGCCAAAGGGGCAACATTTTTATTATGATATATAAAGAGGGAAATCCTTAAACTCTTTTCGAATTGGGTAAATATAATACTTACTAATGAATAACTTCATACAACGTCATCGTTCGTCATTAACTAATGTAATTTGATTACAACTAACGTCGTACTTGTTACACGTTAAATTCCAAATTAATATATAATGACGTTCATATAAAAGAATCCGTATGCAATCAAAATAATATATAATATAATAGTAATGGATCGTCATAGTGTTTACACATAATCACACAACAAAGAAAAGAACTGCACGTGAGTCAGAAGAACGTCACAAGTGAAATAAATTAGCGTCGTCATAACACGCAAAGGTCATGCAATCATTAGGCCACGTCATTGGCGTACGACCGCTCGTCACCTTAGAACCAGTTCCTGATTCTCGCTAACATAAACATCAGATCCGCGAGATAAACACGCCAAACTGGTCTTGGGTATAAACCTGATTAGAATTTCGCGAACAACAGTGTCATTCTGATTTGATATGAGATTGTAATCCGATGACGAATTTGATATTTCTCAAAATCGGATACAAGTCAGAAAAACCGGAAAGGAAGTCCGCATCAAACCGTCAAGGGAATTTTCGTAGACGCAATTAATTCTGATGACCAACAAGCGGAAGATATGTGCAACAGAAACTGGTCAGCATAATCTTTAGGTATTCACCAATAGGGAACTCACAGTGCAATATAAATCGACAGAGAGCGTACCTTTTCTTTAATTGATCCCAGTGGAAATTCATCATGAATTTCTACGCCCCGGGGAAGGGCGAAGGGGCATGCCAGATTCCTACCGGCTTAAACCACTGGGACGGTCATCTTCGGCACCAAGAGTGGCTCCAGGACCTCGTATGATCACACTAGTCTACAGGAAGAGAGTTCTTATATGCATATAAGATAGCTTCGTAGGCATTAGAAAATCTCCCAATACTTGCGTAGCCCCCGATGAATGCCATTCCAATGACTAAATATTAATTGATCTAACATCGAAAGACTTCGCGTGAATCTCATTCAGATGATTAAAGACCAGACCAATATATTACGTGTTTTTATTGATTCACGAAACCGATGTCCTCTTGGTAAGCTCAGGGCGCTTAAATTCTTAGAATCATATAAAAGGCATCTCAGTCGTACACTTTAACGGTTATACTTCAGTGACACGGAAGTTCTACCATTTGAATAATAAAGAGGTCTACATGTGTATATCTATAATTTGACCAACATTTCGCGGGCTTTCTAAAATAATCATGCAAATTTTCATGGAATAGCGATCAGAGGGATAGGTACTCATGGCAAGGGAGAGATCCCGCACGGAGAAGAACTTTACGGCGCTGGTATAACAATCGCCCCTCCGAGATGTGCCTATGGCTCCAGTGTGATCGTACGAGGACCTGGAGCTCCCTTTCAGTGCTGAAGATGACCGCTCCAGTGGTTTTACCCGGTAGGAGTCTCGCCCATCCCCAGGACGGAGGAAGTACATGATGTATTTCCACTGGGTTAATAAAAAAATGTTCCTATGGCAAAATGTTTTCTTTTTAAACTATGCCCCATTCTACATTTCCACCGGTGTTGTGAGTACAATTTATAGATAAAATTTAACATGGACCCAGACCCGAACAACTACCGAAATTAGTTTATTTGTCTTTAGAAAAAATCGTGAAGCCACACTAGAATTTCTCCGGTGTCGTGGCTACATTTTATTCAGACATAAATGTCACATGCACAAACACCCAGACCCGAAACCACTATCTGTAAATCATACAAACATTTGTTCCGTGCGGGGTGGCACCTGCGACTCCTTTTTTTTTATTGGTGCCCAGTGGAAATTCTTTACGAACTTCCTTCGCCCCGGGGAAGGGCGAAGGGGTATGCCGGACTCCTACCGGCTAAAACCACTGGAGCGGTCATCTTCGGCACCTTTTTCGCCCCGGGGAAGGACGAAGGGGTATGCCGGACACCTTTTTTTTAATTTTTTATTGGTGCCCAGTGGAAATTCTTCATGAACTTCCTTCGCCCCGGGGAAGGACGAAGGGGTATGCCGGACTCCTACCGGCTAAAACCACTGGAGCGGTCATCTTCGGCACCTAAGGGAGGCTCCAGGTCCTCGTATGATCACACTAGAGCCGCCCACTGGTGCCACGCCTATTGGCACATCTCGGAGAGGGTGACTGTAAAGCGGTCACCCCCCCAGGGGGATTGTAAAGGATACCCCAAAGCGTCCCACGGCAGTGCGTGACCACATGAGTGCTACCATCTTCTCTTGGGTCGCTTGGTGTGGGCACGCAGATTCCCCAATCTACGCACCCGCGAACCCAGAGGTCCCCACCTTATAGCAATGGCAGGGTTTTTCAGGCGTATCGGAATTAGGCGCCAGGGCGGTTGTTACCCCGGCGCCGTCTCCTTCTTCTTCGAGCGGGATCGGCCCTCTCCCGATCCCGCTCTGCGGTCTCCTTCTGGAGCATGACGCTCTCACAGAAGGAGACCACTGCATTCCAGTTTTCGTGCTCTGCCAACATAACCGACACTATTGCTGGCAGAGAGAGATCTTGCCCGATCCGATCGACCAGGATCCGCCGCTCGGTGGCCCACGCAGGGCACGCCTCGAGCGTGTGCTGTGTCCTGGTCGCTATCACAATGGTGGCATTGTGCCGTGGCCTCGCGTCCTATCCTGTGCAGGTACGCACCGAAACAACCGTGCCCGGTGAGCACCTGCGTCAGGTGATAGGTGACGCGCTCGCTCCTTCTGAGCCAGGTTCCGAAGACCGGCAGGACGGCCTCGACGACGCGCTTAGTCGCAAATTGCATCTGCAAGCGGTGACGCCACTTTACAAGTGCGCGTCGCCGAGCCAGCCGCCGCAGCCTGTCCAACGCCCCTGGAGGCACGTTTTCACCGCTCTGGTGAAGGGAGCGTGTCTGATCGTACCCACGCATCCATCTCCGCCAGGATATCGAAAGGCGGAAAACGCGCCAGGAGAGTTGCCGCCTCATAGGACACCGTTCGGTATCCTCGTACGATCCGGATAGCCACTCTGCGCTGCAGACCGTGAATTTTGGTTCTGCAGCGCTGGGCACCTGACAGTCGAGCTGACCATACAGGCACCCCGTAGAGGGCCACGGACCGCACAACCCCACCGTAGAGACGGCGAACTTCCTCACATGGTCCCCCGAGATTGGGAAGCAGCCTGTGTAGTGCTCAGTGAGCCCTCTCGACGAGGCGCTAAAAGTGCTCTTCGAAGCCCCCATCTTCGGCACCTAAAGGAGGCTCCAGGTCCTCGTATGATCACACTAGAGCCGCCCACTGGTGCCACGCCTATAGGCACATCCCTGAGAGGGTGATTGTAAAGCGGTCACCCCTCTGGGGGGATTGTAAGGAATCCACCAAATCGTCCCACGGCAGCGCGTGACCACAAGCGTGCTATAGTCTTCTCTTGGGTCGCTTGGTGTGAGGGCACCTGCGACTTCTAGCGCAGGAAGCCAATTGCTTAGCCACTGCGCCAACCGTGCCGACAAATTCATCCATCATGAACCGATTAACATCCACTGTTTATCATTAGCTGCCAATGTCCAGAATAATGGTCGGTTATACCCCATACTGCAAATTGCAGCCAACACTACGCTTTCATGAGGTGTCCAGGTTTTAATTAAAGCAGCTTTCCTCCCAAGGATGTCGTAAAAATCGACAAAAGCCTAAGCCAGAGGGATGGACAGCCGCGTTCCTTCTGTGGAACAGTGCCCATACTGCGCCCACCAACCCGCCTGCCAAGCGTGGTGAGTAATGGCAAATTCCCCCCAAAATGACGACACAATTACTGTGGAAGTTTATGGGGGAGGTCTTTGTTCACCAATGGACGTCCTTTGTCTAAAACGACAAGTGTCCCGGACTCTCACCAATTAAAATCATCGCGGTGTCCCTCGGCTCACCTTGCGGCGCGAATTTCATTTGTGCACTCACTGCATCCGAATCGCAGCCTGGGAAAACACTAGTATATAAAATAAATGAAGAATCTTTATTCCCAGAATAAGGCTAATATTTACTAGTGTTAAGTTTGTAACTGCAAGAATCCGGTTAGGTAAGTACGACCGCCGGCAGTCGAGTCGCTCCATCCATCCATCGCAGTTAAGAGGCGAGTCCTGATCCATTGGATCGGAAAAGATCTCTCTGCTGACATTATGTCAGATATGTTGGTCGATCAGGAAAATGGAGTACAGTGGAGCATGACGCTCTCACAGAACGAGACCGCAGAGCGGGATCGGAGGGATCCGGGAGAAGTCCGATTCAGTTTGGAGAAGGCGGACTGGGCGCTGGGGAAACAACTACACCGATTCCCATATCAGCCTGAGCTTCCTGCTGTTGCTATATGGTGGTGGGTCTCGGGCGCGCAGATTAGGGAATCTGCGTGCTCATACCGAGCTACCTCGAGAAGACGGTGGCGCGCACGTTGTCATGTCCCACCGTGTGCGCAGCACAGTGCATGGTGAGGCTTCGGAGGATTCCTTTGCAATCCCCCCGAGATGTGCCTATGAGGGTGCCTTTTTTACAGTCACCTCCCCACCTCTAGAGGGAATGATCGCTTTGAAGGCGAGGCGAGGACTAAAGGCGTGGGCGGGCATCAATGGGCGGCTCTAAAACAGATTTTATGAGTTGCCGCCTTAGGTGCCGAAGATGACCGCTCCGTTGGTTTTAGTCGGTAGGAGTCAGGCATGCTCCTTCGCCTTGGGAAAGGCGAAAACAGGACCAAAAGCACAACAGGATTTTTTTCCACCATGTTACAATAAGTACCACCGCAGTGCCAGTTATTCGCCGCTAGTGTTTTAACTTTAGGCATTACCGTGTTCTGGTTCGAAGGAATTACTACCTGCAGATCGTATAAATATTTGTTCCGTGCGGGAATCGAACCCGCGACGCGGAGCGCAGCAGCCGACTGTATCGACCACTGCATCAACCGTGATAATAAAAGCCGGAGAGTAGACCGCTGGGTATTTGGAACGTCCGCATTCAGTTTTGCTTTAATATAATAAAAAATAATAATAAATACGTTTAATTCAGATCAAGTCCATAGTATGTTAGTAACAATTTACTTAATACTAGTTATAAGTAGTCATACTTGTACGCGATTACGCTTAAAACACAGTATGGCGCTGCATCCATTTCCGCAACTTCGGGGACTCCCATCGATCTGCGAACACACTGAGGATAGTGTTAGTGCTGCCACGGACACGCGCTATCAGGGAGGTGCACCTTTTTCTCATTATGGCAGCGAACCCGTCAATATGTGCCTCCGCAAACATCCCTGACGCACTGCACCTCCATGGCAACCCCAGTAGCACCCTGAGTGCGTTATTATACTGGACTCGTAGGTCACTGTATGTCCGTTGACCATAACTAACCCACAGGCTGCACGTGTAGAAAGACTGACAGTAGGCTTTGAAAAGCGTGATCTTAACTGGTTTCGTACATCGTGCAAACCTGCGGGCCAGCATATTACAACGGACAGCCAGCGACCTACGTTCCCTGTCTATATCCAGGTTATCTTTTAAATCATCGGTAACCCAGTGGCCCAAGTACTTAAACCTGTCCACCCTGGATAGTGGCGACCCGAAAAGTGAAACAGGTATAGCTGAGTAGGTCTTATTCGCTGCTTTAAAAACCATGAACTCACTTTTCTTGATATTATACTTGAGCCCATGGGTCACCGCATAAGATTGACATACTGAAAGGATCATCAGCATAACTGATGTTATTTATACAAACACCATCAATATGACATCTGACATTGGTGCTGCTGAGCTCAACGATCAGAATAAATTATTCGGAAATTGAATTTACCATGACTAAGATAACACGAATAACGAGATTTCTGATATAATCAGCTAGAGTTGTTCAAATTACCTTTGTGGTGGTGTGCTCTATCACTTCAAACATAAGCACACGATCACTTCAAAGTCAAAGTCAAATAATTTATTTCAAATAAACCAATCACTGGCACTTATGAAACTACCGAATTAAAGTTGCACGGTACCAAGTAGTTGATCTTATGGAGAACAGCCGGCAAGAAACTCCATATACTAGATACTCTTATAAAATAATTGAAATTACAGTGTTGATTGATACAAATGATGGTAAAACATATTTTGAAAATGTAATGTATGTAATTCTGAAAATGAAAATGAAATATATATATATATATATATATATATATATATAGTAATGTCTTAGGTTTTCGCGATTATTACACATTATAATAAAACAATTTTAAACGGATTAGATCGCGTATATTATAGTTTTTTTTTTTTTCCTGACGTTTCGAATACTTTGCAGCATTCGTGGTCGCAGGATGACTAAGGTGACAGGCGTCGTTACAGATTTTAAATGTTATTTTATTTTATCTACCGTACAATTTTAATCAATAAATTTGTTTCGATGCACGCAGTAATCAACTAATCACAATCATGTCTTGATGTTTTTTAGTGCGGTATGTTGTTGGGACTTTATTATTTTAATAACTGGATTCCAAACAAGTGGTACCTGACAACCATCTTCTCTATTAAAATTAGGATGTTTTTTAATTTCAATAGCCTCACGAAACATTCTTGGTACATATCGGTTCTCTTTCGCGAGGACTCGAGGTTGATCACAAAAATCTATAATATACGCGATCTAATCCGTTTAAAATTGTTTATATATTATATATTTCATTTATTTATTACATAACGTGTAATAGGTTAGCGTGTAATGAATGTCATACTACAAAAATACCTATAATAATTATTTATTTGCCATGGCAGTAACGGTTGACCAGGCCCGTCAGACGGCACCCGTTCACGAGCATGACGCCTGCATCAGCATCGCTTAGCTCAACCATTTTGTAGGGAACCTAGCGACCCGATACACTATGCCATCGCCAGCAAGACATTTTAGTGAACATGACAGACCAATATTGCCAGGCAAAAGATATAGTACACTTTATAAATATATTAAGATTAAGAAAATATTAAGAATGTAAATCGCAGTTGTTATATTAAACTTATGCAAATAATTTATATCATAAAAATTGATTTCAATTTTAAATAAGTAAAGTTAAAGTCAAGATGTGGAAATGAAGTATTATTACAATTTCTTTGTAAACGGTTAAGCATTGATTGAAAGTAACAGCACTTCAATCATGCAAAGATGATAAAATATATTATAAAGCGCCAGAGGGTCACAGTGTGCAGGAGGGAAACGTTTGCCAGACATCCCTATCGTCGATGTAATGATTTATACTCTAGTAGGCGTTCGAAATTAAAATGCGTTAAGCGCATTTTAATTTGAATGCAATGATTTGAATCTTATTTCTTGTAAATCTGTAATAGTACAAGGAATTTTGTTATAGAACCTAATACTGTTTCCCATAAACGACTTGCTGGTAAGAAAGAAATAATTATATGAGTGTTTATTATGTACATGATATTTTTGCGTATGCTGCATGTTTGAAAATCCCTCTGAGAGATTGAACCCGCACTTGTGGCGCAGAAAGTTTATCTAGAAACTAATATCATCATAAGAATCATGGACTTCATATTTCATTTTCAACAACATCGAACGGCTAATGGAATGATGGTGACGCCAGGTGGAGACTGCCAGAATGGTTGTCGAGAGATAGCAGAACCAGTATCATTAGATCAGCCAGACGGGCGTGCTCCGAAGGATCGTGGGACAAACCAGGATACGATGGATATACCATGAAACCATGAACCATGAAAGTAAAACCGGACAGTGCGAGTTGAACTCGCATGGAGAGGATTCCGTACGATGAATATATTTTCTACCAAGTACTTTACGGCATCCACAGTACGAGATGGGAGTGGTACTATATTTTTGATCCGGACACCACACGGAATACATATATACACACCATAATATATTAGCTACCTACTTGCCAAGATACAAAGTCGATGAATCAACAATATGATGCTACATCAAGAAACAAACGCAAATATAAAACCTAAATACACTCTTATGACTCACCACGGCCAGTAACAGTGTAAAACGTACTTATATTGCGTTAAAATAAAGCGAATGAGGTAAAAAGGTAAAAAGTAGGTGTTTCCTCATGCGCGGACGCAACGTTCCGTTCGGCACGTGCGATGTACTGTGTCATAAGTCATGCGATGCGTCATTGTTAGGGTTGCCAGGTGTTGAGTCATTGTGAGCGCAGAACATCAACTTGTGTGTAGTCATGTGAGTATTCTCTACAGTTTGTATTGTTCTTATAGTCGGTGATTAAGGCTCACAAGTATAATTATTACATTATAATGCATTAGCCAGCATCATCCCGTGGGTGTCGTAAAAGACGACTATGGGATTTGCCGCAGAATGGGCAGCAGCTTTATATAACTCAACTGCGATCGCCAACCCGTCTGCCAAGCGTAGCGATTATGGCAAAATCCCCCAATAAGCACACAACACAAAGCCATAGCAGTGGTTGTGACAGTCTTTGGGGGATCCCTCTGTCCAGGAGCGGACGATTTTCGGCTTTAATGATGAATGACGGTGACAGGCAGCAGTGTTACCAGAGCCATACGAACATGTTCTACCATCACAAAACTGCTTTCTTAAAGCTGTGTCGCCAGAGGACTTAAAAAATAAAAGAACATGTATATACCAGTACTAACCACAAAATAGAAATCTAAAAACTCACAGCCCTACGAATATCGTAGTAGTGTGGGGCGCGTGGCAACTACACACGTCCCCCGTGGCACGTACATTCTGCTAGGAAGGCACGCGCATGCGCGGCATCGCTGTTTACAGGATAAATGTCCACAAAATCATAATACAAGCGCCTACGTGACTATTTTCGCGTGGCCGCAACCTAATTAATTATACCTTACCATGCAAATGAAACTTGTATTTGTTCGCATTATTTCAAAAGTAGACAATGTTAAATGCAAATAAATATAGGGTATTTGTGATCGTTACTTAGCTAACAGAGAAAACCAATTTCGAAGCGGTGTTCCTTTCGCTTGCTATCTTTACAAAACGATAGCTTAAAACTTTGTTTACTTGTTTAGTGTATTTGTTGAAATAATGCCTGATTACTAATTATACAATGCATACAATGTTACATAAACATGATGACTTTTAACCAGATAAATATATTAAAGTTGCTTAAACGAGAGACGCCTTTTTTTACTGGACGCAGTGGTAATTCTCCATGAACTTCCTTCGCCCTGGGGAAAGACGAAGGGGTCATCTTCGGCACCTAAGGGGATCGTATGATCACACTAGAGATACGAGACACGCCAAGCAGCAAAAAACAAAAATGTACACTTATAATTTTGCACGTCTGTACATCTCCAATATTTTTTGTAACATTGAGCATGTGCGAATTCAGGTTTATTGATTTTGTATGTACCTAATGTGTGTGAGGATTAAACCCAGTGGCGATATTTGGGGAGGCTTGTGTCCAGCAGTGGACTTTATTTGTCTGAAACGACGACGACGATGTACCCAATTCGCTCATAATTTGCTAGTTTTGTCGGCAAGCTACCGCGTAAAGCACTTTAGATAAGGTTTCATCCATCAACGTCTATTAAAAACGTCCAAAAACAAATACATGTGAAAACTTTCCAGAAAATAGTCCATTCGTTTACCTCTTCGTGGGCACGTGTGATTCCGATCAATCATGCGCGTGCGCTGGCAATGTGTACAACTTACAATGCAGCCTTATCAGTTCAGTTCGAACAATGCTGTAGCCGTGTAACTGAGGTCATTCATATTCTCAATTGAACATGGCATTACGTACACGCGATCCGGTGGCCTTGCCTGATTGTTATCGATTACAACACGATTAACGCGATTGGGAATCAATATTTTTTAGCTTTATCATCGTGAACAGGTGGAAAGCATGAAACAGATAACGGGATATCCGATAGATAAAACCCTGTCACTTCTTAAGAGCTCAGTGTTGCTAGAGAAAGAAAAATAATCGATCGATACGTCACGGTTGGCCCAGTTGTTAAGCGATTCGATTTCTGCGCTACGGGTTGCGGGTTTGATTCCCGGGTCCGGGTGTTTGTGCATGTGGAATTTATGTCTGTAAACTGTACCCACGACACAAAATAAAACCAAGTATGGATAAAAAAATCAAATCATTAAATCAAAAGGTTATTTGAATAAAATCTTGACCGATTCTGATGAATTTCGGAGCTTGGCAGTGTTACAGCATGTCTCGTTTCATTACTACAAGGCCGCCTTGCTGTTTTGTAGCATACGCTAATATAGTTGAATGAGGGACCTTTGTTGTAACCAATGTTGGTACCTATCTATGTCAATGTCGTATAAATGCTTAACTTTATAATTTGATATGTAATAGGTATAACATATTATATAAATATGTACACGGTATTTGCTGACTAATATAAATAAGTATTTAATTCTTTGTTAACCGTCCAGTGTTGAATTTTGTGATAAATGATATTTAGCATTGTAGGTTCAAAAAAACACTCACACCTCACGGTATTTCCTACTGACTGCCTCTGAGAAAAAAGTCCGAAACAAACTCAGAGATTCCTGTTTAAAAGTCCAGACATGTTTTATGGTACAATATTATGTAAGAAGTATGCAAGGCAGCGTCTAGAATGGCCTTTCGCATCACGTTCCATAGCCACTTTGAGTAGACCCGTCTCGAGAGCCGTTATGCATGAATCAGTCATTCTGAAGCTCCTATTTTAAGAAGCTCAACGATCCGACTGGCGAAGTACCATCAGATACTTTGTGTGGGCCTAGGAATACCTAAAGCGACCAGACAGATATGAAGTCTACGTTTGTGTAACTCAGTCGGTGAGAGCACGGGTGACCTATATTTTCCTGACACAAATAGCAAGACTTATCGTCATCATCATTTCAGCCGAAAAACGTCCACTGCTGGACAGAAGCCTCCCCCAAAGATAGCCACAGCGACCGGTTTGGTTTTGTGTTGTGAGCCTATTGCGGGGTTTAGCCATAATCGCCACGCTTGGCAGACGGGTTGGCGATCGCAGTTGAGTTATAAATGTACTTGAAGGACGCTACTGCCCATCCTCCGGCTAATCCCATAGTCGCCTTTTACGACACCCACAGGATGAAATGGGGTGGTGGTATTCTTCGCCGGCACCACACGGCAGCAAGACTCGACTGGTTTGTATACTCGATTGTTAGTTCAGTCAAATTTAGGTCATAAAACAAAATAAATAAATAGATATCACAAAATATCATTAAAACGTTCAGATTCAGTAAATAAAAACACTATATACTTATTATGAGTATGTCACTTTCGCGCAGCTCAATCCTAAGCATGTTTGTCATCCATATAATCATTATAATAAAACACTTTTAAACGGATTACATCGCGTATTTAAAAGTGTTTTATTATAATGAGTAATAATCGCGAAAACCTAAGACCTTACTATCTATCATATAATCTTTAACTTTGCAGAAACCCTTATCACAAAGATCTAGTTTATAAATGATTTTAAATTTATTAATATTAAAATACTTGGGATTTTGTTGTAGAATCGTATGCTTTGGCACCTAAACAAATAAGGATTTTTTGGAGTCTGGTCAAGCAATGAGCAAAATAATTGTTTCTTTGTTTCTTGTATTGATGCTATCGCTATATGAATATCGCTTTCCTATAAAATAAAATATATTTTTTACAAGTTTTCACGTATATATTGAGATGCGAATGTTATTATTTTAATTTCTTTGAATTTATCCCTCAAGGAACGTCTGCAACTTGGTTTAAAGGTAACTTTTTAACAGTGAAGTGCTTAGGGCACTACTTTAGACTGAACATTATTTACATGGTCAGTTGCTGGCTGTTACCGCTTTAGCTTAAATAAAATCTATCTTTAATAAGATAAGAATAAGATAAATGAAAAAAAAGAACGGGCCTAACATTGAGCCCCAGAGAACCCCCATTGCTACTCAGACCCCGGATATATCTGCCCGTTAACATCCGCTGTCGGGATCCTATTATCTTCTAATATCTAATCGATGATCGTGGTGATACTTGGTTGGGGATCTGTGTGATCGTAGTATCGTGATTTTAGTCCTCGGAAAGAGGGCCGGTGTCAAACCTCTTAATTTTAGTCACCTTTTCACATCTAAATCAGTGCAGAGATAGTGTTTTCTCTACCGGTAACCGCACGACATGTAAATTAGTGGATGGGATGGTGTGTTCTTTACCGGGAAGCGCATGGCAAGTTGGTTGGCAGTACTGTCTTGATCGTTTATTCTCTAACTATAAAAACATGCTTTGTAACTAATTGTAGGCAGACCAACTTCTTCCCGTCCCGGTGGGTTTACATTTACTCGATCGTACGCCTACGCGCTTGTGCCGCGAGACAACGCACGCAGACAAACTCAGGCGTAACGAGCCGTCATTAACGGCCAGCGGAAAAACCAATATTAGCGACGTCTTCGTCATGTAGATCTGAAACAATACAAGTTGCAATTTATCTACCAGCCTTATTATTGTTGTAATATCATACTCAGTGGCGGATTTACCAGTAGACTGAGTAGGCTTAAGCCCAAGCGGCGGATCCTGGTCGATAGCGGCGGATCCTGGTCGATCAGACCGGGCAAGATCTCTCTCTGCCGGCAGTAGTGTTGCTATGTTGGCAGAGCATGAAAATTGGAGTGCAGTGGTCTCCTTCTGTGAGAGCGTCATGCTCCAGAAGGTCGTTACACCCCCGGGAAGACGGTGGCGCGCACGTGGTCACGTGCCGCCGTGTGGGTAGCACAGCGCACAGCGAGGCTTGAGGGAATCCTTTACAATCCTCCCCGAGAGGTGCCTGGGGGGCGACCTTTTTACAGTCGCCTTCCCTCCGCTAGAGGGGGTGACTGCTTTACATTCATCCCCTCCGAGATGTGCTTAAGGCGTGGCATCACTGTGGGGGCACTAGTGTGATCTTACGAGGACCTGGAGCCCCTCTTCGGTGCCGAAAATGACCGCTCCAGTGGTTTTAGCCGGTAGGAGTCCGGCATACCCCTTCGCCCTTCCCCGAGGTGAAGGAAGTTCATGTAGAATTTCCACTGGACATCAATAAAAAAAGAAGCTTAAGCCCAGGGCGGCAGAGTTTTGGCGCGGCAAATTTCGGCCCATTTTTTTTACGTCTTACTAAAATTAAATGTGCATATTTATTAATGACCTAAATGTTCTGTGTGGTGTCCGAATTAAGAATATAGCACCACTCCATCTCCTCCCGTGAATGTCGTTAAAGGCGACTAAGGGAATCTAAACCAGAGGGATGGGCAGCAGCGTCCCTTCTGTGAAACGGTAGCCATACTGCGCTCACCAACCCGCCTGCCAAGCGTGGTGAGTATTGGCAAATACCCCCCAAAATGATGACACAGTTGTGAAAATCTATGGGGGAGGCCTTTGTTCAGCAGTGGACGTATAAATGGCCGATATGATTTATGATGAAATGTTATTAGATCCACACAAACAATTCAACGTGTAATATGTTTCACCATTTAGATTATGATTTTGGGCCTGACTTAGTTCAAGAATGCAAACATTTTCAATGCCACCTTTCTTCTGAACGAATATTGGTGAAACCAGATTCTGGATGATTGAATTTATCTTCGTTCCTACGAAAACAGAATTTGCAAAACGTTTATCCAAACTTAGATATAGCAGTTCGCGTGGCTCTATGTAGACCAGCGACAACTGTTCGGGTGAGAGAAGCTTTTTTTGCTTAAAACGGGTGAAACATTATCTAAGATCTACACCAAGTCAAGAAAAGCTAAACGCCTTAGCTATTTTGTGCATAGAGTCAGAATTAGATTTCCTACGACGATATAAATGATGATTTTGCGAATAGAATATCGCGCAAAAAGGTAATGTAAATCTTTCATAGCTTAATTAATTGAATTTGCATTTGAAACCGGATTGTTAAATGAATAAAATTTTTTTAAACTGTATGCAAGTGTAATAAAATTTATTTAATTACGCTTACCGAATGTACATTATTGTGTAAGTAGTGTTAAGGTATAAAAATTGTCAATTAGAACTTTCTCGAAATATCTGCTCTAAGGAGGAATCCTCAACGGTCATGAAACTAAAATAAAACATGAAAAAGTTAGATATTGATGCATGTCACCAAAATAACCACCGTTTATGCAGTTCTTATCAAATAGTTATATTTAAATAATTATCAATAGACAATTATGTGCGCGTGCTTGCAAACAAACAATAAACAAAGACATGTGTTATAAATAGGAAAATTTCCATTATTATAATCAAGTGCAAGATAATCGTAATACGAACATGACTCCAGTCATTAACCTGAATACATTATCTGTATGACAACATTGCAAATAGATATTTAATGGATTTATTCATTAATGGTTATTAAGAAAAAGGAAAATTTAGCAAAAGAGCTTTATGTCGTTAATTATAAATATTCCTTTGACCTACGAGAAGATACAGGAAAAGAATAAATTCTTAGACCATTACTGTGCGGACTGAATACGCGGGACGACTTTGAGAATTAATTTCTGGCGCGAACAGAATTGGTGAGTAGTCCCCCATTTCTTTGCGTTCTACGAATTAAAGAAATATCATCAATCACCTAATATAACTGGCGACCAGGTCTGCTGTAGGAATGTTACGGAGGCGGAGGACAAGTCGAAGGTATGACAGTAACTTCCGTAGAGTCGGAGGTGAATCGGAGTCGGAGCACATAAAATCAAATGCAAATCCCCTTCGGCCTTTCCCAGAATCCTTCTGGCCCATCCCAGGGTTATATTGAATCACTTATTATAAGTAGGATACAATCTCCCTTTTCTTGGAAAGTATGGTAGATACCTAATATCGGTTAGCATTCGATTAAATCTGGCACCGGTCAGCAAAAAAAAATACGGGTTCCACTCCCGGAGTGCCTAAAGAAGTGAAAATTTTATAGCAAAAAATGTTTTTTGAAGTGAAAACTTCTTTTAGCGCGGTACGCATATTTTTAGATGAGATAAAATCTCTGGACTTGCGACACCGTTACCGAGACGCTATTTGTAGTGAAAACTTCTTGGTTTCGCAACGCGGCTGGAAGCGGCGTTCGGCGTTTTGAGGCGGCTCGCACCGCAGCCATATAATATAGTATTACATTTTGTGAATTAGATAAATAAAATAAAAAACATTTATTGCTATAAAATTTTCACTTCTGTCGGCACTCCCGGAGTGCAACCTTGCAACCCAAAACTTTTTTTTCACAGAAGTGACGCTGCTGCCCATCCCTCTGGTTTAGATTCCATAGAGTCGCCTTTTACGACATCCACAAGACGAGATGGAGTAGTGCTATATTCTTAATCCGGATACCACACGGAATGAATGCTTTAGTTCTGAGTAAAACCAGCCAAATCATGTTAGTCTCCAGACAGATCCTATAACCATTGCCCGGCAAAACACCAGCAAAGCGGATTGGTTCGACATCAAGTAAAAAGAGGAACAGGTAAAAGACTGCAATGCTTGCAATAATAATAATAATAAACATTTATTTCAGACAAGGTCCATAGTGTTAGTAACAATTTACTTAATATATAGTGTTAGTAGGTACATACATTTAATTTTTATAATGCAATGCCAGTCTGTATGTGTAGTATGATTAGGTTAACCCTATCCATAAAAACATTTAACTCGTGTATTCAAGGGACTTGTTGGGTCACGTACAACAACACTCGATACATTTACAAAACCGCAAAGAGTTAGGTAATTGAAACCGCTGCCGAAACCACATCGTTATCATCGCACTATATTATGTTTATATTCTGTATTACTCATTAGCTACTCACTCACAGTGATTAACGAAGATAAGCGTTGCAGTTTCCACATGTACCTTTAACCCCAGAAGTAATTCTCAAGAATGATAACAGATAAAGTACCTACGTATACCAAAACATTCGCACGTAGTGACTACATACATTTGGGACCAGCTGGTTATCAACGGTGAGTCGTAACTAGCTGAGTAGGAGTAATCTAGATGTTGCTAACTTTTTGGTGTCGTTCAACGAATCATTTCTTATAGATTCCAACAATACTGACCGTGACTTCAGCATTCTTTTCTAATTTTGACCATGGCTTCAGAATCTATGAACCTAAATAAGCACACGTACAGCGTTAGTTCTTTTCTACACAAGAAAATGTCCTTCCTCGGAAACCAATGGTACCTGCTACCTGCACTGTTTGTATTATTATAGCTATAAAATATTTTTTTCAATGTATAAATAACTGTTATAAATACTTTGTAAAACAATGTAACAAAATGTAACAAAATAATCAAACCTAACTCAGGGCGAGTTTCTTTCGGCATTTCTTCTCAGAGGTGGTCATGTAACGAAATGCTCTCCGTTGTTTCAATATGACGCTTAGAGTGTAGACATTTTGTCTGTTAGGTCTTAATTACTGAATAAATGGTTCTATTCTGACATATTTGGAAACAAAAGTAGTTTTATTGTGTGTTACCATAAGAAAAAAACGTTACCATAGTTATCAAATACGATATATGAAATCTTATGAATAATATTAACATGTTTTAGTAAAAAATTAAATTCTCGTAGTACCGATTTTCGTTCATTTATCAGGTGAAGTATGTATGTATTTCCGGTGTGATAAATGATTCGTTAATCGTGTCACGTTATCATATGAAGTTAATCATTTTATCAGTGAAAGAACACGAGGCAATGAAGATTGTGTTCGTAATTTTTTCCTGTCTTACAAATATTATCTTTGTACTTTTTCGAACTATGAAGAAAGCGTTGAGAGGTAGACTGTTTCTAAATAGGTTTGCTAGTAAGTAACAAATGTAGTTAATTAAAAAACTATATGACTGGGCAGCTTCCATGCTGGGTGTGCGTCATCCTAGAGAAGGGATTTTTTTTTCTTAAGGAGCCCATTCTGCGCTCGCCGATCCATCTGCCAAGCGGGGTACTGGCAAATTCCCCTCAAAATGACGATACACATGTATCCGGTCATCTTATGGGGGAAGCGGTTGTTCAGCAGTGGATGTTTTTGGCTGATATGTTGATGAGGCTGATAGTATGTGATCTATGAAATACTAGTACCTATGCCTTCTCTCAGGACTGACATGGAATCGCTAAAATAACTTAATTTCAGCAATAAACCGTAGTTGAGAAGTGGTACAACATAAACTGAAATTGCCTAGTAACAGTAATATATTATTATTCGAAAACGAAATCATTTTTCAAACAGTAAAAAACTGTGCAATCGGTACTGTCCTCTTATTTATTATGTATTTATTCTATTGTTCCAATATAACATATGACATACTCATAATGTGTCACATCTATATGGTGCTTGGAAATAATGGTGGAAAAATTATGTAATAAACATAATTTTATGTACGCACTGAACAAACGACTTGCAATACATGACACATACATCACCTATTTCAATGATTTCATGTTGTTTACATAAAATTCTACTATATTTAATTTCCGGATCTCTCAGAATGATCTAATCTGTCGTGTAGTGACTAAGCGCTTAGCAACTTTTATATGCAAGGATGGTCTCTTCATGTGATAGTCTGAAAAATGCGAGAGTATCTATGTATCACCGAAGAAGAAGAAGCGAGTCCCTCAGTCGCCTTGTACGATATCCACGAGAGGAAATGGAGTGGTGCTATATTCTTGATCCGTCTGCTTGACATTTTTATATGACGGCACGGTGGGGTCATCAATTTTATATAAAAAACGAAACAAAAACCATAGGGAATATGCATGCGTGGTAAAAAACTACAGGCTTGCCTTCGCTCAAATGGGAGTTTTCCCTGTGATTGGCGAATTTTATCAGCGCAACCTTTCCTATCTCCCGGCTAGAGGTATAATTTATACTCGTAGTTATTATTTTCTTTTTTTTTCTTTTCTTTTTTCATTTATATACTCTTTATCATAACCATTTCAGCCGCATAAAGTCCACTGCTGGACACATGCCTCACACAAAGATCGCACCTACGACCGGTCTGGGTACATTGTGTACTCATTGGAGGGTTTTGCCATAATCGCCACGCTTGGCAGGCAGATTGGCAATCGCAGTTGAGTTGTTAATGTACTCGAAGGACGCTGCCCATCCTCCGGCTAATCCCATAGTCGTCTTTAACGACACCCACGTGATGAAATGGGGTGGTGGTATTCTTAGCCGGCACCACACGGCAGCAAGACTCGACTGGTTTGTATACCTTATGGTGTACTACCGTCTGGTAGTACACCATAAGGTATTGAGACACAGAAGTGAAAATAAACATACAATAAGTAGCCTTTGTAACTATATACCAACATAAAAATGTCGTTGGCTTTTATTGATGTTGAGGATAAAATATAACTGATGATCAAAATCTTGTTCTTTATTTGACTTAATACACTTTTACTTTTATTTGGCTTTTTATTACATAATTCGAATCAAAATGCCAATGTAATAAATAGTATGCAATTACTTGCATCCACCCGCCTACGTTATTCTTTATTGAAACTGATACCCGAAATCAAACAGATAATTATTTTGTTTTTAAAACAACATTTTACAAGCATTATCTATTTTCAATGAAAAATATAAATACTAAGGAGAAAGGAAATATGAAGAATTAGGTCTAAGTAAAATAATATCAGCCTGTAACTGCCCCACTGCTGGGCAAAATCCTCTACTCTTACAGAGAAGGAACGAGCATTGATCACGGAGCTTGCTCACTGCGTCTTGGCGATTTCAGTCCATACTAGGCTGTAGTATCATAGGTTAACAAAGTACATGTATATGTACAGTATTGTAACCGCAACCCAGTTCTTAAGAAACAAGTGCCTTAATTTCAGGGCCGCCACAACCTCGATAAGCAGCCGTGTATAAATATCTGTACAAACTGTATGAAGTTAGCCTGGCTGGTGGCCTTTTCGGCTTCGCCAGAATACCCGGTTAAGCAACAACATCAGAAAGGTCAGCGAGTAGCCAAAAACAAACAGAATAAAGCTACCAGTATATCTATCTTCATCTACCTTAAGAAAAAAGATTTGTAGAAGAATATATTTTAATATTCAGACACTTGTTACGATGGACAAGACAGTAAATGTATTTTAATCAATAAGGGAAGTTAAAAGAAGACAGGGGGACGTCATTTCCCCGAAACTGTTCACCGCTGCAATGGAGGATGCCTTCAAGCTACTGGAGTGGAAAGGATTCGGCATTAACATCAATGGCGAGTATGTCACTCACCTTCGATTTGCCGATGACATCGTAGTCATGGCAGAATCGCTGCAAGAGCTCAGCACAATGCTCGATGATCTCAACAGAGTTTCCCAACAGGTGGGCCTTAAAATGAACATGGGCAAGACAAAAGTCATGTCAAATGCCCATGTCGTGCCCATCCCAATATCCGTTGGGAGCTCTGTTCTCGAAGTTGTTGACGAGTATGTCTACCTAGGACAAACTGTCCAGTTAGGTAGGTCCAACTTCGAGAAAGAGGTCAATCGTCGAATCCGACTCGGCTGGACAGCGTTCGGGAAACTTCGCAACGTCTTTTCGTCAACAATACCGCAATGCCTCAAGACGCAAGTCTTTAACCAGTGTGTGTTACCAGTGTTACATATGGAACAGAGACGTGGTCACTCACAATGGGCCTCATAAGAAAGCTCAAGGTCACTCGGCGAGCTATGGAGAGAGCTATGCTTGGTATTTCTCTACGAGATCGAATCAGAAATGAGGAGATCCGTAGAAGAACTAAAGTTGTCGACATAGCTGAACGGATTAGTAAACTGAAGTGGCAATGGGCAGGGCACATTGCTCGTAGAACTGATGGCCGTTGGGGCACAAAGGTTCTCGAATGTAGACCGCGCACCGGAAAACGCAGCGTGGGACGACGTCCAACGAGGTGGACAGACGACCTGGTGAAGGTCGCTGGGAATCGTTGGATGAGAGCGGCATGTGACCGCTCGTTGTGGAAATCTAAGGGGGAGGCCTTTGTTCAGCAGTGGACGTCCTGTGGCTGATATGATGAAGGGAAGTTCAATGGCTCCCACGCAAAACCATCGACGTGCAAGGTTAAGCTGCACTTAGCGCGGTCTTAACCACACCAAGACTAATCCGTGCTTTCTTTTGGTCAAAGCCCACTCACAGGAAACAATAACCAATAAATCATTTTTTGGCAGAAATATTAAAAGGTGTATTGGATTCATTACCGAGCTCATTAATCTTTATATTTATGCACAAAAGGTGCCTTTACAAAGACACCCTTCTCGCCCCTACAGATGTTTTTTTCATAAGCTACATACACAAAGCAGCCGCCAATATTAGCGCAGCACGACAGGTAGCAGGGACGAATTGAGTGAATTTTAGGTGGCAGGTTACCGACCCGAACCTATGGGTATCGTCTAAAATTACTATTAAGTACTTAATATAATCACATTGTCATATTGACTATAACAATAGTATTTTTGGGTTTATTCCGTTCTTTTTCGCATAATGTTATCAGCCGTAATGTTGATACCTGGAATTTGAACCTAAGCGTGGGTCACACTTGGGTCACATGCAATTTAATCAGTAGTGTCGTGTGAAGTGGACGTGTAGCACTTGTAGCTCTGTTCAATAAAGGCACACGTCAGCGCGCCACGTGCTGATCAGTTCCGTAAACGACAGTGTCCGTAGAAATTATATTGTTTCATAAATTTTACACGCTCTGATACTGATGTCAATTTCGGTCACAGATACTGACAATTCCAGATAATATTGTACAAATTACGCGAAACAACAAACTGTTACCTCTGACTTTATCTGCGAAGGAACCATTAATTTCTTTTAGAAACGTGATAACCCAATAAAACATATCCTATTCCATTTCCGCGTGATTTCCGGATTAGGAATATAGCACCACTCCATCTTCTCCCGTGGATATCTTAAAAGGCGACTAAGGGACTCTAAGCCGAATTGGCGAATTCCCCTCAAACTAACACATTTGTGGAAATCAATGGGGATCAATGCTCTTTTTCGATCTATTTCGGCTGACATGATGATCCTATTCCACGTATAATTTACCTCCGTTCAGCTGTTTGAGCGCGATGAAACGTCAAACATTCAAACACACTTTTACATTTTTTTAAATAATTAGATGACTACCGGCCGAATACTAAAACGCCAGTTAATATTAAATTCCGCTTTATCTACTCGAGAAGCCTGTTTATGACTCAAATAAAAGCGGGACTTAATATTAACTGACGTTTCAGTATTCGGCCTAGGGCTTTCGACTGTCGATCAAAAGGTTGTGATGAGGTCGAACCTCACCGTGTTCGTTATTGACACAACCTCACTCTTGGCCCATAAACGTCCACTGGAATTTTTTTATGACTGAACATGGCTTTCCTATAATCGCTAGAATGAGCTGTCATGGGGATATTGCAATAATCACCACGCTTTCGCATGCTGATTGGTGATCGCAGTATATAGTTATCAACACACGAGAGGATGCTGCTGCCTATGCTCTTGCCATCAACCCTTCATCATTTTGGCCGAGTAAAGTCCACTGCTGGACACAGGCCTCCCCCAAAGACCACAACGACCAGTATGTTGTGTGCTATTCATTTGGGGGTCTTGCCATAATCGCCACGCTTGGCAGGCGGGCTGGCGATCGCAGTTGAGTTCTTAATGTACTCGAAGGACGCTGCTGCCCATCCTGCGGCTAATCCCATAGTCGCCTTTTACGACACCCACGGGATGAGATGGGTTGGTGCTATTCGTAGCCGGCACCACACGGCCTATCACGGCACATCAACCCTTAGTCGCCTTTAACGATACCTATGGGTGGAGAGAGGGGGTCTATTCGCCTCTATATGCCGGGAACCCCACTCCTAGCATAAGCAAAATTTATATGACTTGGCAAACTATTTATATGACTTGGCAAACTATTTATGCGTTACCAATATTCCCAGTAGCGAAGCGGTTTCTTATTAAATAAAAATAATTAATTCCAGGACCGGAAATACTCGAGTTGTATCGACCCACGGTCAGTACATTATCACGTACAAATTCACGAAAACTATAAATCGCTTCCCTGAACAGATAACACCAATAAGTAATATATGACCGATAACTAATTACTTAACTAAACTTTCCGCGCTATAATTTAACTATTAATGCATACTCATAATGGTTGTCCGGTAGGTTGTGAAGCGTGCCCACGACACAGTTCCTTGATGATTAGTACATATTAACATTTTTCCGTTCGGTTCACATTAGTTAGTGGAATTTTTCTATCCGCGACCATTAACAACACGATACAACGCTTTCTTAATACGTTTTGTAATACAATTGTGGAAGTATTTAATTATTGTAAATTGATAAGGTACTTAGGAATTGTATAAGTAAGACACTGAATTAGTTTTTAATGTTCTTGTTTTAAGTATTCTCTTAGAAAGACAGGTAGGTTTTTTGTAGCCCTGACTTATACCTCTTATGTGTCGTATTGTACAGTTTACAGATTTAATTAATCTCACATGCACAAATACTCACAAAATACAAATATTTCACCCGTGCCGGGATCGAACCCGTAACACGTAGCGCAGAAATCCAAATGCTTACCCACGGCGCCAAGCGTTCTGTCGTATGATTTTTGACAACCAACTCACACGGTATCAACATAAGGGACAGCATCAATAATTATTTAAATGATGCCTTCAAAAGCATGACAGGTAGATACATTATAAAATATGCAAATATCATATGCTACACGAATAAATTCATAAACATTTGTGGTGTTACAGTGGGTGTATTTCGGAGAAAGCACGCAGCGCGATCGACGATAATGAACGCGAGTCGATACCGAACGGTGGACCATATCTCATCGGCGTCAAGCGTAGGCCGCCGCCCACTCGCCTGCGCGCGCGCCGCTTTGACTAATACCCACTTACATCCCGCAGACCGCTACCGAGCACCACGTAAAGGTGCCACAACACACACACGAATGCTAACACACATTACCAACCAATATACAAGACCCGTTGCAATATATTCTCAATTCAACAACCCGCCATGTCATTACCAAGATACTCTCATTTAGGACCATGTAGCGTATCGCGACTGTAATTCTGACTGTCAATAATTATTACGGCGCGTAATCCATGATTGATGAATGCCAACAGTAGCCGAGAGCCGATCAGAATATAATTGACGCCGCTATTGTGTACCGCCGTCGGGTCGCCGCTTGATTGATCGCTTACAGCGCATTACATTGCAACACTCTATGCATAAATCTGATCATAATTAGACGCAGCTTTAATTAAATGTGTGCTGGTGAAATAGAAGCTCTGTTTATGTAGCAATAACTGTTTGATTAATTGTTGATGCAACAATTGGGGCGCCCTAATAATGACAGCAAAATACCGTGCTACGCTGGGCCCGTAGCTAGCGCTACTAGCTACGAGCTACGATCGACCCAAAACACATTCAGCACCTTTTTTAATTGTAAACAATTTTCATGTTCATATCAAATCTGTAATTAATAATTTAGTATTAGGAATGACTTAAGTTACAATTCTTTTATGTATTATAGTAAATACGTTCCACAGAAAACGGGAGTAATTTATGTTTTTCTCTACATGGTAAGACCTAAACAGTGTCCTAGCTAAGCCGGTAGCTAGTATAGAATCTGTCCGCAACACCGGCAATTACCGGGGCCAGGCGTCGCGGCGTGCGCCTGCGCCGACGATTGTTTACGGCGCGCACGCGCGGCGCGGCGCGTGTCCCCCCGCGCTCCCCGCCCCGGCGGCAGCTGCTCCGCACAGGTGGCGCGTGTGGGAACTCGACGGCTCCGTGCGTTCCCACGATCGCTCGCCCTCCGCTCACTATATAAGCCCCCACCCGACGGGCATACCGCATTCCGCGTTCAACGCTCAACGCTAACGCACACCTCCACTCGCTACACACAAATAATCAACATGTCTTACGAGATCGCGTATTCGCTAGCTGACGATGGCCCGCAGCCAGTCTCGCGTACTTATCAATATCGCAAAGTGATGAAGCCTATGCTTGAGCGCAAAAGGCGTGCTCGCATCAATCGTTGCCTCGACGAACTCAAGGAGTTGATGGTCAGCGCTCTTCAGTCTGAAGGAGAAAATGTTGCAAAATTGGAAAAAGCCGATATTTTGGAATTGACCGTTCGCCACCTCCACAAGCTTCGCCGTCAACGCCGCCTGTCGTTGAACCCGACAGTGGATGCTGACCGATTCCGTGCTGGATTCACTCATGCCGCCAACGAAGTTTCCCGCTGTTTGGCTTCAATTCCTGGTGTTGACGTGAGGCTGGGGACTCAGCTCATGACACACTTGGGACACAGACTCAACGACATGCAGCGCGCTGCGGCCTCCGCTGACACACCTCCAGCGAGCCCGCCCAGCCCGGCTCTATCTACCGCATCCTCGACCTCTGGCTACGTGACACCATCGCCTCCTGCTTCGCCCGTGCACATGCACATGGCGACTCCCCTGGACTGTACCACCAACAGCTCGTTCACCAAGAATCCAGCAGTGTGGCGACCCTGGTAAACAGTGATACCCGGAGCTGGCGGACCCGGCTCCGCGGTCACATCTGTTCCAGCACCGTCGGAGTCGCACGCGCCCCTATGTGTCCGCTAAAATCCATAAGTTTAGTGATTCGTGTGGAGGATATAAAGATAGTTTTAGATCTCAGAATCAGTTAGTATAAGTTAAAATCATAGGTCGTAAGTCCAAACTTGAAGCTTTAATGAAAATTAGAATGTAAGTGTACTTGTGATATTAAAGAGTAAATATTATTGTATAAGAGATGTTGTATCGAACCTGATCGAGTTCGTATTGTTATATTTTTATCGTTAAAAAGTGTTCACAGCATTGTGAATAAAATACAAAAGAGTAAGTTAATAAAAAAAAACTACCCTATTTCTGCATTTTATTACACTGACCGTAAAAACCCTGAGTTGCACACAAATGTATGAGCAATTACAATATGCGTTGTCACTATAATGTTTTTGTATAGAATTCGCTGATTAATGTAAATCAGACAGCGATAAATATAAAAGAGGTTAAGGGCACGACTCGGACCTCTGACACGACGGCCCCACAGCGCGTGCTCGGTAACTTTCCTGTTTACAAAATTATTTATATACTTAGCATTATTTATATATTATTTTACATACTTAGCACATCATTTGATATAAACTTAGTATCAGTACTTTCTACTGCACATTAAACACAAGTCGCTCCGTCCGCCACCAAGTTACAATTGGTCATAAAACTTGTTAACAAGCTGTCTATTGAGACGTTCAGCAGCATAATTAAAGAGAGATGATACAAAGCTAATTGAGAGGAAAAAATACAGATCCGTACTATCTTTTTCTGCAACCTTATTTACGTAGTGCAGAGAAAACTGCGTCTTCTACAACACGTCCAAGGTATGAACCTCATTATCCGGTGGTTTTATACCGCATTCAATGTAGATATCGATGAATAAATTTAAACCCGGTTGCCGATCAAGGTAAGGTAGGAAACATTTTAAAACAATTTACATCGACAAGTCACCGTTGTTAATTAGAGGAAAAATTATACACAAATACATTTCAAAGTCAAATTATACGAAAATACAATAACAAGCACACAAACTGTTCACTAAACACCGAATGTTTATAAGCCCCATAATATAATAATCCTCGTCACTGTTAGTATGTAAATCGATTGGATCATGCTAAAGACAATCCCATTACAAAATTAATTCATATCTGTGTAATGTCCAGCACGAATGTCTTTCAAAATGAGACAAATAACGCCATCTGTTAGTAATCTAAGGAAACTTCTAATTTTACTCACTAGCGACATCTGATGGAAAGCTCTGGAACTTGAGAAAGCTTTCGCTGGTTGTTGTACCACGTTTGAACTACGTCTGTAAACTTTTGAAAGCGCTGCCTAGAGCATATTATCATATCTTATAAACATGGAGCAGAAGAAAAGAAGGTATGCACGGAGTGTATTCTTAACACTGCCCGTGTAAAATGTAGAATTGCACACTTAATTATAAAAAATTGACTACAACGTATTATCGTGGTATTAGCAGTACTGTAATAAAAGTCGTGCGTACTGGATAAATTAAATGTAATCCCTTTCGCGTGTCAATTGCCGGCAGCCGTGTAGATACAATAGATTTTTAATTGTGTCTCGTTTTGCGACACTCAATGAGATCAGCCAAAAGACGTCCTATTACTACTACTAAACAGACACCTCCACAACGACCGGCTCCATGCCGTATGTCGTAATTTTGAGGCAAGTTTGCGCATACTCACCACGCTTGGCAGACGGGCTAGTAAGCGCAGTATGGCTACTGTTCCACAGAAGGGACGCTGCTACCCATTCCTCTGTTTTAGAGTCCCTTAGTCACCGTTTACGATATCCATGGAAGGAGACGGGGTGGTGCTATATTCTGAATCCGGTCACCACACAAATGATAGTCTCAGTTCCCATGTAAGCGAACATCAGCCACTTCGCTCGTCTAACACGTTCCTACACTGATAACTGAAATTGGTATTCGTTCACAAAGTCTTTCTATTGCGTCATTATATACGTAAAGATTATGTTAATGATATCTACTCATAATTGCGTCGACTGGCCAAATGACAACGATTTATAATGGATTTAAATGACATAAAGAAAATCCTCAGAATTTGGTACAAGCGCTACAATTTCTCATCAAGACAGATCAAATAACTTTTTGAATCTAGAACGAATATATTTTGAATATCATCATTTCGGCCGAATGAAGTCCACTGCTGGACACAGGCCTCCCCCAAAGATGTCCACAACGACCGATATGGATGTTTTGTGGGCTCATTGGGGGGTTTTGCCATAATCACCACGCTTGGCAGACGGGTTGGCGATCGCAGTTGAGTTGTTAATGTACTCAAAGGACGCTGCTGCCCATCCTCCGGCTAATCCCTTAGTCGACTTTTACGACACCCATGGGAGGAGATGGGGTGGTGGCATTCTGAGCACCACTCGGATTCGGCACCACACGGCAAATTTTGAATATATGTCACCTTAGTCATCCTGCAATCAGGAACGCTGCAGTGTTCGAATCGTTAGTAAACAATAGTCTATGATACACGCGACGTAATCCGTTTAAGTGTTTTATTATAATAAATGAATGAATCGCGAAAACCCAAGTCATTCGTAAAACTGGACACGAGCCTCCCCCAAAGATTGCCACAACAACTGCTATCGGTTTGTGTTGTATGCTCATTGGGGGGTTTTGCCATAATCGCCACGCTTGGCAGGCGGGTTGGCGATCGCAGTTGAGTTGTTAATGTACTCGAAGGACGCTGCTGCCCATCCTCTGGTTAATCCCGTCACCTATTACGACACCCACGGGTTGGTGCTATTCGTAGCCGGCACCCTAAGACATTACTAGATAAAAATTATTATCTCCGGAAATACTTAACATTCCTTATGCACTTACTGCCCAGCTGATAATTGCAAGCATGTGCTATATTAAGTGAATTCTTAATAATTCAAAATCCTAAGAGGCCCAAAACTTCTTCATTTACTTCTCTAAACTAATAAAGGTAAGCCATCAAGTCAGAGCCATCGGTTATGCTCGCTTATTATGTTCCCGACGTGTTAGAGACAAGTCCCACCCTCAGGGCCTGTGCCATCAAAATTAGCCGAGCAGCGGATTGGGTCGAGCAGCATCTCTCCTGGCCGGCAGTAGTGATGGATATGTTGGCAGTACATGAAAACTGTAGAGCAGTGGTCTCCTCCTGTGAGAGCGTCATGCTCAGAAGGAGGCAGAGCGGGAGCGAAGTGCCGATCCCGCTTGGAGAATTAGAAGAGTGTGTCAGGATAACGACCACCCAGGTCCTACACGCCTGTGCAACACGTTTGCTGTACTATACTTTACTACACTTACTATTTATAAAGGTTGTAAAAAAGGAGGCATGTTAGAACAGGCCTAGAGTGCCATTGCAAATCAATCCACCTCTGCCCACCCTTGATATTATTTACCCACGATTTCTTCCTGTGATCAACCCTCCTTTCAAAAGTAACGTTTCGTATCATTACTTACTTCTTATAATTATCACTGTATCACTGGAATCGACATCTATTCTTTAAAAACTGAAATCATTCAATAGTTTAATGGACAAAAACCTACCGGCCTTTGGGTCATCTACCCAAATTGCCGGTAAGGTTTTATCACCCAAGAGATTAGGCGTTGGTAGTACCGAGCGACCCCCGGGAAGACAGCGGTGTGCATGTGGTCACGTACCGCTGTGTGCGCAGCACAGCGCATAGTGAGGCTTCGGGGGAATCTTTTACAATTCCCTCGAGAGATGCCTGGGGGGGTGGCCTCTTTACAGTCGCCTTCCCTCTACTAGAGGGGATGACCACTTTACAGTCATCCCCTCCGAGATGTGCCTAAAGGCGTGGCACCAATGGGTGGCTCTAGATGTAGATCTTTCGAGTTCCTGGAGCCTCCCTTCGGTGCCGAAGATGATCACTCCGGTGGTTTTAGCCGGTAGGAGTCCGGCATGCCCTTTCGCCCTTTCCCGGGGCGAAGAAAGTACATGAGGTATTTCCACCGGATCAATAAAAAATAAATAAAAAAAGGCGTTGGTAGTACTGATATACACAATATTTTGCCGATGTCGAAATATGGTCTTAAGTAAATGTAGGGGGAGATACTAAAATAATCTGGGCTTTGAACCGACTCGGACTAGACGTGTTGTGTATGGATCAAGAATATAGCACCACTCCATTTCCCCCCGTGGATGTCGTAAGAGGCGACTAAGGGACTCTAAGCCAGAGGGATGGGCAGCAGCGTCCCTTCTGTGGGACAGTAACCATACTGCGCTCGCCAACCCGCCTGCCAAGCGTGGTGAGTATTGGTAAATACCCCCCAAAATGACGACACAATTGTGGAAATCTCTGGGGGAGGCCTTTGTTCAGCAGTGGACGTATGAATGGCTGATATAATGATGATGATGACTAATTTGAATTTCCTAGGAGAAAAACCTGACAATAATTTAAGATTATTATTTTTTGTCTTTGGGACATCCTCACTTCATCCGCCTTGGAAGGGGCGGAAGGGCATGCTGCACTCTTACCGGCTAAAACCTGGGTGTTCATTCCACTCACCTATGGCTAGGGGTGAGGTGTTCGCCTTGTAAGCATTGGCCAGCCCCTCTGGCGACAGTAATTTAACCCAGGAATTTTCGAAACTTGTAACCCTTAGCTAGACTTACAAATAAAAACGTTTAAAAACAAGGTAACTTAAACGATATAATGCATATTAATATTACGGTTGCAGGAAAAGGATTGCGGGCGTCCTAAAGGGTATCAGTTAATTGCACTGTGTGAGTTGTGTTGAGAGAGTGACCTAAGGAACGGGTTATCGTTTAGTGATAGAATATTACCTAGCAACCTCATCAATCAATCATTGCATTACGTAAAACCTCTGATTAATTGACCACGGTACCACTACATGCTTGTATCGGTAATTGGGTAGGTACTGGTGATGTAATGAAAGTTCGCATTCACGAAAATTCGCATGTTTTTTGCCATTCGCATTCGAATTCGCAAGAAACAAAGCGAAAATGTATTTGACGAACAAAAAGGAAATTATATATTGGATTGGATGGATCTGGAAAGATAATACAACTGTTATGATTTATATTTTTTAATTTACTTATATTATTTATAATATCTAGGTCTAATAAGTCTTATTAGTGTACTTATTTATCAGAATATAACTACTATTATTAAATTAAGTTCTAATGTCTTTATAGAGTAAACAAAAAAAAATTGTCAAAGCTCGGGCCGGTTCGGTTTAAACATGGCTGCGTCAATGTCTAACCCGTATGACATTTTTTGCGCGCTTTATTTGAAAATCAACATTCGCATACGCATTCGTATTCGCGAATATTGGATATGTGTGAGAAATCTAACATTTGTTACATCACTAGTAGGTACTTGCCACTTGGCTTATATTTCATCATCCTCAGCCAAAGGCGTCCACTGCTAAACAAAGGCCTCCCCATAGATTTTCACAACGACCGATTACAAGCAGTCTTCGTTCCGGGAGGAATTTACCAGTACTCACCACGCCTGGCAGCCGGGTTGGTGAGCTCAGAATCCCTGTTGTTGCATACAAGGGACGCTGCTGCCATCTGTCTGGTTTAGAGTCTCTCGTGGCCAAATATATTTATTTATTATATATTCTTTATTGTACACCAGTTATTAAAAAGTAAAATAAAAAGTAACACTTTGAATATAGAGTACAATGGGCGGCCTTATCGCACACGGCGATTTCTTCCAGGCAACCTTAGGATGGAAAAATAAAATACTAGCCAAGATATGGGGTAGTCTATGGTGCACACAAATAAATATCCATAAACTTAAATAATACTATACTAAATATGTAAATAATGAAGATTATAAATACACTACATACATATATGGTAATATATACACATATAAAATATATAAATATACAAGTATAAACAAAATTAGGACAAGTGAAGTAAAGCAAAAAAAATAATACTAATAATTACAGTTCTCTCACTAGTCTTTTGAATACCGGTAGTGACTGAGCCCGTCTAATTGAGATCGGTAATGCATTCCACAAACGAGCGGCCTGAACCGTGAAGGATTTATCAATAAAATTAGTAGAATGCATTGGCATTTTAAGCCTTAGGTTTTCTGATGATCTTAGGATTCGCGAATGAGTATCACCAAGGAATTCGAAACGTTTTTTAAGGTAGCAGGGAGTAGAAGGAAAGAATAGTACACTGTAAAGTAGTGAAAGAATATGAGTATTCCGGCGAAGACGAATAGGTAACCACTTGAGCTTAGTGCGGAATTCTGAAACGTGATCATATTTTCTTAAACCAAATATGAATCTAATACAAAAATTTTGAAGTCGCTCAAGCTTATCAAGTTGTTCCTCTGTAAGATCAAGATAGCTGGCATCAGCATAATCGAGGATCGGAAGGAGAAGGGATTGTGCAAGCGCAATTTTAGTATCAGTAGGAAGAAAGTTGCGTAATCTTCTTAAGGATCCTGCCGACGCAAACATCTTGCGACGAAAAGTACTCGATAAAATGCTCTTCTTAACATCACACGCAGAAAATTGATTAAAGATAAATGGTGAATAGCTGGGAGTCGGGAGAGATGAAATATAATTTAATGTATTCGATTTAGTTGTCTTATCAAAGTTAGACGAGGCCGTAAAATGAAGATTAAGAACATCAATGTTTAAATCCTTAAGAACTGTTGATTCATGTCGAGATTTCCCGACACCCATCCATCGATCTAAGAAATTTCCAGACTTTGGCTGGATCTCCGTTTTGAACAGATTTATGGACATGTTGGCGTTGAGCGTTCCTACACTCCTTATTGCAGTGATTTCGAATTAAAATATATTTTTCCTTGTTGGTAACGGTAGGCCAACACTTAAATTTAAATTTTGCCATCGCTTTCTTGTGAATCAGCAATTTGATCTTATCGGTTAGCCACGGCGATGGTGAATGTTTGACTTTGACTGCTCGAATAAGTGCGTGACGGTCATAAAGTTGCACAAGAGTTGTTGTAAATGTTTGGACCTGGTCATCGACTGTATCAGACATATAGAGAGGTGTCCAATTTATATTGCGAGCATCCTTACGAAGACTATCGAGATCCATTCCACCAAAATTGCGTTGCATGAGAATTTTAGACTTTGCCTTAGATGGGCGAATTTTGTAAGAAAAATATATTTAGTGGCGTTTCAGTATTCGGTCGTTAGCCGCCTTTTACGACGAATGGACGGATGAGATGGAGTGGTGCTGTACCTATTCTTTATCCGGACGCCACACGGCTTTTATTTATTATTTTTCTTGAGCTCTTGAAGCACTGTTGTATAAACACACAATAATAAAGAAATACACTTTTTCATTTATTTAATTAATAATATCGCGAACAATGAAATGAACATGAGTTTTCTTAATGTTAACGTAACCTAAAACGCGACAGCGGGTCCGCGCGATAATGTATTGAGCAAGTAAATAAGAGAAAAATATAGCCTGTTGGAAATTACATTTACTCATACTTATTGCTGAAAGGAAACATTAAATTAGTATATTTTTGTTATATTACACATACAGCCCGTAACGTCCACTGCTGAACATGGGCCTCCCAGTAATCATTACAATGAGCGGTCGTAGGGGATCTTGACATAATTACCACGCGTGGCAGGTGATTGGTGATCGCATGTTGTTATTAGGACGTGGGAGGATGCTGCTGTCCATCCTCTTGATATCCACTACCTTTATCTACAGTTTTATAATAGGAAAACCACTATTGGTAAAACAAAGTGAAATTTCATTTTTAACAGCGTCTTATATCCTCCTGTGTTATGCAAATAAATTAATTTGATTGATCGACAAAAGACTTACTAGTTATGCTGATACATTATAATTTTTTATGAATTTATTTCATATTAATAATGTTTCAATGAGGGTTGTTTTAGATCTTTAACATATTTTCATAATAATGATATTTTAATAATAACTTAGATTTGTACTTAAAAGCCAAAAAGCTAGACAATGGTATGAGTTTGAAGACTCGCTGGCTTCCATTGACCTAATCTCCGTAATATTTCCTTGTGGCGTCTGGATTAAGAATATAGCATCTCACCATCTCCTCCTGTAGTTGTCCTGTAGTTGTTGTAAAAGACGACTAGGGGACTCTAAACCCGAAAGATTGGCAGCGGCGTTCCTTCTGTGGAACTATAGCTATACTGAGTTCACCAACCTGCGTGTCAATTATAGTGAGCACTGGCAAACTCCCCCTAAATGACGACGCAATTGTAGAAATCGATGGGGAAGCTTTTGTTCAGCAGTGGCTATATTGGCTGATATGGTGATGATATGGCACATAAGAACGTCCTTAACGGCATTGGAACCTAGACAAAAATAAGTGGTTATCATCATTTCGGCCGAGTGAAGTCCACTGCTGGACACAGGCCTCCCCCAAAGATCACCACAACCACCGATATGGATTTGTTCTCGCTCATTGGGGGGTTTTGCCATAATCGCCACGCTTGGCAGGCGGGTTGGCGATCGCAGTTGAGTTGTTAATGTACTCGAAAGACGCTGCTGCCCATCCTCCGGCTAATCCCTTAGTCGACTTTTACGACACCCATGGGAGGAGATGGGGTGGTGGCATTCTGAGCCGGCACCACACGGCAAAATAAGTGGTAAAGTATCCTAAACCTCAGTAATGTCTTAGGTTTCCGCGATTCTATTACATCGTGTATATCGTGGTCTTACTTTAATAATGGAAAATATTTTAAGGACTATAAAGTAAATTTTTCAAGGATAGACTTTATGAATGGTTTAGAATTCATTTCAAATATCAAGTATCGAATTTACAGATAGTAAATAAGTTAATATTTAAATACTCGACCAGCGAAACATTCACTGACTCTATATTATTTTATTAAATAAAGGTTGATGTTATGTTTTTCTTTTTTGCTAAATCACACCATTACAACCTATAGATTTACCTCCTAAAATATTCTCCATTAATATAGTAAGACCCTATATATAATGCTTAGCAGCGTAAGCAGTGTAAGTGGTCGCAGAATGTCTAGTGTGATATCACAAGGTTCTGGAGCCTTCTTAGGTGCCGAAAATGGCCCCAGCCCCAGTTGTTTTAGCCCGTAGGAGTCATGCCCCTTCGCCCTTCTCCAGGGCGGAGGAAGTTCATATTTTATTTTATTTATTATCACTGGGAACAATAACAAAAAATAAAAGAAATGGTCGTAAGATGACTAAGGTGACAGGTGTCGTTATAGATATCGGATGAGGAATTTATAATATACGCGGTGGAATCCGTTTAAAAATGCTTTGTTATCCTAATCCCATTTAATGAAGTGCTTCTTATAATAATTTCAACGTCTCGTGAAAAGTTGAGGTACTCTCACCAAGACAGGGCTTGCTTGGCCAATCTGGAAGTCTCTGTGCAGGCTTCGGACTCAGGTCGGTCGAAGCAAGTATAACATGTCCCGATGGGGTTCCTCCAGCGGGTCCAGCTCATGCTGTGAATGTAGTACCGTCGAGTTTATGGCTATGATCTCATGGCCGCTGAAGTACATATAGTGCGTGAAGCAGAATACTGGGCCAGTATAGTTCCCAATTTGTTATCTCTATCCTATTTACGTATGTATTTCTACTTTCCGTTTGCTGTCAAAGTCAGCACGCCAAGAAGAAGAAGCGTCGTGTATATGAGCGTACAGGCTACAAAGAAAATTTAGGTCCTCACATTTATTGCTTAATGATGCCAAGATAAGAATTACCGCAGTACATTGGCTTCTTTCAATACGGCTGCCACCAAGGAAAAAATAAGATCGAAAACAAATACCGATAGCACCAGACTATATTTACATGTACGTCATTACTCATTATAATAAAACAAGAGCTCACGTAATTTACAAATGGAAAGTTTATTCCTTAGATAAGGGCGCGTAAATAAGGATATTAATCATAATATGTAGGCATTTCACTCACACAAGACATGATATTAATCAGTATTAGCAGACAAATATACAGGATCTAGCAATGTCTACACTCGATCTCCAAGGCAATTATGTGTAACATCTGATTCATGAACAAAAATATAACAGAGGATATACATATATATATATATATATATATATATATATATATATAACAGCACAGCATATATATATATATGCTGTGCTGTTGCTGTGCTTCAACATCATCATCATCATCATCATATCAGCTATCGGACTTCCACTGCTGATGCAAGGCCTCCCCCATAGATTATCACAATTGTGTCGTAATTGCTAATAGACGCTTAGCAGGCAGGTTGATGAGCGCAGAAAGGCTGCTGTTCCACAGACGGGTAGATGCTGCTGATCCCTCTGGTTGAGAGGCCCTTAGTTGCCTTTTACGAGATCCACGGGAGGAGATGGAGTTGTGCTATGTCCTTAATCCGGACACCACACTGATAACGCCACGGCTACGCAATACACTTAAACCACTGACGATGTAAATGACGACAATAACAAATCACTACCAAATTGAAACAAAATTGTACGTAAAACTAGAATATGACCCTTGACAACAGTAACTGGATTTTCAGGAATAATAAATACTTTTATTACCTGATGACATTATATTTCTTGATGACGAAACGAAATATGACGCACTGAAATTGTGTTCGCACATCCTACACATTACAAGATATCATCTAAAACCCAAATTACATTCAACAACGTTTCTACGTCAATTGTACATACAGGATATTATCTGTACGAATAATTTACGTCTTTGAGGTTATTTATTTACGTGTTCTCTATTCTACTTATTAATGGTACCGTACCTCAAACTGTTATTGAGAGAAAAAACGTCCAATGAGGGACGTATGGGGAGGTCTATCCCAAAGATCGATACAACGACTGGTCTGGATTTGTCTTGAGTCCTAATTGGGGGGTTTTGCCATTATCGCCACGCTTGGCTTACGGGTTGGCGATCACAGTTGAATTGTAAATGTACTAGATGGATGTTGCTGCCCATCCTCCGGGTAATCCCACAGTCTCCTTCTATGACATCCACGAGATGAGATGGCAATGATGACAAATGTCTAGATTTTATTAATATAATAATAATAACTGCCAGCCAGTAACTGTGCCACCGCAGGGCTCCGGCTTCGACTTCTTAACAGAGGCCTTCTTCCTCGCGATCCGGGCGATTAAGCCCAGAGCCAAGGTGAAGCCGCGAGACGTGACCACGACACTCCAACCGAGGTTACGATATCGACGGTGGCAGGGAAGGGGAGTCCTCCCACTACCTGCTCGGGCACTCACCCTGTGCACACCGAGCCCACCGCTAGCCCGCTCATACTCCTCCGAAAACGGAAAAGCACGCTATGACCTACCTACAGCCCACACACTCGGCCCATCCATGTCAGAATATTAGCCACCGGGCAACAAGGTCCTCCAAAAAGTTGAGTAGTTATTGGTCGGTGCCCAGGGTGCACCGGCCTGACAACTGCTCTTTTCCCGGACGTATCAAGAGGGACCAGCAGCCACCGAGCGCACATGGAGGTTTCCTGGCCTAGCACCCCGCACGCCAAATACCTAGGCCTCACACTCGATCACTATTCCTTCAAAGAGCACATAAAGGTCACCACATGCGCCCGCGCCACCTTCGCACTCGGACACCTTCACTATCGCTTAAACGAACGCAGTAAATTATCCCTTAAAAATAAGGTGAGAATTTACGTTACGTGTATTCGGACTGTAATGACCTATGCATGTGTTGTGTTCGGACACACTGCTCCCTCCCGAATCCGTCAGTTTCAAATCTGCCAAAATCAATTCATGCGCAAGGCCACGGCTTCACCCTGGTACATGCGTATGGTATGAGCAACTACATACCTATCAATTTGAACTTGCCGACCATCAGGAAGTTCATGACACAAATGCTAAGCGCTTCTTCGACTCTGTCCTACCTATACCTCCTTAATCCCCTTTCAGTAGACCACCTAATACAGGCCATCGTATTAGCACATGTTGCCGACCGAGGCACGTACTCATTGACCCGGACGATGCAATCAACCTTCTTCACGTAGATCACAAGAAGAACCTAGGGCATCAAACAGACCGGCATTCCCTTCTCGCCGCCGAGGTCCACCTCACCGCCGTCGGGGAGGCCAAACGTGGCGGGCATCCGATTAACGTAAATGTCAAGGTATGCTACGAATCGATTGTATCGTAGCTCATATAGCCCAGCTAAGAGATGGTCGAGTGGCTATACTACGTTTTAAAATCGAAAAGATTTATCATCGCAATTAATAATCGATCTAATCCAAAATCTTTAGATTTAACATTTTGAACTTGATCTGTTTTTGTGTTAAGATCACAATTAACACAAAAAAAAAGACAAATCCTTAATCCCAAATCCAAATATTTTAGATAAGGTTGATTACTAATTGCGGCCGTTATACTATTACTACAATCATTCCATTAAACTAAACATATTAGCGTGGAAGTTTCCTCTTTCATATAATAATATGTTATTTATGTTGTTGCTATATGCGTTATCAGTGATATAATAGTGTCCGACCGATTGGCATTCGGCAAGTCATGCCGTAGTTATTTTTAATTTGCATAAAGTTCATGTCGGCTCCTCTACACAAAACAAAAACATGATCATATCATCATAATATCAGCTGAAGGATGTCACTGCTGAACATAAGCCTCCCCATTAAGTCAGGTCGCATGTCCATCGTGGTCTCCACTTTAGAACACCACAGAAACTCCACTAAATTATCTCTTACTAGCTTTGGTCCGCGGTTTACCCGTCGTTTAATTTAAAATAAATCGGATAAGTTATTAACGGTCGAAATTAATAATCGATCGAATCCAAAATCTTTGGATTTCGGATAACGGATATGTCTATTTATTTTTGTGTTAAATATGATCTCAATACAACAACGGAAGAATTTCAAAATCTTAAATTTCATTTTGGGTTAAATTGATCATTAATTTCGGCCGTTACCGTACTTTGGCATAGACAGTTGACGGGTTTTACTCCTTATTGCATCAGCTATCTGTGAGTGAAAGTCCCGTCTAAATCGGTCTGGCCGTTTCGGAGACAAACTGGAACAAACAGACAGACAGAACGACAAAAAAACATGTTTTTGTTGTTGTTGTAAGTAGGTACCGTATACACTTTCATATGCATTTAGTAAAAAGCTGTTATATTGACATTACAAACAGACACTTCAATTTAATTTCTTTCTAAGTATATATTATGTTGCGTTTATTTTTAAACTTAAACTTAATTTGGGTGTGCGGAATGTTTACTGTAGGTACAAACTTCGGTTACGGCGAGCTTCAGTCATGTTTTAACCGAAACCAACTTTTCGCTTCCACACCAACTTCCCGTTCAAGTTAGCACTTCTCCCCCCCGTCTCTTGCTCGCACCGGCCCGTGCCGAGCCTGTAGTTTTAAATGTAGGGGACATTTACAATACAATACATTTTAAATAATACCGATCCAACTGTCCCCAAAACAATAGCTTGTTATCCCCAGCAACGCCCTAAGCCGAAGGAAGTTTTTAATATTAATTTTAAGCCTGGCTGGAGGCCTCTTTTGGCTTCGCCAGAGACGACTGGTTAAGCAACCACACTTGCCAGAAGTGTATGCAAGAAGCCCAGTAAAAATTAAATTAAATAAAAATCGCTTCCACGGGCACGGTTGGCGCTGTAGCTGTCAGTATTAAGTGTATAGTTTATGGCTGTAGCTAAGCAATTGACTTTCTGCTCTACGTGTCGCAGGTCAGATAGTTGTTCGGGTCTGGGTGTTTGTGTATGCGAGATTTATGTCTGGAAACTGTGCCCACAACAGAAGAAAAATCATAGAGAGGGACATGGTGTAAAAAAGCAAAGTGCTGCGTTAATAAATGTAATTTCGTTGATACGTACTTTGTGTTGAAATGAACTGTTTGGCGAATGACGTCACTGTACGAATTAGTTACTGACGATAAGAGTTCACGATGAGCCCCTCGATACTATCTGATATCTCGTCTCATGCTAAGTCACGGCCGAAAATGTCACGCACTTTTTATCAAAACGTGACAGTAACGGAGGCTTGCCTACACTATTTGTTTTTGTCTACACTATATCCGTGTGTTGTCCGTATTCAAAATAAAGCGCCATTCCTTTCTTCTCCCATGGATGTGTAAAGGCGAATTTACGGCCGAAATTAATACTCAATCTAATACAAAATCTTTGGATTTATGATTAAGATTCCTCTGTTTTTGTGTTAAATGTGATCTTAACACAAAAATGGATGAAGTTAAAATTTTAAATCTAAAGATTTTAGATTAGATTGATTATTAATTTCGGCCTTAAAGGAGTCTAAGCCATTATTTATTTATATTATACACATGTTATAAATAAATGGATGGGCAGCAGCGTCCCTTATGTGGAAAAGCAGCCATTCTGCGGTCACCAACCCGTCTGGCAAGTACTGGCAAATTACCCTAAAATTATGACAATCGTAGAAATCTATGGGGTAGGCTTTTTTCAGCAATGGACGTCCTTTGGCTGATATGATGATGAAACGGTACCGAGTTACCAATTATATAGGTAGGTATCTTAATCCTATTATGGCACAATAGCATCCTATTTGAGGTCCTAAAACCCTGATAGTGAACAGTTTAGATTACGATCAGGCTTAATACCTTCTTAAATCGGACGTGATTGTATAAAAATATTAACCTATCTATTGATAGGTATGCATTCGTATTTCGATTTGAACAAACATAGATATCAATACTACGTTGGAAACCCACGTGGCATAGCAACATGTCGAGTTCAAATAATAATTAATGTAATCAAATATAAAATAATATCTTTCCCGATATCTTTTCACAAAATATAATTATATCGTATTTTGTGAAAACATATCGTAACTTCTTTATTTGTAGATTCCGCGAAGGAATACGTCATCTCGGTTTCATAGATGTTTGCATATGATAATATAATTTATTCAAATGCAAAGTGCAGCTATTTCTACAGAATTGTATTTAATTGGACCGCCTGAGTCATACGTCTACTGTTGACTTGTAATACGTAAATTTTGTTTGTACTGTACATTTCCACTACGTAGTAGATAAGTAATATTCTAGAGTGAGGTCGTTATTTAATCAGTAATAGAATCTTTTCTATTTTAAAACGTAGCATAGCCATTCAACCATCTCGTAGCTCGGCTATAAGAGCTACGATACAATCGATTCGTAGCATACTTGATAATTTTTCTAGGTGATTATTTATTTTATTTTAATTACTTATTAAGGTTATGGATTAATTACTGCTACACATCAGTTATGATTAGATTAAAAGTAGTAAGTAATGATAGGTCTTCATTTATAAAAAGAATATATGCTAAGTAAAAGTTGTGTACAACAAACTTACACAAATATGGTAATCGCAAATACTATCCGAAGTATAAGTCTGAGTCAGTATATCATTGCAGCCGAACGAAGTCTACCGCTGGACACAGGCCTCCCCCAAAGATCACCACAATGAACGATATAGGTGTGATGTGTGCTCGTTGGGGGGTGTTGCCATAATCGCCACGCTTGTCAGGCGGGTTGGCGATCGCAGTAGAGTTGTTAAAATGTACTGGAAGGACGCTGCTGCGACGGACGATCCAGAACTAACCCAGCCGTGTATTTCGTCGCTCTAACGAGGCTCGGGAGGCTCTTCCAAAACATTGAGATTCAGATATAGATCACCCAATGTCAAAATACGAACTTGAAAATTATTATATCTACTGCAATATAATGTATTATTTTATTATTATTATTCTTGGGGAGTCCTTTTTTCAGTAGTGGACTTCTTTCTGTTGATATATACAACGAAAGTAAACACGATGCGCTGCTAACGCACACATGTAATCTTTATATTACGTCGGTCCGCAAGAGACTATCTTCTTAGACGTTATTATTCTAAACCGATACATGCTCATGGTAAAAAGTGAAGACTAAAATAAAATCTGTATTTAGGTCCAAAATAAAACAAAACATAAACTTTTATTCAAAATAGACCAAATATTTTCTTTTTGAACGTTAGCATAAGAGAGCATCCATATAAGCCCACCCTTCACCGCTTCCTAGTGTTTAAGCTGGAGAGAAGAAACGGCGCAGCAAACTCCCCAGCAACACGTTAGTTTGTCATACTCATAATACAATATTGTTAAAAATGCACCATATATATACAAAATAAGAAAAGGATCATCATTTCGGCCGAATGAAATCCACTGCTGGACACAGGCCTCCCCCAAAGTACACCACAACGACCGATATGGGTGTGTTGGGGCTCGTTGGGGGGTTTTGCCATAATCGCCACGCTTGGCAGACGGGTTGGCGATCGCAGTTGTGTTGTTAATGTACTCGAAGGACGCTGATGCCCATCCTCTGATTAATCCCTTAGTCGACTTTTACGACACCCACAGGAGGAGATGGGGTGGTGGTATTCTGAGCCGGCACCACACGGCAAGAAAAGGATGGTTACTTGTTAACTTTGTTTTTCCTTTTAGTACATCATCGTTAGGTACCGCTATCTACTTTTAATCGTGGGCTATAAAATCTTAAAAAGATTTACGGTTGACCTATAATGCTTCATACTACAATTATTATCCAACATCGGTACTTTTTACTCATTTGTCTTATCACAGGACCAAAAAAATTATTTAAAAATGGTTATAGATATATAAATAATTATTTGTCGACCAGCAATTTATAAAAAAACCTTGTGGTGTCCGGATTAAGAATATAGCACCACGCCATCTCCTCCCGTGGGTGTCGTAAGAGGCGACTAAGGGAACTTTTGTGGAACAGTAGCCATACTGCTCTCACCAACCCGCCTGCCAAGCTCCCCCTAAAACGACGACACAGTGATTGTAGAAATCTATGGGCGAGGCCTTTGTTCAGCAGCGGACGTATAATTGGCTGATATGATATGATTATGATGATTTTTTATGTTGCAATACATAATTAATTATACAAAACCACGGGTAGAGATTAAAAAGTAGTTTTGCGTTTAGTTAATTTGTCTGCTCATTGATTCATTAACATTGGCCTACTGATTTAACTGTTGTTTTCTGTTTGTGTTTGTCAAAACCATTATACGAACCACAAAGAACAATATTTCTTGTAATTGCGCAAGTACAAAAGATGTGAAATAATAAATCTTATCATTGTGGTAAACATACGACCGTTCGGTCGGCCTTTCTAGAATATGCAACAAATTATTATGTCGAAGCATCAAAATATATTTATATATTAGGTCTTTACCTAAGAAATTGCCGTTTTGTACGAAATAAAATACATAATAATATCATATAATATTATGCTCGGGGGTGGAAGTGTCTAATGGCGTAATAACGGGGAAACCCGCTCCGAGTCTTCGAGACGCGCGATGGTGAAACCGGTGCCGCACCTCTCTACACCCCTAGCCGCTCACACCGGTGTTGCTCCTTGTCGCCTGTAATGGTGGCCATTTAGGGGGCCCATCTTGTGAGTGGCGAGTCACCGTCTGCCACAGAATTTCACTATAAACGTTGAAAGGCAGACGCCGTTTTTTCAGGTTTTAGAAGTATATTATTCATTTATCACCCATTACAATAGACCTAATAATTGTAGTTTCCATCTTATACAATAGTTTTACACCTCCGGAGACAATCCGAAACTGCATTTCATAGTGTAGCCATGGAGAGTTCCCGGTTAGTGTCCCATTACATTTTAGATTAAAATTCTCTAAAGGGCCTCTGCGTGTTGGACCCATGTCCCCGCGTAAGCCTATCAAAAGACCGGCTTCCCCCTTACAGGGGATATAAACCCGTGTAATAGAGAGTCATATAATATATAATCATAATATTTTTTATTGGAGTTTACTCCTTAAGAATCGATTTATATATACGGTGAAATTTTGTCGGGCTTATCTAAAATACGTTACGTTTTTCTGCGCACCTACCTTGCCACCTTCTGACACATACATGACTAACATCATGTATGTGTCAAATGTCGTTTGATGTCAAAGTTTTATATTATTTCATTTAATATATAAATATCGATATTTAATTTAGTTATTATTATTTATTAATACGCAGTGGAGTGATAAAAAAAAAATGGAGCAGTCTAAGTGACGGTGGAAGAAAATCCGTTGTAGCTAGGGGACCGTCTGTTATGCATAATGGGGTCGCGCGGTATCATGCAGGAGCAGCGAGGACAAGCGATTGATCAAAGTTGGTGGCAGATGTGCGAGCTTCTCCATCATAGTGTTCAGTTCTTTACAGTACACATCTGCAGTAATACTTATCCCGTTTGGTAAGAAGATCTGAATCACACCGGCACTGGACCACGAAACAGTGACCATCACTTCTCTAGGTGTCATTAATTAGGTGCTGTACTAGGATCTTAGCAACTCGCTGAGCGCTTCATCATCATATCAGCCACAGGACGTCCACTGCTGAACAAAGGCCTCCCTCTTAGATTTCCACAACGAGCGGTTACATGCCGCCCTCATCCAACGACTCCCAGCGACCTTCACCAGGTCGTCTGTCCTCCTCATTGGAGGTCGTCCCACGCTATGATTTCCGGTGCGTGGTCTCCATTCTAGAACCTTTGTGCCCCAGCGGCCATCATTTCTACGAGCAATGTGCCCTGCCCATTGCCACTTCAGTTTAATAATCCTTTCAGCTATGTCGACAACTTTAGTTCTCCTGCGGATCTCCTCATTTCTGATTCGATCTCGTAGAGAAATACCAAGCATAGCTCTCTCCATAGCTCGCTGAGTGACCTTGAGCTTTCTTATGAGGCCTATTGTGAGTGACCACGTCTCTGTTCTATATGTCATCACAGGAAACACACACTGGTTAAAGACTTGCGTCTTGAGGCATTGCGGTATTGTTGACGAAAAGATGTTGCGAAGTTTCCCAAACGCTGCCCAGCCGAGTCGGATTCGATGATTGATCTCTTCCTCGAAGTTGGACCTACCTAACTGGACAGTTTGTCCCTGGTAGACATACTCGTCAACAACTTCGAGGACAGAGCTCCCAACGTATATTGGGATAGGCATGACCTGGGCATTTGACATGACTTTTGTCTTGCCCATGTTCATTTTAAGGCCCACCTATTGGGAAACTCTGTTGAGATCATCGAGCATTGTGCTGAGCTCTTGCAGCGATTCTGCCATGACTACGATGTCATCGGCAAATCGAAGGTGAGTGATATACTCGCCATTGATGTTAATGCCGAATCCTTTCCACTCCAGTAGCTTGAAGGCATCCTCCATTGTCATGTCATCGGCAAATCGAAGGAATCAAATTTTATTAAAATATTGTATATAGTTTGTTACTTATTTATTTTTGCTTGATATTTTGTGCAATCTCTATACGCACGACGGCACTTTTATAACTTAATTAATAAAACAATACAGATTGTGACAGTGTGTGCTCGTTGTCCTGTTTTGGGCGAACTGATTGCGAGGTGCTACAATTGGGGGAGTTTTGGTTCTCACTTTTGGCGCGCATGTAACATTATCTACTTCTTTTAATACCATTGGTTCGCTCCGTAAACGTTGTTGATGTTGCATGCTGCCACGGCGGTACGCATATTCCATAATTACTCGAATTTTCAACGTATTCCTGACGACGAAAAAGATTCAAACGTGATGAAAATATAACACAATCAATAAACAGAAGACTGATTTTGAATAATGAAAACCATGGTTATAAAATAAAATAAATTTGAAATTATAATTCATCCCAAACAAAAAATATCTTTATTTGAAATGAGAACGACAATTTTATATAGGTAAAAACCTATTATATACTAGCTTTGCTGTGGCTAAATGCACGTAATTATAACATGAAGTTGATTCTGAATAAAATAAAACAATTATGAGTCTCCTGATTTAATAAAAACATGCGCATAAATGAATACAACGATGTGTATTAATTTCAAAACGATCGGTAAAGAACTTTAGTAGATTTGTGATTTTGAACAAACGAACATATTTTTTTATATATATAGATATTCCGTGTGCTGTATGGATATACCTAGCGTAACTCCATCGTTATCGGTGGATATAGCTAGGGGCGACTAAGGGATTCTAATCCAAAAGGATGGGCAACTCACCAACCCGCCTGCCAAGCGTGTTGCCAAGTTGAGTACTGGCAAATTCCCCCAAATTGACTATAGTAGAAATATATGGGGGAGGCCTTTTTCAGCAGTGGACGAAGTTTGTCTGTTATGTTACACCAACGATGATCATAATATAGTCAATTATTCAGTATATTCCTTCGATGCCGAGTTAGTAACGGGAATCAGGCACGTCTATAATCATTTATTTTCATTACTTAACTACTATCTAATTATCATTATTATAAAAAAAAATGTTGACGCACATTGATTACAACTTACATCCTCACGTTTTGTACGCCGCAGACCTTACAACTACTTATTTATCATTACATAATAAGTTAGCAACAAACGGAACGCGAAATCCAGAATAATCTGATGTACTCATTATACGTACCGTTAATTTATCCATCGAAGTTCAATAGGTTGCTTAGCGACATTGATAACGCATATTTTTTTAATTTATATACGTGAATTCAAATTGAATTCGTGTCTGACCTTGGTATCTAAATAAACCATAATTTATCGGTTATGAGAATATTTTGTTATCAGTTGCACAGTTAATGAGTAAGGGACGTAAGCTCATAAACATATGACAATTACTTAAACTTTCCATACGGATGTTCATACAGCGTAAGGTCGAAAATCGCTTGTAGATGATGTTAGTGAGATTCTTAGTGATGTTGTCGTCAGTTGTTTGCCGTGGAATCTTCCCGCGTTGTCGATAACCCTCGTTATCTAATAGGCGGCGCCCGCGCACGAGACCGCGTTTGTTCTCGCAGTTATTTATAATTTATAATCAGAAAGATGACACAATTGTGGCAAACAGTGGTCCATTGGCACGACACGTGCTATTGGGTGCATTTGTATAAGCGTAGTTTACGTAAGTTACGCTGTAAAAGTTTTGTCTAGACTTGGGCCGTACCCAGTGGGTCGATATTGTCTCGTCGTTTTATCCAGTTACATTGTAATATGATTACAATCCATTGAGATAATATCCGTTATTATAGAAAAAGGTGACTAATCCGTTAAGTGTCAGAATCTCAGACACAGTACAAATTGCAGTGTGTCTCGCAGCCGGCGTATTGAAACACAAGGATTGCTTATATCAGAAAAAGTTGTAGGGCGTCTCTTGACAGTAAGTCACATCTCTTGTCAGGCAACGAGGCCTCTCTTGTCAGAAAAGGTGACCTCCCTATAATTAAGGAGGCCTAGCGGCAAAATTATTATATTTATATTATTTTATCGAATAATCCATACTTCAATAGAAAATTAGGAATTTATTACGTTGGAATCCTATAACCATTGACTTGATTGATGACCTCTCTCATCGTTTCTTTGTTGCTTTGTTAGTCCTGTAGTAATACAAGAACACCTTTTTAATAATGTCATCATTATTTCGACAGACTTCTTCTTTAGAGATATGTGTACCTACTCGGCTATCGATCAGGCTACACAAAATGCTCCTTCAATCTAAATAAAAAATTTAAATTCAATCTTTGTTTTCTATATTTTGGTGATTTGTAACCAAATGATAGATCATTTTTAACAATTCTACCTATATATAGGCACTCATATCTAGTTGTACTCACTGATCGGTAATCGATCGGCGATATTAGGTAAGAAACGGTTGGCACTGTCCGTTTATGGAGGATACCTAGTGGTATTTGAACTGAGCGTCTCAGTGTTTCGGAGGGCATTTAATCCGGACACCAAACGGAATACAACATATGTAGTACCTATATACAAAAGCTGAGACAAGACACCAAAAAAATCACATTGCAATTGATTCTATTTTAAATTTCGGCCGAATGAAATCCACTGCTGGACACAGGCCTCCCCCAAAGATCACCACAACGACCGATATGGTGTGTTGTGTGCTCATCGGGGGGTCTTGCCATAATCGCCACGCTTGGCAGACGGGTTGGCGATCGCAGTTGAGTTGTTAATGTACTCGAAGGACGCTGCTGCCCATCCTCCGGTTAATCCCTTAGTCGACTTTTACGACACCCACGGGATGAAATGGGGTGGTGGCATTCTGAGCCGGCACCACATGGCAAGATTGCATAGCAATTGATTCTATTACTGATCCTGAAAAACAATATTTTCAGGTTTCATTTAAGCTATGAGTATTGTTTTGTATGCCGTGTGGTGCCGGTTACGAATAGCACCAACCCTTCTCATGTCGAGGGTGTAAAAGGCAACTATGGGAATAGCTGGAGGATGGGCAGCAGCGTCCTTCGAATATATTAATAACTCAATTGCGATCGCACACCCGCTTTCCAAGCGTGGCGGTTATGGAAATATCCTATGAGTACTCACCACACCCTGACCGGCCGTTATGGTGATTTTTGGGGAAGCCTGGGTCCAGTAGTGGACTTTGTTCGGCTGAAATGATGATGAATATGGTATATTTCTGACTTTATAAGTCATTTTAAGATCCCGCGCTTTGTTATTTAATAGGAGACTTGTGCGAGGACATTGGTCTAACACGAAAAGGTAGATTAGACCCTAGATTATTATTTACAAAGTTCAACGCGAGATGCTAAATACTCTCTACTCTATTGTTGCTCTATACCAAAGAGAATACTCAGTACTGTAGTATACCTAAACACAGGGACAATTCTGTATGTAGTTTTCTAAAGAGCTTATAAGGAATTACTGTATATGAAGGTCAGCGAACATGCTCCATTCCTGCTCTATGCGTTGGTCTCGATGCACTGACACTACTCCAGCACTGTTCAAGCAATACATCTCATAAGTCGGACATCGGCACAAGTTATTTTTGATCACCAGAGCGTAGACTTTAGCACGCTTTGCTCGATATGTGGGTGTGCCGTTGTAACATCCAGCAGCACTACCTTTCTGTCAATATCTCCCAGCAAGTACTGGAGCACAAATCCTGACTTTTAGGAACTAATAAGTAGAAAGTCCTAAATATTGTGTGCTATGAAGGCATCAATAAATTAACGTGGTCCTATCCTATTAGAAGTTCATTTAAAACAGCATCAATTTAATCTGCAGTGCTATTATAATAAATCAGATGAAATAAATGCAATTTTTAGAATGTATAAAGTAAATTCTGGTAAATTCGAGCGCAACCACTTCTCTGCAGTCGTTTTATCTTATCCGATTGCACCTAAGCCGCTGTTGCTAATGGATAATTAAAATATGTTCTATTTACGGCCACCTTATGGCGCATACCTAGACCCTAACATTGAATGGCTGATTGGATATGATAGCTGTTTGTTTTGTTGTGACAGAGGGAATTCTGAGTCCGCTGGACCGAATCTAAAGAATCAAACCGCCTTTTGAAAGTTTCACTTCCAGATCGACATGTACTAATTATAACTTCCAAAATAACTATGTGGTATGTTAATCACGTCAGCAAAGCTAACGGCCGAATACTGAAACACCACTCGATATTTAAATCCCGCTTAACACTTTGAGACGCCCGCCTTCCTACCGAAACCGTGTCTCTCAAACAGCTATCATATGGATATCCATATCCATAATGTTGAAAATCTATTTACAGAATATAGATTGTTTTAATATATAAGGCTAGGATTTCTACTGTATCCTATAGGTAGAGTTTACAGACATAAATCTCATATGCACAAACTTAAAAAGATCGTCATGATGCAGGGGACTATTGATGAAATTCGCGAAAATTACGTATCAAAGAAGTACCTATATCAATGAACTTATGGTAGATTATCGTAGGCCGCCATCCTCTGAGGAAAGTCGCAATTTTAACCTGATACGTGATGGGTACTTGCAAAAGAAAAATATATCTGTTATGAATAATGGACCGGAGGCACTCCCCGTGCACGGCTATGAGGATAACCGCTCGATTTTAGGGCAGGACATTGATGATGGTAGTGAATGTTTGCGTCAACAGCATGATACGGCAGTTACATTGACGCGAGCGCCACCGGCGCTCTTACCGAGTAGTGAACCAATATGCAAGACGAGTGCTAGTGAAATACCGTGCAGTCTATCGCAGCGACATCAGTCAACACATACAAGCAATATCATTACTACGTTAGACAAATGCAAATAAACTGAGGCTACGGGGCGTTTATAATCATACGCTGAAATGGCTTGTAATGGCACTGCGTGGAAGGTACCTGATGGGGAAGACCAAGGAATTTTGGTTCAGAAGACACAATTAAGAAATAAGCTCACTACAAGGAAAGGAAACGCAGTTGTCGAGTCACAGGACAACGTGAAATTTAAAGCGGCAGATACTAAAGTACCGTTGTTTATTTCTAACGTCCATACTGATGTATGTGAAGAGGATATTATTGAATATGTTCGCAATAAAAGGGGAGAAACTATTTCTTTGGTGAAGTTAAAAATTTAAAAAAACTAAGAAGCTATAATGCAAACAAAGCCTATGTTATGAAGCATAAATTGGATATATTTTTAGATGAGAAACTGTGGCCATCAGGCATTTCCTTTAGGCGCTTTGTCAACTTTAGGGAAATGAGGAATGTGAAAACAGATTCAGAAAGTGTAGCTAATATAGATGAAAATTTAAAAGGACAAAGAAGAAACTAGATGTTCCAGTAAACATATTAGTTATAATTCGCGGAACCATAACAATGTAAAAAATATGTACTAGGTTAAGGTTTATATGGGTCTATGCCACCCGAAATAAAGTTATTATTATTATATTATTACAAACACCCAGACCCGGAACAACTACCTATTTGTAGATCATACTAATATTAGTTCCGAGCGGGGATCCAGCCCGCGACTCGTAGGCCAAAAATCCAATCGCTTAGCCACTGCCCCAGCCGTGCCATTCAAAATTACTCGATAATTTATTTCGATCAGTATTTTCAATCTTTGAAAGGCAATTTAATATCCTCATATAATATCGACTCCCCTAAAATCCCAGTATTCCGGGAATTAGGAATTCACTATCAATCGGTTTTGCTGTAATAACATTTAAATAGTCGTATGTACATAAAATTATGTGATAGGCTTACCTACTGATAATTTCAATAGCCGTTCTTAACAGTTTGCCATAGTTTATAGAAATAGTTGGTTTTACTACTACGCGAGAAGAGAAGCTACTAAAAGAGAAGAACTTCTCTTTTAATGATATAGGATCGCAGACAAGCCTGCCGCACATAAACATCCGAAACACCGGAAGACTCGCTGTTGCGTGGGGCGTGCTTTTGGGGCAGACATACATTTTCTTTGGCCTCCTGTCGGTATTCGTCACTCACAGTACGAAACGGAGCAACACTGCAGTCACTAACAGTGTTGCTACTTCACGCCGGTATTCTTTAAGATGATGATAATATGCACCTACCTAATATTTGATTGTAAATTATGTAGCAATAAGTCTATACTGGGCAATGATTTAGTCACTTTCAACACTCCAATGCAGTAGGTCACTGATCCCATTCATCATTATCATTTTAACAGCCAAAGAACGTCCACTGCTGAACTAAAGCCACCCCCATAGATTTCCACAATTATGTCGTAATTTTGGAGTAAATTTCCCAGTACGCCGCTGGCCGCCGTCGCCACCGGTTCGTGAGCGCAGTACGATTATTGTTGACGACCATAGAAGGGACGCTGCTGCCCATACCTCTGGTTTAGAAGCCCTTAGTCGGCTTTTACGACATCAGCGGGGGGAGAGAGTGGTGCTATATTCTTAATCCTGATAGCACATGGAATCGCATTCTCTTAATAACAGAAATATTATTTCAAACTCATACCAATAACAAAATGCGCGATAATGTCGTTTATTCTAATTCAAACCACTTGCAGTTTATACATTTATTTATTATAAATATAAGTTTACAGTTCACGAACGAAGCACATACATTTTAGCAGAAAGTTAGAACTATAAAATTATACAAAATCACAGTGGCGGATCCAGATTTTTACCTCGGGTATCATTTAAAGATTTTCAGACATGATTGTTACTACTAGGTCTAAGGTGAACTGCATCTCACAGTATGGGGTGGGGGGGAGCATGGCTCCCCGAGCCACCTCCTCTGGATCCGCCCTTGCTAAAACTAAACAAATGAATGAACATACAACCGCCTCGTACATTGACATGGCGCGAGGCGGTCTGCGAAGATGTTTGGCTACCACCCGATCATGTGGTATTGAGTTTGTGTAGAAAATAAATGGATATTTTGGTGAAAAATTGTTGAGAATCGGCGCCTAATGCCTTATCAAAAACAGCTAAGCTTTTATAGACCAAGTTTTTAATTACGACTATAGTATCTGTTTGATTTACGGTTGTCTGTTAATGGTAATAAAACCGTGTCCCATAAAAATTACTACACAGCCAAGGGTCATCGAGGAAATAAAACAACGTTAACATTTACGCCAGTTATATTGCGTCCATTTATAACACTTTGTATCTAGCTTTGTTTATCATGTGGTGGGCGGAAGTCTGTAGTTTGAGGAGTTCTTCCTTAATGAGGCGCGTGATTTCCGACTTGGCTTTGGCCACGGCGAGTTCTTGGGAGCTTTCGATGGCAAGGTAGAGCTTCCGCTCGCCCTCTGGTGGTGTTTTACCCGGCGGGACGTACGTGCCACGGACTGTGATGCCGGCTTCGGAATACTCGCTGATTAAAGCTAGCGCCTCCTGTGATAAAAATACAAGTTATGTGAAATCTAGTGTAAAATAAAATCTTAAATATGTGTTTGTGTAGATATAATATAAACGTCAGAATGATGAAATATTTTATCTAGAGTAAAAAACAAATCCAGTAAAATCCGTTACAAAACTACGCATTAGAAACGGTCGACCACAGAGCTCCCACTATCAGAACAAGGACTGAATTAATGAGAGTATTATACAATTATTACCTATTAGCTACACTAATGAAAATAGAAACACCTATACACCCTTTGTCGTCGGAGCAATTTAACACACAAAAATATAAAACCACCGATAACTATAAGTTTGAGCAACATCTTGGCAACTTTTCGCAGCAAGTGAAGAAATTGCACTGAGCTGAGTACATTCATTGTGCATATACCTACGATATAAATGTTATCGATACAAAGGTGACACCGACCCTTAAGTAAATAAACAAGTGCATAAAATAAAGTTGTTTACTCTCAATAAAAATTGATACAAGACGGGTTTATAAGGTCGTCTTAATTCTTATCTAAAGGAAAAAAATACCTCGACATTGTTTCTTTTTGTTTTGAAGCGTGTAGCAATGTAACGCCCGAAAGATGACGCAATAAGCTCTCGGATTATGGTCGCTGATTGTAGTGATTATGGTCGCTGGTGGTGGTGATTATGGTCGCTGATTGTGGTGATTATGGTCGCTGACTGTGGTGATTGTGGTCGCTGGTTGTGGTGATTATGGCCGCTGATTGTGGTTATTATGTCAAATTACTGGGCATAAGAGAACAAATAACGAATGTCTCGAGGGGTGATGAGCAGTATCATGCCACGCAGGACTAGTACTGGGTAGCATGACAATTATTATGGGCAGGCGTGACACTTAACACCAGGCAAATTAATTTATAGTCACAACAACAATTTTTTTAAATATTTTTACTATGCGTGTATCAGTGTACACACGTAAGTGGAACTACTTCAGATTATAATCATTGTTTTATTTGATCACTCTTTTATAAAAAAGTATTTTACGAATAGCCTAACAATGTTTATATAATATTCATATAAATAGATTTATAACTGTGCATACATACTACTTTAAGCTTCAATATGGCTACATATTTATGTATTCGTCGTTTTGTGTGATGTCGGGATTAAGAATATAGCACCACTCCCAACGCCTCCCGTGGATTTCCTAATACGCGACTAACGGCCGAAATTAATAATCAAAATAACCGAAATCGTTAGATTTTTTTTTAATTTGATCTATTTTTGTTAGGATCACAATTAACACAAAATACAGATAAATCTTCAATCCCAAATCCAAAGACTTTGGATTAGATTGATTATTAATTTCAGCCGTAAAAGACTCTCGGACTTTCTGTGGAAAAGTAGCCATATAGCGCTTCCGAACCCGCCGCCAAACCACCGCCACCGCTACCAAGCGTGGTGAGTGTTGGATTTTATTATCTGGGATTGTACGGAAAACCTTTTATATTGTATAAATGCGAGGTCAGCTTATACTGGAAATTTATAGCTTGACATGTAGTCGTGTGTACATATAATCAAAACAAATCAATTGAGGTTTTCAATTGACTCGTATTAATAATAATAATATTTACTTTATTTCAGACATAAATAATCCATAATTTGTTATTAAAATTTAACCTATGTTAGTAATCTATCATAATCTATAATTTAAAGAAAGAAAGAAAGAAAGAAGAAATTTTGAAGAAAATTTCTATAATAGTATTAAGAGCTCATGGTAAGCCTCCTGGTGAAGGTAGTGGGAATTCGCTGGATACGAGTAGCGCAGGACCGGCCGCTGTGGCGATCTTTATGGGACGCTTATATTATAGCAGTGTACGTCTTTCGGGTGAGATGATGAATATGATACAAAACATATTTATAACATGCTAACTCTTACCGGCCGGCGACTTCGTCTGCGAGGGAACTAATTCAAACCCTTATGTCCTTTGCTGCGACACAATCTACCTGTATACTTTGATATCAGCCAAAGGACATCCACTGCTGATAAATAGCCACCTTCATAGATTTCCACAATTGCGTTGTAATTTTAGGAGGAAAACGCCAGTACGCGGCAGGCGGGTTGGTGAGCGCAGAATGGCAACTGTTATACAGAAGAGACACTGCTGCCCATCCCTCTGGTTTAGAATCCCTTTGTCACGTAGACCATGGGAGAAGATAGAGTGATGCTATATTCTAAATCCGGACACACGGAATACCTCTATGCCAAATTTCATTACATTCCATTCATCCGTTTGAGCGTGATTGAGCCTCAAACATTCAAACAAACTTTAACATTTATAATATACTAGCTGGGACCCGCGGTTTCACCCGCCGTTTAATTTTATTTATATAGAAATGAAATTCATTGGAATTATAGTGGCGCTCTGTCAAAGATATCTGGTCGTACCAACTCAGAAACCTTTGTGGGCTTATGCACAACACTTCGCTGAAGATCATGACATGATCAAATGCATAGTTTACGATTCTATAAAGGACATACACACAAAAATTCATTTTTTTTATATATAGATATAGAATAGCGACCCGCCCGGCTTCGCACGGGTGCATTTACTAATAAAGAAAACGAGGAGTGCGCTTAGCAAGAAAGTATTAAGTATATTTATTTTGTAACATGTATTTTATAGGCCGTGGCCAACCCCGTAATTCTGAATCGATGATATCTCCCAAAGTATTAGAATACTGAAACGCCAGTTAATATTCAATCCTGCTTTAACTGATTGAGAAACCGGTTTTCAGTACAAAACTGAACGGCTCAAATGGTTAAAGCGGGGACGTAACAATAACGGGCGTTTCAGTATTCAGCCGTATGTATACTAGACAGTTTTAATATATATTAAATGCAATGCAAAGTTACTAACATTTATTTTAATAAGGATTAATAATGAATTGGAGAAAATAGCTTTGCAAATAACCTATAGTTTTTTTACTAATTCTAATAGATAAAAATAGTTATTGTGAGTGTACCTTAGGAAATAGACATATGCGGATTCTTCTGTAGGTTTTCTTAAGGCCTACAACTTTCTAGAGCATTGTTTTGACGTATCTCATAATACTTGGCCAGCGTTAACCATATAAGCGTACGAGTGTGAACAGTGTTTTTGACAAAATATAATCATAGTTCAGCCATTTTGTACAAAATATTTACAAGTGATATACACAAAAAGCTTTCTTGTTTATCGCGTATCGAAATCCGTCGCGTGGTGAAGAAGTTAGCGGAGAAACAGACAGAGGCAGATAGCGGCTTTGTTTCATACTATTTAGAGACGTAAGATAAGATATAATAGTAAGAATTTTACGTGTGCAACAACACGGATTGAACCATAATAAGAAAAGTGAAATGGTGTCAGTGCAACACGTCATTCACTAGTATCAAATGACGTAGCAAACGATTAATTTAAACTTATAAGTATTTATCGCAATAAAAATATAGCTCATTAGTTCTGTAGGTTATTGCCGTTATCTTTAGAAATTAAAGTCAAAGTTGCGTCATTTTTTTGCCGTCATAATTACAAAGAACATGCAACAAATTCAATTTATGTGAAAGCTATTTGGATGTCCAAAATGAATCATCAGCAGTTTACTCTATTCGAACACGATACGGAAGTTACGGGGGCCACAATAAATGTTATTAGAAAATTTTAAACGAAATGTGTAGGACCCTTTTAATATGTTTATTATTTTTCGAAGGAGTCTCCTATCCATTCTAAGTACCGTCGCATGCGATGGAACCACTGACTGAACCAGTGAACCCACTCTTTTTTAGGGTTAGTCTTCCAGGTTTTTTTTTTTCAAACGCAGTACTGCATCTACGGCGTTCATAAAACGAATCCTCTGAGTTTATCTTTTATTTTAGGGAATAAACAATAAAAAGTCGCAAGGTGCCAGGTCGGGACTGTAAGGAGGATGACTCGGTAATTCCACTCCTTTCATAGACAAATATTCGATTGTACGTCTGGCGGTGTGATTTGGAGCGTTGTCGTGATAAAGGACGATCTTGCTTCTTGGACGCTGCTGTAGAACATTATCCAAGACAACCGGTAAACAACGATGAACATACCAATCTGCAGTAACAGTCATTTCATCCTCTAGCGCAATTGTTGTGAAATGACGGCGCGCCCGCGACCGTCCAGCTCCCCATCATATAGCGATGACAGAGTTCAGGACATCGAAACCTAGTACTAAGTAGTAGTCAGTAATTCGGAACGCACTTTAAGACATCGATCCCCGTAATCATAAGAATCCTTATGACAGTTGTTACGAGTAGTCAAAAGCCCGATATTCTGCCAAGTAAGTATAACGTAAAGAAGTCGATAGGTATATTTTCCAGTAATTAGGTTTCGGAGGTCAGAGGGCCAGTTCTCATAATTAATATACACATCAATTATGAATTGAGAAAACATATGGTATTCTGCTACTCTTAAAGTTCAGTCGAAATTCATTTTGATCTCAATCTAGATATTTTTTCTTAAAAAAAACGTTGCCCCACACTAGGATTTCTCTTCACCCAGACCCGGAACAATTAGCAGCAGATCATACAAATATTTGTTCCGTGCGGGAATCAAACCCACGACCCAGAGCGCAACAGCCGTTTGTATCAGCCACTACACCAACCGTGCCGTCGTTAGTTCGAATTGTTAGCAGAATACCGTTTTGACTTCGATCCATTGTCGATCTCATCCAATCGTAAGTTCACGTTTTATGTTGTTTGTTAGTTTAGTTGAATATCATTTGTGACATGGAGACTAGACCAGAACTATATTTTGAACATTTTTAAATTACGAGATTTGGCCCTCAGATTGCAGTTGGTCTGTACACAATACAGTATTTCTAGTTATACTAAATTTCGAAACTAACATTGTTAAAAGTGATTAGATTTTACGGGATTTCCATGGCGTTATAATATTATGCACATGCCAAATAATCGAGGTCAAGATGCAAGGTAGATATTTAAAAATATCTACTTGCAATTTGATAATCATACTTAATACTTTTAAATATACCAAGCCACTAGATAGTTGAGTGAAATAAGCTTGTCCGCATGAAACACTAGCTGGTTATTTCAAATTTCTATTAAACATGATATTTAGATGAAAAACATGATGATTCCAAATTCAAATTCACTTCCACTTTTTTTGTGACTTAAATAGAAATAATGTATTTGGAGTGGGATGCCATTCGTCCTAATATGTTTCTTTTTATAAGTGTAGATGCGTTGCCCGCGCTCTTTGATGGTCACATGAAAGCAAGGTAATTGCCCGGCATTCACTTAGTCACGCACCGACCAGTGTCGTGGCTAGACTATCTTAAATGTAATTCTTGCAACATATTGCGGGAAAAATGCCTTCCTGCGTTTTTAGAAAGTTTATGCACGCATTATATGCACCTGTGAGAAAAAACGTCATAAATACGTAAATCTATAATGGCGCCGGGATAATGATTGCTACGTCACACGCGTTTAGGCCAATGAGCATGCAGCTGCTAATGCCACGTTACTAAAGGTTTATCATTCATCTTTTTCTAACAACCGGTATGCCGCATAGTGGCTTTCATTTTCTCTCCCTTTCTTCGCGCACTGTTTGAGAGCTGTATAGTGATATGCACTAGTAATAGCTCAAGTAAAATTTACGCCGTTCTGAAGTGCAATAATGTTCGTGTAAAGCGCGTCTATTTGTAAAATGTCATTGCATTCATCTAATTTCTTTTGAAGACTTGACGAAACTTGAGATATCTGCGTCATGCAATATCTTTGTGTGTGTGTGTGTGATGTGATGTTAGTCAAGTGCCATATTCAATTCTAAACGCAACATTTTATTTATATCTCTAATAATCTCGGTGCCTTGTATTATAACGACATTGGTTGCTTTCATATTTATTAAATCAAATGTTTCTTCTCTTTGCATTAAATAATTATTGCATTTATACCCCCTCATTTAATCCTGATTGATTGAAAATATTGTATTATTATCACATAAGTAAAGGTGACCCAATGTCGCAAACATGAATCCTTAGTTCAAATTATTTGCATAGCACATTTTAAATAGTTACAATGATATTGTATCAACTCAATAACTCAATATGGTGATTGCGTTTCTGGTAAGCAATTAAATTTAAGTCTCTTTTTTAAAACCTACTGGGTTGGATGCTTGTCGCTTGCTTGCAACATAATAAAAACAACGCAATTCATAAGTTTGACTTTTGTGAACACGGTAAAATCATCTTAAAAATCTTACATTTGAAAATACCGGAATTGGTTTTAGGGCAAACGAAAAAAAATGTGAAACAATAAACACTGTAACGTTTTAGGGAAACCAATATTCAGAGTTAAAAATTTCGGCAGTATAATAGGTTTTTGGTTCACCAAAAAATGGACTTGACTTAAGAAAACTTGCACGCAATATTTGAATTTTTATGTTGCTTAAAGCTGGAGGAATCGTTTGTTAATTCTTAGAAATGGGCATTTAAAAACCCTTCCAAGACAACCATGTACCGCTGGTATCGATCAACTTTGGTATACGAAGAAAGAAGTGCCCGCCCTTGACGGCTGTTGCAGAAAAAACATGCTGCGAGTAAAAACATTGAAGAAAATAGGCGAATTATACTATGAAGAAATTCAGCATATAGCACGGGTTGGATCTAGTAGTCTACATTAGATTATACACATACAACTTCGCGTAAGGAGGATACTTTCGCGCCCAGCCTCTTCGAGGCTCAGAAGTAGGCTCGTGTGGATTGCTGACGTGATGTGATGGATAAAACAGAAGCAGACTCATCTCGGCGCGTTTACAACATCGTCCCTAGTGACGAGGACCTACCGCTATGCTCCAGCAACGAAGTGACTGTGAACCGTTTGTCTGTTTTAAAAATGAAGCGCCTACCAAAGAGAAGCGAGCGAGCAAGCATAGATAAGATATATTTTATATTTTTTTGACATCGATATTGAAAAGAACAGATATAAAAGTTCAATCGTAATCGTACCTTGCTAGTGACCCTCCAGCGCGCCTGTTGCGGGAAGTCATTGATCTCAAGCTCCGTCTCGTACTTTCTGAACACCTCTTCGGCTGGTTCCGACGCACTCTCGTCGCGTGGTTGGTAGTTTAGACGTGTATTCAGTTTGGCGGCTAGTTGTTCCGCTACCGTTTTGGCCTAGATTTAGAGAAAATAAAATAGTTTGAGTACAGAAGGCACTTATAACAATTTTAACATATAAGTTTGTTTGTTAAGTTAGTAAAAATAAGTTTAAAAAACTAAAACTGGACTACGGCAAAGCACAAAACAAGAATGAAATTTTTTTTACAATCAATTTCACTAATCAATAAATAGATTTCTCGTTGTCAAAGTCCCAACCGCGATGCACAATACATTAACAATATCCATATCATTTAAGCAGTCTATGTATATGTGCTATTGTGTTCATCTGTTCCCTGAAATCACCTAAACTACACGTCGTATTTTCACAAATGAGGTATCGTTGGAAGCGTCGTGCTATTCCGCCGGTTATAGGCTATATTAGGACGTCACATAAAATCCATCATGGTGGTTAAACCCAGCCCCTTGGGGAGGTCGGCCTGCACCTGCACCTCGCCGCGCGTCCCTCGGAGCCCCCTTACCGTAATGAGCGTGTGCGCAGACGGCGCGCCCTTGAGGATGGCCTCGGCGGCCTGCTGCGTGGCGCCCTTGTGCTCGGCGCCCAGCCCCTTGGGGAGGTCGGCCCCCACCTGCACCTCGCCGCGCGTCCCTCGGAGCCCCCTTACCGTAATGAGCGTGTGCGCAGACGGCGCGCCCTTGAGGATGGCCTCGGCGGCCTGCTGCGTGGCGCCCTTGTGCTCGGCGCCCAGCCCCTTGGGGAGGTCGGCCCCCACCTGCACCTCACCGCGCGTCCCTCGGAGCCCCCTTACCGTAATGAGCGTGTGCGCAGACGGCGCGCCCTTGAGGATGGCCTCGGCGGCCTGCTGCGTGGCGCCCTTGTGCTCGGCGCCCAGCCCCTTGGGGAGGTCGGCCCCCACCTGCACCTCGCCGCGCGTCCCTCGGAGCCCCCTTACCGTAATGAGCGTGTGCGCAGACGGCGCGCCCTTGAGGATGGCCTCGGCGGCCTGCTGCGTGGCGCCCTTGTGCTCGGCGCCCAGCCCCTTGGGGAGGTCGGCCCCCACCTGCACCTCGCCGCGCGTCCCTCGGAGCCCCCTTACCGTAATGAGCGTGTGCGCAGACGGCGCGCCCTTGAGGATGGCCTCGGCGGCCTGCTGCGTGGCGCCCTTGTGCTCGGCGCCCAGCCCCTTGGGGAGGTCGGCCCCCACCTGCACCTCGCCGCGCGTCCCTCGGAGCCCCCTTACCGTAATGAGCGTGTGCGCAGACGGCGCGCCCTTGAGGATGGCCTCGGCGGCCTGCTGCGTGGCGCCCTTGTGCTCGGCGCCCAGCCCCTTGGGGAGGTCGGCCCCCACCTGCACCTCGCCGCGCGTCCCTCGGAGCCCCCTTACCGTAATGAGCGTGTGCGCAGACGGCGCGCCCTTGAGGATGGCCTCGGCGGCCTGCTGCGTGGCGCCCTTGTGCTCGGCGCCCAGCCCCTTGGGGAGGTCGGCCCCCACCTGCACCTCGCCGCGCGTCCCTCGGAGCCCCCTTACCGTAATGAGCGTGTGCGCAGACGGCGCGCCCTTGAGGATGGCCTCGGCGGCCTGCTGCGTGGCGCCCTTGTGCTCGGCGCCCAGCCCCTTGGGGAGGTCGGCCCCCACCTGCACCTCGCCGCCCGTCCCTCGGAGCCCCCTTACCGTAATGAGCGTGTGCGCAGACGGCGCGCCCTTGAGGATGGCCTCGGCGGCCTGCTGCGTGGCGCCCTTGTGCTCGGCGCCCAGCCCCTTGGGGAGGTCGGCCCCCACCTGCACCTCGCCGCGCGTCCCTCGGAGCCCCCTTACCGTAATGAGCGTGTGCGCAGACGGCGCGCCCTTGAGGATGGCCTCGGCGGCCTGCTGCGTGGCGCCCTTGTGCTCGGCGCCCAGCCCCTTGGGGAGGTCGGCCCCCACCTGCACCTCGCCGCGCGTCCCTCGGAGCCCCCTTACCGTAATGAGCGTGTGCGCAGACGGCGCGCCCTTGAGGATGGCCTCGGCGGCCTGCTGCGTGGCGCCCTTGTGCTCGGCGCCCAGCCCCTTGGGGAGGTCGGCCCCCACCTGCACCTCGCCGCGCGTCCCTCGGAGCCCCCTTACCGTAATGAGCGTGTGCGCAGACGGCGCGCCCTTGAGGATGGCCTCGGCGGCCTGCTGCGTGGCGCCCTTGTGCTCGGCGCCCAGCCCCTTGGGGAGGTCGGCCCCCACCTGCACCTCGCCGCGCGTCCCTCGGAGCCCCCTTACCGTAATGAGCGTGTGCGCAGACGGCGCGCCCTTGAGGATGGCCTCGGCGGCCTGCTGCGTGGCGCCCTTGTGCTCGGCGCCCAGCCCCTTGGGGAGGTCGGCCCCCACCTGCACCTCGCCGCGCGTCCCTCGGAGCCCCCTTACCGTAATGAGCGTGTGCGCAGACGGCGCGCCCTTGAGGATGGCCTCGGCGGCCTGCTGCGTGGCGCCCTTGTGCTCGGCGCCCAGCCCCTTGGCCAGGTTGATGCGGGACGCCAGGCGCCGCGCCAGCTCCAGCTTGCCGTCCGTGCCGCTCGCCGCGCCGCCTGCTGCGGGCACGCCTGCTGCGGTTACGCCCGGCTGGAACAACAGATACAACAATAAATTATCATCCGCCACAGTAATCCAGTGTCACCAGGGCCACGTGGCCAAATTACTGCAGCTCAGAATAATCAAGCTACCAATTTAACTTTAACTTTCATGTATAAACGGTTTATGATGACGGGCACGAAAAAGATTAGTATCATCAAGTCAGATGGCGGTCGCTACAATCATGACTAAACGACGAATTGACGAAAAAACTATTAGTAATCAATCACAATTTTATTTTATTCGACAAGGGCTTAACATTTTTTTTGCGTAGGTAATACTTATGAAAGTTAGTTAACACTAAGTCAATTCTATGCGAAAAAAATGTCTTTGCGTAACTTTTTAAATTTCTTTAATATGCAACAGTGTGTGCGCACGCGCATCAACGAAACCATTAGCGCGGGCACCCAGCAATGTTAAAAATGGAATACAAGCGTTATAATATCAAGATAATAGATAATCATTCGATACATATTTACAAATTAAACGATTAATTATGAAAACAATTTCCTACCGAACCTAACCAAAACATAAAATTGTACAAGCTGCGAAACTGTACTGTGTACTGTAACTGCATCATCGCACACTATTTGTGTTAAAATACACTAATGTTTACTGCAACTGCATCGTAGCAATGTGTTCAAAAGAGTTGATCATCAGAAAAGTTCAACAGTTCGGATTAGAATCGGGCAGATAAACTTCTCGACTGCCATACCAGGCATAAGACGTTCAGAAAATTCGAACAAGAATTCAGGGTACATACCTTGATCTCCTTAACAATCTTCTTGGCAGCAAGCATGACCTCTATTTGCTGGTCAAGGTCACCCTCCACATCTTCGTCGTCAGAGTCCTGAAGGCCAAGTGCCGCCTTCTGGTATTTCTTCTTTTCAGTCGCCGCTTGAGCTTCCGATTCGTCAAATTTAAAACCTAGAAGTAGAGGTATATAGAAAATAAACGCATTTAATTTTCAAAACACAAGCAATCTTGCATCAGGATAAGTGTATTAAATTGTAGACTGGAACTCAGTCTCAACGCGGACTCGCAGGCTTTGCTGTACTAACCTTTCCCACTAAAACCTCCACCAGTATGAACCTTCTTGCCCTCCTTCTCCTGCGCATCTTTATATTTATCCCACAGCTGTCGTAACTCGGGCGGGGGCGCGGCGCCAGCCAACTCAAAAGCCCGCACGACGTCGCCCGCGTAGCGGCCCTGCTCCGGGTGGAGGAATGTCCAGGCATAGCCTTTGTTGCCTGCCCGCCCTGTGCGACCGCATCTATACAAACAAACGAAACGAATAGAGTCGATATTGACTAAAAAGCCAAGGGTCCAAAGGGATCTCACGTTATTTAAAATTGCATATTTTTATGATATGTACTTATATTTAATATTATGACATTGATTTACTATTAGTTATTGTTAATATTCTTCTTGTGACATTAAGGTATAATATTTATGATTAAAATATTAAAACTGTAAATGCGTGAGCAGCAGCATAGTAAGCGTACTAAATGTTTAGTATTTATATTGATTGTCTTTTGCCTAGCTGTGTTTGTCTGTCATGCTCAGTAAACTTCTTGCAGGCGGTGGCGTTGTATATCGGTTCGTTGAGTTCCCTAAAAAATGGTTGAGCTAAGCGATGCTGATGCATGCATCATGCTCGTTAACGGGTGTAGTCTGTGGGAACTGATCAGCCGTTAAATGCCACGGCAAATAAGTTATTATTATATTACTGTAGTAGGTACCATTTTTACACATGACCCTACATTTTTCTCGTTACTTGTTTTACCATCATTCGTATCAACATTGTAATCTCAATTATTTCAAAAGAGTAGCCATGGAGTTTATTGTCTGCTCTTCTCCACAGCATCAACTATTTGGAACTGTGCAACTTAAGATTCTGAGACTTAAGTTTCATAACTACCAATATTTTGTTTATTTGAAATAAAAAACTTTGACTTTGAAAGGTCTCCCTTCTTGTTGATGACTAAATAGGCGATTACGAAATCACGTAAAAGACGAAGATGGGTACAGGGATACAGCCTGAACACCAAAAACAGCGTGCGATAGAAAACAGGCGGTTTTCCAAAGAACTATATCCTAACGACAATAGCCAGATGAAGAAACTTGGTTTTTAAAGATTTAGTTCACTCCTGACACATCCTGACATTGTCAGTCTCCCATCAGACCTTCCTGAGAGCATAGGATCATGCTGCTTCCCGAACTCGGGCACCCAGGATGTGCTGATTTTGCTGATATGGGCGATTTTTTATACCAATGCCAGTTCGGGCAATTTATTCTATGCAACGATTGATTTCTTAGACCTACCTTTCTTTGCCCACGAGACAGGCATCATTTTAAATACCTCTTTGGGGATGCTCGTCCATAACATGGAAGACAGTGGGCCACCCTGAAGATACCTATATACTGCACCTGCCAAAACTGCTATGTATTTTTAGTAGCACTCTGAAAAGTTGCATTTTTTGCATAGCAGATTTTGCAGGTGCAGCGACATATGCGCATGATTCTTATAAATATCCTGATAGTTCTAGATACAAGACGAGCACCAGTTGCTCCACGTCTAGCGCTCTCGCCGCAACACAAGTCGCCTCCAAAAGTGGCACCATAAAAGTCCTAATGTAACTAAACTTACCTATGCACGTAATCTTCATAATGATTCGGACAGTCGTAGTTAACGACGAGCACTAGTTGCTTCACGTCCAGACCTCTCGCCGCTACACTGGTGGCCACCAACAGTTTCACCTTGCCTGATTTGAAGTCCACGATTGTAGAGTCCCTGTCGAATTGATCAATCCCTGTAACAGGCCATCATTAATATATTCGTCACTCGACATCAAGGATAGGTACCGGCAAGTATAAGCGTACGGCTATAAACAGATATCGTCAGAAATTGTGGCAGAGCTATCTAAACAAGTTTTGGAATTTGATTGGAATTAATCATTTTTAGCACATTTTTATTTTGGTACACACTTTGCAATCGATTTTAAACTAACTCCCCGATCAGCAATGCGATGACAATGCAAAATTACCTCGCTTTCTTGTTTGTCTGTATGTTTATCTGTTCCACACAAGACTAAAAAGCGGAATATCATTATTTAAATAAATAACAATAAAAAATATACCACGCTAAAATAGACTAAAAAATATATAATTATTTCTCCTAGCCCCATATAGTATTATAAGCCCATACTATCGTAATGAAAATTAAGAATTTTTAATAACTATGAATTATTTGTACGATTTGAAACAAAGAACGCGGACAGCATGCAATCAATAATTGATGCATAAATAGTTAACCTGTGCCGTGTGGTACCGGGTAGGAATGTCATCTCATCCCGTGGGTATTGTAAAATGCGACTGTGGGATTAGCCGGAGGATGGGCAGCAACATCCTTCGATTACATTTATAACTCAACTGCGATCGCCAACTCAAGCCAAGCGTGGCAATTATTGCAAAACCCCCCAATTAGCACACAACACAAACCCATACCGGTCATTGCGGCAATCTTTGGGGAAGGCTTCTGTCGATAAAATAAATGATGATGACGATGATGATTATTTTTATTGCACTGCAAATTATATGAACCATTGTGTTTGTGTATCTCAACGCCGCGTAGGCCTTACCCTCCCTCTATTGCATGCGCCCTACGTTGTTCGTTTTAAATCTTACAAGTATTTTCATAGCTATTAAAAATTCACAATTACTATTAATTTTCAGGACCATCTGTACGGCGCGAGGAGAAACGGTCCATTTAAAAAATGCGAATTATAAAAAAAACAATCCTTCCAAATCGGTATGGTTACTTATGATAGTTAGGATTTATGAACGTTATGTGCTGTACGCTTATAATTGACGACAGTAATAAATTAATACAGAACATCATTCATTAATCGCGGTCCCCCACATCCGGTTTTTCGCTGAAATCAAAATAGTCTATTAGTAGATTTTTATAACCAAGTGCTTGAATTTTGAAAAAACTCGTTACTGAAATAGCATTTAGCCAAAAGTTATTATTCTGCGGGGAGAAATCACGACAATCAAATAAACTGAAGTGTTCCTTTTCTCAAAACATTGAAGAAAACTTAAAAATAAACTATCACGAAGACACAGAGGCAACCTGCAAAAGAAAATTTTAAAGCCTGTAGTGTTTTTGAGACCAATACTTTTAAGCAAAAGGTATTTATTATGATGACTTCTTACTTTTTATCCTCAACTACATAAGTGGTTCTTATGTCTTAATTCGGAATATGTAACCTAATTATGATGGGTGGATTAGAATAGATTATTAACAAATCAATTTTAACCAATGAAATGGTTAATGTCGGCTCCTCGGTCTGTTGTTAATATGCCATATTCATTTTATACTTTTTCTCATGTTTGTTACTTATAAAATTCAGAATAACCTTTAAAAAATATTTCTCCAGATCTTACCTCCATGCAAGCTCATGCATGAGTAGGAGGCCTTCATCAGATCCTTGAGCAGGCTATCAGCATTCTCCTGCTTGTCAACGAACACTATGATACTGCCCAACTGACTGTAGAGACCCAGTAGTTCTAACAATTTAAAGAACTTGGCATCTTCTTCAAGGATAGCTACATGTTGCTCCACGTCTTTGCAAACCACGCTTCTACCGCCAACCTAGGAAATGTAAAGCAATAAAATTTTCAGGGAAAGAGAAAAGAATAGTTGACATTCATAACATATAGACATTTTTTTTTTCTTTCTTTTACACAGAAACAATCCATACACGATGTATGTAATTTTTGCCTACATTTTTTTTTCTGTAGACTTTTTATCAGGTTGGTGGCAACGGAATTATTAATCCCAATTTATTGTCTGTGACACAACTACTATAATAAACTGACGATGACAATACATAACATCCTACAAAAGATAATTATAATTGGCATGTATTATTCAGTTGTATCATTTCGGCCGAATGAAGTCCACTGCTGGACACAGGCTTCCCCCAAAGATCACCACTACGACCGATATGGGTGTGTTGTGAGCTCATTGAGGGGTTTTGCCATAATCGCCACGCTTGGCAGATGGGATGGCGATCGCAGTTGAGTTGTTAATGTATTCGAAGGACGATGCTGCCCATGCCACCAGACGGCAAATCCAGTTGTATAGCTCAGTTAAATTGAATTTGACTTGAAAGCAGTCAGCATGTGACCTAGTGGCATGGAGCAAAGTAACTTCTTCAGCACTAGGTTAAACAACTGTGGCTCTGGTGTGATCATACGAGGACCTGGAGCCTCCCTTAGGTGCCGAAGAGAAGATGCCCGCCCCAGTGGTTTTAGCCGGTAGGAGACCGGCATGCCCCTTCCAACTTCCCCGGGGCGGAGGAAGTTCATGTAGAATTTCCACTGGGCCCAATAAAAAACAACGAATGTCTCGAGGGGACGTACGCAGCGAGTGGTGCCACGCCGGACCAAACCGGGTAGCATTACAATTGTTATGGGCAGGCTTGACGCTTAGTTCCAAGCAAATTACTTGCTCTTCTTGTCACCAGGTTGTATAAAACACCGTGAAGAAACCTGATTCTAATGTTTTGAAAACGCCAACAGACAGTGAGGAAGCGGTGATCTGTGCTTGTTCCTACCTACCCTACTACTGCCTCTTCTAATGTAGAGAACTACATTAGAAGTGGCACGTGCCCTGCACTGGGACAGTTTCAGGCTGATACGGAAGCATGTCTTACCTGTACTTCTATCGGTTTCTGTAATATCCTTCTCGCGAGTGCTTCCATTTGTCGCGGGAATGTGGCACTGAACATCACAGTCTGTCGGTCTGGTCTGACGTTGTCTATGATCTTCATGACCTTCATAATAAAAGAATATAATATTATAACATTAACATTACCTTGATATTTATTCAAACCTTACACGTAAATCCATAAAATTTGGGGCATCGGAACTTTATAGAATTGAATACTTTTTAGAAATATAAATATGTCGGTATGTTATATATTTTACCTGAGGCTCGAAGCCCATGTCAAACATCCTGTCAGCTTCGTCCAACACTATGTAGGTCACACGTCGCAGGTTGGTGACTCGGCCGGAGTTTGCCGCTAACATATCAATCATCCGACCCGGAGTGCATACGATCATTTCAGCACCGCGTTTTAATTCCGCAATCTATAACAATAACACAAAACCGCAATATGTTCAATCTTACTTCTTAATATTCAAAACGCAACGGGATCTTTGGATGTATGTGTTTAATGAAAAAAAAAAAACGAAACAAAGACGCATTAACAGCTGAACGGAGTTCAGTGAGTCGTGATAGAGATTTCATGTAAAATTATGGAAAACAGCTGAAAGCGATATTTTTTAATACATATTTAAATAATAAAACATACAGAGAAAAAGACACGCGAAGCGAGTACAATTTTAGTAAGTATAAGTATATTAATAGACATTTTTGATAGGCGATGCACTCGATGCACGATTGTAATACTACCCAGGACGAGTCTTGCGTGGCAGCAAACTGCACTGGTTACCTCAACACATTAAGTTATTGAGTCTCTTGGAACACAGTAATGTTTATAACTAAAACACTACTGCTTAGCGGCGAATTTCTGGGGTAGTACTACTTAGCCTGCCTCTTGCAATAAGAGACATACCACCAGTAAAGGTCACCAGTCTTAAATCAAAAGCGCATTAACTTTAGTTTCAATACTTGATGCTACCGGGGTCCTACTCGCTGTAATGAAGTGCGAAGGACACTAGTGTGTATATAATTTTACTCAACTCACTTTTCATGGTTTCCTGTTTCTAGACAGAACATAAAGCCGACACAGATGCCTATCTAACAATTAAAACATGAACTCCAAAACTACACCTCACCTCAACCTCACTTACGCACACACCCGCGCCCACGCACTTCAGCCCATAAATACTCTGTCATAATCACCACGCTTGGATATAGATCACAGTGCAGTTGTTATTAGTACAAGGGAGGCCACTGCTAGCCTTCCTCTTGGTACTGATGGTGACTAAGGATTTATCCTTAGACTACAAAATGCCCTAATCATCGAATAGCAATAAACAATTGTATTGAATTCATGAACAAAACTAAGATACTAACTTGTTCAGAGATCCCAGTACCGCCATAAACACAGACGACTCTCAAACCCAAAGACTTCGCAAACTTCTTGATATCTTTCCCAATCTGCATGCACAGTTCCCTGGTAGGAGTCATGATGAGTGCTATGGGCCCATCGGTGTCTTCTAACGGCGACTGATCGAGAACGTGACGGAACATCGGCAGTATAAAGGCTAATGTCTTGCCAGAGCCTGTCTTTGCTATGCCGATTAGATCCCTGGAAACAAAAGGATCTGTTAGATTTTTATAGATTTAGCATTGTATATAGCAGCCGGACTGGGACAGCTATATGCAATACTAAGTATTAGTATTAACCTAAATCGCAGATACTGTTTTAATACTAGTACTGCAAGTTTAAACAATTTTTAGATGTTTTGTATTATCTTTGTATGTAAGAAACTGTAGGTTATTTAAGGTAATACAGCATCATTATAAAAATGTAAAATGAGTCTTAAGATGCCAAGGGCTTTAAATATATATTTCCTACATCCACACTACCAATTAGCTGCCGTAAACAAAACCTTTTCCATTGCTTTCTAACTATGTTTTTAAATTGTATTACTTACCTTCCAGACATAATAGCAGGTATAGCCTGAGCTTGTATAGGAGTTGGCTTCTCAAAGTTAAGTCTCTTCAATATATCCATCTCTTTCTTGCTAATGCCACAATGCGCCCAAGATCTTATTGGCTTAGGACAGCCCTTGCCCTTGACTCGAATACCCTCCAACTCTGTCCTGTATGCTTCTACTTCTTCTGTCGTCATCCTTGCTAATTCACTAACCTAAAATAAACACTTTTCAATAAGCATCCTACCATAATCAATTTTATAATTTTTTTATATAATTATAGAGGCAGTAACACAGTCCTGGCAACGTGACATAAGCTTCGCATGTGCCGCTGAAAGTAAAATATACACAGCCACGCTTCCACCCGATTAGTGGTATGGATCGCGCTAAACTTTAAAAGCCCTCTGAACGTAAGCCCGAGTACGAAACCATGGTATAATGATGCACAGTCATTATTGTCAGGGGTGAAACATCATATGTATATACACCTACAACATTGATTTGATCAGTAGATAAGTACTAACTCCTTTAGCATCTATAATGTGAGTACTGAGCAGCCATTCGCGTGCAACTTCCGAAAGCGTATAAAGTTTTGCGCAATCTATAAACACACTAACTCATAATCGCTTGCATTTTGCAGGTTAACAATGTTTATTTTTAGATCCAGTGTCGTGGGGAGTTTTAGAATATACGGCACAATGAATACTGTTAAACTACCAAAATAAAGTGATGGCGAGTGCAAGCGTATTAAGTAGTACTAGTACTCGAAGACAGCAGTAGATTGAACAATCCGGCTAGCAGAATCAATCGTGTAAACAATATTTCAACAGCCATTGCCATATTTCATATTGCACACAGTAACTGGTCCAGAATTTAAAAGGAATAATTAGTCCCTTTTATAAATGACCTGGTGACATCTGCAGGACAACAGTAGCTTAATCACAGTGCATAAAATTAACTATTATAACTTGATTTTCTGTTATTTTTCATTCATTTACCTCTGTATAGAAAGCTTTTCTATAAGGCATGTAGTCCAAACTCGCGTGGTCAACTTTTGCCAAGTCCTTCCTTTGCTTCGAAGCGAGGTTCGCAGCAGCGTCCTTTATATCCTCAGTTTCTTCTTCCGACGAATACTCTAAACCATCCTGATTCTGTTCTATCAGTTCACCTGTTAACAAGAACAAAATACTATTTTAGGAATTATTGAATTTTTGTTGCAAGTGGAAACGCGCATGAAGAAGCCTACGTGCATAATGTACTTATGTGAGCGCGTATAGAGACGGCTGTTCCGATTGTAAACTCGTTTTATAGTGATTTATTTATGCCATATAATGCTATATGCGCTATATATATATATATAAGCTATAATGGCGAATAATACGTAATTATTATTAGCATTATATCAGCTGACAAATACATCCCCATAGATTTTCACGACCGGTTACATGCCGCCCGCATCCAACGACTCCACTTCACCCCTTCCCTTTATTATAATAACTTTAGTTACAAATATACAATTTACTCTGCATTTACCACCCTTTTTACAAAATTACTAGTATAGAATTATCAGGAAAACCACGATGTCACAAAAATCCGTATATTCGATATATAATCACTTAACAGCGTTAATTATTACTATTACGTTAATCTAACAATGAGCGTGTACGATCGCGACCTTATCGGCGAACCACCACGCACGCACGCTACTTGCCTGGTGCGGATCTAGGACAGTCCGGACGCGCGAATACTCAGGCGGGCGGAACGACCACACGGTGGCGGGAATGGAGGGTTGCGAGGGGCCTCGCACTAGACCTTCCTTTATTATTATTACTAAATACTCGCGATACTAGTAATATTACAACTTATTATTTTTTAACAATACAGTTAATTCTGCATTACTGGTTGGTCAATGTTTTTAAACAAATATCTAAGCATGAATAAGAGTTAAGTTCCGTGTGGTGCCGGCTCAGAATACTACCACCCCATCTCCTCCCGTGGGTGTCGTAAAAGTCGACTAAGGGATTAGCCGGAGGATGGGCAGCAGCGTCCTTCGAGTACATTAACAGCTCAACTGCGATCGCCAACCCGTCTGCCAAACGTGGCGATTATGACAAACCCCCAATGAGCCCACAACACATCCATATTGGTCATTGTGGTGATCTTTGGGGGAGGCCTATGTCCAGCAGTGGACTTCATTCGGCCGAAATGATGAATGATAAACATAAATCCATTTTGCCATTATAGCTGCGACATTCTACAATCATTAGAATATGTTCTTTATGAGATCCGACAAAATTTTCTATATATCTGGTAAGACAATTTCTTTTAAATTACCTTTATTCTTCTGCTCAGTAACTTTCTTCTTAGCTGTACCTGTGAGCACCACGACAGTGCCGCCAGCAGTAGTTGGTACATTGATGACACCCCTCGCCTGGTCCATTTGATTCACTTTGCGTACCTCCTACAAATTAAATTAAATTAAATATACGTAGCATGGTGAACTGTAGATAGAGGATGGTGGTGCAGGTGGACGTCTCGTGTCGTGTTTGCGTTAGGACTACCTTGGGGCTTAATACTGACATCGGCGAAATGTAAGTATGTATATATGTACTCTGCCTTATTGTTCAGGGAATAAAGAGATGGTAGTAGAAATACAGTTGTATTTAACTTTGCCATTAATAAGAATTTTACTCTTAATAGTTCAGTCGTTCATTTTACTTTAGTTAGTTGCCTTGTGTTAGTCATTCAAGCCGCCCTAAGGCCTACTACTTGGCTTAATGATTGCCGTCTAATGACAACAACCGGCACCGATGATTTTAGTTGCCTTCTGCACCTTCTGGAGACGGTCTGTGCAGCCCATCCCTAGACTGGCCGCACCAAGCGTTGCATTACCGATCGTTTACCAATCAGTTCAACTGGCTATCAGCACCTTTTTAGTACTTAAAAATGTAAAAAAGTATATTTCGCCGTGTCCGGATTAGGTAACAATATAACACCACTCTGTCTCCTATCATGGATATCGTAATAGGCAAATAAGAGACTCTTTACCAGAGGGATGGGCAGTAGCATCGCATCTGTGGAAAAGTAGCCATACTGCACTCACCAACAACACAATTGCGAAAATCTATGGGGGAGCCTTTATTCAGCATTGGACGTCTTTTGGCTGATATGAGATGATGGTATTAGCAACATTTTGGACATCTTCCTACCCCTCCGTAAATACAGTGTGATACATAATAATAATGTTCTTTCTTTCCCACTGACCTGCTGTACTTCTTGCATGTACGCATCTAATGAATCAATTTCATCTTCCACTGCTATTTGTTCTTGCACGACTGGTTTCTCTTTGGCTTCTCCTGCCCCCTCTTCACCAACTAACGAGAAAAATGTACGAAATGCAATAAAATACTGATGATAACACTGTGAAGAACGGTTGTGATCATTTTCTGTGCACAAGTGCCCTTGAATTTTGTTGCATTCTCATAATATAACATTATTTCTATTTATTGTCTATCCAATACCAGTATTATATTATACCCTAATAAGTAATAATAACAAGTGACCATTGTGTTCACATACTAGGAACTCGGTACCGGCTAACTAAGTCAAGTTACGCCACCATCCTATCGGAAGCCGTGTTAAGTGCTGGTGCCATACTTTCGGTGAGCCTACGATTCTCTCTTTACTGGAGCTTTAGTTGCATCGTAACGTCATGGCAGTGGAGGAGCGAGCGCGCTTTAAAGAGAGTTCGGTATTATCTGGCCCTAGTATATACTGCGTTAAATGGGGGACTGGCATGCAATAAAAACTTCGCTGTGTGAACTTCGTCCGCCTTTTGATGGACCGCTGCGTGAATACTGCCTTCGCGGACCATCAGGTGTTGGCCCACTTCGGCCTACCCGTTACGTAGCTCTTACTCTATCGACTATAGCTTTAACTAACACCGACAGTGTCAGGAATACTAATACCCCGGTTACTGCTGAGAGATCACGGCGATGCACCACCCAGGCAGTACTCGAGTGTGCGCAGTGTCCTCACTGCAGCCGCACTGGCGTTTGCCTCCCGTCTGGCCATTGTGTGCAGGTATTTGCCGAAGCAGTCTTGCCCCGAGAACGTGCCGCCTCCGCTCCCACTCCTTCAGAATTGTCTAGATAGATACGACGGGCCTTAGGCCAGCGCTAGGCGTCTCCAGCCACTCCTTCCCAATAGATGGCAATACGGGACCATCGTGTGTCAATTTCAGGCGGAGGATGACTGCCACTCTCGGCCCTAACGTCTGCTCCCCTCCAAATAACTTAGGCGAGCACCCACACTTCCAGGAGTCACGGGGGTTCCCGCGAGCGCGCATCTGGTCTCAGCAGACGACTCCGTGCGGTATCCGCGTATGACCACCGTGACTATTGTGCGGCCTCCTCAATAGTTTTATTCTGGGTCGTCAGGGCTTCCACCCAAACTAGAGCCCCGTAAAGCACCATCGAGACGACTACCCATAAAGCCGTCGGCAGCCCGCGCTGGGTCCACAGCCGAGCAGCAGCTGGTTATGGGTGGACGCAGGGCCGATAAGCTTCGGGACAAGCTGGCGAAAGTGCTTGCTGAAGACCCACCCTCTGTCAAGGACCAGGCCGAAGTAGCGCATCTGCGACTGAGCGACTATACTCGCATCGCCAACAGGGATGTGAGCAGCCGCCTGTGAAAATGCCCACCTACGAGCCTTAACAATTTATTTTTAGTGTTCCGAACATCCGAAGGAAAATACAGCGGAACCCTATAGAATCAGTCATGTGTCTGTATGTCCGTCTGTCATAGCTAATTTTCTCCTAATCTACTGGACCGATTAAGTTAAAATTTGATACACATATGGATTTCTGCGACCTAAACACGGACCTGTAAAGTAAATAAATGAATTTTTAATATCACTATTACTTTTGGGGGCAATCATACTCTCGATCATGAATATGTAGCTAGTGATCTCGGCGGTTTATTCGACGATCAACTATCTTTTCGCGACCATTATGCTGACGTAATAAGCAAAGCATTAAAAGTTCTTGGCTTTGTAGCTAGATTTACCAAAGGTTATAAAAACCCTACAGCTTTATACTTCTTTAGAAAAGCCTTATCAGAAGCGAATTAGAGTACTGTTTAATAATATGGTCACCTTGTTACGCAGTTCACTCTGATAGTAATGAAATCATACATAAGATATTTTTTTATGATGAAAGAAGTGCGCATAGTTAGTTTCTCACAGGTATGGCCTTTCCAAAGGGTTTTAAGCTTATATGGAGCGTATAATTTCATTAAAACTGAAAATCCTCATGTTTGTTGCCAAAAAACATGACTTGATAAACCTTCCTAAGATCCTACATTCTTCTCTGGATTCTTCCAATTTGCTTTCCCACATTAACACCAAAACCTGGGTGGTGCTGAATGCTGCAATCACTGCAATGGTGTCATAGTAACTATAGGCATATCAAAGTGTTAAAGTCCTTATACAGAAATGTCACCATGTCAGTCATGTATATGAACAGAGCATGGGGCAATTGTGAGACAGGGGTACGTCATTTCCGCGAAACTGTGCACCACAACAATGGAGGATGCCTTCAAGCTACTAGAGAGGAAAGGATTTGGCATTAACATGAATGGTGAGTATAACACTCACATCGATATTCCAAAGATATTTTAGTCATGGCAGAATCACTACAAGAGCTCAGCACAGTGATCTCAACAGTTTACCAACAGGATGGCCTTAAAACAAACAAGGGCAAGACGAAAGTCATGTCAAACGCCCATGTCATGCCCATCCCAATATCCATTGGTTAAGCTGTTTTTGAAGTTGTTGATGAGTATGTCTACCTGGGGCAAACCGTCCAGTTAGGGAGGTCCATCATTGACAAAGTGGTCAATCATTGGATCCGATATGACCAGGCAGTGTTCAGAAATCTTCGCAACATCTTTTTGTCAACAATACTACAGTACCTCAAGACAAAAGTCAAGAGGATGGCACTGCTAACGGACAAAAACAGACAAATCCTCCGTATAAAATCCAAAGATAGAATTGATGATAGATTGAAATAGATTGATTATTAATTTCAGCCAAATAAATCACACTAATCCTTAGATCTTACCTTCATCACCAGAGTCATCTTCCAAGGACCACTTCTTACTGGTGGGTAATTGTATGTTAGTTACTATGCTGCCTTTTTGCACCTCTTTTTTGGCAGACTCAATTTCTTTACGCTTTCGCTCAGCGCGCCAACGCTCAATGCGATCACGGCGTTTCTGCATTTCTGCTTCTAAGCGACTTTGCTCTTCTTCCTAAAATATAAAAGATACAACATAATTATCTTATGTGAAACATATGTCAACTTATGTGAAACATAATTGACACATGGCATACTGATAGCATGTGTTTGCTTAATTTCTGTCTAGGGTCTCATCTGATACTGAGTAAACAAAAAAGCTTTAATAATATGACAATGGGCTGGATTGACATTCTTTTTTCAGGACGATATATGACTATGAGCATATCTAGGATACTGTCTAACAAATTAACAAGTTTAAATTAATAATGCTATTGAAATTCTATAGTAGTCTGCTGTACAGTGTTATTGATGATGAGCACTGTTTCATTGATAAAAATATTATGCAACAAACCTTGTCAATAGACCCTGGGTCATATTCAGAAGATTCAGATTTTAACGTCTTCTCCTTAGACTTAGACCTTTCTTTATCTTTTTCTGGTGACTTCTTCCTTGAGGATTTTCCAGACCCATTCCTTTTGTCATCTCTCTTATCACTGCATAGAATAATGACATGTTATTTACAATAAGCAACATCATCCCTAACAGTCAAAGAACATCCACTGCTGCACCTGCATTTTGCAGGCTGGTTGGTTGGTGCAGTATGACTACTGTTCCACAGAAAGAACGCTGCTACCCATTCCTCTGGTTTAGGGGCCCTTAGTCACCTCTTGTAACATCCATGGGAGGCGATGGAGTAGTGCTATATTCTTAATCTGGACACATGGAATTACCCACCCCAATTAACACCATAGTCAAGAAAGATGTGTAATTCTAATATTATATAGCTATAGAGTAAAAAGTTTTAAATGACAATGTTCATTGAAGAGTTAATTTCAGATTTTCAAAAATTTCTAAATGTCTTTATAGAATATAGATTTGTCTTATAGGCAGCATAATGTTAGAATTAGGAAAATGTTTTATTTTTTATTTTGGTAAAGAATTATTTTTTTTTATTTTATTTATTTATAATTTATGTACACACAGCGATAATGTATTAAGATACAGTAGGTATATACAGACACTTGAGTACAAAGGTACCACTTATTTCAAAAGAAATTTCTGCCAGCAGACCTGCGACAGGAGAGATAAGTTATAAAATGTAGACAGCAGTGTGTAATGGTAGAAGAGGAGAAATTACATAATTATTGTATAAATCTTAAAATTTAAACACATAATATGAAAATATATATAATTTAGCACAAATAAAATAACGAAAAGATAAATAAAATAATACAATAAATATATATCAATATAAATACATACATACATATATATATATACTAAAATATTACAAATAATTAGGAGAGGTAATATAGATAGATAATAAAATAAAAAAATTTATATAATTCTTGAATCTATTACATAGAATTAGAGATTAATTAGAATAAATTACAAATCTCTATACTTTTATTTACTTACCCCTTTCTATCTCTATACTTTTATTTACTTACCCCTTTCTATCTCTATCTCTGTCTCGATCCCTATCTCTGTCGCGGTCTCTGTCCCTTTCACGTTCTCTGCTACGATCCCGGCTTCGTTCTCTCTTGGACTCTCTTTCCCTGCTACGACTGCGCTTCCTCTTCGTTGATTTCGAGACCCTGTCCCGAGACCTAGATCTAGACCTCCTTCTCTTTCGATCGGGCGTTACCGACCGACTGTGAGACCGTCTCCGATCGCGGTCTCTATCACGATCACGCCTGTAAACATTTACGCAATGACACAACATAGCCATTTCACATAACGTCACTACACAATTCAATGAACTTACCCGCCTCTGACCATGTTTTTAGACCAATAACATTAAATACTACAGGTAATGAGGCTGTTTGTCTTGTCATAAACCTAATATAAATTTATTCTGTAGCACTAAACGCCGTGGCACAAGCTAACGCGCTATTTGACATTTGTAGTGATGTAGTTTTCTTTCTGGTTTTCATATTTCCGAACTACGTTAGTGTGCAGTAGTAAATGCCTATTACTCGACTAACGGCCGAAATTAATATTCAATCTAATCCAAAATCTTTAGATTTCGGATTACCTATATTTATATATATATCTGCTTTTTGGGTTAGATGTGATCGTAACACAACAACGGATGAATTACAAAATCTTAAATCTGAAGATTTAGGATTAGATTGATTATTAATTTAAGGCAGTCTGGACATTGGATTGTTAAAATTACAGTTACTGTTACTATTCAAACTAATTCAAAGTAATGCTTCATGTGCACATTGTTGTCTCGCTTTTAAGTATTTTTTTGTTTATTATATTCAAACTCAACGCTGTCAGTCAATATGGCACTAGTGACACCATTATAGTACAGCAAAATTAAGTTATTGTATAGTATATATATTATTATTATTATATAGTATCATCATAGTGTATATATATTGCCGTGTGGTGCCGGCTCAGAATGCCACCACCCCTTCTCCTCCCATGGGTGTCGTAAAAGTCGACTAAGGGATTAGCCGGAGAATGGGCAGCAGCGTCCTTCGAGTACATTAACAACTCAACTGCGATCGCCAACCCGCCTGCCAAGCGTGACGATTATGGCAAAACCCCCCAATGAGCGAGAACAAATCCGTATCGGTGGTTGTGGTGATCTTTGGGGGAGGCCTGTGTCCAGCAGTGGACTTCACTCGGCCGAAATGATGAATGATGATCATAGTATAATCAGTTATAGTCGATTATTGTAATCATCGATTACGTACATCACTAGTATCAGTCGAATTCATTAAAGTCAAATCCACATAACCTTACCCTTAAAAAACACACTACCACTACCATTCAATAAACAGTTCTTTTTACCCTTTGTTATTTAAACCGCTTCATAATTATTTTCCAATTTTAAAGGATTTTCCAGGTGGTAAATTACGGGAGACTGAGGAGGATTCCTATTGAATCGTTCATTGATTTTATAATATAACCGGTAGTCATGGCAGATGATGGCGAAAATGTAAGCTAGTGTTTATTATTGTCAATGCTGTACTATCGTTCCAAATGTATACTAACTGTACATAGAATAGGTGAGCTTTATCATAAAAATGGACGTACAGGGAGCGTTTTACGGCATATAAACTTGTATTTATTTTTGTTTATAAACCAGGGCTAAATATTGGACTACAATAAAAAAAAATACTACCTTTGTTTTACGTTGGGATTTACTTCTTTAAACCAATGAATTTTAACTAGTTCTAGAGATGACAAAACTTCATGCATTACAGGTTTCTGTGATGACAGTGAAGGAACCACTAGATCTCATAAGACTCAGCTTAGATGAAAGAATATACGTAAAAATGCGGAATGAGCGTGAATTACGAGGAAAACTACACGTATGTATACTCATTATACCTAGTTAAATTGTTATTAAGCTCTGAGGCAATGTTAACTATTTGAATCCGTAAAATGATGTACCAACTTAAATTGTTGGGACTTTAAATATCATGTCACATCCTGTACGATGTCTCATAAAAAAAAAGGGTATGTAGTGTGTACCTTAATTTAAAAAAGGCATACCACTTTTTTCATAACAATGCCTAGTATTTGGCCCATATAGAAAGTAAGTTCTTTCATTTCAAATTCATTTATTTCCGGTACCATATAACCCATATTAGAAAACATCTTTAAATTATTCAATAATCAATACATAATCACACATAAATAAATTCAAAGGAATAGATACAATATATAAATACAGCATCAACACACAATGTATTATAATTAACTAATATTAATTACAGTAGTCTCTTACGTGTGACACTATATGTAACTTGTCTGTCACAGCAGTGTGGCACATAAGGACAGTCCAGTCTGTTTGCTATCATACTCAGAACAGTATTGGAGCTGTCCCGCACTCTGCGCACTAGAGACGCGCAGCGCTTCCGCATGGTCGCATGAAAACAGTCCGTGCGCGCCCATGCGAACATACCCGAAGCGCTACAGTAGTGAGGCAGACCCAAAATCGCTCTGAAAGCGTTGTTAAATTGAATGCAGGGGGTGCTATAGCTTTTCTGCGTGTAATTAGCCCACAGGCTGCAGGTGTACATGGACGTGCAATATGCTGGGAAGAGAGTTATTTTCATCCAATCCATTCTGTATGGGCCAAATGATGCAGTGGCAATTGGTCTTTTGCTATGATATATAATGTATCTACCTAGGATGTACTCTACATAGCTGCTATCTGTGTATGATAACTATTTAGAAAGAAATTCAAATACCCATTTGAAGTTGCCCAGTACAGAGAAAGATCTCCAACAAAAAGTACATGATGCATAACAGAAATTTTGAGATGGAGGCTTCAATGTACAAAAGTATATGTACTCCCTGAATTGTTCTTCTGGACTGATAAATGTATGTTAACAGATATACATATTAATTTATATATTTGTAATAGATACAGAGTTAAAAGTTACAGTAGTGGTAACTTGTAAAAATGAAAGTAGTCATATAGCAACTTATTTTAATAAAAAACTTGAATATTGGCAGCTCAGGCCAAATTAGATGCTCACACCGAGTGACCCCCGGGACGACGGCGGTGCGCACATGGACACGTGCCGCCGTGTGCGCAGCACAGCGCAAAGCGAGGCTTGGGGGGATCCTTTACAATCCTCCCCGAGAAGTGCCTAGGGGGGCGACCTTTTTACAGTTGTCTTCCCTCCGCTAGAGGGGGTGACCGCTTTACAGTCAACCCCTCTGTGACGTGCCTAAAGGCGTGGCACCAATGGGCGGCTCTAGTGTGATCTTACGAGGAACTGGAGCTCCCTACGGTCCTGAAGATGACTGCTCCAGTGGTTTTAGCCAGTAGGAGTCTGGCATACCCCTTCGCCCTTCCTTGGGGCAAAGGAAGTTCCATGTAGAATTTCCACTGGACACCAATAAAAAAAAAGCTCAAATTAGATAGACATTTGTATGAAAATGGAATAAAAAATAAATAGTGTAGGTATTCCATATTTTGTAAATAGAAGTACAAAACTTGGTTGGTACAGGATGTGGGACACCTTGCACTACATAAATACATATTATCAACCTATAGTTTTGGGATGAATATATGTAGTCTACTACTACTACTACTAAACTCTTATAGTAAAGTCAGTGATACCAATATCATAAACATATTTAACTTTTGGGAGACACTGTCATGTAGTGGACTTCAAAAGGCTGAGTTAATTGGTTAATTCTTTCTTCATAAATAATTACTATTACTGTTGTTATAGGCTTATGATCAACATCTCAATATGGTTCTTGGTGATGCAGAAGAAACCATAACTACAGTTGAGATTGATGAAGAAACATATGAAGAAGTCTATAGAACAACTAAAAGGAATATTCCCATGTTGTTTGTTAGAGGCGATGGTGTCATACTTGTGTCCCCTCCTGTAAGAGTTGGTGTCTAAAATAAGATTAATTTAGGTTTAAATAAAAGTTACAATATTTTACATCTGTCTTATTTTTGCCCTAAAAGTTTTATAATAGCTTCATTTCTGAAAGACTGATTCCTTGGCACCAACAATTCTTCCTCATCCATAGGTTCAATGATCTTCCCAGCTTTAGTAATCACACTGGGATGGATAAGTTTCTTATGTGCTTTGGCAGGTATGAAAGTATTGCCAAGTGGTGCTCTAATTGACGCTTCATAGTCTTTAACACTTTCAAATGGGAATGGTACGTCTTTTACTTTATGAACAGCTAGCTTGGGATCCTTATACTCTTTGATGATTATGTCACCTTTATTTTCATCACGACGTGACATTTTAGGTGCAGCTTTACATATAAACCTATTTCTTTTACGTTTTTGAGGCTTCACACCTTTCCCTCCCCAAGCACCCCAACCAGGTAAGGTGAGATTGATGGCTTCAGGCTTGTCTTTGTTCATTTCGTCTTCTTTCTCTTGCCTGAAACTAGCTACAACATCATCTTCCTCAAATACTTCTTCAATATTTACTTTTGGAACAACTTGTTCATCATCATCTAACTGATCATACTCATTTTCGCCTTGTGATATAGCACTGTTTAAATATTTTGGTCTGACTTCAATAAATCTGTTAGGGTCAATATTAGGTTCAGGTGGCTCTCTTGCAGATGTCTGGGATACATTTAGTATTTTAGGCAAACTCTGATCTTTCTCATCATTACCTAGTCCTTCAACAGTTTTAGATGATGTTTCTATTAGTTCTTCATCAATTACAGCTTTATTATTCCTGGTTTTAAGCTTCAAATATTCTAAATTATCTTTTTCAATTATTACTCTTGATTTTACGCCATCCTTGTTACTGGAACGGGAAGCCTTTTCTAATCTTTCAATATGTTGTCTCATTTCCTTTAACTTCTTTGCTACTTTCTGTGCCACTGTTGTTTCATGGTTTTCAAAAACTAATGATATATCTCTTGAAGGATTACCTTCCGTAACGTTAATAGTATCTACGTCCCAATTGGAGGTAGCGACAGGTTTGCCAATTTTGGTAACAGCCATTTTTTTATTTGGCTTTTTTGTCACTTTTTCTTGGTTTTTATTTGCTAATGTTTGTTGTTCACTCATAACCTCTTTGTTAATCGCATCGTTAGTTTGCTCATCTTGTTCACTTTGAGATAATTTACTAATACTTGTTTTTAAAACATTTAGTTCATTAGTATCATCGCCCACATTTTCCTCATTTGAATCAGTATCACTATCATCTTTGCTTTTTACTATTTTATTTTCAATGAATTTCTTGTAACCAAAATCAAATTCAGAATTTACATTTGATTTGTCCAACCTTCGCAACATCCAAGGATTTAAGGGATCTTGTGATAAAGAAAAATCAGGTATAGCTCCATCATCTTCCTCATCATCAGTGCTTTGAGTGTCCTGTACCTTTTGAGTTAGACTTCTGCTAACAGCCAATTGTTCAGCTAATTGTTGTCTCACCTAGAACATAAAATATAAATGTCAAATACTAAAACTATTTAGTTTTCTAGGATGGAGGTACTCATCAGTGAACCACATGTGCACAATGGAATACCATAGGTAACCATGGTCTGAGACATTGCAATTCCATGTTATTTTCATGTACAAATAAGCTCAGTGGACAAAATCTTCATCCCTAGCAGCCATTTTTTTTTTTTTGCGAAATGCTATCATAAATGCAAGCGCACGCAATTGAGTATTTAATTACATTTTTGCCTTTATTACCCCAGCTACACACTCCTCAACCGTTAATAGCATGGATATTAAATTTTGCATATACGTTTAATTTAGATAACTAAACATGCTCTCCACCATAAGCTGATGCTGCAGCCAGGATTGTCTCCTCATGAGGATGCTCCTCAATGGTTAGTGGCATTGATATGAAACTTTGCAAGTTTGTGCAGTTCTGATGACAATACACTAAAATTATAGAAATATCTAATAAATTAATAGTAAAATACGTTTAAAAAAAACAAGCTTTTATTTATATGCTCTGAAAAGAAGAAAATAAACTTTGTAATAAATCAAACTAATATTTTATGTTGAATTATTTTATTTTAAAAAGCTTGTCACGCATAATGTCTATAAAAGAAGGCTCAGGGTCGTAGGTTTGATTCCCGCATGGAACAAATATTTATATGATCTGCAGGTAGCTGTTCCGAGTCTAGGTGCATTGTGTGTGGAATTCGTATCTGTAAATGCACCCACGACACGGCAGAAATCCTAGTGTCCGTACGTAAGTACGCAAAAAAACACTTGTTAAATTTCATTGTCTTTATATACCTACCGCTTGACAAGTATTTTCATAAGAACCAAACGAACTTGCAAAATTTAATATCCGTGCTACTAACCGTTGAGGAGTGTCCTCATGAGGAGACAATCCTGGCTGCAGCATCAAGTTATTTCTGTCATTTTAGTGTATTGTCATCAGAACTGAACAAACTTGCAAAGTTTCATGTCCATGCTACTAACCGTTGAGGAATGCCTCCATGAAGGAGACAATCCTTGCTGCAGTGTCAGTTTATAGACGAGATCATGTTTAGCTATCAAATTTAAACGTATATGCAAAATTTAATATCCGTGCTACTAACCGTTGAGGAGTGTCCTCATGGGGAGACATTCCTGGCTGCAACATCAAGTTATTTGAATCATTTTAGTGTATTGTCGTAACTGAAGAAACATGCAACATTTCAAAGTCCTAAGTTTTAGAGGAAAAGGTTCAAATTTGGCTTGGAAGATTTGACATTAACTAATTAACATACACTGTAACTAAAATAAAAGCTTGTAATGTTTTAAAAAACATTTTTACTATTAATTTATTACTATGTACTTGTTGTATATCGGAATCTCCTAATTAACCCCCTTAGCATCATATAGCTGCGGCGTATGAGTTGTGGCCTGCAAGTGACGAACTAGGGGCAGTCCATCGCCCAAACAAGCGCAAGATGGTGGTGCATTGCATTCTGCGCGCGCCCTCCGGAGGAATGTGCGGCCGGCCAGGTCGACAAAGACAGGGCCCGTCAGACATGTGACAGGCTGATACTTGCCAGGGGTGTGGCCCATGCCTGCCAGGTGAACACCAAAGTCCCAGCCACAGATAAATGGAAGGAACACCATGGGGTTAACACCAGTAAGTCTGGCATGCCTCTCTGCCCTTACCAAGGCAGAGGAAGTACATGAGGATAACTACACCAAAAGATTGATTGGAATGAAATGTTTGCCAAAAAATAATTCACGATTTACTTTAATGTGAATTTCAAACCATATGAAGACCAAAGCCTAACTGTACGGTACCTATTACAGAACTGAGTCTAAAAAGCAGTTGCTGCATATCAAATCAAATTGTGTATGGTTTAACTTGATAAGTTAACTTGTTAACATAGCTACAACAAACAGGGTGTAAATTTGTATTATGGTGCCTGTTATTACCTATAAAAGTATGAATACATATTACACATATGTGTATTGCAACAACCCACCCGCCAAGTAGAGCGCAGTCAGATTATCCCCAATATGATGATACAATCGTGGAAATTTATGGGGAGGCCTTTGTTCATCAGTGGATGTCCTTTGGCTGATATGACATTGATGATGAAACGCATATTATTTTTGTCTAGCCTGGTCTAAACAAATTTATGACTTGGCACAAACTGCAGGATTCTTTTCTTACCTCTTTATCATACTTTGCTCTGATCAACTTATTCTTGGCCCATTTCCCTGTGCTTTTATGTCGTAATGTGTGTCTCTCAAGTGCTCTTGCTTTTTCTATTGCTTCTAATTTTTTCAGAGCTTCCTCTGGATCTTTCTTTTGTAATTCTTCAAATTCTTTAAGTTCTTGTTTCAGTTTATACTTCTTTAGAACACTACAATAAAAATATATATGAAATAACATATTTCCATAATGTGAAGCATACAGTTTTTTACTGAAGCTGAAATTGCTAAGAAGAAATGTGTAGATAAAAATCAAATCCCTTTCATTCAACACTTACCGGTGATACTTTTTACTTTTAATCTTGCTTTGTCTCTTTGCTTTAGCAGCTTTATAAGATTGCTGTGCTCTCATTTTAGCAAGATGTTGTCTATGTTCTAGCATTTCTTCATAAGTCATTGGAAATACTTGTTCTTCCTCTTCTTCATCTTCCACCATTGCTGGTGGGTCCAATTCATCCAATTCGTTTTCAAGGCTAGACTTTAACTTGAACTTTGTCAGGAAATCTCCAGTGGGTTCAAGCTTAGAGGATACATGTTTTATAGGAAATGTTATATGATCTACAGTCCGGCTTCGGGCTACAACAGGGTCCCATCTACCTACTTTCTTCTTAGTTGCTTCATAACCTGTTGCTCTTTTGATTCGCTCAGCCTGTGGCTTTTCTAATGGTTTACTTAACACTCTTGACTCACGCTGAGTGTTCTTTAGTTTCTTACTTATCTGTACGTGGTTGGCAGTATCTTCTAATATTTTGGCGACACTGCTGAGATTTAGTTTGTTTGTTCTCTTTGTTAGATTGAATTCTGAGCTTAAATTTGTCGGTTCATTGCGAGTAGGTTCGGTTATGTGTTGCGTTTTGTCCAACTTCGATATAGCACTCACTAAACGGTCGTGTTCCGAGGCCACAAATTGCGAATCCTCAATATCTTCCATTGTTTGAAAGTACTTATAATGGCGATTTATAACTTATAAACTTACTTCAAGTTATTGGCTTATGGCTTTTGTAGAGAAGCCACTACAATTTCGCCTGAAATACTGCAGCGTACATAACCTACAAAACATCTGCTCTGCAGTCCTACATCACTGTCAAATGAAATGTCAGCGTATTTTTTTGTTATGATATATTGCCTAGTTTCCAGGTCCTTTGGCCTAAGCCAAAGATATAGAATTACACAGCTAGAGCAACTAACCAATCATTCAAATCAAGTAATCAATCTGGACAACTGGATTTATAATACAAAATGACGTTTTCCCAGCGTAACATTTCGATTGATTTACGAACAAAAAACATCTTGTAGCAAAATCTGGGGTGCAATTCTTTAAGTCCAAACATCCATACATCCTTAAATACAAAATCGAAATAACGGTGTAAAACTATTTTGTTGTTAGCTAAGACCTGATTGAAGCTATTCAAGGATACGTTGCTGACGGTAAGCCATGGGGACGAGTCTTAGGGAATACCAAATTGAGTTGTCACCGTTATTTCAATTCCTGTAATTGAATTAATTTAAAAAATTAATGTCTGTATTCAAGGATGTATGGATGTTTGAGCTTAAGGAATTGGACCTCTGTTCCGAGAATGTCTGGGACCCGACGAAAATGAAAAGGATAGTAAGAAAAGTAAACCCTCTAAATAGGAAAGAAAAGTAAACCCTCTCTTTTCAAAATTCTCCATACATTTTACCTAGTCAGTTGTAGTTGCAGTGCAATCCGTCTAACACTTAGTCAGAGATCACTGGTTATTAGCCTAAGCACTTCTTCTTCATCTTCCGGCGATACCAAAGGACCGCGTTCATTAATAGTCCTATAAATATGCTCCTTTCCGTTATTCTCGAATGAGCAGCTGGTCATTAGATCGTCTGTAGATATAACTGGTACCTTGTATTCGCAAATCTGCATTTGTTTTTTAATCTTTTGTATATTCCACCAGGGGCTGACGACAATGAATATCTGTCGATGTTTTACATTAGAAAAAATATGTGTCAAATATAGCAGTAATTTAATTATATTAGGGGACTTTAATACGTACTCGTGTAACAACAATATTTCTAACTACTACGAATATTTCATGGCCTTCTGTGAATTTGCTCAGTGCAACACATTACCTAACTGTAACAATAGGCAGTTGGACCTCGTGTTGAGTGCGCGTGGTGGCGTGTCAGTGAGCGCGGCGGACGAGGGCCTGCAGCCCGGGGACGCGTACCATCCTCCGCTGGTCGTGTGCATAGAGCGCAGCGCGCGCACGCGCCTGTCCCCGCTGCCCCCCTTATCATTTATAGATGATAAGGGATGGAATCCGACTGCAACGTGTCTCAGAGGTTAAGGACTTAGGCGTGCGCTTTACAACTGATTTAAATTTCCGTAAGCATAACACTGATGTTCGTAAAAAAGCATACCGCAATTTAGGGTTGGTCTTACGGCTAGGAAACCAGTTCTCGAACATCAGTGCTCTGAGATCGTTGTACGAAGCGCTTGTAAAAAGTGATTTGGAATGCAATGTTGTCGTCTGGTCGCCACATGAAGCCAAGTATAAACTAATGCTAGAACGGATCCAGAACAAACTTGTGGGATTCCTGTACTTAAAGCAGTATGGTGTGTATCCAGGTTATCCACTGCTGTATCCTACTCTATTTGTGCTGGGCATGGTAGGCTATAATAAACTGGAAGTAAGAAGAGAAGTAGCTCTCGCCACTTATTTATTTAAGATTATGCGTGGTAAAATACATAACCCTGGCGTTTAACTACGGTTGGGCTGTGTGTACTAGATGGACACGTGGGGAGACGGAGGCGACCGCCGCTGCTGTGGATGCCCCCTGCTCGCACCAACCTGCTGCAGCACGCGCCGCTGCCGCGCCCTGCATACTCAATTTGGTGTCACGGCAGATTGACTGCTTCAATTGTACTCTGAGTGAATTAACACAGGCTGCATTTTGTATCATTACTCTTGGTTGTTCATAATAATAGAATTGTAAGTCTAATCTTGTAAGCTATTATAACTATAACTACACTACTGTATTAGGTAACCCTGTGATGATAGTTGTGTGGTATTAAATATATAAATAAATCTTTAGTCACATTGGCTTACCCTTTCTCCATAACACACAGGTCGCATTATTGTAAGATTCTAATAACGGTCAAGTTGTTTAATGTTTAAGGTAAAACGCGTCTAAGATGACAACACATTTACGATTTGTATCAATATAGTTGGACCTAGTTTGCTAGAAGTTCTACACAATAATTAATTTATATGTTATTCGTATTATAAAGGTACGTGTGTATAAAGAAAACTAAAAAGGCGTTTTATTTTTTTATTTGGAAGCATATGTACCTTGGATAGGTATTTACATCATAGGTGAGTTCTAAGATTATACGTATCAGTGCGCATCAATGTGCCTACGTTAAAATTATTATCAAGACACATGAAACAAAAACAAAAAAGTAGCGGGGTGCGTAAACTGAATTGATTGTTAATAACAATAAATATATAAATGAAATGAGCATTAATTATTTTCGTATTCATGATTATATGCAGGGTACAATATTAATTATAATTGCTATGTAACTCGATACAATTAAAAACAAATCAGAACTGATACAACGTCATAAGTAAGTATATATTATGTAAAAAGATCGGGCTACCCCGATGTCGCGAACAAGTATACACTCACGAGTATATAAAATAAACGTGAACCAAAAGTTGTTAACTAGTTATTCAAACTAAAACCTCAATGCCAGATGTAAATTAATAGATGCTTAGAACGGTATTATCATATATCAATTTTTTATTTTTCGCTGGCATGGCATATTTGGCCACAGACCTATTAAATTTGGAACCAATTTCCAATTTTTTACGCTTCGAGAATACAGTAATTAATTTGTTACCAGTTTAAATACCATCCTTATATAAAGCCTATGACTGGGTAATAACGTTTTGTTTATAACTTGTGATTTTATTGTACACACTATAGGATATTTTGATTGTAAAATGTCATTATATAAACTTGCATTTTTTACTATCTAGTCTGATATTGTCGTATCAGTAATTTTAATAACTAGATATTAATTAGTAACAGTGTTCGATTCGTCTGAAGAGGGCATCGATGGCGGAATGTTCTCTTCGTTTTGGCGCAGAGGCTTGCGTTCTTGTTTGTACTGCTGCCTATTACGATACAACTTTGCTTCGTCTGTGCACTTTATGGTTATACTGTTTCTGTAATAAATGAAGCAAAAATTAGTAGGAACACTACATCTTCATTTACTGGTGGTAGGACTCTTATTGCAAGACAACGGCTAAATAGGTACCACCACTACCACCGCAGTGTCAGATATTCGCCACCAAGCAGTAGTGTTTAAACTTTAAACATGACTTTTTCCGATCTGAAGGGCTCTGGGCTACTAATTGCTCGACTTGACGAGCGCAGTGTTATGCTAGCTCTAGTCCTAGCTAGCATTACAATTATTTTGGGCAGGCATGTCGCTTACCACCGGGCCAATGACTTGCTCGCCAAGCTAGTGACTAGTACTAGTAGATAACCCTGAAATCCGGCAACTTATTCTATTACCAGGAAGGCGACCATCTGTCCCAAGGTGGTGTCGGGTTCCTAGTCCGAAGGTCCCTCATTAACAACATGGTGACCATCGAAAGTGTGTCGAGCAGGATAGCGTACCTTGAACTTAGAATATCCGAGAGGTATTCCTGGAAGGTCATACAGGTCTACGCGCCGACCTCGACACACGCAGATGAGAAGTAGAGAGTATGTATGAGGACGTAAGTACGCCCATACATACCTTCAAGACACACTTCATTGTTGTAATGGGGGACTACAACGCAAAGCTGGGCACTCGATGCGATGATGAGTTGAGGGTGGGGCAATTTGGGTATGGGCAACGGAACGCCAGGGGACAGAGGCTGGCAAACTTTTTGGAAAAGGAGGGACTCCTTATGATGTACTCATTTTTCCAAAAGCCGGCTCACAGGAAATGGACCTCGGTGAGTCCCGATGGTTCCGCGAGGAATGAGATCGACTTCATCATCAACAATAAAGGACAAAAATTCAATGAAGTCTCCGTGATCCATAGGGTGAAAACTGGCAGTGATCACCGAATGGTAAGAGGCACATTAAATATTAATCTCAAAGTTGAGAGGTCACGTCTGATGAAGTCTATACTCCGGTCCCCTAGTGCTTATATTCAAAACCCCGAGAGCTTTCAATTCAAAATCCAAAACCGCTTCGAATGCCTGGAACATTGCGTTTTTGTGGATGACTTTAATGGTAGGTTTGTAGAAACTGTCCAAGCGGTTGTAGCTTGAATATTCTCGTACTCTTTCTGGTGTAGTAGTAAATACTCTTTTAGTTTTAATTTAAAAGTTGAGCAACTTTTGCAGTTTCTAATTGGTGGAGTAATATTGTTCCAACATTTAGTAGCTGCGTAACGAAAACTGCCTCTAAAAGCCGCCGATCTATGCTGAGGGATGCAAAGGTGTTGACAGCATTGCCTACCCTCTCGATGTATGTGCCTCCTTGTCCACGAAAATGTATTATATAGATACGGCGGTGTGTGGCTTTTAATAAGGCCAAACAGTAGGTTTGCCAAATGAAGTTTACGTCGGGCATTCATTTTCAATATATTGTGTGTGTTATAAAAAGGCGTCACGTGACTCCTAAAGGGAACATCGAAACAGAACCTTGCACATGCATTTGAAGTCTTTGTATCATTCGCTCGGTTTTTGATAGAAGACGTTGACCATATATTGTACCAGCGTTATTTAATTTCGACAAGACCAAAGACTCCACTAGTAAAATTCGCAATTCGTCACTTAGGTACGGACGGGCTTTGTAAACAATCTTTAGTCTATAAAAGCAGTTTCGGATAGACTCTGTTACGTGTTTGTGAAAACGAAGTTCCGCATCCATAGTAGGGCCTAGATTGCGTGCCTCGTAGACAAGTTCGATTGGTTGCCCCATAACAGTAAAGCCTTTAATGTTCTTGCCACTCCCGCCGTTACTGATCGCAATGTCTATCTACGTTTACTGTACCAAAATGTGCGTGGGCTCAAAACGAAGTTACCTAGATGGAGATCAAGCTTGTTACTCTACTCTCCGAGCATGACTTACTAGCCGTTACCAAATCTGGATATGTCAGTAGAGGACTCGGAAATGTTAATCGGGAATTGGCGAATTCTACGCAGAGACAGAGTGACTACGGGCGGTGGCGTGTTGCTGGCTGCGCGCCCTGGCGTCTCCATGAAGAGGCGACATGAGCTTGAGACGCTCTGTCAATTCAAACCTGTTGATTCACGTTGACTACATTTCTAGAGGCATGGACATCGGGAGGCAGGTTGATGCCCTTTATTTTAATTTCCGCAAAGCGTTCGACAGAGTCGACAACGACGTGCTCTTGACAAAGCTGGGGGCGATCGGTTTCTCTTCAGGATTCCTTAACTTCTTTGCCGACTACCTTCGAGGTCGCAGGCAGTTTGTTAGACATGGCTATTTCGAGTCTAAGCCATACAATACGCGCTCGGGCGTGAGTCAGGGATCCGTGCTGGATCCACCTCTATTCCTGATCATGATCAACGATCTTATAAACACGGTCAAATTTGCAAAGGGAATGCTATACGCCGACGACTTAAAGCTAGTTGCGCTAATTAAAACGGATGAGGATTGCAAACTCCTACAAAGGGATATTGACGCCATTTATGAGCATTGTGAATAAGCTGTTTTTCAATTCTAGCAAGTGTCACGTCATGACGTACGGTCGAGGATTGCGACCAATCGACTATAACTACAGCCTGGGTGGTGAATCAATAACTCGTGTCACCAACATAAAGGACTTGGGAGTGACCTTCGACCGTGGTCTGACATTTAGAGATCATATTTCAACTCTTGCTAAGGAATCTTTCAATCGCTTAGGATTTGTTTTGCGAAATGCTGGTGACTTTCACAACTCAAATACTGTCAGGCTTCTGTACACCACTTTGGTTCGAAGTAAACTCGAGTCCAGTGCCTGTGTCTGGCACCCCCATACTGCGACCCAAACATTAATGCTGGAAAATGTACAGAAAACTTTCCTTAGATGTCAGTTCAAAAGGATATACCATTTCTTTCCCTACATGTACCGTACTAACTATCTTCTAGGGATGTTAGGCTTTAACTCGTTGGAAGTGAGAAGAGGCTTTGATCAGCTCATGGTAGCCCGTAAAATTTTTAGTGGGCGCATCGACAGTCCTGAGCTCCATGGCCTTTTCTGTCGACTCTTTGTTCCCGACAAATACATCGGACACCGTCAGAGCCACCGGCATAATCTTTTTGCGCAGCCGACACCTAAAACTGTCGCCAGAGCCGAGTCCCCAGTGTGCCGTACTCTACAGATGCTCATCGTGCTTCTGACTGATAATCCAGAATGCGATGTGTTTGCGGATGAATTGAATAAAATTATGCGTGTATGTATGGCGTTCTGTGAGAGAAAGTATGCGAGGGTGTCCAGTGTTCCATGTTAGTTTTTAATTAAATAGTTGTATACGATAGGTACTATTTTTTTAAATTATGTACATAATATGTTTCTACTTCAATGTTAGTTAATGTAACTGGTGTTATACCGTTTTAATTAACTGTAAATATAAATAAATAAATAAAACAGTAACGCAACTGGTATTGACGTTGATTTTATTTAACAAGGTTTTCGTGCTAAAAATCAAATATTTTGTCTTTGTAGGGTTCAAAGTAAGCGAATTAACTTTGGACCAGTATACAATACTTTCAAGATCTGCATTTAGGGACGATCTGCGTAGCGGACGATCAGCTAATCGCTTTGCGGTAGAATATGCAACTACACAGGGATGCGGTACGCGCGACACCATCACCGGAGCCATTTTCGGTAATCGGGAGTTTTAATGAATCGGCATATGATACCTTGTTTACTTGCTGACTATTATTATCACACGTATTTCATTTAATTGATTGCATTTCAGGTTCCGTGTTCGCTAACTTTGTTTCATTACAAGACGATTTAATCGCTAGCAAAGACACGATAGCAGATATTCGCTGAGTACTTAATATCCATGAGCGCGAACTTATTCGCTATGTTTATGCGGGAACCCTACTAACCTAAGAAATCCCTAAAATAAACAGAAGAAGAAACAAATACCTGTTTTTATAAATCTAACTTATAAAATGACGGAGTTGCATTTGTATTTTATATAAAGGTTGTCCTTTCAACCCCTATTTTACCACCTTTGGGGTGTATTTCTAAAGTTTCTTCCTAAGTGGGATGCCTACGTTATTAAAGGCAACAACGGACAATATTTCAAGTTTGTAGCCCCAGCGGTTTAGGTTCTACATTGATGAATCAGTCAGTCATTCATTTAGGACAAGTAATTATAGATACTAGTGGTCGCTCAGCGGCCGAAATTTGACCGTGATCCACGTTTTTTTTATTTGTTCTAGTGTATTTGTAATATATATTATACATACATTGTAACTTTCTGCACTTCTCCATCATATGAACTTTAACTATGCCAAATCTCACACTCCTCCGTGCGTAATGTACTTAAAAAGGGGGACAAAGATTTTTCTTCACGTATTAATGTGTAGATCACGTATTTGAGTTCTAATAATTTAATCCATCTCGTGTATATTAGGAAACAACATTATTATTATAAAGTAATTTATATACATACTTCGAACTAAATCATTACCTCACCAAATTCTTTGGAACAGCACATCGTGTAGAAACCGTCTTCACAATGTCATCAACAAGTTTAGGATCTAAAATTTTCTTTGGTGGTCTATTCATAAATGCTGGGGACTGTTTTCCGGTTAGAGAGTGCGTTGCTAATACCCTAAAAGAAAATACAAACAAAAATGTCTTACCACAATAATTATCTGTTAGTGTCGTGTTACACTTTAGATTCAAATTCTCTGAAGGTCCTTTGGACCTTGGTCTTTTGATAGGCTTGCGTGGTTATGTCCTCGCATAAGCCTACCAAAATGCCAAGTTCCTTCGCGCGGAGGACGTTAACCAATGAAAAGAGACAACATATAGTAATTTAATTGTTATTGTACCTTCGCGGAAAGACAGCTTGCAATAATTGCCTGGTCGCGGAAGTGTGCGAGTTCCAGTCAATATCCTTTAGCAGTCTTCCAGGCACCTTAGCGTTGCCGTTTCCAATTGATACCTGATAAGACAAAGTAGAAAGGAATAAAGTAATTTACCAGTAAATCTTAAGCAAGGCACATTCAAAACTAATATTTCTTTAAATAAAATTTCTCATAAAGTTATTCTGTGGTCCAAAGCAGTCTAGTGACCCTACCCGGGACTTCTGGCAACGGGTAATTCAAATCGTATCTAGCGGCATCGTTCTACTTGTCGAATGATTACTAAGCAACAATTGCTAGTGTGGCGCTGAGTCTTGAGGCTCGATAGACACCACTCAGGCACTCACGGTCGGCCTCTATAACATCGTGTCTGTCAGCTGTTAGCGGTTGTAAAATGTATCATATAAGACCACCATTGATAAGAGAACGGCCTTAACGAGGTCATTATATTCAGGTTCACAGTATTTAGTCGAGAAACGAAAGAATCGAATTATCAGCATCCCGACCGAACGACATCTCGTTAGCTGATGTCAAAAGACGGCCTCTTTAGCTGACTGGAAACTACAAAATATATTTCTACACGTGATTTAAATCATTCTTCTTGCAACGCAAATAGAACAGATATATACTCTCTTTGTTGTACACCACATAATGCTTAGTAGATAAATATTTAAAAAGATACGTGTACAATGGGCGGTTTTACCGTACAAGACGATCTCTTCCAGACAACCTTTGGATGGACTCGAAAGAAAGGAGAGAGACATTGGGCTGTCAGTACAAAATATCATACACAATATTACTTAGGCATAAGAATATAAAATACATAACAATACATACAATAAATGTTTTAAATATAAAACGATTGAAAAAATATACTAATAAATATCAAATATACCTGGGAAAGTAGAAGAAAAATTAGAGAGCTGGTAAAGTTTCTTCACCATTCTCTTAAAAATAGGTAGTGTTTGAGCACGTCTTACTTCAATAGGTAAAGCATTCCACATTGAATAGTAAATCATTTATCAAAGAAGGATGTGGAATGCATACGTATACTTAATTTTAGATTTTCTGATGATCTCAAGAAACTAGAATGTGTGTCACAGAGGAACTGAAAGCGTTCTTTAAGATAAAAGGGGGTAGAAGAAGATAGGAAGCCATTTGAGCTTAGGAAGAAATACTATGAAACGTGATCATTGTTGCGCAAGCCAAATATAAATCTGATATAAAGATTTTGTAGTCGCTCGAGCTTGTCAAATTAGTCTTTCATGAGATCAAGATAGCTGGCATCAGCATAGTCAAAGATTGGGAGTAAAAGAGATTATGCTAACGCAATTTTGGTAGTAATGGGGACAAAATTACGAAGACGCCTCAGGGAGCCTGCTGCAGCATACAATTTACGACTGACTTCCTGAAGTTGTTCAGTCCAAGAAAGAGTACTGTCCTATAAAAATAAAATATTTATATTAATGAAAATTAAAGATAAGAGTTAAAAAATACCAAGTCGATATTCGAGTTCGTCGTCTCTGTCACGGTGTCTATATTATTAGTCGTTTGCGCTGACATTCTGCGTACACGAAAATTGTTGGGATTTACTTTCTCTTCAACTTTAACTATTGAGCTGTTCACTTGTTGATCCTCGCCATGCTCTTCTATTACTTCCTCTGCACCAATATCCTCAGCAATTTCTGCTGTTATTAAACTAACTTGTTCCAAATACTCGGTATTGTTTCTTTCTATCCAAGAGTCCCCTATATTTGGCTCTAAATAAAAAGCTTCATCATTGTGTTCGGAATCTGACATAGAGGTCGAACCATTTGAGTTTACATTTACTTGAGATACTAAAGATTGGAATCTCTTATAGAGATTTTTGAGGACTGTTTCCATTTCTTCGATTTTTGATATTGGTGGTTGTAAATATGTGCCTTCCGTCTGTGTTGCTTGGTCGAAATATAGCCTTATGTTTCCCTGAGCACTGATGCTGGGAAGCGGGGTGCTACTTATAATAGATCGACGTCTTGAATGGTTTGCATTCAATGATCCACGGACTTGATTACCGGCTGAGCCTTTGCGGTGATACTGAGAAGGATATTTCGGTGTAGATTTATTGAATGTATTTCGAATTCGGCTACGTTCCATGTGAGTACTAGGCTGAAATTAATATTTACAGTGGACGTGAAACATGATTTGCATTCATTTGCTTTTCGAATATGAGTTAAAATGTTTAGATTATAAAACATAAAACAACATTATTACGTAAAATATTTATTCGAATAAATAAAATTATCCATTCCGTGAGGATTTTTTTCTTTAATCGTAGGTATATGAACCCCAAGTTTCATTTTTATAGGACCTTAGTTTACACTCACCTCAGAGTCGCTATCGCTGTCGCTATTGTCGTTTTGTGCAATCACTACATGTGGTAACGGATTATGACTGCTCATTTGCTGTTGTGGGTTATACTGAAAATAATTGGAATGGTCACTGAGGCTCTAGTATAACTATGTTGTTTAGGTAGTTAACACAACTACTGCGTCCGCGTTTTCCTATATATAATGAAAATAAATTACGCAAACGCATTGAAAGAAGAAAGAAAATATTTTTATTTCTGCCCACAGTACGGCCGCAGGTAAAACAATGATAAAAAAGACAATTAATAAACTATATCGAATTTACAAATAACATATCTATATATATAATAAGTTACAAATTGTTTTCCTCTTGCAACACTTAGGCATTAATAACAAATAAAAAGTGGCAAGGGAATGTATAAAACTAAATATAGGCCTCCTGGATTAGCCTCAAAACAGAAAACAAGTGTCAAGTGTGCAGAAATCGGTTGACACTCAGCATGTTGCTGAGGCGTTGAGACAACGCCAACAGCGCTGATTTTCATTCTCAACCTGTCAATTATTGCTGACGTTAGCAGTAAGCTGTACTCGTGCTGTACTATACTTTTTAATTATCTTTTTTTCTTTCATAAAAACTACTAGATACGGACTTCCGATTGATATGTGGCATCTTGTACTTCAATGATGATGATGATCTTTATCAAGATCTTTACATAAGAAGAACGCCTATGAAGCATAACTATTAGTATTATTCTTCATTTTTGGTTTTAATAACACTCAGGGCAGATCACACTACAATAATACCGACAATTAAAATGCTAGTGCCTAAATATGGTCTCTGGGTTAAGAATATAGCAACACTCCGTCTCCTCGTGTGCATGTCGTAAAAGGCGACTAAGGGACTCTAACAAGAGAGATGGGCGTCCTTTCTGTAGAACAGCAGCCATACTACCCGATATATTATAACTGAGCCATACTGTGCTCCCCAACCCGCCTGCCAAGCGTGGTAAGTACATTATATATACTGAGGGAGTACCACAGAGTACGTGAGTACCTACTGTTAAATTCTCCCCAAAATGACGACACACGGCATATAACCGGTCATATATGGGGGAAGCCTTTGTTCAGCAGTAGACGTCTTTTGGCTGATACGATGATGATGAAATCTAATGTTGATAGTTATCTGAATACTCAACAACTTAACTATTTAAATTTTAACTCTAGAAACAGCTTACTGCGGTCACCAAGTGTAGTAATTACGGTAATATTCCTCCATGACCATTCATTTTGGCAGTCTGCGAGGAGGCCCGTAATCATCAAATCAGTGACCCTAATGGGCTTAAATGATGATTATTTTCAATAAAAAGGAATGAAAGGGGAACGGCCAGCATTTTGTTAACCTTCTCCAAATGTCAACTTCAGACAGCAAGATAAAACACCAAGTCACAATTTGCATCTTCTATGTAAGATTATATTTTAGGTCAGCACCAACGGTAAAAACCACGTTGATGCCATAAAATAACAAAGCGTAAAAATGAGTTCCATGTTTAACCGAACACTGCTTTCGTGTTTTGCTATTTCTGTTTTGGTGTCTCTGAATATTTGGAAAATCCTTGTCTTTTACACAATTTAAGAACGACCATTTACTACAATAAATTAATCGGCATCGGCAACCAATACCCTTCTCATTAGTGCGATCACCAAATCGCCCGCCGTGTGTGGTGATTATTGCTATATTTCTTCGTGTCTCCTCTTTGCAGATAACATTAACTACAATTATAATTATGGAGGTTTTTCACTTACAGATTTGTCCCCGTTGTCGGATTTCATTTCTTTGATAGTCCGCATACAAAGTTGCAGTACATTCTTCACTTGTTGATCCTGACGCTCCAAGATCTCTCTTTGTTCCTTGACATATCGTTTGCTCTCTGTAATTCGTTATAGTAATACTTTATATCATCATCATTATGAATGAACATTTTGGGGTCCGTTGCAAATGGAACGCTAAAAAACATGGAATTCTTTTGATGTTAACTTTATACACAGTAGCATAGAGGTGAAATTAATTTTGTGTTGAATAGGCTTAGATAGGCAAAAGGTCGCTTCAATGAAAACTAGTCTTTAATTGCATTTGTCCATGCACGAAATTTATATAGACCTTCAAAAATACCGTTAGGGCCGAATGAAAAATGTCTACAGTTTTTGTTAGGATAATAATGCATACCTACATGAAAACTACTCAAGCGGCGCGTGGCAATATCACCACGCAAGTCGATTGTTCTCATGAGGCGAAGTTCGTCGTACTTGTGGCAGTCAGAACTTGGATGAGTGACAGTTCTTTACACACCGTGACCCCTCCGTGGTTGTCGCATAAACAACTTTGACAGTTTTTACGGGCAGAAGCCTTAAATTTTGACAACCGGTAGAACCTTAAAATATCGGTATACCCCACCTGTGATTATTGTGAAGTTCTGGTGGCAGGAATTTTCAACCGCATCTAGGTAGCCTGGAAGCCGTTCTTAATACAGTGAGAAACTTACTAGGCTGATAATGTACACTGTTTAAATAAATACAATTTAACATAGATACCTGATATTCGCAGAATTTTTGCTCGCCGAGGGTTTTCATGCTTAACACGCATGAAGATAATATTCCCAGGGTGCAGATCAGTTTCGTCGTAGACATGGGTGTCAACGTTCACTACACCATAGGAAGGAAACACATTGCTCTCATCTACCCATTCCACAAGGACCCAAACCCGTGAAGCCATTCCAACAACGATTTACCGAACTTCCCGATGTTCAAAATGCAACTGAACGGTTCCGAAATCCGTGCCTATTGCGTTACTCAGGTAAAAAATCACGACAGTACAAAGGCGCATAGATTTGCCCTAACGTTCGTAGACCCTACCCAATGGGCAAGCAAAAAAATGCTAATAGAAAGAATAGAAACTGCATTATACAAGATGCGTCATCGTCAATAGTGTTTGATTTCTGAGCAAACAGTTTTTTTTTTTTAAGTAATGCCGTATTACTAAATAACCTATCATTTTTGTTAAAGACTAAATAAGTTATCTTAGGAGAACTGTAAAACCGTCACGTAGGTACTACATATAGATACTCATTATAGGTACGAGGTTTTTAGCAAGAAAGCAGAATTTCATTACACCTCAAATTTTATTTAAACTAAATTGCGAGAGAGATTTACGGATACCCTCGAATTTAAGTAAATACGCGGTAATAGTGTAGTATAATTATATTTTGTAGCTAACCACATACTCCACTATATTCGCATATAAGCCAGAAAATACGATAGTCATCAATGAAAAACCCAGCAAGGCTCGGCGGGAAGACTATTGTTTTGGATCGAGAATCGCAATGAGTGAAAAGAGTAAATATGATGCTGTCCTTGTCGTAGGATATATAAAAGCTGCCGGGGAGCTAAAAACTCCTGAAAATTTGAGCAATCGAAAGTGATTAAGTGAAGCAATCAGTACCACTTTTGTATTTGGGTTAAAACCGGCTGGGGTGTTAAAACGAACCATCCTCTTGACTATCGCATTAATAGGTACGGTAAGTTCTTATAAATTATTATCAAAGATATCACACGTTGCATTAAATCACAGCGTGCGATAAGACCGCCCTTTGTACATGTCTGTTTCTGTATTGGATCTTTTTTTGTTATTTCTGGTGTACAATAAAGTGTATTGTAAATTAGGTGGCATTATATTAATTTAAAATTAAATGCGCCTTTTTTAAAGAGTGTATTATAATATAATTGTATATTTAGGTACGTATATTAGTATAAATATGGATAATTTAGGTAACGGCCTAAAACCGCAGCGTGAAGGGTCCTAGGTTGATTCGGTTGGAACTAGATCTATCTAGGTCCAACTTTTTGCAGCCTTTCTTGTTCTGGATGTTTGTGCAATTATTTCTGCCTGTAAACTGTAGGTACACACGATTCAAGATTAATCCTAGAGACGGGCCATATTTTGGCACGAATGAAATATATTACATACTACCTGGGCCCCGCGGGTTCACTAGCCGTTTAATTTAAAAGAAATCGGATTATTTATAAATAACTTTGAGTAGGTACTACGGCATGAAATCCAATATATACTCTAATGTCTACACATTAGAGTATATATTGGATTTTATGAGTTTGATTTTTTGCGCAGAACCCTAATTCTTTTTCTAAAATAAAAGTAGCTTAAGTAACTCCTTAAAACATCAGCTATCTGCCAGTCAAAGTCCTGTCGCAATCTGTCAAGCCGTTTCGGAGATTACCTCGAACAAACAGACGGGAAACAAAATTAAAATAGTTTTTTGTTTTAGGTTATATTTTTTCATAATGCATTTAGTTAAAAGCTGTTATGTTGAAATTACAAACAGACCCTTCAATTTTATGAAAGGTATATTAGGTACCTACATCATTCATGTTGAACTTATACGCTTAAATCAATTTTGCTATTATCTTATTTTTTACAAATAATTTGTGTTTAAGTTTTTATTAAAGTAAGTTGTGCTCGTTTCAACCGTCGTAACGTGTTGTGTTGTGTGTTCATGAGTAATTCATGACTACCTATATTCTAAACAGTCTATTTTGCAGCAGTTCCGACCGGCTCCGACTTTGTACATGTACAATTAGGTCGTTAGAATAAGATGTTTTTATAATAAGCTATGTATGTATTTCTGATACTTACGCTTATGATATTCCCGAGCCAAGCGTGCCCATTTACCGCGAATGGAAAGTTTTAAAAAACTGTATATTTTCAAATTCTCAATGTTTATGTATTAAAATCGCTCAAAATTACTGTCTTTAATATTTTATAAGAATTAGTATAATCTAAACTTGCACGTCAATTTATATTCCATTTTTAAAACTTGAGTAACTCTTGTCATATCTTATTTATGATGTTATAGCACTTTTCTTTGCCCTACACATTAATGTATTATGGCTTAGAATAACGCGTTATTAGTCTAAGTGTATATAATTTTATATTTTTTCCAGTAATACAGTAAAAATATGAATTACGCAGTATATATATCTATCGTATCGTAATATAGTCTATGACAATCTGGAAAGTGAAAACTATCGTATACCACACGTATAGTTCATCATCATCATATTCGGCCATTCATACGTCTACTGCTGAACAAAGGCCTCTCACATAGATTTCCACAATTGTGTCGTCATTATTGGGGGAATTTGCTAATACTCAAATACTAACCACGCTTTGCAGGCGGGTTGGTGAGCACAGTATGGCTACTGTTCCACAGAAGGGAGACTGCTGCCCATCCATCTGGTGTTGAATCCCTTAGACGCCTTTTACGACATCCACGGGAGGAGATAGAATGGTGCTATATTCTTAATCCGGACACCGCACGGACTTGGTATAGTTAGTTTTATGTTATTCGAATTAGAAATTTCTGCGTGAATTCCTAAAAAACAAACAATAACTAAACCTCAACATAATATTAGTAGGATGATTTACCTAATTTATTATTCAAAGGAAGTTAGCTGGGTAGAGCTATAAAACTTATATACCTGTAGATGATTTGTTTCCATTATGTTACGAACAGGGTAATTGAGAATTAGCTCCTATTATTTTTGTTTCCCTTTTAGGAGGTATTCAAAGACACAGTCTAATATTTTTTAATAACCCACTCATTGTTTATAAGTATATTCAGAATTTAAATTTAGACCAAGCTAAACTTTCACAGAAACCTTAAATAAAGTTGTAGACAATACGTTAATAAGTTCGAGGGAAATGTAAAGGGATTTACTTTTACTGGGTAGGTACCTGAATGGTAAAGCAGCTCACCAGCGTGGTGTTTTATTTTATGATCCATTGAACTAACTAGCTACATAAATAGGATAATTGCGATATTTTCGTCAGTACACTTTGATTTTAAGCTGTGGATGGTTGTTACTCTCAATTTTCTCAATGCTAGTGAAACAAAAGAATGGCCACATTAGGTACTAGATATCTGTGAGTGAAGTGATGTGAAATAAGTCGGATCACGCGTAAGTATTAATCATAAATAAGTACTATTATTATCATTATCTATTTATTAATACGTGAAGAAACATTTTTAAGCGCATTTTGCGCACGGAAGAGTATGGGATTTGGCATAGTTAAGAGTATGTAAGAAGGAGGAGTGCTGAAAAAAAAAGTATAATATTTGTGTTACAAATAAATGAAATCAAATTTGAAAATTTAATGATTTACGATGGAATTTTGACCACTGGGCGAGCACTAGTATTAATGAATACACCGATAATCTAGGCAAGTACGAATGCAGTAACGACATTTCTAGTTTATTTATTATATGTAAATTTAAAGTCGCAATTGGATATTACTTATTACCCGCAACTTAGGTCCGTATTGGAACAAGATACAAAACTAAGTAAAACTGAAGTCTAGATTGCGTTAATCATATATAAACCCTATGTCATTATTCAGAATTTATATTCAAATGTTGCAATTTCAACTCAAGTGTTGGTTCTTGTTCTGAAATACGGGCCTTTTGAATTATAACTAGAAATAGCCTCCTATATGGAGCCATATCCCAAACGCATAACCTAAACTGCCTTAACACTATTAATAAATACGTACAACGTATGTCTACTTTTTTTTCGGGGGCCGTGTTCTTAGAAATAGCTTTGCGAAGACGGCTCCCGTCCCGCTCTAACACTATTAGCCTGCCCATCGAATGGTGTCTTAAACGGATGCGCATTGCATGTGCGGACTATCCCTCTAGGTTATTATTTTTAGTCCGCAAATGGGACCTCCACCTTTGATAAACAACAGGTTCCTACCTATTAAAGAACGTTTCGAGCTAATTAATTATTAGTTTTTTATCAATAGATTATTTACAATCTCCATACTATTTGCAGAAAATACAAAATAATAAAATATGTCGCCGGTTGGTGTCAATTTTGCTAACACGGAGTATGATGCTGCGCAGGCACTTTTGGACCTACAAAGTAATATTAGAGATACAAAGTCTGAAAAATGTGAGTTGTGAACATTTTCTTGTTTCAATGAATATGACATGATATTATTTTAAAAGAAAATTTTGAACATTCAAAAAATTTAACACCATTTCTTATTTGCAGATGGGGAAACCCCCTTTTCCCATAGTAAAGAATCTGTGGAAACTGCCAAGTTATTCTTAAGTTGTTTTATATCCTCTAATGTTGCGGTAAGTTTATGAAATTTGCTGATATGTGTTGCATGTACATGGACTTATAGAGGCTACACATCGAAACGTAACTGTTTCTTAATTTCAGCAACCACCAGTTAAACCGATTAATGCATCTCAAGTTGGAACAGTAAATCCTATATACGCTGATACCAAAAATACGAAAATTGCTACCGCTCCTACGGTAAGACTTCAATAATTAAAATAGAAATTTGCGTTTCTCGGCATAATTATATCAATATTCAATTTGAATCAATATTTACTTATTTTATTTTAGCATACACCTAAAATGAAAGCCTCCACTCAGCAATTACCAAGTGATTCTCGAGTAAACGTCTATCACAGTGAAGAATCTAGTAATAAACGTTCAAAAATATTCAAAAGAAAACCTTCAAAACATTTTACAGTTACTTCAAGTCCTTTTCCGGATATTATAGCGAATAAAATTACTTACTGGGCTACTACGAGTAACTTGAGCAATTATACTGAGCCTCAAGAAAAAACTCGTGATGTAGGAACACAAACCGACGAAAAATACCAACTTCCGATAATAGAAACCATGGAATTTACTATAGCGACACTTTGTGAGAAGATTGAATCTTTGGAAGCACAAATGAAATCGAATTTGCAGCGGGATACAACTGAACACCATATCTCCGAAAACGAAGTCAATTTAGAAAATTATGATAATAATGAATCTTATAAGGTTAGTTCTAATGATAGGTAAAATTTCAATCAATTTATTATATATAAGAAAAAAAAATATGCTGACAATATGTTTTGTTTTCAGGCACTGGATGACGGTAATGCTTTTGATTCAGATATGGACCATACATTAACTGACTGTGACATTCCCGAAAATGTGAAATCAAAGCATAGAGTTAGTCAATATCATGGACATAACTCTACAAAAGTATTGAGTAACCGAAACATAAACGCCAATGCTGATGATATGGTTTGTATTTGTATTTCACTGTCCTTCACATAATATGTAAAACGTACAACAATAGTGACCTTTAACGGCTGAAATTAATAATATAATGAATATAACCTTAAATCTTTGGATTCGGTGTTATGGATTTGTTTGTTTTTTTGTGATAAATCTGATAAGGAAAAACCGATAAGGTTTTTGTGTTAGGATCAGATTCAGTTCATAATCATAAATCTAACGATTCTGATTTAGATTGATTATTAATTCCGGCCGTAAGGGGACGATCAGTAGGTCATATGAATGGTTTATTATAAAGCAAGTTGTAATTTCCGTATATTTTGAGCAATAAAATTATTAAATTATAAGTAATGTTGAGACTCGAGCAATTTATTTTTCTTTTTTCAGCTATTTATTACTTCTGCCCTTGTTCTTTATTTATGTGCTTTTTCAATGAATAAATAGTGAATAAATAAAGCATAGGATAGATAATCTCGAAAAAGAGAAAAAAATATGATTGATTAGTTATTGCAAAACCAAATCGAAATTAGAAATTTGTTTTCTCTGATATTTTAATATAATCCTGGATAAAATGCTCACTATTTTGTAGGACTCTATATATATAGGTAGTCTGTGAAACTGTTTTATGATATTTTTTCAGGTGCCAATAGGACTCGGAAGTGCTTTGATTCCATCTAGAATATTTAGGCATATCAATTGGAATTCCTACACAAGTGCTACCCGAAAATTATTGACGGCGGTTTTTTCGCGCAGGTATTGTTACAGCATACACATTACAACCAAAGCCGGGTCTCTTGCGACAATACTTTTGTTAGAAAGGTGTTTAATATGAATTTATAAAATAATGGGGCCGCGGCCTAAATGTTAGGCCGGACGAAATAACATGTTATCCGAGACGGATGGATAACATCCCGCGTTTGCCTGTGGCGGAAGAGTAATGTTTATTCTGACGTTGCTTTCGAACATCGTAAACGTCTCGTAGTTCACTCGCACATTTGTCACTCGCGTTAGTTTTTAATCTTCATCGGTCGGATAGTATTGCAATATTTAAATTAGTGTGTGTTGTTTTAAAAGCACTGAAATAAATACTATAACGAACAAGAAGTACATCTTCCTCGCTCGCTAATATGAACTGGAATAAATACATTAACGAACATGAAGTATATCTTCCTCGCTCTTTTTCCCTTTACAAAAAGTTATTTAATATTGTCCGTTGACTTAAAAAAAAGTTGCAGCAGCTAACTATATTTTGGTGCAAAAGACCCGCTTTAAATTCTATGTTTTCACCAATAAGTCGGCTATAACATATATTTTTTTCTTTAGGATTTTGGCAACTCATTGTCTTACTGGCAAACCATCACCAGCGTTTCCAAAAAAGCCGGCAAAGAAAAAGTTAGATCAAGCTATGGTGAATGACATTGTGCAGACTGTGGTCGAGCGATGTTGCGTACCGGAAAACGTTGTCAGGTATTTAGACTTCTAGGTTTCCTAATATTAAAATACTGTGCAGCTGCTATAATGTGAAATAATAAAATACTGTGGGTCTGTTTGGTGTCCGGATTAAGAATATCCGTCTCCTCCCGTGGGTGTCATAAAAGGCGACTAAAGCACTCGAAAAACAGTGGGATGGGCAGCGGCGGCCTTCCTGTGGAACAGTATCCATACTGCACTTACCTGCCTGCCACGCATGAGGAGTTCTGGCTAATTCCCCCCAATATAACTACACAATTGTGGAAATCTATGGGGGAGGCCTTTGTCCAGCACGTTCTTTAGGGCTGATAACATGATGCTGATGATCCTATAACAGTACATGTACTGTATACAGTATATGTACTGTTAACTAGACCGTAGTCTAGTTTATGCAATTGTGTAAGCTCAATACTGTTATTTTATGCTACAGAACAAGTATTACAACAAAGTGCGCTGATGAGAGCAAAATGTTCCGTACTCGACAACAGAATAAAAAGAAGCGTAAACATAAAGTAAATAGGGAGAATATCGCACCAGACTCGGATTCCGATGAATTTTACTAAGTTATTTTTAAGAAATGCTGCATAAACTGATTCAACTGTCCCAAAAACATAGGGTAAGTATTTTTTATTTTTACAAATTAGATTAGCATTAAGCATTACATTATGTTTATTAGGTTCTACCGACCAGACTCTAGTGTGGTCATACGAGGACCTGGAGCCTCCTTAGGTGCCGAAGATGACCGCTCCAGTGGTTTAGCCGGTAGGAGTCCGGCATACCACTTCGCCATTCCCCGGGGCGAAGGAAGTTCATGAAGAATTTCCGCTGGGCACAAAAGTGTCGTGAAAGGCGACTATGGGATTAGCCGGAGGATTGTCAGCAGCGTTTCAACTAGGTACATTATTAACAACTCAACTGCGATCGTAAAACCTGCCAAGCGTGATGATTATCATTTTTACAAAAATGTGTAGTTGCGTGTTTACGCCTGTCCCTCAAAATAATTAAATACTACTATTATCAAGAAATTAATGGTACACACGGCTACACGTCAAGCTCGACCTATATAACCATAACTATGCTATATCCAATGCACAAAACCGTAGGAAAGGGACTGCGTATCGTGGCATCGGCCAATCATAGCATTTCCAGTCCTAACCGCTGACTTATCGAAAGCGACAATTCTTAGAATTTGCATTTTAGCTGTGGGAGCTTACGATACAAATTTCAAGTTCAAGAAATTGTCGCTTACGATAAGTCGGCGGTTAGGACTCGGTTGCTTCACGCTTACAAACAGACACGCACTTTTTTTGAAGAAAAATTCACTCACCGTTCGGATCCCTTATTTATATGTAGATAATGTTCATATTCATATAAACGCTTGCTTAGCTTAGCACAATAGCCTAGAGTGTGGTCTGTGAATCTCGCCCGAAGTCATAATTTTATTAATCTAATTGCTAAACAACTTTTACTTCATTTGGTGCAGTAGCTGATACAGACGGCTGCTGCCCTCCGGATCACGGGTTTGATTCCCGCACGGAACAAATATTTGTATGATCTGCAGGTATTTGTTCCGGGTCTGGGTATATTGTGTGTGGAATTTATGTCTGTTATTATTTGGTTGTTAATACTTTTGGAAATCATAAATCCAATTATCTAACATTATTACATAAAAGCGTGAAGATATTTCTCATACCTATGAGTAATCAAGTTTTATTTGCCGTATTGATTTTATAAATTTCTTTTAAATTTATAGATTTATTTTGGGATGTAAAAGTAATGTAAAAGGCGACTAAGGAATTCTTAACCAGAGGGATGGGCAGCAGCGTCACTTCTTTGAAACATTAACCATACTGCGCTCACCAACCCAAGCTAAGCGTGGTGAGCACTGGCAAATACCCCCAAAATGATGACACAATTGTTGAAATCTATGAAGGAGGCCTTTGTTAAGCAGAGGATGTCTTAGGGCTGAAATAATAAAGTTCTTAATGTACTCTTTCGGCATACTCAAGTGGACTCAGACTGCATTAGACGCTCTGGATAGACGAGTCCGTTCGTTGTTGACCACGAATCGAAGGCATCACCCACGATCGTCGATAATAAGGCTGTACATCTCACGAAAGTGTGGGGGTCGAGGCTTTCCAAATGCTAAGACTCTCCTCAATTGTGAGGTGTGCAGTCTCAGGGAGTATTTTCTCCATGCCGAAGTGGGGATGCACCGAGATGTGGTTGCGATTGACAACGTACCTACCTCGCTCTCCTTGGCTAAAGATGATTACTGATGAAACTGGCATAAACCTGTAGTGCTTGACGTAATGACGTTAATGACCGTAAGGAGGTATAGCAGAGCAAGGAGCTTTACGGACGCTTTTATCGGGACCTTCATGGGCCTGATGTGAGCTTTTTAGCGTCCGTGTCTTGGCTACGCTTCGTTAAACTCTTTGGGGAAACCAAAGGTCATCAATTATGGATGAAGTCGAAGAACTACCGAAAATATATATTCTTCTTCTTCTCTTAGATTATCGCTTCTGTAGAGTATCTTCCACAATTTCGCTAATGTCAAGTATAATAATATAAGGCAACTTCGTACGGTGTTTAGATGAATAAATCGTTACATATTCATAAAATATTTATCAAAAATAATTCTAAAAAATATGTCGGCAACGTCGTACGGTTCAATTGTTTTTACCCGAAAATATATTGTGAAGGACGGCATGGTTGACATCTGTCGGGTATGTCACTATCCGGGTGAATCTATCTGTCACATTATTTCCAGCTATTGTCGTCTTGCTAACGGCGAGTTCTTGAACAGGCATAATCAAGTGGCCAGGATTATCCACCAGCAACTTGCACTGCAATACAACCTTGTGAGTTAAGAAGTGCCATACTACAACTATGTGCCCGACCCAGTTCTCGAATGACCATATCACGTTGTACTGGGATCGATCTATCATCACTGACAGGACTATTGTAGTCAATAAGCCTGGTATAGTGGTGATAGATCGAGTAGAGCACCGCACAATTATTGTGGATATAACTATCCCACATGACGAGAATCTCGGGAAAGCCGAGAAAGATTAACTTACGTATCTTGACTTGGCGCACGAGGTTGTCGACATGTGGGAGGTAGACTCTGCAATCATTGTGCCGATAGTTGTTACGGCCAATGGTCTTATGGCCAAGAGGCTCGACCAAAACCTCAAGAGGCTCTTGTTAGGCAGCTGGGTCGACGACACGGCTCGTATTGTTAGGAAGTTCCTCTCTCTGGAGCCCTAACCACAGGTGGCTTGGACCTTGTTCCCGATGCCGGTGGGCTATTATTTTTTGTTTTTAAATATATATTGTTTTTTTTATATGTATTTAAAAATGTAATAAATAAAACCTCTCTGGGCAGTCGTTATCTCACCATGGGATAAGGTAACCCTGGAGGGCAGATTAAAGCAGCTGCTTGATTTCATCCTACCTTTTGATATAAAAAAAGTATATCATAAGAATAAAAAAGTATACAGAACGCACGGCAGTTTGTGGCGAGTTGAACGTGGGTGGCGACATCTCCGGCTTGCCTTTATTGGCCGGTTGGAGTGGAACCCCATGAGTGCCCACAGGATTTTCAACTCTGGCTTGCATTAGTTGGCCGATCAGAGGGGGGCCGCCAGAGCTATATGCTCGGGGGTGGAAGTGTAATGGCGTAATAACGGGGAAACTCGCTCCGAGTCTTTGAGACGCGCGATGGTGAAACCGGTGCCGCACCTCTCGACACCCCTAACCGCTCACATTGGTGTTGCTCTTTGTCGCCTGTAGTCGTGGCCATTTAGGGAGCCCATCTTGTGAGTGGCGAGTCACCGTCTGCCACAGAATTTCACGTTAAAGGTTGAAAGGCAGATGCCGTTGTTCCCGTATTTATTAGTCTTACGGACCACACGATGACCCCCAAATTACAAATACCTACCCAGCGGAATACCGCTCGGTATTTTCGCCACTCACAGTGGTAGCGAATATCGCATACATCTGAATAGGCCTTTAGCTTTGGGGCCAAGCTATCTCTAATCAGTTCAGTAGTTTTGCTGTATAAATTTATAAAACAGATATATTTAACAGATAGATAAATATTTGAATATTATTAAGGTATTTCCATTGGGAATATGTTCCCAAGCTTCCGATGTCTGTGCAAAATCAGGTCGACACAATGCTCTGAGGTGATTGCACAATGCAGGTCTTATCTTACTCTAACATCTAATAAACATAAAACTTCATAAAAGTTTAATCGCCCTTATATGATGCCTATCCACTTTCTATCTCTAGATAGAAAGTAAGGAAAGGATCTATCCTTAGCTATCTATTTTGTCTCGTTGCTTCAGCCAAATAAAGTCCACTGCTGGACACAAGCCTCCCCAAAGATCGCCACAACGACCGGTATGGGCGTGTTGTATGCTCATTGGCGGTTTGGTTATCATCGCCACGCTTGGCAGTCGGGTTGGCGATCGCAGTTGAGTTTTTAATTTACTCGAAGGACGCTGCTGACCAACCTCCAGTTATCCCATAGTCACCTTTTATAACACCTACGGGATGAGATTGGTGGTGGGTTGGTGCTATTCGTAGCCGGAAACACACGTGACTGTCGTGAAAGGTGACTAAGGGTTGGTAGACGCGCGGCACTAATCAAAATACGGAACTAAACTGTAAAACTTAAATCACTTCTCTGCATTTTTTATTATTAAACGACTACCTGTTTTATCTTGAACTAGCTGGGACCCGCGGTTTCACCCGCGTTTAATTTAAAAGAAATTTAGAGTACATCGACATAGACACTTGACATAGAATAAATATATTGGATTTCAAGGGTTTTTTTTTACGCGGAACTCTAATTATTTTTCTAAAATAAAAGTAGCTATTTTAGTAGTTATTTTGACATTACAAACAGACACTTCAATTTTATTTATTTGTATAGATTATACCTACGCAGTGGACATTTAAGCCAGTTGGAATGGATGAAAATTTGTTAACAATTATCATATAATTAATTAAGTATTTATTAAAAAACTAGCGCTTTGTCCGCGACTTCGCTTAGAATTAAGAATTTCCCATATAAACTTAAACACCCCATTTAACTTAAATAATTAGGTATTTATTCTATTTATTCAATAACAAGCGCTTTGTCCACGACTTCACTTAAAATGAAGAGATTCCCATACAAACTTCAACACTCCATTTAACCTCTGTAGCGGATGATTATTATGCCTATCTCCTTTCCCAAGGTTCAAGCTATCTCACACAAAATGCATCAAAATCGGTTCAGGGCTTAGCCGTGACAACGTAACAAACACTTTCGCACCCTTGCCTTCCACAGAGGAGGGTCTGAGTTCGATCCCCGCCCGCACCTCTGACTTTTCGGATTCATGTACGGATCAGAATTTGATTATCACTTGCGTTAACGGTAAAGGAAAACATTGTGAGGAAACCTGCAGGCTCAGAGGGCTCTGGCACACCGCTTCCTGGTGTTTGAGCTGGTGTGAAATTTGACCCTGCGCACCAGGAATGCACACCGATTGCGCATTATGGTGAAAAAAACAATCCACTCGCACCTCAGCGAACGTCCCCGATGCACTACAAAAGTGGAACAGCACTCTGAACGCAATTTTTATATAATTATATCGGATACGGCGGGAATTGTAAAAATAGCCGTTGTCGTTGATGTAAGTAGATATAGAGTATTCACCTTTAGGCAAGCTAGGGTCAATCAAGAACGAAGATATATCACAGTAAACGAAAATACACGCACGTTGTTTTCCAACGGAAGTAAGAAGAACACTAAAGTTAATAAGATAGCAAAAACTTAAACACATACTAGGTCATAAATATTAAAATGACAGAGAGAAATACTAAGTAACTGCAATTGTTCTCGTGCCTAAAAGAAAAATCATGCATCTCTTATCTGTTTGACCAGCAGCCGCACTTGGTTCTAAACAAATGATTTTAAAAACAAACCCTTAAAAGGGCGAAGTGTCCCTCTTTGCATCTGCTACTATCATAACTAGTACTCTTTTTATGTGATTTTGATTCCGAAATGTATTAAAACAATGGGAATAATATAAATACACAAATATACCTAAAATTTTCTGGGAAAATACCTGGGTAGAATCCAGCGGTGCAGCATAATAACGACCAACATTTTGAAAGTTGCCCGCTTTTCTGCCCTTATTTTTAAATAACTACGTTCTTATAGAATAAATACCCGTCATCTGGGTATTTACCCGATTTATACCCAAATTTGAATTTACCCGGGAATTTACCGGGTAAAATCCCATCTCTAGTAGGGGTACGCCTGTTCGTTTGAACGACGTTGATTATATGTTAATGTTACCCATAGTTAAATTACTTATTTCTTGATTGCGTTACCTGACGGTATTCGTTAATCGTTACGTAAACCACAACCAAATCGATCGAAACTTATGCCAGGTACTGAAATCAATGAAAACTGATGTTGCAATCGATTTCTAAATTGAGAATCGGTCATATATCCGTTTGCGTAAACATCTGAATGTCGTCTTTGGGGAGGTTATATTAGATTATCTCCTACAGAAATAAATTAACGTTGAATGGTCAGTCCGTCCGGATCAAAGATATAGTATTACCTACGTACATAGATAGAGCCTATTAAGGTGAACAAATTTCCATGATTAAATACTTGTCATCCTAATGTGAGTAATACGTGTTATAAAAAGAGAAAGCACTAACCGTTCGCGCACGTCTTGTGAAGCGTTGCGAGTCTACAGTTATATTTACCTGAAACCATCTGGTTAACACACGGCGCTAACAGTTTTAACAGGAACTTTACGAAACTGCGAAACGGTGCCATTCGATTATTTTGCTGTAACCAATGCTCTATAGACATCTCTTTCTTTCATATGACATTGAGCATGTGCTCGTAGGAGGTGGTGTAGATTTTTTGTTTATGATTATTAGCTTTAGTACCATCAGTACTATGTCAGTGTCAGTTAAATGTCATTAGGAAATTGTGTTCGGTGGTAGAATGGAAGGTGGTCGTAGTTGTTTTGTGACGAATTATGCAATAAAATTGTCATAGTCGTGTGTGATTGTTATTGCGACACACAGAAAACAATGTCTCACGATACGGATCTAATAATATCGGTGCCGCGTTCTCGTATCAACGAATTTTATTGCAAATATTATAATTTAGTTGAAACATTTTACTGTGTCACACTGTCTGAGAGTAAATTGAGTCTCTCGAATGAAAAACTAGACTATGTGTATTTCAACGTCACGTTCAACTTGAATCCAGCAGATGGAAGTTTTAATCCGAAGGAGTTAGTTGGAAGAATACAGGTAAACAACATACGTTTTTACACAGATTTGAACGAATTATGCCTCTAATAAGAAATTTAAATGTAACAAAGGATTTATTGAATACTTGAGGCGTACCATCACCGTCATTTTTAGTACATAACGCACATCCTATTAGGATGTAATCATTGGTAGGTCTTCTACTTTTGTGGTATGGTAGACTTTGTATTGCAAATTTATTATAATTTTCATCAACAACATTAAGTTTCACTTTAATTCCTCAAAGAAATATTTTTTGTTGATCAACTTTTTTAAAATTTAAACATTTAGTTAATTGGTGTTATTTTTGAGTGACTATATAGTGGAAGAACTACCTTTAATAGCCAACTTTTAGCAGCCAACTGTGTCAGCTACTGCACTAACTATACCATCAAACATCTTCTGAAAGATAAAGTAAAATACCTTCATATCAGCCAAAGGAACAAATGTCTCCACCACAGATATTTACATTATTGGGTTTTTGGTGTTGGTGAGTGCAGTATGATCACAGAAGGCGTGCTGCTGCTTTTACAACATTAGCGGGAGATGATGGAGTGGTTCTAGGTTCTAAATGCACACCGCAGGCATAATAAAACTAAATTGAATTAGGTAATATTCGTTAAAATGCATTAACAGAAAACGAAAGTCATTTGTAAGTTATTTGTTACAGTATAAATTAAAAACATAATTATTTATAGGTTGTATATTACAGTAAAAAATATTAAATTACATAACTTGAAGTTGCAGTATGGTGTCTTTAGATGCTTTTTCTTTCTATTGTCAGTTATTACCGCTATCCACCTAAAACAAAGGAATGCAAATATATGAATGTGGCTTAAAGAAAAGATTTAGTGAATATTTTGCCTTAGGTAGGTGATTTAGGCCTTAGGGCTAGGATTAACTAGATAAGGATTATTTGATTCAATATTTGTCAAAAAGGGCTAATATCAACAAAATGATTAAATAAAAATGTATTATAATAAAACACTTTTAAACTGATTACATTGTGTAACATTATATATTTTTGTTTTTTCTAATATTGAACACTTTGCAGCATTCGTGGTCGCAGGACGACTATGTTAAGGGGCTGTTACAGATAAAACGAATAAAAATATCTACTGTACAATTCTAATAAAATTGTACAGTAGATATTTTCATTGTTTTGATGCATGCAGTAATCACTCACAGTCGTTGGCATTTTTTTTGTGTGGTATACAGTTTGGGACTTTATTAAAACTGGTGGTACCTTCGATCTATTTTCTCCATTAAAATTTGGTTGCTTTTTAATTTCAATAGCCCCATGAAACATTGTCAGTATATATCGGTTATCAATTATCATATATAAAAAGTATTGGTATCGAAATAAATACTACTCAATTCTGAGAACAATCAATAGATCTTCCGTGTCCATGTGGGTATAGGACTAAAGCACCTTTAGATAGTCATTGGCAACTTTTTATATTATCAAGGCAAAGTCCTATTTTATAGAAAGGATTTAACATTACTCATATTTGTTTTGTCTTAGATATGCCGTGTGGTGCCGGCTCAGAATGCCACCACCCCATCTCCTCCCATGGGTGTCGTAAAAGTCGACTAAGGGATTAGCCGGAGGATGGGCAGCAGCGTCCTTCGAGTACATTAACAACTCAACTGCGATCGCCAACCCGCCTGCCAAGCGTGGCGATTATGGCAAAACCCCCCAATGAGCCCACAACACATCCATACCGGTGGTTGTGGTGATCTTTGGGGGAGGCCTGTGTCCAGCAGTGGACTTAATTCGGCCGAAATGATGATGATGAGATATATAATGCAACAATACACTTTGTATTTCACTTTTTTTTTACTTCTAACATTAATACGTTTTTTATATTTATCATCATATCCTAGATCTTTAATCAAGCCTCGGTAAAAATATTATTTATATATTTTAATAACTTACTGTAATATGACATAGGTAAATAGCAGATTAAGAATGTAGCACCCCTCCATCTCCTCCCGTGGAGGTTGTAAAAGTCGACTAAGGGACTCTTAACCACAGGGATGGACAGCAGCTTCCCCTTTTGTTGAACATTAGCAATTCTGCACTCACCAACACGCCTGCCAAACTTGGTCAGTATCGGCATATTCCCTCCAAAATGTCGACACAATTAATGCACTTGCTCATGGTAGCGGCCACGGTAACGGCGGGGCAGGGGGTGCTAAGAATCACCGGAAGGGATCCGGCTACCGCCCTAAACGAAAACTGATCCTGGTAACATATAACGCACGCATACTGAGGGCAGACGAAAATATCGTTGAGCTGGACGAAAAAAATAGATAAATTGCACTGGGATATCATGGGTTTATCAGAAGTCCGAAGAGACGGCGAGGACACGATAACCCTGAAATCCGGCAACTTATTCTACTACTGGGAAGGCGAACATCTGTCTCAAGGTGGTGTCGGGTTCCTCGCCCGCAAGTGCCTCATTAACAACATAGTGGCCATTGAAAGTGTGTCTAGCAGGGTAGCATACCTTATACTTAGAATATCCAAGAGGTATTCGTTGAAGGTCATACAAGTCTACGCACCGACCTCGATACACCTGGTGATGAAGTAGAGAGTATGTACGAGGACGTAAGTAGGGCCATACATACCTCGAAGACACTGTTGTGATGGGGGACTTTAACGCAAAGCTGGGCACTCGTCGCGATGATGAGTTGAGAGTGGGGCAATTTGGGTATGGGCAACGGAACCCCAGGGGGCAGAGGGTGGGCGACTTTTTGAAAAAGCCGCCTCACAGGAAATGGACCTGAATGAGTCCCGATGGTTCCACAAAGAATGAAATTGGCTTCATCATAAAAGACAAATATTCAATGATGTCTCTGTGATCCATAGGATAAAAACCGGTAGTGCTTACCGAATGGTAAGAGGCACATTGAATATTAATCTCAAAGTTGAGACCATCTGATCTCATCTGATCTGTCTCGTCTGATGAAGTCTACCCTCCGTCCCTCTAGTTAGCTAGTTAGCTCATATTCAAAGCCCCGAGAGCTTTCAACTCGAACTCCAAAACCGCTTCGAGTGCCTAGAATATTGCGTATCTGTGTACGATTTAAATGGTAAGTTTGTAGAAACTTTCCGAATGGTTGGGTCTAAGTTCTATGAAACCCACCGTAAAGGTAGACCAAACGTTTGATCCGATCACACTCTCGACCTCGTGACACAAAAACGCGCCATGACTCTCCAGTCCTCCGTTGATGCTGAAGCATACCGACTGCTCAATAGACGGAGACAGAAGTACTTGCGTCACGATTATACGTACCTTTAACACCAACGGTGTTAAAGAGACTATCGAGCCGATGGTTCCACCAAGGCTCCAAAATGTTCGTAGGAGACAGGTCTATCTAGGTCAGGGCTAATGTGCAAAATTATGAAGCTGCAGATTTTGAGAGAGATTAGAAACTTCTACAGATGGCTATACATCTCGGTAATAATACCTATCATTGGCTCTGACAAAGACCCGCGAGCCAAAATAACCCGACACTATACCGAAGATATCCCGAACATCAGCCTGCACGAGATTGGGATGGTCTTGAAATACCTTAAAAATAACAAGGCGCCCTGGTGACGGATTTCCGACAGAGCTTCTGAAAGCGGGTGGTACACCAGTACTTAAAGTCCTTCAGAAGCTATTATATACAGTTCCGTCCTACTCGAGGGCAAAACGCCGGAAGCATGGAACAGAGGCAAGGTGGTGCACTTCTTCAAAAAGGTTGACCACACCCCGTTGAAGAATTGTAGACCCATCTCGCTTCCGAGCCATGTTTATAAGTTGTTTTCAAGGGTCATCACGAATCATCTCGAGCGCAGGTTTGATGACTCCCGAACAAGGCGGTTTCCGAAAAGGTTTTAGTACTAAAGATATCCGCAATACGCTGCGGCAGGTTATACAGAAGACCGAGGAGTACAATCTACCACTATTTTTGGCGTTTGTTGACTATGAGAAAGCCTTCGATTCGATCGAAACCTGGACAATGCTGCAATCTCTGCAGCGATGCCTATCGGTACATCGATTTGCTATCGGTACATCGAAGTGTTGAAGTGCTCATACAGAAACGCCATCATGTCGTCATGTCCGAGTACTTGAACAGAGCACGGGGGCAATTCCATTGCAGAGAGGAACATTATTTCCCCGAAACTGTTCATCGCTGCAATATCCTCCATTGCCTTCAAGCAACTGGAGTGGAAAGGATTCGGCATTAACGTCATTGGCGAGTATATCATTCGCCTTCGATTTGCTGACGACATCTAGTAATGGCAGGATCGCTGCAAGAGCTCAGCACAATGCTCGATGATTTCAACAGAGTTTCCCAACAGATGGGCCTTAAAATGAACATGGGCAAGACGAAATTCATGTCAAATAACCATGTCGTGCCCATCCCAATATCCATTGGGAGCTCTGTTCTCAAAGTCGTTGACGAGTACATACTAGACATCTACCTGGGACAAATCAATCTAATCTAATCAATCGTCGAATCCGACTCGGCTGGGCAGCGTTTGGGAAACTTCGCAACGTCTTTTCGTCCGCCGCCTACCACAGTTCCTCAAGACAAGACGAAAGGCTTTAATCAGTGTGTTTTACCAGTGATGACATATGGGACAGAGACGTGGCCACTCACAATGGGCCTCTTAAGAAAGCTCAAGGTCACTCAGCAGTGAGCTATGGAGAGAGCTATGCTTGGTATTTCGTTACGTGATCGACTGAGAAATAAGGAGATCCGTAGAAGAACTAAAGTTGTCGACATAGCTGAAAGGATTAGTAAACTGTAGTGGCAATGGGCGGTGCACATTGCTCGTAGAACTGATGGCCGTTTGGCTAAAACGACGACCTCCAACGATGTTGACAGAGGACCTGGTGAAGGTCGCTGTATAGTCGTTGGATGAGAATGGCATGTAACCGCTCGTTATGGAAATCTAAGGGGGAGACCTTTGTTCAGCAAGTCCTTTGGCTGATATGATGATGATGAATTTATTTCATTAGAATTTTAATGATGCAGCACATGATTTCTCCCTCATCCCGTCAGACTATGAATATCCATTGCTGAACACAACAAGCAGATTTGCTGTAACGCTAAAATATTTCATTATTTTCTTCATAACTCCAATTTTAAATATAAATTAAAGTAAGCAAGACTACAAGTTCTGATACTTAACAATCCACACTGTATGCTCGTGTTTGTAACAGCTTACAATTGTGTCTTTATACATTTCCAATGTATAATAATTCCAATATTTATAAGGAAGGGCAGCAGCATCCTTCGAGTACATTTATAACTCAACTGCGATTGCAAACTCGTCTGCCAAGCGTGGCAATTATGGCAAAATCCCCCAATCAGCACAAAACCAAATCGGTTGTTCTAGCCATTTTTGGGGGAGGCTTCTGTCCAGCATTGGAAGATTTTCAGCTGAAATAATGATGACATTTCCAATTGTTATAAATTATCCAGCCTCACTATTGCGGTGCCAAAAACAATGAAGTAGGGCATTTGTTCCGTCGCAATTAGCTGTCAATATTTACGGAATTTAATGATAAATGCAAACATAGGCGCGATCATACGATACCTCTAATGGAAGTGAAAGTGTCTAATTTAAGATAAAAAAATGACCATATGACTTGACACCAGAAACCTTAGGATAAACAAGTAATAAAGTGGACCTAATAAATATATTATTGAATAATAAAATACACACATTGTCAGTTTCCCAAATGTATTGGTGTTAGCAACCCAAGGACAGGGTTGCCTAGACCTGATAAGCGACCGCCAATGTGACTTTCGCTATAGTCGTTCAGCTGGTAATCTTCTAGTGTATCTTACTCACCTTTGTGCTCTTGCCGTTAAGAGTCAAGGTATGACATTGGCCTTGACTTATCGAAGGCTTGTTCGATCGGATCTGGCACCACGGTCTCCTATCGAAGTAACCATCGTACGGATTACCCGAGGGATTGTGCCACTGGATTGCTTGCTTTCTGTCCAACAGAAGCATAAGAGCCGAGAGAGAGATATCAACAGATATCAGTTGCTCTGATAGCATGGTCATTAACACTGCCGTTCCATAGGGCTCCGTGCTGTCCCGCGGGCTGATTAGCTAAAAACAGCAACAGCAGACGCGATAGCAGCTATCGCGCAGCCAAGGATCCACCGGCGGCAAAGCGTCAAAAATTGGTATTACGTAAGGCATCGCCCGCCTGTCGCTATTGTGGAAGATGCATAATTACTAGCGCCAGTAGCCACCAGTGGAACTAAAAATAATGGATGGTTTTTAATTCATTGATTGTCCGACAGAGGCGCGTCAGAGATCTTCGCCTGTTTAGTCGCTATCGGCAAATAGGTAATACCAAACTGACGTTTGACAGCGGCGTTGGAGCAATTTACGCCTGTTGCAAAGCGTCTGCGACTTAGGTAATCAGCCCGCCAGTTGTTCTTACTGCATATCAATGATATATTGTCTATCGACTATCATTAATTGTTATACGGACGACAATACTGGGAACACTTAATACACGGACCTCGTCCTGTAGAGGAGGAAAGCCGCAAACAACGTGTCTGTAGTCGAAAGTACTCTAAATAGACTCCGATTGGGGACGACTATACTTAGACTAGACTTTGTCTTGGTTGGATGTCTATGTTCGTTCACCGCTAAGAATACCCCATTTGATGTAGCTCCATAATTCCAGAACTCGTCTCGCGACTATGGCGACAGCAGACAGTTGCGCAGACGATAAGATGGTATGGTTAAGCTAATGGCCCAAAAACTGTGTGCTCAACTAAAAAAACTGTGTGTGGCAACACGGTTCTTCTCAGCGGGGTAAAGACTGGTACTTTATCAGTCGCAAGTCCGGCCCCATATGGAATACTGCTGTCATTTAGGAAGTGCAGTTAGGTATGTCCACGATCCAATGCCCGTAAGCAGTCTAAAACCCCAAAATCTAAGAGGCTTTAGTTCTTTGTGTGTGTGTCTACTGATTTAACAACATACAGTGCTCTACGGAATTGTTCGATATGGTAGCAACGGCTACTTTCTCCATCGCATCTCTCGGCGTCGCGCGAGGAGTTCATCCGCATATCCTAGAGACAAAATAGTCTCGTATGGTTTCAGAGGAACTTTCTCTCGCGCACGATTATGTTGTAGAGTTTCCCCACCGAGGTTTTTTTAAAGAACTTCAGCATAGGGCTCTTCAAAAAGTGTGTTAAACGATTTTACATTGTAATCAACGCGCGAGTGATACCTCTGGAGTTGCAAGCGTTCATAGGTAACCGCTTACCATCAGGTGTGCCATATAAACCAACTTAGTAGGAAAAAAGACGGCGGCGCGCACGTGGTCACTTGCTGCCATGTTTTTAATTACCGTTTGATCGACGTCACTGTCATTCAACATTTTTAAAGTAAACTAAAAAAAATAGCTAGGATGGCTGCTGGTTTCGACGATCGAGGCCGATCGATCGGGTTATTTGCAATATAACATTCATGTTCCAAACTAAATTGGCATGACCGATTTCCCATGCCGATCATGGAATAGCACCTTAATAGTACTGAGTATTGCGTAGTGGTTAGTACCCTTTCAGTCTTTTGAAGATTGTTAAAGATTGAGCACGTCTCAGTTCTGGCTACGCACTCCACAGGCTAGCAGCCCGCTTTGTAAATAGTTTAGCAAGAAACATTTAATAATGGTAACTCTAAAAGATAGTCTGGTTAGAGGGATTGTGCAAATAACTGTATATAGTATCTTGTATAATCCCTCTACTGGAACGAATTGCAAACCTTGAGCTTAGTTCACAATTTTGACACGTGACAATAATATGGCTATAACTCGCTCATTGTTTCGGCCGAATAAAGTCCACTGCTGGACACAGGCCTCCCCCAAAGATCCCCACAACGATCGATATGGGTGTGTTGTGTGCTCATTGGGGGGGTAATCGCCATGCTTGGCAGGCGGGTTGGCGATCGCAGTTGAGTTGTTAATGTACTCGAAGGGCGCTGCTGCCCTTCCTCCGGCTAATCCCATAGTCGCCTTTTACAACATCCAAGGGATGAGATGGGTTGGTGCTATTCGTAGCCGGCAACACACATAACTCGCTCAAGCTTATCAAATTGAACCTCGGTAAATATCGCACTGTTTGATTTGTGGATAGATTCAAGCCGTCTATTTTGGAGATATTCGTCCATCTTTCAGATCTTTCGTTTCGTTCAAAATGATTATCTGATGCAGATCTTGACTCTTATCTCTCTATCTCTTGATTTGGAGATCATGTGCAGTAAAGGTTGCAGGAAGAAAGAAGTCAATTAGACGTATTATTTATAAAGTAGTCGAAATAAAGACGCGCCTGTGGCACATCATTAGCCGTACTTGAACAGCTGTCGATAATCTTAAGCTTTTAATTTTCATGTTTCAGAACTAGTCGAAATGCGAGTGTTAAAAGAGGTCATAGCTTGCCAAATGAAATTCGCAATACCATGGTATTGTTCCATCTGTTAGAGCTTCTTTCTACTAATATGTCCATTGATCGATTAACCTGACTTTGGCTCTCCAAATTTCTCTCATAACATGAGCTATCACATTCAGTATCACGTCGCGGTGAACTAGTGGAGTCAAAACTCAAAACTCAAACTCAAATTTTTTATTTCATATAGGCCCTAATAGGCTCTTACGAAAAGTCAAGCTAAGTGCACGGTTCGGAAAAGTCGGTCCTATGGAGAAGAGCCGGCAAGAAACTCCATGGATATACTCTTTTCAAAAAAAGTTATACTACATTTTTGTTATTACATGGTAATAAGCTAGGTATGTGCGAACAAAGTAGACTAATTAAATTTAAAATACACACAATAACAAAACAGACAATTGCCTCTAACACACTAGAAAACTGATAACAATTAATGTATAGCACTAATAAAGTCGACGAAGTTCACACATTTACAAAATGTAGAAGAAACTAAATTATATAAAATGAAAGGCATTTTAAACGCCAGAGCTTTGAATGTCATATTGAATATGTCAGTAAAAAAAATTAATATGTCAAAGTATATATTATATAGACAATATATATCAATATATTCGAAAAATAATTACTATCACTATAAAATTTTGATTTGTTATTAGATAAATCCATATTTCATCAATAAGGTTCCAGGGAAGCCACATGTGCAGAAAGAATCAATACCAGACATCTCTGTCGTCAACATAGTCATTAGCCCTATAATAAGCTTTTTTAATTAGGATCTGTTTAATATGGGCTTTAAACTTTCCCTCAGTAAGGTCTGTAACAGATTTGGGCAGCTTATTATAAAAGCGAACACAATTTCCAAGGAATGACTTATTTGTTTTAGCTAATCTAAATTTGGGCACTATAATTTTATGTTTATGTCGTGTATTTATATTGTGAAAATCGCTTTTTATATAAAACTTATGCAGATTTTTACGGACGTATAAAATATTTTCAAAGATATAGAGTGACGGCAATGTAAGTATATTGATATCTTTAAACAAAGTTCTAAGAGACTCGCGAGGACCCATATTATATATTGCGCGGATTGCCCTTTTTTGTAGAATAAAAATTGAATCTACGTCGGCTGCCGATCCCCACAACAGAATACCATAAGACATAATGCTGTGAAAATATGCAAAGTAAACTAACCTGGCCGTAGCTTCATCAGTCAGCTGTCTAATTTTACGAACTGCATATGCTGCAGAGCTGAGCCTACCCGATATAGCTTTAATGTGGGCACTCCACTGTAATTTCGAGTCGATAGTTATACCTAGAAATACGGTTTCATCAACAGTTACAAGTTGGTTGCCATCAAGAACTAGTTTTAATCCCAATTGGGGTGCATTAGGTAAGGAGAACTTTAAACATTTAGTTTTATTAGCATTAAGTAACAGGTTGTTAGCTGCAAACCAACTGGAGAGGACAGTTAGGCTCTCGTTTACATGAATAACATTACTATCTTTTCTACTGATTTTAAAAATTAGGGACGTGTCGTCAGCGAATAAAATCACATCAACTCTGTGCACATGATCTGTTAACTAAAGTTAAACTCTGCACAGTATTTATTTAGGTACATCGTATAAGTTTAGATAGGACGAGTGTACGTTGCAATGATTTCTTTGACATAAATGGTGTTAGAAAGTATAGTTCATATTATTTCCGGATACAATTCATCACACAGTCGTTTATGGATGCGACGAATCCAAAAAGATATTGGTTGTTCGTGGCTGAGGTCAACGGTGCGCGGTTTGTTTGGGGGCCACCCGCCGGGTGCAGTGGGCGCGCAACCCGGATCTCGCGGTGCCCCGCTTCCCCTTCACTCAGCGGGCTCGTGCGTGGAGGTGTGCATGCGCTTGCGCCACATGATACGTCAGTCAATAGTCTTGCCGCGAAGCACGCCGCGCTCGCACATGCGCGTGATGCCATGCGACGCGCGTACGCATTTATACAATATTATGTACGCGATTGACAACTCCCAGGTGAGCGCGACTCTCATATCTTCCGTTAAGACACCTGTTGCACCCGGCTCGCCCATCAGGCTGGTCCCGTTTCACGAATCTGGTTCCCTAGTGCGTTTCACAGTGAGCCGCGATTTTTCGTACATCGCATTGTAATGATGTTCATTCACGATCGGCCGATATAACGATCCCGGAAGTAGAGCCGGTTCGTTAACGTCATGTAGGTATGCTAATTATTGTATACAGTACTCAAACGCAGACGAAATGCCTAGGATTATGTTTGAGATGTTTTTCACTAGGTGAGTGATAATAGTAAAGTGACTTCGTGGACTTCTATGATCAGTGTTTATTACAAGAGAATGGGAATGTTTTGTTGATGATGTACATTAAAATGATGGATCTATTGCAGTGATCATTTTTAGTGCGGGTAGCATGCCATCACGTTGATTAATATGGATGTGATAGTGGTTGTCCGTCCCCAGATGCTTTGGAGTGTTAAGTTGTAATGTAAAGGAAAAGCAATAACGATACAGAAGTTAAATTAATGTGCATGTCTTCATCTGTCGTCTGTTCAAAGTGTCGCAGGTCCGGCACTGGTCTGATATCATGGCGAACTTTCACTTTACCCTCGAGAGCAATGGTAATTTATATTCTGCCGTTATCTACGCCATCTGATCACGGATTTAAATTTCACGTATGAGGACGTTTCTGGGAATTTTGATATGTTTGACCCAACTCCAATGAGATTTTTTGCTGTTGTTTTTGTTATAATCTTGTGTTCTAAAGATTGTCTTTAAAATATCAGTCAAAGGTACTAACTTATAACAACGATATTTTTAGGATATCTTTCATCGGTTTTCCTTTCTGATTGCTTTCCATAGATACTTATCCGCTACACGTGAAGGTTACGTTACACACTCACGTATGTTTCGCAAGTAAACAAACTGAATACAAAAGAGCGAAGACGTTACTTTCATTTTATTTTAACAAGATATACCTAGGTATCAACTTAAGACCATTGCTTTCTACCATTAAAAAAAAACGCGTAAATAAGAATGACGAAGTAAAGAAGAATAAAGATATTCTGATTTGAAGTGATCGTAGGACCAAATTCGGGCCGAACGACCAATACAATATTTCTCTATTATAATTAGTATAAATTTACTCACCATCAGCTTTTCTTCTAAAGTCTAAACAAACTGTATAGTTGATAAAAAGAGTGGCGTAGCAACCTTCTAATATAAGTTGAAACATATTAGTATCCGGTATGATTATGCTCTGATGTAATGAATGAATGGCAATAGGTAGGCAGATTGAGCGTCTGAGTGAAACGATAGGGGGCCCACTTGCGGTTTCTGATGACAACAGTATAGGTATTAGAACTAATTTGGTCAATTCAACGAATTTGTGACGTATCGTAATGCTAATATGTGGTCGGATCGGTTTTTGTAACATGACATTAGAAGAATTATTTAAATACATCGTGAAATATGGTTTACTTTTTATGATATATGCAATACCGTATTGAATCAAATTGATTATTGGAAAGCTTATTCATCTCTTATTATTTGATATAGGTAAGCCAATTTTATAAATTCCATAATCGAGTCGGTGGCATTCTTTTCATTCGAAGATTACGGTTTTTAAGTGTGCAGTTTTTATTTATGAGTAACTGCAGCCAGCAGCGTTGCCAAATCCACTGCACCAACTCCAATTCGTTCTTAGTATCAACTCTATGTGTATACAGCCTGCCCAAATTTTGTTTATATTAGTGGATCTCTAGAATGCTGCTATTATCAGAATTTAAAGCTAGAAATATTATCGTGAGCTTGACTTATTTCTCTAAATGTCCAGCGAAATCTGGGGACTGGTCAAGTTTTTAACTTTGTAACTACAGTCAAAATAATTGTGTGGTAATCTCAAATTGAGGACTTTATTGCCCATAAATATGTTTGACATACGTTTCCACAAATATTTATGGCCCAAAAGCTTTTGTTACACGTTTAATTAATTCATAATTATTATGTCTTGCGATCTGATAAAATCTACTGACGTCATAGTCCGTTTTCATCTAATCTTGTCATTATTATTGTAAGCACAAGTCACAACATCTTGCTACGTCACGCATTAATTGCAAGCTCGTGAATATCAATTAAGAGCCTTTTAATAACAACAGCTACTTATGACAAATTGTTTTATAGACAGCGGTCTTGTCTTTTATAAAATATTTTATCAGCAAAGAATAATTAATGCTGAATATTGACTTTTGTACCTCACGTATGTCTGAACGTAACGCTGCTGTAGAGACAATACTTTTGTTATGGCAACCGAACGGATGTGTGCAGTTTGTATTGTGTGCATATGTGTGTTGTACAAAGTATGTCGCGTGCCCGCATCCTGTTCGTCGCTGACGCCACATCGCACGAGGTGGCGTGCGCCGACGTCGCCCGAATACTCCCACCCTATTGGCCGGTGTTATCTGTTTAACAAACCAACGATAGAATTTCTCCTCTACAAACGGAACTAATTGTACTTACTCACCCGCAGACATTATAATACTTATCGGCGTACAGACATGCCTTATGTAAATAAAATAAATAAGTAATTGAAACATGTTCAAAATGAAACATAATTTCCTGGGAATACGCATCATGTGCTTTAAACAGGTCTGTTTTTGTATGGGGATTGTTTCCGAAAATCGAAATATATAACACTCGCAATAAAGGAATGGATTGCTTCGTAATTCGTACAGTGAGTTAGACACCTCACCTGATAATGTTCTGTGAATCCTTGTTTGGAACGCGAAAGTGTAGCTGTTAGTGCACCAAGTCACGCATAGCCAGTTGTCACCAGTTGTTGATCACCGATCAGTGAGGTTAAGCAACGGCAGTCAGTCTATGGAAGGGTGACCGCATGGTGTATATATTTGGACCGAGCGTCTCGGTGCTTCGGAGGGCACGTAAAATTGGTGGACCCGGTTATTGTCATAAGACGGCAGTCATTAAGCACAGTCGGAGGCTTTTGGCACTGATGCAATTGCGGTTGGCCAGTAACCGAACGAAAAATAAATAAAATCAAGAGGAAGACTAGGTATGCCTATGAATGTTTTGTAAACACATAGGGAGTAGTATTTTCCGTGTGATGTCCGGATTGAGAATATAGCAACACTCCATCTCCTCCTGTGGATGTCGTAAAACGTCAGCCCGCTGCAGCGCCCCTTCTACCTAACCCGCCCGCCACGCGTGGTGAGTACTGGCAAATTGTGGAAATCTATGGGGAGAGACCTTTGGCTGGTGTGATCATGATGATGATGTTGATAGCATTATCCATTTCTAAGATTATAGAGTACGATAACGGTTGCAAGTAGAATATAATATTATAAAATCGGGAAGACCAGTTTATGTGCGACTTAACCGGATAAATATATCTATACTGACCTCAATGCCATCAATTGAGCCACTCTTGGGACGACAATAAATAGGAAGAATAACAAAGCTTTGCGAACAAAGTTCAAATTGCGGTGTAGCAAGGTTCAGAAAGAAAATAAACGGGACGACATTACTATCGATGCATTCATTGCGAATTTAAAACAAAGGGTGCTTTCGAAGACAGACGTGTGATGTAACATACCAAATTGATATAAATAAGGATATTCTTATCTTATACATTAAGTAGAAACTGATTTAGAAACTCACTGAAAATATTATCTGATGGTAACAATTATTATTATAATAATTCGCAGTTACAGCAGCTGCTGTCCAGTCACTGATAAAGAATCTAAATCAATGATTTTTTATTTAAGTTGACTTACCAAATGTCTGTCTTACCTGATGCCAACAGTTATTAGAAAATGGTAAATAAAACAAAACAAATATTAAATCCTAAATATTAGTTCCAAGTCTTGCATTTTCTCGTCGTTTACCACAGAAAATAAATTTACAGTAACATTTACCGTGTACTCCCAACCGATGAAAGCTCTATTGTCAGATTCCCGAACGTCTCATCAGATCTTGACTGCATTTATATGGGATGACACTGATGATATCCTCTTCCAAATAAAATAAATCATCGAAGTCAGTTCAGAAAGGACGGAAATGTCAGGTAACATAATAAATATCTGTGGAATTGATAACCTTCTGCTTTTTAAGCCGCAAATAAAATAAAATATAGGAAACGTATTTAGACTAGGCAAAACATCTTGTGTTAATATATTATTATATTTGTTGTATTAAGAGGTACTTAATCCTTTAATTTAACTATATAAGTCATTAAGGCTTCGTTAGGATTCTTGTGTATAGGCCTCCTTTCTTCTATTTATTTTTATTTTTGTTGATTTATTTACTCTCGGTAATGAAAATTATATGTCAATCCGTCTTTCCGCGGCCTGCCAACTTTCCTTTTGCCATTTGGACCAAATCATTTTTTGAATCCAGAAATTGTTTTCATGTTGACTAAACAAGTTCTATTTCAGCGCTGAAGCTGATTGCAGGGCCTCCTCTTACTTATGAATAATCACATTTGCGTTACTTTAAAATAATTCTTTGGCAGCTTGTTCATTTGTTATTCTTTCTATATAATATGCATCACTTACTTTTGGCTGGCGAAGGTTACCCAAAGGCAACGTAGCAACCACCGGCATATAACACGGCATTTGACGGCACGGTTGGTGCAGTGGTTGATACAGTCGACTGCTGCGCTCCGGGCCGTGGGTTCGATTCCCGCAAGGAACAAATATTTGTACGATCTGCAGGTAGTTGTTCCGGGTCTGGGTGTATTGTGTGTGGAATTCATGTCTGTAAACGCACCCACGACACAAGAGAAATCGTAGTGTGGAACAACGTTGAAAAAAAATCGTAGCGAATGTGCCAAACAGGCTTCGACGATGCCTTGCAGGTACCGGGGCCCTTGTGCCCCCTCCCAACCTAATCTACCGAATTCTGTTAAGATGAGTAAATATACTGAAAAACATCTTGTCAGAAAACATAAATAACCGGAGAGTAAGCAAAAATGAAATAAATACGCTTGAACTAGTTACGTCATTACGTCAATACTTAATCGTTTGTTACTTCATAGTGGTTTCGATGTGGGTATTGGTACAAACTAGCAAATAGCTGAAATTTAACGTACTAGCTTTGCTAAGACTGATGCCATAAGACCTTCTAAATCAACTATATTGTTGTCTACAAATCTAACAGCACTAATAAACAAAATGATTCGGTTGATTTGCGACCTCCATGGTTAAAGTGGGTCGTACTCGTGAAGATTGTTTCTATTTTTATTTGGTTTTAGAAAACGCGTAAAATGATATAGCTGTTTATTACATAAACTCATTACACTCATGGCCGTGAAGATTTTTTCTATTTTTATTTGGTTTTTCGAAAACGCGTAAAATGATTTAGTTGTTTATTACATAAACTCATTACACTCATGTTTAGGTGTTTTGAAATTAGTTAAGCGTGTTTCCTTCAAAATTCTTAAATTCGAGGCAGAAAAAACGTAAACAAACAGATCGCCCAACGTAAACGAGCGTGGCTAACGCGGCGGGTTAATCCGATGGGTTTTTTGTTTAGACTAAAATAGTTGCTACTAGTTACGACGAAATAAGATAGATATCGGTTGCAATTTAAATTTTAAACTTTTTCGTTAAAGATACGGTTATTATATTAATTACCTTTTATAATTTGATAATGAGACAACTGTTATTCATTTCATTCATATGCACCAAAGACTACAGGAGGTACAGGCTAAACCTGTTCAGCAATGACCTTTCGAGAAGATAGCCACAATGATCAGTTTGAATGTCGCCCGCATCCAACGACCCAGCTACCATCACCAGGTCGTCTGTCCATCTCGTTGGTGGACGTCCCACGCTGCGTTTTCCGGTGCGTGGCCTCCACTCGAGATTCTTTCTGTCTGTAATGAGAGAACTCAATTTCTCCTAAATACACGTATAGTAATATTAATTACCTAGCCTTAGTCTGTTATATACCTGCAGTTTTATGCACTAGTAAAACTATAGTATAGTATACTCAGAGCAAGATAGCATCGTACGGCAAGAGATTTAGATAACTTTTTATTAATAACTTGTTTGTTTAATGCGATAACAATAATCATTATGTCTGACCCCAAATACGTACATCGAACGATCCATTGACGTAGGAAGCATTTAGATCATATTAATTTATCACAGGCTCGACGAAGTTATCTATTGACAAAGGGCAGTGAATTTGCGACTACGTTGTAGGAACATATTCTTCATCACATCAGTCAAAGGACGTCCACTGCTGAACAAAGGCCTCCCCCACGGATTCCACAATTGTGTCGTCATTTTGGGGGAATTTGTAAGTACTCATTACGTTTGGCAGGCGGGTTGAGGAGCGCAGAATGGCTAGTAAGTATTCCACAGAAGAGATGCTGCTGCCCATGCCTCTGGTTTAGAGTCCCTTAGTCGGCTTTTACGACATCCACGGGAAGAGATGGAGTGGTGCTATATTCTCAATCCGGACACATTCTTACATTGCAAGAAATGCTTTGAAGGAGTCGAGAGCAGTTTACGATCAGGATTTATTTAATTTGAACAAATTACACTGCAAGACTCGTAGATGTCTAGATTATATGCTACTTTTATGAGAATAGGCGTAATGATACAAAATAATGAACATTATCTGACAATACCTGAACTTCACTGAACCGTAGTAGAGGCTCTTAGCAAATAAAAGAAAAAATACATACACCAAACATTTAATTCCCCGCTTCGTCATAGCAACAAATATCGTTCTCTAACCGCCAACTACAGCTTGGCTCGATTTTTTTAGAAAGTCGCATCCGGCTGCGCTCTGTAGGCGGGGCGCTTCCGCACTCTGCCCAGCCCGGATGTAGGCTCCCGAGACCTACTAAACTTTGCCGCCTGTAAGTCTACTTTTAGCCACAGATTTTATAACAGGAACTTGGTCGAAGACAGCAAAAATGAGAGTTGCGCTTCTGTAACATTCTTTATACGTTCCATTGTTTTCCACCATTGTTTATCTTGATGAAGCATTGAAGAAATAAAGTAATGCATTCGTGAATATATTTTTATTATTACACAATAAATATTTTGTTACCATCTTAAATTTTCGAACAAGATTATGTGCTAATTTTTTGGGTTAATATAGTAATTTCTGCATAATCATCATCACGTCGCATTTTTTTTGTTTTCGTTTTGTTTTTTAGATAACTTTTATTTATAATATACACTGATGAATTGGAAGTAATACTTGGTAATATACCAAAATGTTTAATCAAAATCTAGACTTGTAAGCATTTTATTTAGTTCCACAGCCAATTAGGTCCCGATGCGGATCTTGCGGGTATGACTAACCGCTATTTTGTAGATTATTTAAGTGTATTTCGTAACTGGATATCTGACCGCTGCGCGATATGATCGCGGTACATTTTTACGATTTCTGTATTTTAGTTCTTAAATATTTTTGTCAATTCACGAATAATGAATTACAACCGGTACGGTCGACAGTTGCGCACACGCTAAAGGTCAATGATCATCTGTAGATCCGCTTCGGCGCCCTCGTGACCCTGTGTTGAGCCGGTGTCGATCGCGGTAATATTAAATTTGCTTATTGATTGATAATCAACACTACTCACACGCGATGCAAAATGATAATTTTTACCATTTAGATATATTCTGATTCCGATGTCACACAGGCTCATTGAAATTAAAATTGCAATATATTGACTCACTCGAGCTATTTAAAAGATTCTTAAATTTAAATATAATAATGATCCGTTTTAAATCGAATGTTAAGCTCACCTTGCAAAGCTAATCTTAGAAAATTGTGCATCGCATTCTCGGTATATCCGGCATGCAAGTCACATATGGGAAAGGATATATTGTTATAATCATTTGTTATTTTAAAGGTTAAAGAAGGCAGGTTGAATGTAAATATAGTAATGTATTATGCTTGAAATGAAGTTTATGTAACGTCTAACATTCCGTCATCATAATCTATTTTTTTAACACAATAAGAAACTGGAAATGTAAAATAAAGTTATCTACACCGTTGTTAGGAACATCTATGAAGCAAATGGACTAATAATGTGACACTCTATAACTCCAAACTTATTTATTGAGATCTGATGAAAAAAAATTTGATTATAGGTAAAAAAACAAAATCGGGCAGGACATGGTTGTAGACGAAATCTATTCGAAAGTAGAGCTTCGTTTTTTATTATATTTTCTTCATTTTAAACAGACGGATAAGGCGATTTTATAATGGTTCCTCGTTCTACTACGGAGCACTTCAATGTTGACTAGAGTTGTGCTCACTATATTATACTTACCAAAAAAACAGAATATTAATAACAAAACAATTTTTCAACAAGTCCGTGGTGAGGCTCACTCTAAGAACAACCTGTACCAAGTTATACAAGAAGTCGATCCATTGCCGAAGTTTTTGTTAACGTATCTAGTATGCTAAAAAATTAATAATGTTCCAGAAATATGTGGAGTCATCGTTGGGGTGGGCTGTCGAACGCGGTGAGGACTCCAGCTACGACTCGGAGTGTGAAGAGGAGAGTGCGCACAGGGCGGCGTCTCGAACGCCCTCCGACACCCTCGCGGCGGAGTTCGCCGAATATGTTACGCTTACACCAACTCCACCACAACCCAATCAGGTGAGACAAATACACACAGACTGAAATTACACTACGACACTCGGGTCTTCTTCGTCGTCTTCGAACCCCAGTTAACTTTTTCAGGTTTTACGGTCCATCTAACACGATTTTATTCAATATCATAGACTATTCAATACCATATTATCCTAACATACCTATACTATATCGAGGATATCCCGGACATCAGCCTGTACGAGATTAGGATGGCCTTGAAACAGCTTAAAAATAACAAGGCGCCGGGTGGGGACGGAATTACGACAGAGCTTCTGAAAGCGGGTGGCACACCGGTACTTAAAGTCTTTCAGAAGCTATTCAACTCCGTCTTACTCGAGGGCACAACGCCGGAAGCGTGGAACAGAGGTGAGGTGGTGCTCTTCTTCAAAAAAGGTGATAACACTCTATTGAAGAATTATAGACCCATCTCACTTCTGAGTCATGTTTATAAGCTGTTTTCAAGGGTCATCATGAATCGTCTCTAGCGCAGGTTTGATGACTTCCAGCCTCCCAAACAAGCCGGTTTCCGAAAAGGTTTCAGTACCATAGACCACATCCATACGCTGCGGCAGGTTATACAGAAGACCGAGGAGTATAATCTGCCACTATGCTTGGCGTTTGTGGACTATGAGAAAGCCTTCGATTCGATCGAAACCTGGGCAGTGCTGCAATCTCTGCAGCGGTTTCAGATTGACTATCGGTACATTGAAGTGTTGAAGTGCTTATACAGAAACGCCACCATGTCGGTACGAGTACATGAACAGAGCACGGGGGCAATTCCATTGCAGAGAGGTGTGAGACAGGGGGACGTAATTTCCCCGAAACTGTTCACCGCTGCAATGGAGGATGCCTTCAAGCTACTGGAGTGGAAAGGATTCGGCATTAACATCAATGGCGAGTATATCACTCACCTTCGATTTGCCGATGCCACCGTAGTCATGGCAGAACCGCTGCAAGAGCTCAGCACAATGCTCGATGATCTCAACAGAGTTTCCCAACAGGTGGGTCTTAAAATGAACATGGGCAAGACAAAAGTCATGTCAAATGCCCATGTCGTGCCCATCCCAATATCCGTTGGGAGCTCTGTTCTCGAAGTTGTTGACGAGTATGTCTACCTGGGACAAGCTGTCCAGTTAGGTAGATCCAACTTCGAGAAAGAGGTCAATCGTCGAATCCGACTCGGCTGGGCAGCGTTCGGGAAACTTCGCAACGTCTTTTCGTCAACAATACCGCAATGCCTCAAGAAGCAAGTCTTTAACCAGTGTGTGTTACCAGTGATGATGTATGGATCAGAGACGTGGTCACTCACAATGGGCCTCATAAGAAAGCTCAAGGTCACTCAGCGAGCTATGGAGAGAGCTATGCTTGGTATTTCTCTACGAGATCGAATCAGAAATGAGGAGATCCGTAGAACTAAAGCTGTCGACATAGCTGAAAGGATTATTAAACTGAAGTGGCAACGGGCAGGGCACATTGCTTGTAGAACTGATGGCCATTGGGGCACAAAGGTTCTCGAATGGAGACCGCGCACCGGAAAACGCAGCGTGGGACGACCTCCAACGAGGTGGACAAGCGACCTGGTGAAGGTCGCTGGGATTCGTTGGATGAGAGCGGCATGTGACCGCTCGTTGTGGAAATCTAAGGGGGAGGCCTTTGTTCAGCAGTGGCCGTCCTGTGGCTGATATGGTGATCCTAACATATAGAATAATAATGCGTAAGGTTAGAGTTCGAGTTTAGGTGAATCGATTTTGTTCAATGATCTTATGCCGTGTGGACTTTTGTGATTTTGTGATTTTGTTTGAGGCGTTTTGCGTCTGAACGACCTACAGAGGATTGCTAGCAGTATCTATGTTTATTTTAATACCGCAGTACCACATAATATATCGATATTAATTATTGCCCGAAACATTATTTGCTGTGATCTATGCGGATAAGGCCCAAGTATCAACTGGTTTCCATGTATTATGTATACAAAAACCAGTTGATATATAATATATTGGTTAAATAAAAGGAAGTAATTGTGTATGTATGATATGTTGAACATTTGATTCTGATTCATCTTTGAGTATTTCATAATATAACTAATGTCTCTATAACGATTAATCAAAACATGTTTTTATCCTGTTTCCTTCATTATTTCGAAGGCAAAGATCGAGTTCGCCGTGAAGTTGGGTTACTCTGAGCGGTTGGCGCGGACGGCGATCCAGCGGTTGGGGCCAGACCCGCCGTGCAACGAGTTGCTGGCGGAGCTCATCAAGCTGGCCGCCAAGCAGCCGCCGCGCGCACTGTCGCCCGCGCCCCCCGCCGACCCCGAGCCGCCCCCCGACCGCGCGCCGCTCCGCCATATCGTCATCGATGGCAGCAATGTCGCTATGAGGTGCGTAAACATCAATTTGTCAATAACACATCAAATTACGTCTATTTTATTTTTCATGATTTGCTCGTGACCTCGATGGCGCCTGATTTTAAATGATGTATGAGGTCTACAATGGAACGAGAGCACACGGAACGTGCCTATATTGAGTCTTACTTTAAAGGTTGACGGGTTATAGGAAGCAGGGAAAACAGACGCTGGCAAGGGTTCCACTCCTTGGATCTGCGCATAATGAAGGTTGAGTTGGTTGGTTACAACATCTTCTTAACTGCAGAACTCCACGAGTTACGTACGATCAACTCTAGAACTCAACTGCTGGTAAAGTTAGTTGATTAGCACGCTATCTATCTATTGGATGTCAGTGCCTCTTTTGTCAACGGCACAAGGTATCGATTCCAAAAGATGTTGATAAATTGAAATAAAAAGTAATAGACTATATTTATCTTTGCCTAAATAAGTAATTTGTTTATTGTAAATATAATCTTATTAAGTCAAAGATAAACCATTCATGTCCAACACTTTACGAGTATCAATCACCCCCAGAGTTCCGGTTGATAAGTACTACTGAAACAATCTTATCTCGACGATAGTATTAATAATAGCATACCTACTTATATAAGTTCCACGATGTTATGGAGTACTTTATACTTTATGCTGCTCCTTTTGTTTGTCTACAGCCATGGTAACAAGGAAGTGTTCTCCTGTCGTGGCATCGAGATTTGCGTGGAATGGTTCCGCGCCCGCGGCCACCGGGAGATCACCGCCTTCGTACCCAAGTGGCGCAAGGAGGCCTCGCGACCCAACAACCCCATCGCAGAACGGGACGCGCTCGAGCGGCTCGAGCGTGACCGCGTGCTCGTGTATACGCCTAGCAGGCTGCTCGGCGGCAAGCGGCTCGTCTGCTACGACGACCGATACGTGCTGCGCCTCGCCGCCGAGACCGACGGCATCGTCGTGTCCAACGATAACTACCGCGACCTCGCCGCCGAAAATCCCGACTTCCGAAAAGTAGTCGAGGAGCGGTTGCTGATGTACTCGTTCGTCAACGATCGGTTCATGCCGCCCGACGACCCCCTCGGCCGCTCGGGGCCCACGCTGGACGCGTTCCTGCGAGCGCCGCCGTCGCGCGCCGACCCGCCGCCCGCGTGCCCCTACGGCCGCAAGTGCACGTACGGCAACAAGTGCAAGTTCCACCACCCGGAGCGCGCCGGCCGGCCGCACAAGTCCGTCGCCGAGAAGCTGTCGGAGCGCGCCGCCCGCACGCTGCGCGCGCGCGACCTGCACACCGTGAGCCTGCCGCCCGGCGGCCGGCCCGCCGACAAGCGCCAGCTGGCGCGCGCGCAGTCGGCCGCGCCGCGCCTAGCCGACGCCGCGCTCGCCACGCACTTCGACCGCGCGCAGGTGGCGGGCCCGTCGCAGGCGCCGCCGCCGCCGCCGCCGCCGCCGGCCGACGTCAACCCGCACCGCAAGCTGGCGCGTCAGCTCACGCTCAACCCGGCCAGCGACCCGCGCCTGGCGCCGCACGCGCGCGCGGCCCGCGTGGCCAGCGCGCCGGGCGCCGCGGGCGCGGCCGCCGCGCGCCTGGCGCCGCTGGGCTCGCCGAGCGCGTCCGACGGCGCGCTGCAGCACTGGGACGCGCGGCGCCGCATGCACTACCACCTGGCGGGCATCTTCCCCGAGCGGCAGGTGGCCGAGGCCATGGCGGCGCACCCGGACGAGACGGACGCGCAGACCATGTGCGCCGTCATCCTGGCGCGCTACCGGCCCAGCGAGGCGCGCGTGCCGCACTGAGCTCGGATTGCCGCACACCGAACCGTTACTGCCGGTTTTTTATAAAAATCGGACCAGTAGATTTCTCTGGCTCTGTCGGCAGTCGGTCCCGCCGGGACAGTTACAGCTAAGGCGTTGATCGAATAGGAATGTTTATGAAACACCGTGTAGCCGACGCCGTCGCCGGTCGAGTCGAGCCGGACGGGACGCTCGGACGCATCACTGACATATAAGCATTTATATTTTGTACATATTCTAAGCTTTCAGTCATACGCTTCTAAGAAGCGTATGCTGATATTTAATAAATATTAAATAGTTTCTAGAAATGTACAAATACATATTTTAATGTGTACAATTTATTATGACTTGTTGCTGACTAGTTTGGCAATGATTGCATTATTGTTTTCATTCCTGTAATCTTCCAGTGAATAATTTCACAATAAATTAATGATTGACATGAATATAAAATGGCTGCATGTAATTAAATTAAGACAGTTAATTAATAACACTAGCTAAATATGTGATCGTATAAAGCAATATTGGTACTGTGTACCAATTCTATTTTTAATGTAGATTAAATGTTATGATATAAAGAAATTGTATAATATGGTATACAAGATTGAATTTGTTATGATTTCATGTTTAAAATAGATACTTATATACATATAAGTAAAATATTATATCATGTTTTGGTATGGATGTACTATAAATAAAACTTAATTGCACCATGATTATGGCTACATTCGTGAATACATATAATATAGCAAAAGGCACGTCAAAAGTTCATGTTTTAATACCATCTTGGTTTAAGTATATTTAGATGTAAGCAATGGCCAGCTATAATTGACTAATTTTGTCTTTATTGTAGGTATAACATTGAACCAATCTGTTGTTTGATTTTTATTAAATTGAACTGTTTAAAAACCTAAATGCAATGCATAAATTGAAAATGTAAGATACATATATCTACTGCCATGCAATACTTCATAGAATGATTGTTTTTATATTTGTATAGATTCTTTTTATGAAGTATTGTATGAAATAACTAGTATAATTAGATTTATCAAATTTTACTTGTTTTACGTATTAATAAAAAGGTAACTTAACCTTTTGACTGTGACCTCTGTTATTGATTTATTATCTTATCTAAATTATAAACGATTCGTGTTGCTATACTCAAAGTAGGTACATGCACAGTGAAACTAAAAGGTGAATTTTAGATTATGTTGCGATTAAAGTCTTTAAATATTTATGAATATATTTACACTCATCACTGACTGTAATGCTGTAAGAAAAATGTATATACAAATATATATTTCTTTTAACCTTTTCCGAGTTCTCCTGTCATGTGTATAGTTTACAGACATACATTTCATATACACAAACAGCCAGAACTGAAACATCTATCTGTAGATCATAAAAATATTTGTTCCGTGCGGAGACAGAACCCGCGACGCTTTGCGCAGCAAGCTAATCGCTTAATTAACCACTGCGCCAACTGTAACGTCAGTGTTTGTTATATCAGTATTATTTTATAAAGTTCAGCTTTTGTTTTACTTTGGTGCATGCATCTTTTTATTTAATGTTAAGTTTGGATATATAACATGTTCTGTATTAGAATACATAATAAATGACGAGTTTCTAAAGTATCTACCATGTTTTCTAAGTAATTTCCAGCAGTGAAAAGGTTAACGGTAAAATTTGTTAGTAATAAGAAGTGTTACGGGAATGCTTCAATTTATTAGCTTAACCATTAAAAACGAGTTCCCAAACATTTCTCATTACTTGTTTACATTCCTTGTGGAATGTTTAACATGATATGTCTATTTTGACATTATAGTAACTAATATTTTAAAAATAAAACATCGCTCTCATTAGTATTTTTTTATTTCTTTTTAGCCCTATTTGGATTATTAGATATCCTTTTCAATATCATTTTCATGTAGGCTTTGCTGTGCTTTTGTTCAGGTTTAACAGGAAATTCTATGAAATCTTGTCCAATGAATTTGCTAGTAGGTTTCAATAATTCTTCTTGAACAGTTGGCACAAATATTCTGTTTTTCTTATTAGTTCTATATAAGTATGGGAATGTAGTTTCTGCATCTATGTCCACTTTACTTTCTTCAATAACCATTTTTTCTACTTTATTGCTATTTGTTGGTTTCGGTTGATTGTTTAGTAAACTTGGTTTTGGGTGATTTTTAGCTATATCAACCAATTCACTCATGAGATCTAATAGACAGTCACTTTTGATACCTAAACAAGTTGTTGGGACACCAAAGTTGAGTGAAGTAATTTTTCTTAGGTTAGTTAAACAGAGCACAGGTATATCATTAGCTGTGCACATTTCTATAATAGGTTGCACTATCAAGCGAGGATTGACTTTGGCCTCAACTATGATAGCGGAACATTCTCCATTTTGTATACAATCACTACTTTCTCTAATACCAAGCAGAAGTCCATGAACTTTCCTGTAAATAAGAAATAATGGACAAACATTGTGAAAATGGCTGTGTAGAATGAAATAATAGGAAAATATACCAGACTATCAGCAAAATACTGAAACGCAACTTTGACGCCCATTTTCGGAAGGATAGTGGGTATCTCAAATAGTTAAGCGAGATTTAAATATTGAGACAGGCCAAATGAATCATCAACACATCCTATTGCAATCCAAAGCTGGACATAGATCTCAAGTTTCGTCACAAAACCTGATCTGATCAGGTGTATCTAAGAGAGTGGAAAGCTTCTGACACTTAGGATTTATAAAGATATCTTTTATCATATATAATTTCTCAAAATGAAGGCTTTTCCTGTGTTCGGAAATGTTTTGACAACACGAATTTTTTTGCGGGATGAGCGTTTCTAGTCTCTGTAGCATTGCACAAATTAACTAATCTACACTCCCAACCATTGGTCCTACGACTATGATTCAAAATATTTAAACAAATTTAAGTGGAACCTTACTTTAACTTCGGTGGTTTAGGCCGTTTATCCTTAGGAATTGCTTTAAGTTCTTTCCAATGAGGTTTCTTAAACTCAGGTATGTCGATCTTATGCTTTTTTAGAGCTGATTCTAACCTCTTTCCTTCGTCTTCTGTTATTTCAGGCCTGTACATATAAACAATATTATGTACATTGGAGCATCTTCAAAAAAAAAACAAACTGCTGGCAAACCTACCAAAACACTTGATCAGGCCTACACAAGACGTTTTTTATGCTTTTCTTCAATTTTCCCTTACTAATTGTATTTTTTTTCTTTGGTAAAGTCGCAGCTTCCATTTTATTTACTTAAATAAATGTGTGTAGGTGTAACCCGTAAGGGTATATGTGTTCTGTGATGTAAACGTAAAAGACAACACAACATGTTGTTTTAAACATAACCTAAAAATCCATTTACGAAAAAATCGAATCGATTCATCATTATTTTTGAATAGAACTATCGATATTTTTGTCCATATTTCGATTTATCAATATAATTAACAAGTAACGAAAACGTATCAAAAACGATATTTTACACCTAAAAAGGTCACCCTTGCTCTATTTCTAAAAGCTGGAATTCAGATCTGTAAAAAGAAACAGCACCCATGCGTCCCACTTTATTTATAAATAAATGTTTTTTAATACATTATAAAAATAACATTCCCATCAGTTTTTTTAAACAAATGCACAAAGGACATTGTTGGAGGCCTATAGATCAACACGTATGCGACCTACACAATAATTTCTAGTTCTTTTAATACTTTGAATATCAGTTATTAACTTATTAGTATTACTTATTACAATCCAACGGACACTTCATAATTGGTGTTACGACTTTCTTTGGACGATCTTTGGTTGCTCCATAATTATTCTTATGATAGAGGCAGATGCAGATACTGCCCGTTAGTATTAGGTAGTTCTAGTTATATTGTATTAAAATCCATACACCATAACTGGTCACAACTAAAACAAAATAATCGACAAATCTAGCCAATACTCAGACAAATAAATAATTTTAATTCGTGAAAGACTGTTTGTATTTTTCTGACTACATCGGACTAATATAATGAATTGAAGTGCAGTGTGAAGGTAAAACCTAGGTAGTCTTAATCTATTTTGCGTTTTAGGGTTTGTTACAGATATTTATCTAATGCCAGGTGTGTGTGATGGATCGTGTTAGGTGCCTAATAGTGTTGAGTAGGACATACAAGAGGCAGTACATTTGTCCCGTACATGACACAATATTGTAAGAGCGGCTCAACATTATAACATGTACCACTTCAAATTTTATGTCGCGTTACTCTACTCCTCGGATATGAACTTGTAGGGTGAGAGAGAGAGAGAATGAGGCACATGCTTCAAAAGCACGTCGTTTTATTCAACAGACATTATCGTGACTGCAAGAGACAACATGATGTTTTTATTCACTCTATTACAAATGTACTAGTTTAAAGTACGAGACGCGACAGTTTTAGAAAAAAAAGATTTCATGAATGCCTGATAAATACCTATTTGTTTTGCTTGTGTTGCTGTTTATGTCTGTGTATTAGGTATATTGTAAATCAAAATCATGTTTTACAAATAAGTCGCCTGCACAATAATATTACAGTGGCTAATAAGTAAAAACGTCGATACAATTGTCATTTGTCTATAATCAATCGCTTCTTATTACTTTTCTTTAAGTATTACGTCAATCACACTTTGTAAGACAGGGCAGTACAAATACAGCAACAGTACATGAAATACTCGTTCTTTCAAATGTACCGCCAAGCTTCATGTCATGACGCCAAGCTTCATGTCATGACGCCTCGCCTCGGCTCGGTACAAAAAAGAGGCTACTCTTACAAACTCATTTTTAAATCGTGTCCTACTCAACACTAGTGCCTAATATTATAACCTCAAAATCCGAAAGTTATATGTATACTAACAATGATTAGGAGTGTCCGTTACTTTATTTTAATATCCGTTGATGTAGTCGTCATTTAGAACAGAGAAAGTAATTTTATGGGTCTATTGGTTCTTAAGCGAACAATGTCCTTTTTTAGAGTAAATGACAATCTGAGTTCAATTATAGCGAAAAATAGTTTTTCGTGTTTTGACATATGAGAATCGATTTTTATGAGATTTAATACACTGTTCGATTCAGTGAATCGATCTCAGAATCCTAAGAATCGGACCTTTAAGTCAGTTTAAATAGCCGAACATTTTTTTTTATAAGTACGTAAATACTATTTTGATTGGCATCCTATATTATTAAAGTTAGATCGTACTCAGAAATAAAATTTAAATTTAACATAAAATTTTATTTTTCCTACAAAAAGAACTACTAGTATTTCTCCTGTATTGTAGGCTGTGGGTACAGTTTACAGACGTAAATGTCAAATGTAGAAACTCCCAACCACAAAACAACTGCTTGTATGTAGGTCATACAAATATTTATTCACCACTGCGTCAAACGTGCCAGCATCACTAAGATCGTTCTAAAAAAAGCGACCAACGTATCTGACTGGACAGCAATTAATCGAACCCTGGCTGTCAGCACGCCATTTTTAGGGTTCCGAACGTCCGAAGGAAAAAACGGCGGATCCCTTATTTTATGTGTAGCAGACACGTTCTTGTCTGCTGCACCGGCTGTGACTGAGGATTAAGCCAATGGCGTTATTAGTAATGCGATAAGTTTGCAAGGATAGCTGAAGTTACATTTTACGATTTCAAACCATTGAGCTATTAAGTACTACGACGTACTAGAGGAGACACCGCACTTCATTACGATGTCCTAATCGACTGAGGCGTGTAGTGAGTACGCGTTTTAAGTAGTATCTATCATCTTCTTAATATATATAAATCTCCTGTCACGATGTTTGTCCGCGATGGATTCCTAAACTACAGAACCGATTTTAAATTAAATTGGCACACCGTGAGCAGTCTGGTCCAACTTGAGATATAGGATAGCTTAGATCTTTAATTATAGTCGCAATTTTATTTTATTGCAAATTATTTGTCTATATAATTAATTGACAGTCACAATTATCTGTTAACTCCAAAAGATTCTAACAGATGTCGATACTTTTCGACTGGATTGAGTAAGTAATCAATAGATGGCACTGCTATGGTAAACCGACAAACGTGTCATATAAGCTACAATTCAATAGCATGATTACCACGTGTTATTGAGGCTAAAGTATAAATTTATAGTCGCAATTTTATTTTATTGAAAATTATTTGTCTATATTAATTAATTAATTAATATATATAAATCTCCTGTCACGATGTTTGTCCGCGATGGATTCCTAAACTAAGTACCGATTTTAAATTAAATTGGCACACCGTGAGCAGTCTGGTCCAACTTGAGATATAGGATAGCTTAGATCTTTAATTATAGTTGCAATTTTATTTTATTGCAAATTATTTGTCTATATAATTAATTGACAGTCACAATTATCTGTTAACTCCAAAAGATTCTAACAGATGTCGATACTTTTCGACTGGATTGAGTAAGTAATCAATAGATGGCACTGCTATGGTAAACCGACAAACGTGTCATATAAGCTACAATTCAATAGCATGATTACCACGTGTTATTGAGGCTAAAGTATAAATTTATAGTCGCAATTTTATTTTATTGAAAATTATTTGTCTATATAATTAATTGTCAGTCACAATTATCTGTTAACTCCAAAAGATTCTAACAGATGTCGATACTTTTCGACTGGATTGAGTAAGTAATCAATAGATGGCACTGCTATGGTAAACCGACAAACGTGTCATATAAGCTACAATTCAATAGCATGATTACCACGTGTTATTGAGGCTAAAGTATAAATTTATAGTCGCAATTTTATTTTATTGAAAATTATTTGTCTATATAATTAATTGTCAGTCACAATTATCTGTTAACTCCAAAAGATTCTAACAGATGTCGATACTTTTCGACTGGATTGAGTAAGTAATCAATAGATGGCACTGCTATGGTAAACCGACAAACGTGTCATATAAGCTACAATTCAATAGCATGATTACCACGTGTTATTGAGGCTAAAGTATAAATTTATAGTCGCAATTTTATTTTATTGCAAATTATTTGTCTATATAATTAATTGACAGTCACAATTATCTGTTAACTCCAAAAGATTCTAACAGATGTCGATACTTTTCGACTGGATTGAGTAAGTAATCAATAGATGGCACTGCTATGGTAAACCGACAAACGTGTCATATAAGCTACAATTCATTAGCATGTTTCCTATATACATATTAGTCTATGGATTGACTGCCCGCCGGCCGGACGGGGCGAACGCGTACGGTTACGAGAGTAGGCGAGCGGGCGGACGACGGTTTCTAGAGGCGCGCGGAGTGGTAGTAACTATAGGCGCTATAATGTAAGTATTATCACATAGTTATACAAGTTAATTAATATATCAATGAAAAAATGGTACAAAGCTCCCAACACTTTTTCAATAATTGTGTAAAAATTTTTCTTTTATTGTTTTTATTTAACCTCTATTAAAAATTATTTTGCACTTATTATTTCAATTTCAATGTGCTATAATAGCATGTTTTTTAGTTTTTTTTTCCAATATTTAAACGATTAAATTATTATTTTCAGTAAAATGCCACCGAAAAAATCTAATCTCCACAACGTGAGCAGCAGAGAGGCACGACGCAAACGTGTTGAAAGAGCTCATCAGTTGCCAGAACAAGTCGATACAAGAAATACAGCTCAAAGAATTAGGACAGCAGAAGGTCGTGCACAAGAATCTCAAGAACAGCGTAGCGAACGTCTGCAACAGAAATATTCTGTCACGAGAACAACAGCGGCACGAGTACGAAACATAGCTACAGTACGAGCACAAGAACGACAAAGGCAACGGATCAGCCGCTCATTAATACGTACATCATTCGTTCGTCTTGCTTTTGAATATGCACCAGATATTAACTACTCTGCGCATTCAAAAATTGCTATCGGTGGAATGGATAAAGTATGTCAATATTGTCAGGCGTTGAAATTTCGAAATGAAGCTGAAGCTGCTGCGCAGCAGGAAAAGTCGTGCTGCCACCTCTACCCGCTCCGCCAGAACCTTTATTATCCCTTCTTGCTGGGAATTCAGATGATTCAAAATTATTTATGCGTAAGATACGCAAATTTAATTCTTGCTTCCAAATGACGTCATTTGGGGCAACAAAAATTTGCGATCTTGCATCCGATGGACGTAATTTTGAAACTACATTCAAAATACAAGGCCAGGTGTACCACAAAATTGGATCATTGATGCCAATGCCTGATGATAATCCGAAATTTCTTCAAATTTATTTTCTGGGCAATTGTGAAGAGCGCGTAACGACTCGGTGCCAGTATAATTTCATTGAACAAGCAGAGGAAAGAGCAATTGTGATATTACTGGAAAATTTTTTAGAAGATCAGAATCAACTACTTCAATTAATCAAAAGAGTTTCGCCACGATTGCAAAATGACAACTATCAAATCATCATAAAAACCGATAAAGTACCATTAGGTGAACATGCTGGTAGATTCAACGCTCCAACTGTTGATGAGGTTGCTGTTATCATGGTTGGTGATCCAGTTGACAAAAGATCTATAAAAATTACACGGCGAGACAACACTATCAGTACGATTTCGGATCTACACCGTTCATATGATGCACTACAATATCCATTGATATTTTGGCAAGGACAGGATGAATATCACCTTTACATCAAACAGTGTGATACTAATACCGGTAAATTTGACAATTACCTATTTATTTTCTTAATGTATGTATGAATGTTAATTTCATATTGCATTTTATTTTTTATTATTTTAGGTGATTATGGAAATAAAAAAGTGAGCTCAATGAACTACTACGCACACCGAATAATGATTAGACTAAATCAGGACAACTATATCCTTCGATATCGTCAGCTATTCCATCAATACATTGTTGATATGTATGCTAAGGTTGAAAGCGAACGCTTGCGATTCATTCGATTCAACCAGGCTAAATTACGATCGGAAGAATATATTCACTTACGAGATGCTGTTGCTGGAAACATCGACGGAAATTTAAATCCTAATGACATCGGTAATGCTTTCATTTTACCTTCAAGCTACATCGGCAGTCCACGGAACATGCAGGAATACATACACGACGCGATGACTTACGTACGTCATTACGGCCGACCGGATTTATTACATTTACATCTAATCCGAATTGGGAAGAGATACAAACTTTATTATTATCAGGACAACAAGCAATTCATCGTCATGATATAACTGCACGCGTGTTTAAACAAAAATTGAAATCCTTAATTGATTTTATTGTTAAATATTCAATTTTCGGTATCACACGTTGTTGGCTGTATACGATTGAGTGGCAAAAGCGAGGTTTGCCTCATGCCCACATTTTGATTTGGCTTGAAGATAAAATCCGTCCAGAAGAAATTGATCAAATAATTTCAGCCGAAATTACAGACCCATTATTTGATGTTGTCACTAAACACATGAAGGGTTATAGTCGTAAAAAATCTGTCATGGAGGTCACCATATTTTTTTACAAATACCATCTATGTAAAAAGCATGGTGGTCCCCGTGACTGATGTTCTCCTACCGTTCCTCTTAAATTGTATACTACAATGTAATATAACAATAACTTTAGCCACAGCAACGCGTGGCCGGGTCTGCTAGTAGATTATACAGATATACTAGTAAGTATCTATACTTAAAACGTGTACTCACTACGCGCTGAAACTTGCTTTTAAAAACATGGCACTCATGCTTAGCTCCGGAGCGTTTGTTCTCGACATCCCGGACCCTAGCCCTCGGTGCCGACAATTACCAGCTAGGTGGTTTAAACCGGTAAAAGTTCGGCTATAGCCTTCGCCTCTCTCCCCAGGGGCGTGGAGAGGACGATGTATGTGCATTTCTAATATCCAGTAAAATAAATAGGTTCCCTTTATATATTCTCATATTGTAGTCAATCGTCCAATCCGACTCGGTTTGACCTCAGAAAGTATTTAACCAGTGTGTGTCTTACCAGCGATGACATAAGGCACAAAGACGTAGTCGCTCAAAATAGGCCCCAGAAAGCTGAAGGTCACTTATAAGCAATCAGATATAGAGATATTTCTCTACGAAATTAAATCAGAAATGAGGAGATCCGTAGAAGAACTGAATTTGCCGACATAGCTGAAAGGATTAGTAAGCTAAAGTGGCAATGGGCAGGGCAAATAGCTCGTAGAACTGATGGTCGTTGGGGCAGAAACGTTGGGCGGGCTCAAATGAAACAGACGACCTGGTGAAGGTCGCTGAGAGTCGCTGAATACGGGCGGTAGCTAAGTAACCAGTCGTGGAAATCTGTGGAAGGACTTGGTTTAATAGAGGACGTCGTTCGACTGATGTGATGGCACGGTTGGTGCAGTGGCTCATACAGTCAGCTGCTGCGCTCCGGGTCGCGGGTTCGATTCTCGTACGGAACACATATTTGTATGATCTGCAGGTAGTTGTTCCGAGCCTGGGTGTATTGTGTGTGAAATTTGTGTCTGTAAACGCATGTAGTGGCTACACAGGAGAAATCCTAGTGCGGGATGTGCTTCCAGTTCTTACTGGTCGGGCGAATAAACTAATAATGTATCCCATCGTATATTGCGATCATCGCATTCAAAATAACTAACTTGTAAAATTATATATGTGTATCACGGACTAGAAAAAAAAGATGGACTCCGCGCCACTCATATCGAAAATGAAGCACCCTAAGTATGCCGATTCGCTTGTACATATGTGCCTTACGCACACACATGCATCATAGTATGCCGGTCGACCGCCATTACGCGGCACGACAGCGCCCGTGTAGTTACTATTTACGATAATTGAAACAAAAAACTAATAATGCCGTCTTGTGTCGTGAAATGGTGTAAAAATAACTCTACATCGCAAAAAAGTGTCAAGGAATAACTTATCACAGGTAAGACACTAATTTATATATCATGTTTGATATTTTTGGAGATTTAAATTATCGGTACTGTTCGGAACACAAAACCTCAACTACATGTGCCAGTGTTGTTAGAAAATAAATGGGTAATTTTCCCGAAAAATGGGTAATATGTTTTTTATTGAAACTTCTTTAGCAACGTTGTGATTAGAAAATTAGGTGAAACGAAAAAGTGACAAACATAGGTTTATACAATATATAGGATTTAGCCTGCGAGAGAATGAGATCGAATACAAGTATACAGTGTTATAATCCTATAATCTTCGTCTTCCATCTGAAGACTTGTATCAAATATGTTGCATTTGCGAAATGGTGGTCAGGAAGCTTATAAAAGAAAAAATATAATATATAACGAAAGACAACATTCGTACATGTTAACCAAAACATTAGACAAATTTATTGCAAATGACAATTATTTTAAAAATTTAGAAGTCGAACGTCTCGTCGCCGGGGTAGAACACAAAATCAGTTTAATTAAATGTATTGCAGAAAAATATTTGATTATTAGATTTCACCATATCTCCAAATTAGAAGGTATTGCAAGATCAACAAACAGTAAAAGGCAGGTATATAAAAAAATAACTCAAAGGATTTTAGCCTATAATTTTTCGAAGTATTCGTCTGGATATCTTCATACACTACTTATGTTAATAATAAATAACGAAGAATATGATTAAATATTTCGAATAAACATTTGTGTTTTTATCTTTATTTTAGTTGACAGTTATCTAATTCTTTTCGCCCACCTTGATACGCACGTCTCATTTGACAAAAAATTAATCAGTTACCAACTGTTGGACAATTTACTAACTATCTTATCTTTGATGAAAGTATTACTACTAAATGCAATATTACTATTATTATTAAAAAATATGGGAAAATTTAATTCCACCTGGTATCCCCAAAAATCACGCACACATGTTCGATATCGTGCTTCACTTTCGATATCAGTGGCGCGGAGTCCATCTTTTTTTTCTAGTCCGTGATGTGTATTTAGAATTTTCACCTCCAATGAAGAATATATTTACCGATAGCGATATGTAATTTTCATAATAGCTTGAGCAGCAAAAATCGCCTTCTCATCTCTGTACTTTTTTTATTCACCCGTTACCCATCCAGTTCCTGTTGGACACATATATGCAGCATAAAATGAGTAATATATGCCCTGAACCAGAGCGGGAGAAAGTTGATTTGTTATGGTGATTCCTTACATTCATTTATTGTACATAAAATAAATATATTTTTCCTTTCAGCTTCAGAACCCTAACGACGGCCGACAGTTGGACATCAGATCTTCTGTATAGTAATTCCGAGAGTACGGTCGGCGCAGTGGCTAAGCGATTGGCTTTCTGCGCTACGTGTCACGGGTTCAATCCCCGCACGGAACAAATATTTGCATGATCACAGATAGTTGTTTTGTGTCTGGGTTTTTATATGCATAAACTGTACTCAGGACACAGGAGAAATGCTAGTGCAGGGCAAAGTTGCAAAAAGAAAATACACATAAAGTTGAAACACTTCAATCAGACAGCCAAACAGCCGACAGTTATCTGCATACACCTCCTCAATCGGTCCCTTACTGCTAAGGATCGTGACTGATGACCACGCAAACAACAAGTTCATTTAGTAATGTCTTAGATTTTCGCGATTATTACACATTATAATAAAACACTTTTAAACGGATTCTATCGCGTATATTTTAGATTTTTGATTTTCCTGACGTTTCGAATACTTTGCAGCATTCGTGGTCGCAGGATGACTAAGGTGACAGGCGTCGTTACAGATTTTAAAAAAGTCATTTTATTTTATCTACCGTACAATTTTCGAAACGTCAGGAAAATCAAAAATCTAAAATATACGCGATAGAATCTGTTTAAAAGTGTTTTATTATAACAAGTTCATTATTTAATTTATAACTATTTCGTTTGTTCTGTTGTAATTTTCAGGTTTGCATTAGTTTGAATCAGCGTTTATACTATTCGTCCACTTGGCATTTTGCTATTCATCTGGTGATGAGTAAAGTAATAAATTATACGACTCTAATTAGAAAGAAAATAAAACCATTAATAAAACCAACCAACACACAAGTACTACAAAATCATGAGGTACGTTTTCTATCACATTTCCATTTACTCCCTCAACCGTTCCAATGACAAATAATAAGCTGAAGAAATAATGCTCGATTGTTTTACGAAGTTTTATGGCTTTCGGCAAGACAACTGGGGGTTGGAACACAAAAGAATATAAATCTCCGCTTAGAAACTTACTAGGAAGTAAGTACCTACGTTGCAAAAAAGGATGCGTTTTTTGTTTGCTTCGGGGCCGTTGGCGAAAACCATTGTTCGGTTCGGAGGGCGGGGGAAGTAATAACTGCAGTAAGGGTGCCTTGTAATGAAACTTTTACCTGAGAGACCACATCAATGCGATCTATATTTAACATTCTAGTCATTTACCATAGCTCGGAGTAGTCGCATGTTTGAGAGTGATTAGTGAGTGATGTCTTCGTCCAGGCAAGGTGACAACTGTAACTGGTTGCTTGTGGAATGGAACAGCGGTGGTCGAGATGTGGTGTACGTGAGGTCTGTGGTGAGCCCGGTGAATATAGAGCTGAAGATTGGGGATGTTTTGACGGTGAACCGGCGCGGCGAGCAGGAAACGGCTACGTTGATTGCGCGCGCTCGTGAGTAATTGCATTTGCTACCCTGTGCAGGTAACGGTTAGTAGTTTATTATTTTGACTATGTAAGAGAAGATATCGTCCACGATAATCTCTTTAGAAATATCATCACAATTGAAGTCGGAATTTTTAATGTTGGTAAAATGTGAGGTTTAGGCCCTCAAAGACGGAACTATGGTGATGTGTAGGACGTATGCACCTAAAGGCGAAATAGCGGCACAATAAACTAGATCTGTTGTAATATATTCATATTCAATCCTAATATAATCGGCGTATTAATTTTTTCTTGTAAGATACAAAAAATGCACCTCAATAAAAGAATTAGGTAGCTAATTGTAGATCTGATACTCTTTACCTACTAGCAAAAAGACAGCGTTATTTTGAAAGTATTTCATATTACCCACATGTTATACCGTACTAACCTGAATAGCCAAAGTGCGCCCATATAATTCCTAGCGGGACCCTCGTCCTCAAGTGTTTATTTGTGAAAGTTTTATATATTTATATTTTTTATATTGTGAAACTTCTAAGAACGAGGGCCACGCTAGGATTATGATTACTGGCAAAAAGATTTAATTGTATATCAGACTAGGTATTTATAAGCCGTGTAAATATATACAAGGAGCAATGCATGTAGATACATCCATCGTAGAGGCACCGGAACGTCGTCGGCTACTTTCTCCTGATGTGCAAGAGTAGTGCGTTGGCATTTTGTTTTCATACTTTATGAATAGAGCAATAGAAGACGGATTAGCAACGTTAGCAATTTACCCAACTTGCGAATTTCATTCCCGTAGCGAGACAACTTTTGATTGACCCACAGTTGTGCATTTGTGTGGTTGTAATGGCATCGTAGTCTGTATGTGTGCAAAGCTTTTCTTTCTGTCATAGTCGAATGCTGTAGTTTAAATACTTTCGTGTACCTGGAGCATTGTAAACGAGTTCTAAAGTGTGGCAGAATTTAATGAAATAATACCATAACATGGGTACAGGAGAACGAGACACGCTGGACTCGATGGTAAAGAAGGAAGAGGCAGCAGGTCCCAGCGTGAAACATGAGGAGGAACCTGAGGATTTCTCTTCTAGTGCGTCCTCTTGGGTGCCGAGTGACGATGGTGTTCAATCCGGTGACTCCGCTGAGGTAGGTTCATAATTATTATTTATGTTACCCGAGGAGGTTGTTTCTCGTAAAATTCAGAATGATACAGCTGAATTTACCGTGGCAAGTTGGTCTGTACTGCAATGAAGGATTATGCTCGGTTCTTTATGGAACCATGTCATTGTGATTTACTGTTTTTATCTTATATGAATTGACTGATAGGTCTTGTAGTCTGCCCTGAACACCCCATAGTCCAGTTTCTTTGAACGCGGCACCGTAATGGATTAAGAGGGTAAATTACTAAAAATAAGAATGTGGCTAAAAATTACAGGTGGCGAACAAAAAAATTAAATTGGAACGGTGCAAACGTCAATATTCCAATAGAAGATCTAGTAAAAAGATCATCACTCCTTCGCACAGAGCAAACGCAGTTATCCCGAAAGTTATGCAGCAAGCGAACATAATAAATCGTAAAAGAACTAACAATGCAAGCCTTAAAAATATATCTATGAATAAATCTCTACCAGATTCCACGAGAAGAAATACTCTTCGAAACGCACTTATACCAGGTCAACAAAAAGTGACAGTTGATGTTCGTGAACTCGTGAATATAAGGAATAGTTTTAGAGTTTTGTTTAAAATGCTGGATGATCTTAAGCGACCGATATCTTCAGTGATGAATCAAAGTACGAATGAACTTATTCCGAGTGCTGTGAAATCCGAAGATATGAGCCATCCTTCTTACAACCAGTCAATGGAAGAAGACAAGGAAGCAGAAAATAGTGAGAATGAGGAATTTAATCGTTCAGATGATAATGTTTTGATAACTAATAAGTACATTAATGTCGCTGCGAAGACTGTGCGGAGAAAAGGTCCAGGTGAAGAGGAATGGGTACGTAACTTACCAGTTGTGGTTGTTTTATTTTTTATTTGGGTCATTCATGCCGTTAACTTGTAGCAAAGGGGGGTAACAGTTCGATATACCAGAATCAAAGTGCAACAGTATTTTTTTCGTTTGTTTAGTGATAATAGCCAATTAACTATCGAATTAGCATAACATTATTCATCATTTCATTGACGGCGAGAAGTAGCGGATGTCACATTCATGTTGAGTATTATATCGGGATCTGTTGACTGTCCTGATTTCTTTCAAAAATTGCCTTTGTTGTGCCCACAAAGATCTCAAGATATTATACGCCCATACACTTGCCCGTGGTATCCTCTAACTACCGGCAAAATTCGTTCCTGTGGCAAGCGAGCAATACCATAAACAAAAAATGCTTGCATTTCAATGTTGATATATTTGAAACAAGTCTGCAATCGGCGAGACGGGAGTCTAGAGTTCATTCCAAGTTTTTAGCTCTGTGATGCTTATTATCATATTTAATGTCTCTACTTTTGTATCCACTCACTTTATTGTAACCAGTTACTACACGTGAAGACCTGTTATTAGCCGAATGTAACTAGTGTAAAATAACTAGTGTAATTGTTAAATGCTGTTGGTCTTTCAACATTAAATAAATAAATAAATTTCATGCGAAATACGTCCATTGCTGAGCATGAGTTTATTGAACTATTTCAGACTTGTTGCAATTTGGGTCTGATGTATCGAAATATTTCGATTGTTCCGACATCCGAGAGGAATACCGTCACATAGGTAACTAGTTACTGGAACACAGCAGAAATGTCGCTTCGTACGTCTGTCGGTACGCTTATATTGTTATTGAGATTGACCACTTTTATAAATCCTGGTGGCGATACGAGCAAGTAATTCGCCTGGTGGTAAGCATCATGCCTTCCCGTAACAATTGTAATGCTTCCCAGGACTAGTTCTGCATGGCACCACATTGCGCTCGTCACCTCGAGACATTAGTTTCTTATGACCAGTAAATTCACTATATACAGTGCCCTTTAAATCGGAACACAGTAATGTTTGAAGTTAAACACTACTACTTGGCGGCAAATAGCTGGCACTATGGTGGCACTAATCTGGCTGGATTCTTGTAATAAGATACCTACAACATTTTTTTTATTTTTCGTCTCAACGGAAATTCTTCATGAACTTCCTCCGCCCTGGAGAAGGGCAAAGAGGCATGTCGATTCCTACCAGCTAAAACCACTGGGGCGGTCATCTTCGGCACCTAAAGGGGAAAGGGCTCCAGGACCTCATATGATCACACTAGAGAAGAGACCTGCCACCTACTACTACCTACCACATGTGGTACCTATTAGAAAACGTTAATGAAAATCTCGTCAATTTCAGGTGCCGATCGGAAGTGGGAAGACGTTAATACATCAAGACCAATTTAAGAGAGTCAATTGGAAATCTTACACTATAGCTACACGGACCCTATTGTTAGCTGTATTTCCCAGAAGGTTAGTTAATTTTATACTTCAGGAGTCCTATTTTTCCAATATTTGCCATTATGAATGTTAGACACATTCCAATATTACATTTTAATGGAACATCTGGGATTGTATGTACTGAGAGGAACAGTAGGTAGCTGAGAGGAACAAGAGGTAACTAGGAGAAGGAAGGAAGGAAGAGTATTGATAACCCCCATGGGTTTCAAGGAGGGAAGAGATTTAAATTCCACTTGGTGAGATTGGTGCACATTGCACTTTGGACAACTTTTTAAGGAAGAACATTATTAAAATGAAATGATCATTTATTCAAAATCGACTAAATAAATGTTCTTTCTGAACGTCAACATTAGACAGCACCCAAATAAACCCACCCTTCACCGCTTCCTAGTGTTTAAGCTGGAGAAAGAAACGGCACAATAAACTTCACACACTACGTAATTTGCACAGACCTGTTATATATCTGACGTATCTCGCTGAATTTTCTTCGCTGAGTCGTCGAGCTTTCTTATAAGACCTTAGCTCATAGAACTGATTACCATTGGGACAGAAAGCTTCTCGAGTGGAGTCACCACGCAGCGTGGTACGGCCTCCAACGAGATGGACAGACGACCTGGTGAAGGTAGCTGGGAGTCGTTGGATGCGGGCGGCATGTAACTCTCTCTCTGTCCAGCAGTGGACACGCTTCGGCTGATATGACGTAATATGAAATACATATATATTTTTCAGGATACTAGCAACTCATTCTTTGACTGGGAAGAGATCACCAGCGTTTCAGAATAAGCCAGCTAAAATGTGTTTAGACCCAAAAATTATATCCGATGTCATCATGGAAATAATGGACAGGTTCAATGTGAGGGAAAATCTGGTTAGGTAAGCTGAGTTTTTATCTTAGTATTGCTTAGGTCAGGCATGCCGAACCTTTTCACATCTACGTGCCGTATTTGTCCAAAAAATGTGTGGCCATGACGTGCCGGCGAACAATCTAAGAGATTTACTGGCAAAAATTATAAATGAAAATTACATTAACATCCTATATTAACAACGACAGCTTCAGTCTGTGTGGTTCCAGGAAAAGAATAGATATGGATATTGTAAAAGGCGACTAAAATTCGATGTCTAGAGGATGTGCAGCAGCGTCTTCCTATGTACTAATAATAACATACTACGGGGCAGTAATCCGCCTGCCAAGCGTGGTAATTGTGGCAATATGACCCTTACAACTGCTACGCTACGGGCGAGGACCATTTTCAGGGTCGCAATTCTCTAAGCTAAAACATCCATACATCCTTGAATACAGAATTGAAATAACGGTGATAACCCAATTTGGTGTTTGCTAAGACTGGTCCTCATGGCTCACCGTCTGCAAAGTGTCCTTCAATAGATTCAATCATGTTTTAGCGAACGCCGAATCGGTTTTACACCATTATTGCGATTATGTATTCAAAGATGTATGGATGTTTGAGCTTAAGGAATTGCACCCCTGAAGTGGACGTATTACAATTGACGAGCTGATGTGTGTGTGTGAGAGACTGTAATCAGTTTTGTCCACAAGATCGAACATTTGTAGGTATGTATGTATTGCAGTAAATCAATGCCGTGCCCATAATTTCCAATCGTGTGCCACCACCACTGCCATAGTTTCGCTATGCTTGGCTTAGGTTTCGAAGCTACATATTTTTTTTTGCGATTGATCGCTATTGCAGCCAGGCTAGTCAAGCCTGCCTTTAATTAACCTACCTGCAATATTGCAGGTAAGTTAATTAATATATCGCAAAAATTCTTTCAAGAAAAAATAAACTGCATTGTAACGCATACTGTTCAAAGTCAAAGTCAAAGTCAAAGTTTTTTATTTCAAATAAACCAAATATTGGCACTTATGAAACGTCAGAATCTAAGTTGCACGGTTCCAAATAGTTGATCTCGTGGAGAAGAGCCGGCAAGAAACTCCATGGATACTCTTTTAAAATAATTGAGATTACAATGTTGATTGATACAAATTATTGTAATATATATACCGAGAAAAATGTAGGACAATGTGTAAAGATGGAACATACCACAATGAAATTATAATAATAAATTATTTGCCGTGGCAGTTAACGGCTGACCAGTCCCAACAAACGGCACTCGTTCACGAGCATGACGCATGCATCAGCATCGCTTAGCTCAACCATATTGTAGGGAACCGAACGACCCGATACACAACACCACCGCCAGCAAGACATTTTAGTGAGTATGACAGACCAATACAGCCAGGCAAAAGACAATCAATATAAGTACTAAAAATAACATCAATGGCTACATGATTCTCACACATTTACAGTTTCGTATGAATATTATAATATCATGTTACAAGAACAATATTAACAATAACTAATAGTCAATGTCATAATAGTAAATATAAGAAACTAACATTAATAGAAATGAAATTTTAAATGAATTTGTTCAAGATAATGTCAAGTTATTGAATATAAGTAAATAACATAAAAAATTATGTAATTTCAACTGAGTCAAGTCAAATGTCAAGGTATATAATGTCAAGGTGTAAATATTTAAGTAAATAACTTAAAAAATACAATTTTAAATGGGTCATGTCAATTTATTTTACATTAATAATATAATCAATTCCAATGTTTAAATATTAAACCCTTGATTGCAAGTTAAAACACTTGCAATCATATCCAATATAAGATGTATTCAAATAAATTATACAGCACCAGAGGGTCGCAGTGTGCAGAAGGGAATCGTATGCCAGACATCTTTATCATCGATGTAATGATTTATGCTATAGTAGGCCTTCGACATTAAAACACGTTTAATCAAAGATTTGAACTGTAGTTCTGGCAAATCGGTAATACTAGAAGGAATTTTGTTGAAGAACCTAACACTGTTTCCGATAAACGACTTGCTGGTTTTACTAAGTCTAAAGCCCGGCAAGACAAGCTTGTTCTTATTGCGAGTATTTAAATTGTGCACGTCACTTTTTTTATTGAAACTAATAATGTTCTTGCGTATATACATGATATTTTGGTATATATATAAGGATGGTAAAGTAAGTATGTTTATCTCCTTAAATAGATCCCGAAGTGACTCACGAGAACCCAGATTATAAATAGATCGGACTGCTCTTTTCTGTAATATAAAAATTGATTCAACATCAGCAGCCGATCCCCACAATAAAATACCGTAGGACATAATACTGTGGAAGTAAGCAAAATATACCATTCTAGCTGTAGCCACATCTGTCACCTGTCTAATTTTCCTAACAGCATATGCAGCAGAGCTAAGTTTTCCAGACAGTGCTTTTATATGGGGCCCCCATTGCAATTTGGAGTCTACTGTAACTCCCAAAAATACGGTTGATGGGACCAGATCTAATGCTCTACCGTCAAGTTTTACTTGTGTTCCTATATAGGCCACATTTGTCGTTGAAAACTTTATACATTTGGTTTTTTCTGCGTTTAGGAGAAGATTATTGGCTGAAAACCAATCAGATACCTTATGAAGTATATCATTGGGTTCTATAAGATACCTATCATTCCTATTTACTTTAAATATAAGTGACGTGTCATCAGCAAACAAGACTATGTTTGACATTGTATCGTTTAGCATATATGGCAGGTCATTAATATAGACCAGAAACAGGAATGGCCCCAAAATGGATCCTTGAGGTACTCCCATTTTAACTAGTGAGCCCGTGGATGTGACGTTATCAATCGCTACTCTTTGATCCCGATTTATCAAATAGGAGGTAACAAGATCTATAGACCTACCTTGGATTCCATAGTATTTAAGTTTCAGAATGAGTGTGCGGTGGTCCACGCAGTCGAATGCTTTGGACAAATCGCAAAATACGCCCAAAGCATCATGCGCATCCTCCCAGGCCCCTAATACTGTTTTAATGAGAGTAGATCCAGCATCCTCTGTAGATCTCCCCCTTGTAAATCCGAACTGTTTGTCATGTAATATTTTATTCTTGTTAAAATGTTCCAACAACTGATTTAATATAATTTTCTCGAAGATTTTGCTTAAGGCTGGTAGCACGGATATTGGCCTATAGTTTGATGCATTATTTAGGCATCCGGCTTTAAACATGGGTACAATTTTACTAGATTTCATCAAATCGGGAAATATACCGTCCGCGATGCAAGCGTTAAATATTACAGCCAAAATTGGCGCGATGTTAGTTATTATAGATTCGACGGCTTTCGTCGACAATCCCCATAAGTCCTCTGTTTTTTTAACTGCTATAGTTTTAAAAGTTTTTATTATATCAGTATGTGTAACAAAACTGAATTCAAAAAAAGGTACGTGTAAATCGACATTTTTCTTTAAAAATGCTTCAGCTGCTACCGGAGACGATATAAGATGCTTAGTAGTCTCAATTGGAATATTCGTGAAAAAGTTTTCTAGGAAATTTGAGACTACAGTCTTATCTGAAACTAGTTTGTCATCTATATTTAAATTTATTCCACTGTCACTAAACCTACTATCACTAGTTTCAGCATTTATTATCTTCCATGTGGTTTTTATCTTATTATTCGACTCTTTTATTTGTTTACTAATATAAGCAACTTTTGCTTGCACACAAACCTTTTTAAATATTTTAGAATATTGTCTCACGTAGTTATGAAAAGCAATATTAGGTGTGTAGGACTTTTTGTCGTAAAGTTCATATAAGATATCCCTACTGCATCTTATTCCCTTAGTTGCCCATGCACTAAACGTTAACTTAGGTTTTAAATTTATTTTATTAACTTTGCAAGCTTTTTGAAACTCGTTACAAATGGCATTAAATAGGGTTCGGTACTGTTCATTGGGATTAACATGATCCGTCTTTAAATTTTGGAGTTTAGAATCTAGATTTTTACAAAAATAATCTAGGCTTTTTTTGGATACATTTCTACAGTGTATTATTTTGTGCCCCTTAACTGATTTATACTGTAACTTAACAATTTGGCACTTATGATCCGAACGAATTCCACTAATTAGACTACTATTGCTTATTTTAAAATTGGTTATAATATTATCTATACACGTGGCCGAGGTGGGTGTCACTCTAGTAGGCTCAAAAAACAAAAAGCTTAAGTTAAATGACTTAAACAAGGATATAAAGTTACGTTTATCTGTGGTATCTATCAGAATGTCTATATTAAAATCACCACAAACTAATATCTTTTTATTCATTTTTACTTTCCTAAGAGCATCCTCCATTATTAAAAGAAATTGAGATATATTAGAAGTAGGAGGCCTATATACACATAAAATGACAAACTCCTCCGTTTCTGCACACGCGAGCTCACATACTCGTTCAACAGAGAGGTCGCAAATATCAAATCGCTCTTTACACTTTAGGTGTTGTTTTATCATGATTAACGAGCCCCCACCTTCTGCTGACACTCTATGGAACGAACTGGCTACTTTAAAATTATTGACACTAAATATCATTCTATCTGCCTTCAGCCAGGTTTCTGTTAAGCACAGAATATCAACATTATATTTCTCTGTGAATAATTCAACATCTAAGATTTTGCCAGAGAAGCGATTAATGTTTTGATGTGTAAGTATTAAGTGTTAGGAAAGATATCATTAATCCGAACGTGAACATTATTTGATTTTAATTGATAGTTTTACATTAATTTTATAGGTACATTTACATTTGATACTGTTGAATAATTTTAATAAACCTATATGATATTAATTTTATATTGCATGTATAATAATTTACTATTTTATTATTGTGAATGTGAGCATTATGTAGCCACTAATGTAATAACATATATACCAGCTTGTTGCTTGGCAGTATGAGTCTGTCATGCTCGCTAAAATGTCTTGTTGAAGGTAGCGTTGTGTTACGTGGCTAAGTTCCCTGCATTATGGTTGAGCTGAGCTATGTTGATGCATGCGTTATGCCCGTGAACGGGTGCCCTGTCGGGACTGGTCAGCTTATAACTGTTATAGCAATCTAATTGTAACGCAATTGATTATCATTGTGCATAAATATGTGTGTATTTATCCCACACAATGCCAATGCATGTATTATCTTCACATAGTTTTTACGATTATATTGAAGACTGTAATAATTACATATATAATATCAAAAAAATATATCCATGGAGTTTCTTGCCGGTTACTATACGAAAGTGCCAGCAAATGGTTTACATGAATAAAAACAACTTGACTTTGACTTTGTTTTAGGTTTTAGTATTTCAACCTATTTTGTGGTAAATCACTTTTTTTGGGGTATTCGGCTACTGGCTGCTTGCCAGTGATATAAATTCAGATATTTTTTGTCACAAGAAGCTGCAGCGGAATTTTTTTCTTTTCGAGAAATAGGGACGACCACATGAATCATGGGACTATTACATTACATGGTGCTGGTATCGAGTCACTGTTGGTATAACGGGTGGGCACATCCAGGGGAAGGGGCGGCGGGGTTGGGTCATCTGCAAAGATGATGGTCCTCATGGACTTCCTCCGCCTTGGGAAGGGCAGAGGTGCATGCTTTGTAGGCATTAGACAGCGCCCCCGGCAGGTATCGGCCCCTCACTTTTTGACGGGCCCCGTCTTTGTGCGACCTGCTGGCCGCACCTATCCTACAGAAAGCCGCGCGAGGAACACACGCGCCGCCATCTCGGGCCTGTTTCTGTTCGGGCGATCCGTGCAACCTACAGATTGAAATAAAGTTCACTATTGTTGTAGCATTCTACATATTGTACGCTGAACCCATATTTTCATTGTAAATCTTTTATTGTTATGTTTTAGGAGCATCATCACAACTAAGTGTGCCGACGAGTGTAAGATGTGGAAAACTAGAGTGAATAAGAAGAAACCTAAGAACCAAGATAATGTACCGCCTCCCTCCAACAATAACTTAGATGGTCAAAAACTTATGTAGATTTTACCTTATGTTGTTTTAACATGGAAATGATTTTAAGCCTTTATGATTTGATTGGCTGTGGATTGCTATTATTTATGAGGAACAAGAATATATCATAAATACGAAACAGGAATTAACACGAAATACAATAAAACTACATTGGAATTGCTTGAAGTTTCAACAGCGTGGTTACAAGCAGACTAACGCAGCGAGATCCATTTATGAGGTAGATCGCTTGGTTTATGAGGTAGATTACTCTTCACCCACTCGTTTTTCTTTATTCATTTTGGTACCACCATCACTCAACTGTGTCCTTATAGATAACCAACAGTAAATATTTGACGAAAAATATTGGGGATGTAGATAAATCTACCTCACCAACGGAGTGATCTGTGAGCTGCATCAGTCTGTTTGTGTCCACGTTCAGTGCAACCTTGTCGAAACGTCAAGCAATTGAAATTTTCGAAAGGAAATTAGTATTTCCGTTTCGTGTTTATTATATACTAGCGACCCGCCCCGGCTTCGCACGGGCGAATTTACTAATAAAGAAAATGCGAAGTGCGCTTAGCAAGAAAGTATTAAATAATAGTTTAAAAAAACTAAAAAAACACGCTAGGTTGTGCTGAACTGAGTGCCCGAAAGAGCAAGTCTGGAACTGCACGCATGCGTAGTTCGCGCACTAGCTCTGTCTCTCTAACTCGCATGCAAAGGATGCGGAAAGAAATTAATTAATCCTGGCGAATCTAATTAGGATAATCGGATATTTTGATCGGATTATTGCATTGTCATCGACCTTTGACAGGTGTGCAAAGTTTGAATCAAATCTGATCGTTCAAAGTAGGGCAAAATCGAGCTTAAAGGAGTCGGTTACAAACAAACAAACAAACATACATACATACATACAGGTGAAGCTAATAAAAGCGTGTTAATAGGCCGTGGCTCGGACGGCGGCGACTCAGCCGACCGCCCATTCCGCAGCGAGCGATTTTATGGTTGCACGTAATTCTTAATCGATGATATTTCCTAAAGTATCGATTTGAATGATATAGTGTAAAAGACAATTTTAATCTATATTAAGTGCACAAGATAACTAACATGTTTATCTGAATTAATAATGAATTCGAGAAAATAGATTGGCAAATAACCTATAGTTTTTTACTAATCTCTAATAGATAAAACTAGTTATTGTGAGTGTGCCTTAGGAGATAGACACATACTATCGCGGACTTTCGTGTGGGCCTTTTAAAGACCAATAAGTTTCTAGTGCATTTTATTATGTATCTCTTAAGATTTAGCCCACGTTAGCCATGTAAGCGTACGAAAACAGTGTTTTGTACAAAATATTCACAAATTATATACACAAACCTTCCTCGTTTAACGCTGTATTAGTGAAAATCGTTTTTAATCCATTGCGTGGTTCAGAAGTAGTAAGTGAAGAAATAGACAGAGGCAGATAGCGACTTTGTTTTATAGTATTTAGAGACGATAATTAAACACGAAAGTTTAAATGTTAGTATAGGAAGATGAATATCTATACCGATTTCTTATAACGAATGACTTGCTCGTATTTTATTAGTTACACTAGCTGGGACCCGCGGTTTCACCCGCGTTTAATTTAAAAGAAATTTAGAGTACTTCGACATAGCCACTTGACATAGAATATATATATTGGATTTCAAGGGTTTTATTTTTTTACGCGGAACCCTAATTATTTTTCTAAAATAAAAGTAGCCTAAGTTATTCCTTATAACATCAGCTATCTGCCAGTGAAGGTCCCGTCAAAATCGGTCCAGCCGTTTCGGAGATTACCCGGAACAAACAGACAGACAGATAGACAAAAAAATATTAAAATAGTGTTTTTGTTATATGTAACGTACATACTTTCATATGCATTAAGTAAAAAGCTGTTATTTTGACATTACAAACAGACACTTCAATTTTATTTATTTGTATAGACAAGCGTACCCAAATGTATGTGTATGATAATTATTTTGTAATTAGATACAATAATTACTGCGCATTTAATTTATATTGATTTCTATCTGGGACCCGCGGTTTCACCCGCCATTTAATTTAAAGGAAATTGGATTATTTATAAATATAAGAGTACTACGGCATAGACACTTCACATAGTGTATGTATATTGAATTGCATAGGTTTATTTTTGCGCGTGACCCTAATTAATCTTCTTAAATAAAAGTAGCCTAAGTTATTCCTTATAACATCAGCTATCTGCCAGTGAAAGTCCCGTAAAAATCAGTCCAGCCATTTCAGAGATTAGCAGGAACAAGCAGACAGACAGACAGATAAAAAACAGGTTTTTTTTGTTGTAGGTACCGTACATGCTTTCATATGCATTTAGTAAAAAGCTCTTATTTTGACATTACAAACAGACACTTCAATTTTATTTATTTGTATAGATTAGGTTAATTGGAATGATTGATCGTCTTAGTATAGGAAGAAGAATGTCTGCACCGATGTCTTATGACGAATTACTTGCTATTATTTTATTACTCACACTAGCATTCCAAAGTGTATGTATATGATGCTTATTTTGTAATCAGATACAATATTGACTGCGCATTTCATTTATATTGATTATTAGGTTAATTGGAATGATCGATCGTCTTAGTATAGGAAGAAGAATGTCTGCACCGATGTCTTATGACGAATTACTTGCTCTTCAATGATATTATATATTAATATAAACTCTCGTAGTAGTTTATACCTACATATAGCGAGACTGAATTTTGCGCGCCATTTAATATGGACGTAACATATCTATGGTATAATATCATTGTTGCTCTTATTTTATTAGTTACACTAGCATACCAAAGTGTATGTGTATGATGTTTATTTTGGAATCAGATACAATAATGACTGCGCATTTAATTAATATTGATTATTAGGTTGATTGGAGTGATTGATCGTCTTACTTAGTATAGGAAGGATGTCTACACCGTTTTCTTATGATGTATTACTTGCTCTTATTTTATTAGTTACACTAGCATACCAAAGTGTATGTGTATGATGTTTATTTTGGAATCAGATACAATAATGACTCCGCATTTAATTTATATTGATTATTAGGTTGATTGGAATGATTGATCGTCTTAGTATAGGAAGAAGAATGTCTACACCGATGTCTTATGACGAATTACTTGCTCTTCAATGAAATTATATATTAAAAGAAGTAGATATGTTACATGCGTGCCAAAAGTAAGAACCAAAACTCCCCCAATTTTAGCACCTCGGAATCAGTTCACCCAAGACGTAGAAGACGAAGGACAACGAGCACACACTGTCACAATCTGTATTGTATAATTAATTAAGTAATAACAATGCCGTTGTGCGTATAGAAAACAGACCAAGTATCAATCAAAAATAAAGAAAGAGGGATCTCATACCACACGTGAGTAACAAACCATATAAAATATTTGAATGAAAATACTATTCCAATTATCTATAGAATAATATTCTCGAAGAAAACACAGGCCAAGCAAAGAAAAAAGACAACACATATATTCTATGACAGATGCGACATAAACATCGAGTACACGTGTTATCATTTTAGATAGCCATCTCTTTTACTCTCGTAGTTTTTGTATCTTTTTTCTTACAGCATAGGTGTGCAGTTTTGTAGTTGTATACCTACATATAGCAAGACTGAATTTTGCGCGCCATTTAATATGGACGTAACATATCTATGGTATAATATCATTGTTGCTCTTATTTTATTAGTTACACTAGCATACCAAAGTGTATGTGTATGATGTTTATTTTGGTATCAGATACAATAATGACTGCGCATTTAATTTATATTGATTATTAGGTTGATTGGAATGATTGATCGTCTTACTTAGTATAGGAAGGATGTCTACACCGTTTTCTTATGATGTATTACTTGCTCTTATTTTATTAGTTACACTAGCATACCAAAGTGTATGTGTATGATGTTTATTTTGGAATCAGATACAATAATGACTGCGCATTTAATTAATATTGATTATTAGGTTGATTGGAGTGATTGATCGTCTTACTTAGTATAGGAAGGATGTCTACACCGATTTCTTGTGATGTATTACTTGCTCTTATTTTATGAGTTACACTAGCATACCAAAGTGTATGTATGTGTATGATGTTTATTTTGTAATTAGACACAATAATTAATACACATCTGAATTTATATTATTATTAGGTAAATTGGAATAATTGATCGTCTGCTAAACAGAAACATATGTTTTAATTTTTACTAATTGGGTTGATTTATATCCCTCAATACCAAATAAAGAAATGCGATAGGATGTGAATTAGGATGATAAAATGAAATATTAATTTTAATAAACATTCAAACGTAATAAAAATGTTTATTTCCCCTTGTTAAATTCCACATAACTTATGCGTAAATTAAAAAATATGAAGGTAATCTTCTTGACTAGAACTTTATAAATACATCGTTTTCTTATAAAATAAGAATGCACATCGAGGGTACTTTGAAGGTATATTTAAGTACGGTCCTTATATCGTTATTAATTCATTTTTTGACAGTGATATCTTGTGGCGTATTAAATTATTAAACGGAGCAATAACAAAAAAGAAATCGTATAAGATAACAAGAAATAGTCACGAATATCGAACGCACAAAAACATACCTTTAGCTTATTATGACACTTAATTTCCTTGTTGGAATATACCTAGAGGAGACAGCACTAGATCTATATTAGTACTCGCTATGATAGCTCTCATCAGCATCATATCGTCAGGCGTGAACTGCCAGCCGCTCAGCTGACCGAGGCTCTGGAGTTTGGGACAGCTCTCCATTAATAAGTCCACTGTGTCTCGCGTTAGACGAGGAGCGTTCGGAAACCAAATGGCTTCTAGATTCTCGAACTTGTATCGACGGAGCATCCTGGAAAGGGAAAAGGAGTCGTGAAAGAACATTATTAATTTGATCAATAGATGCCCGATTCATGTCTTATTAAAAATAATGTCGTTATGGTAAAAATTACGACTAGTGCATTTGTTTCTAATGAAGCTCGGGCTTCATATCATAGTAGATCTTCCATCCGTTAGAAATATAAGCAGGTTGTTTTTATTAGCTTATGTAATTGTAAGTAAGGCTATGAAAGGATGATGCAACTGTGTGGTGCCTGCTCGAATAGCACCAACCCATCTCTTCTCGTGGGTGTCGTAAAAGGAGACTATGGGGTTGGCTGGAGGCCGGGCAGCGTCCTTCGAGCACATTAGCGACTCAACTGCGATCGCCAACCCGCTTGCCAAGCGTGGCGATTATGGCAAATCTCCCTTTTGAGCACACACCACACGCCCAGGTCTTTGCCCAGCAGTAGTCTTTATTCGGCCGAAATTATGAAGATACTAAATAAATTATGTGTCAAGGTAACGAGCGCAGTGTGGTACGACGCAGAACTAGCCCTAAGTATCATTACGATTCAGACAGGCGTGACCTTTACCACCAGGCGAACGAGTTGCTCGTATAGTCATCGAGAAGAACACAAAACATAATACGTATGATGTTATCATGAACAAAGGACCTGTTCCTCACGCTTTAGCAACTAAGGTCTTAACTACATACATACCTTTGACAATACAAAGAGGTTAATAGGTAAAAAAGATTTGCTATGGTTTTTTTTAATGAATAATTTCTGCTGTCAGCCTGCTGTACATAAGAAAACATATTGCAGCTGTATATTGAGGCATCTTCGTTGTGGCGGATTTAGAATATAGCACCAATCCATCTCCTCCCGTGGATTTCGTAAAAGGCCACTAAGGGACTCTAAAGCAGATGAGCGGCAGCGGCCATTCTGTGCAGCCATACTGCGCTCACTAATCTGCCTGCCAAGCGTGGTGAGTACTGGCAAATTCACCCCAAAATTACAATTGTGGAAATCTATGGGGGAGGTTATGTTTAGTAGTGGTTGGCCTTTGGCTGATATGGCTATATTGAGGATGTAACAAAATAGCTTACCGAGACATATCATTGTCATCCAGCTTTACTTCATCGCCGATGATCAACTTCTTTAGCTTAGGGCTTCCAGTCATCAGATACTTAAGGCACGACGTCGACATGTTACCATGAATAATTTCAATATGTTCTAACTTGTTAAATGGTATCTCTTCTTCGTGCGTCGCCGTCTGGATCTGATAGAACTCTAAGCTTTCCAAGTTTCTACAAGTTTCTGCTACCCTGGTGAAGTTGAAGGAACCTGAAGACCCCGAAAGCATTAAGGTTCCCATTCTGTGTCCAACCTTATCTAACAGCTGATGGAGTTCGTGGCACTGGAATTTGTTTAACTTAATTTTGTTGACGTTATTCAGATCTTTGATTTGCTGGAGCACTCCCTGATCCGGCTCTTCGAGGTAAATAGTTTCTATCATAGGACACAAAGCGATAATTGCTTTCATTGTCCTCAAATTTGTTTGCACATCGTGCATGTATTGCAGCTTTGTTTTGAAATCTGGATCAGAGTTGTGAATGTGGTAAATAGATTTACCAACAAACGAGTAACTGCCAAGGTTAGTGAGGTTTGGCAGCCGACGTATTAATAATGCGACGTCTGTGTGATCAATGTTCTCTTCGCCGTACATTCCTATGTTTACGACGGTCAGACTTTGAGTTAATTGTGGGTTCCCTGTCAACATCGCATCTATTCCAATTTCTGTTATGTCCGTCTCACCAGAAACGTCCAGCAATTTCAACACCTTATTATATTTACCGATATATTTGAGCACTTCATCATTAGCAATGTAGGGAATATTCAAACATGTTAAATTAGGCAGGTTTTTAAGTAGCTGGTACATTAGTTTAAGATGTTCGTCTTTAACCCAGACACCTTTTAAATTGAGAGCAGTCAAGTGGTGACCTTGCTCCATAATGAGCTCAAGAACTTTTCTATAGTAGGGACAGGGGAACATCCCAGTTGCTAAACTCTTGACATTTTCTTTGAGCAGTATTCGCATTGTGTAGTATCTAACAGAGGCATCCAAGTAATCGGAACTGAGTATTAAGTTAATGAGATCTTGAAAAATATCGCTGGTTACACCCATACTCTCATAATAAGAGGAGACAATTGTGAACTCAAGCGCGGCATCTTCCTCGGAGGTAACGCGAGACAGGGCGTGGATCAACTGTCTCGCTACCAATGACAAGGTAATCTCTTGCAGAGGTGGCACTGGCAACTTTGGTGACATTCTTGCACAAAACTATAAACTTTCAACTAATATTAAATATCACGTTCACTAGTTATAACTCCACTTCGCACTAATTGAGCATCGCAGTATCAGTGTCGCGACTTTCGGTTTCGGGAAGAGAAAGAAGTAAAAAATGGTGTAGCTATTTAGCTCACGCATGCGCACCGCGCCGCTGGCACTGCGCCAGCGCACGTTTATAATTCAAACTCACACAACTCGCGCCGTATTTTTAGAACTTTTTATAAAAGGTGTTTATCGCCAGTGGCTCATGCAATTGTTATTATAAACTGGTTTTGTACAAAATATTGAGATCTACGATTTTATGCGCTCGGGTAAATTAATGATAAGATTTTTATGTTTGACTTTTACTATGTTTTTAATGGCGCTGTAACGAGTTCACATATTGACATATTTATAGACGTAAATAAAGAAGAGGAAGTAGTTTGAAAAATGTAAACATAATTTTTTGCCTCGGACATTTTAGATTTTTGGCATGCGGTCCGTTTTAATCTATCTTTTTAATAAGTATTAGTGTAATTATGCGTATGCGACATTATACTAAAATAGTGGGGATTGAAATATTACCATACCGAAATGCGAGGTCTGAATAATAATGCGGTCTAATGCCTACAAAGCGTGCACCTCACCCCCGACTGGACGTAAGTGGAAGGACACCGTGGGGTTTTAGCCGGTAAGAGTCCGGCATGCCCCTCTGCCCTTCCCAAGGAGGAAGTCCATGAGGATTTCCCCATGACAATATAAAAGTCAGAATGAGAAAACAATACATATTAAATAAATTTATTTCATATCAGAATTACAACAGTGATAATCAATCTGATAGTATATACCCAGTATTCTTATTATAATTCAAACTAGTTACAAGAACCGTTAAAATGGCAAACGTCGGTTCAGTGACTACAAATTTAGGTATAAGAATAGGTAGTATATTTACTTCTTACCTACCCTTTATGGATAAATGACGCTACTATAAATAATAATAATAAGAATCTTAAAAAATTAGAGCATGTACTCAGTACACGTGACAATAGTAAAACGTGCCCGCGCATGCGCCAAATGTTACACATAAAACGTTGCATTCAAATTTGACCTTGAAATGATATTCTCATCGCGCCTAAAGAAGTTTCACTTCAAAAATCGCAATATAAGAGATAATTATCGGCTGGTGTCAGTTTCGCGGAGCTTTCTATCATTTGACAACGTACTAAGACTCAAAGCATGACGTAGCAGTCAGTCATTTAAAATTATAATATATAATTTAGAGCTGTAATATCCATCCACTTGAGATAATACTTATGACTATGATGTATCGTATCGTTGTAATAAAGGAGAAAACATATGCATTGTCAAATGTTATAGATTTGTATGATAAATCTATATTCATAGAACACGAGAAATTATTGATGTCCCGTGAAAATTTTAATTATGTCTCTTTTCATGAACAGTGATGTTAGATAATCCCCCAAAGATTATGGTACAATGTCGTAAAAAGTTTGTATTACAAATAAAAAGTTCGTACATCCATACCATGGGTACTTTAGTTTGACTTTTATATGGTATCTTGGGAGAAATAAATGTAATATTAAACATTTTTTTGAGGTTTTAGTGCTCATTATAATAAAACAATTCAGGATTACATCGCGTATATTATATATTTTTAGTTTTATCTAACGATTCAAACACTTTACAGCGTTCGTGGTCGCAGAATGACTACGGTAACAGGTGTCGTTATAAATGAATAAATTATTCAGCCCTTGCGGCATCTGTTCTTTGCTTCAATTTTTATTCGATTCATGGTTGGTTTCAGAAAGTTGTTATCTTTGCGCACCAACAAAACATTTAGTTATTACATGATACGAGACCCTAAAAGCTGGTACTCGTACCAGAAAGTTGGTACATGGTACGCGACTGTAAAATCTGGTACACGTACCAGTAAGTAGGTACGTTTAACACCACTAATGGTGATGACATCAGGCTATGTTTACCGAATTCGTGAATGAACTAAACACTTGACTTGCACAGCTGGAGACTATAAATTCACGTAGGTACGGGTAGATTCTTAGCAACAAGTAATAATATTTGCTCAGTACTGAAACACCAGTTGGCGATTTCCTTGGACACAGTGCACCAGTACTCCCCGTGGTGCGGCTCAGCGGCCTTGCAGCGTGTCTTAACATCTTCCTGTTGCTGTTCGGTGCCGTGTAGTAACTCGAATTTGTAGAAGAACGCCCACGCGTCGCCGAGGTCCGGGTCGATTTTTACCTGCAATTATGTTTTGACTGAGACGAAAGAGTTGTGACTACCGAGTCCATATTTGAACTTTAACCCGCGCCGAAGTTCTTGACCGCTCCGAACTCGAGGCGTTTTTTTTAAACTTAGCTTTCTTACTAGGATTTCTCCTGTGTCGTGGGTGCGTTTACAGAAATTCCACATACAATATACCCAGACCCGGGACAACTATCGAACCCGCGATCCGTTGCGCAGCAGTCGACTGTATCAGCCACTGCACCAACCGTGCCGTCAATGCCGTATACTTGCGTAGTAGCGAACTTTGAGGAATGCGCCCGTCAGCGTTTAGCCGGTGAGGCATACCCGCTTAGGCGCCAGTATTGCCGTATAAGTGAACCACGTTATCAAGTATTTTTGACAGCTGGGGTACATTTGTGTTTTAATCGATAAAATTATGGTAACTTATTTTATTGATATCTTGTCTACGCTTCGCCTAAGGGATCACCGCCGCCAATAAATATCCGCAACAACCTGAGAATGCCGGGCTCAGAATACCAGCACCCCATCTCTTACCGTGGGTGTCGTAAAAGTCGACTACGGGATTAGCCGGAGGATGGGCAGCAGCGTCCTTCGAGTACATTAACAGTTCAACTGCAATCGCCAACCCGTCTGCCAAACGTGGCGATTATGGCAAAACCCCCCCAATGAGCCCACAACACACCCATATCAGTCATTGTGGTGATCTTTGGGGGAGGCCTGTGTCCAGCAGTGGACTTCATTCGGCCGAAATTAATACATATAATGATTGCGCTTACTTTAGCTTAAGTACTTACCGTTCGGTTAAACCATTCCCGACACTTGTTGAGCTTCCTCTCAGTCCAGAACAGTTGTGACACAGCCAAGAGGACGTACGCGTCGTGTTCACATTTCTTTAATGCGTCCACCTGCGTGACGAAAGTAAAGGTAAGGTTGACGGAAAGCGAAAAAGTAAGAAAATTTATTGTATGGCTTTAATAGTTCTTAACCTCTGAAGGCGATGATGGCCAGCTGTACTCACTGATCAGTAAACGATCAGCAAGGTTAAGCAACGCTTAGAGCGGTCAGTCTATGGATGGGTGTTCGCATAGTGGTATTTGAACTGAGCATCTCCGTGCTTCGGAGGGCACGTAAAATCATCGGTCCCCGCTGTTGTCATTAGACGGCAGTTGTTAAGTCAAGTCGGAGGCCTTTGGGCAGCTTGGACAACTCTGACACAAGGTTGGCCACTAACCACACGAAAAGAATAAGAAGATGTCTGGTATGCTTAGGCATGGCTCCATGGAAGACATAATGGGATTTTATATTGTGCCTGGAATAACAGGTTAATGTGCCGATCAAAATCTTTTAGATGGTTTGTAAACAAGGAACAAGTCACGTCTGTATAGACTTTTACCCGCGGCTTCGCTCGCATTGAAGCCATTAAATAAGTCAATTTTTTTCCAATAAAAAGTAGCCTATGTTACTTCTAATACCTCCAAGAATATGTGTACAAAGTTTCATGATGATCGGTTAAGTAGTTTTCGCGTGAAAGCGTAACAAACAAACTTACATTCACATTTATAATATTAGTATGATTCTAAGTTTCTCGGAAATGAAAAGCTATTTTCGAAGGCCATTATCTTAAGATTTGCGGTTTAGCGTCACGTAGACGAAGACACTGTATCGTGAGGGCTACATGCTCGAACGAAACTGAAAGCTAACAGTTTGGCGCATGCGCACAGTAGCGCAGCGCATGCCCGCGGCGCTATTGTTCAGAGCGCGCTTGCCCCCAGAGCACTTAACCCTGGTTATACACATATTATATATTATGAACCTAAATATCAACTTACACTCTTAGTCTTTCTCTGGGGTCGTGACTCCATGAATATGGCCTCAGCCCACAAACGCCCAGCGCTGGGACACTCCTGTAACGCTTTGGCCATCACTGCATTGGCTATCTCGGCGCTGCCGTTCCGCCTCTCTAGTCTTACGCTCTCTAACCTGTTATCAATAACTAGCGTTTAATTGTTACTGTAGTAATTCATTTCTCTTTAAGCTTGGGTAATTTTAGAACGTTTTTATTTTTATTAGCTAATGTTGTTGAAATGCCTTTTTTTCTTAGAAGCCTTCACCCAAGTGCTAACTTCATCATCATCATCATCATTTCCGCCGAATAAAGTCCACAGCTGGACACAAGCCTTCCCCAAAAAACGAGCGGATACCCAATCCGCTTATTGCGTGTTTTACCATAATTTCCGCGCTTGGCAGGCAGAATGGCGATCGCAGTTGAGATGTTAATGTACTCGAAGTATACTACTGCCGCACCACAAGGCGTTGATGTAGCGTCAAAGTGTACGTGTTTGAACTGTACGAACTGTCTTAACTCTAATCTGATGACTGGTATATGAGCGCATAGAGAATCAATAAACATTCATTTTTTAAATATAGGTATAGATTTACACGATGATGGTACAATAGTTAATCGGTGTCCGGATTACGAATATAGCACCACTCCATCTCCTGCCGTGGATGTTGTAAAAGGCGACTAAGGAACTCTAAACCAGAGGGATGGGCAGCGGCGTCCCTTCAGTGGAGCAGTAGCCAGCTGCGCTCACTAACCAGCCTGCCAAGCGTGGTGAGTACAGGCACATTCCCAAAATTGACGACACAGGTGTGAAAATCTATGGGGAGGTCTTTGTGCATCAGTGGATATCCTTTGGCTGACATGATGGCAATAGTTATTACATAAAACAGGAAAACATAAAATACTGAAATGTAACAATAATATTCCTGAAGACCTAACTAGGAACACCTGTGTCGTGGGGTAATCATCATCTTTTCATCATTTCGGCCGAATGAGTTCCACTGCTGGACACAGGCCTCCGCCAAAGATCACCACAATGACCGATATAGGTATATTGTGTGCTAATTGGGGGGTTTGGCCATAATCGCCACGCTTGGCAGGCGGGTTGGCGATCGCAGTTGAGTTAGTTGTTAATGTCCTCAAAGGACGCTGCTGCCCATCATCCGGTTAATCCCATAATTGCCTTTTACTACACCCACGGGATGAAATGGGTTTGTACTATTCGTAGCCGGCACCACACGAGTAGTACGAGGTAGTGGGGTAATACTTTTTTAAAATTTTATTTTGGCAAGCCTCTGGCACTGCTTGTTACTGCTTAGTAAAAACGATACCTCATGCTAGGATTTCTCTAGTATCATGGAATCAGTTTACAGAACTCAATCGCACTAATGGGGCCAACAAATTTGGCTGTGATAGTTTATCTGTACTACTTTCATGAGATAAAAATCTACTACTAGTACTAAAAAACATACTCTACGTTTGCTTAAATTTTTCTTCAATTCCTGAAAGTAGTTGTAAAACAAAAACGACTCACCATAATTCTGCTGTTTTGGGATTCCGTAACCTTGCTTTTTCCAGTACTGATCTGGCTTTGGTGACATTCTTTAGTTTTTCCTCTAGCCTCGACATTAATATCCACATCGGTACACATGCTGCACATTTTTTGAGCTGAAATCAATAAACTTGTAAGAATATAGCCAAAAGGAATCCTTATTTCGATAATTATAAAGTCACATTCTGTTTTCCTATGAAAGTCGGAAAAGGCGAATAAGCTCGATTCACTTGACTCCACTGGTTTAAATTCACGACATGACAATACGTTCCCGCACTAGGATTTCTCCTGTATCATGAGTACATTTTACAGGCATAAATCACACATGCACAAACATTGAGACCCGTAACAACTATCTGTTGATCTGTAGGACATTTTGCCGTGCGGGCATTGAACCCGGGACACGTAGTGTAGAAATCCAACCAATTAGACACTGCGCTGTTTTGTCGAGATAAGGGTGTAAACATGCAAACAGCGAGAAAGACATTCGCCATTCGAAAGTATGATGTGGCAAAACTCCCCAATGAACACACAACACACCCATATCGGTCGTTGCGGTAATCTTTGGGGGAGGCCTGTGTCCAGCAGTGGACTTCACACTTCGGCCGAAATGATGATAGTAAATGGCGATATGATTTTGGAGTGACAAAGACGGCATGGCGGAAAAATATATTTTCGTTAAAAAATGACCTGTAATAAAAACTAGTGGAATCCATTCTAGTCTTGATTCTGAACAAACTAGTTTCAAATTTTGCGTGTGTTCATTAACACATTGTATATAGTGTGCTTTTAATTCCATTTAATTGTAGTTTATATTTTTATTAATACTAAATAAAAATAGCATTGAATTATGTTAACAAAGTTGTTTTATGTCCATGTCAATCTTATATTTGAAAATGTCCAGCAGTGGACTGCTATGGGCTGTTGATGAAGATTATAAATATATATTTACAACTACTATCAACACTAACGCATAAAATAAAATATCAGTGCTGAATTATTTTCAGTAGGTGTACTAAGCAGTGTACTAAGATTTCTATGTCTGATTGAAACTTCGGCCGAACCCGAAGCCAAGAGCGGAATAATAGGCTGCTGGCAAAAACTGACCTTCGGTTGGACACTAGCGCACTTAAATACAGTCAAATAATATTCCTTACCCCTTGAGAGTATGTATTGCGAGCCTCTTCATCCTTATTCATCTGTTCTTCGATCTGTCCCTTCATCATGTGCAGTTTCGCGTAGTCACTGAACACCTTGATCGCTTCGTCCAGCAGTTTTAATGCTACATCCAGGTTGTTTAGGGCCCATTCTAGTTTGGCTGATTTTATCATCACCTATGGGATCATAAGGTAAGATAATATGCTTATTTTTATATACATACTAGCTGTTGCCATCGACTTCGTCCCTGCCATCGTCAAGGGAACTTAATATCTATGTTCTATTCCCCGATATATCCAAAATTTTAAAATCCGTTCAGCCGTTTGAGCGTGGTGGAGCCTAACATTCAAAGTATTCAAACACAAACTATATTTATAATATGCGTAAGATTTTGACAGTTCCGTATTTTAATAAAAATAAACTGAACTGAACAGCGTATCTCTGTGTCGTCCATCTGTTTGTTTATCAGTCAAGACCCTTTTTTCAGTAACGGACTTTCTATACGATATCTCTAAGATATTCAAAAACAGCAAATAGATCATCACTTCAAAAAAAATCTAGGCCCGCCAATGATACCCATCGATGTTGTAAATACTTCAGCAAGCATATTGAAATGTTAAAGCAGTACACTGTATACATACTGTGAAAATAATATCGTTATTTAAAAAAAAAACTCTAAAACTAAAGACTCATAATCATTAACGTTTCAAAAATCGAATCAAGTGCAGATTTTTTTTTATGTTAAGGCAAGAATCTAAGTTCGTTCTTTAAAAATAAACTACAATCATGATTTCCTAATCAACTTACCCTTGGTGTAGGAGCCGAAGCGCGTGCTTTAGAAAGTAGTCGTCTCGCCCTGTCGTACTCTTTGTTTTCGCTCTCAAGCTTGACGGCCGCCAACCAAATCTCTTCAGAGTTGGGATTAGCTTGGAAAGCTAACGATAAGATACCTCGAGCTGCTGGTACATCACCTAAGAGCGAAATTATATAATTGAAACTTGAATTATGTACGAACGCTCAGTAAGTTTAGTGTTCGCCATGACCGTACCCAGGTGCAATAGTACACATCTAATCTGGCCGATCGATATATCTGCGCAGTTGACAGTTTAAATACGCGGGAAATTGTTAACCAATCAACCGCAAAATGTTATTTAATCTATATTTGCGGTTTATACAGCACGTTAAAATCAAAGAATAAACCGACTATCATCATCATTTCGGCCGAATGAAGTCCACTGCTGGACACAGGCCTCCCGCAAAGATCACCACAACGACCGATACGGGTGTGTTGTGTGCTCATTGGGGGGTTTTGCCATAATCGCCACGCTTGGCAGACGGGTTGGTGATCGCAGTTGAGTTGTTAATGTACTCGAAGGACGCTGCTGCCCATCCTCTGGCTAATCCCTTAGTCGACTTTTACGACACCCACGGAGATGGGGTGGTGGTATTCTGAGCCGGCACCATACGGCATATGCTTACTAAGATTGACATTATCTTTTCTACTAAACAATATTTCCTTTTGGCACGGGGAAAAGTATAGCTTTAAAAATACACAAAAACATATCACATACCTGCTAACCACTTGGACTTAGCTCCCATTAACCACAGCACCTCAGACTTCGGACAATGTGCGACAGCTCTTTGTAGCAACGCTTCCAAACTGGGCCGCGTGCCGTGCTGCTTCTCCAAGTACGCGGCGCGCAGCCATATGGACTTCTTTGACGGGAACACGGACAGCGCGTACCCGTACACTGCGCGTGCGCATTCGTAGGCGCTTTCGTTTGCGCACTACATAATTAAAGTTCATTAGTACACGCAAATCATCTTTCAGATACATTTTATTTCATAAATATGATAACAGTTGTATTTTATCATCATCAATCGTCATCATTATATCAGCCAAAAGATGTCCACTGCTGAACAAAGGCCTAGCCCATAAACGACTGGTTCCATGCCGTGTGTCGTTATTTTGGGGGGAATTTAGTACTCACTACGCTTGGCAGGCGGGTTGGTGAGCGCAGAATGGTTGCTGTTCCACAGAAGGGACGCTCCTCTCTTTGGTTTAGAGTCCCTTAGTCACCTTTTAAAACATCCACGGGAGGAGATGGAGTGGTGTTATATCCTTAATCTGGACATCACAGGGATGAGTTGTATATAAGAGTTTTTACAATTAAAAGATTATGTATAAGACTTTCTAATATCGATATTATAATAATCGAATAAGACTAACTAACTATCAGGTGTTTTATATAAGATCAATGTAAATAGGAGATATATATTCTTTAACCTATTAAAAGCATATTCAGAGTAAAGGATAGGTTTCTAAAACACTTACAGCTTCGGCGTCTTCCATCCATGTATGTTTCTGGTCTTCCGGTTCAATGCCGTGACCGATCACCGCACGTATGATAGCCTGGTGAAATATAAAAAGAACATGAACATTTGTACATTATGTATTTCTGGAAAGAATACCACGATGGCTCAGGTCACTGGTATTGACTGCCTTTTTTTATTTCTTTTTATTGATCCGGTGGAAATACATCATGTACTTCCTCCGCCCCGGGAAATGGCGGAGGGGCATGCTGGACTCTTACTGGCTAAAACCACCGGAGTGGTCATCTTTGGCACCGTAGGGAGGCTCCAGGAACTCAAATAATTTCCATCTAGAGCCACCCATTGATGCCGCGCCTTTAGGGACATCTCGGAGGGGATGACTGTAAAGCGGTCAGAGGCCACCCTCCCAGGAATCTCTCTGGGGAATTGTAAAGGAATCCTCCGAAGCCTCGCTATGCGCTGTGCTACGCACACGGGGGTACGTGACTACTTACACACCGCTGTCTTCCCGGGGGTCGCTCGGTATGAGCACGCAGATTTCCTAATAGGCGCCCTCGCGACCCCCAAGGCCCCCCGCCATATACACACGACAGGGGGCTCAGGCGTGTTAGACACGGGCGACTTCCTACCCATTGGGTGACGATTTACCTGACAAGTATGTACAGCGCCTGACTTCTCAGCCTCCATGGCCTCTTTGAACCAATGCTCGCGGTTGATTTCCACACCGTTGGCGCTCAGGGATGTGATCGCACGGTCTATGATCTTCTCCACCATGTGTGTGTTCCCTGATGATACAATGAATATGAGAACTAGGTTAGTAATGTCTTAGGTTTTAGTAGGCTTAGGTAGGCGATTATTACACATTATAATAAAACACTTTTAAACGGATTCTATCGCGTATATTTTAGATTTTTAATAGGTGACAGCCGTCGTTACAGATTTTAAAAAGTTATTTCATTTTATCTACTGTACAATTTTAATAAAAGTGTTATTGTACGGTAGATCAAATAACTTTTTAAAATCTGTAACGACGTCTGTCACCGTAGTCATCCTGCGACCACGAAAGCTGCAAAGTATTCGAAACGACAGATAGAATCTGTTTAAAAGTGTTTTATTAGAACTAGGTTAATTTATATCAAATATTCATCATCATGATCAGCCCAAAAATGTCCATTGCTGGACAAAACCTTCGCATTTTATTATCGTAGCAAACTTTTATAGTTTGCCATACCATACTATAGTAATTTAGAAATATTTACGTTGTCAAATACGATACAATTTAAGATATCTAGACGATAAAAGCGTGGAAGTGAAAGTAATCCCTTTAACAGTGTCCTCACCTAAAAAAATATAGTGCGTTTGACTTTTATAAGAGCACTTCAGTTTATTGTATTATTTCAAAATAATAATTTAATTACGGTTAAATTTTCTGTGTCTGATAAGGATAATAATAATAATCTGATAATAATTCTGTGTAAGGACTTATCATGTTGGTATTCGATCTATGTCCTGAATAAAGTATCATATACTATGTCAACAGGCACACCTACATTCATCAAAAATCAACACACACCAAGCTCTTTGTTCATCTTACGATAGTAAAGGCCGAATACAAATCTGACGAAAGTTATGTCGCCCGAAGATGCGTTACTACGTCGAGCGTAGCAACCGAATTGCATAACGCTGAAATCTGTGCCACTTCTCGCTTACGAATTTAGTTATCAAATTTTACCTAAAGCAAGATGTTTATCGAAGGACTGTATTGACATCTCGTAGAATTTATTGTAGTTTTTCACTTAATTTTGCATATAAAATTGCCCGATATGTATTCTTGTAGCATTTAAATGATAGCAATTAATTCAATTGGTTTCATTTTAAACACGAAATAAGCAGTCCCAGTCGCAGATTTACGAACTTCGACGTACCTTCTAGCAGATGTGTTTCGGCCCCAAGGCCTACGCCACACTGCATAAAAATAACGTTGCCTAACTCACGTCGCGTTAAATCCACAACCGAACATTGTTTGTTATTTGTATAATATATATTGTTAAAAAAAGGTTTCTTATGCGTTCTATGTCGTAAGAGGTGGCTAAAATGTTATAATAATTTGAAAATATTTATTTATTTATTTAGTCGACGATCTCAGTCAACTTCAGGACTTGTGGTCTCTCTTAAATCGGTCCACGACATTCAATTATCCACCTTTCGCATCTAGTCCGTCTTCGGTACATTACTGATATCGTTATTCGATTTGGATAAAGAATCAGTACACAAGGAAAGGTCGTCGTAAACGTTTTGCTTTTTAAGCCCACAACCACACCTTTCTAGTAACATAACAACGATACGGCCTGAAAGCAATGAAGGATTAAGTATTTCTGTTAACTGTAATCTATTTGTAGTCCGATGTACTTACCATGAGCTTCTTCAAGCTTGGCAGCCGTCACCCAGATCTGTCTGTCAGTAGGTATATTCTCGCGCGCCTTATTCAGTACTTTTCTCGCATTCTCATAAGTTTCTAGTCTAGCCAATGCAAGCCACAGTTCTACACTAGTGGGGCAACATTCGACGGCCCTTGATAGAAGGATGCGGGCATCCTCTGGGTTTTCTAGTTCCACAGCTGCCTTCCATAAACGGACAGAATTGGGAATGTGTTCTAGGGCTTTGCGATAGACGCGGCGTTTCGCCTGTAAAATAAGAATAAATTTTATGTGTCAACTGACGGTATTTAACAAAATTTTCATTGACAAAAAAGTTGTGTAAACCTAGAAAGTTTTATTTAAGACAGTGACGAAACGAGCAAGTAAAAAGGATTTAAGAACAAAAATCAAAATTTTTTGTTCTACTGTGAACATAATATTCACCTTAGTCTCCTGTTCCAAATCGGCTGCCTTGACCCATATCCTGACACTGTGCGGCAGGTTTCTGGCGGCGTGAGCAATGACTGCACGGGCGGTGTCCCGTGGCTGTAGTCGAGCCGCCTCAAGCCACAGCTCCTCACTACTCGGGTTCACCTCGCAGCCCTTCATTATTAGGTTGCGGGCTGATTGGACCTTGCCTGAAAGGGACAGTTATTAATTGCAGCTTAAATGCAATCTAGTAATCACCGACTTGGTGTGGTGTCCGGATTAAGGATCACCACTCTATGTCCTGCCGTTGAAGCCTGTCGTAAAAGGCGACCAAGGGAATCTAAACCATAGTGATGGGCAGCAGCATTTTTTCTGAGTAGCCGTTCTTTGCCTATGTGGCGATTATGGCAAAAACCCCCAATGAGCACCCAGACAGCTCGCTGTGGCGATCTTCGGGGGAGGCCTGTGTTCAGCAGTGGAATTTATTCGGCCGCAATGATGAAGTTTCTTTCTTGTAGTAAACAATTAAGACTACAAATTGTATTTATTTTACCTACAATTCATATCCTCCATATTTCAGCTGCCCCAAATATGCACAACCGCCCAAACTCGATACAACTTTCTGTAGATCATACAAATTTTGTTTCGTGCGGGTATCGAACCCACGACACGTAGCGCAGCAAGCCAATTGCTTAGCCACTGCGCTAACCATGCCGTCTCACTTCAGTTTTGATTTGTAACTTGTGTTTTGGTTTAGCTACTTGTCACAGAAGTGACGGCACGGTTGGTGCAGTGGCTGATACAGTCGGCTCCTGCGCTCCGGGTCGTGGGTTGGATTCCCGCACGGAACAAATATTTGTATGATCTGCAGGTAGTTGTTCCGGGTCTGGGTTTATTGTATATGGTATTCATGTCTGTAAATGCACCCACGACACAGAAATCCTAGTGTGGGGCAACATTAAAAAAAAAAGAAAAAAAAAGTAGTTGGATTTTTTTAAGCAAGTAACTTATACCTGTGACTTCCTCCAGTCTGGCACTGGCAATCCAAGCAGGCGGATGATTCGGATTGGTCTCTCTCACAGATTTCAGCAGCAGCCTAGCTTTCTTGATATCATTAATATCGCCTCCATACGTCGGTATCATAGACTGCAAGTCAGTTAGGTAGCCTTTAGGGTCCACAACTGTCTGTCCCGTAACTGAGTCAGACACTTGAGAGAGTTTGACTGTCATTAGGGTATTTCTCGCTTGACCGATCTTCCTTAGATCCAAATCACCTGTAAATGTAGTGTTATATAACGTGTGTGTACAATTATTTCTTGTTAAGATAGCAATGCGCCAGCCGACCGATTGGGCAATTCTTAATACATTGGAGTCAGTAGATAGCTTTGTTTTGGCCTCATATTTGAATTTATCTAAAATCTCGGGATATTGGCAATTGAAATTGCAGAACTATTTTTCGTTATTTATACGCACAATGTTAAATCAGTTTTTTTATACAAGTATAATAAGGTAATTGAAATTTATACAGTATTTTTAATGAATAAGTGTATTTATAAGGAATTGATTAAGCTAATATAAAAAATTGCCGTGAGCTCCATTCACGAACAGTGCTACCCCATCTCATCGCATGGATGTCGTGAAAGGCGAAAGGCCTCTAGCCCAGAGGGATGGATGGCAGCGTCCTTTTTGTGGGGCATTAGTCACCTAAGCCGCACTAGAACCCGCCTGCCAAGCACGGCAAGTACCCGCTAGTTCCCCCCAAAATGACGACAAAGTTGTGGAAACATAGATTTCCAAAACTTTGTTGCCACGTTCAGCAGTGGATGTCCTTTAGCTGATAGGATGATATTAATTTACTTATTATGTACATATCTACATTAAGTCATTACGACAGCCCAAGGCCAGCAAGTGTAATGGGTAATGTTATCACTACTTGTTTACAGTAATAGAAACAAAGTCTGACTGGATACGTTTGGTAGGTCCATATCATCATCATATCGGCCATTTATACGTCCACTGCTGAACAAAGGCCTCCCCCATAGATTTCACAACTGTGTTATCATTTTGGGGGGTATTTGCCAATACTCACCACGCTTGGCAGGCGGGTTGGTGAGCGCAGTATGGCTACCGTTTCACAGAAGGGACGCTGCTGCCCATCCCTCTGGTTTAGATTCCCTTAGTCGCCTTTTACGACATCCACGGGAGGAGATGGAGAGGTGCTATATTCTTAATCCGGACACCACACGGAGTTTTGGACCTACTATGGTTATTATATATATATAATATGGTTATTATCAACGGAAAAACGCGCGGCGTAAGGCACGCATTCGGGACGTGATCGTGGTGCCCCTTATTATGCGTAGACAACGGGGCAACAACAAGCTTAATACAGTAACAAGCTTATCATTATACTTTGAAGTACCACGCCGTCACGGAGTACCGGCGTGAAGTTGGTAGCAACAATATTGCTTCGTAGGAAACGTGTGAGTTATGAATACTGTAAGCCCAACGAACCAAAAAATAATAATTGCCAGACATACGAGATCGGCCTTCAAAAAGTGTATGTTTGCCATAAATGTCAGCAACACATCTTCAACGCTCTTGGTGTTGCAGATATTTATGAACGGCGGTGATAACTTAGGTCACCCGCCATCCTATACAATAAAAATAAAATACACAGACTCAAAAGGTAGGAATATATAATAGAAATGCAATAAAATCTAGCTTACCAGATGGCGTCAGCATCCCCGGTGTCATAACTCCAGGCATCATAGACGCAAGCCCGGACACTGGATCAATAGATGACGATGACTCTCCACCCAAGTTCCTAGAGAGCATACTATCCGGCAACGGCGTGAATTTCTCAGCTCGAGGATTCCGTTGTTTTCGGTTGCGCGCGTCACCAACCTCTGGTATAGCTGACCACTCGTCTTCAGATACTGATTTCAATTCACGTTTTAAATCTGAAAACTGTTGTTGAATTTTTGGCCTGAAAGCATAAAAAATATTTTTATATGCGATCTTTCCTTCTTTCGGTTGGATAGTAGCCAGCCTCATATCAGGGTTGTTCAAGCCGCCCAACCAAGGCCTCCGACTTGGATTTTCGACTACCGTCCTATGACAACTACCGGGACCGAACGAAGCACAGAGGCGCTATGTACAAATACCGATGTACTAATAATGCGGTCACTCATCTATAGACTGACCGCGCCGAGCGTTGCTTAACATCGTCATTTACCAATCAGTGAGTGGAATCTCTGATGACCAAAATTTATCAGAGTAACTTATATGCGAAAGTCAGTTTGTCCACCTGTTCATCACCCGTAGGACATCCACTGCTCAACAAAGGCCTCCCCTATACATTTCCACACGGACCGATTGTTATCCTAAATCTTTATGGATAAACTGCTCAACCGTTTTTGATGTAATATGTATTGCAGCAATGTATTATCCATTCAATTTTTTAAAGGATTTAAGTATCTAAGTTTTTTTCTATTTAGTACAACAGTCTTACTTCCATAAATAAAGTTATGCAAGTATATTATTACATTTTCCAACATCATTGACTTGGATAATAGTGTAACTTTTTCAGTCTAGTTAAAGAAACACTGCATCAGTATCTGATATACATCCTCAATTTTACACTCTCTATGGACAATTACGACATTCAACCTTACCTATGGGTAAAGGAAAGCTGTTTAACGAAATTTGTGTTGATCGAAGTATGACCAACTCATAATGGCCAGAACAATCCAGAAATAAAGAGAGATTTATTAATGAAGTCTGATCGAAGTTTCATGCCATGATTTAACAACTAATCTACTCATTCACCTCTATTGCTAAACAATCCAAACTCATTATCTTCCGGCATGACCCAGTACACACTGAAACACTACATGGTTTCAGAAATAAGTTGACAGATGGATCTGATCACGGTATAAGTATCTTGAAATGTGGAAAACGAAACAAGGTAACTTCATTCATATCGAAAATTTACATATGGGTAAATCCACAACGAAACACTACATGGTTTCAGAAATAAGTTGACAGATGGATCTGATCACGGTATAAGTATCTTGAAATGTGGAAAACGAAACAAGGTAACTTCATTCATATCGAAAATTTACATATGGGTAAATCCACAACCCTTATCATCAGATTATTTTAAGTATACCTACCATATAGATAGCCATAAAAACAATGTATTCATTGAGATTTTTAAAACATACACAATTTGGAAAAAAGAGAGCCAGAGTAACCCTGAGTTTCTTTCAGCATGTCTTCTCAGAGGTTGTCATGTTGTCAAATGCCTTTCGTCATTTCAATATGAAGTGTCTGCTATGACCTAGTTATTGAATAAACGATTCTATTCCATTCTATAATATCCATCATGGCATTTATTTTACCTCTCTTGACGATATCTCTCAAGGTCTTCTTTGAGACGTTTCTCTCTATACTCTTTCCTTTTCTCATCCATTCTCTTGTCAATTGATTCATAAATTGCATCTGCTTCAGCATCATCTTTGTCATATGGATCCTGTAATATGTATGGAATATCAGTAATTATTGTTTTTATTGATGCCTCATGCAAACAACTAATATGATCCGACTCCAATTTTTATCAGTAAAGATTATTATAATTTTGGTTGTTCTGTGTTTGATTTTCGTGATGGCTCTCATTCATGGGTGTCGAGTGTTATAAAATTCGTTATGGTTAGAGAAATCTGTTTCATTCATTACTTTTCTACTTTAATATTGTTTTAAGATGTGATTTGTGCCTGTAAGTGGCACAGTTTACAGACCTAAATCTCACATACACAAATACCCATATACATAACATATATAGAAAGAACGAAAGCATTTATTCAGCGGCAAAGTGAGACATCACAAACATACTAAACAGAGAAATAAGAAGCAAAATTTTGATCAAAGTGTATGCCCCACAGTTGTGCTAAATGGTTTTCAACTAGAACTTCAATTCTCTAGGCAGATTTGACTCACGTTTGTGTGTGAGGTACTTAAACGGGGCAACGAATTTTAAAATTGACGGCATGTTTCGCGCATTGGCGATGCGATTGGCTTTCTGCATTACATATCCCGTGTTTGATCCCAGCATGGGACAAATATTTGTAGGATCCACATATAGTTGTTTTGGGTTTGGGTCTTTGTACATGTGCGATTTATACTTGTAAACTGTAACCACAGTACTGGAGAAAAACTATGTAGTTGTAGTTTAAAAACCTTGTCCTTTATTTTTAACTGCTGGCCAAGGCCATTAGCAAACTCTAACAGTTTTTATTTCATATAGGCACTTAAGAAAAGTCAACAGTTAAGGTGCATGGTTCAGAAAAGTCGTTCTTATGGGGAACAGCAAGAAAATCCATGACACTATTTAAGAAAGTGATATTCCAATATCATTTATTACATTTTAACACGTCAGGTATATGAAAACAAAGTGGACTATACATGAAATATATACACACAGTAATAAAACAAATTATTGCTTCTGTAATACACAATCAGAAATTGAGAATTATTAACACACAGGTAACACTGGTTTGAGTGAATAAATAATAAGATACTAAATAATATAATAATAATAAACAATGACAAACAAGCCACAGGTCAAATAATTAGCAATGGAATCCATGTGGAAGTTCTAACAGACCAGACAGTTTTACCACATTACCATATGACACTGAATATTTACTTGAAGCATTCTTTGTATAGATATAATATATTTGTTTGACTTTGGGTATAATGACAAAATAATCAATATCAAACACAGCATAATCAAAAATTTACTGGTGGGGAAGCGTGGAAGTGGGATCTCACAGGCCCAGACTAAACTTTGGGGCTCTGGTACTCACCTGTTTTGCACCATCAAATCAAAATCATTTTACTGCAATTGTTTTGCAACTAAATTGAAAGGTACTTAGCAGTGTAACATTGCGATGAGTTGGGAAGTGGTTGATTTACGTAAATAGCAAGAGTCAAGGGGCTTCTGAGACCCCACAGTCAAAACATAATGTCCACAATCTGACTGCCAGCATTATCATAGAATTTTGTATTTTCATCATCCTATCAGCCAAAGGACATCCACTGCTGATCAAAGGTCTCCCCCATAGATTTCCATTTTGTATTTTAATAAAATACAATGAAAAACAGTGATGTGACAAATAATATGCATGTAAACAAACCTTTGAAAACAATGAACCACTATAGCCTGAAAATTCATCATAATTGGAGTCATTCAAATCTTCATCATCATCTTCTTCCTCAGTCTTCTTGCGTTTAGCTGCAGGAGGAGCATGTCGATCATCTCTAAAAGGCAATAATTATAATTATGTATCGAGTATCATACCATATTTTCGTCAAATCCATTTATAAGGCATCTTCCATAAAGAGATGGTATCCTTTATTATTGTTTATGTAGGTATCAAAATTATCGAAAGGTCAGCATTTTCAGTTATACTTACGACACATCATTGGCGTCTCTAGCAGGACCGATATCAGATCGTGTGGTAAAACCAGTTGCACTGTAAAGAAATTTAAATAATCACAAACACAAACTTGCAGTAGAATTCAATGATTTTATTATATGTGTAAACAAACAATATTATACCCTCGACCAACACCAGCCACATAACCTAAGGGTGCTGGTATACCCAGGAAATGTTTCTTGTTTTTATTTACAAACGCCTGCGGAGGCACCGACATGTTTGATTTGATAATCACTACTCGAATAAAATGAGTATTATATGAAGAACACTATTGTAACATAAATTTATAATTTGATTCTCCACTCAATATTTTTCAGGCTCACTAGTGACTAGCTTGACTTTAGGCATGCGCATATCATATCCGATTTGTCTATTGTTCAAATCAATATAATGTCAGAATCGGATAGCAATAATGAGTAAAGTGTTATTCGAGCACTTAGGGTGAGATTCAGAAACGAGTCTAAGCGTGAACTTACGCTTCCATATGTCAAAATGCATTACTTAGGCTGAGATTCTCACCCTTACGCCCCTAATTTTGACAGATGGAAGCGTGAACTTAGCTTAGACTCATTTCTGAATCTCACCCTAAGCGTGAACACTTACGCTTCCATCTGTCAAAATGCACTACTTACGCCCTTAATTTTGACAGATGAAGCGTAAGTTCACGCTTAGGCTCGTTTCTGAATCTCACCCTAAATCACGAACTATAAAAAGCATATAATTTCAACGAATAATTTTATCAGACCATGATCAGAATTTAAACTTTGCTTATGTTACTAGCATACTATGCAAACACGTACCTATCATGTCGACAATTTGCTAGGTAGACATTTTTGAAGTTGATACGAAGTTGTAATGGTCTTAGATAAGTGCATCACACCTCATGATAATTTGAACAAAAATTGTGGGTAGATAAGCAAATCATCATTATGGTTGATATGACACTATCTCGTCCATTAATTTCGATAAGGTGGGTTGTTGCGAGCCTGCAGCCATATTTTTATTATAAATGGGTCTAACAGAATGGGGACGTATCATAAACTAAGACCGAACAAAAACTAGGATGTACAATGTGCCCGCGTTCAGCTGTGGGTGGAGGGAAATGTTTATTTAATCGTTGCTTTAGTTATTTATTTATACTTTTATCCCCTATGATGGTACACAAAAAATGATACCAAGAATGAAATAACGATTAGTCTTTTCATTTGGTCTTTTCTTAAAGTCATGCAAGTGCCCCGTTCCGATTTTTATATCAGCCTAATCTGATCGGGGCATTACATTCTTAGTAATCGTATCAAGTATCGAATATATAAATATCCCTATTTGACATTGATAATTTGACAGTAAGTATTTTTATGTTTGGCCTAGATTCTGTGTCTTTTGGACAGTGATTTGAGTATTCATGTGTAGTGTAGTAAATTACCTAACTTATAAATTCAGGGGATTATATAACTATGATTTTCATGCCATTGAAAATCATAGTTATATAATGATTGAAAATCGTAAAAAGTCAATTTATAGTAAAAATCTGTATAGTCTATTGATGTGTTTATACAATGTAAACCGTCGAAAGTCGATTTACCTGGGAAAATAAAGAAAATAAGAGACTTTAATGTCTATTTAATGCTGCATTATGAGTTTACTATAATCTGGCCAAGCATACTGTGCATTAGAGTAATGGGAACACGCAAACAATAACTACCAAAATCTGTGCAGTATTCATATTATGCAAGGCTACAGAAGGGAGACGTCGACTACCGCGCTTGCACATACATAATAAAAATAGGTCACTGGTGTAAGCTTTGGACGCGCTGATTTCTGATTATGTTAAAGATAGTTCAGATATCGGAGATACTTATTCAATCCTGTAATGTGCTGGTGCGGTGGCATGTCGTGTTGCTCGCCTGTCAGATCACTGACAGAGCTACACAGCCGAAATCTGCCGTACCTGCTTAGCAGTGCAGGATCGAGCGTCACATCAACGAGGCCAGGGTACTCATTGATATTAATCTGCTTCAGTGACGGTATTACCCAACCTAGAGTAATGCGCTTTGTGAGGCATATTAAAGGGCTGGTGTCAGACCTCAATAATAAATGTCCCGTCTCACAGAGCGCATCAACTTCCTGAAGTAGAATGTTTAGGTATGGGCGAGCCGTGTTCCCCGGAATAAGAGGCGAGTGGAATAATTTTCGCAGAATCACATATTGCAAAGCGACAAAGGCGGGTGTACAGATCTTGGGAGCGATCTAATCAAAGTGTGGGTGACGTGCATCGCCTGTATAACGACGCCATGAGTGAATTCAGGCACAGCATCTGGTCCAAGCCCGTCTATCACACTGAGGTTTACTGGGTGCGCAAGATCGAGCGAGCGTGTGAACCCATAAAAGAGATGGGAGAAATGATCATCTCTCCCCAAGACAAGGTCAATGCAGTCCGTCCGATGCCAAACTGGAAATCCCCGGGACCGGATGAACTGCACAATTTTTGGATTAAATGGCTACGAAATTCTCATGCTCACTTGGCATCCCAGTTTTAATCAGCTTTATAGGCTGGGCCTTACTACCACGGCTTTTATGACAGGAGCTACCCACCTACTCTACAAATCAGGTAGTGCAGCGGAGCCCAAAACTATAGTCCTCTCACATGTTTACCGACGGTATATAAACTTATTACATCCATGTTAAGAGCAAATATTGCTGATCATATTGGTAACAACTCAATTATGTTTACCTCTTAAAATGGATGTAGGGATGGATCCCACGGCACTAAAGAGCTGCTCCTCATTGACATGACCATCAGCTAACAGGTTCGTCACTCCCGAAAGAATCTATCAACATGTTGTATAGATTATAAGAATTAAGGCCTATGGCACGGTGCTGCATACATGGCTTAAGACAGTGCTGGAGTTGTATAAAATAAATACCGCATTTCCTTGTTGTCATTTATGGTGCAATGCTCCATTTTCTACATTCCAAATATGTGCTTAAATTAATATCGAAAAAATGCGATGTACCTACTCATAAGCGCGGCAGAATGAAGGACGGTACTTTGCTACCCAGGATGTCGAAAAATTCAGGGGAACGATGAAACGATCAAGATTGAGCGGGGAAGATACCACGGTGATAGTCTGAGCCCCCTGTGGTTTAGTTCTGCCTTGAACTCTCTCAGCACATTACCGAAGAGATCAGGGCAAGCGTCAAGCGTGGCAATTATGGCTAAACCTCTCAATGAGCACACAACCAACCAGCAACAGCCAGACCGGTCGTTGTGGCGATCTTTGGGGGAGGCTTGTGTCCAGCAATTGATTTTATTCGGCTGAAACGATGGTTAGGATGGAATTTGGGGTGGACAAATGTGCGGTTATAATCCGAGGGAATTTAACTCTCAGATTCCATTAACTTTAGATCACTCTCCGCAACAGAGTCATACAAATACTTGAGTATGTCAGAGGCGTTAGGCATTACAGATATAGGCTGATATGAAGCAATCGTTAAAGGAGCGTTTCTTTGGGCGCTTGAAAAAAAGTCCTTCAAAGCCTTTTATCAGGTTGCAACAATGTCCGCGCTTTTAACGGCAGGGTCATGCCAGTTTTATGTACTACTTTGGCATATTTATGTGGATTTGGATGCCCTGGATAGGAAGGTTCGTTCACTGCTGACCGCAAATTGGATGTATCACCCTCGATCTTCGGTAATGAGGTTGTACATCCCACGCAAGTGTGGAGGTTGAGTCGAGGCTTTTTAAATGCAAGACATTAAGACAAGTGTCTGTCGAGGCACAACTGTGAGATGTGCAGTCTCAGAGTGTTTTTTCTCCATATCGAGACGTGGTGGATGAAGAACGAACCCCGCTCGGTTTGGCTTAAGAGAACTGGCACAAACTTGTCGTACTTAATATCGACGACCGCAAAGCGGTATGACGGATCAGGTCTATCGGGCACTTGATGTTCTCGATGTTGATTACCTAGCGTCCGTGTCCTGGCTTCGTTTTGGTGACCTCTTCGGGGAAGCAAACGTTTTGTTTGTTCAGTTATGGATGAAATTATCATGACGAACAGTTACCGGAAATAAATTATTATGGATGGCACGGTTGACATATGTGGGACTTGTCACCGACAAGGTGAATCCCTTAAACATATTATTTATAGTTCTTATCATCTTGCTAACGGCGAATACTTGCACGGACAAAACCAAGTAGCCAAGATGAGCAGGTCCACCAGCCACTTGCTCAGAAGTACATTCTTGTGATTCCGAGGTAACATACGAGGTATGTGCCCGACTCAGTTCTGGAAAATCAATCAATCATCACTGATAGGACTGTTGTTGCCATTAGGTCTGAAATAGTGGTCATAGATCGATTAAAACGCCACACGATAATTGTTGACGTTACCATCCCGCATGACGAAAATCTCGTGAAAGCCTAGAAAGTTAAATAAATTAAGTATCTTGAGTTTAATGACATGTAGGGATATGGACTCTACAATCATCAATCAATCAAAATCATCGGATAGATGTGACAGCCAATGGCCTCATTGCCAAGAGCCTCGACCGACATCTAAAGTGGTGGCGGGATCAAGTGTCGGTTACAGAAAGCAGTCCTCCTCGATACGGCACGCATAGTAAATGGTTTCTTTCTCTGGGGCTATAACCACTGGTAGCTGTCCTATTATATTATTATATTTTATGTTCTTTTTGTGTGTCCTATATTTAAAATCTAATATGTATAACAATAATATAAAGGGAATAAAAATACTGCCCCTCTGAGGCAGTTCATAAGGAGACCTTGTCCTGATAACTGTAAGCTCTGCGTCCAGCAAGAGGCTAAAGAAGCAATACCCGTGAGGATGCTAAGAACGGGCCTTAGCAATAAATGGACGGAAACCCTAAAGCATGCTCAGCGTAATGACACAGACATCAACCCGATTCTCGAGTGGTTAAAGAAGCTGAATGCCGATTGCCATATCTAAATACTCTGTTTAAGAGGTAAACAAAACTAGCGTGATTCTCTTTGATTGTTGCCTAGCAACGAATATTTGACAGTTGTGTTTGATTAGAAAATAATCGAAGAATACTGCTAATATTTTCTGTTACTATTTAGAATTCTTTAAGGTGGTCAACTCTTAATATAACCTGACAACAATGGCGCAGAATTTAATTGCAATAAATCCAGAAATGGGGTCCAATGATAACAGCATGTCGACAAAAGAATTTCTCCAATTTGAAAAGACCTGCGAAGCTTACAAAGGCAGTGATGAAGAAATTAAGATGATTTTTAGTGAAATCAAGAAGTTATCTGCTGCTAACAAGGCAGAAAAGGTTATATGTGACGATGTTGATGATGTAGAATTAATACTTAAGAGAGCAGAAGACATTGCACAGGAGACTGAACATTTACTAAAAAGTAGTCCTAAGTCAACCATTGTGAGCCCTAATAAAAGTGAATCTGGTGCTATTCCTCAAATTAAAGTGACAAAACCTATTGAGACCGACACAGACATGCTGGAGCATAAGGAATTTATCAATACTAAGGTATTTGTACAACATAATTACTTAATATTAGGAGTGTACTACTACTACTACTAGTATCATTTCAAGGAATAAAAGTCACGGAATATCATAAATATTTATTCTTAAAAAATATGCTTATGATCTTACATTCTAAACATTCGAAGTTCTCAAACATCAACATTTTCAAAAAGCCACTGTGGTATGTTAAAACAAGGCTATTTAAAAGATTTTGTTGTATATTTATAAGAAGAATGCTTTAAATAAATAAGTTACTTAGCATACATACTATATATATCTAAAATTACATTTTCCTAACTTCACTTGCCAAAACCCTCAAGGCAGCTAAGTTCTCTCTAGCAACTGGTTCTATGTAGGATGCTGGTAGTACAAAGCCATGACGGCCTGTGTCACTCAGCTCAATTGTGTAGGTGTACTTGATTCCCTGTGATTTGGCCCAATCATCAGAGCCACCAGCAGCAGGGTAAAGAAGCCCACTAGATGATCCAACTTTGTATTGTGACCCACCAGCCTTTTTCATTGCCTGAAAAATTACTTATAAATAAATAGGATCTTTTATAGATTCAAATATTCCATTGTATCAGCCACTGCACCTACCATGCCGTCAATAAGTGAACTTACCTCAGCCATCTGCATGCCAACACTGTGCAGGTCTTTATAGTCTGGTGGCAGTGCATTGTCATAGCCCCAAGGATACAGCAAGTATTGTCCATAACTGTGGTATGTTAAGTAGGCAGAGAATTTCTTTGCGATGCTCTTAATGAAATCCTATGGGAAAAAGTATAAGAATATAAATAAATAATTCTAAAATAGCATTTGAAATAGAAGCAAGACATTTCCTAGTTATTCTAAATTGCTTAATTTGGTAACAGTGTATTGGTCATTGCCATCAGTACATGTAAATAGAATAATTGCTTACATTATGGCCTTCCATAATGATGGCAATATGCCATCATTATGGAAGGAAGGATAGATTATTAAGTGTTTCACTTTCAGTCACTTTTAGTTATACTACCTTTACCAGATGCAAAATTACTACCTATAACTCATTATGCTTCATTGAACATGCATCTTCTGGGTGCGCTTGTTTTATTGTAAACCTCATCCAAAGGCTTCCACCAGGCAAGCTTCAAGTCAGATGCACAAGTAACGGGCCCATTAAAAAATTGTTCACCAAATGGAATAAACTCCAATGCAGCTCATAAACTATTGAATAACACTGAGAATTCACTATGGCTTAATAAATCTTTTGGTTAGCTAGGAGTAAACGCAGGCCATCCAGCTTCCTCCAATATCAACCTTTTTTTATTGATCTGGTTGAAATACCTCATGTACTTCCTTCGCCCCGGGAAAGGGCGATGGGGCATGCCGGATTCCTACCGGCTAAAACCACCGGAGTGATCATCGTAGGCACCGAAGGGAGGTTCCAGGAACTCGAAAGATCTGACTCTGGAGCCACCCATTGGTGCCACTCCTTTAGGCACATCGCAAAGCGGTCATCCCCTCTAGTGGTGGGAAGGCGACTGTAAAGAGGCCACTCCCCCAGGCACCTCTCGAGGGTATTGTAAGATTACCCCGAAGCCTCACTATGCGTTGTGCTGCGCACACAGCGGTACGTGACCACATGCACACCGCTGTCTTCTCGGGGGTCGCTCGGTAACCTCCAATATCAACCTAGTATGCGTTGTATTTGGTGCACACTTCGAACAAGGCTCTGATGACTGAGAGATTTCTACAGTCAGCTACCATGCTTATTGAAATATTTCGGGCCTGTAGCAGCAGCGTTGTTGGTGCAGTAGATCTGGTTTTATGGTTCCAAACGCTTTTAGCATTTAGGCTTCGTAGGTACTGCAGATGCTGCCGTGTGGTGCCGGCTCAGAATGCCACCACCCCATCTCCTCCCATGGGTGTCGTAAAAGTCGACTAAGGGATTAGCCGGAGGATGGGCAGCAGCGTCCTTCGAGTACATTAACAACTCAACTGCGATCGCCAACCCGCCTGCCAAGCGTGGCGATTATGGCAAAACCCCCCAATGAGCCCACAACACATCCATATGGATGGTTGTGGTGATCTTTGGGGGAGGCCTGTGTCCAGCAGTGGACTTCATTCGGCCGAAATGAGGTACTGCAGATTCCGTGTGGTGTCCGGATTAAGAATACAGCACCACTCTATCTCCTCCCGTGGATGTCGTAGACGGCGACTAAGGGAATCTAACCAGAGGGATGGGCAGCAGCGTCCCTTCTGTGAAACGGTAGCCATACTGCGCTCACCAACCCGCCTGCCAACCGTGGTGAGTATTGGCAAATACCCCCCAAAATGATGACACAATTGTGAAAATCTATGGGGGAGGCCTTTGTTCAGCAGTGGACGTATAAATGGCCGATTTAATATAATAAAAACGTACTGCTGTGCACTTTAGTGGTGCCCAGATTTAGATTATAGTACTTCTACATCTCCCTTCATCGATGTGGTAATTGGCGACTAAAGGACTCGTTAACTAAAGGGAGTGGCAGCAGCGCCCCTTCAGTGGATGAGCAGCCATTCTGTACTGCGCTCGCCAACCCGCCTGCCAAGCTTGTTAAGTACTGGCGGCGAATTCCCACCAATCATGACACAAACAAACAACAGGCCCCCAGTGTATCCGGATGAAATTCTATAGGGAGGTTTTTCTTCAAAGTGGCTGCACTTTAGTTGACAGGATGATGATTATAGTGACGCACAACAGGTGCCTAAGTTAGCGCCTTGTGTTTAACGACTTCTAGAATAATAATTTATTACATTACCAACAGAATATACATGGGCTGGGCTAGCTAACAAATAAATCTTAAAAAGTAACTGCAATTTCATCCTATAACGATATTAGGCTTCACACTACATCCTAAGCCCTAGGCAAGGCACCTATCAGTGCGAACGTAGATACACGTTAGTAGATATGAAGAAGTTTGCAACGACACATATCCTTTTTAGAAAATAGAAAATACTTACAGAGGTTGCTTTAGTTTCGGGTTCGGAAAACGGTCCACTACCACGATATATGTCACTGCACGGATTATTTGAAGCTCCTTTGCCGCCCCATTCGTATCTACAAAATAAAACGAATCTTTAGAAATAGTAGTATTCGTTTGGACGAGCGATTTCTAAACGTAGTATAAGGGAGAATAGAAGAATACCCAGTAATATAGCTTTAGCTTTGTTGTTGTGTACAGGCTTAGAATATTCACACGTTTTTATTGTTTATCCCGGTGGAAATACATTATGTACGAGTGGTCATCTTCGGCATCGAAGGCGCGCTCTAGGTCCTCGATACAATCCCTCTAGCAGAGGGGAGGCGAATGTAAAAAGGTCGCCACATCTTAGGGGGGACTGGAAAAGATCCCTCCGAAGCCCAGAATTATGTATTTACACATTTTATGTATGTTCACGGATTTCTCTGGGGTTTAGGGAGATTTCATATTTTTTATGTGGCAGCAGAAGCTTGCGATAGGTCCCAACAAATTCAGCAGCAAGTCGGAAGCAGCGTTCACAAGGAAATAAAAGCACTAAAAGGTCGCCCAGTGAATGGTGTCATATCCGTCACCGTTTAAATATTTGCACATTGCGTGTGCCGACTATCCTTCTAGGTTGGTGTTTATTATTCTAAGATGTACAGCTTTAGTTTTGTAGTTTTTTCGTTATATTCGCTACCGAGTAAACCAGTCGATCAGCGACGTTAAATTCGGTTATCTAATACACATCTCACCCTGATTAGCTAAAAAGCTATCGCGCAGCCAAGGATGCACCGGTAGAAGATCGCTTTAAATTGAAAGGTGAGAATGCAATTTTTAGTTCATTGATGCGATGCGTTAGAGACCTGCGCTTGTTTAACCCCTATCGGCAAATACGTTATACCAAAATGACGTTTGACTCCGGCGTCTGCGCGATTTATGGCTGTCGCAAACCATATGCGTCATAATTAGCCCGCGGGACCCCGCCAAGCCTCGGAGCGTACGGAACAGTTGGTTCTAGTTTTATATGTTCGTTTAGACAACTGTTACGGCTCGCGAGTAAGTCTGCCAGCAGAGTTTTTAATATAACCATGTTACGAGAAGAGCAAGTTAATCGCCTGGTGGTAAGCGTCACGCTAGCCCATAAGAATTGTAACGCACCACCACACTGCACTTGTCTCCTCGAGACATTAGTTAGCTACAGCGGCCTACAGACCGGCTTGGCTAGGCGGGGAATATCTGGCACTGCCGACTGTCGTGGAACCTAACAGTACGTGCAAAAGGATCTACCACAAGTAAAAAATATAGATTTAGCAGTATCAGGCTGGACCCAAAGCTGACCCCACATGGCTATATAATCTAATAATATGATATGCTCCTAGCCGATCTAAATTTACCGTAGGAAATCACACAAATTCCTACCCAAAATTCCTGTTGAGATCTGCACCAGTGCAGGTATTAGGACCATAACCGTATTTTCTATTCTTCCGCCAGAGGCGATCCGCGTTATGCGTGTACTCATACCCATCTGGGTTCACCACAGGCAAGAAGTACCTGTAAATAAAATAATCATGATCAAACATTAATGTTAGGATTGTGGGCCAAAAAGTTATCGTAAGCGCCTAAAAAAAAGTCATTTTAAATTCTTCTTTACCAATCGATGTTCTTGATGTCATCAGATTCGACATCAAAGTTTTCTGCGAATTGGTTGATGAAGTAAGTGACGACAGCCGGACTGATCCACTCTCGCGCATGGATACCACCGTCAATAAATACTGCCTTGTTGCCTGATTTGCCGTCTGAAATGCGTAATACCTGAGGACAAAGTAATCTTGTGATTTATCATGACCTGGCCTGACAACATCCGACCTTGTGAGCTGCTATATCACTAACGTATCTGTACTTGGTATATACCTACTTGTTTGTAGAATTTAGAACTAGAAACACAGACATAGGCAACGGTAGGCCGGGCATGATCAAGAAATTATATGGAAACGATTCGGAGAAAACAAAGTTGGGTATCCGTAGAACAGTGAACTATACTCGGGCTGATGATAAATCTTACCACTACTTTTATAAATGTGAATGTTTGTATGTTTGCGTGTTTGAGGCTGAAACGGCTAAACAGATTCAAGTGAAACTTTGCAGAGAAGTAGATTATTCCGTGTGGTGTCCGGATTAAGAATATAGCACCATTCCATCCCCTCCCGTAGATGTCGTAAAAGGCGACTAAGGGAATCTAAACCAGAGGGATGGGCAGCAGCGTCTCTTCTGTGAAACGGTAGCCATACTGCGCTCACCAACCCGCCTACCAAGCGTGGTGAGTATTGGCAAGTACCCCCCAAAATGATGACACAGTCCAGTCCAGTCACAGATGGCAGATATGATGATGAGATTATGACATGGAATAATTTACAGGATACCCTTTATAATAAAAGAAAAACGCGCGTAATGCCCAGCACAGCGAGCGGGTGATGGCTAGTAACAAATTATATCAGCCTATAATTATCACTCTGCGAGCTATGAATAGAGCTATGCTTGGCATTTCTCTACGAGATCGAATCAGAAATGAGGAGATCCGTAGAAGAACTTAAGTTGATGACATAGCTAAAAAGATTAGTAAGCTGAAGTGGCCATGGGCGGGCACATTGCTCGTAGAACTGATGGCCGTTAGGGCATAAAGGATCTCCAGTGGAGACCGCGCACCGCAAAAGGGTGAGACGGCCTCCGAGGTCATCCGTCCAGCTGGGACTCGTTGGAGCGGGCGCCATGTCTTCCGCGCCAGTCGTTGTGGAAATCTATAGGGGAGGCCTTTGTGTATCAGTAGTCCCTCGGCTGATATGATGATAATGATATTGAATTGTCCTGCTGCAAGGCAAAGGCCTCTTCCCATGCAGCCAGGAACGAGCATTGATCACCACGCTTGCTCGAGTGTTGGAGATTTCAAACCATTGATCCAGGTTTTCTCACGATATTTTCCTTCACGTAAAGTCAGTGCTAGATTTACTAAGAAAATACTATGACATTGAAAGAGTCACATTAATACAAAGCAGGTTTTGAACCCGCTACCTAGAGCTTCAGAAGCGAGTCCATAAACCTCTGGGCCACTACAACACGGGCCGATGATTGAATGGCTCTGATTAATACTTAAGTGCTGTATAATTATTTGGATGGTTAGCTAAGCCGCAGGCTGTTAAATGTGCAGAAGTAATGAGAGGTTCAATAAGTTGAAAAAAAAAACTATTCTGGTCAGGGCTTAACATAAATAAATTGAGTCTCTCGCCAGTTTGTCAGATACATATCTTTAGATATGCCTTTCAGAAGTGACGTATAGGTACATTGTTTCCTATGCTTTATGCGGGGTTAATCTACAGATTAAACAAAACAAAAGCAAAACAAAACAAACTAGGCACTGGGGGGTGACCGCTTTACAGTCACCCTCTCCGAGATGTGCCTATAGGCGTGGCACCAGTGGGTGGCTCCAGTGTGATCATACGAGGACCTGGAGCCTCCCTTAGGTGCCGAAGATGACCGCCCCAGTGGTTTTAGCCGGTAGGAGTCCGGCATACCCCTTCGTCCTTCCCCGGGGCGAAGGAAGTTCATGAAGAAATTCCACTGGGCACCAATAAAAAAAAAAGGACACTAGGCACTAGTGTCATTCACTTAGTGACACCATCCCGCGCAAGTCAAGTAGTGCTCATTGTATTTAATTATAGATGCTCGGTAAGTGGCCGGTACAAACTTTGTACTGTGAGACATATTTTTTCTTGGTGGTATACTCACAGCCATGTCAGCAGGCGACCTTAGCTTAGACTAAGCGATAACCCTAGTCTTATCCCTGACCCGACAGTCGGGCATCCGCCTGCTATATTACTAACGGTATCTGTACTTGATATCTGCCTACTTGTTGGTACGAATTTGAACTAGAAACAGAGCTAGGCAACGGTAGGGTGTGCAATGTCGGGGCTTCGAAGAGCACTTCCAGCGCCTCGTCCCCCGAGTCCCCGAGAGGGTAGTGGGTGCTCTACACCGGCTGCTGCCCAATCTCGGGGGACCATGTGAGGAAGTTCGCCGTCTCAACGGAGGAGTCGTGCGGTCCGTGGTCCTATACGGGGCGCCTGTATGGTCAGCTCGACTATCAGGCGCCCAGCGCTGCAGAATCAAAATTCACGGTCTGCAGCGCAGAGTGGCTATTCGGATCGCACGAGGTTACCGAACAGTCTCCTACGAGGCGGCAACCCTCCTGGCGCGTTTTCCGCCTTTTGACATCCTGGCGGAGATGGATGCGTGGGTCTACGATCAGACACGCTCCCTCCGCCAGAGCGGCGAAAACGCGCCTCCAGGGGCGTTGGACAGGCTGAAGCAGCTGGCTCGGCGACGCGCACTTGTAAAGTGGCGTCACCGCCTGCGGATGCAATTTGCGACCAAGCGCGTCGTCGAGGCCATCCTGCCGCTCTTTGGAGCCTGGCTCAAAAGGAGCGAGCGCGTCACCTACCGCCTGACGCAGGTGCTCACCGAGCACGGTTGTTTCGGTGCGTACCTGCACAGGATAGGACGTGAGGCCATGGCACAATGCCACCATTGTGATAGCGACCAGGATACCGCACAGCACACGCTCGAGGCGTACCCTGCGTGGGCCGCCGAGCGGCGGAGTCTGGTCGATCGGATCGGGCAAGATCTCTCTCTGCCAGCAGTAGTGTCGGCTATGTTGGCAGAGCACGAAAACTGGAATGCAGTGGTCTCCTTCTGTGAGAGCGTCATGCTCCAGAAGGAGACCGCAGAGCGGGATCGGGAGAGGGCCGATCCCGCTCGAAGAAGAAGGAGACGGCGCCGGGGTAACAACCGCCCTGGCGCCTAATTCCGATACGCCTGATAACCCCTGCCGTTGCTATAAGGTGGGGGACCTCTGGGTTCGCGGGTGCGTAGATTGGGGAATCTGCGTGCCCACACCAAGCGACCCAAGAGAAGACGGTAGCACGCATGTGGTCACGCGCTGCCGTGGGACGCTTTGGGGGATCCTTTACAATCCCCCTGGGGGGGTGACCGCTTTACAGTCACCCTCTCCGAGATGTGCCAATAGGCGTGGCACCAGTGGGCGGCTCTAGTGTGATCATACGAGGACCTGGAGCCTCCCTTAGGTGCCGAAGATGACCGCTCCAGAGGTTTTAGCCGGTAGGATTCCGGCATGCCCCTTCACCCTTCCCCGGGGCGAAGGAAGTTCATGAAGAATTTCCACTGGGCACCAATAAAAAAAAAAAAAACCTTACTTACCTTTAATAAACAAAAGGAAAACGCGCGCAATGCCCAGCACAGCGAACGGGTGATAGCTAGTAATAAATAATATCAGCCAGTAATTAATATCACTCAGCTAACTATGAATAGAGCTATGCTTGGCATTTCTCTACGAGATCATCATAGAGAATCAGAAATGAGGAGAGCTAAAAGATAAGCTAAAAGGATTAGTAAGCTGATGTGGCAATGGGCGGGTACATTGCTTGTAGAACTGATGGTCGTTAAGGTATAAAGGTTCTCCAACGCACCGGAAAAGCGTGAGACGGCCTCAGATTAATCAAAAAACAAAACTGTAGAGATGTGCTACTACTACTACTAGGCACCAGCTAGTGACACCATCCCGCGCAAGTCAAGTAGTGCTTATTGTATTTAAGTATAGATGCTCGGTAAGTGGCCGGTACAAATTTTGTACTGAGTATACCGAGAAAAAATATGTCTCAGCCATGTCAGCAGGCGACCTTAGCCATTTTGTTTATTTTGACTTTTTTATTGATCCGGTGGAAATACATCGTGTACTTCCTCCTCCCTGGGAAAGAGCGGAGGGGTATGCCGGACTCCTACCGGCTAAAACCACCAGAGTGGTCATCTTCGGCACCGTAGGGAGGCTCCAGGAACTCGAAAAATCTCCATCTAGCTAGAGCCACCCATTGTTTAACGTTGCCCCACACTAGTATTTCTCCTGTGTCGTGGGTGCATTTATAGACATGAATTCCACATACAATACACCCAGACCCGGAATAACTACCTGCAGATATTACAAATATTTGTTCCTTGCGGGAATCGAACCCGCGACCCGGAGCGCAGCAGCCAACTGTATCAACCACTGCACCAAACGTGCCGTTGCCACGCCTTTAGGCACTTCTCGGGTGGAATGTAAAGGATTCCCCCAAAACCTGGCTATGCGCTGTGCTGCGCATACGGCGACGCGTGACCGCATGCGCACCACCGTCACCCCGGGGGTCGCTCGGTATGAGTACGCAGGTTTCCCAATAGGCGCACTCGCGACCCCCAAGGCCCCTGCAGGCGACCTTAGCCTAGACTAAGCGATAAGACTAGGGTTACCGTCCGCCCGGGATTCCCCGGGTTTGTCTTAGTTTAGAGGGCCTCAGAGAAGATACTGACTGCTTTACTGGTAGGTTAGCGAAATCGCCAGAAATTTCTGGATATTAAAGTAAAAAATCCTGAGCTTTCAAGCTTCTTGGCTTGGTTTGTTGATTTTATAATGGCTGCCCTAGGTATTTGGTCTAGGTATATTCAACTTAATCAAAAACATGTTTCATATTGTGTTTCAACGTTACAATATTTAAAATAATAATCAGCATGTATATTAATTTAAATTTGAGACAACATTGAAAATATTACAATACTAATTAATTTATAATTCATCATATCAATCTAAATGGCCGATATGATGACGAAATCCACGGGAGGAGATGGAGTGGTGCTAATATTCTTAATCCGGACACGGATAAATTGTAATTATGATTACACAATAATGTATGATTAATTTTAAATAATTAATTATTTTAATAATAAAGTCATAACTAAATTACGTATCGCTGATTCGTTCCTTCGTGAATATACACGCTTTAGTTCAATCGATAAAATGCTGTAATTATATTGTGCACAATATCGCGAATTGGTGTGATTGATGTTTCGTCATGCTGTAAAGCGTGTACTTCACGAACATTAAGACTTGTTATTTATTTTAAATATTAAAATATTAAAAACTTTATTTCATATTTTAAAACAAAACACGAGCTTTAAATATACGCAGAATGGTCTATGCGAGCTTAAGCTGCGTTTGTCGCTGTCAGGCTATGAATGGGTGAACATTCTATCAACAATAACACCCCGTAGCGCGTTTGCTTCAGAAAATACGTTGAGCTGTCGGTTCCGGTTGTCTATATATGACAGTCGCTATGAACAGTCAGAAGCCGACACCGGGTTTAATCCTAAGGATATCGGTATACCCCAATAATTGAGTTCATCAGTTTGACCGAACGTACGGTCTGGTATGTTGGGTGCTCATTGGGGGGTTTTGCCATGATCGCTACGCATGGCAGGCGGGTTGGCGATCACAGTTGAGTTTTAAATGTACTCGAAGGACGCTGCTGCGCGCCCTTGGGCTAATCCCGTTATCGCCTTCTACGACACCCCAGGGAAGAGATGGGGTGGTGGTATTCTTAGCCGGCACTACACGACTTCTTATCACAATAATTGGGTTGTGGTCAGATTACCATCTAATTATCGTCAGCCTGTCTATACCGATGTTCAGTCGTATCTAGTTACGCTGGGGGCTACCCCAACAGGAAAAAGGCTAGAAATAAGAACCACCCCAAATAAGTTGGTAAACTTCAAAAATAATTTTGAGGAAAAGTTTTGTTTAAAATATGTTTACCTTAAGATCGCGGCCTTCGTACGATTTTCCTATAGAATTGACGCTGACGGTAGCAGGATAGGTTTTTGCCAAGTAGTCTAAAAGGCCATGAATATCTTCTAGTCTATGATACTGCTTCCACGTCATACGGTGACCTGGAATAAGGGTCTTCATTAAAATATATGTAACCAGTTTTTCCTTCTTCTGTGCCATAAAATGATCAATTGTTTAATGACACGGACCTCCCAAATTGTGTTCTCTTGTGTCAGAGTTAGTGACAAAAGATTTTTTTTAACTAAACAATTTTCACCGTTAGCTACATTAATAAATCTTCATGTTAATTAACATATCTAAATCCAGATCCAAAAGGTTAAAGACACGTCATGTAGAAATTAAAACCAATTACATTAAAACAATCATAGTGCATTCAAATAAATTAATGATTCGGTGCCGAACATCAACAACGAACCCCAATTTGCATTTGGCCAATACTCCATGGGTAGGCTGAGAGAATTGTAGCCCATGTAGGCGCTTATGAAACCTAGTCGCCGATGAGATTCCCTGTAACGCCAAAAATTGTAAGCTCTTGCTGTAACAAAATGACATGGAACCTTGGAATATTGTTAATCGATAGATCTTCACAAGCTTAAAAGGATCTGAGTCATTAGTCACACAAACCTCGTCTGTCTTGTAGTTCCAGTTCATTTTCATCTAACGGTGGGTTTTCTTCGTTGATCCTTTGTTGCAGATCTTCAATCATAATGTGGTACGGAATGTCGCTGTTTTTGAAGACAGTTGTAACATTGCTAATCGCTTTTGGTTTAACGAATATGTCGATCGATGAATGATTACCTCCCCACGTTGTTATGACTGGAAAATTTATTATTAACATACTAGATATTGTTTTTTTACTAATAATCTACTAGACTAGAAAGCTACGTAACAACACTTTTTTGATTGTTATATATTAATTATAATTATTTTCTTACGTTTTTCAGATTTCAGTTGCCCAATAAGGCGTTGAGCGATACTATTTTCTATTGAAACTTTCCAAACTTGAGCACCGCTGTAGTCTATTTTCTCTGGTTCTTCATCTAATGTAACCTTGGGCTTATTATTATCAGGAGCTTTTTCTTCATTAGCAGCTACTTCTGTAGCAACTGAGTCTATTAAAGACCCATTTTCGTTTTGAACTAACTGGTGGTATGGTTGTTTGACTGAGCTTCGTGTAGGCCATTCTGAAACAAGTCATTATTGGAGGTCATTCACATTAGTTTTAACTGCGATTACGATTGCATTTTTGCGCCTATGTGGTGTTCAGTCGTGACTTATTATGTATCATCATTATCTAGTATGAGATTCAATCTTAATGAGTAGCAAAATTGAATTCATGTCGTTGTTTTTCTGTCCATATAAGCATTGCAGATATATAGGTATTATAAGGTGTTTAGATGATTTGATAACATACGCTTTTGTTTTATTTCATGGCCGTAGTACTATGTTCCGTTTAGGCATTGTTTTAAAACAATATGACCATTTTACATTTTATTTAGAATGCTTATGAATAGAATGACGAATAACTTGTCCTGACCTACAAGGTCAATTCGTGAATTTCTATTTCAAACATTTATTATTATAAAGGTTTCCATAAATATTTAGGTATGCGTTCACCACCACCAAAAATGTATCCCTTCTATGAATCACAAAGGAAATATCAACCGTGTTTCCTGTTTTTGACATTACCTATATTACTTACATAAACTGCATATAAAAAACACGCATGCTTGTTTTTTATAATAAATTAATTGATTTGCATTATTAAGTAATTAAGCGATTTCTATATTGATTTATTGCGGATGCGATAGTTCACACAACATTAAGTTTTGAAGTATCGATAGCGACACAGAGTGAATTGATAATAGAATAGATTAGAATGCAAGTCTCGTATCCCCGTGACATGTTTAATGACTTTCTCTGGCCACGGCTTGTTTTCCTTTCATGGCTTGCCTGATCTTGGTCGGTCTAACGGTGTCGCGTGTGGAACTGTAACCGATCTTGCGGCCCAAGAGTTTCCGCGGCTTTTGATACTTGATTTTAATCACGCGTTTCCAAGGCGACATTGTGTTTAGAATCGAGATGAACTTATTAAATATACACTGTTGTCTTTTATTTGTATGTACATATTTATTTCTACGTCTCCGAAACAGGAAAAAATAATAATAGGAAGCATTTAAAAATGAGAAATGTTCACGGTTAGGTTATTTAAATTAGGTTCGAGCTAGGTTTGTTATTAAATATAAAGTATACTATGATAAATTGAAAATAAAAATGCGTTTAATATTGCAAAAGACGTCGTATTATCGTCGCAATGGCATGAATAAAATTTATATTTAGAAGAGTAACTTTAATTAATATTTTACTATAACACATACATAACATAAATAATCAAGTAAATGATAATCATACCTTGTCCTGGCTGTAGCTGATTGATGAAAGGTGTACATAAAACCGAGGATGTCACGTACAGGAACACGACTGTCTTCGTCAAGGACCCCATGACTACTGACGATGCGGGCGCTCTGCCGCAGGTGATCACACTGATGCGTTTGCGCACATCGATTGCCTCTTTTAAGCTGCGATAAACAAGCTGTCCGTATCGATATCTCGGGATACGAAATTTACTTGATGTGATTTAACAACATTGACTGTGGATATGGAGTTATGTGAGACCCAAAAATTACGATATGAAAAGTGTGTTCATAATTTTTTATGATGTTGATTATTATTTAATCCATTTTGAAAAACACTTCAGCCTTTGCACGTTTTGCTATCTATAGTTTATGAGATCATCAATAGGTAATGTTGTTACTTAAAAAAACTGGTAAGTGCTTACTATTTAGGGATCAGTATTGACATAGAAGTCTATGTCCAGCTGCGGACCGCTATTTGCTGATGATGATGATTTACGTAGTACAACCATTGCGATTAGGACACGGAATTCTCAATACGCGACTCATGTAAAGCTGTGATTTTTTTACAACAAAATCACATAATCATTACAGAATTGCCTAACATAAATTACGCAACGTATAAGAACTATCCCGATTTATGTCCGAAATCATTTGCGACCGTAATATAAACATTCTAATTATGATTGTCAAACGTATTAGATTCGGCTAATGAATTTGTGGAAAAGGCTTCACGTTGCCTATAGTTATTTGTTCGGAACCAGATTGACAACTTTTCTCTCGACCTGCGCGGGCGCCATGCCCGGTCGTTGCCACCAAGTTGCAGTTATTTAACGCCGATGACAAACTTTGTTTACTGTAAACATGTTTTAACGATTTATTTATCTTATGGCCACTTTGGAGAAGCTTAGTTTATCTTTATGGGCCTATCACTTAAACTTGAATGTAAAATAACATGAGGCTTGATTTGTGCTAGACACGTCCATCCATCCATACCCATTTCTAAATGGCATGAATTTAAGAAAGCTGAGAAATTATGTTCTTGTAATAATCTTAAAATATGTTTGTAGGTTAACCAGTATGCTAAACAAAATGCTAAGGAAAATACTGAAATCCGCCGCCAACCAAAGCTGAGGCCTTTCTCTGCGGGCGTCATCGATTTAAAGAAACGTGAAACTGCTAAAGTTGCGAAGTCCATTACAAATTCACCTAAAAAAAATATCAATTGTAAACACGGAGACTTGATAGAAGAATTAAAAGACACAACAGAAAGATCAAAGAGTTTGGAGCTAATGAATGCTCAGCTAACTGATGACAATAAAACATTAAGAAAGAAATTAGAACAGTTATCTGAAGATAAACATGTTATTGATTTAAAATTAGCTGAATGCGAAAAGTTTGTAGGCAGACTGGGTAAAGAATATGAGAACAGAAACACAGAATTAAAATCTGTTAAGGAAAATGAAAACAGAATATTAGCGGAACTGAATAAAGAACGGAACGATAGGAAAAATTTGAATATACAGCACGAGAAAGATGTAGTTGTTATACAAGATCTTCAAAGACAAGTCAAAGAAATGGAGATGATATTGAGAAGAAAACACCCTGACTCTGTATCGGCATTGATAGGTCAGTATTAATCGCACTTTTTATTTAATGAACTTGTGACAATTACTATTGTTGTGTCTTTGTACATTTGATTCTAGACTGTTATAAAATATTGTTTTAGTCGCTTCAAAATCTTCAACAGTGGAAGACAATAAGAAAAAATTGTTAGAAGAACGTATTGCTCGACTCGAGCAAGAGCTAAAAGATAAAGAGACTCATTTTCAAGGCATATTACTGACGTTGCAAGAAAAGTTTGGTGATATGAAGCAAAAATACGAAAATCACATCATAGACGTAGAGAGGCAGTTGATGGACGATCGTAAGGTAAACACGGAAATGAAAAACAAGTTGAACAAAGCAAATCTAATTGATGCAGTGACTCAAACGACACCTAGGAATAAACACACAACATCGACACAGACTTTTATAAAGCCAGACAGGGCGTCGTCAGCTGTTAGTAGACTATCACAGAATTCTGCGCTGATATTGAATAGGTTAAAAGAGGATAGTTACTTAGTAGCTACTATAAAAGGTCTGCAAGCTGAACTAACCGTCAAGCAACGAACAATTGGCAAGATTAATAGGGAAACTGAGGAACTAAGAAAAAACCTACGTAATCTACAAAAGGAAAAGGAAGGTACGTATGAGAAGGAAGACGATCATTTTAACGATTTTGTTTTATATGTTTGTTATTGGATTGAGTTAGTCTAAATTGTTGTCGACAAACAAAGGACATTAAATTCATTTTCACTTTTTCATTTCGTGGAACCTCTTTGGTTTAATTTACATACAATAAATTACATACTCTTCCATTGTGTTGCTTACGTGTGTGCTTTTCACACGACATCATTGGCATATAAAACATTAGTTGTAGGTACCAAATTAAAAACGGCACATCAATGGAATAACTTTGGCGATATCTGGAATTATCGAAAACCAACTTACTGGTTTATTTATTCTAGTATTGCTAAATTTGAATCCACATAAGAAGACAGGCTGCAGAACAAAGTCGACGGAGAACATATTGGCACGAATTAATACGGAAATGGAAGCCGAAATAGCGGAAATACGCAATCAAAAGGAAGTGCTCGTCCAAGAACGGAACACGTTGCTCGATTCACTTAAACGTACGAACGAGGAATTCATATTGTTGAAGAAAAAGAGGATTCAAGATGTAAGTAGTTATTACTCTTTATTTTAACCGGGGAGTAGTTTCGGGATATAATTATTTTTCTATACTTATATGAGTCGTATATCCTCTACACACCGTGCATAAATTACTTGTCTTCAAGCTCTCCTCTCGCAGATCTCATGGAAGAGATTTCTTAAAGAAATAACCTGTGCCTTTGTACACTGCTTTCCTATGCCATTATGTATTCATTATCTCTGTGTGTACACAATCACATGTACACTTGAAAACTTTGGCAACTAATCGTTTCATCTTTATATTTGCTACGGCCTTGACCCAGAGTTTGAAAAGTGGGCATAAAGTGAGAGTTTATTCGGACTCGCAACTTAAAAGAAAACTTTTCTTTCAGAGAGTTAAATCTCGTTATTTAAAAAAAAACAAAATATAGTTTCGATCTAGTCACACTTACGTAAATTTCACAAATGATATTCTTCTAAACTACAAACTAACAGTCAAAGCGTGAACTTATATTGTAATAAGATCGAAAAACCATCGATAGTTGATCGAAGTCAAAACAGTATTCTGCTAACATTTTGAACTGACTTTGACATTTGGTACTTACTAAAATAGTCATTAAGTAAACGTCAAAATTGTCATTGAAATGAGACTAGATTGAGACCATACTGAACTTTAAGAGGAGCAGAATACCAATTTTTTGTCAATTTATAATATAATCCGTACGGTCAACTTTTATTCATAGTGTAAATTAGTTAACAGAACGGGCCCTCTCACAACGTTTCCATTTTCCAATATTAAAATGTATAAATTTCAAAATAGTCCTTTACTCTGCTGTATTGAAAGTAGTTGGACTATTATTACAGAACACAAAGTAAATTTTTTACTGTTATGTGTTTGTATCTACCGGCTATTTCGTTTATTATTGATGGTTCTATACTCGGGATTCATAAATAATTTCAATAATATAATGCCATATTACTATACAGAACGTGTATCATGTGTGAAAATAAAATTTTCACCGCGTTCGTTCTGGTCGGCTGGCCTGTTTGCGTAACTAAAGTGATACATTATTACGACACAAACAAAATTAAAATAGGAACGGGTACAGTCTGTCACTGATTTGATAGGTTTTACTCAACTCGTCCGTAACTGTATCTGAGCTATAACAGTAAACTTACACGATAGTGGGATACTGAAAAAGCTATCCGATTTAGCCTTTTACGACCACCGCGGGAGGCGGTGGAGTGGTCCTATATTCTTAATCCGGACACCACACGGACTAGCGTTATAGTACCTCCATTCCATTATATTAACTTCTACAGCTGCACACTCTACAACTGGCACATGAGAAAGAGTTAATGCAGATGAACATGCAAGTCTACCCACTGCAGGAGGAGATCAAACTCCTCAACAGGACGGTGGAGATTCTTCAGGACCGCGTGCGAAGTGCCGACGACAAGCTGTTGAGATACCAGGCTGGTATAAAAGATGATGTCCATGCTGGAGGTGACAATAATTGCTCTAAGAATAAAAGGGATCGTTGAGTTTTATGTTGTCTTAGTAGAGGTATATGGCGTGCAGTAAGACAATTGTGTTATAATAGTTGTAGCATAGCTTACTAAAGCTAACGGAGAGCGCTTGAGTTTGCTTTAATCCGAGTAATTTACTTGTACTAATCAAAACTTTGTTTTAAAAATACCTTCTTACTGGCCTGGTCGACGCAGTATGTTAGTCATATTGCATAATTTTGGTAAAAGCGCCTTACAATCGACGGTCTGCCTGACAACCTTCCTTGGGTATGCTAGTATAGGTGGTTTACCCGCTAGATACGGGTAACCCAATTGCTTAATGGTATGCACCGGGTTCCACCCTCCCTTAGTCGCCTTCTATGACACCCACGGGATAAGATGGTGTAGCCATATACGTGACCGGAGCTACAAGGAGCTCTTTGCAAAAATATGTTTGCCGTTATAGGGTGCCGATATCACGATGGTTTGTCAATTTTCAATAAACATCTAGAAAGAGGTCTATCGTCGATTGTAGAGGGCTTTGGTTGAATGCTTTAATTTGCGTTTGACTTCACCGCCACACATTGTCACTACCGTTAGAAAAAAAACTAACGGCACTGTAAATCTTTTGAGATTACGGTTACTTGAAACGACAACACTGGCGTATTGTTCAAATGTTTTGTTCTATACAATAATTTTAAACATGTAGATTAATTTGTATTTATAATTTGAGTTATTGTTATTATAAAAATACATATGTTGTAAATCGAAGGAAATTACAATTCTAAGTCATTTATTTATTTTAACACCTATCATTCAAGGATGTGGTACACAACGCTGTCTATACGTAACTAGGTTTAAATTGCGCATACAATACAAAGTCACAAACAGTTATGTACAAAATGAGTGAAATCGTTGTTGGTAAATATACCATATAGTATTGAATTATTTGGTGATAACCAAACTTTGGCGTAAGTAAAAAACAAAAAGCGAGTGAAATAGCAGGTTAATGACGTTTAATTTTTTTATCGGCATGCAAGATCGGTCGATCGCCTGAATCATTGATATCCGATGCAGGCGTGCAAGATCGGAATCGATGGAACGTTTAGATGGTCACATGGCAGTACAGCACACTACTTTTTTTTTATAAAGATGACTAATCAATTTCTCCGTAAATAAATTCGTTGTGTGTACCATGTTTTTCTAGTTTTGCAGCTTTTGGTTGGGATGCTTTTTATACTTTGTAATGGTCCCTAAGCATTACCGTCGTAAGTTCAATTAAAACCCGTCAAGTTATCATCATAATATCAGCTAAAGTACGTCTACCGCTGAACAAAGGCTTCCCCCATAGATTTTCATAATTGCGTCTTCATTTGTGGGCAGCTTGCCAGTACTCAAACACGTTCGGGTTTGTGAGCACAGTATGGCTACTGTTTGACAGAAAGAACGCTAGTGCCCATCCCTCTGGTTTAGAGTCCCTTGAGTCGCCTTTTAAATCTGGACACCACAAGAAATCTATATAAATAAATAAAATTGAAGTGTCTGTAATGTCAAAATAACAGCTTTTTACTAAATGCATATGATAGTATATACGGTACATATAACAAAAAAACAATTTTTTTGTGTCTGTCTGTCTGTCTGTTTGTTCACGGCTGGACCGATTTTGACGGGACTTTCACTGCCAGATAGCTGATGTTATAAGGAATAACTTAGGCTAAAAAAATAGGGTTCCGCGCAAAAAAAAACCTTGAAATCCAATATGTGCATTCTATGTCTATGTCTATGTCGAAGTACTCTAAATTTCTTTTAAATTACACGCGGGTGAAACCGCGGGACCCAGCTAGTTAAGTAATATAACAAATAGTAATAAGTATTATTTTTGTTTCTGGTATGCAAGAACGAGTATTGTATTGTAATACTTGCGTGATCCTATTACAAACATATACCTACACAGACCCGCCATTCCCATTGATCGATTTGGATAAAGTAGAGAAAATTGTAAACATTCTGCATTATATTACTCAAGTCTATAATGTTAAGATAAACTTCAGTTATGCCTGATTAGGCCACCTAAATATACTGTCGATTAGACGCTTAGCGGGATCTAGGTAAATACAAATTATAACTTGCCTGAGGTAGATTGAATAACGGTATACCAATAATTGCTACTCTTCGTTTTATACGTAAATTATGCTTTTTATGTATATCTATTACTAGTTTTAAATAAGTAGCTGTTACGAGAATTTGTTTCTCGTATTGTTTTCACAGTAATATTTCTCAGACGCTCTTCGAAAAAATTGCAATCTACTTACTTAGGAGGCATCGACATGTTTGTTTCATGTTCAGCGCGGAGCTACGGTGGGCATTGATAAATTGAATTACAACGAATATGACTAATTATAATAAAACACTTTAAAACGGATTACCTCGTGTAGGTTTACTATAGATTTTTGGTTTTCCTGACGTTTTGAATAATGCATTGTTCGTGGTCGCAGGATGACTAAGGTGATAGGCGTCATTTCAGATTTAGTTATTTTATCTACACTGCACACTACACTATTTTAGATTTTAAAAGTATTTTATTATAATGAGTAATAATCGTGAAAACCTTAGACGTTACTATGAATATGACTAACCTATTAAAGTTCAATTAATAATTCAAAGGGTCATATTGTCTGTATGTTCGCCGGACAGGAAAAGTTCCATATTAACCCTAACCTTGTTTATAATAATGCTGTAAGGCCTATAACGGACTTGATACTGTAGTGATACGAAAGTTGCATTTATATACTTATGTTATATGTGATTAAGGTACTATGAAATGAAAGTTGTCTTCATTTGCATTTACAATTTTTATTGTATATCTTGAACGGTAGATAAACGTATGTGCCTTGTATAAGTGTCTTTTCTCATATATTAATATTTTAAATATATGTATGACAAATGTATAAATTAAGATCCTGTCATAGGAGCCTATTACAAAAAGAATACCTTCTTTTTTTTTTTTTTGTTGCCTAGTGGAAATTCTTCATGAACTTCCGTCGCCCCGGGGAAGGGCGAAGGGGTATGCCGGACTCCTATTGGCTAAAACCACGGAGGGATAGCGACTGGATCGCTATTGTATCGCGATTGAATCGCTGCAATAAGTTGCAGTATGTAATCGCTCTTACTTATACTTCGTTTACCACTTGGCTCTCGAAACAAAAAATGAGATGCTCCATACCTACTAACTATTGTAATAAACTATTGATAAGTAGGTATACAAAAACCGCGATGGATGTAGTGCTTTACTAGACATTGGTAAACGACTGTTTTCAGTTACTGAGGGTCAGTTCAGAGGTGCCACACCCACAACCACACCACAGCGGCAAAAATGTAGCCTGGCAATGGCTATTGTGAATGGTTTCGGTGCAGCTGCTGCTGCTTGAAGTTGCGCTGTGTCGCACAGTGGTCGCAATGTGTTCTGAAATTGCGAGTGCATTTGATGCCGCGATGACGTCAGTACCTATTGACATGAAGTTCTCGACAGCCGTTCAACGCGACAAAAATTTGTCGTACGTGTGAAATTGTGAATGGAACTACACATTTTTGCCGTTGTGGTGTGGTCGGAACAGACCCTAAGGAGGAAGAAATATTCTACTCGTATTAGGAAGTATCTGTGTATATAGTGTCGGTGTTTTATACGCAGTGAAAAGTAATAAAAATAATACGGCATTAGATACTTCACAGCTGATTCAGAAGTTAGTTTGCTAGTGAGTTCTTACAGAATAGCACTGCAGGTCTAAGAGAACGTTAACTGCTGTCACTTTGAAGAATTGAAAGAATTTTTGGGAATGAGCTGGTTATTTTATTATTTGTGACGATTCTAGAAAATTGTGCGATGTAGATACTGTATGGAGCAAGTAAGTAGTTAGACTGATGGTAGGTAGTTGATACACTGGGACCACGTGATTAGTTGATAAGTAGATAGGTAATTGAGCGTGCTACGAGTGCCTAGAGAAATGTCTACTTTAGATTATATTGTGATTGTTGGTTGTTCTAGAAAAATTAGATACTGCACAATCGATAGCATAATAAATATTATACCTACGTTAACTTTTAACTAAGAGGTTCCTATGCGTAACAGAAAGAAAATTCTAGTCATATTTTCGTGAGCGTTTTTAAAAGCTTTTAGTTTTAACCCACTGATACCGCGTGGCAGCATTGTGGTGCCTTCATAATTGTAATAAATAAGTTTATTTGTGTACCTACTGTTTTATTTCTTCTCCCAGCTCCTTCTTGTTCTCAATTATCTAAAGTGTTTCCGTCCAGGACCTGAGGTTCGTTTGCTTGTTATCATAACATTTTTCTCCTTTCATGGTTCGCGAAGCCTGACCTTGTTTCTCCAGCGCTAGGGGGCCTAGGCTTGGTGGCTTTGATGGCGATGTTACAAGAGCAGGCTCGCCACCAGGAGAAGCAGTCGCAGCGGCTAGAAGAACAGTTTCAGTTGAATGTCGGCAATCTTTTATGGAAACCAGTTTTAGAAATGATAATATGCTGATCATACCTGTCATTAAGTCTATATTATTCTCCGTGTATGATGGCGACCTCCAATGAAATGGACAGACGTCCTGGTGAAGGTCGCTGGGAGTCGTTGGATGCGGGTGGCATGTAACTGTTCGTTGTGGAAATCTACGGGGGAGGCCTTTGTTCAGCAGTTGACGTCCTTTGGCTGATATGATGTATATGCTGACCTAAGCCGTTATACGATAGTCTACGGCAAATAACAGTGAAATGTTCCGAAGCAAAATGAGTTAGTACCATTGAACCATGAAGTAATCCTTTCGGGCATCCTCTGCCCTAGCGAAGGCGAAAGGGACAGACTAAATGTATTATGGTGTTCCACCTAGCTTGTGACGAGGGCGCGGGGTTCCCGCAACTCTGCACCCCTGGTAGGTCTTGGCCCGCCGATCACCGTAATTTGGACGGAACCCAATCTCCTGTGCAGCTTGGCCAGCTGCACAATACTCTAGAAGCGCGCGCAGAACGCTAAGCGCCGCCACCCGTCGTCTCGTGCAAATGGGATATCTACATAGACCGTGTGGTGTCCGGATTAAGAATACTAGGCATGCCTTTTAAGTTCTGTCGGTTCCATATTTCCCGGCAATTTTGAATTTGGAACTGTTCTATATTCGTGTCTTTAAATTTTGAATCTGAAAACGGTTGAAAGTATTAGGATTAATGCTATTGTTTAGTCACAGCGTCGATTGGAATCTGTCAGGTTACGTACGAAAATGAATCTTTCTAAGGAAAATGTTCGTGCAATAATTTTGTACAACTTTCGAAGAGGCCTGACACGGCTTCAGTGTTTTGAAGAGCTAACATCTGTGTTCAGTGATGAAGCCCCATGTCTGCGGACTGTCGAACGCTGGTATTTAGAATTCCAGCGTGAACATACTAGTGTTAGTGACAAATCTCGCGAAGGACGCCCAAAATCCGCCTTCACTAAAGATAACATCATTGATGTGAAGCAACTAAATCTCGAAGATCGTCATGTGATGTCTCGAGAGATAGAGGCTCTATTAGACATCTCAGGGACAACCATTCGGAAGATCTTGCATGAAGCGCTTGGTGTGAGAAAGCTAGTTTGCCGTTGGATACCGCATCTGCTTTCCGACGATCACAAGGCGGCCCGCGTCAGATGGTGTAAGAAAACTCTGCATTTCTTTTCTTTATTTTTACTTTGGATTCCTAATTCTCGATCATCCAGTCTTGATTTAGGTTCTAAAATTTACCGTGGTTGATAAAAAAATTGCAGTAGGATGGACGTATGTAGGTACCTACCCTACATTCATCTATTTAAAAATATGTCGGCGATAAAGAAAGTGTCAATTTACAAGGCATGCATTACCCACATTTCACCCGTTTGCATCTTAAGTTAGTTTTCTCCACTCGTAGATAATTATATTAGCTGGTGGCTACAAGTTTTCCAAGTTCAGATAAGTCGTAAAAAGCTACTGAAAGTTGAATTAATTTGAATAAATAACTTGATTAAAAAGTTGAAAGTAGGCCAAATTATACGGACTACAATTGACAACACTTTTTATTCAAGCTACCGTTATAAGTAACTGGCTAGCAAATTAAAACAGTGCACGGTGTACAATTATCTATCATTATTACCGTAGTGGAAAAGTCAGAAGGAAATCAATCAAAAGCCAAGAAAACTCCGTTTGATATTTAGACGATTTATGTTTTGTCTATGTGTCATGTTACTTAAAACTTGACGGAAGCAACTGGCACTTTTCGAAAGTTACTTAACTGACCAAATTCGGATTGACTGAGTCGATATAAAATCACATCCTACCAGTTACACCCGGTGTAAGTCCGAACGGATCCATAAATAATAAGATTTTGACTTCATCGCGACCGATAAAAGACAAACGTGGACGACATAAATGATAGGTTTGTAGAAACAATCCAAACGGTTGGGCTTAAGTACTTGAAAATACACTGTAAATGTAAACCAAACGTACCAGAACAGATCCCAGATCACACTCTGAACCGGCAGACAGACGTGCCATGACGCTCCGGTCCTCCGGCGATGCTGAAGCATAGCAGCTCCTCAATAAACAGACGTAGAAATCGTTACGTTACGATGTTCCTATCTATAACTGCATTAGTATTAAAGAGACAATTGAGAGGAACCAGGGCTCCCAAAGTGTTTGCAAGAGCCATGTATTTTGCCGTATAGCCATGTATATGTGTATGCCGTGTGGTGCCGGCTACGAATAGCACCAACCCATCTTATCCCGTGGGCTGGCTGGAGGCCTCTTTTGGCTTCGCCAGAAAATGACCGGTTAAGCAACCACATTTCCCAGAAATGTATACGAGAAGCCCAAAAAAAAAAAAAAACATCCCGTGGGTGTCGTAAAAGGCGACTAAGGGACGGACTAGACGGAGGATGGGCAGCAGCGTCCTTCGAATACATTAACAACTCAACTGCGATCGCCAACCCGCCTGCCAAGCGTGGCGATTATGGCAAAACCCCCAATGAGCACACAACACACCCATATCGATCGTAGTGGTGATCTTTGAGGGAGGCCTGTGTCAAGCAGTGGACTTCATTCGGCCGAAATGATGATGTATATTGCGCAAAGACGGAATATGAATCTCAAGCAGAGGACGGAAGCATAGCGTCGACTGAGCCAAAGGTTCAGGGGAGGTCGAGTAGTTCGACCGACAGCTATACACCTCTGTAACTATACCTACCATTGCCACTCATAAAGACACGCGAGCCAGATTAACCCGACACTGTACCGAAAACATTTCAGACATCAGCCTGTACGAGATTAGAATGGCCTTGACACAGGTAAAAGCAACAAGGCGATGACGGAATTGCGACGGAGCTTCTGAAAGCGGGTGGAACACCGGTACTTAAACGGACGGCACGGTTAGTGCAGTGGCTGATACAGTCGGCTGCTGCGCATTGGGTCGTGGGTTCGATTCCCGCACGTAACAAAAATTTGTGCGATCTGCAGGTAATTGTTCTGGGTCTGGGTGTATTGTGTGTGGAATTTGTGTTTGTAAACGCACCCACGACACAGGAGAAATCCTAGAGTGGGGCAAAGTTTAAAAAAAATAGAGAAGAAAAGAAACTATGATAGATTTTGCGTCCAACTACTTGGTTGCTCCAAAGTGAGAGTAAGTACGTAAGTTGATCACACACAGACTCAGTGATAAGGAAATATGGGGGGTATGACCCCCCCCCCCTCCTTCCTAGTGCCCATAAATCCTACAAATTAGTTATTGAGCAGACTGCACTAAATATTGTGGCACGGATTATGCAGTGGAGTGTGGTAAGCCACACCTCAGGTGTAAAATAAACAGGTCAGTGATGGTTTTTATTAATTTATTTTAGTCATTTTATTTAAATTGTAATGCACTTCGGATATCTAAACCATAACAAGATGACATCAAAACCACGTCTGATTTACATTTTCATTGCTTGATTTCATTTTGACTACTTTTGCTAGTAATTTGACGGCAGCAAACAGTTCCTTGCCAGTATCCAGTATTTCTTCTGGCGGTATTAAAAATCCCAACTCGCCCTTGTCTCTACTTTCTATTACGTAGGAATGCGACACCCCCTTCGAGTATGCCCAGTCTAGGAGAGTCCCCGTCGCCGGGTAGATTACGTGATATGTTACCCCGTATGTGTAGTTCTTCTTGGTCGATTTAAATATAGCCTAGAAAGATTAAAAATATAACGCATTATGGCAATACTGAAAATATTGTGTTATATTACGCTGCTGTTTTATTACCCATAGTTTCTGTGTATAGATTTTGACTACAGAAATCTAAATAATCAAAATATTTGCTGCGAGCGTATCGCCTGACATATCTCATATGGAAACGGCAATTTACGAGGTGCGATTTAGTATTGCTGGAGAGGTAAGAAGGAAATAAGAACTAAAACTAAATTTAAACTAAAGAAATATGTTAATATTTGTATAGTTATTATCTTAGATTGATGACTGGGTTCCGCTGCGCTCCTACTAGATATCGCTCTACCTAAAAACAATAGCTTTTTGAATGTGGTGATTTAATACCATAGTGTGTACTGACTATTTGCAACGACGCTTATGTTTTTAGGCAGTTTCACTACGCAAACTGGCATTTTACTTTGGATTATGACTATGAGGTATGAGCGAAGTTTAAAAGAACACGAGGCAAACCACCGTCACACATTGATTGCAATGAGACTGACTCGAGTACACCGACTTAGGCGTAGTATTTGTAGCCGCATTTTACTAGTACGCCGGCGGTATCTATTTGGAGCCCAGTGGAGACCCATCATTAATCTAGCCCGGCTCTGCGGTGCTTAATACGTTCAAGTGGGGATGATGATTTGAATTGTATCAGGCGAAAGAGTGTCAGCATCCACCTCTGCATATTAACGTAACGAATCAAATAAGCATTAAAAACGCCTCGGTTCACCCACTGCTGTATGTACATTGCTTTTTCCGCCCTTTTATTCGTCGTCTTAAGTTCGTAGATGAGCTAAGATTAGAATTACCAATATACGGGTATAGTTTACACAGTAAATGTAATAATTCTACACGGTATCAAAATCACATGTGAGAGTGGATGGCTCTGGAGTAGTGGTGTTCAAAAACGCTATATGGTAATAGCGCGCTACAGACTATTTGCTATAATAAAATAGCGCGCTATTTCACACGCTATAGTTATAACGAACCGGGCGTACGCGAATGACGCGATTAAAACGCGGTGAATGTCGTCTAAATGTCGTTGGACAGATAGCGCGCTGTGTTAAGACAGCGCGCTTTATATATACAGCGCATTGTTTTAGTTATATTCTTGATCTTGAATAAGTAATAGTATATTCGAACCGTTAAATAATATCTATCAAAATAAAATGAAGAAGTAAAGAAAATATAATTAACTTTCCCTCATAGTTTCCAGGCTTAGGATAATAGATTGTTGTGTACTAATTAATGTAGGATATGTAGGAATAAAAGAAATATAAACCTTATATTTCTTTTATTATTAATTTCTTACAGCAGTTTTTATGGAAGGAATTGTTGATGTTGTGAATGCCTATTATTGACGTAATCAAATTTCATGTATGATAATATTTTTATTTTACGAAATTTTAATGTAAGTACATTATTAGCGTATCTAAAACAAATATTATAATCAACGCGTTACATAACGATCGAAACTGTCGATCGAAACGATCGAAACTGTCGATCGAAACGATCGAAAGCACGCGAATTCACGCGTTTTTTATTGGCGCGTTTTTTACAGCGTCAAGTTGGAGCCAGCATAGCGTGCGCTATACGTTGCGTGCATATAGCACGCTATTTAATCGGGCTAGACGCTATATTAACAACAACTACTCTGGTGTGTACGATATGGCATGTATGATGTGCGGGTGGACGGTACTAAATATGCAAACAAAACTTGGAGAGCATCTGGCTGTTTTGCAGGGTGATAGATTGCGAGTTAAGGTTTCCGTGAACAGTCCTTACGATTGGTCACAAATCTATCCTCAGCGAGGCCCCTTCGTGCCTTGGACAGTTACAGAACGTTAAGCTGTCCGTCCCGGTTGTCATATGAATATTTATGACAGTCGTTACGGTAATCAAAAGCCCCAGTCAGACAATCGGTCTAACCTAAAGGATATCAGTATATCTCCCAGTAATTGGCTTCCGCAGGTCTATATTCCATGTGGTGTCCGAATCAAGAATATAGCACCACTCACATCTCCTCTCGTGGATGCCGTAAAAGATGAATAAGACTCTAAAGGACTCCAGGGGGATTGGCAGCAGCCTTTTGAAGAACAGAAGCCATTCTGCTCTCACCAACTCGCCTGCCAAGCGAGGTGAGTACTGGTAAATTCCCCAAAAAATGTCGACACAAGGCATGTATCCCAGTTGTTGTGGAAACCTATAGGGGAGACCTTTTTTCAGCAGTGGACGTCCTTTAGTTACGAGTATATGATGGGTTTCGGAGGTCCGATGGCAATTGCTCGTGTAATGCGATTCACCCGTATCTGGTTAGATTGAAACTGACCATAGTCGAAAAAACAAAAAGAATTTTGTATGATAGTGGCGCTTATCACAAAAATGATGAATCCTCATCAATCATGCAATCGTTCAATGGCAGATATTTCGTGTTTAGGTACTCCCGCGTAACTCACAAATTTGGGCAGCGCGCAGCGGGAATAGTTGATTATATGCGTAAGAGTATGTGTACTCTATTTCTTAATACTTCGTGGATATTATTGTTCGGTGTGTTAAATAAACATTACAAGTTTGTCAGTGCAAAATATAATTATGCAGAAAATGTAATTAAAATGTAAGGCTGTCAGTCAACGTTCCACGGGGATGAATCTAAATAAAAATGCAAGTGTCCGACTCAAACCACGTCTAATCGAACATTAATTAAATTATGTGCAAAATGCATCAGGTATGCTCTGCCATATGTCAATGCACTCCCAAATGTAGGTCGCGATCAAAGTGCAACCACGCGAGCCTACAGCTAACATATTTTTCTAAAGTAATTTTTTTTAAAAACATGTACGTGCACACGAACACGTTAGTCTGTCATATACAATACTTTTAAATACATGTACACAAAAATTGTAGTAATAATAAAATGTTATTGTCCAATTGAGATTGACGGTACGGTTGGTGCAGTGGGTGATACAGTCGGCTGCTGCGCTCCGGGTCGTGGGTTCGATTTCCACACGGAACAAATATTTGTATGATCTGCAGGCAGTTGTTTCGGGTCTGGGTGTATTGTATGTGGAATTCATGTCTGTAAAACGCACCCACGACACAGGAGAAATCCTAGTGTGGGGCAACGTTTTTAGAAATATGTTAATTAAATGTCACAAATCACAAAGTGTATATTATATACTAGCTGGGACCCGCGGTTTCACCCACGTTTAATTTAAAAGAAATTTAGAATACTACGACATAGACACTTGACACAGAATATTAAACTAATTATTGAATTAAAACCCTTGAAATCCAATATATATGATTGGATTTCAAGGGTTTCAATTTTTTTGCGCGGAACACTAATTATATATATAAATTCTAAAATAAAGTAGCCTAAGTTATTCCTTATAACATCAGCTATCTGCCAGCGAAAGACCCGTCAAAATCGGTCCAGCCGTTTCGGACATTACCCGGAATAAACAGACAGACAGACAAAAAAAAACGTTTTTTGTTATATGTACCGTATATCATTTCATATGCATTCAGTAAAAAGCTGTTATTTTGACATTACAAACAGACACTTCAATTTTATTTATTTGTGCACATTATAGATAACATCTATCAATATAAAATCTATTAATCCCTGATGATGACAGCAATTGTAATGCTACCCAAGATTAATGCTGCGTGTCACCACACTGTGCTCGATCCCTCGAGACATTAAACGTTATTTAGTCATACTTGCTACAGTGCCCTTAAAACCGGACACAGTAAAGTTTAAACACAACGGCTCGGCGGTACAATATCTGGCACTGCCTACCTACCTGCTACCTACCTTTATTTTTTTTTTTTATTGGTGCCCTGTGGAAGTTCTTCATGAACTTCCTTCGCCCCGGGGAAGGGCGAAGGGGTATGCCGGACCCCTACCGGCTACAACCACTGGAGCAGTCATCTTCGGCACGTAGGGGAGGCTCCAGGTCCTCGTATGATCACACTAGAGCCGGCGATGGTACCTACCTAGGTGACTCTTGAAATAAGGGACCTATCGCTAGGTATTAGTACATTTGCGAATTAGTCATATATATGTATTTTATTTTAAAAAGAAATGTACGAATTACCTTGGTCATTTGTTCAGCTGCTTGCCTGTGTATCTGAACGTGTTGCGTGGCTTGAGTCCTCGCACTCCAAGGGAAAAGAATCAGGTTGCCGTAGGAATGCAAATCTAGCATTGCGCTGGGTAATTGATTCAACGATGATATTAGATTCTATAACAAATTTCGGATGATAACTTATAACGCGCTTATTATAGAAAATAATATGTGAGTGCCACACAGATAGATTAATCTGCGAGGCTTTGGATGGGTGGTCACTATGTACACATCGAAACCATATGGTGCCTTGAAGAGAATGTTAAGCCCTGCATTACGGGCAGTTAGAAACCTGATAGATTGATAACTGGCTTATCCTGTTGCAGAGGTCATTTCATGTTGTGTGCTCACACATGTAATCATTACGGTTGCAGGCAGGTTGCGATTGCCGTTGAGTTGTAAACGCACTCGATGGACGCTGGTGCCCATCCTTCGAATAATGCACATTTTACGACACCCTCGGGATGAGATGGGTGGTGCTATTCTTAGGTGGTAACACACGGCCATCTGCTACGGTACGGCCTTAATCAATTAAGAATAAAGAATTCTCCAGTCGATCAGAACACCGTGTGTGGTTTTTGAGAAGTTGAAAGATGAAGCTGGGGACGCAACCGCAAAAGATAAAAACTCCGTGGCCAGTAACGGTTGGTTCAAGTAATTTTAAATTACTGTGTAAGTTCATAATTGGCACAGCATCGCGGAGAGCGGGGAGGTGCAAAGTAATGTTGGTGAGACAAGTCTGTTCCCGGGTGTTGTTAAGCTTGAAGAAATATTAAAATCAGGCTTGGTTAGTGTAGACTTTTTAAGAAACCGCGACAATTTTCTGATACATTGTCCTCACATAATCTTTATTTCGAGAACAATTTGGTCAAAAATATTGTAACATATTATGATTTAAAAAGAGCGACCAAAGAATTTCTTGCCCATTCTTCTCCATAGGAAATCTACGTCTTGGAGCGCGGCAACTAAAGGCTAGCTATTCATAAGGGCCTAAACGGCACATTGATAAAATAAAAAATCTGAATTTTTAAGGTTTTCAAGGCTCGGTTCACAGTGGAATGCTGTTGTTGACTGCAAGTTAAAGCTTCAGTTAAGTTACCCATCCAAAACATATAACTAAGGCTTAGTTACCCCTCCAAAACATAAAACTAAGGCTTTTAAAGCTTAGCTGTCGGCTTCCCTTTTCGAGGATCGATATGTTAAAGTGTCCCCCATAGATTTCTACAATTTGTCATCATTTTGGGGGGAATTTGCCAGTACTCACTATGCTTGGGTGAGGGGTTAGGTTAGTGAGCACAGTACGGCTACTGTTCTACAGAAGAGACGCTGCTGACCATCCGTCTGAGTTAGAGTCCCTTAGTCGCCATTTACGACATCTACGGAAGGAGATGGAGTGTAACTTCCAAGATATTAAGTGTACTGTGTAGTTTACATTAATCTGCAGCTTCCCTTATATTCGGGCGCGACTGATATGTTAGTATTCCTCACTTGATTTTGAACTTACGCGTAAAGCTATCGTTTCTGCTTCAGAAAAGGGAAAGGGTCCTGAGTAAGTCCCTTTGCACTCACTGTTGTCTGAAATGCCTGCGATGCCCCAGTCTGTTCTGAAAAATTCTTACAATTAGTTATTATAATAAAACACTTTTAAACTGATTCTATCGCGTATATTTTAGTTTTTTGTTTTTCCTGACGTTTCGAATGCTTTGCAGCATTCGTGGTCGCAGGATGACTAAGGTGTTAATTAGTTAGTTAGTTAGTTGTAAGGTGTTAGGTTACACGTAGCGAGCTTTTCCAATGGGGAAAAATTATTTCCGTAAATTCCAGCTAAGGTCATACACACTATATACCTTTGGCCGCGCGTTTTTTCCGGATTACGATGTTATTAATAAAATAAAGCAACACACTAGATGACTCGAACTCCGTCTGAGTCAGAACTTGGAAATATGCTTTGGAGTTACATGTTGCTCAAATTTAAAGAATTTAACTATACACACACTCGTACCCACAAACACACACACCAGCTCGTAAACATTGATTTGGGGTTATTAGCACACGGGAGGTTGCTGCTGCCCATTCTATAAATATCGAGCCTTAGCCGCCTTTTACGACGCCCATGGGTAGAGGGATGGTCAGTTCTTTGCCAGTAACCACACAGAAAAAAATATATCATTATGATCATATTATTATCAGCGAAGGGCATCCACTGCTGAACAAGCCTCCCCCATAGATGTCCATCATTGTGTAATAATTCTGGGGGTTGCTAGCACTCACCACGCTTGGCAGGCACGTTGGTGAGCGCAGGATAGCTGCTGTTCCACAGAAGAGACGCTGCTGCTCATTACTCCTTTTACGACATCCCCGGGAGGAAATAGCGTGGTGCTATATTCTTAATCCGGAGACCACACACGGATCAGCGAACCTCAACGCAAATATATATTTCAAATAGGTAAAAGGCATAACGTCACTTACTCAAAGTTTCTGTTAATATCGACTCCTTTACAGTCCATGAATTTCCGTCGATTTTTGCGCCATAGGCGGTCAGTATTGTGCGTATAAGCATATCCGTCGGGATTCATCACAGGAATAATCAACCTGCAAGCAGCGAAGGTTGTCTATGGTGATAAGTTGATTAGCTTACGTACATACTTCTGATGCTTGGCTTCTGCAGTCCATAACTGGGCTATAGGCCTCTTTGAATGAGGAAGGCGCAACATTAGTATATATTATGTTGTTTGTTTGTAGTAATGTAAGTATAGTTTGCGACTGGTTGATAGTGTGAGCTTTCCTTTAGGGTCGAAAAAGACCTGTATCGAGAATTAAAACTCAAGCAGAACTTCAGTCGAGATTGCGTTAGTCAAATATGAACCCTACGTACGTCCACGGTCCATATATATTCCATATTTATATTCAATGGATGCAATCTCGACTTAACTTAGACTTGAGTTTTGATTCTCAATCTGAAGAGAGAGACAGATGGACGTATGCGTTGCGGGAATCTGGACGATACAGGACTTAAAATGTATAGTCCTTTTTTAATTGGTCTCCTGTGGAAATTCTACTTGAACTTCCTTCGCCCCGGGGAAGGGTGAAGGGGCATGCCGGAGTCCTATCGGCTAAAGCCCATGGAGCGGTCATCTTCGGCACCGGAAGGGGGCTCTAGGTCCTCGCAAGATCACACTAGAGCCCCCATTGATGCCACGCCTTTAGGCACATCTCGGAGGGGATAAAGGGGGTAACCCCCTCTAGCGCAGGGAAGGCGACTGTAAAAAGGTCGCCCCCCAGGCACTTCTCGGGGAAGATTGTAAAGGATCCCCAAGCCTCGCAGGTGCGCTGTGCTGTGCACACGGTGGCGCGTGACCACGTGCGCGCCGCCGTCTTCCCGGGGAAAACTTATAGTCATGCTTGACTCTATGGCGACAGTTTCAGTATCGACTTTTCTTCGGCGCCAATTCGACCTTGACTCCTCCTGGTACTGAATTAAGGAGTTTATCGCACGATGTCTGTGTGCAAGCGAGAGATAGATATATATGAGCATGATGGACGCTGTAGCTTTAACATCCTCGCTTGCAGGGGCGGTACCACGTTTGTTTCAGTAACATCTAGACCTACTTTTCTTCCCTTCTACCAGTGTAAAGCCGTTGTCATACACTTTACCAGCTTTAGGGGCGGGCGCCTTAGTCCTTGGGCAGTGGTACGAAGTCTTAGCGATACTCTCCTTCAGCGGATGTGAGGTAACCTTTGCGATATTTTCGCAGCCTGTGACGTCATTAGGTCACTCAAGGATGCCACGTTGCGTTCATTTGGCCGCGCTTGTGGATGCTGTCCGTGGCAGCTGCGCTTTCACTGACGGGCTATAATGAACCGCGCCACCCACCGCGCATGTTTACGTTGCGCGATGGTAACTCAAGCTTCTAAAGTGTTATATCTGTATCGACTGTAATACTTTCAATAGCCATGACGTCGCCATTGTCAACCGTCACCGGCGGCAGCTTGCACAGGTCCCGCGCCACGTACGGTGGGACATCGTCTGGATCCACTTCCTTGAACACTCCGAAGGTCTCCTGCAAGACACTCTTGCCACGTACATCGTCCGTTTCCATGCAAATGCTTATATTAATCTTAGCAGCCTCGCCGAGCCCTTGCTGCACTTCCAGTATCTCACTCTTCCTTGTAGCTGTTATTTTTTATGAATTTGTTAACACATGTGTATGCGGGTTGCTTAAAAGTAAGCAATGGGCGGAGCCCATGTACAACCGCAACACTAGAGAGTTGCTGATGCGTTGCCAACCTTTAGCTCCCTTCAACAAAAGAAATGTATTCTTACCAATTTTTATTTTGCACGTAACCGGACTGTTTATCAAACTTGGTGACGATCGTATGAATTATATACAGTGCAGAAGTAACTGAAATCCATTCACGAGCATGTTGCCCTGCTGTTATTAACATAATTTTATTGTTGGGGTTGCCATTTGTTATGTTTATCATCTAAAACATATGAGAAAAGGAATTTAATAGGTATTCTTATATCTTAAAATTCAATGGGAAAGACGGTAAACCACTGTATGAAGAAGGTAGACTGCTTACACTGGGTGTTGTGCCTAGATACTAAAGAAACTAACTTAACCTAACCTTTATGTCTGTCCTTTATTTTATAACGTTGCCCCACTCTCGGGTTTTTCCTGTGTCGTGGGTGCGTTTACAGACACAAATTCCACACACAATACACCCAGACCCGGAACAACTACCTGCAGATCATACAAATATTTGTTCCGTGCGGGAATCGAACCCGCGACCCGGAGCGCAGCAGCCGCTGTATCAGCCACCGCACCAACCGTACCAGAAACAGGGCGGTACAGAGAGGAACCTCCTAACAATACAAGCAGTGTCCAGGAGTACGGCTTTCTGCATCAAGACCTTAACCAAACCGCCTAACGAGAGCTTCTTGAGGTATGGGTCGTAGCGTTTTTCCATTAAGCCATTTGCCGGAACAACTATCGACACAATTATTACAAAGCACCATATCACATAATACCGACAAACTCATGCACTAAGAAATCAGTTACACTGTTTCGTGACAGCTTCAGATATGCATCTAATTTAGAGCCTTTCCAAAATACCGAACTATATTTTAGGGGACAATCGAGATAACATAGAGATCATGTTTATTAGAAAATAAATTGTGGGTAATTTGCTTTATTTGGCAATCTATATACAAATAAATCAAATTAAAATGTCTGTTTGTATTGTCCAAATATTAGCTTTTTACTAAATGCATATGAAAGTGTATGTGGTAGGTACAGATAATAAAAACGCAATATTATTTTTTTGTCTGTCTGTTTGTTCCAGCTAATTTCCGATACGGCTGGACCAATTTTGACGGGACTTTCACTTGCAGATAGCTGATGTTATAAGGAGTAAGAACTAACTCGGGCTACTTCATTTCATAAAATAAAAAAAGAATTCCGGTACCGCGCAAAAATTTTTTCCATAAAATATAGATACTCATGTCTAATGTCTATACCATGCGCATCATGTGCAGGTACTTACTCTAAATTATTTAACGGCGGGTGAAACCGCGGGGCACTGCTAGGCAATAATAAATAAAGATGCTATACCAGCACAAAAAAAAGAACAAGCGCCACTGTACAAAATCGCGAAAAAAAAATATGCACGAAAACTTTCCAATTGTTTGTTTTTTAATAAACCCAATCCGTATAACCTTTAGCTCATTGTTGTTCTGCCTACACTGGACCTAAGTTACTTCGGGTCGGCGCAATATGAAATATTGCAAAGGTTTTGGCTAGTGTTTTTACAGTCGCCAGCCGCCTACCTGACACCAGCCGCCTACTTGACACCAACCGCCTACCTGACACCAACCGCATACCTGACACCAACCGCATACCTGACACCAACCGCATACCTGACACCAACCGCTGTCGGGGTTGGTGTCAGGTAACCAACTATACTAGGTGACCTACTACTAGGTAACTAGGTACTAGGTAACCAACTATTGTTGGTGGTTTATCTGCCACCTGCGAGTAAACCAAAGTGCTTAATGGTACGGCACTGGGTTCCAAAATCTCTAAAAAAGGCGCTCTCTACGACACCCATGGGGTGATTGTGGTATTACCTCTTAAAATCAAATTCATTATTTTTGTAGGACCTTAATTCATCGTGTGCGCATAGCACAGCGCACAGGGACCTTTGGGGGATCCTTTACAATCCCCACTGGGGGTGACCACTTTCAGTCACCCTCTCAGAGATGTGCCTATAGGCGTGGCACCAACAGGCGGCTGTATAGGCATTTCAGGGAACAGGGAGATCGTAACAGTACACTCCGGATCCGTCCATTTCCCGATTTTAAACCGTATTATATTATAATTAGTTTAAACTGGTTTGGGTGCCAACAGCGTTCAGCACATACATTAAAATAATACCAAAATTTGCATTTTATATAAAAAATGTAATTATAATAAATATAAATAAAAAAAATAAAAGTAATGTTATACGTATTATGAAGATGTCAATACAGACCTTGTCTAGTTTAAAATATACAGCTAGACCTTGACATTAATGATTAGATGTTGGATAAAAACTGTCCATGAAACTAGGCAATGGGAAATCCCGTACTTACCTAATGGTAACTTTTCCTCTTTTTATCTGCTACAATTGCATTAAAATTCTTGTTATAGATACCTATCAACAATGGCTAATAGGTGCATTTTGAATAGACATAACTTAGATACTTACCCGTATTAAAATGATGATAATCTAACTTCGAAACCACCTTTAGTATTTCTTCATAATTCAACCAGATATTAAAATCTTACTCGAGTTGTGGTTGCAGCGCACAAGGGACTCGCCTTGCTCTCCTTGGTCAAAGAGAACTAGCGCCAACCTGTAGTACTTGATACTAATGACCGCAGGGAGGTATGGCAGAGCAAGGAGCTTTCCTGTATATCTACGTCTGGGGTCGCGGGCGCTCGAATAGGGGATTCTGGGCGCCAATTATGTGACCTCGGGTAGAAGGCAGCACATTGTGGCCATGTGCTGTCGTAACCTTGCGAGGAATTGGTTATTCTTCTTCGGTTAAAGTTCGGTTGAAGAAGGAAGTTGGTTATTCTAGTATTTTGTCTGTGCGATTATGGATGAAGTTATAATGACGAATAATTACAGGAAGTATATTGTGAAGGATTGTGAAGGTTGACATCTGTCGGGCATGCCACCGTCCGGGTAAGTTTACACCTCACAGACTTTCTACTGGTTATTCTCGTCTTGCTAACGGCGACTCCTTGCACAGACACAACCGAGTGGCTAGGATTATACACCAGTAACTTGCGCTGAAATAGAATCTTGTGCCTTCAGAGGTGCCACATTTCAAGTGCGTGCCCGACCCAGTTCTTGAAAATTGTCATGTCACGTTGTACTGGGATCGGTCTATCATCACTGATAGGCCTATTTTGCCAATAAGCTTTATATAGTGGTGATAGATCGAGTAGAGCGCCTGTTGCCGCGTAACAACAATGGTTGTGGATTTAACTGTTCCGCATTACGAGAAACTCGTGAGAACCGAGAAAGATAAAAAAATGAGTCTCTGGACTTGGCGGACATGAAAAGATCATAAGAGGCTCTTGTTTGGCAGCTGGATCAAGGGCTTGATATAAAAAGCAGTACTCCTAGACACAACTCATATAGTCCTCTCTGGGGTGCAATTCTCTAAGCACAAACATCCATACATCCTTGAATACAGAATTAAAATAACGATGACAACCCAATTTGGTATTCCCTAAGACTCGTTACCATGGCTCACCGTCTGCAACGTGTCCTTGAATAGCTTCAATCATGTCTTAGCGTATACCAAATTGGTTTTTCACCGTCATTTTAATTCTGTATTTAAGGATGTATGGATGTTTGACCTTAAGGAATTACACCCCTGTAGCCGTAACCGTGAACCGCGGGTCGCTTGGACCTTGTTCCCGACGCCGGGGGCTACTTTTTTATATTTAAGTATAGACATGTTCAAAGGTAATTTATATGTATTTTAAATAAAGGAAATAATAATAGTCTTACCGTCATAATAATGTGTAATACATAAAGATACCTTTATTGTTCTATTCTCAGCAGTGTATCCAATAGTTTGCACTTTGCATATAGATGAATAACCGTCGGCCAAGTAATCGAAATATTCCTCAATAATGCTTAACGTAGGGTACTTGTTCCAGTTCAATCGGTGACCTGCAACTTGTACAAACCATCATATCAACTAAGCCTAGCCGTGCACTTCCCTCGTCATTATTTGCCTGTGGGTGATGTAGAAAAAGCCCGAAAGAATATCAATACAATATACAGACAACATCTTATTTTGCGTAGTAGCGCCATCTGAAACTGAATGTTATGTCAGCAAACCCGAATACCGTGAGTAAAAATTCACGGGAGATATTCAGATGTTTGCTATTGTTACCAACCGTTTGCCCCACGGCCGGCCAAGCATTGGTAGGTACCCCCCGACTGGTTGTATAATCCTTCCCTCTATTTGAGGCACCTACACCCCACAACACGTCACCATATTTTCTATTTATTAACGATATTCTTGACTTTTCTCAATTGTTAGTGTCAACATCACGGTGGTGTCCGGATTAAGAGTATAGCACCATTCCATCTCCTTCCATGGATGTCGTAAAAGGCGACTAATGAAGTCTTAACCAGAGGGATGGGAAGCAGCAACCCTTCTGTGGATCAGTAGCCAAGCGTGGTGAGTACTGGCAAGTTCCCCTCAAAATGACGCCATAATTGTGGAAATATATAAGGGGAGGCCTTTGTTCTGTAGTGGACGTCCTTTGCTATGCGTTGAAGGGGCCATATGAGTCTTGAGTTAAAATCCTGGATCTGACCCTGCAAAGGATCCCCTGAAGCCTTGCTGTGAGCTGTGCTGCGCACACAGTGGCTCTTGGCCACGTGCGCGCTGCCGTCTTCTCGGGGGTGTCTCCATTTTACCTGCCCAATGTACTACTCTGAACGCAGTAGTAGTTCTAATAATTTAGTACGAGGGCGGCACTGAAAATTTCGGGAATCAAGGAAGTGACACAACATTACTATTTAAAAATGTATTTATTGCTTTTCGAAGTATTCTCCGCGAAATTTGACACATTTCTCCATACGATGGAACCAATCATTGAAGCAACCATTCCATTCGGAAGTTGGGGTCTCCAAAATGGCCGTTTTGTAGGCGTCCACAGCCTCTTTAGGTGATGAAAATCTCTGTCCACGCAATTTATTCTTTATTTTAGGGAAAGTATAGAAATCATTAGGGCTTAGGTCGGGGCTGTACGGCGGATGGTCTAATAATTCTATGTTTTCTTGCTCTAAAAACTCTTTTGTTCTGTGCGCGGTGTGAGAACTCGCATTGTCGTGATGGAGGATGATGCGGCGGTTGCAGTTCTCTCTACGGAGTTCAGAAACGACCTGTGGCAAACAAATGCTAGCATACCATTCTGCATTAACCGTTCTTTGTCCCTCAAGAGGAATAGTCGTAACATGGCCGGTTTTGGAGACAAACGTGGCCACCATTTTTTTTGCAACACTCCGTGAACGAACAATTTTTGTTGGCTTTAACTCATTTTCGAACACCCAAACTCGTGACTGGTTTTTTGTTTCGGGTTCGTACGCATATATCCAGGATTCGTCACCTGATACGATGTTGTATACAGCATTTGAGGATCCTGCGTGGAATCTTTTGAGAGTTCTGACGCACCAAGTAACGCGAGCCGCTTTTTGCTCTTCACATAGCAAATGCGGTATCCATCGGGAAAACAACTTTTTTACACCTAATTGTTCATGCAAGATTATTTGTATTTGACTCATGCCAATGTCTAAAGTTGCCTGAATTTCGCGGTATGTCACATGTCGATCTTCCTCAATCAGCTTACGCACAGCATCAACGTTTTCTTGGGTGACTGCAGTTTTTGGACGACCTTGACGAGGATCATCACTGAGCTTGACACGTCCACGTTGAAATTCAGCAAACCAGCGATAAATTATGGTTTTGGATGGGGCTTCATCACCAAATGCAGAAATCATCCGGTCAACACACTGTTTTTGTGTTAAACCACTTCGAAAGTCATAATAAATCATCGCTCTTGAATTTTCTCGAGTCAATTCCATTTTCTCAACGACTAAACAAGTTTGACAAAACCTTGTGACAAGACTAGTATATTATTATACTCTTTGGACAAGACCGTGAATCTTTTTTTAAATAAATAAATGGTATTCGATTTGTAAAACCAAGGAGTTTTCAATTAAAAATATTTTAATATGACAGGAACAGTGGAAATATTCCATTCCCGATACTTTAAGTGCAGCCTATGTACGTGCATTTTTTATAATGGCATAAGCATAGGTCAGAGAAACGCGATTTTGATTGGTGAGTACCTACTTTCTAAGGGCCAATTCTCGTAATTTAAGAATGTTCAAAATATAGTTCCGATCTAGTCTCAGTGTCATAAATGTCACAAATGGTATTCTCCTAAACTAACAAACAACGTCAAACGTGAACTTACACTGTGATGAGATCGAAAATGGATCGAAAGTTGATCGAAGTCAAAGCGGTATTCTGCTAACGTTTCGAACGTACTAAATTGTCATAAACGTCAACATTGAGATTGAAATGAGACTAGATCGATTTTTTATCTATATATATATATTATACCAAAATCTGACTGAACTCCAAGAGTAGCAGAATACCATTATTTCGGTCAATTCATAATTTAATCTCAGTTCGGTCAAGTTTCAGTCAGTGTAAATTAATTACGAGAATTGGCCCTCTGTATTCGCAACCAAGTATACGCACCAACTCTAAGTGTAGTCTCAGTCCATACTGACGATGCTACCGGCTGCGTGTCGATCTTTCGTTGCACGTCGATGATGAGCACCGTATGGGTCAGGTTACGTTCATTCAGCTGCCGATGCACCTTCATTTTGTCTTCTGCGTGCACTAGGAACTCCGCTCGCGTCGGACATAAACTCCACATTGATACATCTGCAGTATGTAGTGATCAAACTATAAGTAGAACTAGGAGTACCTAAGAATTTGATTACAGCCCACGCAAAAAGACGGCTCTCAACACGCCTCATGTTTTCCTATTTCTATAATGAACGGTTTTGAGCCATTTGAAGGCTCCTTCACCAGGCTGTTCGACCATTTATTGGAGACCCAACGCTCTAGGTACTGCGATTCATGATCGCCGTTCGAGAACAGTTTTTCTTAATTCAAATAATACTGTTGCATAATATATATTCCGTGCGTTGCTGACCCGATATGCACAATATATTATATACAATAATAATGTACGGTAAGCGTGTCTGATTCGCTGAGTCAGTAGGTTTGAGGCTGTCGGACTTGGAAAATACTTGCCGTACCACAGTATAATCTTGTTGTACCCGCGAACCCCTCCGGAGGTTCTTAGTTTTCCGCCATCATTTCGGCCGAATGAAGTCCACTGCTGGACACAGGTCTCCCCCAAAGATCACTACAATGACCGATATGGGTGTTGTGGGCTCATTGGGGGGTTTTGCCATAATCGCCACGCTTGGCAGACGGGTTGCCGATCGCAGTTAAATTGTTAATGCACTCGAAGAACGCTGCTGCCCATCCTCCGGCTAATCCCTTAGTCGACTTTTACGACACCCACGGGAGGAAATGGGGTGGTGGTTAGGTTAGTTTTCAGTTTTTCAATATGTGTTTTCCAACTAAGATTATTGTCCAGTGTTAGTCCTAGAAGAGTTAATTTATTATAATATATAATTACCCCAAAGCTCGGTAGTTACTTACTCACTTGCATGCATTAAATAAATTAAAATGTAACACAAATTACGAGACCGCGCTCACAACATACTATGCATACGCATATGCGTGGTTTAATTACGGTTTAATATTGTGGGGTACAAAGTACAGAATTCAACAATATTTTTTTAATGCAAAAAAAATGTATCCGGATCATGATGAATTTAAATAAACGAGAAAGCTGTTAACCTCATTTTATAAAAAATAAAATACTAACATTACCGTCCCTTTACATAATGCAAACAGCTATGTTCGTACAAAAACACAGAGATTACTTCCGTTCAAATATAGAAGCCACTGAAAACTACAGCCGACGTTACAAAAACAAGCTAATCGCACCTACAATTAATTTAGAAATTATGAAAAAGAGCCCTAATTATAGAATAACAGTAATATATAATAATCTACCCGATAATTGAAAAATGAAGAAAAGAGTAGTACGTTCTATAAGAAATTGAAATCATTATTAATAGAAAAAGCATAAGACACAGTTGACCAATTTAAAACAGATAAAATATAGGCATAAGTAATTATATGGTATTTTTGACGTTGTGACCTAAATATTACTATTGATTTAGTTTTGATGAAAGATAATTAATATAATTATAGTAATCATGATAATTTAATTTTATTAATTTATGGATCTTTATTTTTTAATCATATGAAAATTTGTAATTCATTTCAATGTACCTAATAATTTAATTTGGTTGATTTTGTATTACATTGAGTTTTTTTGCAGTGCCCTGACAGAGTTCATGTACCTATACTGACTAAAATTATTGTTTATATAATTGTATTGTCAATGTGTGTGCATGAAAGCAAAATAAATTAATAAAATAAATAATTACGAAAATAGCGGTATAACTAAAATTAAAAATTCCTTCTAAGCAAATTTTAAATACAGAGTCGTAGGCTTGACGACGACCTGAATATTTAACTCAGTATTAGGTATAGGTACCTAGGCGGGGGACCTCTAGGCTCGCGGGTGCGTAGATTGGGGAATCTGCGTGCCTACACCGAGCGACCCAAGAGAAGACGGTAGCACGCATGTGGTCAGGCGCTGCCGTGGGACGCTTTGGCCCCCCTTTACTTTACAATCCCCACGGGGGGGTGACCGCTTTACAGTCACCCTCTCCGAGATGTGCCTATAGGCGTGGCACCAGTGGGCGGTTCTAATGTGATGATACGAGGACCTGGAGCCTCCCTTAGGTGCCGAAGATGACCGCATACCCCTTCGCCCTTCCCCGGGGCGAAGGAAGTTTATGACAAATTTCCACTGGGCACCAATAAAATAAAAATTATAGGTACCTAAATATAAAATAGAGATACGAAACGAAATGTTTAGTAAGTTTATAACATTTTGCTTGTATATATGATATTTTTAGTTTCACGAAATGAAGTCAGAAACGTATGTCCCGAGTCATAATTTCGAGTTAAGTCTAACATGAAATAACTACCTACCTTCTTTAAAATGGGGGTTTGGGGAACTACGGGCTGATAAGCCACAAGACTATTTCTAGATTTTGTACATGTTTTTATAGCTATACTTACGTCTAACTATAACGTACGTAATACTCTAATCATTTTATCTATATGAGATGCATAATTGCATGCATTCCGTGTGGTATCCGGATTAATCATCCTCCCATGGATGTCGTATAATGACCAGACCAAGGGACTCTAAAGCGAAGGGATGGGCAGCAGCGTACCTTCTGTGCAACAACAGCCATTCTGCGCAAACCAACCCGCCTGCCAAGCGTGGTTACAGCTGTGGAAGTCATGGGGAGGCCTTTGTTCAGCAGTGGACGCCCTTTGGCTGATATGATGATGATAGTATTCGTTATTCCAATTAGCCCCGTGGTTCCTAAATAGCCTTATTTTTCGGTACTTATATAACTAATAGTATAATTTGGTTGACCTTGGTTATCGACAAGCCTCTTGATGAGCAGGACATCATTCACGCCCCGCAGGTCTGTCCGCCAGACTTGCACTCCATTATACGACACTTTATTAACTTGCGATGACGACGCATAGCTTGCTAGTAATTTAAACACTCATATTAATATCGAAAAAAAAAATCTAATATATAGTTTTTCCGTTTTCACTTACCTACAGAGAAGAAAATCCAATATGTTTTCACAAAAGGCATTTCATTTCATTTTATTATAACCGAATAGATGTTATTGAATATTTTACTACCTACTCTGATAAAAGTTTTTATCGATTGTGCTGTTTCTGCCTGTTTGACTTGGTGAAAACGTTTTATATTACATTAGTTTTTACATAAATAATACGCCAAAGATGATGCAAGTTATATGTGTTTATTAACATTACTATATACAATCATTGTAATTTGAAAATAGAAACATTTCATATTGAAACTCACATAAATTTATAAAAAATGTGACAATTAATAAAACATTAGGCTTGGTGTTACACATTATTGCTACTGACAGGCTGAACATCATTTAATACTCTGGCATCTGGCATATAAATAAAATAAATGCCACCAAACTTTAAAATTTCGCAACACAAGTCTTTGCAGTACTCCATATATCTTCGGGTCTCTAATAAGTATCACAATCAATTCACTTATTATAAATAAATTATAAAATCGTCAACTCAGCGTCTAGTCTTAATATTTGAGTGTAAAACAATGTCAAAAACGATTCACTATTATATCTGATCACATGGTCCATTGTTGTGCATAAGAACGCAAACTATGCTTTTACCAAATGTTTCCTTAGTCTCATTTTCACGATAGACACAATCATCACCAATAAATTGTCAATGGAAATGACACGTATTAGTCTATATATTTTGTCTTCTAATAAAGTACATAGATTTTTAAGAATACACTGCATATGCTAATATATAAAGCATTTCACATATTTTGAAATGAGTGATTAGACACCGAACCAGCGTTTCACCTTAGTATTGGACATTAATGATCACTCACAATGATAATTCATCAATAACAATTTCGAGTCAACGAAAAGGCCGTAAGGCTAAATAGATACGATAGCATTTCACAAGTTTCACTAGTTCATTTAAAGTATCGTGTTCGGTATTTGAACACTGAGGTCCTGTGCTAGTCGACTTCACCGTTGGTCACCGTGAGAGGCTCCTCATCCTCGTTGTAGTCGAGTGAGAGTACCGAGGCGCGTCTCCTCTTGCCAACGGGCGTATCGCTACACTCACTGCCCGAGTAAGTCCGTTTCTCCGCAGGGGAGGGCGGCCGGTTGCCGTTTACAGTGGCATGCGTCGCGCGCAGCTCCTGCTGTAGGAACAGCACCGTGCTCTGCATGCCCTCCACATCCTCGTCCAACTCCTGAAGGAACTCGTCCAGTTCTGGAATTAGAAGTAATTGTATCAAGGATATTTTATTCTAAGCTGTATAGCAAATAAATAAGAATAAGAGTCATACTGACCTGATTGTGACTTCTTGACTTCTTCACTAAAACTCTTCTGGAGTGCAAGGTCACCTTCTAACTTAGCTATCCGTCCGCTCGACGTCATTCGTCCAAGGTCTTCATTCTCTTGATGTAGCAGCCTGCATTTTGCCATTAGTTTCTTGCCTGTATTTGAGTCTGGCGTGAACTTCCACGCTGATAACTCGTTCTGCGTTTCTTCTAATCTCGCTTTAGTCGTCGTTAGTTCTTGTTTTAACCTTAAAATTAGAACATTGACAGCTGGGTCTAACAGTGTGGGTCGCCCGTTGAGACTCGCGTGCGAAGACTTTAATTCAGTAATTTGGCTCTGCAAAAAACAAAGAGAATACACAATTCTGTCACAAATGTAATCTTATAAGCTATTCCACTTTATTAATAAGAGGTCTTTAATCATGTGATTTCTAGTATGTGTAGTACTCACTACGTAATCTTGTATTTCTTGTTCCTTAGCTGCAAGCCTTCTGACTAAGACCTTCTCTCTATGTTGGGACTCAGCATACTGCTGTTTTATCCTATCTTCAACCTCTTTCGCCTTTTCCAAGCTGCCTGCACACATGAAGTAAGTATCTAAATTAATTATCTTTGACCAGCATTACGTAGGGTTAATAGTTTTAACATATATTATCTTGTGATTGCAATCATACATTGTGTCACATTGACGTCATCGTCAGTAACTTATTTTGATAACTGTGAACCCACTACTAAATAAATGCATATAATTTTGTCTATCATTAGTTATTTTAATACAGCCACAACTGAAATGATAAAAGGTTATCATGGTAACAGTATTGTAGACAAGATGTTATGCATTTATTGTGGTTTATTTTGTTTAAATAATTACAATATTGTAATCGACAACACCTTAACTAAACTATACAAACAGTAAAAAAATTGTTCTCAGTATCTTATTGCTAACAATGATTGTGATTCAGTCAATTTATGTCCAGCTATATTTTTCCTACTGTTTACTCTTATACAGTGAAACTTGCTAATAAACTGCTAGAATACCCATAAACAGTAACCCAGAAATGGCACCTAGGGTTGCCAGATGGTCAGTGGTTTTATGCACAGAGTATTTTATAAATACTAAAGTATTAAAATTGATAAACTTGCAGAAAATAAATCCACAATGCATGTGGCAATGTAAAGTTCCGTTTATTGAGGGAAATCATAATGTATAGGTACAAGTATAATTGATCTCGAAATTATTACTAAATAATGTTAACTCATTTGAAGGAAATCTATTTAAAAAGTAAGATTAGTAACATTTATTTTTCCAAACAATGCTAAAATTCCGACATTCTGTAGTTGAGTTATATCCATGTTCCGATCTGGCAGCCCTAAGGGCACCAGCAGCTGTGGTGGTGACAGGTTAAATTGGCACTAGAGCAAAAACAGTAGGGTGGGGCCTCGCTTTTGCAAGATGAAAGAACTCCATGGTGTTTTAGTCAGTAAGAGACCAGCACACCCCTCTGCCTTCTGCTTTGATAAATAAGAAGGTAAAACAGTTTCTTAAAGTAGGTACATATGAAGAGGTAGAGATAGAATTACCAAAACTGGTACATAAAAAATGCAAAGGTAAATAAATATGTTGCTGCTCCCTTAGCTACAAAAACTACAAAACATATATTTAAGCTATCCTAACATAAGAGGAATATCTCCACATTAGCCATATGTAACTTTTTACTGAACTGACTCAGTGACCCAAATCTTAATGATGTTAAGAGAAAAGATTATGGGAAATTTAAGAGTGAAAGAGATGCTAAATTATTATAATAATTTTGGTTTGCTCACTGCACTTCACTAAACAAATTGTTTGATTACTTTTGCAACAAATTTTAATTTGTATGGATTTAATTATATTTTGTGTCAGTATTTAAATTTTTTAACCACAACATATACATATATAATAAAAATACACACACACATGTACAATGAATAAAATATGGAAACTTGTATAATAATGCTATAATACATATATAATAAATATAACTATTGAGTTTGAAAAACCTAAATAAGTTATTGATTGCATCACCTCTTTTTAAAATTAAAACTTGTTACTAGTAATGAATCATTGTTGTCTCATACTGACATTACAGAGAAAATCTTATACCATTTATTATAAATAGCTTAAGCAAATTTTAAAAATTCTATTTCATCAATAAATTGTTTGTTTTACCAGTAATAACAATATGCAGCAATGATTAATCCCTAAACAGTGAGATAAATACCTTCCACTAAATACTTTGAATTGAGCTGTTTTGTATGGAGTATGGAGATTATTATTTAACCACTATTACTATAATACAATTAAATTCAATGTTCTAATTTATGTAACTATATATATTTTTTATACCCACCGTGTGGTGCCGGCTCAGAATGCCACCACCCCATCTCCTCCCATGGGTGTCGTAAAAGTCAACTACGGGATTAGCCTGAGGATGGGCAGCAGCATCCTTCGAGTACATTAACAACTCAACTGCGATCGCCAACCCGTCTGCCAAGCGTGGCAATTATGGCAAAACCCCCCAATGCCAATGGTGATCTTTGGGGGAGGCCTGTGTCCAGCAGTGGACTTCATTCAGCCGAAATGATGATGATGATGATGATATATTTTTTTAATGTTGCCCCACACTAGGATTTCTCCTGTGTCGTGGGTGTATTTACAGACATGAATTCCACATACAATACACCCAGACCCGGAACAACTACCTGCAGATCATACAAATATTTGTTCCGTGCGGGAATCAAACCCACGACCCGGAGCGCAGCAGTCGACTGTATCAGCCACTGCACCAATCGTGCCGTCAATGTTGTAATAGTAGTATTTCAGATCAGTATTCTTCTAGAAAAGTATTACATGTATGAGGTGAACCCATAGGGACAAAATTCAAGATCATAGGATCTATGCAGGGTTGTCCTTACAACAACTGTTTGCCATAGCCGAATATAAGAAACAGCATTGGATAAGCAACTAATATACTCGAAAATATTTTTTGCTGTATCCTATCCAGCATCTTAGAAAATTTTAACTTGCTGTTTGGTATAATTATATAAACATTCATGTTTAAAAATATGACACATTAAATATTGTAACACATTTTCATTAGCCTATCTTTAGTGTAAAAGGAATGTTATTAAAAAATAAAGTAGATAGCTTCTATTCTTACAATTTTTTTTGTATTAAGATTTAGGTTTCATTTAGGTATACTATTATTATATGATTACACAATTCATAATTTCAGGTTAATATGATAATAATTATATGAAAAATGTTTGTGAAGTGTGTAGCTTTGTTTATTCAGCCATCAATCTTTGGGTCCTAGGCTTCTCTAGAAATGTAGCATAATATAATTACATATAAGTTGATTTACCTAATATATCAAGAACAATAAATGTGTTCTAAATCTACTCATATACTTTAGATATAATTGTGCTTCTTCAGCAATAAATTGTCAATATTCTGGTGAGCTCTTACATTACTATCAAGTCTTAAAGTAACATATTTTGAAGATTATTTATATTTGGACCTTTTGACTTGAATAATTTATATGACAATACATTTAAGAAGTAACTTTTAATTCGTTATTTTTTATGGAAAACAGCAGAATTGATTAACAGAAAATATTCAAATAGAAATTGTGTTAGTCATAATAATTGCTGATAAGTTATAAACATGATCTAGTTAAGGATTGTTTGTAAGAAACATGCAACATCTGCAAGCCAACTAGCAATTCAGAGAATTAGTTTAAGGAAGGCAAGAGAAATAAAAGTATAGTACAGGACTTGTTATTGCCAAAATATACAATAATTAAGCAAGATATTGTCATATCAAGCCTAAAGTTGTTTTAGACTAATAATTTATATACTTGGTTGTTTTTAATTAATTTTATCAAACATTCACAGGCATATTTGATACATCATAAGCTACTGATCCAGTCCATTATATGTGATACGACAGGACAGGAAAAGGAAAATCTAATAGGTGATTCCCAGTGCTGGCCTGCAGGACGGCAACACCAAATAACGATTCATAAATGGTATAAATATTAACAAGATTTATAAATAACAATTACAATAAGACAGAAGGTAAAAATAAAGCAATTACAAAACAAATCTTATCTTTACAGCAAAAGAAGTGATAAAAACATATTTACTTTTTTAGGTGAACATAGACCGGATAACTCGGCAACATCCTTGGTTAAGGAGGGTAGCGACACACCACAGAACAAAGACACAGCTCCAGGATCATCTGGAGACATCACACGGCCTTGAATATGCACTACCACTGAACACTCCACTGGCACCTCTCTAACACAGCATAACACCATTTCTTCAGCTTCACCTTTTAATAACTTAAACCACCTAAATAATCCCGTACCACATTCTGTTTTATAACTAAACAATTTTCAATATCACAGTAACATTTTAATAATAGTATCACTAGTTAATTTTAGTTAAAGTATTGTCGATAATAGAGATAACATAACAACTCGCGGGTCGTACGTCGTAACGTCGCCGACCTGGCACTACCAAGCCGATGTAACTTTCTTAAATACCTTCCAACTGTTTGTTCAAAGTTTCGAGATGGTCAATGTACAAGTCCTGGTTTCTCCACGCGGCGCGGAGCGAGTCGGCTGAGGCGGCGTCGAGCTGGTGCGGGGTCAATAACACGCGGGCTACGGTCGAGCCTCCGCCACCTGCTCCGCCTTCACACGACGCCTCGCCGTGCCGCTCTGTCTCCTCGGACATTTCACACTTACAATTACGTTATGAGCCTCTTTTCAACTGCAAGCAAATAATCACAGTTATTCCTACTTATAAAATAATTTGCATGTCTCCAGCGTTATCTGAAACCTGTAGTAATGTACACTGTGGTTTCCAAAGTGACGCCAGACTACTTACAGTTGATTAGTGTAATGACAGAGGCTTTAATTAATTGGATATAACTATAAGTTACAATATCTATTTAACAGAAAACTATCTCAATATTTTACGAGGTCATCAAACGAAACACGACAGCCGCCATTTTATCACATATCACTATAGGGTGACCAATAAAAAGAAACTTATTTACTTTTGTAATTATTTAATTTACTTTTACATAAAATTCAATTGTATATAAAAATATTACTGTTCTTATATTTTTATATACTCCATCTACGATTTTTATATTACACATTTCGCTTCTATTATTTATAACATCCATAGATTTTCAAATGATTTCAGCTGCTCCAATCGTAATACTTTACCTGACAACACCGATAGTGTTGTGGGTGTGATATCAAAAATCGCAAAGTTGCGGTTGTTTATACGATACATTTAGGCGATGACATTTTTGTTTTATTTTGTTCAGTTGTAGCTTTTGCCACGCCACTTTTGCTGTTGATCGTGTATATTTGTATCAAAATACATTTTAGTGCCTAAGCAATGTAAACACAGTTTTCGAGTAGATTTTCGAGAAGGTTTAGGTTGTTGTTGTTGTTTCCGTTTGTTGGCTGTCTTTGTATCTACTTTGGTCATGATCAAAGTAGCCCGTCCGTCGCGCTGTTGCCAAACTTCTGCTCGCACTAGGTACGTTATCAAAGGTCATTGACCAGTGAAGTGTCCACGAGTTTCGTGCGTTGTAGTATAAACAAATCCCATATTGTGGTACTGGTATATTATTGAAAATTATTACTATCATGTTTTTTATACCATACTGTCATAACCTTAAATTATTCCCGACTTTGCATATACATCCTTTATATATTTTTTGTAGATTTAAAATAAATAGACAAAAGGAAATTTAAGAAAACAGATGAATACAATAATCATCTTGCGCTGTAGTCAATCTATCACCACAATATCAGTCTTATTAGTAACAATATTCCTATCAGTGATAACAGATCATTTTTAAGAACTGAGTCAAGCACATCCTTTTCCTACGGTACCTGAGCATCCGCAAGCTTGTACTTCAGAGCAAATTGCTGATGGATGATCCTGGCTATTTAATGTCTGAGGAGTTCGCCAGATATGAAATATTTCCTGAAACTGCACACCTCACGGTTGTGGAGTCTTTGAATTTAAATAACCTGGACATCCACACTTCCGTGAGATGTAGAGTCTCATTACCGAAGATCGAGGATGATGCATCAGCAAGTGTAAGCAGTGTAACCTAATCCAGGGTATCCAGTTCTGTCTGAGTCCACTTGAGTATGCCAAAGGAGTACACAAAACTGGTATGACCCATCCGTTAAAGTCACGCATCTTGATGCCATCTGATAAAAGATATTTAAGTACTTATTCAGGCGGTCAAGGAAACGTCCCGCAACGATTGCTCTATGACAGCTTCGCTGATACCAAAAGCCTCCGAGATACCCAAGTATTTGTATGAACCTAAAAGGTCTAAAGGTCACTTTAAGGTGGTCCATCAGAAGGTGAGTCTAAGGTGAATGGAATCCGACAGTTGAATATTTAACATACAATTATAATCATAATATTAATAGGTACTTAAACATTGAAACTATCGGTACCGTGTTTTTGTATTAGGTAATTATCAAAAGGAATGAAGTTTATATAATTCCAAAGGCACGGCGTAATAGATGTGCACAAAAAAATTGGCAACGGCAACCTCATCATATCAGCCACAGGACGTCCACTGCTGAACAAAGGCCGCCCCCTTAGATTTCCACAACGAGCGGTCACATGCCGCTCTCATCCAACGACTCCCAGCGACCTTCACCAGATCGTCTGTCCACCTCGTTGGAGGTCGTCCCACGTTGCGTTTTCCGGTGCGCGGTCTCCATTCGAGAACCTTTGTGCCCCAACGGCCATCAGTTCTACGAGCAATGTGCCCTGCCCATTGCCACTTCAGTTTACTAATCCTTTCAGCTATGTCGACAACTTTAGTTCTTCTACGGATCTCCTCATTTCTGATTCGATCTCGTAGAGAAATACCAAGCATAGCTCTCTCCATAGCTCGCTGAGTGACCTTGAGCTTTCTTATGAGGCCTATTGTGAGTGACCACGTCTCTGTTCCATATGTCATCACTGGTAACACACACTGGTTAAAGACTTGCGTCTTGAGGCATTGCGGTATTGTTGACGAAAAGACGTTGCGAAGTTTCCCGAACGCTGCCCAGCCGAGTCGGATTCGACGGTTGACCTCTTTCTCGAAGTTGGACCTACCTAACTGGAAAGTTTGTCCTAGGTAGACATACTCGTCAACAACTTCGAGAACAGAGCTCCCAACGGATATTGGGATGGGCACGACATGGACATTTGACATGACTTTCGTCTTGCCCATGTCCATTTTAAGGCCCACCTGTTGGGAAACTCTGTTGAGATCATCGAGCATTGTGCTGAGCTCTTGCAGCGTCTGCCATGACTATGATGTCATCGGCAAATCGAAGGTGAGTGATATACTCGCCATTGATGTTAATGCCGAATCCTTTCCACTCCAGTAGCTTGAAGGCATCCTCCATTGCAGCGGTGAACTGTTTCGGGGAAATGACGTCCCCCTGTCTCACACCTCTCTGCAATGGAATTGCCCCCGTGTTCTGTTCATGTACTCGGACCGACATGGTGGCGTTTCTGTATAAGCACTTCAACACTTCAATGTACCGATAGTCAATCTGGCACCGCTGCAGAGATTGCAGCACTGCCCAGGTTTCGATCGAATCGAAGGCTTTCTCATAGTCCACAAACGCCTAGCATAAAACCTGCGCTCGAGACGATTCGTGATGACCCTTGAAAACAGCTTATAAACATGGCTCAGAAGTGAGATGGGTCTATAATTCTTCAATAGGGTGTTATCACCCTTTTTGAAGAAGAGCACCACCTCACCTCTGTTCCACGCTTCCGGCGTCGTGCCCTCGAGTAAGACGGAATTGAATAGCTTCTGAAGGACTTTAAGTACCGGTGTGCCACCCGCTTTCAGAAGCTCTGTCGTAATTCCGTCTCCACCCGGCGCCTTGTTATTTTTAAGCTGTTTCAAGGCCATCCCAATCTCGTACAGGCTGATGCCCGGGATATCCTCGGTATAGTGTCGGGTTAGTTTGGCTCGCGGGTCTTTGTCAGAGCCAATGGTAGGTACAGTAACCGAGGTGTATAACTGCCGGTAGAAGTTCTCAATCTCTCTCAAAACCTCTGGCTTAGTCGACGCTACACTGCCGTCCTCGGTCTTCAGCTTCATAATACGACTTTGCCCAATAGACTTGTCTCTTGCGAACACTTTGGAGCCTTGATTCCGCTCAATCGCCTCTTTAACACCGTTAGTGTTAAAGGTGCGGATATCGTGACGCAAGGACTTCCATATCCGTCTATTGAGCAGTCGGTATGCTTCAGCATCACCGGAAGACTGCAGCGTCATGGCGCGTCTTTCTGCCATGAGGTCGAGAGTGTGATCGGAGAACTTTTTTGGTCTACTTTTACGGTGGGCTTTAAAGAACTTAGACCCAACCGTTTGGACAGTTTCTACAAACCTACCATTTAAATCGTCCACAGATACGCAATGTTCCAGGCACTCGAAGCGGTTTTGGAGTTCGAGTTGAAAGCTCTCGGGGTTTTGGATATGAGCACTAGAGGGCCGGAGCGTAGACCTCATCAGACGAGACCTCTCAACTTTGAGATTAATATTCAATGTGCCTCTTACCATTCGGTGATCACTACTGGTTTTCACCCTGTGGATCACAGAGACATCATTGAATATTTGTCTTTTATTGGTCATGATGAAGTCAATCTCATTCCTCGTGGAACCATCGGGACTCATCCAGGTCCACTTCCTGTGAGGCGGCTTTTGGAAATAGGAGTTCATCATAAAGAGTCCCTCCTTTTCCAAAAAGTCGGCCAGCCTCTGTCCCCTGGGGTTCCGTTGCCCATGTCCAAATTGCCCCACTCTCAACTCACCATCGCACCGAGTGCCCAGTTTTGCGTTGAAGTCCCCCATCACAACAGTGAAATGTGTCTTCGAGGTATGTATGGCCCTACTTACGTCCTCATACATACTCTCTACTTCATCATCTGGGTGTGTCGAGGTCGGTGCGTAGACCTGTATGACCTTCAACGAATACCTCTTGGATATTCTGAGTATAAGGTACGCTACCCTGCTCGACACACTTTCGATGGCCACTATACTGTTAATGAGGGACCTGCGGACGAGAAACCCAACACCACCTTGAGACAGATGTTCGCCTTCCCGGTAGTAGAATAAGTTGCCGGATTTCAGGGTTATCGTGTCCTCCCCCTCTCTTCGGACTTCTGATAGACCCATGACATCCCAGTGCAACTTATCTATTTCTTCTTCCAGCTCAACAATCTTTTCGTCTGCCCTCAGTGTACGTGTGTTATATGTCACCAGGGCCAGTTTTCGTTTTGGGTGGTAGCCGGATCCCATCCGGAGATTCTTAGCACCCCCTGCCCCGCCGTTTCCGTAGCCGCTACCATGACCAAGAATGGCGGGGCTGCCGGGAACTGGGGGCCGGTGCTTATGTTGTGTTCTTTTCATTTTGGGGGGGAATTTTCCGATACTCACCACGCTTGGCAAGCGGGTTGGTGAGCGCAGAGTTGCTACTGCTCAGCAAAAGGGACGCTGCTGCCCATCCCTCTGGTTAAGAGTCCCTTAGTCGACTTTTACGACCTCCACGGGAGGAGATGGAGTGGTGCTATATTCTTAATCCGGACACCACACGGAAAGTACGAGTATTGGTAACTGACATAACACAACGGCAACCTATGGCAGGTAAAATAAAAGTTGTATTTTTTCCCAGATAAAACGCTTTAACCAATTTAGGGAAAGTAATTTAACCATCTTGATTCTAAGAGCTAAGAATCTTTTACCTTCCATGTACAAAATAACTTGAGGTGTCGTCTTCATAGTGTTGTGGCCCGTGGGACTAGCGTAGGGACTAGCAGCTATGGGCATTGGACTATTGTAGTGACTAAAATATTCGAACGACTGAGCATGAATGCACATTCATTCGTCGATTCATTCGACTCCAGGAAAATCATTCGAATGAAAACCAGCTTACAAAATTCCGAATTAAAATCGGTAATCTACGAAAAGGTACGGCACGTGTGGTTTGTGTTGGGTGCGCCGTGGCCTGCAGTGAGGAGCGTTTCGAGTATTAGTAACTGACATAATTATAAATATAATGTTTGATATAACAGAAACCAGTCCTACCGAAAGGTGCTAGGAATGGAGTCATTTGGTGGACATACTGTAGTTTTAAATAAAAATGATAAATAAAAGTACTTCAAAGTAATATCATCAGCATGATGCTGGAATTAGCCAACGTTTATTGGGAATAAGATATTTATAAATAAATCGAATATTACCAACCATATTACAATTTGTTCATTGAGGTACGGTGAAATTATTCATATTAGTAATACGCGCACACTGCGCACCTTAACACGCACCCCAAGTGCTTATAACAACCAACCATCATATCGGCCTATAGACGTCCACTGCTGAACAAAGGCCTTCAAAGGCAGGCGGGTTAGTGAGCGCAGAAGGGCTGCTGTTTCACAGAAGGGACGCTGCTGCCCACCCTTCTGGTTTTACGTCCATTAGTCGCCTTTTACGACATCCACGGGAGGAGATAGATTGGTGCTATATTCTTAATCCGGACAGAACATGGAATCGACCAACATTGCTATAATTTGGTTTGTCATTCGAATGCAATCGAATAAACAGAAACGAGTGTTTGATGCGATTAATTTTAGTAACAATCGCCCATCGCTACGTGGGACAGACACACCCATTTACTTAGATAGAACGAGAGAGACACACCATACGAAGTATCTTACTACCTAGTCTGTGGACACACGACAGAAGCGCATCTTCATATGTAGGTTTTGTGTGTAAAATCAGAATTTATCGAAGCTGTAAAAAAACATAAATAGGTAATAGAACTTTAATTGTTTTTTTTATAATATAGTTTCGATTAAGTTAGAAAACATTTTGGGAACGTTTAGACATTTTAGGGAGCTTAGGGAAGGGAAGAAAAAAGCAGGATAGAAAGAAAATAAAAAATCAAACAAACAAGCTTCGCTTAAAAAAATATGCAATCAAATACATAGCAGACAGCGAAAAACTGTTTCGATTTCTTTTAAATGTGTGTGTGATCAAATAAAATATGTGTGTGGTCTCGTCTGATGAAGTCTACGCTCCGCCCCACTAGCGCTCATATCCGAAACCCCGAGAGCTTTCCACTCGAACTCCAAAATCGATTGGAGTGCCTAGAACATTGCGTATCTGTGGACGATTTAAATAGTATAACTAATTAACTACACTTACTTAACTTGACATTGGCAAAATGTTATTACAATTGCCAAAAAAAAAAAAAAAAACTACACTTACTAACACTAGGTTTTTACAAACTGTCTAAGTCCAAGTGGCAATGGGCGGGGCACATAGCTCGTAGAACTGATGGCCGTTTGGGTAAAAAGGCTCTCGAGTGGAGACCGCGCACCGGAAAACGCAGCGTGGGACGACCTCCAATGAGGTGGACAGACAACCTGGTTAAGGTCGTTGGGAATCGTAGGACGAGGGCGGCATGTAACCCCTCATTGTGGAGATCTATGGGGGAGGCCTTTGTTCAGCAGTGGATGTCCTCTGGCTGATATGATGCTGATGATGATAGTAATATGATTATCTTAAACCAGAACAACAACAACCATATGTCCAGTTTTCTAACTAGGACTAAAACCACAAAACATGGGATACGAGTCTCTCAATAAAGACAACCATATACAATTTCTTGGTCTTATAATAGATGACAACTGTAACTGGAAACTACACATAGACTCCGTATGTGAAAAACGTAATAGAATTGTTTACGCACTAAGAAAACTGCGAAAAACAACAAATGAAAGCACATGATAATAAAACACTTTTAAACGGATTCTATTGCGTATATTTTAGATTTTTGTTTTCCTGACACACAGCATACGGCATCTGCGACGCCGACCATCTGGCAGGGGAGCTTAACCATGTGAAGCGAGTTCTTCAAAATAACATTTTAAGAGCGCCACATCCCCGTCGCAGATGCCGCCCGAAAACCACCACGGTTGATCGGAGACCTGCTGTATTACCATTCATAAAGGGAGTCACGAACAGAATTAGTCATATCTTGAAGCGTGCTTCTATTAAAACCTACTTCAAGCCACATAAAAAGATCAGCCAACTTCTCAAACCCGTGATGTGTCACATTCCTCTACAAGATGCAGGGGTCTACAAGACTGACTGTGATTGTGGGTTGTCATACTCAGGGCAAACAAAGCGTAGTATAGCCACCACAATTAAAGAACACATAGCTGACGTCAAGCATACACGCTCTATAAAATCTGCAGTGTGTGAACATGCCTTAGGCAAACCCAACCATTTTCTTTGATTTGATCATGCTCAAGTCCGCGCGAAAGAGAACCGTTATGTACCAAGTATGTTTCGTGAGGCTATTGAAATTAAAAATCATCCTAATTTTAGTAGAGAAGATGGTTGGCAGGTACCACTTGTTTGGAATCCAGTTATTAAATAATAAAATCCCAAACAACACACCACACTATAAAACATCAAGACACTGTGAGTGATTAGTTGATTACTGCGTGTATCGAAACTAATTATTGATTAAAATTGTACGGTAGATAAATTAAAATATTATTTAAAATCTGCAACGACGCCTGTCACCTTAGTCATCCTGCGTCCACGAACCCTGCAAAGTGATCGAAACGTCAGGAAAAACAAAAATATACGCGATGGAATCCGTTTAAATGTGTTTTATTATAATGTCTAATAATCGCGAAAATCTAAGACATTACTGAATGGAAGCACAGTTCTTGCTGCTTATCACGGGTACGTTTGGTCTGTACTAAATTATGGATTATTCATCATCATTTCGGCCGAGTAAAGTCCACTGCTGGACACAGGCCTCCCTTAAAGATCACCACAACGACCGATATCGGTGTGTTGTGTGATCATTGGGGGGTTTCGCCATAATCGCCACGTACGGCAGACGGGTTGGCAATCGCAGTTAAATTGTTAATGTATTCGAGAGACGCTTCTACCCATCCTCCGTCTAATCCCTTAGTCGGCTTTTACGACACCTACGGGATGAGATGGGTTTGGGCTATTCATAGCTGACACCACACAGCATACATAGAAATAAATATAAACTTTTAAATATAAAAGAGAGTAACCCACTGGCATCGGGAACCAGGTCCAAGCTACGTGGTCAGGGCTCCAGACAGAGGAACCTCTTTACAATACCAGCCGTGTCTAGGCGTAGGTATTGCTTTTTGTATTAAGCGCTTGAACCAGCTGCCCAACGAGAGCCTCTTAGGTCGTGATCAAGGCTTTTGGTAATTAGCCCATTGACTATAACAACTATAGGCACAGTGATTGCAGAGTCCACCTGTTTCATGTCGACAACCTCGTGCCTCAAGTTAGGATATTTAATTTGTTTATCCATCTCAGCTTTCACAAAAAAGCTTTCGTAAAAAAGCGTGGGGTGCTTTATTACGGTTATCTACAAAAGAGTGTTTTATTTGTATTACTAATTTTTTCAACCTCTTGCTTAGATAATGTTTTATTTTAGAATAAATATTTTATACTTATTTAAAAAAGACTCGATTTTCGAGCGCAATTTTTAATTTATTGTTTCTACCATTACTCCAATGACAGAAGATCTTGAATACATAAATATACTGCAAACGTTAAAAATCTTAATGTTTGAGTCTTAAGGATTATAATCAACTGAAATTATTGATACTTTTTCTACATTTCGTAGTAAGAAAAATATAAATGTATAAGTATATGCAATCAGAGCCATTTGAGCGATGTGTTCCATAATGTGGTAGTATTGTTGATCGAAGGTACAGACGGTTAAGCAGCTCTCTATCAGCCACGCAAAAATAACCTTTCAAATCATACATCGGTAGTCTAAAACTGTTTACTAATAAAAATCGTAACAATTTAATTTTTAATTTAATATTTTATAACTTAAACAATTAATTTAACAATTAATATCTAATTAATGTTTAACATTAATTTAGTGGAATGTATAACTATACATTATTAAAAATCATAAAACAGATTATATCACAATATGTACAACGGAATGTTTTTGTTCGTAACTTAAAGCAAAATGTCAATAGGGTCTCCACACTTCTTGGTTGCCCGCTCCGTATAGTCCATGTTTAACTTCATCATTGGCTTCACAACTTTGAACCATGCCGCTGGCTTCGCCCGTCCCTTGTAGCTCCGTGGTTATAGAAATGCCGCCATCAATGTCGCTAATTTTGATTTCGCTGGGGAAACATTGTTCTAGATTGTGTTTGTCGCCCGAGCTGTGTAGGTGAACGTGGATTTGGTTTTGGTTTACTGTTGAGTAGAGGTTGGGAAGTATCATTTGTGGGTTGGGATTTATGTATGGTGCGTGTGATTGTATACACGCTGGATTGTTGTTAATATTATTGTATTGGTAATTATTGTAATTATAGGTGTTGCTAGGCCATGAGTTGTAGTAATTGGGGTCGTATCTTTGCGATGGCATGGTAGCGGGGGTGTTGAGCTCAGTGAGAGCGGACCCGGTACCGCTTGGACTGCCTTTCACGAAGCCAGTCGTACCGGATTGGAAGCTGCTGTAGTCTGTGTGGCCCAGTGGGATTTCTGGCAGCACTGCGGAAGAAATAAACGTTTGAAGTATTATTTATTTTACAATTTATGCACACACAGAAACAAAAACAGAAAGAACGACTGAATAAGAGTACAGGGTATTATATAGTCCGGTTACGAATAGCACCAACCCATCCCATCGTTAACCGGAGGATGGGCAGCAGTATCCTTCGAGTACAGTAACAACTCAACTGCGATCGACAACCCACCTGCCAAGTGTGGCGATTATGGCAAAACCCCCCAATGAGCACACAACACACCCAGACCGGTCGTTGTTGCGATCTTTGGGCTTTTGTCCAGCAGTGGACTTTATTCGGCTGAAATTATGATGATGATGAAAGGGTGTTTATGATACAATTATATTCTACTAGTAGGTCGTACTTGTAAGGCGCCTAAGGCACCCGTTGAAAAAGTAAAAGAATGAATCATCTTACAGTGTGACAGAGTCAGTCAGCGAGTCAGTGATGAGCGTAAATATTTAAATTTTAATAAAACTAATTTGCTCCGTCCTTTTGCTTGAAAGATTAATTAAATAAAATCGGCAAGTTTTACCAAACCAAAGTCCATAAATTTAAGAGGGTAAAAAATAATCATAAGAATTGTGTTGCAGTCATATTTCGTTCAAAGGAACAATAGATTAAATTTTTAGGTTTCTAATACACAATTAATTAAATAACATAAGGATTTACAACACGTGGTTGTAGGTTGGTCGCTATCATGTGGTCAACCGCTCCGTTCCAATGGTTAACCACCACTATGAATGGAGGAAGTTTGTTTATCAATATATAAAACGTGGGACGCAAATTGTTACGATATTAGAAAATGAATTTTGTCACTAGGTAAGTATGTTCCCCGGGGGGTGACCACTTTACAGTCACTTTCTCCGAGATGTGCCTATACTAGTGGGCGGCTCTAGTGTGATCATGCGAGGACCTGGAGCCTCCCTCGGGTGCCGAGGATGACCGCTCCAGTGGTTTTAGCCGGTAGGAGTCCGGCATGCCCCTTTGCCCTTCCCCGGGGCGAAGGAAGTTCATGAAGAATTTCCACTGGGCACTAATAAAAAAAGGTAAGTATGTTACGACGTATCGAAGACTTACAAAAACCTTCAAACGTTTATTTTGTTCTGTAACTATTATTGCAGTAATAAATTATTTTGTCCACATTTCGGTCATCATCATCATATCAGCCAAAGGACGTCCACTGCTGTACAAAATTCTCCTCCATAGATTTCCACAGTTGTGTGGTGTCATTTTGGGGGGAATGTGTCAGTACTCAAAACGCTTGGCAAGTGGGTTGGTGAGCGTAGAATGGCTGCTGTTCCACAGAAGAAATGCTGCTGCCCATCCCTCTGGCTTAGGGTCCTTTAGTCGCCTTTTACGACATCCACAAGAGAAGGTGGAGTGGAGTTATATTCTTAATCCGGACACCACACGACATTTCAGTCAGGTTACATTTATAGAATATTCAAAAAATAAATTGTTCGAATGTTATTAATTGCAGCTTGGACTCAACTGGTTATCATTTATTTATGTTTTTCCTGTGATGATTCGAAAACAAAACGAAGCGCATCAAAAGTAGAGTGAATCATTAGCAAGTTGTACAATGGCTTTATCAACCGGCAGCAATAAATTGCTATTGTGTCAGTACCTACCTACATATGAATACCTAGGTAAGTGCTAAAATATGTTTGATTTTTGTGATGACCAGTCACGACATATGCATTATTGCAATCTTCAATTTGGCTACATTAATGCTCTATGGTAGTTGTGGTATCAAAGGTTAACCTGGAGCAAAATTCAGATTTTACATTATGTTTAAGGATATATATATATTCACGGTTCAGATAAGGTCATGAGGCAATAATAAGTTAAACGAACTAACTAAGCAGGCGTAGCTCGATTATAGATTTATTTATTTATTCTTTATGTAGAAATATGTACAGAGGCAGGCTTAATCCCTTAGGCATTTTCTACCAGTCTACCTTGGGGCGATGCAAAGATAAAAACCTGGTAGGTGCATTATAAAAAATATTGTAACATGAATTAATATGTTTTATAAAATGTTTAAAAATAACGTTGCCTCACACTAGGATCTCTCCTGTGTCGTGGGTGCAGTTTACAGACATACATTTCACATGTACAAACACCCAGACCCGAAACGAATACAAATATTTGTTCCGTGCGGGGATCGAACCCGCGACCCGTTGCGCAGAAATCCTATTAATTAGCAACTGCCGTCAAATATGCCATATTTAGGAGAAAATCATAATATTTAAATATGTAATTACACACAGATATCATCATCATCATATGAGCCAAAAGATATCCACTAAACTCGGACTTGGACTGGAAACCCGAGGGATGGGCAGCAGCGTCCCTTCTGTGAAACATAAGCCATACTGCGCTCACCAACCCGCCTGTTAAGCGTGGTGGGTACTGGCAAAATGACGACACAATTGTGTAAGTCTATGGGGGAGGCCATCGTTCAGCACTATACGTCTTTCAGCTAAGATGATGATGATGATGAAGTGAATGTGGCGGAATGGATGACAGCCAGAGGATGGTATGTGCTATGGCTTTCCTTGGGCATAGATGTATTAAGTGTTGCTATCAAACTGGCTATTTCTTTCCTGCATTTTTTTAACAGACAGTATTAGCTACTCACGAATAGTCCAGAAGTATTGTTTTACAACGCCATCTATGAGTTTTTTGTCTATTTATTGAAATAAGTTCGAATGAAAGTAAAAGGTTTTATTCATATCTTTTGTTGAGATATTGATGAGTGCTAATAAAAAAACAACATAATTTGCATACCAATTATAATATGGTAAAATATGTGGAACTTTCTGGACATCTATAAAACTGTCATAACCCATATTTTTTGCAAATAAATATCTTTATCTTAACATTAAATGAGTAAGTTTTGATTCTTACAACTTGGGGTAGAATTTAAGATATCGTGATCAAGAAATGATCTTTAGTTTGACGATGGAAAATCCTCACGTACTTCGTCCGCCCTGAGGAAGGCGGAGAGGCGTCCCATTCTCTTACTGGCAAATACCCCACGTTGTTCCTTCAACCTACTTATCCCTAAGGTATTCTCTAGAACTTTCACCGCACCCATCCAGAAATGAGCTGCGATAAACTGACCTGATTAAATGTATTAATGTGAACTCTACCTGAAGGTATGTGTATAGTGGGGTCTGGCTTGTAGTATGGCGGCTGTAGTGGCGCGTAGGCAGGATACATAGAAGTCGTCGACGGGTAGCCTGTATTCCACTCACTGGCGCCTAGGATGTTCCCACTCGTCTCTGTAATACATATAATGTTCTGGTTAGAAAACGTGCGGTTTCCAAATAATTGCCCTTCACCTTCGGAATTCACCTTCCGAAAGCTTTAGACATAACGACAAATTATAATCTAAAATCATAATCTGAGGCCCGTTGAACTCAAGTGTAGATTGCGTTAATCAAATATGAACCCTACTTAATAGGTCCGTTATAAGTTCACGATTTTTCTGTCTAGTTCAAAACGTCGAGAGCCAAAAACATACTTAGGTCTTTGACGTTGGAAAACGCTTGACGGAACTCAAATGGAGTTGAGCAGGATGATGCCGCCCTAAAAGTAGCCAGCGGGCGGTAGATCGGGGAGTCTGCCGCCTGCATTGCACGGCTCTCGAGTTGCGGCGATGTTCTAGATACATCGCCGTACGTACAGGTAGGCGCATATGTGCGTCAACAGCCGATGGGCCGCCAAAGTAGTATATATGCAGTTCTCGTGGCCCATCAAAAAGCGGATGCAGGTAACATGGCGGAGTGTTTAGTGGGTGCAAGCCCCACATAACCACGCAGTCTCCCCAGACGGTGCGGCAGGCGTTAGGCGTTTTGTCCGCAAAAAAAAAAAAGTGTAGTAAGACTTGTACACCCATCTGCTCTAGGAGCCTACATACGGTACTGAAAATGGCCAGTCCGGTGGTTTTAGCCGGTAGGAGTCCGGCGGGCGGCAGGCGCCCTTCCCCGGGACGGAGGAAGTGCATGATGTTTTTTCACCGGGTTAATAAAATTAAACGGACACCTGGTAACGCACGGGGTTGACAAATGGAATAAGGCTGAGACTGAGTGGAGGCCTAGGTCCCCAGGGGGGTGACCGCTTTACAGTCACCCTCTCCGAGATGTGCCTGTAGGCGTGGCACCAGTGTGCGTCTCTAGTGTCCCACGAGGACCTGAAGCCTCCCTTAGGTGCCGAAGATGACAGCTCCAGTGATTTTAGCCGGTAGCCCTATCCTAAGAGGTATAGACCTCTTCGCCCTTCCCCGGGGCGAAGGAAGTACATAAAGATTTTCCATGAGGAAGTTCATGAAGAAATTAGGATCGGTCTGAAAATGATTTCAGACAGCATGAATATGAATGTAACATTTAAAACAACGTTCATTTCAATCTACAGTGATCCAGATTTTTGCAAAGCTTTTGGTGGACTCAAGTTCTACATATATTATTTTTACAGTGGACATCAAATATCGCTCATGTAGGGAATAATTATGTAATTAATCGTTAAAAGAGATTTGGATGTTCCAACCATGATGCGTCGCCGGACCAGAGCAGGCCCAAGATAGCGGCAGGCTGTTCTGCGCACGCCTCTCGGAGAGGGATGTGCGGCTTGCTAGGCCGCGCTGCACAGGGAATGAGCCCGTCAGACCAATGGCGGGCGAAGACATTGAAATTGAAAGAAAGAAAAACGATCAAAGGTATACCTTGAGGTTATGTCAGGTAAAAGTCGCACGCGTCCACCTTCCACGGAAAGAAGAAGTCGATAGGGATTTCCCTAAAGTACAAAAAAAGGGTCTCGAGTTCTGGACACTAGCCATGGCATTAAAATCTCAATTTAGTTTCTTTTGCAATTACGTCATTGTCTGTTGGATGACCGATATAATGCAAGTATTTATTTTTACCACAAAGGAGATATTATTCATTCATGTATACCTTCTTTAATTTAAATGTTCGTCTGAAATAGGGACTAATATTAATTATATTTACAAATTCATCATAATTTACTAGTCTAACTAACTAGTCACCCTTAATTTCCTTCTTCGAATCATTATTGTTCAAAATGTGGCAGTATTTCCACTTGGTTTTGCCCATGTTTTGCCCATTACGTATATCCATCTATTTACTATGTGTAATATACCCACTGATAAGTCTGTTAATATAACACAGCTTACCCTGTACTACCTATGACGCCCACAGGTAGCACTACTTATAAGTATTTGATTCAGAACATACTCTCCGAGTTCTATGATTTTTGCACATTCCGATGAGTAGTCAGGCGACTGCGACCGCACTCCCAATTTTTTAATTTAAATGAGTTTTTGATAATTATGCCAAATATCATATTTGAGCTGTACCGTATTTGGTACGGTACATTGCCTTAGTGGGCGTGCACGGTGTGTACCGTATTCGATACACTGGATATAGCCATATGTTAAAGAGCCATTTACACGTCTCAATTCTTTAGTAGAGAATTAAATATCGGCTAATCGGTTACGGCGACTGACCGCACCACGGTAATATGATTGGCTCTTATCATCCATCACCAAAAAGGACTACTGTTATAGGTAGATATTTTAATATAGGACGGACAATGCACTAAACACGGATCGATACTAAACAAAGTTTATTTTGGAGCGGCTCTAATTAAATAAATATTCATACAATTGAAAGTAAAACCTACTTAATTAATATGCCAAGATCAGCTCAGTAATTTCTTTTAAGCAAAGAATAGTTAACTAGAGGTGTTGATATGTTGGTCACGTGAGCGGAACTAGACGTGACCGGCTTGGGATTGCCAGCTGACTCATACACGTGGCTGTTACGTCGAAAGTGAGGTCGAGTGCCCAAACAATGCAGAATTGACACAGTCAAGGTTCTTCACGACGTAGGTAGTAGTAGTAGTAGGTGTTTGGATTAGTAGATGAATGTATTAAATGTAGTTTTGCAAACGTTCGCACGTAATATCCGAATAAATATATTTGCATTGCCAGCTCATGGTTTGCACGAAGGAAGAGGCTGCGCCGTTCTCCAGCTAGAATAAATATTAAAATGTAAAATAATACTAAGGTTTTACTGGCGGTAAGTCCTCTTGCAGAGTCCGGTTAGATAGGTACTATAATGGTGACGGCCAGCGGTTATTGGCCACCATGAAAAAACATATTTGACTAAATTTTTGAAATAAGAATTGATTTTGATAATTGTACGACTGAATGGTTGTCAAACGCACTAATGTCGCGCAAAGATTTAATCATCACAAAAACCATTGGACGGGACGGTTGTGTACTTGTGTATTAAGGAGAGGAAATAGAAACATCTATCAAGAGCCCAAAGATACCGAGTACGTTACAGTACCACCGCAGTGCCAGTTATTATGCCGCCAAGCAGTAGTGCCTACAATTTAGAAATTACTGTGTTCTGGTTTAACTGACAATGTCATCATTTCGGCCGAATGAAGTCCACTGCTGGACACAGGCCTCCCGCAAAGATTACCACAACGACCGATATGGCTGTGCTGTGGGCTCAATGGGGAGTTTTGCCATAATCGCCACGCTTGGCAGACGGGTTGGCGATCGCAGTTGACTTACTAATGTTTTCGAAGGACGCTGCTGCCCATCCTCCGGCTAATCCCTTAGTCGACTTTTACGACACCCACGGGCGGAGATGGGGTGGTGGTATTCTGAGCCGGCACCACACGATAGTGTAGCTATAGAAAAAACTGTGGATAAGAGAATAAATAACTAAGTTCTCGAGGTGACGACCGCAGTGTTGTGCCACGCAGGATTAGTCCTGGGTAGCATTACAGTTGTTATGCGCAGGTTTAACCAAGGCGGCGGAAATCCATTAGGATTTGACCACAACAAAAAAGGCGTGATGCTTACCACCAGGCGAAAGAGTTGATGGGTCAGGAGGCGCGAGATGGCACAAAACAGTGAAAAGTTAAACTTTAGTTTATGTTAAAGATCATTTCTTCAAACTGTACTTTTGAACAATATGAAAGTCAATGGATTACCCTTAAGATCTTCTTAAGTGTTAGCTAAGAAGAACAGATTTCCCAGCATGATCCTCAGCAGCACTTCCCCTCATCACTTCCTTCGCAAGGAACAATTACTGTATGTGAGCATTCGAACCTACGGCCCGGAGCACAGCAGTCGACTGTATCAGCCACTGCACCAACCATGCCGTCTTTAAGAAATTAAAACGCAAATAACTCAGTAACAACAAACAGATCTTTAAAAACCAAGATGATTTGATTGTAATTGAGAGGCTATACTTAGCCGTGTGGTTCCGGGTAAAGAATACATAACTCTTCCCTCTCCTGGGTGTCGTAAAGATTGATATCAAGAGGATAGGCAGCAGCATCTTCCCGTGTGTTAATAACAAAATTCAATAAAACTGCGATCACCAAACCGCCTACCAAGCACGGTGATTATTGTATGGTGGACGAAGGTATCACGTCGGGGTCACCAGTATGGGGAATTAGGTCTGGTGTTCCTCCATAAAAAAGGGAGGATCCTCCAACCAGGCGGGTGTTATGCCTGGCAGGCTGAAGCCCAACGGTTGATGTTGGGCGTGTGCATATATGCAGCGATTTGCGAATTCTTTACATGCACGATTCAGGGTTCTTTGTCGCTATCGGAGAATGCATTTAATGTTCAAGTAGTGGCTGTAAGTTGTTGTTATATGGCGATGTAGGTGTCGCCACAATGGCAATGTCACCTATGATCGTTCATTATGACCCTTGAGAGAAGTGCGTGCAGACTTCGCAATTATAATTATTAACTTTATTTTACAGAATTACTAGGAACTTGGCCGTGTGGTATTAATTACAGAAAAAAGTAACACATTATTTCAAGGAAATGGGTACATTCTTGCCTGTGTTAATAACAACACATTACGATCACCATTCCACGTGCTTCATTATTCGCTTACAGCCCGTTGCACTTACTGATCGGTAAACGATCAGCGAGTTTAAGCTTGGCGCGGGCAGTATATGGATGGGTGACCGCATAGTGGTATTTGGCCTCTCCGTGCTTCGGAGCGCACGTAATTCCGGTTGATGTCATTACACGGAAGCCGGTAAGCCAAATCGGAGGGTCTTTGGGCGACTTGAGCATCTCTGACACAAGGTTGGCCACTAACCACACGAAAGAAGAAGAAGCGTGGTGATTATGGTCATAAAACGCTTTAATTATAGCTGTCATTGAGGGGTCCATGTTCAGCTATGGCTGTTCACTGGAAGATATGAATGTCTACGAACAAGACCCAGTCATCAAAGAAAGATGGCGTAACATTTCTGGTATATTTTAAGAACGAGTGCGTTTTATGAAGCCTTTCAAAATAACTTCTTGGATCTACACTGACACACACTTATGACTAATATCGAAATCCTGGTGAAAGTGCATTATTTGTAAGTCACTTTGACCTTGACACGTTGCCAGAACGCTACTTTGAATCGTTTAATTCTGTTGTAAGATATTGTCCCTTTCTTTTTGATATGAATAGACATTGATTTCTAATGTGTGGTTCCTGTGGCCGTGGCTGTGGTCAGATCATCATCGGCATCAGCCGAAGAACATTTACTGCTAAACAATGGCTTCCCTCAAAGATTTCCACAACGCCCTGTTTCATGCCGCCTGCATCCATCGACTTCCAGCGGCCATCAACAGGTGGTATGTCCATCTCGTTGAGGGCATTCCCACGCCTCGTTTTTGCTGCGCGGTCTCCACTTGAGATCCTTTTTGCCTGTGGTAAATAAAGCCCTATATTCAGGAGTGGAATTTAGTGGTGAAAATGGTTTCAACTGAGAATCTTCATGTTTTAAGATTTGCACTTAATTTTATTTCATTTAGTGGAGAACTTTATAGCTGAGTTGTACAAACCAACCGACGACAATAGGAACCCATTTTACGTGCACTCCGAAGCATGGAGACACTCAGTTCAAATACTACTATGCTATCTTGCAAACTGACCGCGCCGAGTGTTTCTTAATTTCATCAATCGTTTACCGGTCAGTGATTCCACAGTGGATATGATTCGCACTGTATAAGTAAATAATTATTACTTATGTACAGAAAGAATTACTTTACTTGGAAAGTATCATATTTTTAGTCGACCTGGAAATCTCGATTCGTTTTAATATCTAACATTAAACACAAAAAAGCTAATTTTAGTAAGATAGCAAATTGAATTCATGCTTAATCTTTGTATTGTAACTCAATCACGACTGGGCAATGAACAGATAGATATTCGTTTTGAATATAAATTATACAGAGGTGAATATTCATTTGACATATAGAATATAAGGAACCTGAATAATCATTTTGAATATAGAATACACAGAACCTATAATAATATCTAATACACAAAACATAAAAGTTAAAAAAGAAGAAATATTTTTATACCGCTTCAGCGGTGATGCACAACTTATAGGGTGTTTCCAAGACGTGCGTCGTTTACATTATTACTTGCGTCGTACTGACTCAGTACTCACTACTACCGATAAAACAAATCATTATTATGTTAATTCGTACTTTAGCTTTGTATGTATATGTGTTTGTTATTGTACACGACTCGCGGCACGTACACACGCTTTATTCAAATTCGCGACAATTTTGGCGCTTTCGAAGTAATCATAATGCTGAGTTCGACGCCAATAAAGAAGACAGAAGACTGATTTTATCTTTCGTTTTGTAGCGTCTGGTTTTTGTTTTGTTTGTAGACATTGATTTAAATGTTTGATTGTCAAAGAACTAATTTATTCGGCTGTTTCGAATATGGAATTTTGAGGAACGCTACACCTTCGTAAATAAGTATATACAATTATGATTACATGGCTGGTAGCATGATGGTTGATGGTACAAAAAGAATTATGCGAAATCCAAAAGTATTATAAAAATATATAGATAGGTTGTACTATAGAAAGTTTTTAGTCCATTTTTTGGCTGTCGGGTTAAAAACTATTGTTGTGGTTTTACGTTAAATGTGATTGGCATAATCACATATTGCAGACAGTAACAAACCAAGAAAATTAATTAACCATTCAACTCTTTGTTTTGCCACAAACCACAACTGCCTAACACATAGTAATTACATAACTTGACGGTTATGTATTTGTATCTGAATTATGGTTAAGTACATATTAGACGGAGGATGGGCAGCAGCATCCTTCGAGTACAATAACAACTCAACTGCGATCGCCAACCCGCCTGCCAAGCGTGGCGATTATGGCAAAACCCCCCAATGAGCCCACAACACATCCATATCGGTGGTTGTGGTGATCTTTGGGGGAGGCCTGTGTTCAGCAGTGGATTTCATTCGGCCGAAATGATGATGATATTATACCTATTGTTTAGTTAAGGTAGAAACAAGGAGTATTGATTTCTCATGATACCTCTTTGTGCCTATTCGACGAATTAAACAAATGCAATACCTCAGACACGCCAACAGGTGGTTAATAAAAATAAAATAATGTAATTAAATGATCCAGAAAATAATAATTTATTTTCATAAATAATTGGGAAGATATTTGTATTTTTTGTGTCATTATTATTCGGATCTATTCATAGCTCTACACTTATTCCTCAAGTGACGTATGCGCTCGCTGCTATCGCTGGAGGTTAATAATAATGTCATGTTAGCATTTTGCTAAGCATAGAGTTATGCCAATTATTTTTACTCAAACGTTTCCATCATAATTTCACGTGTACGTAGGCTGTGATAGTAAATAGTACGCGTAGCGCGATATATTTATAGACTAGCTACGACGACAAATAATTTTATCGATAAAAAACGCATGGCCTCCCTCGCTACGCGTATGGTAGAAGGGTAGTTTTCTACGCTCCAAAATCTTTTGAAGAATATCTATGATAAATAATGAGTCAGCGCAGCGTGTTCTGCACATTTTATAAATACCTACTTTAAAGCCTTAAAGAGATTAAACTAGAACGAACTTCAGTCGCTGCAATTTCCGTTTCTTGTAAGAAAAGCGCATACTGACAGTAGTATGGAAAAATGCTAGAACATAATAATACTTGAAAGATGTGTTATATATGTATATATCCACCTTATATTTCTCCTGTATCGGAGTACAGTTTACAGATACAAATATCTCACAAACACCCAGACCCGGAAAAACTAGCTGTAAACCATTCAATTTTTTTTCTCTGCTGGGTGCGAACCCGCTATACCTTGTACTAAAAGTCAAGCGATTTTCCACTGCGCCAAACGTGCCTTCATAATTTCATCTTAAAACAGTTTTTGCTTCGATTGGCAATTATTGTAAAATATTAAAATGTGTTGTAGAATAAATCTTACTCATATTTTCAAAGACGAAATGACTAATAGACATCCAGTTTCTACGAAGAATATGCAAATATTCCAGCAATTATATCAAAACACTGTAACTAGAACTTATTCGCAGCTTAGTTACCTATCGACGCAAACCAATGACCCTGGTAAAACCCAAGATTAATAAATCGTCCTTTCTATGTTATTAATACAATAACAAAGCGATGGAAATATACTATTTATAGGAAGTTCTCGAAGACTCGGAATATATACTGTATCTTTTTTCATACTACTAAAGTGGCAAACAAGCATTCGGCTCTCCCGAAGTTAAGCGGTTACCGTAGGTATCCTATGAACGCTTGCAGCACCAGCGGTAACAGACGCGCGTTGCCGACTCTGTAAACAACTTTTAAGCGCCTTTTTAAAGAGCCCCATGCTGTAGTCTCTTAGGAAAACTTACGGAGCTGATTCTACAACCAGAGCGAGCAGTTCTTTTTTGGCTCTATAGTATGTGCGTGAACTTGCCGTCGATGCACGATGGCGAGCAGTGCGATAGTAAAAAGTAGCCGTTGGTATCATATCGAATAATTCCTTAGAACACTGGACGATGTATAAGCTGCAGAACACTCACAGGTAGGCAAAGTCTTTCCGCAGACTTAGGGGTTCTAGATCGCTGATGAGCTTGTCACCTATAAGCGTCTATACATATTAACAACGAAGTTATGTAATATACACATTGTATTATGTGTGTGTTGGCTTGCCATATAGTTATTATGGTATCGTATTATGATAATTTTCTCGTTCCTCTTCCATCGTGATCTCTGCATAGGAGTACATACGATGGAGAGATCAAGCTGCAGGTAAATGTCCCAGCAGTGGACAGCGTTTCTAGACATCTCGGTGGGTAATTGTCACTACTACATGAGGAATCTCATCGTGGGGCCATGATGGTACACTTAGTTATATATCAAGCTATATAATTCCAGTATAAGCTGATTGATTTCCGTACTAACACACTATTTTTCCTCATAAAGACTTGAATAAATATGTTTCTATCATAAAATAATATACAGCGGTAATGTATTAGGTTTTCGCGACTATTACTCATTATAATAAAACATTGTTAAACGGATTACAGCGCATAGATTTTAGATTTTTGTTCGGTCATCCTGCACCCACGAATGCTGCAACGTATTCGAAATATCAGGAAAAACAAAAATCTAAAAGATGTACTCCGTTTTAAATTGTTTTATTATGATATAAAACGGGTTTGCTATCTACATAACACAATCTCGCGTCATTGGTCCGTATCACTGTACACAACTGTGTACAATTATACAGCCAACTATACTTTAATTATATTTTACTATAATGATTTACGTCAAATTGTGGCGTGACATCTGCGACTGAGTCATTCACTAGTGTTCACGGCAAACGCCTTTAGTAATTTATTTCACAGAAATTTATATGTTGTCAGAACGCATTGACCCATTTTTATATAAAGAAATCTCGCGGGTTTTTATAATAGAGTAAGGTTAGTGAAAGGTAGTTTGGAAGTAATCAAGTTTTTGTATCTGTAATGTTAATTGCATGGAAATAGTAAATTGGCGTCAAAACTAGAAAGTTATAAAGCGTATTACATACAATGTTATTCAATTAATCAATCTACATATCATTTTCTCGTTACGTACTTTTAATTTTACTTCTATGGTATATTTCTATTGAAGGTTTTCTTGTAATTTTTGTCGTGGGGTTTTAACTCTTAAGCCCCATTTGCACTATGCTTTTCGCATCATACGAGCAAGCAACATGCTGCAAGAATAGAACATGCTGCCGTCAATGGTATGCTGTTCGTTTGTCTACTTTCATGTCTTTGTTCGTGCAGATTGGCAAACTAAAGAAGCATCATGCAAATGTACCCTTATCTTATACTCAAGAACAATATTATTTATTAGAAATTCCGAAATTTTGTGCGGGATATAGAACAATTTATTTCATAGAATACATATTATGTATTGTTAGTGATTATACTGATGAGTAGTGTAGTAGTAAGTAGTAACGTACATTATGTATATCACAAACCTATAATTTTTACTAAGTATACATTCTAGGTTAGTGATATACATAATGCTATAATACTAATAATACTGGTACATTTACAGCTTACGCAAAACGGTTGATTTATATAAGCATTAAATAAAAAAATGTTTTATATTGAAAAGAACGTCAAATATTTTTTCTGAATTATGTCGACCTGGTGACGGTCGTTGGAAGTTTTTGGATGCGGGCGCTCATGTAGCTGGTCATTGTGGATATAACCTGGGGGGTGGTGGGGTCAGGTCTCATATCAAGATTTTCAGAGATCATTGTGTTGCTACTAGGTCTAAGGGCATCTGCATTCCACAGTTAGCGGGGGTGCCTGAGCCCCCCGCCCTGGATCCGATCTTGGATAGCCAATCAAATGTTGTCTGTAAAAGATCGCTTTTAGAGATAAGACCGCCCATTGTATCACGCTAACTGTTGCAAATAATCCTTCCTATTATTTTTTGTCACCATTTTACTTCATATTCCCTCCTCCCCATTGTCAGCAATGGTTATACTTTGGTTGATATGATGATGCTGATGAACTAGTTACCTAATATAAGCATAATTATTCCTGTGTAATTTTTTGGCGCTTTTATTATATAAGAAAATGCATAAACAAAAAACACGCGCTGCTGAAGTAAAATGGTGACAAAAAATAATAGGAAGGATTATTTGCAACAGTTAGCGTGATACAATGGGCGGTCTTATCTCTAATAGCGATCTTTTACAGACAACATTTGATTGGCTATAAAAGTAGGGAAATAAAGAAATTCAGATACAATAAAGAAATACTCTAAATATATATATTATTTTTTACATATATACTTGCTGATACAATACTGGGTATTTAAGTCAACTAAAGAGACAGATATTGTTCTTTTACCATTCTTTTTAATGCTGGTCTAAGTGTATTTTATTAATATATTTTTATGCGAATATACATAAAACCTTCTCAGTATTAACTCACCTCAGGCGTAACTATTTATATAAATATGCCTTATGCGGTATCGGATGTAATAAATAATCGGTATTCCCCAGAGCTCCGAGGCACTTCGATAGCTTTCGACTTGCCTAGATACAACCTAGTCTGTTTTGCATAATACTACAGGACATGAGATCAGTCGCAATGGATCAACATGAAAATCTACGTCACTTTAGAATTTGATACGATATTACGAAGATCGTATCTGATGCTTGCTATTCTCTCTGTGTACTGTTTTCTTTTTGATTTGGGACAAGCCCGCCACACATTCCTAACCAAGTCGCCACGAAACAATTTTACAACAACGAAAAAATTACGGTTTCTATGTTGTGAGCTATTTTGACTGATTCCAATAGTAGGTATGGCAAAAACATTTGTACTGTTGTGCTTTGGCTATAAATACTGTTCATCTTATAGGCAATGATTGTATTTGAGGAACGAAGAACTTTACTGGAACTCATCTGTTAGTCCCAGGTAACTTTATTTTTACTTTCACCCGATTATACATACATTTCCCACGTTCTTGTCGTGGAAAAAATTACCACCCATCCTAAAGGCTACACGTGGCAAGTGCAGTTTAACCTAGCAGATCGTTCAGCACAGAAGTAATTTAGCCACGTGCATTTTCAGTAACTGACCGGCAATTAGAAATCATATTATTTATTCTTTACGCACAAATATTGTACGAGGTGGACTTACTCATCATTTTGGCGAATAAAGTCCACTGTTGGACATAGGCCAACCGGGATCAAAGATCGCCACAACGATCGCTCTGAGCGTGTTGTGTTTATTGGGGGGTTTTGCCATGATCGCCATGGCGATCGCAGTTGTTAATGTCGACTCAGCGGACATTTTACCAGTCTACCTCGGGGTAATGCAGAGACAATAAACCGGTAGAGGCAGTATCAAAATTATTATGACACGAATTTGTCTGAGATATTCACATTCAATTATTAATGCAAGCCTCAATAATGCTAGTAACAGCTGCATGTGACGCTTTAAAAGCATTGGTCATGAATGACTGTTCCGCTCAGAATACCTACATAAAAATATTAGCCAAAATAAATAATGCAGAAATAAAAACTAAAATCCTCTAAGCTTTAACGAACTAACTCTAAACTCATCCTTCCACTCTGTTTCGTTATATAACGCTTGAAATAACTAGCGTATAAGCCATAATTAAAGCAAAAGCAGTTTATTAATCCAAAGTGTATCGATAATGATTTTCCGTAGTGGATGCCACTCGCACACAGGTTGCCGCACTGAACGAATCCACTTCATTTTGTGGTGCAAACGTGAACCATTCCTAATTTTGCGCGCTCGAACATGAAATTAAAATCGGTTTAATGTATATGTGATATGCACTTAATTAATATTTAATTAGGTGTCTAAATAAAAGCGCTCTCTATTAGCTATTGCGGTTCGGATAGCGTTGTCATGTATGTAAAATTATTTATTGTTAAATAGAGTTATGTTATTGTAGGCGTTTTGCTCTTTCTAACTGGTTTATTTTGGAAATATCAAATATCAGCTGAAGGGCTTGCCTTGCTGATCAAAGGCCTCTCTCCTCCTTCCTCACAGATTTTCGCAACAAATGTTGTGGAAATTTATGTGTCGTCATTTTGGGGGAATTTGCCAGTACCACTACGTTCGGCAGGCGGGCTGGTGATCCTCCCCGAGAAGTGCCTGGGAGGGAGCGACCTTTTTACAGTCGCCTTCCCTCCGCTAGAGGGGGTGACCGCTTTACAGTCATCCCCTCCGTGATGTGCCTAAAGGCGTGGCACCAATGGGCGGCTCTAGTGCGATCTTACGAGGACCTGGAGCCCCCCTTCGGTGCCAAAGATGACCGCGCCAGTAGTTTTAGCCGCTAGGAGTCCGGCATATCCCTTCGCCCTTCTCCGGGGCAAAGGAAGTTCCATGTAGAATTTCCACTGAACACCAATAAAAAAAGGCGGGCTGGTGAGTGCAAAATGGCTGATGTTCTACAAAAAGTGACGCTACTGCCCATCCGTCTGGCTCAGAGTCCCTTAACCTTTATCGACATCCATGGGAAGATATAGAGTGGTGCTACTCGTAGCCGGCGCGGAACACGGCAAAAGAGTACGTAACCTGCCAAATATGAAATTGTGTAGAATAAGAAGCTAAAGATCTGTAGAAGTACCAAAGTCGCCGATATAGCTGAAAGGATTAGTAAGCAAAATGGGCGAGGCACATAGTTCATAGAACTGATGGCCGTCGGGGCAGAAAGGTTTTCGAATGGAGACCGCGCACCGGAAAACGCAGCGTGGCCCTCCCTCGAGATGGACAGACGACCTGATGAAGGTCGCTGGGAGTCGTTGGGCATCCAACGACGACGACATGTAACCGGTCATTGTGGAAATCTGTGGGGGAGGCTTTCGTTCAACAGTGGACATCCTCTGGATGAAATGATGATGAAGAACAATGATACTATATATTAAAGAGAAGTAGATATGTTACATGCATGCCAAAAGTAAGAACCAAAACTCCCCTAATTGTAGCACCTCGCAATCGGTTCGCCTAGATAGCTATCTCTTTTACTCTTGTTGTTTTTGTGTCTTCTTTCTCACGACATGATTGTGCAAGCGAGACTGTATTTTGCGCGTCATTTAATATGGACGTAACATATCTATGGTATAATATCATTGATGAAGAAGCTAACTTGTTAATAGGATTGATTTTGCTGATGTGCGGTACCGTTACTGGTATGTATTGTAATGCTACCATGAATCAGCCCTGTAGTGCTATTCTGTAAGAACTCACTAGTGAATCCGCAGTGAAAAGTAGTAAAAGCAATACGAAATTAGAGATTTTACTTCGGATTCAGAAGTGAGCTTGCTAGTGCAGCAAACTCATATAAAAATCCGAAGTAAAACGTACCAATAACAAGACGATATTAGAGATTTCACTGCGAATTTAGAAGTGAGTTCGCTAGTGAGTTCTTACAGAATAGCCATGCTGCACCACACTACGCTCGCACCTCGAGACAGAGCTTAACCAGTCTTTTATGTCCAGTTACTTCACTAGCACACTGCACTGCACATGTTTTTTATTCAAACTGAAGAGTTTATTCGTATCTATATATAATATGAATTGTGTTTGTCGTATAAATTTAAACAAAAATGCCATGGGATAGTTGTATTTTCGATTCTAAATTCACTCACTATAACGTTACGATACGAATACTTTCTCGCAAGTTGTTCGTGCTAGGGTTACCGGTGTATCCAGTGAATATGTGACTAGATTACCTATTATGAACTTATTATCTTAAAAGCTTAGTTATGGGTTGATATAATATATTTAATTTTTTATTAAATAAATAGTTTGCAGCAGAAACCATTTTTCTTGAATCATTTACATTTACCGTGAGTCTATAACACGGTAGTTATGAAAGCTAGCTGTTAACATAGGCACGGACAGGGTGCCTAGGCCTGCCGGTGACGTGGGATAATTACCGGCCGACCTCCCCGTTTCGCCTCCTCACGCCCGCACCCCCTGCCTCGCCCACGGTAATGTCACATTAACACCCGTACCTCTGGGCGTCCGCGTGGAAACTGTCAAAACATCGCGTCCCGACTGTTTAACGAATATGAAATAAATGAAAATAGCGATTAAAATTGTCATTTGCATCGAAAGTCTTTCTGTAATGTTGTTCAAATATAAATGGGAGGTGGGTTAGTTGCAATATTGTGTTCTGTTATTTAGAATGATTGAAGAGTTACTTTCCTTCTAATATTATGATTGTGAAGATGTTTGGAAGTTTATCACCCAATCACGCTGAAACGGCTAAACAGACTTGGATGTTTGGCACTCAGATAGACCGTAATTGGGATTAAAGTGTGGATTTCTTTTTATCCCGGGAAATAATTAGTTCCCGAAGGACGCGCGATAAATCTTTCCGTGATACAAAATTTACGCGGGCGAAGCCGCAGCAAGATCTAGTTTATTATAATATATTAATTAATTTTGGCATGGCATATAGCGAATTGTTTAAATCTTCATATAACATTCTTGCAAATAATCAATTTCATTTAATTTTATTTCAACGCACAAAATACCATCCATTTGCCAGATTAAAAAGTCTTAATAGCTTCTAGTCGGATGAACTTATTCCATGTGGTTCCCAGTTTAGAGCAAACACTCTTAACCACCTATAGGTGTCTTAAAAGGTGACTAAGGGTTGATATCAAGAGGATGGGTAGGAGCATGCTCTTGTGTGCTAGTAACAAAATGATGCTGCTACCCATCACATACTCCGATCACAAACCGTCCGACAAGTGAGGTGATTAGGTATGGCAGTATGACCGCTCATTGTTGTGATAATTGGGAGGCCCATGTTCACCAGTGGATGTTTACGGACGTCTATACACACATGTGTGTGTGTGATCGAACCAACAACAGGCGGTAGCCTTAATAAGGTGAAAACTTTCTTCAGCTGATTACGCTTAGCCTGCAGATCTCCTGGCTCAACTAACAGGGCCAATTCACGTAATTATAAATGTTAAAATATAGTTCCGATCGAGTCTCAATGGCACAAATGGTATTCTCTTAAACTAATAAATAACGTCATACGTGAAATTATACTGTGATGAGCTCAAAAATGGATTGAAAGTCGATCGAAGTCAAAATGGTATTCTGCTAACATTTTCTACTGACACAGGTACTATAATCGTCACTAAATAAATGTCAAGATTGACATTAACATGAGACTAGATTTTTTAATTTTCTTATTTCAATTTTTTTATTTATTTATAGTAGGTCATACAGAACTCGAACTGAACTTTAACAGCACCAGAATACAAATATTTTGTCAATTCATCATTTTATCTCAGTACGGTCAACTTTCAGCCATGGTGTAAATTAAATAGGAGAATTGGCCCTCTGGACCTATTTAGAAATGGCAGAAATAAATCTCAGGCCAGTTATGGTATGGTGTGGGAGGGGAAGACGGCGACACGCGTGTGGTCACAAGCCGCCGTGTGCGTAGCAAAGCCTATGGAGAGTCTTCGTGGTATCCTTTAACAACGAACCCAAGATCTACACCTAATTTTAGCCGAATGCAACTGGCTACATCTAATTCTAGCCTTGAATTAATAGGCTCCATCTGAGTTTAACCAACTGCTACCGGCGGCACCTAGTTCTAGCCGGCTAAAACTAGGTGTAACCGCACTTCAGGTTTTAACCGTGATATATACAAATATATGTTTCGTGCGGGGATCGAACCTGCGACACAAAGCCTAGCCTATTGGCTTAGCCATTGAGCCAACCGTACCATCAACTGTTTTTTTTCTTCATAGTTATTGATACGAAGAAGAAGCTTATAAATGCATTTCAATAGTAAATTTCTAAAATCTTCAAATTATTGATAGAGTCGGCTTCCATTACTATATAGATGCGTTTGACGTTGACTTTGACTTTGAGCATCAGAAATTTATATGTGGCGTCTGCGATCTGACTAGCGCTACCGAGTTACGCTGGAAAACCGACATTCTAACATCTGACCGGTGGTCAGATTTTCGGGGTCGGAACCGAGACTGGCAGCGTCACGTGTGTTCCGAGGACTGGATGGGTCATCATTATCATATTTCAGCCGTAAAACGTCCACTGCTGGACATAGACCTACCCTAAAGATCACCGCAAAGACCGGTCTGGGTTTGGGTTGTGTGAGCTCATTAGGGGATTTTGCCTTAATCGCCGCGCTTGGCAGACGGGTTAGCGATCGTAGTTGAGTTATTTATGGACGCTGCTACCTACCTTCTATGTAGCTCACCTATAGTCGCTTTTTACGACATCCACGGGATGAAATGGGGTGGTGCTATTCTTAGACACCACACGGTCTATAGATGGGTCATGATGTGTTAATAATGTTCACCCATCCTATACTGCGACGCGCGCTGCTTAACCGCAAATATTAATTCTACAGTCCTATGTATACTTTTTTTCGATTTTATTATAGTTATATAGTTTGTATACCACAGTTGTCGTATGCAAACACGTCTGGGAGCCAATCAAGGGCGTTGATTAGGGGAGGAGGGGGTGTAATTAGCCTCCTTTGATCGCTCCGCGCTTGTTCTTGTTACACACACATTTAACTTGTAATTAGACATATAATCGATGGGTTGTTATGTGGTGTAAACTATTGTAAATATGTTGTTTAGATTTCTAGAAGATAGAACTGCTTCTAATTAGTATTAATGGCAATCCCAGATTTACCATCGTGATATATTGGGCCATTCCATTTGGTGTCCGGATTAAGAATATAGCACCACTCCATCTCCTCCTATGGATCTCGTAAAAGGTGACTGAGGGACTCTAAACCAGAGAGATGGGCATCAGCGTCCCTTCTGTGAAACAGTAGCCATACTGCGCTTATCAACCGGCCTGCCAAGCGTGGTGAGTACATGCTAATTCCCCCCCAAAATGATGGCCTTTGTTCAGTAGTGGACGTCCTTTTGACTGTTATGATATTAGACCCAGTTTCGATCTCAGAGCCCATAGTTTTGCTTGACAAAGTTCACCTGCTAGTTTGGCCAACAAAAATGTCCTGCTGATGGAGGCGCCGTATGTCGAGTCATCGAGCTCCCTAAAATACGGTTGAACAGATTATGGCTGTTTATTTATTTAAACTTCTATGTACATTTATGGTACACAAGGCGGACTTAATACCATGAGGCATACTCTACCAGTCAACCTTTGGGTTAAAGTAAGCACAGCGAAAGAGGTACAGAAACAAAGCATACAATAGATAATGTAAATTGATTTCATAATAAATCACAAATTATGTGAAACAGATTCGATAAATTATATTAATAATATAAAAATATATACAATACTATTACATTATATATAAATAATTATCTCATATGAATATTGACACTAATGACGAAGACATTTACGCAAGGGTTACGTCAAGAGGAAGGGCTACCTCCACCCCATCATGTGGCATATCGTTTCCCAGAATGACAGAAAAATTATTTTATTCAAATTATTTTTATATTTTACAGACTGATACGGTCTTCATCCTTTTCGTGTGGTTGGGGCCAACCTTGTGTCAGAATTGTTCAAGCCGCCCAAACCCGCCTCAGACTTGGTTTAACGACTGCCGTCTGATGACAACAACCGGGACCGACGATTTTCCGTGCCCTCCGAAACACGGAGACGCTCACTCACCACTATGCGGTCACCTACCCACGGACAGACCATGCCAAGTGTTGCTTAACCCCGCCGATCTTTTATCGACCAGCAAGTGCAACTGGCTATGAGCACCTACAGTTATGATAAAGTTACCAATGCAAAAAAAGCTATCATTATTTTAATAAAATTAAAACTGTAAGCTATCACCCAATACGTAATTGTATACACGAGTTAGATTATTCACTTAACTTTAAGAAAACCCTTACAAGTATCAAAATAAATTAAAACAACAGTGTGCATACTTGGCTGAAGCTTTATAAATCTCATTATACTCCCATAAGAATATTCTCACCCCTCGGCTCGGATCGGCGTGTTTTTGTTTTTGTTGGTGATCACTTACATCGTAAGTCGGCGTAATTCGATACATCCTGTGCTTGACGGCCATCGATGGATGCTTTACAACGCGAAAGGGTGTAACAGCCATATTCCCAACGAAAAAAATGAGACATGGTTTTTGTTATAGTAATGCCTTAGGTTTTCGCGATTATTACACATTATACTAAAACAATTTTAAAGGATCAGGATCATCCTGCGACCACGAATGCTGCAAAGTATTCGAAACGTCAGGAAAAACAAAAATCTATGATGCACGCGATCTAATCCGTGTAAAATTGTTTTATTATAATGGTTATTGTTATTAAATTTTGCGTTAGGGTTCTTTTTTGAAAGAACGCTGGTCATTGCTACATTTGCTGGTGCTGTGCGTGAAGTCCCAGGTTTGTATAGTTTGCAATATTTTGATGTTCCTTCCAAATGACGTCATAATAGAGTCTGTAATCGGGAACTACTATGGGTTCACTTGTTTTCTGGTTTTATGAAATAATAATGGTAGAGACTTGAATATTTAAAGAACATGTGGTGGTAGGTCTCTTATTGCAGGAATCTGCTTAGGGAGGTAGCACCGAGGCCTCGGGGGTTGTGGGCGGTTTCCTCACACCGAGTGACCCCGGGAAGAGGATGTGGCGCGCACGTGGTCACGTGCCGCCGTATGCGCAGCACAGCACACAGCGAGGCTTGGGGGGATCCTTTACAATCCTCTCCGAGAAGTGCCTGGGGGGCGAACTTCTTACACCGGGGGTGACCGCTTTACAGTCACCCCTCCATGATGTGCCTGAAGGCGCGGCGCCAATGGGCGGCTCTAGTGTGATCTTAAGAGGACCCGGAGTCCCTATTCGGTGCCGGAGATGACCGCTCCAGTGGTTTTAGCCGGTAGGAGTCCGGCATACCCATTCGGCCTTCCCCGGGGCGAAGGTAGTTCATGTAGAAATTCCACTGGACACCAATAAAAATGGTAAGTACCAGTGAAGTAGATATTCGCCACCAAGCAGTAGTGTTTAAACTGTAGACATTACTCTGTAGCTAGTGAAATTACTCGGTATAAGAGAGTAAATAACTAATGCCTCGAGGCAACGAATGCAGTGTGGTGCCATGAAGGGCTAGTCTTGGGTAGGAATACAATTTTTATGTGCAGGTGTGACGCTTACCACCAGGCGAATAACTTGAACTTCTCTACACCAGCATTTCAGCTGAAAAACTACCACTGCTGGACAGAAGCCTCCCTCCCCAAAGACTGACAACGACCGGTATGGGTTTGTGTTGCGTGCTCATTGAGGGGTTTTGCCATAGTCGCCACGCTTGGCAAATGGGTTGGCGATCGTTGAGTTATAAATGTACTCGAAGGATGCTGCTGCCCATCCTCCGGCTAATCCCATAGTCGCCTTTTACGACACCTACAGGATGAGATAGGGTAGTGGTATTCTTAGCCAGCACCACACAGCATGTCTCTACACCAGGTTGTATAAAATAACACGAAAAAATTTAACTTGGTTTTAATTTCCTATCCAGACGAGGACTTTCGTTGTTTTCTGTAAAGTTTACCGTCATTGAAATATATCCATAAATGGGAAAGGTGTGAAATATTTAATGAATATTACATTTAATAGGTGAACACTTGATAATAATGTATGATAAACATATATAGTTACTTATTTTTCCCCTTAGATACATCCCATTACTTCCCGTTTGGAAAAGACCTAAGTCAAATGAAGCCTGTGTGGTAATTCAGACTACAGTCTTCTTCCATCATCCGTCTCTTCCAACTATATTTTAGTCCGTTTAGTAGTCATAGTGGGATTATAAAAAAGAAAAAAATAAAGAAAACAGGTCTATTTTGGACTACACAATGCACAAGAAATTATAGATGATGACCAGTTAGAACGAGAAGCACAGAATTGAAGCACGGGGCCAGCAACAGCCTATCTAGCATAATTCTGCGACATTTGTCAAATGCCTATATTATAAACATAAATCCAAACGTTCAGTCAACCTAACTTTAGCCAATAATTTTGTAAACTGCGCAAGTATTCATCCCTCTGGTACGAGTACGTCATGGAGAACGAAACTGCAACGGTTTGAGAATAATTATTAGCCGGATTACGGAAATCCGGCCTAAACTTACGTCGGACAATCGGGCACCGGATATCCGGCTTCATTTATTCATCTTACACAAACAGCATTTCTTGTGTAGAGGTTGAAAATGGCCGCTTTAGCTTAATTTTCCGTAAATTAAGTAATTGATTAGATATACACTATTCCGTTTTTTTGTATAAAACATAGGGTTCTTTGAATTGTTAAAATTAATCATCACCATCATCATACCCGTGCTGGCTAAGAATACCACCACCCCGTTCATCCCGTGGGTGTCGAAAAGGGCGATTATGGGATTAGCTGGGGATGGGCAGCGGCATCCTTTGAGTACATTTATAACTCAAATGCAATCGCCAACCCGTCTGCCAAGCGTGGCGATTATGGCAAACCCCCCAATGAGCAAACAACACAAACCCATACCGGTCGTTGTGGAAATGTTTGCGGGAGGCCCCTGTCCAGCAGTGGACGATTTTCGGCTGAAATGATGATGATCATCATATCAACAAAAGGTCGTCCACTGATGAACAAAATCCCTTACAGATTTTCACAGTTGAGTGGTCATTTTGGGGGCAATTTGGTTGGCTGGTTGGCACCACGCCACTTGACAGGTGGGTTGGTTTGGGGGCTTGGGGAAATCCTTTACAATCCTTCCCGAGAAGTGCCTGGGGGTTGACCGCTTTACAGTCATCCCCTTCGTGATGTGCCTGAAGGCGTGGCGCTAATGGGCGGCTCTAATGTGATCTTAAGAGGACCCGGAGCCCCCATTCGGTGCCAGAGATGACCGCTCCAGTGGTGTTAGCCGGTAGGAGACCGGCATACCCCTTCGCCCTTCCCCAGGGCGAGGGAAGTTCATGCAGGATTTCCACTGGATACCAATAAAAAAAGGTGGGTTGGCGAGCGCAGAATTTCTGCTGTTCCACAGATGGGACGCTGCTGCCCATCTCACCTCTGGATTGAAGTGGTGCTATTCTTAATCCAGACACTCCACGGAAAAATTTACACATAACTGTAATCTACTGATTAAAAATCAACTTAATAAGAACGTAAAACATAACGAGAATATTCTCAGCATAGAATTACGAGTATATTCCAATTAACCTATACAAATAAATAAAATTAAAGTGTCTGTTTGTAATGTCAAAATAACAGCTTTTTACTTAATACATATGAAAGTATATATGATACTCATAACATAAAATCAATTTTTTTACTTTTTGTCTGTCTGTCTGTCTGTTTGTCTGGCTGTTTGTTTCAGCTAATCTGCGAAACCACTTGACCGATTTTAACGGGATTTTCACTGGCAAATAGCTGATGTTATTAGGAGTAACTTAGGCTACGACACACGACAAACACAACACATATGGGTATGAATAAAATCTTCAGTTTACAAAAAAAATATGTGCGAATCAAGTATTTTCAATAAAAAATTCACTCGCATTAACGTTACGATTACGATACTATACGTCCAAATATTCGGCCATTGGGGTAAAAAGGTTCTCAAGTGCAAGTTCGCAACGATAACGCAGCGTGGGACGACCTCCAACAAAGTGGACAGACGACCTGGTGAAAGTCGCTGGGAGCCATTGGATGAGGGCGGCATGTAACCGCTCGATGTGGAAATCTTTGGGGGAGGCCTTTGTTCAGCAGTGGACGTCCTTTGGCTGAGATGTTGTTCTAAAATTATTATCCGTGGCAATCTTTAATGTCCCATAATAATATAAGGGACATAAAACATATAATGTCTGGGTATCTACTATAGGTTTTTTGCCCTGAAGTGATAAAACCCGTCTCTACATACTGTCACTTTATAGAGAGTAAATAATCTTCTCCACGTTATTCTTAGATTGCAAAGACATGCGCTTATAATTTCGACAAATGACAAAACGAAAGCAGCGAAATTATACACATAATGATGGATAATGTTCTTACACATTAAAAATAGTAAATCTTTAGTAAAAACGAAATATAAATAAGTATCTACAAACGGTAACATTGTTCGGTTCAATGCGTTCGATTCTTAAGACACGTCCACTGTGGGTAATGTAAGTTGTCGAGATTAGGTGGGTGGCCAGCAAACACGAGAACTATGACTTTAATATATATTTTTTTATTACGTACTGCGGCTCTCCCGCTTATTTTGCACACACTAACGCAAAGCGTTTCACTCAGCTTACATAATTTCTACCTACTTTGAATTGCACTTATATGGTAAAAAAAAAGTCAACTAACGGCAAGAGGACATCCAATACATGATTCGGCATAGTTATATGTTTATTTATTTAGAATATTATTAATAAAGGTTAATAAAAACAGCTTTGACGTCAGTCACTCTGCGTGTGAGTACGATATCTCTTGGATAACTGGATGAAATTTTTATTAGTTGCGGAATTTAATTCCATGGGGGTCTTTTGAAAATTACTACTGTAAACGACGTTCATGAATAATCAAATAAAAACCAAAAGCTGATGGTTCCTAATAACAAAGTGAACCTTACCCATAAAAACTAATGACTTTAAGTTAGACAATATTAATTTTCATGACGTAAATTGGCGCATCTGTGAAACTGTGGTTAGATACTGCAACAAAACAATTTATTGCAATTTTAGCTCAGATTCTTGTTAAAAGAAACAATATGTCAGAATTGGAAGCCGATCTCAACACAACTTATGTTCGACTTGTGCCGTTCTTGTAATCGGGATACGCTCATACAAACTAGCTATCTTCGCGGCTCTACCGAAGGTATTGTTACACGGAATGGATCTGGCCGATTGACGATCGTTGATACAGTCGGCCGATCGCGTAATATTATCCGGCGTACACGCGATACGCAGGCTAGCGTTACCTATCTTGCGCATATACTTGTACCTACCTACTGACGGCCAGATCGGCGCGGGCGCACACTTCACGCAGACCCAGCCGCACTCATTAATATCCACATTGACTTATTAACGGCCGTTTGTCTCCATATAGGAAACTGCTCGACATAAGCTCTACCATAAAAATAATGGCCAAGCATCTCAAAAATAACCCGTATAGAATATGTTCCACTATCACTCTTAAGCAATTATTTTAAACGTGTGTCACCAAGCCCGATATAGGTTCGAAAGGAAAATAACTAAAATTAGTCGTTTCTAGACGGTTATTCTACTAGTGTGCTGTACGCTTTGTGCATTGCCCGTGCTCTTTCAGCGAGATAATCAAATCATTACCGCCTGACAACACAACGGGCACTTATTTAAAGCTAAACCTAATAAAATAAAGTGTCCTTCTATCCTGTTACTGGACTCGCTCAATTGCAAATTATACAACAACGTTTTGAATTGCAGTCGAATCCAAAACGTAATAAGTATCGTAAGATGAAACGCAAATTGCTGACACGATTTTTACAATATTTTTTTGTAACAAATTTTGAACACACTACCGACAGAAGGCAGCCGGGCAACACGTAGAACAATAATTGATTGTATTGAGCCTGGCCGACACCTCAAAAATGTATCAGTAAGTATGAGGAGCGAATATTAATTTTGCATCTCGCTTGTACTTAGGGACATTTATACGAAGAAAAGAGAACGGAGTGTAGACGGTGCTATCCGATATGCGTTTTCCTCTGAAGGATACAAGTACGTGATTCGGTGTGTTTTTTTCGTGGGTGGAATTATTTGTAAGGCTTCGTTATGTGTTGCTCATTACTGTACAAGCTTGTATCCTGCCAGGGCGACCGCAAATGCGAGACATTACGGCCCGGCAGAGCCACCTGAGCCACGAGATGGAGCTTCGATGCTTCTGCACTTAATGCTTCATACGTGCTACGTGCACCAACGCTATCAGTGCTTGGCGTTTTGTAAAACAAAAGGGTCTATCACCTTTCAGGTGCTAAATTATACAGACATTCGTGGAAAAGGGGATTTCGGAATCGTTATTATAAATTTACAAGAGTCACATCACCAAAAATCTTAACTGAGAGAAATGCTATTTCGGTAAGAGTGGTCTTATTTCTTAGCGTGAACTCATTTAAATGATATTGTCGGTGGCTGCGGTGCAGTGAAGTTTGGGGCGGCCGCGCGCTGACCGGGAAACCGCAGACCAAACAATAAATACCTACTCGTCTGGTAGGCTATGACTAGAGTTTACATTACAGGAATTAATCAAATCAATGTTTAGGAACGTCATGTGATCATTGATTAATTAAGATTATTATGCAAACGTTAAGGAGTCTGTAATTACAGAACAGTTCAGTTTGGATGTTAACCCCTCTTCCAAGAGTCCAATTTATTAGTTACTGTTATAAATTCCTAAATATAAGAAATATATATTTACGAGTAGCATTATTACTTGGCTTACTCTGCGAATTGGGCAACTGAAAGTACAGAAAGCGGTTGTTAATAAAATAGATAAACAAGTGCCAAGTGTATAAAGTGTACATATAGTATCAAGCGCCGTCTTATGTTGGCATTCAAAACAATTTTTAGATTACATTGATTACATTTCTATGAGCAAGATACATGCAAATTATAAGATAAGTAAGCAATAATTTTGAATATGACTGGTTCATCACCGTTACGCTAAAATTGCTTAAGCCTGAACACAGTGATTTGGATATAATAGAATATGACGTAAGCTCTAAGATAATGGCTAAGCGGGAAAAGGAAGTTAAGTTAAAAAATAATATATTGTACCCATAACTTTTCTTAGCACGGATTACTTTGCTAGTGCATAATAGTGCACGTTTTTTGGGTTAATGTTAAAGCAACTTAAATATACGTAGAATCTTTGTGGTTAGTGCTTTTACAGTACATTTAAAATGCGCGAAAATTTACACACCGGAAAATAGTGGCTGTAATGAGTTGGGGGACATGCGAAGTTAGATGAATAATACAAGCGTTTGTCGGCTAAACGTCGATAAAATCATTCACTACTTAACTGTTTAGAAGTTTTGTGCGTGCTTTTTGTTACGGCGCCCGGCTTAGGATTGAGATTGCCGATGATTTACTCATGTCGATAATAATTCGATATTTATTTTGAAAATTTAATTCTTAGTCAACTGTAGTATTTAAATCTTAAACTTATTTACACAATACATTTTTTTAAGGAAGTATGTCCAGAAAGCTTCATCGTCATCATCATATCAGCTAAAAGATTTCCACTGCTGAAAAAAAGCCTCCACCATACACGATCCGGATATATGTCGTGTGTCGTAAATTTGAGGGGAATTTGCCAGACTCAAAGAATATGCAGTAGTGCTATATTTTTAATCCGGACGTCACACGGACAGAAGAGCCGTATAGGTTTATTCTAGGTCAAGGTTAAAACAATCAACGTCAGTCTTTTCTTAACTATATTGGGTTGGCTTCCAACCCGATGCAGTTCTATCAACAACTAGCAACTGCCATCTAATATGCGAAACCAAATTACCTGCTGGGGATAAGGTTATGATCAAAACAATAAATGATTTACTGTTATTTACTGAATCAATAAAAAATCTTAGTTAATATGACAAAAAAATTATAAGTACCTACTATCTACGCAATTATAAAATTGATATATCGATAAGAGCACGTACCCAGCTAACTGTCCAGTCGATCCAGGAGCTGTGGTTTTGCGGCCGAGCTTAATTCTACCCGCGCCGCCCCGCCCCCATACATTTTAATAGTTTTAATGCCCCAAGAAACTATTCTCAGTAGCCGTCCGATTATACCGAATAGCTGATAAACATAGAAACTCTTCCAATAAATTTTTTGTAACAGCTAGTTACGTAATACTTAAAATGAAGACGTTATGTCGTACGTGATTAATTTTCTAGGGATTTTTGACTCGTGTGAGGTCAACAGGACGTAGTTTCGTGATTATACGATAGTTAGTAGGAGAGGGGGTTAAGCTGCGGGTGGCTCTGTAGATTTGGTTTTATAACTCAATCTTGTATAGTAAGCTGTTCAAAATAGACAATCGCTCTCTTTTAAAAACATAGATTATGAGATATATAAAAATCATTGATGAAAGCTTTTAGGTCCGTGTAAGGACATTAAAAAAAAGAATAAGGCGGCGGTTTTATGCTAATTTCGGTAAATGACATTATTTAAATGTCATTATTATCACATCTGTCAAATCGGGCACAATAGGTGGCTACTGATAATGTTACTTCTGTAGGCTCATGTTTTAAAACGGGTGTTCCCTAGCGATCAGTTCTGGGCCCATTCCTGTTTCTGGTTTATATCAATGATCTTAGATGTATGAAAGCACGGTTGGTGCAGTGGCTATTACAGTCGGCTGCTGTGCACTGGGTCATGGGTTCGATTCCCGCACGGAGCAAATATTTGTATGATCTGCAGGTAATTGTTCCGGGTTTGGGTGTATTGTGTGTGGAATTTGTGTTTGTAAACGCACCCACGACACAGGAGAAATCCTAGCGTGGGGCAATGTTTTTTTAGAAAAGATAAAAGATTAAGATAACATTACTTTTGCGCTGACGACACTTTATATTTCACGTAAATAGGAAGGACAGGGATCTCGTAGGACCTTAAAATATATTTAATTTATTATCCGATTGGTATATACACATTGGCCTGCATTATGCCCACATAACAGTATTTTTCGTATTGTTTACATGCCGTGTTTTACCTGGCGAAGAATAGATTACTCCTCTCCACCCATGGGTATAGTAAAAGGCGACTAAGGATTTATATCAAGAAATTGGGCAGCAGCATTCTCCCGTATGCCAAAAACAACATATTGCGATCACGAATCCACTTGCCAAGCGTGGTGATTATGGCAACATACTCCTCTCTATGGACCGCTCTTTGTAGTGATTATTGTGAGGCCTATATTCAGCGGTGGACGTTTAGGAATTCATATATGTATGTGTGCGTGGCGTGTAATAAGCCTGTAAAACTTTCACCATGTGCGCCTTTCACGCCTTTAGCGTGGCACCAATGGGCGGCTCTAGTGTGATCTTACGAGGACCTGGACCCTCCCTTAGGTGCCGAAGATGACCGCTCCAGTGGTTTTAGCCGGTAGTAGTCCGGCATACCCCTTCACCTTTCCCCGGGGCGAAGGAAGTTCATGAAGAATTTCCACTGGGCACCAATAAAAAAATGGTGTCTACCGATATCTATACTATCAAATGTAATCAGAATATTTACTATAAGATTTCAGACAGACCTATTATAATACATGAACAAATTTGAAGCATTAATGCAGGTGTGAGATAGCTATATACACTGTGATATAGGGCGCGTGCTCCACGCTGTGCCCGGTGCGTGAGCGGCTAATCTGTTGCCGCTTATTACATCCCACAGTAGCACATCGAATGAAACCGCAACCTGCGGCCCCTGATTTCTGCAGCCCCATCGATCTATAGTTTCGTTATCAAATTTTCACACGGACCCTCGCTCTCGCACCAAGATTGACTTTATTTGAGTAAGTGTAACCGCAGGCCTACGAGCCAACTCTGACAAACGCTCGATAACCGACGCTGTTGACTCCGCTTACGATACATAGCCGACCCGATACCATTTTTCAATTGTATCTCTAGTGAATTAAAGGTATTGGAGTGTGAAACGGTGAAAAGTATCGTTATAATGCGATAGGTAGCCGGCCGGTAGCCAATCACGGCGCCCGAGATATTGATCATTGAAATTGATCAATCATATCGAAAATATCTACCGGAAATAAGGCGCGATGTAATACGTTGCTCTTCGAATTGAATGTTTTCAAAAATAGATTTTTATATTCTATAACAATTTTAGTAAAAGTGTGAAAAGTGTTATTATGTGAACTTTTTGTGGGGTCATAATGGCGATATTTGCGTTTGGGGTATCTACACAATGTATCGCTTGTATTGTAATTATTGGAGAGCGCGGCTCCCAGCCGTTGCAATTGATAGTATTTGACGTAGAAGTGATTACATGGTGTGCTATTGGCAATAGCAGCCGTCAGTGAATGGACCGCCACTCTGATTACTTTGGATTCAAATAGTGATAGACAAGCGCACACTGTAGCACTATGTAACGTATAGAGAGCTCCCCTCTTCTCAAATCTTTACAAATTTCATTCAACTTTAAAATTCTATTTTTACAACGATTTAATCGAGCTTATTCTGGACCCCTAGTACGAGTTTCTTTTCACGATTGAAACGTAATAGTGAACTACACGTTTACGGCGTTCGGTGCTCCGATTGGTTGAAGATTTTGGAGTGGGCCAATCGCAGCGCCGAACGTAAGAAACGTGTAGTTTACTATTACGTTTCGATTATGAAAAGAAACTCGTACTAGGGGTACTGGTCTTTAATATTCTACGCGTTATTTTTCTAGTTTTAGTCCAATAATTGGTATGTCGTGTTTATGGCTGATCAAGGTAAAAAGGGCTGCAAATAGGTGCTATATCACGGTTTTCCTCCTTTTTATTATCAGGCCAAGATTGGGATTCAGCTTAGAACATTTTCAACAGTTGGAAACCTGGATTTTAATTAATGACATGAACGCATACGTGAAAAATACATTCATATTTTATCGGTAAGAATAAATACTGTTAAACAAAAAACTATTTCTATGGTTGCAAAGAAATATCAACGGAAATATTCTACATTTTCATATATCAGCGCCAAAGAGGCGAACAGCTCAGCATTATCTTAGGTGGCAGTACAGTAGACCTAGCCACCTCATGCTGTTTGTTATACGAGTACGTTCTCAGCGTTTGTGCAACCCACGAGTGCATACGTGTGAAACATGCTACCTTTGTGAATGAGATATTTATATCTGTGAACTATACCCACGATTTATGATAAACAACAGTATCATAAAAAAACTATGTTTCTAAATTCAAATAGTTCTAACAGTTATCTAGTCTATGGCGCACGATGTTAAGCCGCCGACGTAATGACATTGTGCTAGAGCGTCCGTTTTTTCTCCTCATCGCATTTGATGTTATTGTTATTATTTTTCTCTCAAAGCCCATCTAGAGGTCGACGACATTTGATTCAGCATTTACCAGACCAACTACTGGAAATCTCAACAAAAATACTTTGACAGTTTCAGTAATAACTTTTTGACAGTTACATTACTATGTATGTATATGTTGACCGATTGAATAAAAGTATGGTATTTAATCACCAATGACCGCTACAGTAATTGGTCATCAATAAACGTTTTTTTTAAATCACCACGCTTTGCAATATTTTCTTATCACACGAAATGACCTTTACAACAACCGGTTATGGTTTTCGAAACTACACTGAAAATAAAAATAAAAAGATTTTTTATGAATGGCATGCTGTGGTCCTCGTCATCGTCATCATCATATCAGCCTAAGAACGTCCACTTCTGATCAAAGACCTCCCCCATAGATTTCCACTATTGTGTCGTCATTTTTGGAGGAATTTGCCAGTACTACTACGTTTGGCTGGCGTGTTTTATATTGTTTACTATTGTTCCACAGAAGAACCGTTGCTGCCAATCCCCTTTGATTCAGTCGCCTTCTACGATACCCACGGGATGACATATTCGTAAGAATAGTGCTATATTCTTAATCCCGACACCACATGTATAGGCCCCATATTATACTTATTAGTAAAAAAACTTTTGAGTACTTGAGTTGATTTATTATATAAATCCTTGAAGATATGGATACAATATGTGACTGCAGCGTGCGGAATCTGTCATGCGTTGAAAAAAAATGTAAATAAGTTCGATCGAACCACAGGACAAAAGTAGACCCTGGGAATAAAAACATTAAGTTCTCTGTTCACAGAGCATTTTTGTAGACAAAGTTTTTTATTTCAGTTTGACAAATCCTTTTTGAAAACTGTTCTTGATAAATTCAGGAATATAACTGAAAAATCTACACGTGTAACGCATGGGCAGTACAAAATTTCAAAATTGGTTCATGAATGAAAATTTTCAGATTTTTTGAATTTTATATAATATTTTAAACCTTATTTATTATACTTGTTTCAAGTTAATTAATTTTTCTATTTAGAAATATTTATCGATTTGTGCTGCGTACTGTACCTATACTCGTGCTTCTAATCGTGCTTGTCACTTTTATTAGGCACCGTTTCCGGTTTTCGCATATCCTGCGTGTCCAGTGGCTGTAATTAACTCGATATCTGTTACATGAAATAATTGATAACCTGAATTAAATAATACAGGAAGTTTATACGAAATTTTGTTAATTCTTTATATAGGCAACGTTGTAGATTCTAAGCTATGTTTGCATTATAATTGTCCGCAGTGGAAATCCATTATGTATGCTGCTTCGCAGAATAGCGGAGGGGTATGCCAGATTCTTACGCGCTAAAATCACTGACTGTTCGGCACCGAAGGAGGGCCACCGGTTCTCGAATACAAACGCACCGGAACCGCTATTGGTGCTACGCCTTTAGGGACATATCGTAGGAAGTGACTGAAAAGCTAAATAGATTCTATACGGAATAGCTAGATAGATTCAAAAGTAGACCGTTACGTCACAAATATATGTCATACAGTTAAAAAGCATGGAAAACAATTGACAATGCTAGTTAGTTTACATTACGGAGTGTTGTGTACGTAACCGTAAGAGCAATAGCAGGGGTGCAATTCCTTAAGCTCAAACATCCATACATCCTTAAATACAGAATCGAAATGACGGTGTAAAACCAATTTGTTGTTCGCTAAGACATGATTGAAGCTATTCAAGGACACGTTGCAGAAGGTAAGCAATGAGGACCAGTCTTAGTGAGTACCAAATCGGGTTATCACCATTATTTCAATTCTGTATTCAGAGATGTACGGATGTTTGAGCTTAGAGAATTGCACACCAGGAGTATCGCAAGAAACATCGACGCTGCCGTTATTCCAAAGTATGGCCTTACTTACTGTTCCTAGCCTGGTGTGCCTCCAAGCAGCACTGTATGCCAGAGACCATACAAATGAGTATCCGAGGCTCGGCGACAGCCACGGTTAATGACCGGGGATACAGCACGCGAAACGCGCATAATCTTAGAACTGTGCCGCGACGACTGTCGCGAACGGCCATCTGGTGCACGTGATGGCACCAGTAGTATACAACCGGATACCGGGGTACATTCGGGACGCATCGGCACGGGAATCCTTTAAGAGCAGACTAAGAAATAGCTCGTTGAGCAAGCATTCTATAGCTATAATCACATGGCAGTTAAAAATGTGTATTAATTATATGTATTAATAGTAGAAACAATTGGCGTTGACTATGAATTTCTATTGTATTTTGAAGTGAAAACTTCTTTTAGCGCGGTACGCATATTTTTAGATGAGATAAAATCTCCACACCGTTACGAGACGCTAGACGTTAAGTTTGGCATTTCGCCGTCGGGGTCGCATTAACCCTAGTACCCATCTAAAAAATGTCTAACGTGCCAAAATTAGTTGTTTTCACTTCTGTCGGCATTCCCGGAGTGCACCCCTATTTTTTTATTTTATTATTATTTTCTTGATTGTGGTTTTATTTTCATTTTGTGTCATTTAATTTTGATTTATTTAATTGCGGTAATTATTTATGTTGTTTGAATTAATTTTATTGTAGACCTGTAACTTATTAGTTGCTGATAAATTACTATGACTAATCTTTTACGATACAAGAGAGAAACTAAAAAAATACATACGTTCTCGCGTTTCTAGCTAATATGTATGCTAAAATGCTAATACTTTAATGTTTGAGTCGAGCAGATCGAGGTAGACTGTATGTATTGTAAAACATGGTTTTTAGTCCCTGACCTTATACGTGTTTGTAAATGAAAATGTTATTAACATCTGTCTCGTCAAGTCTCATAACTCGTACACCGTTTGACAGTATAACTATCTACGTAATCTGAATATCTTCATGCACTTATCTCAAGTTAATTGGGCTCGGTGCAATGTGTAACGGTTTTGGAAAAATGGTTTCACAGTCAGCCGCCTGCCTGATACAACCCTCCTTGGATATGCCAGTGTTGGTGGTTTTCCCGCCACCTTTGGATAACCCAAAGTGCTTGATGGTATGCACCGAGATCCAAACGTCCTTAGTCGCCTTCTACGGCACCCACGGGATAAGATACTGTAGCCCTAGTCCTGACCGGAGCTGCACGAACAATAGGAGCTACAAAAACAAACTGCGTAATCCGAAATATGTATTTCAAAAAGATTTCCAATCATGACGTCGTAACGTATTTCGATCGCACATTGTTTAACGGGCGCGTGCAAGCTTGCAAGGTGTTCGATCAGTCCACATAATTGGCCGGTTCCGATTGTTCGGGAGCCCATCCCGTCGTGTCGCTGGCCGTCTACGTTATCATCCAACAACCGCATTGTTTGCGTCTGTCTGCGTTCAGGTGACACTGTTTTAAATATTAAACAGGACTTTGTTCTATAAGTTCGCAGGGAATAACAGAAACGTTTACTTGAGATTAATTTCATACAATTTTTGATTGGTCTTTTGTAGTTATTGCAATGAATAATATAAACAGACTAATTGCTGTGGTGGCTTTGATTGACTGTATTATCCCATGACATCACATATATTTAAGCTTAAGTTCAGGAAAATGTTTGGAATCAGAATAACTTAAGGATCAAAATGGGGGTGGTCATTGAACAGCATCATCTGAATAAAATAAATTAGAAATTGAGATTAGAAGGAAAATATGTGTTGGAAACCACGTAGATGACATTAAATTATAGCTGTGAATCACAGCGTAATCGAACCGGAGTGTTACGAAGATATTTTACAGACAGGAAGCAAATCATTATCGATGCAATGTCGGTCGTTTTATTTAAGTACAATGTTCCATTCAGCTTGTAATTTATAAGTACTAATACCAAGCAATTTGAGAGGTCACCATGATTTTAACATATTAGTTAAATTTATAGAAAAGAAGTTGAGATCTCCTTAATATATTATGTGACAAGTGGATAGCAATAACCACTTGTGCACTAATAAGATTGTATGAACTTCCGATTTCCTCAAAAGTCGCGGTGGTCAGACCGCATTTGGTCTGACTAATGCCAGAAATTCACCGTAATTGGCATGAATAGGTAGGCAAAATAGAGATTATCAGAGTAGAGGTGAAGCATAGCAACTTATATAAGGGTGTCAGTGACAACGCAAATTCAACAACGGCAAATTCCCCCAAAAAGTATGACACAGTTATAAAAATCTATGGTGGGAGGCCTTTGTTCAGCGGTGCAAATCCTTTGGCTGATAGGGCGAAGTGACAAAGTACCGAAAGCTTTGGGAAGAGATTACACTTCATCATATCATCATCATATCAGCCACAGGACGTCCACTGCTGAACAAAGGCCTCCCCCTTAGATTTCTACAACGAGCGGTCACATGCCGCTCTCATCCAACGACTCCCAGTGACCCTCACCAGGTTGTCTATCCACCTCGTTGGAGGTCGTCCCACGCTGCGTTTTCCGGTGCGCGATCTCCATTCGAGAACCTTTGTGCACACTTAGGCCTACAATAAAAATAGAAAAGCCATTTTTCTCAAATTTTTTTTTCATTTGAGCACGCAATGTATCGTAAACACAGCGATCAAAACGTTAAATGATTATTATGCTATGATGTGTTAAGATATTATTATGCTACTGGGAGCGATGGTCTCATCCGTGAACTGTAGCGATACAAGAGCCATTTAGTCTTTATTTACATTGCAGTTTTATGTGAAAATAAATAAATAATTGTTTTTATTCAAAATACCGTTAGGATGGATGAAAGGATTGTTTCAGACTGAAATAAACTGGAAACAAATGTTCAGATTTGAATCATGAAAAGACCGAAGCAAAATTCTAACTCATATCAGTTTTCGTTATGATGTCACTAACATCCGTTTATAATATTGGAAACTAGTAAGAGTAGCACTGAAAGCAAGTGAAGGTTCATAACTATACTTCTAAAATAATTAACTCTAATATAGGTTCACGAAATATATGCAAAAAGTATCACGGTGAGTCAAAACGAAGCAATTCAACAGTTAGCAAGAAGCATTAGAGTTGACATGGGCTGTCGGCGGCGGCTAATAACGTGCGTAATGGCGGATTGTCATTAGCGGCGCGCGCGCAGATTGCTGGCACCGCTGATGAAACCCGCTGGGATTGCCTTGTAAACGCCCCGGGTATGAACGTGCACTTAGAAGGTTTAGATTGGACAGTTTGTTTTCTGTTGATGTTATGTTAATGAATGCTTTTTAAAGTGGAATTATACTGGAGTCTCATATTGAGGAAAGTTGAGATTATTTGTGGGTGATATGGTCCCGCAATCCTTATCTCGTTGAAATAACATGTTCACTGTCGGACCGGTTTTAGATCCGGATGGTTTTTTGTCAGTCCTATTTCACAATATTTTATTTACCTATGGATTCCAAGAAAATTCCTTGTATTTAATCAACCAATTTGAAAAACGTGCCTTCCTAATTGTATTTGTTATTAATTTCACGGTTCCGGGAGCAATTTGTGGTGCTTTTTAATATTTTTCATAATTGGAATCAATACCAAAACGAAAGGATAAAATGAAGCTGCAGCCTTAACAATTAATCCGAAACTAAATGATAACTTCTTGAAAATACCACCTCTGTGAAATATTAGCATGCCGATCCTGTCGTTAAGTTTTTTGGTGGGAAAGGTATTTCGGATAAGTTGATTTATAAACTCCTAAGAGATCATACATAATCAGCCCATTACTGTCCCACTGCTGAGTACGAGTCTTTTTCACGTTGAGAAAATTAGGCCTTAGTCCACCACGCTGGCCTAGTGCGGGTTGACGGGCTACACACACAATTGAGAACATTTTGGAGCCCTCTCAGGCGTGCAGGTTCCCTCACGACGTTTTCCTTTACCGTTAATGCAAGTGGTAATCAAATTCTGACCCGCACATGAATCCAAAAAGTCAGAGTTGCAGGCCGGGATCGAACTCGAATCCTCCTGTATGAAAGGCAGGCGTTCAACCACTACTCGAGCTATGGCGCGAGCGGCTCATGCTGCATCAGTACGCGCACAAGCGCGTCGTCGAGGCTGTCTTGCCGCTCTTCGGAGCCTGGCTCCAAAGGAGCGAGCGCGTCACATTCCGCCTGACGCACGTGCTCACCGGACACGGTTGTTTCGGTGCGTACTTGCACAGGATAGGACGCGAGGTCACGGCACAGTGCCACCACTGTGGAGACGATCAGGATACCGCACAGCACACGCTCGAAGAGTGCCCTGCGTGGACTGCCGAGCGGCGGATCCTGGTCGATCGGATCGGGCAAGATCTCTCTTTGCCAGCAGTAGTGTCGGCTATGCTGGCAAAGCAGGAAAATTGGAGTGCTGTGGTCACCTTCTGTGAGAGCGTAATGCTCCAGAAGGAGGTCGCAGAGCGGGATCGGGAGAGGGCCGATCCCGCTCGGAGGAGGAGGACACGGGGCCGGGGTAACAACCGCCGCGGCGCCCGTGTCCAACACGCCTGAGCCCCCTGTCGTCTTTATATGGCGGGGGCCCTTGGGGGTCGCGAGCGCGCTTATTGGGAAATCTGCGTGCGACCCCCGGGAAGACAGCGGTGCGCATGTGGTCACGTACCGCTGTGTGCGCAGCACAGCGCATAGTGAAGCCTCGGGGGAATCTTTTACAATCCCCTCGAGAGATGCCTGGGGGGGTCGCCTCTTTACAGTCGCCATCCCTCCACTAGAGGGGATGACCACTTTACAGTCATCCCCTCCGAGATGAGCCTAAAGGCGTGGCACCAACGGGTGGCTCTAGATGGAGATTATTCGAGTTCCTGGAGCCTCCCTTCGGTGCCGACGATGATCACTCCGGTGGTTTTAGCCGGTAGGAGTCCGGCATGCCCCTAGCCCTTTCCCGGGGCGAAGGAAGTACATGAGGTATTTACACCGGATCAATAAAAAAAAAAAAAGGCGTTCAACCACTATACTATGACTGCTCACTGCTAGGAATCAGTATCGATCTATAGATGTCCATGGTAGTTCCTTAGTTACTCTAATGGACATGGAGTATTTTGGATTGATACGATCAATTTAATAACATTTGGGAGCCGGATCAGAGAGCATAATATCAACAGCGACCTGGTGCATAATAATATTCGTTGCCTTAAGCGAACTAATCTCAAGAAATACTGCCATGTGGTGACAGCAAACAATAGCAGCATTTCAATTCATCCTGTGGGAGTCGTAAAAGGCGACTATAGGGTTAGCCGGAGGATGGGCAGTAGCGTCCTCCGGGTACTAAAAAGGCAAATCTCCCTAATGATCACACCACACAAACCCAGATGGTGGTTGATGCGTTCTTTGGGGCAGGTTGTGTCCAGCAGTGGATTTATATATTTGTCTGCAATTATGAAGATTCTATTGTCGATAATAACAGGGAAAATCCATAAGAAATAAATAAAAATGTTTATATTTATAATTTAGCTAGTCTACCAGATATAGTGGTGCCTTCACAACGTCTCGTCGGCAAATAAGGCGGCAGTCAGTTAGAGGATCGTGATTGTGAGCTCGGGCCATAATAAGCGCGGATATTAATAAATTTAACGCAGCCGACTCCAGGACACTTTACAGTTATTTAGGGCATAATTACGTCAAGAAAATTACCTATCTGTCTACCGGTCGTTGTAACATGATTTACGGTATAATTTGAGTTGAAGTTAGGCCGTTTGCCTCAGGTCGGATGACTTGCAGGTGTTTGCGGAAGATGATTTATAGTTTTCTAGGGAATGCGAAATGAAGATACCAAAATATTTAGTTTATAAATAGATATACACAACACAAAGGAAATTAGTCGAAATCAATAAACGTAGAGCCCTTTTTGGACTGTAGATAAAAATATAATAAAGACTTATATTCATTTAAACTTAAACCATTCACAGGCTCTTATGAATAGTCGACACTTTGGTTGCCGCGTTCCAAGATGTAGATTTCCTATGGTGAAAAACGGGCAAGAAACTCCATGGTTACTCTTTTTAAATCATAATATGTTATAATAGTTATTTATGAGTACATTATTGTCGAGATGAAGGTTATGTAAAGACAGTGTAGGAGTAAATAGTCTTCATTCTAAAAAGTAATTTTAAACAAGCCTGATTGTAATGTTTAATAAAGTTTATGATTAAATTGTCACATGCTGCCACATAAGGCTGACCAGTCCTAACAGACGGCACTCGTTTACAAGCATGACGCATGAATCAAACCTTCCGGTCCTTTTTTTTTTATTTTACTCGGAGGAAACCTCCATATTAGAGGTGTACCTCCTCGGCGCCGGAGTAGTGCGAAGGGGCAAGCCAGCGTGGCATGACTTCTACTGGCTAAAACCGTAAGGATAGTTATCTTCGGCACCGAAGGGGACTCCAGGAACTTCATATTTTAGATATTTCATATCTGCAGGTAGTTGTTCCGGGTCTGGGTGTATTGTATGTGGAATTCATGTCTGTAAACGCACCCACGACACAGGAGAAATCCTATTGTGGGGCAACGTTTATAAAATAGAAAAAAGGCATTGACGTGTTGACGAGTAAAAACACTGCAACATTACGTTTTTCTTACTTAGTAGGTATAAGAATGTATGTATCGTTCATCATTTTTTTCCTTGACCATGTGCATGGTTTCAATGTTATGTACATGACATTAAAAATGCCACTTGGTCCATGCTTTTAAACCCGCAATCAAGTGCATATGAAGCATAGTCGGTTATCATCTATAGGTAATGTTGTTTTTTTTAATACCACAATGTACTAGGATTTCTCCTGTGTCGTGGTTACATCCAAACTCGAAACAAGTAACTGTAGACCATACAAACATTTATTCCGTGCAGGGTTTAAACCCGCGACACGTAGCGCAGAAACACTAACCGTACTGCTCTAAAAAGATCACGTGTAAAAAACATGAATTTATCACAAATTAATACTTGTTTAGGGTTCCGGACGTCCGAAGGAAAAACCGGCGAAAACCTTGTAGGATCACTCCTGTGTCTGTCTGTCTGTCCGTCTCTCACAGCCAATTTCATCCGAATCTACTAGACCAATTAAGTTAAAATTTGGTACACATGTACCAATGTGTGTTGTTCTGCGACCCAAAAACGTACGTGTAACGTAAATAAATGAATTTTGAATAAAGGGGGCGCAATATAGCCAGTTTTTGAATAAAGTTTTGCGAACTGTGTAGCATATGAAATGGAAGGGCTTGATGTGAGAGTCTCAAATATATTTATGTTATAATTTTAAAATATTTAGTTTTATAGTTATTTAAGAAAATATACGAAATTTGACCATTACTATCTATCCTATCTCCAAAACTACGGACCTAAAATTCTTGAAAAAAATATTGGTACATAACTCTTTACTTGTAGATTACAGAAAAATCTGTAAGAAGTCCATGGTCTTAAAACAACATGGTAAATCTTACAATATCGTGCGTACAACTTTATGTTTGCGGTTGGAATGTACGGGAAAAGATTTTTTTCAACTACGATGTTAAGTTTGTTATTGGGATAGTTTATTGGTACAAGACCGAATCCAACAATAGAAAATATATTCAGCAATTTTGGAACCCTCTCCAAGCGAGTTGAACTCGCACTTGACCAGTTTTTTAGGTTTGCTGATTCCTGGCGAACACTACTACTTACTAAATGCATATGAAAGTATATACGGAACATATAACAAAAAATGCATTTTAAACTTTTTGTCTGTCTGTCTGTTGGTCTGTCTGTCTGTTTGTTCCGGGTAATCTCCGAAACGGCTGGACCGATTTTGACGAGACTTTCACTGGCAGATAGCTGATGTTATAAGGAATAACTTAGGCTACTTTTATTTTAGAAAAATAATTAGGGTTCCGCGCAAAAAAATAAAACCCTTGAAATTCTATGTCAAGTGCCTATGTCGAAGTACTCTAAATATATTTTAAATTAATACGCGGGTGAAACCGCGGGTCCCAGCTAGTTATTAATAAATATAAGTATTATGTAAAATAAAACTAACCGTCTAAGTACATACCTCCCGCAGGAAGGTTGGCGTTAGTCTTGTACTCTCGTTCCTCGTGGGACATTGACCGGAGACTCCTCACAGAGGAGCTCTTGTACTCCATCTCCCGGAGTGCTAGGGACGCGCTGTCGCACGGAATGAGAGACCGCTGCAGACCGAACGACCGAATTTGGTGCGGCGACGCATTTGTACCTGTAGCAAGAAGAAGAAGAAGAAGAAGTTTAATGGGAAGTAGAAAGCTTAGAAACATATAATTAAATAGGTGGAGATAACATAAAATATATATTTAACGTTATGCTCCCAAATATCCTTAAGTGTACGACAGAGGTGTCCTGATTAAGCTATATGTACTTAACTCACAGTTCGCCCGTGATATGAATGGTGGTGAGTGGTTTTACGTTCCATGCAATAGCGGGTGAGCCCATTGCCTGGCACAATTCGAAACTATGAAGAATCTAAAGTTTAGTTACATTGCAAAAAAAACAATACTTAACAGTTTGCATAGCTTGCGTAACAGTTTTGTTTGAACATCACGCTCAGCAGTCGCTCTTACGACCACTAAATCAATGCAATAGTAAAGAAACATGCCCATTACTGTCCCACTACTGGGCACGGGCCTTTTCTCACGGTGAGAAAGGTCTTATAGTCCACCACGCTGGCCTAGTGCGGGTTGGCAGACTACACACACCACTGAGAACATTTTGGAGCCCTCTCAGGTGTGCAGGTTTCTTCCGATGTTTTCCTTAACGCAAGTGGTAATCAAGTTCTGATCCGCGTATGAATCCGAAAAGCCTGAGGTGCGGGCCGGGATCGAACTCAGACCCTCCTGTATGGAAGGCAAGGGTTCTGCCACTTCTGTATACTATCACTGCTGTACATGCTGAAACTTAATAATGATAATGATTTATTTCATTCCGTGTGGTTTCCGGATTAAGAATATAGCACCACTCCATCTCCTCGCATGGATGTGGTAAAAACCGACTAAGGGAATCTAAACCAGAGGGATGGGCAGCAGCATGCCTTCTGTGAAACGGTAGCCATACTGCGCTCACCAACCGGCCTGCCAAGCGTGGTGAGTATTGGCAAATACCCGCCAAAATGATGACACGGTTGTGAAAATCCATGGGGGAGGTCTTTGCAGCAGTGGACGAATACATGGCCGATATGTATTTAGTTCAGTTACTTAGGTACTTTACCTTACAAATAAGTAAATATAAACTTGCATAATATGACATTGAAAAATTCGCACATGTACGGTTCTGAACCGGTAACTTAGTGCTTAAGAAGGGATTCCATAAACCTCTGGGCCCTTTGAAATTCACTAACAAACGGTTTCTGTAATTTAATTTAATCTCCTAACCAGCCTAAAAACTATGAGTTCCGGCGTCCAATCTTCAATTAAACAAAGTGTCAGTCGTCTTATTACACAAATAGGTGGTCTTTTTTTTCAATGGTCCCGAAATTGGCGGCCCCACTGTCGGTCACTGCCTTTATTTGAAAAAGGTACCAGGTACCGCCCCAATTATTGGGACAAGTTGTGTTAGAAAAAACATGCTGATAATTAGTTTATGAGTTTACACAATGTGAAATGCTCATAGACCGCAAATATGTAGTATCGACGCAAACAAATGCAGTCGGCTAATTATTTGTCGTTATACATTAATGCGATCTAGTGATGTGAACTATATTAGGCACAGCAGGTTCACAAAATTGCATTGGTATTTTGAATTTACAATACAGAGCTAAATATTCTTAACAAATATCGACATCTAGATAATAATCTAGATATTTATATTTGTTGAGAATGATCTCTGTATTGTCAATTCTGTGTCTTTAACCAGTGTGTGTTACCAGTGATGTCGTATCGAACAGAGACGTGGTCACTTACCATGGGCCTCATAAGAAAGTTAAAGGTTACTCAGCGAGCTATGGAGAGAGCTATGCTTGGTGTTTCTCTACGGGATCGAATCAGAAATGAGGAGATCCGTAGAATTACTAAAGTTGCCGACATAGCTGAAACGTGAATTAGTAAACTAAAGTGGCAATGGGCGGGGCACATTGCTCGTAGAACTGATGGCCGTTGGGGTAAAAATATTCTTGAGTGGAAACCGCGCATCGGAAAACGCGGTATGGGACGACTTCCAACGAGGTGAACAGACGACCTGGTGAAGGTCGCTGGGAGTCGTTGGATGTAGGCGGCATGTGACCGCTTGTTGTGGAAATCTATGGGGGAGGCCTTTGTTCAGGAGTGGACGTCCTTTGGCTGATATGATGATGATGTAAATTCAAACTGCCATTTTTGTGTGTATCTATGGATGTATCTTAACAAGAGTTTAATTTTCAAGTCCAACTTAATTATCCAAGTAATTTTATATCAAGTTTTTATTTAGAAAACATTATTGACCTTAAAATTGAAATATTTCTACTCTATTGCAGTTATTGATTATTCTACGCTGTATTAAATTTCATTAGCGGCTTCAACCACTACAAATAAATTGCATTTTATCGATAGTCGATAGTCCGTGTAATGTCGGAGTACAGCGCAATTAGCGAGGGTCACTGCGAAGCGGCTTACGTCCCACCTACAAATTAAGTCTATTAACTCAAACTTTTAAGTCCCCTAGCACACGATATCTTCCTTTCTTGTGCCCCAGAGTTTTGAAGCTTATTCGTTTAAGTACTAGCCTTTTGTGTCCTTTCTACTCTTTGTTTGATATCGTCTGTGCAAGGACTTTTGGTATTCATGCAGCATTTGATACAGATCTCATGTTAATGAACAAGTGAACGTACTAAGATTATTACTAGGATTTTAAGTATTCGTTTTATGCAGCTTTATTGTTAATTAAATTTTTTTAAGTGAAAATGTCGTTATTTTTATGATTCCGTTGTTCTTTATTTTCTTTTCATGTGGTTAGTAGCCCACCTTGTGTTAGAGTTGTTCAAGCCGCCTAAAGGCCTCCAACTTGGCTTAACGATTGCTATCTAATAACAACAACCGGGGTTGACTTGCCGACGATTTAACGTATCCTCCGAAGCACGGAGATACTCAGTTGAAAATACCACTATGCTGTCACCCATCCACAGACTGACCGCGCCAACCATTGCTTAACCTCGCCGATTGGTTACCGATCAGTGAGTACAACTGGCTATGTGCGCGGCAAAGTGGTCTGTATCTTTCTGGGTTAGATTATAGAGTTTTATTTTATTATTTCAGCCTAATTAAGTCCACTGCTGGACCCAGGCCTCCCTCAAAGATCACCACAACGACTGAGATCGGTATGTTGTATGCTCATTGGGGGGTTTTGCCATAATCGCCACGCTTGGCAGGCGGGTTGGCGATCACAGTTGAGTTGTTAATGTATTCGAAGGACGCTGCTGCCCATCCTCCGCCTAATCCCTTAGTCGGATTTTACGACACCCACGGGATGAGATGGGTTGGTTCTATTCGTTGCCGGTACTATGGCATATAGAGTTATTATAATCTTAATATAACGAAATATAATAAATGTCCCTGAGCAGTTCGTACGATATCGCGTCATGCGGGCAGCAGGCACAAAGGTCCCAGCAGTTGCGCAGTGCGTGAGTGCAACTTATTACTGATATAATTTCACTATTGTTTGCCGCCGGCTCCGCCGCTCCATATGGCGTAACGTGTTTTTTTTACTTTTTCCTCCAATTTCGTCGATAGTTCGAACTCCTTTTGAGCGACTCCTTGGTTTCGCGTGACTGACAGGCGGAAGACGATGTTTTATGATATTAATTAGATATACGCGGTTAATGTGGGGGTAGGAATGATTGCATGTGAAATAAAAGTTTATAAGTATTGTTCAATGTGAGAAAGCTTATCTGGTGGTCACAGGTATTTTTCATAATTAAATTTACGCAAGTGAATTATAAATGCCTTAACCAATGTGTTATTTTTCACTAAAATCAAATTTCAACGGACAGATACTACGTTAATTAAAAAAACGATTGTACGTAGCGTGTACGACCTTCACAATTTATCAGTTTTGTATAATATATAATGCACACAACAATAGTAGGTAAGAATAAAATACATTCCGTTCGTCATATCAGCGCAGAGTCCCGTGGGAAGAAAAGAGTTTATCTACGAATTGCGATATCGCGGTCGCGCCACCGCGATGTCGTGTGTATAAAAATTACACGATAATAATAGAAACAGTTTACAACAATATAATATTTTAATTGTTTATGCTCGTGGTTTTCATCGCGCGACGTCGAATAATAACAAAATGGGCAACGCTCGCGACACGCCCGATCGAATTATGTTTTCATATTAGTTTTTTAATTAATTGGCGAGTTGTATTAATATATTTTTGTATTTTGTAAAGCATATTATTATATTATTTGTATTCGAGATAGGCAACCACACTGGTGAAGTATTTATTGACGCGTAACTGGCAGAATATATTATGATTATAACGACTATGATTCATTCATTCATTCCGTGCGAAACTGAGGTGGTTACCAATACGGAAACGTCGCGACTCTCATATTCTTTCCCTTCTTTATTCGGTTCTCCATAACCCTAAGTCTCCTGTCTATCTGCGTGAGCGCTTTGAGTTTCTTGTACCTAGGGGTACAGCCTGTCGTACATCGTCTTCTCTTCTCCTTCGTACTCCTCATCACACCTCCAACCGTTATGATGGATCATTTACAGTACGCGGAGTGCGTCTCTGGAATTCTCTTCCACACTCACTACGCGACAGCTCTTCTCTGGACGTTTTCAAGAAAGGACTCAAAAAGCATTTCCTTTCAGTATAACTTTCATATTCATGTATTGAGATTCCAGTATGCTTCAACGCCAACTGGACTGGAGTGTCAAAAATTTGGAATACCTACATCTTTTTTGTATAACCCCCCGGTAATACATCATATACTTTCTCCGTCCGGGGGATGGGCAATCTTCGGCACCAAAGGGGGGCTCCAGGTCCGCGATACAATCACACTAGAGCCACCCACTGCTGCCACGCCTTTAGGCGCACATCTTGGAGGGGATGACTGTGCGGTCACCCTACTAGCAGAGGGGAGGATACTGTAAAAAGGCCGCCATCCCCAGGCACATCTCGGGGGCATTGTGAAAGATGCTGCGCACACGGTGACAAGTGATTACGTGCATGCCGCCGTTTTCCCGGGGGTAGCACGGTATGCTCGCCCGCGACCCCCGAGGCCCACCACTGTTTAACGACAGCAGAGAGCTCAGTTCAGTTATTTAAGTAATCATAGTGTCTATGTCTATTGTTACTAAATTTTTGTGAATTGATCCATGTGAACACACCTTTTTGTCATTATTAAGTTATCGAGCAGTAACTTAGATAGTAGGCTCACAATGAATCAGACTCTTCTCCAAGAATTAAGACGCGTAAATCGGACTATCATCGGCATATATTTTGCGGAAATGTCTTTGAATTTTGTACCTGCCCAAATTCTTGCCTTTACTGTAAGATATCTACCATAAAGTTGAAACTATATCTTATTGAGTATATAATTTCTTTTTTCTTTTTCTTTCTTTTTAAAAAAACGTTGCCCCACACTAGGATTTCTACTGTGTTGTGGGTGCGTTTACAGACATGAATTCCACATACAATACACCCAGACCCGGAACAACTACCTGCAGATCATACAAATATTTGTTCCGTGCGGGAATCGAACCCACGACCCGGAGCGCAGCAGTCGACTGTATCAACCACTGCACCAACCGTGCCGTCAATTACTTACTAGTCTTGGAGCGCGGCTCTCGAGGTCCATCGACGGTGACTTTGATAGCTTTTTGGTATGTTGCTACTTGAGGTGGGTTGGTTGATATCGTGATTGTTAGCGAGAAGCTCTTCCCTGGAACAGAAAGTTTAAGATTTAATAAAACATGTTAATTTGCGGGTAGTTTTATACAGGCAGCTTTAGACTCTATTCTGAATGTGTCAGATCTTAGACTGGACACGTCATCAAAATTATGTATGGTAATATCATGTGAAACCCACGTTTGGTAGTGGATGTTAATGGGTTCTTATTTATAAGATAAGATTTACTGCTAACGCTACCTAGAACTAGTCTCGCATGGCACCACGAGACATTCATTATTTAGTCTCTTATGCCCAGTAATGTCACTAGCAACAGTGCCCTTCAAACCGGAGCACAGTAATGTTTACAGTTTAAATACTACTGTTTAGCAGCAGATTATCTGGCCTCTCTGGCTCTGCGGTGGTACCTACCTAGCCCGACTCTTAAAAGTCAGTTCTAATTGGATATAAGTTTTATACTATGAGGAACCTTCTTAGGAAGAACTAGTACTTTTGATGCATTCCTTTGGTATAAGTACTTTATATGTTATTCACCACATATATTTTATTAGATTAAGAGAGCCAGAGAGAAAGATCTGGTTTGAAAGATGTACCTAGTGATAAAAACAAAGATAAATATGCTTTGCCGCTTTGAAGAGTATGAATGAAGGGCAATTAACTGCGCAAAAGGACGTGGAAATAGACTTACTATGAAAGTTCTATGAATCCGGAAAAAGCAAAAGGTATACGTAAGAATACGCGTGGCGATTTGTAGTTACTACCTCGTCTATAGGAAGATGGTGTGATGTTATGTATTGATAATGATGATAATTAATTAGGCTGTAGCCTAGTTAACGCACCTGTCTACTACAGTGGCATACAGGCCTCTATTTCAGGATACCTGAAATGTTTACTGTAATGTTTTTTGTATAGGCTAATAAAGTAAATCATAATACTCTACAGAAGCAAGTTCCCACATTGACCCACACAATCAACCTTTACAATATTCAAATAGATTCAATCAAATTAATCAACTTATTAGCTACAATCGATATAGTACTTTATCAAATCACGCACACTAGCGTGGTAATCGTGTGTGCGTACGTCAAAGTGTGCTAGTGTGAGCACGTAGGTACACTAACTACTGCGGATAGCGTATGGTGAAAATAGCGAGCTTTTTGGGCGCCCGATTTGCGGTCTACAGTAATGAATGCACCGATAAATACCGAATAAAATTACAGTTAAAATGAGTGGATTAACATGTCTAATGCAGATAATTCGTGTGTAGTGCGCACTCGATTCCGAATATATGACTGATTCTGACGTGTGCCGCATGCGAGATTAGATACGTTTTGATTTTGATTTTTGTTGGTTTTGGATGTATCGTTTGGATTTATGCGGTTGAGGGATGCATGAGCTTTCGGAAACATGTTTAGACTTTACTTTAATTTCTAACATATTGTGTAAAGTTATAGCCTTAGGCATGATAATACAAATTAAAACTGTGAAAGAAACATAATGAGAAGTTTTACTGTCTTTGGTTGATAGACAGAGACTGGTGACGTGTGTACTCTTTGATATAGAATAGAAAAGAAATGCGTTTTCATCAAAGATCTTACGACAGCTTTGTATTCAACACAAATAAGTGCTTGACCCGTCAAATTCATAACCAACCAACTTGAGATGACTAATCGATAAGTTTCGGGAAACCATTCTTTTTTTGCATGAGCAAGGAATTTTCTGCCTACCAGATTTATTATAAAAAGAAATAAAAGCATCCTTAATAAGAGAAATCTCGCGTAGGCGTACCATAAATAGTAGTCTCGCGTAGGCGTCGCATAAGAGTAGTCTCGCGTAGGCGTCGCATAAGAGTAGGCTCGCGTAGGCGTCGCATATGAGTAGACTCGCGTAGGCGTCGCATAAGAGTAGTCTCGCGTAGGCGTCGCATAAGAGTAGGCTCGCGTAGGCGTCGCATGTGAGTAGACTCGAGTAGGCGTCGCAAAAGAGTGTCACGAAGGCGTTGCGTTTTAAGTAAGATGCGCAGCCTTGTAACATCAAAGGCCGGGTGGCCCATGATCAACTTGATCCATTAAAAAAGAAAGATTATTATCTTCAGCCTAGCTTATACCAAAATTTAATGTTTTTGTACTTAATAATTAGTGCGTACTATCAGTTTGGTTAGTCACTATTAGGAATTAAACTAATATTTCCTCTAACGGCACACGTCATGTGCCAAAAAAGACTTGCAGCCTACTACTAAAATGAAATTGCTCAAAAATTGTGTGCTATTTGAGGAATGTATTATATATTTGCTAAACATTTTTTGCAAACGTTATTCTTTTTATTCTATTACTTGATAACTCCGGTACCAAACCCATTATTTCTTTATAATAATAAAAAAACCCATACTATTTTATTGTGTGTTTCTTTGTGATAAAACCATTTGCCAACTGATAATAACTGCTGCTTCCTGTGACAGTAACAAGTTAAGACATGTTTTTGCTATAATAATTGGAAAACGTTATCTCATTAAAAACATGTATTACATAATGATATTATAAACAAATGAATAAAATAAGCGAAGGCATTTTTTACGAGACACTCTTATACACTCTGCCAATGTAGCATACATATTCAGACTGCAAAACATAGAGAAGCGATGAAGCTATGTTGAAGGTGAACTCTAGCAATAGGATAGAATAATGTTGGGATAAAGCTTTGCTATAACCTCTGAGTTTGTTCTTCTCAGAGCAGTCAGTAGGACATGCCGGCTTCATTTAGATTGACGAGTGAAAGTTTTTCGTGAAACCTCATCATCATTATTTAATTAAGCCGAATAAAGTCCACTGCTGGACACAGGCCTCCGCCAAAGATCACCTAATCGACCGTTTTTGGTGTGTTGTGTGTTATAATCGCCACGCTTGGCAGGCGGGTTGGTGATCGCAGTTGAGTTGTTAATGTACTCGAAGGACGATGCTGCGCATCTTCTGGCTTATCCCATTTTCGCTCTTTTTATGACACCCACGGGATGAGATGAAATGGTTAATGAAACCCTAATTGCTAAATATTGATGATACCCTAATGCCTACATTTAGCCACATACAATGTGTGAAAATTGCCTGTGGTGTCCGGATTAAGAATATAACACCACTTCATGTCCTCGCGTGGATGTCTTAAAAGGCGATTAATTACTTTTAACCGGAGGGATGAGCAGCAGCGTCCCTTCTGTGGAACAGCAGCGATACTGAGTTCAGCAACCTACTGCCAAGCGTAGTGTGTACTGGAAAATATCCCGCAACATGATGATACAATTGTGGAAATATATGGGGGAGATTTTTGAAGCAGTCCTTTGGCTGATATGGTAAATGTAAACATATGGTGTCGTCAAGAATATGTCGAAACGAATTAGAAGTTTACGACTGTAAACGTTCGGCTAAGTGGCTAATAGCTTGGCTTTCTGCGCTACATATCTTGGGTTCTATCCAAGTGTCGGGTCGATTAATACAAAGATTTTGATACTACAATATTATTTTTTCCATACACAATTAATACTGCAATGAATTAATTAAAATTAGTTGAACCATTGGTGCAGTGATTGAAACAGGCGGCTGCTGCGCTCCGGAATCGAACCCACGGTGGGTCGATTCCCGCACGGAACAAATATTTATATGATCTGCAGGTAGTTGTTCCGAGTTTGGGTGTATGGTGTGTGGAATTTGTGTCTGTAAACGCACCCACGGCACAGAACAATTCCTAGTGTGGGGCTATGTTTGTTTAAAATAAAAATAAAATATATGAAAATATATTTTTTCGTCAAAGATTTTGACATTACAATATTTTTAATTAATCACAACAAAATGGGTACGAAAGCATTCATGCAGCATTTCATGAGTATGAAAGCCACCATGTCTTTATAATACAAGGCAAAATATCGCACTTGTCAAACATCACATTTTGGACACAGATATTGGTTGAGTGGCATGACGCAGTCGTCAAAGATATTTGATCAAATATTGGCCAAAAAAATTGGATGCGTGGCAGACCACCTTGGCTTAGAATTGTTATTTTTTGCAGTTAGCAATTCAAAAGGCAAAGGGCTCTGACTAATATGTATGTCAAATCACTTAATACATTTTAATACAGAATTATATTTAATTAAAGAAAGTACTAACATTTGCGTTATTAAGTACTGGTATACTTATTAACCTCTCCAATCAGTGTTGCCCCTCCCTGCTTGTGTTAGGAGCAAGTTCACGTTGATATCGGAACGGGACCCGAACTCACAAACTCTCGATAGGCAGTCCGACGCCTTGGCCATTGGGATATTGCCACTTCACACATTAGGTTGATACAAGCTGTCCCATTAGTCACCTATTCGAAAATTCCTATACAATCTACTTTAAGACAGCCAAAACAAATCCAGCCAAAAAGTGATAGTATACAATTATTTTCGCAAAGCGAAGTCAAACTTAACGCCTCAATACGGAAAAAAATCATCATAAAACACTGCTCGCTAAACATTAAAGGCGTGCCTTGAACGATGTGAAATATTGCTTCTAAAGTCGCTATTAAAGTTAATGCATTCCTCATGATCACTCATCAACAGTTTAGGACCTAACACAATACGAGCGAAGCCATAAAATATAACATTGTATTGCAACGACCATCTCCCGGAGGTGTTGAGAGAGGCGCGTGAAATATTCAATTATTGTGCTCAGGCGCAGGTGGGCGAGGGGTGCAGGGGAGGGAAATGCCGCCATCTTGATTTACGACCGAGCGTAAATCCTGAGTGACATTTGTGAGTGAAGACGACTCGCAAACCGTCGCCTCTTATATACACGGCAATGACACGATTTTCAGGAAAATATTTTGCGGTTGCTTCGCATTGCTGCTTCAGAATAGGCAACAGTCCGATAGTTTAGTTTTGAAACACCAATGGAAAGCAGTCAATAGCTATGTGTCGTTTCAGAGCTTATCCGATCATGAGTTCTCAATATTGTGTAGAACGCCCAGCGCGCATAAATATTACACGTTATGTGCTTGTCGAGACATGTGAACTGATGTTTTGTCAAAGCTCTCAGAGCTTTCGGGAATATAAGAGACTCGAGACTTATTTCACTGCCTGGATGTATAACATGTCGCTAGCAAAACGGTTAAAGATTTGGACTGGTGACCGAGATGTTGTCAGTTTGAACCTCACCCGTTGCACTGTTCTGGTTGGCTACGTGTGAATATCAAATTTAAGTTATTTGAAGTAGTTAACAGGAGTTCCGCGGGACGTGAGCTCGCAGGAGAGGTCGCTGAAGCGACCTTTGGAGGCCAGTGTTCAAGTGTGGACGACTTTCGGCTGATATGATGATGATGATGAAAGAGTAAACAGGAATATCAAAGGAGACTATTTTTATTGTATTATATATGAAATATTGAATTTAAATAATTTATTTACGCTTGCCGACAACCGAATTTCTGTGGAAATGACTAAATACGAATTTTGTATAACGTTTGGATTGTTTGAAATTTCAACCAGGTTGCACTAATCGTGGTCACAAATAGATATGAAGTAAGCCATTTATTATAGTTATCATTATAATACAACATGGAATTTTAATAGTACTGGAATTTTTTGTTAAAACACGTAGTTATAGACATACAGATCATATTTAAAAGTAAATTGTAGAGAGAATTCTACGAGTAACTTAGTGCACGAGCAAACAAAATCGTTACATAGAAAAACTTTTTTCATATTATTACATTTCAAAACAAACTTCTCGAGATTCGATGCCTATTTATGTCAGAACAGAAGCTCACATTACTGCTATTGTCATTATTACTTGTATATTTAGTTGCGGTTAGGACTTGAAAGGAATTTTATTCTTCACTAGCTGGGACCCGCGGTTTCACCCGCGTTTAATTAAAAATACGTTTAGAGTACTTCGACATAGGCACTTGACATAGAATATATATATATATATATTGAATTTCAAAGGTTTTATATTTTTTGCGCGGAACCCTAATTATTTTTCTAAAATAAAAGTAACCTTAATCATTCCTTATAACATTAGCTATCTGCCAGTAAAAGTCCCGTCAAAATCGGTCCAGCCGTTTCGGAGATCATCCGGAACAAACAGACAGACAGACAGACAAAAAAAATACAATGCATTTTTTGTTATATGTTCCGTATATACTTTCATATGCATTTAGTAAAAAGCTGTTATTTTGACATTACAAACAGACACTTCAATTTTATTTATTTGTATAGATAAGAACTCTGTGGTGCTCTATCATCTCTCTATCATCCATACATCCTTAAATACGGAATTGAAATAATGGTGAAAAACCAGTTTCGGTGTTAAAATTAACAGTATAACACCAGTCCATCTTTTTTCGTGGATGTAAGGCAACTAAGGGACTAAGCCAGAGGGTTGAGCAACAGTACCCCTCCTTTAGAATAGCACCCATAGGCCGTACTACGCTTACCAGGTACCCGCCTGCCTGGTAAGCGTAGTACGGCCAAGCGTGGAGAGTATTGGCAAACTCCCCCCAATATGACGACATAATTAATTGCGGAACTCTATGGAGGCCTTTGTTCAGCAGTGGCCGTCCTATGGCTGATATGATGATGATGATGATGAAGAACTCAGACCTGCAGTGTTATTCTGTGAGAACTTACTAGCAAATTTACTTCTGAATTCGCAGTGAAATCTCAAATTTCGTATTGTTTTTACTACTTTTGCTTCCATCCAATTTATTTCGACACCGATTAGATCTCAATTCGAAGACCAAAAAGATAATATAAACATCATCATATCGGCCATTTATACGTTAACTGCTGAACAAGGCGGCACGGTTGGTACAGTGGCTGATATAGTCGGCTGCTGCGCTCTGGGTCGTGGGTTCGATTCTCGCACGGAACAAATATTTGTGTGATCTGCAGGTAGTTGTTCTGGGTCTGGGTGTATTGTATGTGGAATATATGTCTGTAAACGCACCCACAACACAGGAGAAATCCTAGTGTGGGGCAATGTTTTCTATATAAAAAAAGGGACTCCCTATAGATTTTCACAACTGTGTCATCATTTTGGGGGGTATTTGTCAATACTCACCACGCTTGGCAGACGGGTTGGTGAGCGCAGTATGGCTACCGTTTCTCAGAAGGGACGCTGCTGCCCATCCCCCTGGTTTAGATTCCCTTAGTCGCCTTTTACGACACCCACGGGAGGAGATGCAGTGGTGCTATATTCTTAATCCGGACACCACACGGAACATCCGGACACCACACTGAAATATAAACATAAGAAATTCCAATTTGGTATTCGTTACTTACGACCAAATCCAGAGCTAAGCAAAAAAAAGACATTTGTGAGCGGAGATACGACCGTAACACAGTGATGACCGCTACACAAAATGATTTGGTCACATTCTGGTCATGCCGTTTACGTCCGTTCCTAATTATGTGTTCAATTTGACAAGTATGAGGGTACTGTCTCTTTCGACATAGCGCATTACGATCGAATTACCGATTTCGAAATATGAAAACGTGTTTAGGTAATATTTTGATGATTTCATTGTGTAATTAGGATTACGTAGTTAGTAATGTAGTGATTTCATCATTTCGGCCGAATGGAGTCCACTGCTGGACATAGGCCTCCCCTAAAGATCACCACAACGACCAATATAGGGTGTGTTGTGTGCTCATTGGAGGGTCTTGTCATAATCGCCACGCTTGGCAGACGGGTTGGCGATCGCAGTTGAGTTGTTAATGTACTCGAAGGACGCTGCTGCCCATCCTCCGGTTTATCCCTTAGTCGACTTTTACGACACCCACGGGATGAAATGGGGTGGTGGCATTCTGAGCCGGCACCACACGGAGATGTAGTGATTTACGGCTTAGAAAAAAGTGATGTTTCATTTGGCGTCCTGCTAAGAATGCCAAACATCAAAATTGAGCAGATGTTAGCAAAAAGTAAGTTAAGCTAGAAGAAGAATATAAAAAATGGCGATATTTGTTTTTGGTTTAACTAACACTTAACTAGAATTTCTAATAAAAAAACGCGTAAAGATATTATAGTGGATATAGTTTTTAGACAAATCTCACATACACTAATGTTCCATCTAGAAATACAATCCTCTAAGCCAATCGGCGAGACATTGCGCCAACCGTCCAGTCCAGTCCAACCAGTCGAAATTAATTAAAACAGCAATTAATTAGTTGTTACTTTAAAAATATGTATAAGTACTGAGATTTGACGAACATTATTAAGTATAATATCCTTTTACAATTGTACTTGTGTCTACATAGATATACGACTAAAACATTTTTTCACTATCACCGATAATGATACTCTGACAAAAAGAATTTTAATTTCCGAATCACGCAACTGGACCAGTCCGCGCCTGTCCGCTCTAATCACATCACATTATCGATGCACTGTTTTGATGAGCCCGTCACAACTAATGGTAGTTCACACACGATGGTGTTGTGTTACATCGTATTAATAGCTGCTGTATATAATGAACATGGTGTTTGTAAGCGTCCTTTTGTACATAGGTATATTTTGTAAGAATTTGATTTGAATAGGCACTTTCTTTTCACTCCAGTGTAAACCCCTAATGCACTTCCTGACGTGCCTGGCGTCTTACTGGGTGAAACCACCTGAGCAGTCATCTTCAGCCCAGATAGGGGGCTGCAGGATTTGGAGAACGTACGCTCCGGAGCTGCCTGTATATATCTCGGAGAGGGTGACTATTAGAACACTCCACAGTATTCTGCTGGATCACTCTAGCGGAGGGGAGGTGACTGTAAAGAGGTCACTCAGAGGCACATTTCAGGGGGATTGTAAAGGATTCCCCCCCAAAACCTATACGTTAATAACCACTATGTTTTAGTGTGCGCTGACTTGCGCAAGCGCGCACACAGCGACACGTGATAAATTGCGTGCGTGAAATATAACTATTATAATACGCAAACACGGTTACAGTACATCACATTATTTATTGTTCATGCGTTAATTGTTATAAAGCCTTAAAACTCATTATTTATTAATATTAATGTAATTTTCTACTTCAACTTCAACTCTAAGATTATGGCTTCGATATGTAATGTAATCTTCCACAATTTAGCCAATATCATGTACCTATTTTGGCAGCGTTGTTTGGTGTTCAGATTAATCAATCTTTAATTATTTATAAATAATTTTGCAACGATAAAAACAATAAAAAATCCTCGGCAACGTCGTACGGTTTCTATCTACAAAGTCCTTTGTCCCTCTAATGTTCACTGTGTACGTTGACTGACAACTAACGTCAGATCATATCACTGTCGAATGCGAGGGATAAAGAAAAAGAATTGTCAAAGGCTAATCTATTCTTAAACTAAGGTACGACTAAGGGTTGATATTAAGAGGATGGGCAGCAGCATCCTCCCGTGTGCTGATAACAACAGGCTTATGTGCGTGTATGTGATAACAAACTGAAGTATAACTCACACTATTATTAAAATAAAAACCTACATAATATCACTGTCATTAAGCAATGAACATAGAATTGAAAAAACAATCATGACCCACTGTGATGTTAACAACCTATGGAGGAAATGATTTGTATTGTATGCTGATAAGGATTTTGGTATACTCACCCAGCAATGTTCTATATTTATTTAATAGAAGCACACGTATAAGTGGTTTATGGGTAATTCGTATTGAAGCTTGAAAGGCAAAAGGGGATAAGCGCCGAGCTTGTGAAATTGAATTGTCATTGGAATCGCCTTGATTTTTCTGCGTCGAGTAGTCTAATTTAGTTGAAAAAATCTTGTCACTTGTTACCTTTTATCTTTCAAACTCAAATAAAGCGACCTTCTGCGTGCTAAAATCAAAATACCTACTGCAATTATCAGGCTGCCTGGCTTACATGGTGATTGTGGCTCAATCTCATACTCCACGACCACACGACATGACGTTTTCAGCAGTGGACATATAAATGGTGATATGATGATGGTGATGATATGTATCAATTACACATTCCTATAGAAACCTAGAGTTTCTTAGAAAATGAGAACGTTAAATAAGAGGAAAAGCCAAATAAATTGTTGATGTCTAATACTTAGAAATGCTGTGCGGTGCCGGCTACGAATAGCACCAACCCATCTCATCCCGTGGGTGTCGTAAAAGCCGAAGACGAAGGATGGGCAGAGCTTCCTTCGAATACATTAACTACTCAACTGCGATCGCCAACTAGCCTGTCAAGCGTGGCGATTATGGCAAAACCCACCAATGAGCACACACCACTCCGATATCGGTTGTTGTGGTGATCTTTGAGGGCGGCATGTGTCCAGCAGTGAACTTTATTCGGCTGAAATCATGACTTAGAACCCAATCTTTTAGTATTTTTTACTCTCGACTGTTGCCTGGATACAATTTAAAGACAAATCTCGCAAACACCCCCGCAACAACTATCTTTAGATCATACAAATATCTGTTCCATGTGGCGAACAAAGTATGATGCGCCTACAGGATGATGAACTAGCCAAATCTAATAACGTATGGCCTCTATTAACTAAGGATGAAAAAATCTAGTCAGTCTTTGTCCATGGATGTTGTAGGTTGACCCTATGCTTTTTTATTGCCGTGATAATTTTGTTCATTTGGGGTTCGAGCCGTCCCTAGGCTAAACCCCCGGGTTTTATCAGCCTTGGGGTTTTATATGCCATGAAAGGCGCTACGTGAACATTATCAAAATTAATAGATAATTGAGAAATCCATCACTATACAACATAAAACGAATTACATCAACATTTCGGATTTGGGGAACTTTTCAACGCGGCTTGTCCATTCCCCTTGGCCTTTCTTATTTCCGAACCTCGTCGCCCCTTAGTACCACGCGCCACCAGGTTCTAGCCAGCCTATATTGTCGGGCTTTGTTTATAACGGCCACAGATATTTTTCTCTTGTTTTCTGCGTGGGTATTAAGGGACGAACTGGGTTTGCAGGTAAGATGATGTTGATGATGTTTCAACGTTTCCTCACTTTCAAGTTATGAGATGTAATTTACCTGATGGTTAGCATCACGCCTTTTTATTTTAATTTAAAAATGTTGCCCCACACTTTGTTTTTTCCTGTGTCGTGGGTGCGTTTACAGACACAAATTGCACACGCAATACACCTGCCCATAACAGTTGATACCAACACAAACTTGTCCACACTGCACTCGTCCCCTCGGTACATTAGTTATTCAGTCTCTTATCCCAGTAATATCATTAGCTGCAATACTTTTTTTATACGTGAAGCCAACGCAGACGACGTATGAAGGGCTATCAGTGGAGAAACCTTAGTGGGTGAAAGAAGAGTTATGTGAGAATGCAAATATGCATTTGAATAAAACTGCCATGGCAGTTAAGAGCTGAACAGTTCCTAAAAGTAGCCATTCACGAGCATGACGCATTCATCGGCTTTGGTCAGCTCAACCATAAAAAAGGGAAAAAGGTTCTCGGTCAATTTGATCCGTAATGTCATATTTGTAAGCTTTTATGTTGAAATAAGTGAACGTTCTTGACGGTGGTGGGGTGATCCCACGAATGGTGGACTGCATGCGGAAGACAAAGGGTGTGGTGTGGCGCCATTTGGGAGAGGCCTTTGTACAGCACTGGGGTGTAATAGGTGAAGCAGATTAGTCGGGCTTATTGATATTAGTCTTATGCGAGCGTGGCCGCTAGAAGTGAAATAGTAAGGGATCTGTACATAAACATACCAGAAATTTGTATATGACTATTATTAGACTTATAACTAACTAATATTCAGTTTGACTTGATGAACGCTAAAATAAAAGCTTAAAGAACTCGCCAAAATATATTGATTAAAGGTACTTACTTCAAACGAGCAGATTCGATTATATAACGGTGATTTCATAAAAAAGTATTAATTACCATCACAAAACTGTTACAATTTTAAAACATTATTACATGTAAATCAATTAATACCCAATAAATGGAATTACAACATCACTTACACCAAAGTTTTAGTAACCATGTAACAAGTTTATTTAGATATCTAACACTGTATATACCTAAGTAACTTGTATATATCGCTAAACACTTATATAGCCAGCAACATTCCGACCAGTCACAGCGCTGATGGCGTGTTAAAATGATCTCTGTGATTTTACTGCCCTTCCATATTGTTGGTGCATGTGGGCTGTAATGGCGGCTTGCTGCGCCAGCGCAAGCAACACAATGGAACACTAAAGTGCCAACGTCGTTTACTGCCGCCTGTGGTTTGGAAATTAAAATCCAACTTGCTGATCCGACTTTGTCGTGGCATGGAAGTGTTAAGGTTTCGGGACATGTGATGTAGATGCCGAAATTCATTAGCCTCACGCCTGTTATTACAGTAGGTTGAACTGATCTGAAACGATTGGACATGTCCGGTTTGTTTAGTTGTGTGATAGGTGGTATTCCTAAATATATTAATAATTTTGGCTAGGTTTTGGTGAATGTTGTAATGGAGGTAAAACCTAAAATAAATTTACCCATTAGGTCACGTATGATGTACATATCCAAATAAGGTATGTGCCTGCACTAAATGCATATATTATGTGCATAGGTTTTTATGTAGTCATGGGGCAAAATGATATTGCACTCTCGTACAAACATAAACTATTTATATTGCCATTATTTATCAGAGCTTCACGAATTATAGTCGAATTATAGTAGCAAGGATGAATCCGGTCTTAGGTTTACACGCGGACATACATTATTTTAATCCAAAATGGCAGCAATATATAAATATAATCACGAATTGTCCCAGGGGGTGTAAGACTATTTTTTGGGGTAGAAGCTACAATGAGAAATTGTTATTTACTTTTTATTAAACTATCACTTTTTATGCAAAGAGGAACCGCCCGACATGGGTCAAACGCGTAGAGGCCGTTAGAGAAATTTCATCTTAAATATAATGGGACCCTGGCGGCATCCTAAAATACAATTGCGGATTGTCCTCGGTGGTGTAGGACTATTGTATGAGATGGAAACTATAACGATAAGGTCTATTGCAACGGGTGTTATATAGAATGAAGCTTAAAACGGTAAACAGGCGTCGTTTTTTAACATTTAAGTCAAATTCTGTGGCAAACTGTGACGCGCATCTGTCAAGATGCACCCTCCCAATGACCACCACTAGGGGCCACAGGGCAACACTATTATTTACAACATGTTTACTTTATTATTAATAACAGACAGCGAAACAACATCAAAAGTCCACCAAGGATACTAAGGATATACAGATACAGGTGGGTACATATATTTTAGTGTCCAAGCAAGCAAGCAAGTAAAACAACGGCCATAGTTACGTCTAAAATATTGATGGAAAAAAGAAAATATAGAGAGTACAAGCTTACTTAAGACCCCATGTTTTCGATATTTAGCACACCGTATATTTATTCATTTTGTTTTATATAAATTGTTTATAAACATTTCCACACATAATGTAGTTACCCACAGTTTCGCAGAATGAAACATTTACATCGATGACGTCCGTTTCTGCGATTTGTTTCGATTCGGAAAATTCTTATTTTGCTAGGTCAGGGTTTTACGCTGTCTTAATAATATGGTAATGTAATAGTTAGGTACTCGGTAGAAATATAAAGACCTTGCCATTATACTTAGAAACGACCTATTTGTTCAAAAACTCGCAGTTTCAATTAGCACAAGACAGAACCAAGCATGAAAATAATAATTGGTTTCACTAAGTAAAGCTTTGAAAATCGATGCAGTCATGAAAGCAATAGTGATGGATGCTCATTGCTCAGTGCGCTATATTGTAAGATAGGAGGTAATAGGTAGGGCACGTTATATGGCAGTAGAAGGTATGCCATGGCAGTAATTGGTTGATTGGTAATGGTATTGGTATTTGATTAGTCAAGAAAAAGACCAGAAGATCATATAATAAGGAATTGAACATTGTTTTAGCTTATGTATATGAAATGTTGGGTAGGTAAAGCACAACAGTTTACAACACTACCAGGTGACGAAGACTTAGAGAGTAATCAAAACCATAGGGATTGTTTGTTGACTTATAGATGGTATTTCCTCAGTAATGCTATAGTCAGCATCTAGTTTACTTATCCCCATACTAACACACATCTGCTGTCTCTTTCCAGTGGTGACTTTCTTGTTGTCTATAAATGAGCCCTTCTTGCTTGATTTTTTTTATTGTAAAATTAAATTAAGAATGTTGATTCATAAATTAAATTACTCAGAAATGGAAAATCTAAAAAAGGCCACAGTACAAACTTATATAGATCGTGTCGTGTGGTGTCCGGATTAAGAATATAGCACCACAGTATCTTCTCCCGTGGATGTTGTAAGAGGCAACTAAAGAACTCTAAACCGGAGGGCCATCCGTCTGTCCGCAGCAGTATCCCTGCTGTAGAGCAGCAGCCATATTGCGCTCGTCAACCTGGTGGGTTGGTAGCCAAGCGTGGTGAGTACTGGAAAATTCTCCCCAAAATGTCGATGTAATTATGGAAATCTATGTGGGAGTCTTTTGTTCAGCAGTGGACGTCCTTTGGCTGATATGATGATGACAACAAACTTGTATTGTAAATGTCATAATACCATACAACCTACTGCGGTATACTTCTTTCTTACACATACACACTGTTCAATACACATGCGCACGTACACACACGACCAAACACACATAGGCTTACTTATATACGGAATGACAGTGGCACTTTCATACCCGTATTTTTCCCAATATATGCCTAGGCTTTTCTACTTTGGTAATCTAGTTAATGTAAGCAAACCACGTGCGATAGTCGAACAATCTTCTAGTCCTATAACACTGGTAAATTCCTTTTGAAGTGGATAGGGATCTGGTTCTGTCCACCACTGTCTCAAAAGTATCCATCTTACATGATTACGATTACTATTTGTTTGCATGTCCAAAAGTTCAACCAGTTAAAATATTATTATAATGTTAGCATGAATTTGGGACTGAAAGTTGCATATGCAGCTAAAGATAAATAAATAGACGCTGTTAAGTGTAGTAAGTCCTTAACCGTATTGTTTTTTTAAGACTGCAGCAAACGCGTTTCTTAATCGAGGTGATAGCACGATGGCATAACAATAGGTCGCTATTATTGAAAGTAACCTTAATATAAGTCGTTTAATTGATATGTTGTACACTTAAATTGTGTCTAATTGTTATATTCGAGGTGATTCCCGTAATTTTCCTCTCATGAATGTATCTCATGATGATTGACGTCGTTAATGTTTACCTTATTTTTCGATCGATTTATAGACTTTACTAACTTTTCCACACGGATACTTTAGTTTATATTATTAAAATTATGTGGTCCTTTTAGTTATCGAAGCATGAAGTTGACAAATACTTTTTATGTTATTTTTTTTAAAGGTTTACATACTGTTAAGCATATCTGATGGTAATATAAAATGAAGATTTAAATACCTTTAAAATAATGCTGAAACAAAACTATAAGAAAAGTAAAAGGACTAACAAGGTCTTTATTTTTCAAACTTACTCTAGATACTTACTGCTGCTGGAGGTGTGGTATCCCTTTCCGTGTGGTGTCCGGATTAAGAATATAGAAGCACTCCATCTCATCCCATGGAAGTCGTAAAGGCGACTAAGGGACTCTAAACCAGAGGGATGGGCAGCAGCGTCTAGTGCGCTTGGCAACCCGCCTGCCAAGCGTGGTGAGCACTGGCCAATTCCCCCCAAAATGACGACACAATTGTGGACATCTATCTATTTAGCTGATGTGGTGATGATATAAGGATGAATGGAGTTCATGTCAAGTATACGTGATCTTGTTAAATTCACATGATTGTGTGTTAAATTCACTACAAAGCTTTTGAAGGAAAACTCTTTTAAAGTCGCAATTAAACAATAATTACTGAGGTATGTATTCCTATTTTGTCACTCCAATGATCAAGGAAATGATAGAAACATATATAGCTACACTCTATGTTTTACTGTGAAAATTGGATTTACATTTCGACTATTTTTCAAATTCAATTTTCACGTAATATCAAAAACACATTTCATAAATTATTAGTTATTAGGCGCGACGGCAACGGTGGCAAGTTAACGGCAAACACGGGTTTTCACATTCGTGATTTAGAAAATACTCGTTCCCTCACCGCAAACGATTATTTTGTTTAAGAAGGGGGTCTCGTGAAACGGGGCCTTAATAGCGTGATCATTTAGTTTTCTTTTATTCGATTATCTATGTGCAGTTTTACTGAATCATGAACACGGCACGGCACGTTGGCGTTGACGCAGTGGCTAAGCGATTGGCTTTCTGCGCAACGTATCGCGGGCTCGATCCCCGCACGGAACAAATATTCATTCAATTAACAAAAGGTAGGTAGGTAGGTCTTAGCTCAAATGGATGCTTATTCGCTAGAGAAGAAATGTGCGTGTGTGGACCACGCTTTTCTCCCTACTCAATACTCTCACCTCTCCATCTTATCTTATGCCTCACTTTAATTATCTTTGTTCTACTCACTCTAGGAATCTACGTTTATCGAACAATTTTCTTCTACACTGTCCTTCTCATACTTTTTGTATTGTATACTCTTCCTTTCATATTCAATTTGACGGCACGGTTGGTGCAGTGGCTGATACAGTCGGCTCCTGCGCTCCGGGTCGTGGATCGTGGTCATTCAATTCCCGCACGGAGCAAATATTTGTATGATCTGCAGGTAGTTGTTCCGGGTCTGGGTGTATTGTATGTGGAATTCATGTCTGTAAATGCACTCACGACACAGGAGAAAACCTAGTGAAAAAAAAGAAGTGGAATGCACTTCCTCCGGAAATCAGTATAACTACGAGCATTCATGCAATTCGCGATTTAATATGAAAAGGAAGTTTGATCAAATTCACCACGCGAATCAAAGTAACCCCAATCTTTATTTTTTCTTTTTTATTGGTGTCCAGTGGAAATTCTACACGGAACTTCCTTCGCCCCGGGGAAGGGCGCAGGCGTATGCCGGAATCCTACTGGCTAAAACCACTGGAGCGGTCATCGTCACCGAAGGGGGGCTTCAGGTCCTCGTAAGATCACACTAGAGCTAGTGACCCCAATCTAGCGTACAACTTTTTCATTTGACATTCTTAATTATCGAATATCGACATTACTCAATCAATAAGACATGCCGTTTTACTACAAATAGCTACTAACCGACTAACATAAAAGAAGCTATCACATTTGTAATATTTTATCATTGTTAACACATTTAAGTACGTCATCGGAGCGTGACAGGTGGAACACTACGCAATGTAAATTAATGAGAGACCCACCGCGTGGCGTGTTAATTATCGATTCCAATAATAAGTGTAATAGCTCCGTAGGCTGACGTGATATTATAAACGTTTGAACGTTTGAACTACGAACGTGTTATGAATGAAAACCGGTATATGCACGCGCGACTCTTTCGTGATCGTTGTAGTGATTTACCGCGTCATTCTCACTTGAATTTTCCAACTCATTGATGACGTCTAACGGGTTTTTCTGATTCTTTTGTAGTGATTTTTTTTATAGGAAATCGGGAAATTACATTTGCCCGAGTTCTTAAAGGCATCTTAGTTTATCAAGGCCGTACGTTAGGTTCGCAACAAAGGTCAAGTGCATATCGTGTTTAACTAAATTAAGTAATGATTTATTTTTCTGTGATATTTCTTTACCTATTCGTTTATGATCGTATAAGCTATTGCTTGAGATTAAATTTTATTTACCATAATGAGAGTTAAAATACACTTGTTTTTGTATCAAACAATCAGATAGAATTTGGGTAGAGTCCATTACATAATTTACACTGAAATATTTGTCATGACAGCCAATTTGATATTTAATTATTGTGAGTAGGTATTGTAGAAGTTTTTACACGACTTACGAATTCATAGCCGTGAAATTAAGAATCTAGCACCAATCTAACCAATCTAATCCAATCAAAATCATTAGATTTAAGATTTTTATGTTCATCCGTTGTTGTGTTACGATCATATTTAACACAAAAAGAGACATATCCGTAATCTGAAATCCAAAGATTTTGGATTAGATTGAATATTATTAATTTCGGCCGTAAGGGAAGGGAAGGCCGCTAAACATTAAATCCGAAAGTGTGTCTGTTTGTTTGTTATTGCTTGACACCTCAATTACTGAACCGATTTCAACGCACAGAGCTTAAACATAACCTCGGGAAGGCCATAGGATATATTTTTTCATTTTAGGCACATACTTACATCATCAAAAGACGGATGACGATTGTCCAAGTTTCAATAGGGTTTTATTAATGAAAAGTCGCTAATTATTATTATTTTTAGTTTATCGACATAATTATGGCGATAATTTACTTACGTTATATTTATCATAATTCATTATAAGTTACTTGTACGTCATTTCGAACTCTGCCTGCACTGCAAGAGGCACTTGGTACTTACAATTAAATCTGTAATCTGTTTATTAGACAAGCGGTGTGCGCAAATCACGGTGGTCGACCGCGCTGAGCGCCAGATTAACCAATTATTATCCACCCCTGCTAATAGTTATGCCCACTGTAATGCCGTCCAGCGACCGGTTAGATATTATTACACAGTGGCAGTGCATAATCATCAGTGTTTAGTCAAATTGAAGAAGAAAAGATTAGATCCTCAAAACTTATTCACGGGCTAAACTAATAATCTATCTAAATCCAAAATCATTTGATTTAAGATTTTGTTCTTCATCTGTTTTTGTGTTAAGATTTAACACAAAAAACAGACAAATTGCACGGTTGGTCAGCTGCTGCGCTCCGGGTCATGGGTTCGATTCCCGCACGGAACAAATATTTGTAAGATCTGCAGGTAGTTGTTTTGGGTCTGGGTGTATGTGTGTGGAATTTGTATCTGTAAATGCAGTGGGTGCATTAACACACACACAGGAGAAATCCTAGTGTGGGGCAACGTTTTTTTTAAAAGACAGAAAAATAATCTAATAATAAGATTGATTTTTAATTTCGGCCGTTAGTAGGCACGATTATTAACATAATAATATCTGGAACCTTATAATAAGACAGCCTTATTCATTAATTGCCAAAGTATTTTTTTGAATAAGAAAAAAAAAATCGCTATTTGTTGCTAGTCATAAAAATTGTACAGTAGTTTTATAATATAGAACATTATTTCATTGATAATTATCTATCTCTGCTAAATATTATCGGCTAGCGGCCGACCGGTGACAGATATAAATATGCATACTAAATTGATTAAATAATCTATTCTATATATAAGCTGTGATAGCATAGTATTTGAACGCTTGCCTTCCATACAGGAGGGTCTGAGTTTGATCCCGGCCCGCACCTACAGACGAAGTATTTTTTATTAGTATTTGAAGACCATTACTCCACCACACTAGGCAAGTGTATTGAGTAAAGCCTAACATAATCGTGAGAAAAGGCCAGGTGTCCCAACAATTACTGTCCCACTGCTGGCAGTGGGACAGTAGCGCTATCATGCGCTTTGAACAGCCGTTTCTCTAAAGTATTTGAGTTTTAGTCCAATGTTTATAATAGTGGTTTATCATTTCCTTGGGGATTTTAAAGCTCTTTTGGCTGAGTATCACTCTTCCAATGAACCTAGGAGATTGTTTTAAGACTATATCGGTTTTTTTTTACGGACAGATTAATATAAAAAGTAGCACTTTAACGAGAAGAGTTTGTTCGTGACCACAGTCTTGATGAAGTAAAGTGTGCCCCAATAGAACCGATGTTTATTAAAACAATGTATTCGAAAATTATAGCAGTACTCTAAGTACCAAAATAAAAATATCCTCTGTTGGACAAAGGCCTTCCCCATAAATGACCGGTTAATACATTGACTGTCCGTGAGTTACATGTAATGCATTTTCAGTATTGCGGTAACGTTCGTGAATACATGTAATGCCTATCTTTACTGAGTTACTTTCACTAGATTTAATCTTTATATTTCTATTTATAAAATCCGTGCATTATGCACTGTACCGTCATTTTGGGGGGAATTTGTCAAAACTCACCACGCTTAGCCAGCGGGTCGGTGACCGGTGAGTTGGATTCAAGATTGGAAATTCATAATAGCATAACTGAGTTCTATTAATATCGCATGGGGAAACACCAGAATCCGTTATGTAGTTACTAGTACATTATAAAAAGAAAACACTTAAGTAACGATACATTTTGTGATATGACTTGTATGACATGTGATTATAAGTAGATGTTGCTTTATTGCATATTTCGGGTTTGCCCGACTAGTTTCGGACTCCGCTGGCGTGACTCATCACTCCACTCTATTCACGAGCTTTACACGGCGAAGCTATGATCCGATTTATTCATATGAGTTTTGTTTCTACTTATCTTCTCACAGGTATGTCGTGGGAGATATAGATGTTTAAGAAATTGCCTTCAGCCGAGCAATATTTTTGTACTGAAGTCGCGGTAGCTGATGTCGTTAAGAATTTGTCCAGTGTTGTCAGTACAGTTATCTTCAGATGCTTAACACGGATACCCAGAACAACGATTATAAAATATTTGTTCCTTGCGGTAACCAAACTCGTTATCCGTAGCTCAGAAAGGCAATCGCTTAGTCACTGTACATTATGCGTGCTTAATGGGTAATATACTAATATTCATTGTAGTCAAACAATAGCTCAACATTATTAAGTTTTTTTAAGTATGTACAAAAAACTATTACGTGATCAAGCGTTTGTGTTTCGATCAGCTTATTGAGATTAAGAATATTTTTTCCTTATACGTTTTTTGGTGTTTTTAAGTGCGCCTTGTATCAATGGTGAAATAATGTTTATTGAATTCGGACAAGCAATTAGGCTCGATGTTCAATTGAAACTGTGTTGTAATTCCGCTCTACGCCACAGATATAGATAGATCATACGTCTACTAATTCAAAGCTGTATCAAAGCATAATTAATAATTGAATTATTGGGCTTGATGTGAACATCAAGGGGTGAACCCCTTCTTTCTTTTTATTCTATCTTTTATTACGATCATCCTTAAGAAAGGTCGGGTATTTTTGAGTTATTATTTTTTAAACCATTTCCCACCCTAGAATGTCTCCTGTGTCATGTGTTACAGACATATATCTTAACATGCACAAACACCCAGCTCCGTAGATTGTTCCATGCGGGGATCGAACCCACGACATGTAGTGCAGAAAGCCAATTACTTGGCCACACCACCAACCGTGCCGTCAATTGAATCATTGTGCTCGGATTTTGGCTCTTCTTTTTCTTTCTTTCTATTATCCCGGTCTTCTTTAAGAACAGCTGGGCAAAGCCAAGTCTGCGTTATTATCTTTTTTCTTGTTTCAGTCTAGACAATTGTCTGCCTGAGCTATTTTGTTATGAAAATAAACAATAACACAACTGTCCTTAGTACATGCGTGTGCACAGTGGGTAGTACTCCATAACCCAATTTTTTTACTACGGTCATATCCTACTTTATATAATCAATCAATAGCATCATCACCTCTAATAGACAAAAGCAAACATTTTAATTCTAGCCATAATAATAACTAAGACAGATCTTACCTCTCCCACTTCTGCCGACGAACCTCAAATCGTTGAACTTGGCAACCCTATTCTTCATCACCGCTGAGTTGTTCCTTAGTTCCGCGGAACAGTTCTCGTCGTTGCCAGCCCTAACCGTGACCAATGTTCCATCAAGAATCTCGCCCAATGCTACCACCTTGAACCCACCCGGCAATGTTTTGTTGGATCTCCAGTGTTGTGGCAGCATTGAGCACATGTAGTCTGGACTGCCCGTTCTTACTGTCGACAAAGAACAAGTAATTAGAAAGGTGACTAAAATCCATTTTTTAGATCTATTTTAATACCTTCTCTTGACACCTCTTGAAATGCTAATATGATAATAATCATATTCTATTCTAATTTATATTTTTACGACAACTTAGATAGGTGTTAACGGTGATTGATAAATGCGAACCTAAGATTTGAAACTATGTAAACCCTGGTTTTGTATCAGAGAATATATAGGGGCATCTTGTATTCTGACGAGTTAAAAATCAACAATACACGCGATTTAATCCGTTTAAAATTGTTTTATTATAATGTGTAATAATCGCGAAAATCTAAGACAATACTACTAAAAATAATAATTAAGATACCTGAATTCTTATAAGACCTATCGAGATCTGCTTTACATAATGTCAGAAGTTTGGTACAAGTATACCATATGGACCTGTACAGAAGGTCAAGATGACACTACACTCATCCGGTGTCCCTGTTAAGAATATAGCACCACTCCATCTCCTCCCGTGGATGTAGTAAAAGGCGACTAAGGGAATCTAAAACAGAGGGATAGGCAGCATTCTGTGGAAAACCAGCAAATCTGCGCTCACCAACCCCAGGCGGGTCATTATTTCGGCCGAATGAATTCCACTGCTGGATATAGGCCTCCCCCAAAGATCACCACAATGACCGACATGGGTGTGTTGTGGGCTCATTGGGGGATTTTGCCATAATCGCCACGCTTGGCAGGCGGGTTGGCGATCGAAGTTGAGTTGTTAATGTACTTGAAGGATGCTGCTGCCCATCCTCTGGTCAATTCCTTAGTCGACTTTTACGACACCCACGGGAGGAGATGGGGTGGTGGTATTCTGAGCCGGCACCACACGGCGACCCCAGGCGGGTAATTACTGGCTATTTCCCCCTAAATTGCCTGGTTGAGATACCGCATGTAACCGGTCGTTGTGTAAATCCCAAAATGAAGGCCTTTGTTCAGTAGTGGGCGTTTTTTGGTTGAAATGATGCCATATATACATGGAAGAAATTATGACATGATTTAATAAAATTTGATCAGTATGTCATGGACAGTAGTGCAATAAATACCGTGTAGGTACACACGAAAGAGCATGTGAGTATTGCTGCGGTATTAATTGGACAGTTTTTTCTCCCGAGCTAAATAAGCTAATCGGGTAGTTGTCAAGCTGCAACCTGCCATCCAAAATAAAATGACCTATATTTACACTACCTGTAAGTAATAATAGGCGGCCATCAAAATGTAATCTGTCAATTAATCTGGCGGATATGGCTATATTATCATGTTACGACTTATTATTATATGAACTACTAATAACAAAATACTAATATTTTGCGACTGTTGCGTTTGACTCATACACATGAGTGTAGATTTTTTACGACAACGGCAAAATTTGTTTACTGTCCAGCAATCTTTGTTGCATATAATTAGAATTCCTGTTAGCGCTTGTATTGCCGCGTAAAGAACTCCAAGGGTTTCAATTGAATGCGAAAAACTAACACTGCTCTGATGCATTAAAGTATTTTCCATATGGTGCCAGTTATTTATAATATAGGTATATTATATGCCTAAAAATAATTATTTTATCTATTTTAACTAAAACACCTGCTGTCAAAGATGTCTTCAGTGGTAATGTCTTAGCTTTTCATATTAAACATTATAATAAACACTTTTAAACAGATTACATCGCGTATATTATAATGATAATTTTTCTTGACATTTCGAACACTTTGCAGCGTTCGTGGTCGAAGGATGGAGGAGGATCTCTAATATATGGGGCGGCACGGCTGCTGCGCTCCGGGTCGTGGGTTCGACACGGAACAAATATTTATATGATCTACAGGTACTACAGGTTGTTCCGGGTCTGGGTGTATTGTATGTGGAATTTGTGTCAATAAACGCACCCACGACACCGTAGAAATGGTAGAGTAGGACGACGTTTAAAAAATAGATATATATATATATATATATATATATATATATATATATATACGCGATCTAATCCATTTAAAAGTGCTTTATTATAAGTTCAGTGTTTTATTATAAGTGTTCCAGATTTTTTAGCAGATTGCCTTGATGTTACTTACATCATAAATATATATTTTAAATATGAACTTATTTTAATTGCTCAATAGGAGCGCAAACCCGAAATATGCATATATGTGTAGACGTAAACATGTATGTAACACACGAAAGTTATCGTTTAAAAATCCTGATAACCACAACTTTGTTACACAGAGTTAATCGCTGCTCATCACAACTCCGACTCGAAATATAGAAGAGAGTTATCCCTATCCACCACAGCTCTAAATATTTTTGTTCCGTTTTTTTTCCGATTTGTTGCCATGAGTGGGTTTATTGCAATAGATTCTATTAGCGCTCTGAGAATCGCTCGATGGCTACGAAAATGTAATAAATTCATGTCGCTTGAAACGTACGTCAGGACATGGCTGGGACTACATGAAGCCGGAGTTATGAGTCTGTTTTATTTTTTTACGGCAACGCTCGGATTTCTATTCCTGTATATATACACACACACCTTCACGAACACGCACTCGCACGCACGAATACACACACGATAACACACTTAAATTGCGCTAATCTCTCATCACATCTAATTTAATAAATAAATAAATTTAAATAAGTGTCATTTTATAACCTGAATGTGTAGTAAATGAATATAAATGCATCCTACTTGCAAACTTACCGCTGGGGTGAGGACCTGGTGATCTGTAATACAGGACTATACCTATCTCAGACACCAGCTCCTCACATAATTTATGTTTTGAAAATGGAATATGTATTTGTGTATCTACGCTAGTTATATTATGTGAGGAGAAATAAACGATTTTATTATTATTATTTATATATATGCTTAAAGCAATAAATAAAAGCGAATCTTAGATTTTAAGCTTTGACTGCTGGATAGAAGCCTTCCCAAAGATTGCCACAACGACCAGTATGGTTTTGTTGTGGGCCTATTGTTCGGTTTTGTCATAATTGCCTCGCTTAGCAGACGGGTTGGCGATCGCAGCTTAGTTATAAATGTACTAGAAGGATGATGATGATGATGAAGGTTGTGGAATTCAAGAGATAGTCACTCTTCATAAGAACAGAAAGTCGCTGTGTAATAGCTGAAGGAAACCCTAAACTTTGTATTGTAAATCGATCTCGAACATGCTGGTAACACTATGAAACTTAAGACCATGGTGTATGAAATGTAAAAAAACCTCGACCTGACTTCCACGAGGACAAGTAACCCGATCTGTTACTAGCAAATCCTTAGAACTAGATTCTCCAGTATAAATCATGTCTCAAGTATGTCAAAATTCGGCTAAACTTCATTGAGTCATGTATTTCCCACTTCACATATATATTCGTATTTAAATGTACAAAGAGTTGAGTAATACCACGAAAAGATAAAATAATGGCCTGGTTTTCAACCATCGCGTATATTACTGCAATAATAATGATTATCACCTTATGGTCTAGCGGCGGGAAGTACTACTGAGGATCTAGTTCTTGGTTCGGTCCTTATTACACAAATAAGAATTTGTTGTTTGAATGTCTCACGATGAGAAACGTTATCTCGCTGGCCTAGTGCAGGTTGGCGGACTACACACACCACTGAGAACATTTTGGAGCCCTCTCAGGTGTGCAGCTTTCCTCACGATGTTTACCTTCACTGTTAACACAAGTGATAATTCATAAATTCTGATCCGCACATGAATCCGAAAAGTCCAAGGCCAGGATCGAATGCAGGCCCTCCTGTATGGAAGGCAAGCGTTCAACTACTAGGCTATCACTACTCACATTCCTGAACTGCCACCTTGTAAATGGGCTCTACATTATGATAACTCGCGGATAAATAATACAGAATTTGTTTAAATGCAGTTATCACAAGGCTCACTAGCGGTTAATTGGTAACGCTTCTGTTAAAAAAAATAACCGATTGAACGAGGAAAACAGTTATTTATAACGACTAAATGTAATGACTACCTAAAAGCTTAGCCGAGTTTTAATATTGTATCAATTGAAGTGCGGTTAAAATCTTATAAACTGTAGAAATATGATTTCTATTCTGAATAGAAATAGGTGATGTTTTTGATGATGATATACCGGTTAGAATATTATTATATTTGTCAAAGGCTATCCACCACACAATGACTTAACGGAGAATATTTGCCGTGTGGTGCCGGCTCAGAATGCCACCACCCCATTTCATCCCGTGGGTGTCGTAAAAGTCGACTAAGGGATAAACCGGAGGATGGGTAGCAGCCTCCTTCGAGTAGGTATATTAACAACTCAACTGCGATCGCCAACCCGTCTGCCAAGCGTGACGATTACGGCAAGACCCCCTAATGAGCTCACAACATACCCATCTCGGTCGTTGTGGTGATCTTTGGGGGAGGTCTGTGTCCAGCAGTGGATTTCATTCGGCCGAAATGATTTATTCAGCAATTAGGTCTTAAACGGCCTACTCAAAGCCATGCCTGCAGGGCCCTATATGCAGTATCTCTGGCGGATTGTATAGTGTGTCGGTTTGCAGATACCGATATTTATCTTGCCTTTAGTCGCAATCCATACATCCACGGGAGGAGATGGAGCGGTCATATATATTCTTAATCCGGACACTACACGTACAAAATACATCTTCTATATTAATCATCTTACATATTTTCACATAATAGAGAAAATACCTATAATTAATATGACACTAATCAAATACCCATCAACATGATCCTCAATTAGGATGCGGTTAGACCGTTCAAACTGCAGTGTATCTCAAAAAATCACCGTGTAACGGGTCGGGGAATCATAAAAACATTAACAGTGTAAATGCGGTTTCACTATTTACGGAAGCTGATGGTATATACGAATTATGGAGCCGCAAACTGCGGGTTAGGTGCGGTCAAGGAGTTGTAAAGGTTTCCTGGTAGGATAGTACGCTGCCTCCAATAGGCTGAGATAGCATTTGGGACTTAGAGGTGCGATGTTTTTTGTAGTGTAATCATTAAATAGTGCTCAAGGATTGCGCTGTTGGTTTTCTGTGCACATGTTGCGGGTTGGATCCTCAGACGGAACAAATATTTGTACGAGCTACAGATAGTTTTTTTGGGTCTGGCTGTTTGTGCATGTGAGATTTATGTCTGTAAACTGTATCCAGTACACAGGAGAGATATTAGAGAGATTTTGGTCATGTAGTTTAATACAATTGTTAATAATTTAATTGAATAAATTTCTTTATTAATAATAATTATTAATAATACATATATATTAATATATGAAAATAGTTTCCTTTTATAATCATCATCATCATTTCGGCCGAATGAAGTCCACTGCTGGACACAGGCCTCCCCCAAAGATCACCACAACGACCGATATGGGTGTGTTGTGGGCTAATTGGGGGGTTTTGCCATAATCGCCACGCTTGACAGACGGGTTGCTTTCATAATATAGTGTTTATTTGCCATACAACCAAACGGTAGCAATTACGACGGCCGGTTTTGTTTTTTAAATCAAGTGACTTGCTTATAATTTCGTGACTACCACTCTATATCTAAACTGCAATAAATAAACGACTCGATGATTACTTATCACAATTAAATAACTTGTTTTTACGAATGCAGTATACTAATTAAAATAGGTAGTTACTAGAATTTTGCAGCAATAATTTCAAATTAATTGAAAAATAACTGTGATATCCGTCAACATAATGCACGGAAAAGTCGTCAGTTATTGTAGTTATTTAACAACAAAATTAATGATGTTTATTATGTAGTTATTATTGCATAGTTAACAATAGTTTGGAATTAGATTTTGCTAGAGAATTGTTTTTTTTATACCACCAAGTTGGCAAACAAGCATTCCGCCCACCTGATGGTAAGTGGTTACCATGACATATGAATGCTTGCTGAGGCGGCATATAAGACTTCACCACTTGCTAGTGTTTAAGCTCTCGCCGACGTCGCGGAGGCCTATCGCTGCGTCACCTTCCCGTTCAAGTTAGCACTACTCCCTCCCGTCTCTTGCTCGCGCCGGCCCGTGCCGAGCCTGTAGCTTTAAATGTCCCCTAATACAATTTAAATAATACCGATGCAGCTGTCCCCAAAACAATAGCTTGATATCCCCAGCAACGCCCTAAGCCGAGGTCCGTGTCCCGCAGGGGGTGCCCTTAGCGAAAGTTGCTTAGTTTTTAATATTTAATTTAAGCCTGGCTGGAGGCCTCTTTTGGCTTCGCCAGCAAATGACCGGCTAAGCAACCACATTTCCCAGAAATGTATGCGAGAAGCCCAACAAAAAAAAAAAAGTCTTATATGGGTGCTGTCTAATGCTAACGTTAAAAAAACTATAATCTATTTTGAATAGATGATTATTTCATTATGCTACTAACAACATAATGCAATCTCCTATCCGCCTGCCCATTGTAGTGATCATTGGGAGGCCCATTTTTAGCAGTAGATATCTATGGGCTGTGTATAAAAATCTTTTCCGTATGTTGCCGGCTAAGAATACCACCACCCCATCTCATTTCGTGGGTGTCGTAAAAGGCGACTATGGGATTAGCCGGAGGATGGGCAGTAGCATCCTTCGAGTACATTTATAACTCAACTGCGATCACCAACTCGTCAGCCAAGCGTGGCGATTATGCTAAAACCTCGCACTGGGCCCACAACACAAAATCATACCGGTCGTTGTGGTAATCTTTGGGGGAGGATTCTGTCCAGCAGTGGACGTTTATCAGCTGAAATGATAATAATCATTATTTAAATATCAATCGGGCACACAACGTTCGAACATTCAAACAGACCATAAGGTGATAAATATTATTATTGCAGGAATATACGCGATTGTTGATAACCAGGCCATGATTTTATCTTTTCGTGGTATTACTCAACTCTCTGTACATTTAAATGCGAATATATATGTGAAGTAGGAAATACATGACTCAATGAAGCTTAGCTGAATTTTGACATACTTGAGACATGATTTATACTGGAGAATCTAGTTCTAAGGATTTTCTAGTAACATATCGGGTTACTTGTCCTCGTGGACGTCAGGTCGGGGGTCTTTTACATTTCATACACCATGGTCTTAAGTTTCATAGTGTTACCAGCATGTTCGAGATCGATTTACAATACAAAGTTTAGGGTTTCCTTCAGCTATTACACAGCGACTTTCTGTTCTTATGAAGAGTGACTACCTCTTGAATTCCTCAACCTTCATCATCATATCAGTCAAAGGGCTCGCATTGCTAAACAAAGGCCTCCGATATCATCGTAACCTGCTCATTACTGTCAGCTGGGCACGGGCCTTCTTTTCACAATAAATAAAGGTTAGGTCTTAATCCACCACGCTGGCCTAGTGCGGGTTGGTGGACTACACACCATTAAGAACATTTTGAAGTTCTCTCAGATTGCTGGTTTCCTCATGATGTTTTTCTTTACAGTTAACGCAAGTGATAATATAATTCTGAAACACATGAATCCGAAAAGTCAGCGGTGCGGATCGGGATCGAACTCAGTCCCTCCTGTATGGGAGGCAAACGTTTAACTACTAGGCTATCACTGGTTTTACTCCGACATAGATTTCCAGAATTGAGTCGGTATTGCGGGGGGAATTCGCCAGTACTTACCACGTTTGGCGACGAGTTGGTGAGTGCAGTATGGCTACCGATCCACAGAAGGGACATTGCGGCCGATCCTTCAGCAATACAATTCTCTAAGCCCAACCATCCACACATTCTTAAAATCAGAATTTTAATAACGATGACAACCCAATTTGGTATTCGTTGGTATTCAACGATGTAGGAGTGTTTAAGCTTAGGGAATTGCACTGCTAGTTTAGTGTTTCTTATCGCCTTTTACGACATCCACGGAAGAAGATGAAGTGTTGCTATATTCACCCGGAAAGCCACAACATTACAGAATGACAATGGAAAGGTGTTTTCAGAAAAATTCTGTCTTATATCCAACCCCTAAATAAAAAAAGGAACGTTTTGCTCACCTGCAGTGGTAAAATATGCAATGACCATATGCCACACTGTTCATGTAACTACAAAATGCTTTACCTGGGGAAGCTACTAACGGATGACAGGCAGAATTATGTATCAAGTCAATTCAATTCCATTTATTACAAAATCCATATAACATTTCGTTAGACGACAACGATAGAATGAATAGTCGATACTTGTGTCGGATAATTAGGCCTGTTGAGTCGAGATGCATCAAATGAATATAAATGCTGGACCAATTACGTAGGGTTCATATTTGACTAACGCAATCTCGGCTTGAGTTTTGGTTTTCGATCTGTAAGTGGCTTAATAATTTCGGCTGATTGAAGTCCACTGCTGGACACAGGCCTCCCCCAAAGATCACCACAACGACCGATATGGGTGTATTGTGGGCTCATTGGGGGGTTTTGCCATAATCGCCACGCTTGGCAGACGGGTTGGCGATCGCAGTTGAGTTGTTAATGTACTCAAAGGACGTTGCTGCCCATCCTCCGGCTAATCCCTTAGTCGACTTTTACGACACCCACAGGAGGAGATGGGGTGGTGGTATTCTGAGCTGGCACCACACGGCAAGTGTAAGTGCCTTAGCCAGATTTGAATCCGTCGGTAGCCATACTCGTATATAGATCGTGAACTGTCAGGAACGGTTTTAATAAGAGACATACTATTGCAAAGCACTTATTTAGAAAATATCTAACCTAACCTTCATACCATGGCTTCATTAGCCAGCATTAAACAGGTTCGATACAATGAGTGCTGTCCGCGCGTGAGATAGCGCCCTAACAAAAAAAAAACATCTAATTGCTCTCAATCTGTTAACACTTTCAAATGTCATTGATTTATTGTTCCATATTTACATGTTCATTCTTCTTTCATATATGATGTATACAAGACAAAATGCGAAACAGACTAAAATAAAATATTAAAAATAAACTCTGGTAATGGATTAAACCAGAGAACAATGCTATGCGATATCATACTTCAACTTACAATTTCTTTCCATTTTATATTTATGCTCTCATCTACATTATATGTACTATAACCAATCTTTTTCTTAATATCCTCCTCCAGCGTACCTTTGTTTCAAAATAAAGAAAAATGTGTGTAAAAAATGGCTGTTAATCTCATCATCATCATTTCGGCCGAATCAAGTCCACTGCTGGACACAGGCCTCCCTCAAAGATCACCACAACCACCGATATGGATGTTGTGGGCTCATTGGGGGGTTTTGCCATAATCGCCACGCTTGGCAGGCGGGTTGGCGATCGCAGTTAAGTTGTTAATGTACTCGAAGGACGCTGCTGCCCATCCTCCGGCTAATCCCTTAGTCGACTTTTACGACACCCATGGGAGGAGATGGGGTGGTGGCATTCTGAGCCGGCACCACACGGCATGCTGTTAATCTGTCTAACTTTAAATAGTGTCAGTGCTTGAACTTTTCGCTCATCACAAGAGTTCTAGATTCGAAACTCTACTATGACTATGGGAGTATCCGGAAGATGGGCAGTAGCGTCCTTTGAGTATTTAATAACAACTCAAATGCGACCCCTTACCCACCTGTCAATCGTCGTGATTATGGTAAAGCCCCTATTGAGCTCAAAACAAAACCAGACCGGCCGTTGCGGCAACGATAAGCGGTACCGCTGATATAATCTTTCAAAGTTTACATCTTTTAAAACTACATCAAGATCATCAAAAGGTTTCATCGGGTGTCTAGTGGAGGCTCAGGAGTGGACCTCTGATAAGCAGTTATTTATGCTGCATTCGCTTTATACTGAACATGGAATGTGCTCATTACAGCGAGTGCTACTCGCGCTGCGTTTGTGTAACCGCCGAAACGTAGTTTAACTGATATAATGTGAATTGCGTGGCGCTCAGAGCCGGGTGGAAGGCTGATCTGTAAACGTTCGGCAAGGTTAAGCAACGCTTGGCGTGGTGAGTCTATAAACGGGTGACCGTATACAGTGGTATTTGAACGGAGCATGTCCGTGCATCGTTGATTACGTAAAATCGTCGATCCCGGTGGTTGTAATTAGAGGGCAGCAGTTAATCCAAGTCAGAACAACTCAGATACAAGGTTGGCCACTAACCATATGAAAGAAATAACGTGAAGTTGAGTTTTTCAGTCTGTTTCTATTTCTATTCTGTCGTTATGGTTACAATGCTGCTACGATTTCGATGAAACTTGGCAAAAAGGTATATTGAAAATCGGAAAAGAACATGCGTGTTTTTGTCCTCATCATATCGGCCATTTATACGTCCACTGCTAAACAAAGGCCTCCGCCATAGATTTTCACAACTGTGTCATCATTCTGGGGAGTATTTGCCAATACTCACCACGCTTGGCAGGCGGGTTGGTGAGCGCAGTATGGCTACCGTTTCACAGAAGGGACGCTTCTGTCCATCCCTCTAGTTTAGATTCCCTTAGTCACCTTTTAAGAAATCCACGGGAGGAGATGGAGTGGTGCTACATTCTTAATCCGGACACCACACATAACGCTTTTTGTCCTAGACAGCAAATATTTTACTGGATCGATTAGTGAAGGTCTCTTATTGCAAGATTCCGGCTACCAGTGCTGTGCCAGATATTCGCCGGCAAGCAGTAGTGTTTAAACTTTAGACATTATTGTGTTTGAGTTTGACGAGCACTGTAGCTAGTGAAATTGCTGGGCATCATCATCATCATCATTTCAGCCGAAAACTACATGGGACACAGGCCTCCCACAAAAGTCGCCACAACGAACGGTCTGGGTTTATGTTGTGTGCTCATTGGGGGATTTTGCCGTAATCGCCACGCTTGGCAGACGGGTTGGCGGCCGCAGTTGTGTTGTAATTAATGAACTCGAAGGCCGCTGCTGCCTATTCTTTGACCAATCCCATAGTCACCTTTTACAACACCCACGGGATGGGATGGGGCTATGCTCTTCTTAGTCGGCATCACACGGGCTTCTGTGCATAAGAAATTAATTACCAATGTCTCGAGGTAATGAGCTCACTGTGGTGCTAGCAGGACGGAGGACAATTGTTACGAGCAGGCGTGACGCTTACAGAGGCTTATTCGAATGACTTGCTCGTCACGTCACTAAGTTATGTAAAAACTTGAATGCAGGTGGAGCACGAGCTAACACCATATTATTATAACATAGATGTAAGCGCAATTCTCTGTCTTCAATTATGTCGTAAACTAATTTCACGCAGATTAATATTTAAGTTACAGGGAGGTTCAGCTTTCCTTTTTTTTTAAACCTTGCCCCACACTAGTATTTCTCCTGGGTCGTGGGTGCGTCTACAGACACGAATTCCACACACAATAAACCCGGAACAACTAGCTTCAGATCATACAACTATTGGGTCCGTACGGGAATCGAACCCGCCACTCGGAGCGCAGCAACCGACTGTTTCAACCACTGCACCAACCGTGCCGTCTGAGCGATGTGAACACAAAAACCAACCCAGTCTAGCAATAAACATGTACTATCGAGACTATATGGAAGTACGTAAATACACTGCTAGTTATGTGTACAAACAGGCGCTATGGTTTTAAATAATTTTTTGTATAATACCTGCGTGGTGTTGTGGTCCGGCTTTTTACGAACTTAATTCTCAGCAAAACGATGCGGATTCGAAACGAAGCAAGTACCAATGTGCAACTTTTTGAATACCATGTCTACTTTCTTGGTTGATCTAATTATAACGACTAACTATAACGGTGATTCATAACATATAGGCTTTTTTGCACACATTTAAATGTCAAGTCAACTACAATCTATTGCCTACGGCGTCGACAAGCGGAGCTGAGGTAGGGAGTTCATACTCAATTCCGCTCTTCTTTGTGAATTTCACATAGTATGATCATTATGTCAGCCAAAGGACGTCCACTGCTGAATAAAGGCCTCCATCATAGATTTCTACAACAACCGGTCACATACCGCCCGTATCCAATGCAACCTTCACCGGGTCGTCTGTCCACCTCATAGTCGGTTGTTTCACGCTACGTTTCAGTGCGCCGTCTGCAGTGTTAATCTGTAAGACCTCACTAGCAATCTCACATCTGAATCCACAGTAAAAATTAGTAAAAACAATACAACATTAGAGATTCCACTCCGGATTCAAAAGTAGGTTTGCTAGTGAAACAAACTCAGTTATGAATCCGCAGTAAAAAGTAGGAAAAATAAAATGACGTTAGAGATTGCATTGCGAATTCAGAAGTGAGTTTGGCAGTGAGTTCTTACAGAATAGCCACGATGTACTCGAGAACCTTTTTGCACCTAGGGCCATCAGTTCTACAAGCAATGTGCCACGCCATTGCCACTTTTAGGTACTAATTCTTTCAGTTATGTCGACAACTTTAGTTATTCTACGGATCTCCTCATTTCTAAGTCGATCTCGTAGGGTAATACCAAGCAAACTCTCTCCATAGCTCGCTGAGTAATATTGAGCTTTCTTGTGAGGCCCATAGTGAGTGATCACGTCTCAGAGCCACATGTCATCACCGGTAACACACATGGTTAAAGACTTTGTCTTGAGGCATTGTGGTATTGTTAATGAAAATACATCGTGAAGTTTCTCGAATGCTGCCCAGCCGAGGCACACTTCCACCTTTAGAGGTCTCACTGGCGCGTTGCCGGCCCTAGCTGACTACGTACCCAACTCCATTAATTTCTTATGCTTACGCGCGAATATCGCAACTACCTATTTTTTAGTTATCTTGATGACTAGATTCTGAAACAATTTATAGGAACTCAGTTTTATCACCAGTGTTAACTCGTTTATTAATACATATTAAAGTGTATTTAAAATCGAATTCCGGTATGACTGCCAGTAGTATATTTTTTCTATGTGTAAGCACTTCATCGGTCATAGAACAAAAAAGTCCTATTTACCGATACGGCATACCATATTCAGGACGCAAGAAAATTCTGCTACATAGCCTTTTATATTCATTACTAGCCGTTACCCACCCACTTCACTAGGCGTAAATTATATTTAGGTATGTTAATATCTTCTGAAATCTGCAAGATATCGAAATGACACATACAAGACAATTTAAGTTAACATTCTTGTTTTAATCCCTAAAATATTAATTGAAATCCGTTGAGCCGGTTCGCAGTATATTCGAGATAAACTTTCATACAGACAGACAGAAATTCTAAAATTCATTCATGATTTGGCATCGTACAAATATCAGATTTCACAGAATTTTCTAATTTTCAGAATTTTACTTTTATAATCACGGACAGGCACTTCAATTTTATTATATTGGCAGCGACTATATAAACTTCTTTAAAATTAATGTTTAAGTCATTAAAATGGTATTTATGACTACAAAACTAGGACCATTGCCGTTAAATGTCATAAAGATTAGCTACTTAAATTAACATCTAAAGCCTTCAAAGAATAGTCATCAAAGCTCTACAATTAAGTAACATGTAATTAGCAAACGCGGTTACAAACGATATTTAAAATGCCAATGTAGCTTATTGAGTAAGATTGTTAATTATTACTAACTGAATTATTTATGCATACTTTACCTTTCATTATGTTAACAACTGAAGTTAAACTCTAGATACTTTCTCTTAGATCCGCGTTGATGTCTTTTACTTGAGCATGGTTTTATATTATTTTATTTACCTATGCTTATATTTTTAGTACTTCAGTTTATTTGATAGAAGTAATACTTAGGACGAAACTCAATAAAATAAAAAATAGAGTTGTCTGACTTGTAGTTGTTGCTAATGTTGGCCTTATTTACACTTTTCCTTATACAAATTTCTATCGTTCCTACAGCTAATACAATAATGTGTCAATTCTCAGTAATACTAAGAAATATGTAAAGATTTGACCATAACGTCAACCGGAAGGAGCGCAGCTTCTAAATCGGCTTAATCATAATATTCTGAAGTATTGGGCATCTTTTCGTTAGGTAAATTGTTTGAATCTTTACAGTTGTGAAAGTATAATTAAGGCTTTTGTCCAGTAGTGAGCGTCACACAGTTATAAAAAAAAATGAATATTATATGCTACGTTACCTAGATCAGGGTACTCTGCGAGTGTATCATCGACGATGGACTGCAGCCACCAGGGCTCCAGCTCGGCCATCTCACGCCGCCGACGGCCCCGGGACTCATACGGCAAATGCATCCTTCACACCATCACAGTTCACTTGCTTCACCGCCACGGTCAGCGATCCCAAACTGTTCCACTAACCAAGCAATGATGACAAAACACAATGAAACTATCTCTACCAAAGTCTCTTTAATATTCTAATTTAGGCAAGTAAGGGCTTGATGTCAAACACTTTGAATTCCAATACTTCCGCACAATGTTTACGATCTTTGCAGGTACTTTCCGCGTTTGTCTTGGCGTACGGCCAAAAAGTTTTATATTGTACAGCTTGTTAATAAATACTTTATCTTCGTATGGGTTTCTCGAACGTGAGGCGTGAGTGAGTATTTCGTTTTAGCGTTGACACGATAATTTACTATGATTAGGAAATCTTTGGATTCTAATACTTTGTTCAGTCTCCTCATGTAGCGGTTAGGGCTCTATATTATTATTAAATTATGTTGTATTATAAACAAATGCGTCCGTTGTTTCACTCACAAATTGTCCACGTATGTCGCACTATATTTGTGTATTATTTCCTTAAACTGTCGACGCACATTATAGACAAGTCGGGGATCTCTTGAATTTAACTTTCGTCATTTTAGATGAGTCACAACACTAGTCCGGGTTAAACTGGGGGCCATGCAACACATAAACAGTTTCGAAGTTCTAAGAACACCTGTAAGTCACTATCGCGCCCGTGTTATGTCAACATCAGCTGAGAATTAATTTATTTATGGTAATTTGCCGCCGAAGCCGGTTCTGTAGTGAGTGGGTTTTTTCTGGGCTGTGTGTAACCTACGTCGTTGGTATCGCGTCGTCGCGTGGTGCGTGAGTCAGACGCTCGCTCGTGGAGTCTGACGCGTGTTTACTGTCCGCGCGATTCTCTACTACTGAACCGCCGCCATTCTGTCACTCGCTGCCTCCATTCTCTGCGGTCAATCTGTGGTTAGGCCACGCTTCATTTGTCGGGAAAATGCACGCTGTTCTCCTCCCACTCACACTGTTAGCAAGTCTATTAGGTGTGAAAGAGACACGCACAAGTTTTGTATCATTAAACATTTTTGTTTAGTTCCATTGTTGAAAGGGAAATATTATGAGCTTTTTCATTTTAAAGCGTGGTTTCGTTTCTCTCTCTTTTGGTCCGCTAGCTGCGGTTAGAATGGAGAGAGACGTCTATAAGAGTAGATGACCTCTTAATTAAAGTAAAAAGAAAACAATTAAATAGACATTATTTATTTGGTAATATGAATTACGTGTCCTACAACTTGCGAAATTCGATTACATAGCAACAATCACATTAGAAGGTAATGTCGCTCCGACTTAATGGAACTAATGAAGTCTGATGGCTGCCAAATTGTATGTAATTTGAAACGTTTGTACAAACTATACCGTCATTAACATATCAGCTAGTTATGTTTTGTGTTGTATTACGTACCTAGTGTGTATTTTTTCAGTATGTTTATTCTTGAGATAGTGCGGTGGGCGTGTGCGCGGCTGGGCGGGGCCGTCCCGCCTACTGTCGCGAAGACGGAGCTCGCGGGCGGAAAAATTGATCACCGCGCAGCGCCGCCGCATCGCGGTCGTGTCGTAGCCGCAACAGTGGCATACCGCACTTGTTGCGCGCACTTGTGTGATGTGGCCCACCTTGATGGGAACATCCAACAACTTGGTACAGTTTAGGACACAGTTTAGTTTAGCACAGCTTTATGCATGCGTCATACTCCTGAGCGAATGCCATCTGTTGGGACTGGTGTGCCAAATGCTGCCCTGACAATTTAATGAAATCTTAAAAAATAAATACTATCAGGCTTGTTTAGCAGACTTTTAAGGAAGTTTAGGTTTACTCTTCTCTTCTATTGAAATGAAATGAAATGAAAAAATCATTTATTCAAAATAGACTAAATTATTAGTTCTTTTTGAACGTCCACATTAGACAGCACCCATTAAGCCCACCCTTCACCGCTTCCTAGTGTTTAAGCTGGGGAGAAGAAACGTTTTCACAAAACATTGATTTCTAGGACAATGTGTATCGTAACTTTTAATATGCTTTAAAAACAGTTACCATGGTGTATCTTGTCCGTTCTTCTCCAAAGGAAATCTACATCTTGGAATGCGGCAGCTAAAGTCTCGACTATGCATAAGCGCATGTAAATGGCTTAAACGAAACGAATAAAAATATATATTATATTACCGTGTGGTGCCGGCTCAGAATGCCACCACCCCATCTCCTCCCATGGGTGTCGTAAAAGTCGACTAAGGGATTAGCCGGAGGATGGGCAGCAGCGTCCTTCGAGTACATTAACAACTCAACTGCGATCGCCAACCCGCCTGCCAAGCGTGGCGATTATGGCAAAACCCCCCAATGAGCCCACAACACATCCATATCGGTGGTTGTGGTGATCTTTGGGGGAGGCCTGTGTCCAGCAGTGGACTTCATTCGGCCGAAATGATGATGATGATGATGATTATATTATATAAATAATATATTTTTTATCTTTACCGTAATTCAGTAATCCCTCTCGACCGGTCAATAGAAGTCTGTCTAGATCCAAGCTCAGCAGTTGACGTTTTCAGAAGCTTAATATCGTACAGATTATGACATTTGCAATTTTTTCGGTTCATATGAACTCAAATCAGTCCCTAATAAATTAAGATCGGCATTAATACACTTTATAGTGGCAGCAAAAACCACTCCACCAGTCTTATCACTAGTGGAAGGTCTCTTATTGCAACAGTCCGGCAAGGTAGGTATCACTCTACCCCCGGGAAGAGGAAGGATTATTTTTTGCGCGGAACCCTAATTATGTTTCTAAAATATAAGTAGCCTAAGTTTTTTTTTTTTTTAAGCATTGCCCCACCCTCGTTTTTCTCATGTGTCGTGGGTGCGTTTACAGACACAAATTCCACACACAATACACCCAGACCCGGAACAAATACCTGCAGATCGTACAAATATTTGTTCCGTCCGGGAATCGAACCCACGACCCGGTGCGCAGCAGCCGACTGTATCAGCCACTGCACCAACCGTGCCGTCAAATATCAGCTATCTGCCAGTGAAAGTCCCGTCAAAATCGGTCCAGCCGTTTCGGAGATTACCCGGAACAAACAGACAGACAAAACATTTAAAAATTGTTTTTGTTGTTGTACCCGGTACCGTATATACTTTCATATGCATTTAGTAAAAATCTGGTTTTTTTCGGTCCACCTCGTTGGAGGTCGTCCCACGTTGCGTTTTCCGGTGCCCGGTCTCCACTCAAGAACCTTTTTGCCCCAATGACCATATGTTCTACGACCAATGTGCCTATAGAATTTAATGAGAGTAAATGCAAATTGTACGAAAGCATACACTGACAAAAACCACTTGTGTATAACTCGTTATTCATACAGAATATTAAAGAGAAACAAATCACGTAAAGTCTCCAATTAGTATGTGATTCGGAACGTACCCTACATGGCATTACTTAAGTCGGATTTGTGTACCACTTTTTTGATTAAAAGTATAAATAAATAAACTTATAAATAATGTATATGTTGAATTTGTCACGTAATTTAAATGTATTTGTTTATATTAACAATGAAAAACGCGTTTATGAGCTTTAAATATAGAATAAACATAATGTACGTAATCGGAATTTCCGACTAAAGTACCCAATATGGAGGCACCGATAAAATTAATTGCCTTATTGATGTCATAGGTTTATTTTTATTATTATGTCTAGTTTGCTATGAACTTGTTAATCATGCAGTAACTGTGTCTAGCAGGGCTTGTAGTGAAATGGCTACCATACAACGAGGTCCATCTGCTAGGTTAAGCTGAACTTGCCGCGGTTAGGATATAGATGGGTGGCCTTTGGGCATGTTAAGCCGTCTATCCAGGTAGATATAAGGATACTCATGGTATGGTTAAGGGCAATCAGAAACCTAGAATTCTGACATCTGGACTAATCTTAGGTTACTGATATTCATCATATCAGCCAAATGACGTCCACAGTTGAACAAAAGCCTCCCCTATAGATTTTTACAATTTTGTTGTCATATAGAATATGCCAGTACTCACCACGCTTGGCTGGCGGGTTGAGGACAGAATGGCGGCTGTTCCGTATAAAGGACGCTGCTGCCCATACCTCCGGTTTTAAGTCCCTTACCCATACTGACATTCATTTTATTTATTTAATTACTTATTAACTTACACACAACGGATGAATAATATACTGGGACACATAAGTACAAATCTAGCACATATAAAGGTGCTATAAAATTCCAAACATGTATTGGAAATGGCTGGTTATAATGATAATGTATACTAACCAGTCACCTTACCTATATCTACCCAGCATCATTTCAGCTGAATAAAGTCCACTGCTGGTCTCCCCAAAATATTGCCACAGCGACCGTATGGTGTCTGTGTGTATTGTGTACTAATTGGGGGGTTCTGCCGTAATCGCCATGCTTGACAAGCGGGTTGTCGATCACTTGAGTTGAGTTGTTAGTGTACTCGAAGGACGCTTGTACTCCTCCTCTACCTTCTCTCCTTAATCGCCTTGTACGACACCTACGGGATGCGATACAACTCATGCTATTTGTAGCAAAATCTACCCATTTATTTACAATATCAAGAGTAAGGTCATATCCAACGGGCTTTTCCAATTTCACCTTCAATTTTCTGCCAACATCAAGCACTTGCAAAACACCAATTAACACGTCATCAAACACAAAGGAACCACGTGACGTAATGACATAACACCCGTGACCCGATAACCGCAGCGCTGTCAATTTTTGCGGCTGCAAGAAGTGCGACCACAGCGGGCTAGGCACCGGTCATATTTCAAATAAAAAAGCTATGCTCTCTAAGCCATGTTGTAATTATGACTATGAAGTAGTGGTACAGGGGCCGTGGTAGCTTTTACAGGCAAACCTTCAGTAGCTAAAGAGCAATTTTTTTTATACTACGTAGTCAGGAGACTAGCGTGCCATTCACCTGGTGAAACTCGTCATAACTATTCAAACTCAAACTCACCTATAAAGCTTTTATTTCACATAGGTCCTAATAGGCACTTAAGAAAGGTCAAAAGTTAAGGTGCACGGTTCGGAAAAGTTGATCTTATGGAGAAGAACCAGCAAGAAACTCCATAAACACTCTTTTAAAAAAGTGATTGTACAATTTAACACAGGTATATGGAAACAAAGTGGACTATACGTGAAATATATACGGACAATAATAAACACACTATTGCTTCTGTAATACACAATTAGAAATTGATAATTATTAATGCGCGGGTATCACTGGTACGAGTCAACGAAGTTCTCACATTTACAAAATGTAGAAGATACTAAATTATGTTAAAATAAAGGGCAATATAGCCATCAAAGCTATAAACAATGTCATATTGTATACATTAACAAGTCAAAAACGACATATATAAGATGTCCTATATATAAAAAGTTATGAATTCTAACAAGAATTATATCCACATTCATCGCAATTAAGAATAATGAATAAATAAACACATATTTTGTCAATAAGGTACCAGGGAAGCCACATGTGCAGAAAGAATCAGTGCCAAACATCCCTGTCGTCAACGTAATCTATAGCTTTCCTCTCGTGTGTCAATTGCCGGCATCCGTGTAGACACAACAGATTTTTAATTGTGTCTCGTTTTGCGGCAGTCAATCAGATAATAAGCTTTTTCAATAAGAACGCGTTTAATATAGGCTTTAAACTTTCCCTCGGTGAGATCTGTAAAAGATTTGGGCAGCTTTTTGTTAAAAACGTATACTAGGAATGACTTATTCGTTTTAGCTAATCTAAATTTGGGTACTACTATTTTATATATATGTCGTGTATTTATGTCATGAAAATCGCTTCTTTTATAATACTTGTGCAGATTTTTGTGGACATATAGAATATTTTCAAAGATGTGACGGCAGTGTAAGTATGTTAATATCTTTAAACATGGTTCGAAGAGACTCGCAAGAGCCCGGATTATAGATCGCGCGGATAGCCCTTGTAATAAAATGTATTGTAATTCTACGTAGGATTAGTCGTGCCTCTCCAAGTGGCGTCCGGATTAAGAATATAGTACAACTTTATCTCCTCCCGTACATGTCGGAAAAGGCGACGAAGGGACTCTACACCAGAGGGCTGGCCAGGAGCGTCCCATCAGTGAAACAGTACTTATACTGCACGTGCCAACCCGCCTGCCAAATGTTGTGAGTATTGCCAAATTCCCCCCAAAATTACGACATAGTTGTGGAAATCTATGGGGATGCATTTGTTCAGCAGTAGATTTATAAATGGCTGATATGATGACGACTGTGTTACAGTAAGAAGGGCACTGTGGCTATTGAAATAACTAGGTATAAGAGACTAAGTAATTATAATGTGTCTAAGTGAAGAAGGCAGTATGGTGCCATACAGGACGGCAGTCTTCGAGCTCATACCGAGTGACCCCCGGGAAGACAGCGCATAGCGAAGCCTCGAGGGAATCCTTTAGAATCCCCCCGAGATGTGCCTTGGGAGGTGGCCTTTTTACAGTCGCCTTCCCATCGCTTCAAGGGTTGACCGCTTTACAGTCGTCCCATCCGGGATGTGCCTAAAGGCGAGGCACCAATGGGTGGCTCTAGTCTGATTGTAGCGAGGATCTGAAGCCTCCTTTGGTGCCGAAGATGACTGCTCCGGTGGTTTAAGCCGGTAGGAGTCCGGCACGCCCTCCATCCTTCCCCTGGGTGGAGAAAGTACATGATGTATGTTCACTGGGTACTTTATTTTAAATCATTTACAATTTACCCTTGTTACGTATTTTCATCCTGAAGGAGACCCTGAAGTTATTGAATCTCGGTATATAATAGTGTAATACCACATCATGTATGTGTCCGGATAACGAGGTACATACCTACTTTTACAGAGCTGTTGAGTGTATCGCGGCGGCAAAGTAAGGCGACCGCTGTGGACATGCTGCCGCACCGCGAATCAATTAGCTGCTCTTACACCGTAACGTAGGCAATATTCAGCATTGTTCGGCACAGTGATGCCGAATATATGTATGCCTTTGCTTACTCAACTTCCTTTAATACAATTTTATAATTTTACGGCTTCCTAGAAGCATCTTATACCATAGCCGATTTGGTGTTCTTGCGTCAAACTGGCTTTTATAGAGTTAAGTAACGTTTTCATATAATCTGAAACACATTCACTGTAACTGAAATACTGACGAAAACATATTTTTTTAAATGAAAGATTTTTTATGTGGGTACCCTATAAATATTTTACTGATGATTGAAACATGTTTACTGGTGTGGAAAGTACTAGTAGGTAATTTCTTTACATATACAATCAAGCACACGAGTATTGTTAACTGCGGTTAATTGTTAATTCTAATAACAGGAAAATATGTATTTTATGACCTCGAGTTTAAATGTGGCAATTTGCGCTTAATAATCTGCGTTAACTTTGATATCTGTCTCTTTTATTTATGAAACACTTTCCAGAAGACAGCAATCAGATCTTTCGGTTTTACACAACATTTAAAGGGCTTTATATCAAGTGTAATCATCTATCTATTCCTTGACCTTAGATATAAAAAGATTGAGCCGAATATCAACCTTTTTGCTTGTGTGAGTTATAACTACGCAAGCAAGGTATAATAGTATCCGATCTTCTAATGAGTCGCGGCCTGCCCTAAGTCATCCGCCCGTAGGCTCGAGACGGCGCGACGCTGTATTCAGCTCGCTCCTCCCTATATGATCGTGTAGCTGGCTAAGTCGTAAAGTATGATAGGGAGTGACAAAATGCTTGGCGGTTAGTACCCTTGTGAATCCAGAGTTCAAAGGTAGCTTGGCGCTGTTAGCTGTTGAGAGTACAGATTCATAATGATTGCACTACATTAAAAAGAAACCCCACAAAAGTATATCTACGCGCTCACTTTTCAGCTGTCTTATATGTCTATTAAAACATTAATTCCTAACTTAAAGTTCTGGAGTTCAGCCCCTTATGGCCGAATACTGGAACGTCACTTAATATTTAAATCAATCACGTCAGACGTCTTATTTCCTACCGAAAACTGGCCTTTCAAAATAACGATTTGAGAGGCCTTTTATTCGGCCGTAAGTTGATTAAAAGAATCATCATTATAGCATTGGTCATTTTCCAATGCTAAATATGTATATAACAATTTAGTTTATCTAGAAGAAATCACTGCCATTGTAAGTACTCATACTAGGGGCTACTTGCTTTTGTACATGTAACTGACTGAAATATATTAAAGATTATATGTAATAGTGCAATAAAATTCTTAAGAAAAAATGTAGCCAGCTTTAAATAACTAAAACTGTATCTACATAATATAAGTTTGAATATCACGTTAGTTAATATGTTATATACTAGAACCTTCCTATAAGTATATAAGTTACCCCAGTGAAAGAATCATAAAAATAGGTCATGTAATTTGTGAACAAATCGCGTACATACAAACATACGGAAGAAACAGAGAACGCTCCTATTAGTTGGTTAATAAGTCCAATCTAATTTCAACCTGTAACTGTCCCACTGCAGGGCAAAGGCCTCTCCTAGTACAAATAAGGAACGAGAGTTGATTACCACGCTATCACTGCGTGTTGGCGATTTCAAGTCATTTGATCCAGGGTTCCTCACGGCCCTCGGGGTCGCAGATTGGGAAGTTTGCGTGCTCAAACCGAGCGACCCGCAGGAAAACGGTGGCACGCTCATAGACACGTGCCGCTGTGTGTGCAGCACAGCGCACCGCAAGCATAGTGGGATCCTTTACAATCCTCCCCAAGAGGTGCCTGGGAGCGACCTTTTTACTGTCACATTCCCTATTCTAGAAGGGTGACTATTTTACAGTCACATTCCCTATTCTAGAAGAGTGACCATTTTACAGTCACGCCCTCCGAAATGTGCCTGTAGGCGTGGCACCAATGGGTGGCTCTAGTGTGATCTGACGAGGACCTGGAGCCCTCTTTCGTGCCCAAGATGACCACTCCAGAGGTTTTAGCCGGTAGGAGTCGGGCATGTCCCTTCGCCCTACCCCGGGGCGAAGGAAGTTCATAAAGAATTTACACTTGGGCGACCAATAACAAAAATAAAAAGCTTTCCTCACGATACTTTCCTTCACATGACCTCAATGATGTCTTCGGTTATACTAAGGCTCGTATTTCAGATCGAGAATCAAAACTCAAGTAGAACTCGAGTCGAGATTACGTTAATCAAATATGGACCCTATGTAATATTTACAGCATTTATATTCAATTGATGGAAACTCGGCTCAAGTTCTACTTGAGTTTCGATTCTCGATCTGCTTATGAAGCAAGTTAACAAAATATATACCATATATACCACGGCGTATATATATTTCTTTGTATTTATTTATATGAGATTATGTGTTTGTTATTGAATAATTTAAAGAAATTTTCTAATACGGATTATGTGGTACCTGAAATAAATGACTTCAATTTTAATTTTTTTATTAACTTCTACAATGTACGACTGTATTTCCATAATCACGCTTGGTGAAAAATCACGGTTATAGTTAGGTATATTTTTCAGAGATCTACTGACCCATCAACCAGGGAACAGGACGCATTTGTATTTATTTACTTGTGGTTTTATTGATGGGGACAATAACCACCCGTTTATACTACCTATTACCACCCATACAAATTGTTCCTTACGAGCATATTTGTAGTTGGCAGTAAATCATATACAAATAAGAAGCGATATATAACTCTCCTATTTGCTCTGACATACCAGCACTTGGAGAAAATTGTTTAAACATTTACCACGACCTGTCTTTGTCGTTTATAATATATATATAAAAAAAAAAGCTTGCAGTTTTTTTAATCTTTTTATTTACATCTTTGTCTGTTGCCAATCATTTAATTGTAGCACAGGTAGTTAGAGCTTTGATGGAAACACCTACGACCGTACTCGGACTCGTAGCTGGCGTTTAGACCGGTAATCCTTGCTACGAGTATAGTCGTAGATGGCAGCGAACGTGTTAAATGCGTTCTTCTGTAAGATGGTCGTGATGTCTTTTCTTATTCGATTAGTCAAGTGATGCTGCACAGCCGCTTGTCAGGGGTCGGTTTATCGAATAAGGGGAAATTGCTACATCTCAATATAGAATGTACTTTCAAAGCAAAAACTGTGTGGTGCCCGTGATATGTCGTTTTCAATTGATGTCCAGATTAAAAATATAGCACCACTCCATATTCTCCCATGTATGTTGTAAAAGACGATTAAGCGACACTGAACCATAGGGAGGGGCAGCAGCGTTTCTTCTGTAGAACAGTAGCCATACAGCGCTTGCTAACCCGTCTGCCATGGTGAGTATGAGCAAATTCTTCCCAAAATAACGACACAACTGTGGCCTTTGATCAACAGTGGACGTCCTTTGGTAGATATGATGATGCAACACAGAAACAATGTTTTTTGTACAGAAGTATTCATGGTTTGTAAAATAGATGTATCTCAAACGCAAACAATTACTAGTTTCAGACGGAAAAAGGAAAAATAACCCAAGAAAACCCAAAGACTCATTATGCATTGTACTGAATTATAGTATGCGTATATATTTATTTATGACGCTGAATTTAAACAATCGGCGCCGCCAGACGGCGTCTGTCGATTGTCACGTGAATTATAAACACTATGCTACTTATCCTCGTATACCGACGGTTGGTCACGCATCGCAATAAACAAATGCCATAGTCTAATACGGGAAAAGCAACACCGCTGGTAATGTTGTGAAATCAACAGCGTCAGCATAGCAAATAAGACACGCTTATTAGAAGCACCACAAAATAAGGTTGCCATATTTACGCGACTGGTGTATTTGTCACTCCACGCACCTGAGGGTGAACGTCAGCGCAGCCACAAACACGTGCTTATTAGAAGTAACACTGTTCAACACTGACATGCTTACCCCGTGGATATTAAAGTGGCTTCGCGAATCCGGTAAGGGAAAAAATTCAAATTGTCGAGACTACAAGCTGAGTAAGGCTGGAGCAGAGAGGCAGATTTGTGTACTAGACTAGAACGTTTTCTGATCAAGACGGCAGCACTGTTGGAGATGTAAAGTTTGCATATCATGCAGGCCGCTCAACGACTGACGTTTTTTTTATTGGTCCCAATTGGAAATTCATTATGAAATCCGAGAACTAGCAAATACTCTAGGTACGTGAGGCGCAGCGATAGTTTTCAATAAGTAGCTGCGATCTGTCAGAACTTTCGATGTGTTTGACCACCATTTCGGCCGAATGAAGTCCACTGCTGGACACAGACCTCCCCCAAAGATTATCACAATGACTGATATGGGTGTGTTGCGTGCTTATTGGGGGGTTTTGCCATAATCGCCACGCTTGGCAGACGGATTGGTGATCGCAGTTGAGTTGTTAATGTACTCAAAGGACGCCGCTGCCCATCCTCCAGCTAATCCCTTAGTCGACTTTTACGACACCCACGGGAGGAGATGGGGTGGTGGTATTCTGAGCCGGCACCACACGGCAATGTGTTTGACCAATGCCTCAGAATGACGCTTATGCATATAATATTATGACGCGTATGCGGGGGCCTGCACCTCAACTTTTGTGTGATTTTATGAATGGTAGAGTACAAGCTGTAGGTGTAGCAGTCGGGAAGTAGCCTTAGCCCTTAGATCCCATAAAATCATACTAAATACTGGAGTAGTCCAAGGGTGTCTAACATGACCTTTAGACTCCTTATGAATGATCTTCCTGCATCAGTGCCCGAAGCAGAGCTTTTACTGTACGCGGGTAAAGTTGCTGATGTGATAGAATCACCTAACTTTGTAGCTCTTCAGCAAAAAGCAAACAGAGTGGAACGGTTGAGTAATTAGAAAATTTGTTCAGAGTTAATGGAATATAAAATCTCAACCTCTCTGCGTAGAAGTTCTCCAGCGAGTTGGTTTGTTTACAATGGTCGAATTTTAACTGGACAGATGTATTGCCGTAGAGTTTTTTCCCATGAACAGCTTATGCGACAAACTGGACACGTGTTTTGCTTTTGGACTTGTGGCTCGTGCGCTGCCCCAGCAAGCGGTACGATATTATTATTTTGCTACCATTAGATCTCTCCTAATGTATGGCGTCGACTTGTCGGACTATTCTGCAGAATAACACTGCGTTTTAGTCATGCAGAAGCGGGCCATACACACGCAACAGAGCAGAGAGCAGCATTTTACTGTTAAAACTGGCTCACCCATAAGAAATGCAAGTTACTAAATAGCATGATTAGTATGAAAACTGCGCATTGCTAAACAGCGAAGAGCCATTGGTAGACCAGCTGCCCGATATGTCGATGATATAGAACCGGTCGCAAGAAAGACGTGGATGCGATCTGCATAAAACTGAGACACCAATCTGTCCCTCGACGTGGATGCAGTGGTCGTAATTGAATCAACAAAGGTTGTTCCTGTCCCCAGAAGCGAGAATTTTGTTTGTTTATAAATCCATAAATTCAAAATGATCTTGGTCACTAATAATTTATTAATGAAAATGAAATGATATAATGATTTGTTAACGAAATTTTAGGTCGTTTTCCAACCTGTTTATCAGAATAGTCTGTGAAAGCGTCTCTAAATCCCCAATTGTTAAGAACGCCGCCTGGTAGAATATTGGATCATCGGCTACACTTTCACGGACACTTTCAATATTCTGCTCTAAGTGAGCAGTCCGGCACAGTGAGAAATTGGTTTGGATGCCATGCTTCTTTAATTTATCCACCAAACTAGATATTGTTAGTAGTAAAGTTAAGTAGTATCTACAAAGAAAGGAGCGTAATTTTCTTTGTGTCTGCAGTAAATTGATTCGCGTTGAACGTTTTAATATTTAAAACGCGTTCAAGCTTAAGAGTATAACGCGTTCTAACGCATTTACACTGATTAATTGTACTTTAACAACCCTACGATTTTGATACTGAATCAAAATGGTGGCAGAATATAATTGTATACGTCTTAGATGGCCACGTGTATATACGTTAATATGTCCCTCTGAATTATTTTAAGTTGTTCATTTATGTAAGTATTATTCATTGGAAAGTTGATTCGAGATGTGAATACAAAACTAGGGAATTTCCTGGCAAACCATTCATCATCGACAATAACAACAAATATATTGACATGTGATTTATGTTATTACGTTTTATTTATTATAGATTGTCCTAATTGCTCGCATAGATCCCGTTGTAGTTTGTTTTCCGAAACATGCAATTCTGTACATCATATAGGCTGATTGTCCATTGACTATATAATAATCACTTCCCAGTTAAACTAATTTTCATAATAGTAATTTTATACGTAGCTATGCATAAGTTGCTCTATAAGTCGTTGACAAGGGCGGGAGGCGTCGGCTGTGGTGTCTAACAAGGTCGATTGTTTGTCAATAAGTGGGTACGGATAATGGACCTGGGGACTATTCGAATTGTCTTACATAAGTACGTGTAGTTTAATGTGGAGAATTTAACACATAATTGTATACTCCTTCAGGCTTAAAACAGTGGTGCGGGCGTATTGTCACTATATTCTCTTTTTATATAAAATATATATAATATAGAAGCGATTAACAACACACAGAAGGCCCGCGGCGACATGGGTATCCTTTTCAATATTTGAAAATACCTTGCAAGAAGTTGGTCATTCCTCAAAAAATCTGGTCATTTCAAAATACGTCCGGAGGTCTTAGACACAGATGTGATTAATAGTCACAGACGTAATTAATATCGAAAAATGACCATTCCTCTAATTTTTCTCCATTTTAGCCAAACAGCCAGAAAATTAAGAAGACGAGCAAAGTCCAGACGAAAGCATGAAAGTCCGGGCGTGGCCGGACATGTCCACACGAATCCGGATGGATGGTAAACCTAGCCCCGACGTTGCCGCACTCCCGTTCGCTGCATTTTTATCTATTTTACGCCCTACTCACATGCGACTTCGGGTATGCTTGACTAGTTTCCGGTAATGTCCATTCATTGGGTTATGACAACCATGGTGGTGACGATGATGGCATTCGTTCTGTGTAAAATACTGATATAGTTGCATCGAGTTGAGCACAGTTGGGAAGAACCAAAACTAATGATGAAATCGGGTGTTCACTGGGGTGGTGCTTCGGTGAAAACTTGAACAGGACCGGGCACGAAGTAACGATGAATTGCTACCATAGTGGAGGAGATCGGCATAGCACACAGCATATGCTCGAAGAGTGCCCCGCTTAGGAATCGGTTCAGGTGACCGCCTAACGGGATCGAGAGCGGGCCGATCCTGTTAGGAGATGTAGGCTCTGAGGAGGTAACTACCACGGTGTCCAGCCCATAAGCCGGACTATAAGCTTCAATCCCCACCTTCGTGGCGCGGGCTTTGAAGTCGCGGGCACTCAGAGTGGGGACTACTTCTACTGAGTAGATAAGGTTGCTACCTTAGAATTGACCGTGGCACGTGGTGGTTGTGTGCTACCCACAACGGGTTCAGTTTCATTATTCCGGGAGCATTTTTCTCCCTGAAAAAGCTGCGGTGGAGCACGGGGGACGGCGGGTACGGGTGCGTTCCACTGGTGGTCCCGGTACTTTTCAGAATTTGTGCAGAAGATGGCCACCGTGGGGTTTTAGACGGTAAGAGTCGAGCACGCTCGGCCTTCTGCCTTCCCCGAGACTGAAGAAGTCCATATGTATTCCTAAAGTAAAGAAAAAAGATGCCTATAGGTGCCATAAATAGGTACCTAACATTGACAATGAATAGTTTGCTGTCCTTTGTGAATCATCTACTTCCCTAAAAGTACGGGCGTATTATTTATTTTTAATGTTTTATAATGAATCACATTTAGCAATATTATTATTGTAGATATTACCTGCATTTATGTGTAGTTGTATAGGGGCATAGCGAGTCATGGGATTTATGGCTTCAAAAATACTAGAAAGCAAAAATTGCTGATTAAATATGCTGCATGTGGTGCGTAACATTTTGTGAATGTATTTTAGCGGAGCGTTAATTAAAACTGTCATTACAGTTAGCTTCTGAAAACATGTGCCAGCATGTTGCCGAGCAAGGTGCGTACTGGCATATTCCCCCCAAAATTACGACACTTGGCATCGGTCATTGTAGAAATCTATGACCTCCCCGGTCTTTATTCAGCAAAAGATGTTCTTTGGCTGATACGTTGATGTACATTTAGAATCAATTGCTGTTTTAATAATTATAATTCGAACTTTGGATCCATTGTGTAGAACTTAATAACAAGACTTTTTGGTAAATTATGAATAGTTTAGAACGATTTACTTTTGATGTAAATGATAAGCTAAGGAAGTAAAAAATCTTTTTGTTATCTCTTTTTAGTTTTTTCTTCTTCGGCATAAATTCAACCTTGACTCATCCTGATGACTTACTAAACTTCTGAAACCTAGAAAACTTTAAAGGCAGTTATTTATATTAGTATTGAGTACTTTTAAGACAAACTAAGAGTTTTCGATATCTTTGAAAGTTTAAGTCATACATAAATAACTCTTCTCAGCAAGTCACATTAATCATGGAGAAAACTCTTTTAGTGAGGGGGGTACAGGATCAGAGAGCAGAAAAAAGTTTTTGTTTGATTGTCCGTACCACGCTTTCCTCAGTATACTCGTATATAACCGCAAAAAATGAAAAAAAAAAACCGAGTTGCTGTTTTTTAATGTGAAAATTTTGTTGTTTGTCTTTGGGTCTTATTGACTCAGAATATAGATCGTCAATTTTAATATTTAATCAATCATCTTGTGTTTTTAGCAACCTTATCTGCATCGTTAGCAGAAGCTATAATCATCATATCAGCCATTTATAGGTCCAATGAACAAAAACCTCCCTTATATATATATTTTTTTTTTATAAAAAACATTACTAGGATTTCTCCTGTGTCGTGGGTGCGTTTACGGACATTAATTCCACAAACAATACACCCAGACCCGGAACAACAACCTGCAGATCATACAAATAATTGTTCCGTGCGAGAATCGAACCCACGACCCGGAGCGCAGCAGTCGACTGTATCAGCCACTGTACCAACCGTGCCGTCAAATTTCTATTTCTACAATTGTGTCATCATTTTGGAGGGTATTTGCCAATACTCTCTATTGGCAGAAGCTATCATAACCGTAAAACTTCTCTGCTGAATATGGGCCTTCTTAGCTACCGCTAGAATTGCCGTCAGTGGATACTTACTACCATAATCACCACACGTGACAAACTGATTGTTGATCGTAATATTTTGTAAACTCCTGTGCTAAAATATGGACCCTCCCTATCGACCACAACGAAGAACGGCCGTCAGGTATACTGCTATAATCACCACACTTGACAAAGTGCTTTGTGATTGTAATACATTTTTATTCATCCTCTTGACATCCGATATACTTTTTGTAACCCACGGTGCGGGAATTGCACAATTCTTTGCCGGGAATCATACGGACATTCCGCTAGAGGTAAATTTTTAACAAAACTACCTACTAAAATAGGTAAATGCCATTAAGTTTCCTTGTCCTTTTGTATGGCGGCATGCAAAAATGGTCGGCATTTCGTCCCCTGTTATTAGGGAGCCATCTTAGTGTGCTGCCCGCCCACTGGCCAGCTAATCGGTTTAAGTGTTGTTAATGAACTCGCCTCGTGTACAGTCGGCGCGACGCGCGACGGTCAGACTAATCTCATTGACAGAAAAACAATGCAGCGCGATGCTGTAATGAAGCAGCGATTTATAAATAATGTTGATGTAGTGCTTGGGGATCCTATTTGTTTGTACATGAGATTTAGGTACTCTATTCACAGTACATAATCTATTTGTATATAAAAGGGTATGCCTGTGCTCTGGCAAAGTTAGGGCTGCTCTCTGGTGGCTTGTTGGCCGTTGGGTCACTATTTCGTACTATACTATCGTTCTCTAAACTAGCGGAAGATTGTCGGAGCGGGAGAGATCTTAAAAAGAAAGTAGGAGTGTGTGTGTCAGGAAGTGTGTGCAAATGTATAAACACATTCACGGTAGGAGATGGAGTGGTATTATATTCTTATTCACCACACACCACCACCACCACATCTTAATCAGATACCATACGGAGTCATCATCATCATCGTATCAGCCAAAATAAAGCTTAGCCTTTCAGCTGCATAGCATCGGCAACTTTAGGTCTTCTACGGATCTCCTCATTTCTGATTCGATCTCGTAGAGTCCATAACTCGCTGAGTCACCTAGTTCCCAGCTTCTTATGAGGCCCATAGTGAATAACCACGTATCTGTGCCATATGTCATCACTAGTAACACACACTGGTCAAAGACTTTTGTCTTGAGGCATTGCGGTATTATTGACGAAAAGACGTTCTGAAACTTCCCGAACGCTGCCCAGCCGAGCGGGATTCAATGATTGACCTTCTGAGGTTTTAAAGTAGGTACTTAGACCCAACCATTTTTCCGTTTGAATCGTCCACAGATACGCAATGTTCTACCACCCGAAGCAATCATAACATACACTCATAACATAGCCACGAAAGTCGTAATAAATCATGGAGCGAGCAATTTCTCCAGTCATATTTTATTCATTACGACGTACAACACGCACTTTTTAAATTACCACCAATTTGTAAAAAAAATGATATATGAATTCAATATACAGCTACAGCTTCCCAAAAAGTTTTTTTTTCGATATTTAAATCAATTTTTCATGGGCAACTTAGTGACAATTGGTCACAGAACATTTAGTGTGACCCTCGTATGTATTCATAATTTGACATATAACTTTTAAGTTTAGTGTTAACTGTGAAATAAATTAATAATAATAAATTTAGTAAGTAAGTAATTTATTTTTTCTCACCACAATAATGAAAATGTTGCCAAAGAATACTATATTGCCCAGTGAAAGAAAGAAAGAAAGATTTATTTTGATCACAACACAGAGACACGATTGTAAAAACAGGGACATAGATAACAATATTTAAAAATATAAAAATGTACAAGTCCAAATAAAACTAACGTAAACCTTCGTAGGTACCTAATAATATATGTCTCACGGTTGGACCAAATAGGTGTCCAGATCAGCTTCATGCCAGGCTTAAGTGCCGGACGCTGGTTTTCATCTGGAACCTTATATTGTACACCACGGATGTCAATGTCACGTATGACGTAATACAAAATGTATTATGATTTATCTTGTGTGTAATGAATGCATGAATGGAGTGTGTAATAATTGTGCTGAGTATCAGTGTAGTAAATAAGAAATGAAGAAAGTTATTTGTTTATAATGTATTAAAAAGAATACGTACTTATCTAATAATATTAAGGCCGATTTATTATTAATATTCCTTTTACAAAAATTATTCAAATTTATTGTGGGAGACTGGTGCCTAAGATAGGCCGTAGCCTGTGTTTCAGGTCACCAGGCCTACCATAAGTCCAGAAGTCCAATTTTGCTCTGTCATAAACTGTGCCATTTATTGTTTTTCCATTTTCTTCTTTTTCGTGTATGTGACTCTGTCAAGTTGTTTCCTATTGTTAAAGTTCTCTTGATGAATACTCTCCAACACGTTGATATAACTTTATCAGGCCCCGATACTGGTTGATTTTGTCCTTTATAACCTGGTTATCATCTTGCACCCCATGAATGCCCACTTTTACTTCAGACAACATCCTGATATGACAATAAACTCGCTGATCTCATAAAATGTGTATACTATGGCTTTGATACACCCAATATGGGCGATTTCTCAAAATGCATTTTCAATTTTTCATATCTTTGTTTTGCTTAGACACTTGACTTTTTTTCGTTTTTCTAAATAAATGAATACTTTAAAATTGCAAGAATATTAACATTAATGGTAGTAATGGTTTCCCGGTTGTAGAGTTTAGTGCCGCGTGCGCTTTCTTTACTTTTGCCAGTAGACCAGCAAATTGTCGAGTAGCGCTAACGTACAAAACATTAAATGAAAATATTTTTAGATGTCTTCATATCGGCCATACAACGTCCACTACTGAACAAAGGCTTCCCCCATAGATTTCCACAACTATGTCATCATATCAGGGGGAATTTCCCAGTACTCACCACGCTTAGCAGGCGGGTTGGTGAGCGCAGAATGGCTACTGTTCCACAGAAAGGACGCTGCTGCCCATCCCTATGGTTTAGAGTCCTTTAGTCGCCTTTTACGCCCTCCACGGGAGGAGATGGAGTGGTGCTATATTCTTAATCGGGACACCACACTGATAATCCGGAAACCACATGGATAATTCGATGTCTAACAAACAGATATTTTATAACTATAATTCTGAACATAAGAATGTTACCTTAATATTTAACAGCCTTCCCATAAGTTTCAAATTTCATAGATTACCCCAGTGAAATAATTATTAAAGTCGGTTATTGTAATTACGAAAAAAATGCGTACAAGAAAACATATCAACGGGGGAAACAAACCTTCCTATTTGTGAAGTCGCGATATTAATATTGAGCTATTAATTGCTGCAGATGAAAACAGGGAACATTTTGGTTACCCGTTCAAAGGGTTATTTAAGCAGCTAAATAACCCACATGATGTGGTGTTAAACTTTTAAAACGGCTTTAAACTTAATAATGGAGAAATGAAATAAAATAAATTTACTGTGCCAAAAAATAATGTTAACAATTGGTTGAAATCATATTGGTTCATACGATTTGCGGACGATATAGGAGTAGCAAATAAAATAAAACTGCAAGCTTTAATAGCAGCTATGAGTAACATTCTTATTGAATTTTCCCTTAAAATCAACAAAGTCATTAGGAATTTCAAAAAGGAAAATTATAAACCCAATTACATTAAATAATACACACATTGAACAAATCAAATAATTTAAATATTTATGCAGCTTAAAACAGCACAAATACCTCCAGATGTACACCTGCTATGGTAAAGCAAGAATAGTTATGGCAAAAAAAGTTGTTAATAACAAAAAGCATTTACTGAGACTGAGAATTTCATCCCGTGTACGAGAAAAGCTGATTAAAGTGTACCTGGAGCTTAGCTGTTAGCGAAACGTGGACCATGACACAAAGAGATATAAAACGTTTGGAAGCTGTTGAGATGTGGGGCTGGAGAAGGATGGAAAGAATTTGTTGGACGAAAAAGAAAACGAATGAGGAGGTTTTAAATATAGTTAAAAGAAAAATAAATAATAAAGTTATTTGAGAACAAGAGATGGATAATTTAATAAAGACGGTAAGATAGATAGAAACAGGAAGACTGAGACGAACTTCATGCAACAAATGCACAACAGAGGAAAACAAATGTACCGTGTCTCATCCGGAAGTCAAAAGAGAGGCGGATTGCATAGAAATATGGAAATTACACCACCCCTAATAGCCTAACCCTTAAATTAATCATGTGTTTAAATTTCAGGTGCAACTATTTACCTTAGCCGCTATTTATCAGATGTTCTTGAAGATACGATGGACGTTTTGCTACGTCAACGGGAAAATGCTGAAGAGAATCACAACTTATTTGTCGAGGGACAAGACCTTGCTGAAAATCCAGGTACATATATTAAGTCTCCACGTAAGTATAATTAAGGTGCCTGATACTGTGCCAATGAAAGGAAATGAAAAGGGTAATTTATAATATTATATTTAACTGTGCAATTAATCAAATTTGCTTAACATATTTTACTGTTAATATGAACCCCCCCACCCCCAAATATGAGGCCGCGCCTGGGTCCGCTTTGTCTCACACACTGCAGTGGAGCATCTATTCCTGGTCTATTCTTGACGACATACTCTATTAGTCCTAACTGCTGGGTTGGGATAAATAAGCCAGAAGGATAAAGAAGCTGGGGCTAAAAAGAAGAAGAATAGAACTGTAGAACGTGTATATTTAATACATTTGCACAACTTTACCTGAGATTTTTGACAGTTACCATGAAGGGCAGGTGATATCAGTGGTGTGATCTATCTGTTGCACTTAGATATTTTTTGGTCACCATCGGGGCGCATCACTATGGGAAAACGATTTCTTTCTTTCATTGTGAAACAATGCATCGCTAGGGAATGGAATGCATCGTGCTTACTGATGAGTAAGTATATTGTTTATTTTATAACCAGTTAGTCGCCGTTGTAAAAAACACTTTAATTTCGTCATCATATCAGCCAAAAGACGCCCACTGCTAAACAAATACCTCTCCCGTAAATGACCGGTTGCATGGTAGTTATTTTGGGGGAATTTGCCAGTACTCACCACGCTTGGCAAGCTGCTGTGACACAGAAGAGACGCTGCTGCCCATCTCTTTGGTTTAGAGTCCCTTAGTCGTTTTTGCAACATCTATGGAAAGAGATGGAGTGGTGCTATATTCTTACGGCTGCATCTTGAAACGCTACTTTTCCACCATTAGTCCTTTAATTTAATATACAAATATGTTATAACAACTTATCAAGGTCATGCTGCGCCTTTGATACAGTATATTAATTTTTTATATTCTGGTGCAACTGTACAGAAAAAGAAGCTGCATTTAAATCTCAAAAGAAATGTATTTGGACAATATGTAAGAGTAGATTAATACTGGTTAGTACTATTTTGATAAAAATTAAGTTTCTAACGTTAGCTTGCGAATCTATATTTGAAATTGCATTGTTTGTAAAAAATAATGTTGTCAAACTAAATAGTAAGCGCTGTCATTAAAAATACTGTCTTCCCTCTAACAGAACTGCTTTATTGAACAACAATGTATCAACAAGGCTCCCCGAATTTTTAATCACTTGCCCATCCATTCTGGAAATTAATAATATTGATATTTTAACAGTAACGTTTAAAAACTATTGACAGAAAAAGAGTACTACTCCTTAAGGACACTAATATAATCAATACTTTACCTTTATTTGACTTACATCTTATTTTGGGAAAAAAACAATTGAACCGTACTACGTTGCCAACATATTTTTTTGAATTTTTCATTTTGGAGAAATATTTTATGAATATGTAAAGATTTATTAATCTTAATACCGTACGACGTTGCCTTATACTTGACAATGGCGAAATTGTGGAAGATACTCTACAGAACATTGATGTATATATGTTACTATCGTAACCATAATCTAAGAGAAGAAGAAGAAGACTTATATCTTGACATTTGTATATATCATTTTAAGGTTTATGTACGATTTCACATTCTTTAGTATGCTGCCAATTTGTAAATTTATTGATTTTGTTTTATTTGTATTGTTAAACATGTTTTCTAAGCATCCCGTACTAATTGACTTATCTATGTTTCTTTTTTCATCATAATCATCATCATACCACCCATAGGACGTCCACTCCTCATCACAGGTCTCCCCTAAGACTTCTATAAGTGTAGATGCGTTGCCCGCGCTTTACGATGGTTACATGAAAGCAAGGCAATTACCCAGAGTTCACTTAGTCACGCACCGACCAATGTCGCGGCTCGATGTGAATCATAGGAGTAATTCAGCAACATATTGCGAAAAATGAATGACACCTGTGTTTATAGACGATGCACGAAGTATACTGCAACTGTGAGAGAAAAAGACATTTTATTTTATAAATGAATAAATACGTAACGTAAATCGATATTGTAAATAAAACGTGTATTTTGATTTATTTTTTATTTCGCGGTCTAATGGCGGCCGGCGCGCTGTTCTGTAGATGTCCGTGTATGGCGCGTCTGTATGTAAAATGTCATTGGGTTTCCCCCATAGAATTGCACAATTGTGTTGTCATTTTGGGGGGAATTAGCCAGTACCCAGCTTGGCAGGCGGGTTGGTGAGCGCAGAATGGTTATACAGAAGGGACGCTGCTGCCCATCCCTCTGGCTTAGAATCCCTTAGTCGGCTTTTACGACATCCACGAGACGAGATGGAGTGGTCCGGACACCACACGGAAAGTTTATTTTTTAAATGATTATGATCTACATATTAATACGTGCAGGAAAATCTTTGTACCTCTTTTTAAGCACATTGCTCGCAGTGTGAGATTTGACATAGTAAAGTTCACAAGGAGTATATTCACATAGGGCAGAAATATTGAAATTTATATATAATAGGTGATACAAATACATTAAATCAAATTTAAAAAAGTAAAGAATTACGGTTCAAATTCGACTTCTGGACGACCACTAGTTATAATAATTAACTATATTGCATGCCGCAAGGTTGAATATGGTGACACTTAAAAATTTCTGATAAACAAAACACCAATGTAACAGAGCCATGTTTCGCAAATAAAAATGAATTGAATTGTTTTCTTACAGCGTTACAGAGTCAATGAGTCAGTGATGTCACTAGGTAATGTCAGAGTTTTATTTTTTCTGGTCTAATCTATTTTAGTATTTGCTTTATTTTTACCCGAGTTTACTTCAGCTTATTTACTTTCTTACAGTGCAATTTAACAAGCAAAATCTTACTATTAATGGCTAAATAACCATAGATAGTGGCAATAAACATAAGTGGAAACGGTTTGGACATTGTACATCATTATTTAGTTTAACGCCATCTATTGAGATACCTAGAAATATCAATAGCGCCATCTGTTGGTGATTAGTGATACCGCGTACAAGACACTCATACATGTCAATCCAATAGTTCCTATGAAATTCAACTAGATGACAGTACAGGATATTCTTTTTTGATTCTAAGAGATGGCGCAGCTGTTCCATTGTTTAAAAGTTTTGTATCATGGAAAACTTTCCAAAGTAAATAATAGTAGTTACTTGTAAACAACTGAGACCCCGTGGCTGTCGTAAAGGGATATGGGATTAGCCGAAGGATGGGCAGCAGCGTCTTCGCCCTTCTTAATTACATCTCAACTGCGATCGCCAACCAACCTGCCAAGCGTGGAGATTATAACAGAAACCTAGAGCGACCATTGTGGCGATCTTAGGGGAGGCCTATGTCCAGTGGTGGACGTAGTGCGGCATAGTTGGTGCAGTGGCTGATACAGTCGGCTGCTGCACTCTGGGTCATGGGTTCGATTCCCGCACGGAACAAATATTTGTATGACCTGCAGGTAGTTGTTCCGGGTCTGGGTGTATTGTGTGTAGAATATATGTCAGTAAATGCACCCACGACACAGGAGAAATCCTAACGTGGGGCAAAGTTTAAAAAAAAACGTAAAAAAAAAATACTTAATCCGGCAAGTGTCTGCGTATGTATGCGCGTTATACGAAGCTATACTTCTTCGGGGTAAAACTTTACTCTGAATGCCAATAATTTACGTAAATGGAAAAAATATATAAAACGGTGGAGAAAGATATTAAATAATAAAATAAAATAATAAAGGTTTGATTAAAATTAAGTATGACATTACATTAGTATGGTTTAATTAAGTATGACATTCATATCACATTAATCAAAATTATAAAAGTGACTCTCCTCTCTCCTACCTTTTTGCCGTGCCCGACAGGGCCCACATGTGATTCCTATACTGTACTGTAACACCAAGTAACTTGTGGAGTGCAATAAATGTATTGAGTATTGAGTAAAAAACCTAATTAAATTTAAATGATATTCATTTCTATAAAAAATATAAAAATATTAATTGTCACACAAACGAGTCAACTATTAATCTATTTAAAATCAATTATTACTCAATATCAATAGTAAATGCTAGAAATAAAATGTACGCAGGAGTTTTTTTTAATAAAGATGTTGTACAGTATTGAACTGTTAGATATTGACGCCGCAGTTGATACCGGCAGCGCGTTGTTTTTACTTATACATTAATTGCTAACATCAATTATCATCGAGTGAAATGACAACTGCCCAGTGTAGAAAGTTAGAGGAACGAATCGCCAATAAATCTTACGTGTACATCTTCTTCTTCCTGCCCTAGTCCCAAGGCGCAATATGTTAGACATATTGCAAAGGTTTTGGCAAAAGTTATACAGTAGGCCGCCTGCCTGACCAACGCTCCTCGGGTATGCTAGGGTTGGTGGTTTACCCGCTATCAGCGAGCTACCCAAGGTGCTTAATGGTACGCACCGGGTTCCAATCTCCCATAATCACCTTCAACGACACCCATGGGATGAGATGGAGCAGCCTTATTCATGACCGAAGCTACAAGGCACAACAGTTTTACGTGTAGGTACATATTATACATAAAAAAAATGTATGTGATACAACTCCAACTTTGCAAGTGTACGAACCGTAGAGAAGTAAAAACGGCATGGCCCATAGGTTAACTTCCTGCGCTACCTGTCACGAGGTCGAGTCCAGCACGGAAAAAATATATGTAAGGTCTACAGTTAGTTCTCTGGTGTGATCTTACGAGGACCTGGAGTCCCCTTTCGGTGCCGAAGATGACTGCTCCAGTGGTTTTAGCCGGTAGGAGTCCAGCATACCCCTTCGCCCTTCCCCGGGGTGAAGGAAGTTCCATGCAGAATTTCCACTGGACATCAATAAAAAAATGGTCTACAGATAGTTGTTACGGGTCCGGGAGTGTCTGCATGTGAGATTTATGTCTATAATCCGTACCCACGATTCCCCACCCACGATACAGATTATAGACATAAATCTCACATGCAGACACTCCCAGACCAGTAACAACTATCTGTAGATAGGAGAAATCATAGAGTGAAGCATATGATTTATAAAAAAAATCGTTCATATTATAACATCATTTTGTAGTTAATTCTAGTAGAAATCACACCTGTGTAGCAAAAGTAAAATAACTTGTATCTTGTCCGCCTACTTTATTAAAAAAGTGGTATAAATACATAATAGGATTCCGTGTAAGTAAATATTTGGGTAGTAAGTCTCATAACATTATTGAAAGAATATGTTTTTCTCTGTTGAGGCGCGGTCACGCCCTCTGGACGACACAATGTGAAGGTCGGGCCGTCACCAAAACTGCAAATTGTTATTTCCACACCATAAATTTTTCTAAAAGTTGTTCTTTAATCATAAAATGAATGAAATGGTTTGTTGCATGAACTATTAATCTTGTCAATAAACGAAGCAGATGGCGTGTTAGTGAGTCATGTTATGGCTTTTACGATTTTTATTTAGTCCTTTTAAACTTAAATGCGAAAAATAATCTTAGATTTTTTATAAAGTACATTTATTTATATGAACAACTAAACAATCCATTTGGTAGTACGTAATTAGTATATATGTAATTAGTATTTAATTGAATCTGTATTTTGCAAAGATAAACAATGTTTTAACTAGTAGCCACATTCCTAGATAATTATACTCTTCCTATGGAGAAGAACGGGCATATAACTCCATGGTTATTCTTTGTTAATCATAATATTAATTATGTAACAATATTAATGAGTACATTATTCTTAAGGCGAAGATTGGAGATAATGTAGGAGAACTATGTAATTTTTTTAAAATTCAAGCCTTATTGCCATGTTTTTTAGGATTTTAATTGAAATGTGATGGCAGCTTTACTCTGGCTAATCTCAAAAGTGTTCACGAGTATGACGCATGCATCAGCTTCCCCCAGTTCAACCACAATGTAGGGAAACAGCAGACATTTGAGATTTTAGTGAGCGTGGTACCTACCAAAATATTTTTTACACTCGTTAACAACATCTTAGCCAGTATATACTTTTAAAAGAGGTCGCCATTGTTGTGCCTGCATAGCTCTTGATAAATCCAGGTCTTTGAACGGTAAATAAGTAGTGATAGGTTATTGCTAGATATTATATATATAAATAAATAACATTAATATTTCGGAGTGCTTATCTCAGGAGATGCAGCGAGCTCCGGTCAGATTAAGTGACAGGCTGAAATCTGCAGAGGGGGCAGTCGAATGAACGAGCGAACTCCTCACCCCCCAGTGACACGTCGGCCCTTCCCCAGGAAAGAGGAAGTCAATAAGGATCTCTCCATGACAAGAGTATGTAGAGAGCTAAGCGGACATATTTGATTACGGGTAATAAACTAAATAAGATCTAAATAAGAACATTTTGGTCCGTTTTGTGCCGGCGAAGACCACCCCATTTCTTCCCGGGAGTGTCATAAAAGTTGACTGTGGTATTAGATAGAAGCAGCAGCATCCTTCGAGTAAATTGACAACTCTACTGGGATCGCCAACCCGCCTACCAAGCGTGGCGATCATGGCAAAACCCAGTGAGCATACAACATAAACCCAGAGTGGTCATCTTTAGTGGAAGCTTATGTCCAGTAGTGGACGTTTTTCGGCGGACTGACGATGATGAATTGTTAATAAAGTTATATAAGTCATTCGATGTATACAAGCAGTATAAAACATAAACTACATGCCTCAGCAATTTTTTGCTTGCGTTTTCTCACCGAAAGAATTCTGCGTCTAAGATTCGGTTTATCATCAGACTCATTGTCCGCTTTCCTATCATCACTCGCCATTTATTATTAGATACATGAATGGCTTGTCGCATCGCACCCAAACAAAGCTTTCTGAGGTATGGCACGACCATTTCAGCATGGCCTTTTGATTCCTATCACAAATATCTCTTTTAGTTCTGTAATGTGAGCTACAAGAGGGGTGAGGGAGGTCTTTTTACGTTGGTGAGCGTGTTATAATGCGTTTAATGGCCTGTAATGAATGGCATAACATCCATAAAGCGACAATGCAGCCACTCGAACATGCCCTTTTATAATAATACGTGATTTATAGCTGATCACCGCGAAAACTGTGATTGTTTTGCACGTGTTTGTAACGCTACGCCTTCGGTTTGAAAGTAAACTGACAGAAGAATTATTGGAAGATACTATAAGTCAGATATTGAATGTAGCGATGGTAGCCCGCTTGGCTTTGTACTTGAATGCGATCAGTTGTAATGTGTTGATTGAGATGTACTGTTTTTTATGCAGTCATATATTGCATAAACATAACATTCGTAAAATATTGAATTACATTTCTAGAGTTTTTGGAGTTTACTCTTCAAGAATTTATGAGGAGTGAATTTTTGTCGAGCGTTAACTACAATGCGTTACGTTATTCTATGCAACTAACTTGCGCACCTTCTGCGTTAAAAGTCATGTATGTGTCAAATGTCATTTGATGTCAAAGTTTTATATAATTTCATTTAATATATATATATATATATATATATATATATTTGTTAGTAAATTAATTTATTTCTCTATACTTAGTAAAATTTTAATATGTATAAATATTTATACTTGCCACTCCACGTCTTTCAAAATCCTGGAACGGATTATGGCAATAGTCAAAGATTCTTAATAGGAACCCTGGTTTTTTAAACGTAAAATATTTCCAAAAATTGTAACCTCATTTATTATTGGTGTTCGTTTAGGTCATATTTGCTCCCCCGTATTTTTAGCTAAGCTCCGTATTCGTAACAATTCTCAGCACTTATTTTTCTCCTGTCGCAATCTCGTTGTTCTCCTGTACGATAGATATTCTGCCTTCCAATTTTCCGAGGCCTATTAATATTTAAATCCTTCTTACCCTTGTCGAATCATCACAATTAATATATTTAATACATTTGTAAAAATGACAATATAAAATTCTTTTGTATGTATTTATCTTATACATTTATTATTATCTACATGTCTCTCTTTTCACGGGTTTATATCCCCTGTAAGGGGGAACCCGGTCTTTTGACAGGCTTACGCGGGGACATAGGTCCAACACGCAGAGGCCCTTTAGAGATTTTTAATTTTTATTATCTTTATTGTTAATTTACCTTATTTATGTTTTGTTTATCATTGTGATTTGTTTTAACATCATGATATAAAAGTTACTGCATTACATTTTTAGGTTATTCAACCAGATCAGTTTTGATTTACTATTCAAGGGGTATTTATTTTGGTTTTTCGATATAATATCCACATTTCTGTTTTATCCAATCTTGACTTTGGCAAAATCACCGACAAACCGATGGAGCCAATGATATTATATATTAAAAGAAGGGTAGAGCCACAAACTAAAATTGGAATTGGATTAGTTAATATCGATATTTAATATCATTATTATTAATTATTAATGCGCAGTGGAGGGATTAAATAAATAAATATTAAATGTGGAAAATCTAGTTTAAGTTAGGGTGGAAGAAAATCCGGCAAACCTTTTTATAAATGATATATATTGTACATATTTTTTTTTATTTTTTTTATAGCTCACTGCCTAGTATTTACTGAGACAGCTGACACACACACTTTTTTTTACATCTTTGTGACGACACCGGAACGTCATTTGCCTGATAGTATCACGCCTGCCCATAACAATTGTTATGCTACCCGGGACATAAGTTCAAGACCCAGGATCTAAGTACTTGGTCCTATGGAGAAGAACTGGCAAGAAACTCCATGGACAATTTTGAATACTTCAAAATATTGCAACAATAGAATTCTGAAAATAATCATCTGGGGATGATACATGGATTAAGAATTCACCACTGCACCACTCTATGTCCGCCCGTAGATGTCGTAAAAGGCAACTAAGGGATATAATTATGAAGACAGCTCTTAACCAGAGGGATGGTCAGCAGCATCCTTATGTGGAACTGTATCCATACTGCACTCACCAACCCGCCTGCCAAGAGCGGTGAGTACTGGCAAATCCCCCCCAAAATGTCGACACAATTGTTAAAATCGATGGGGGAGGACTTTGTTCAGCAGTGGATGTCCTTTGGCTAATGTGATGTGATGATGATGATGATGTGTGAGACAAATACGCACAATACTTATATTTATGATATAGGAATTATAAAGATCATCATCAACAGCCGAAGAACGTCCATTACTGAACAAAGGCCTTGCTCACAAATTTCCACGTAGACCATTGTCATTGGGGGAATTTGCCAGTACTCACCACACTTGGCAGGCGGGTTGGTAAGTACAGTATGACTACTGTTCCACAGATGGGATGCTGCAGCCCATCTCTCTGGTTAAGAGCTGTCTTCATAATTATGTGAGAGATAATCTACAATACTATTAATCCGCTACACCGTTAGAAAGCTATAGTTGTAGTTACTCCAGATAAGTAAAAGCTGTTAAAGCTATAACAAACAAAAATAACTCCATTATTCATTATATATTGCTGTGTGACGCCGGCTACGAATAGCACCAACCCATCTCAACCCGTAGGTGTCGTAAAAGGCGACTACGGGATTAACCGCAGGATAAGCAGTAGCGCCCTTCGAGTATATTAACAACTCTACTGCGATCGCTAACTCGCCAGCCAAGAGTGGCGATTACGGCAAAACCCAAAGAGCACACAAAACACCCAGAACGGTCGATGTGGCGATCTTTGGGGGAGGCTTGTGTCCAGCAGTGAACTTTATTCGGCTGAAACGACGACGATGACTTTATGCTCTAAAATTGTACAGAAGCGGACCTTATGCTATTTATTGAGCATTTTCAGAGCGATGCAAGGAAAAAATAGTACCTGTAGGTGCACAAACAATGTAACTATGCGCAGTTAAATAACCAAAGGCAATATATGAATATACGCAAAACTAAACATAAAATACGCGATGTAATCCGTTTAAATTATATGCATATGTAATAATAAATACATACGCAATAGTAGTATATACATACACATTAATAATATACCAGGAACGGTACCTACGTAGTTCACTTAAAAAGTAGCGACTGGTAGCCATCCTGATTTCAAGAGGTAGGTTTCCACAGTAGAACAGATTGTACAATTACTTATAATTCGACACACAAAAACAATGTTTATTTTTACGTCTACTGACTACTTCGGCCTCCAAGTTTACCTCAAACAACAGTTGTTCTCTTAGCCCCAGCTTTACTTAAGACGATTAACAGATCCAAAACATCGCAACCCATATGACATGTGTATTGTACAAGCAATAAAAACTTTGCTCTTTTTACATCACCAGATAAAGATCCTGGCCAAACTGCCTCCACAAAGCAACAGACAGATGTCCAAATTTTATCTCACTTTAAAAAGGTTTTGGATAAAAAGTTTATATTCATTGCAAACAACACCTACGTAACGTTTTGTTAGACAATAGAGGGTTAAATGTGACGTGAAATCTGTAACGAAGGCATAATCCACTTAGAGCAGGCATTATACAAGGCATGTCGCCTTTTTAAAAGCTCTATGCTGAAATAGAGCGGTATTGTGATTGATTTGTAAAAAGAGTGACGCCGCGGGGTTTCCGATGTGGGCAAACAAGAGGATGATGGGTAACGGCCCTTGATGCGGATAAGGATGTCCTACTTTTGGCCGATAGATGGAGTTAGGAGTTTTAGTAAGAAAGTTTTGTCTGTTGATTTGTTGTGTTAGAAGTACAAATTCAAATTAATAAAGGTTATTATATTATGCATCCACCCCTGTGGTAGCCGGATAAAAAATGAGCACAACCCCATCTCCTCCCGTGGATGGAATAAAAGGTGACTAAGGGACTCTAAACCAGAGGTATGTGCACCAGCGTCCTTTCTGTAGAAGTTCAAGCGTGGTGAGTTCTGAAATATTTTCCCCAAAATGACGATACCATAGCATGTAACCGGTCGTCTATGGGCTTGACTTTGGTTTGACTTAGCTTTTTCAGCAGGTTCAGGATGTCCCAGCGCTGCAGAACCAAAATTCACGGTCGTAGCGCAGAGTGGCTATCCAGATCGCATGAGGATACTGAACAGTGTCCTACGAGGCGGCAACTCTCTTGGTGCGTTTTTCACCTTTCGACATCCTGGCGGAACTGGATGCATGGGTCAGAGACGTTCCTTTCGCCAGAGCGGCGAAGGCGCGCCTCCAGGGGCGTTGGACAGGTTGAGGCGGCTAGCTCGGCGGCGCGCACTTGCAAAGTGGCGTGGCGTGCTAATTCCCATACGCCTGAACCCCCCTGCCATCGCTATAAGACTGGGGACCTCTGGGTTTGCGGTTGTGTAGATTGGGAAATCTGCGTGCCCACACTGAGCAACCCACGAGAACACGGTGGCGCGCAGGTGGACACGCACCACCGTGTACGCAGCACAGCAAAGCGCACAGGGACGCTTCGGGGGATCCTTTACAATTCCCCTGGAGGGGTGACCGCTTTACAGCCACAATCTCCTAGATGTGCCTATGGGCGTGGCACCAGTGGTCGTCCCGAGACCTGAACCTGATTGTCTGAATTCGCCAACAGGAGTGAATAAGCGTGGTGATCAATTCTCGTCACTTCTCTGTATGAGGAGAGACCTATGCACTACAGTGGACCAATTACAGCCTAATATTATTTCCATTATTTTGTGAAATAGCTTTAGTTGTCTCATTTTGTGGGGAAATCGCTGATACTCACCACGCTTGGCAGGCGGGTTGGTGAGCGCAGAAGGGCTACTGTTCAACACAAGGGACGCTGCTGCCCATCCTTCTGGTAAAGAGTTCTTTAGTAGAATTTTACGACCTTCACGAGAGGAGATGGAGTAGAGCTATATTCTTAGTCCAGACACCACACGGATTATCTTTGGATGAGGGCGGCATGTGACTGCTCGTTGTGGAAATCTATGGAGAGGCATTAGTTCAGCAGTGGACGTCCTTTGGCTGATATGATGATGATGACGATAATATAATAATAACTTTCGAATTTAGCATGTATATGTTCTGGTGCCGGCTCAGAATGCCACCACCCCATCTCCTCCTCCTGGGTGTCGTAAAAGTCGACTAAGGAATTAGCCGGAGGATGGGCAGCAGCGTCCTTCGAGTACACTAACAACTCAACTGCGATCGCCAACCCGTCTGCCAAGCGTGGCGATTATGGCAAAACCCCCCAATGAGCACACAACATACCGATGTCGGTCGTTGTGGTGATCTTTGGGGGAGGCCTGTGTCCAGCAGTGGATTTCATTCGGCCGAAAAGAAGATGTTCTACGACCATAATCACACACTAGTAATATTGACATACTAGTTTCAAACTCAAATCCCGGATCGACGTCACATAAATAACTCACATTATCCCATTTCAGTGCGTTTCCATTCATTAGAAGGTACCCACGGTAATCCACACATTCGCTGTTCAATAGAATGTCAGATAGGTAGGTAGAGTAGCAGGCCGCAAAGGTCGTACGACCACAAAGTCAGTGGCCAACGCTATTCAAACCGCCTACAATAGTTTTTGTCACCTCGACTGCGTACAAGCAAAGAACAGAAGTATCAGTTGTTGTTCGTTTTCTTTGCGTGCAATTATACTCACCTATTTAGGTAATTGGTACATTATTTGAGGTTCCATACATTGAAAAAACAGTGGAACCCTTATAGGATCACTCGCGTGTATGTCTATCTGTCCATCTGTCCAACCAATTTGCTCTGAATCTACTAGACCAATTTAATTGAAATACATACGTGTAAAATGAATTTTGAATATCACACTTCACTATCAGTTTGGGGGGCAAAGAAGTAAATTTAAAAAAAATTGAAGAAAAAGAATATGGTTGGTTTTTAATCCTCATTCAAACACGTTGCACTTTTTAAATACAGTACATGAAATACAAATAGCATGTGTAATAATTATGAATGCATGAGGACAAAATTTGTACCTGTCTCAGCTAGTGCTACAGAAAGCAATATGCTCCAGCGCTGATAATCTGATAGGCCCAAATGACGATGTCATGAGAATCAAGGTTAGTTAGAGCATAGAAATAATCATTACAATAAATTACTTTGTACAGTTTGCATAATATATAAAAATATAAATATGTATTTAGTCCTGCTAATATGTAATTATATATAAATGTGATTGTTTTTATGTTTATACTTAAATAATATGTTACAGTGTTTTGCAACCTGTACCATTAGACATATAGAATGGAAGGAGCTATTGTGAGAAACTCATTAAAAAAAGTAAACTATTTAAGAAAATATATGAAAATTTACCATTCCCTCGTAATCTCCAAAACGATTGAACACATTTTTTTAATACAGCTATCGTTCTTTTCATATAGATAACAGCAAACCCTTTATGAAGTATATGGCTTTAAAATAACATCGTTAATCTTTCAAAATTGCACGTACAAACTTACAGTTGGAGTGTATGGAAGAACATGTTAATCAACTACAATGTTAAGTTTGTTCTTGGGATAAACTATTGGTACAAGACCGAATCCAACAATAGACAATATATTCAGCAATTTTGGAACCCTCTCCAAGCGAGTGCAACTCGCACTTGACCAGTTTTTTAGCTTTGCCGATTCCTGGCGAACACCATAAAGACCGGTGCTATTGAATGTGGAATTCAACAATAGATAATACATTCAGCATTTTCCCTCTACAATCCATTACTATATACGAGTATACTTTTTTAGTTACCAAAAGCAAATTTGGGTCAGATTTAGTTGTTGGACACAGTCATAACTACACATGTTTTAACTAATACAGTCTTGAATTTTAACAACACTTCGTAACATGTATGGACAACCTATCACACGGGCCTATTAGATATTGTGTGTCAAATTGAGTGACTCATATATTCGAGTTCATCAAACTAAGCATTTGCAAAGGTCAGAGTCGTAATAGTCTGTTCATCAACTCAGCCTACTGCGGTATATAGGCCTCTCTCAAGTTGCGCTACTACACTAATAGATCAGCTTTCTAAGTCTAGTCCACCCTAGCTACTTAATAAATATATAGTAGTAAAATATTATTATAATAAATGAGACCATCCTGCGACCACGAACTCTGCAAAGTGTTCGAAACGTGAAGAAATACAAAAATTATAATATACGCGATGTAATCCGTTTAAAAGTGTTTTATTACAATGAGTAATAATTGCGAAAACCTAAGACATTAATAAAATAATATTAGTGAGAGTCTGTAAGTAAGATTGAATAATTTGTCCAGGAGCTCATCTCAAGTATTGTGTAAACTAAACCTTCTACTCACTACCTGTAACACTCTTCCTTTTACGTTAATATCTTGTTCAACTTTGATTTATGTCGTGAAGCAGTCGTTACGTGTGTACCGATATCATTGTGCCTCTTTCTTTTTGAATAGAACGCTAAAATCGTGCGAACATATCTTCAAAGATTTTGTAAGGAATTTCACGGTACTTCGTGAATGTAAATAAAGATTGTGGCCATTTATGGGCTATTTAGGGTGTATTTCATGATTAATGACGTGTTTTACTTGTTGGGTTTTGCTATTCAATATGAACGAGCGTGTTAGGACACTTAAGGTTGACATTAATTTTAAGTATGTTAATGTGAATTTCGTGTTGTGTCCGAACTAAGAATATATCACTACTCCATCTCCCCCTGTAGACGTCGTAAAAGGCTGCTTAGAGACTCTAAACCAGAGGGATGAGTAGCAGCGTCCCCTTTTGGGAAACAGCAGCCATTTTGTGCAGTAAGTTCCCCCAAAATGACGGCGCACGGTATGTAAGCCATCGTTGTGGATATCTATGGGGAGGCCTTTTAGCAGTGGACGTTCTTTAGCTGATATGATGATGATGATGATGATAATGTGAGGTCCTTCAACATGATCGTGAAATGTTCATATCTGCTAGCTAAATGGTTGACTTTTCAAAATGTAGTCGGGTCGATTTTCAGTTTACCAATTACAATTGTATGTCAGTATTTTTCAACCCAATTACTGTTTACTGTGTTGCCAGACGGTTGGTCGACCGTACGTGTGATCAGAGGGCTGGTCATTTCATTGGCAAAAGAGTCAGCATTTCCATTCAACGTGGCAATGCTGCCAGTCTTCTATGAACGTTAACAACAGCAATAAGGAGAATTACTTTAACGCTGCTGTGCCCTCTTTTTGTAGTCATATTTATAGTCTTATAGTCGAAGTTCCCTTTAACCGAGAAATAAAGTCTTCTCGGCAAAGAACTGGACTTAAGACCACCCCTCTCCACCCATGCGTGTTTTACAAGGCGACTAAGGGTTGATATCAAGAGGATGGCAGCAGCATCCACTTGTGTAATAAAAATATACTGCAATCACCAATCTGCCTTTCAAGCGTGGTGATTATGGCGATATCCCCTAGTCACATATTCAGAACTACGAAGACGTTTACGGGCTGATGAGAGCAATTATAATAGGCAATGAGATATTATAGATCAAGAATGTAGTAGTAGGGTTCAGTCAAGTGTAAGTGATGCCGATACACTCGGTTTTGGTACTTGGTATTACGACAATGCAAAGAAAGAGACCTCACCCAGATTTTAGACAGTGTCTCTATTTATAATTCAACAAATTTAATAATATAACCACGAGACTGATAGCTGCCTTAAGAAAAAACATGTCACCATCAACCAGGCAAGACTTCAAAGCCTCTAACAGACGCCGAGTGCAAGCTAATCGGTTTTTTTATTGGATACATTTCGGCTGATAGTGCCGGCTCAGAATACCAGCAAACCATTTCCTCCCGTGGGTTTCGTAAAAGTCGACTAAGGGATTAGTCGGAGGATGGGCAGCAGCGTCCTTCGAGTACATTAACAACTCGACTGCGATCGCCAACCCGTCTGCCAAGCGTGGCGACTATGGCAAAACCCCCCAATGAGCCCACAACACAACCATGTCGGTCGTTGTGGTGATCTTTGAGATCTGGAGGCCTGTGTTCAGCAGTGGACTTCATTCGGCCGAAATGATTTCGGCGGATGTGCGTTGGAATAATCCCTCAAGTCCATTCCATCATCGGACAACCAGACGAATGGCATTGCACCACCGTTATATGGTGCACGAAGCGTTTGGCCTGTACTTTTTACGAACGCACGTCGTGGTTAATCTTTAGATGGATGACCGCATAGTTGTTTTTGACCGTCTCTGTGCTTCGGAGGGGACGTAACATCCTGGTTGAGACCACAATTGTTAATCCAAGTTGGAAGCCTTTGGATGACTTGAACAGCTCTGGTACAACGCTGGCACTAACCACACGAAAAGAAAGAAATACCTAGGAATCTTTAAGTCAGGAGTTCATAGGCAAACGTGTTGTATTATCTCTTAACCTTGTGAGATAGTGGTTAAACGCAAGACTAATCAACATCTATACATTTACATACAAATAAAAAAAATTAAGTGTCTGTTTGTAATATCAAAATAACAGCTGTTTACTAAATGCATATGAAAGTATATACGGTACCTACAACAAAAAAACAATAATAAAGTTTTTGTTTATCTATCGGTCTGTCTGTTTGTTCCCGCTAATCTCCGAAACTGCTAGACCGATTTCTATGGGACTTCACTGGCAGATAGATAATGTTATAAGGAATAACTTAGGCTACTTTTATTTCAGAAAAATAATTGGGATTCCGCGCAAAAAAATTAAAACCCATAAAATCTAACATATATACTCTATGTCAAGTGTCTATCAAGTATCCAATCAAATATCAAGTACTCTAAATTATTTATAAATAATCTTATTTATTTTACATTAAACGGCGGGTGAAACCGTGGGGCCTAGCTAGTAAAAAATAAACTTAATACAAAAGGCTTTGTAAATGATGTGAAAGAAGTTTTATAAGTAATCGCAGCAGAATTAATACGAACCATCCACATTACTTTCCTTCAGTTCATATAACATTACAATCTCAATCCCAACCCCCATTAAGACCCAAACTAAACAAAAGAACGCACCAAACAAATCCGATACAAATCTGGCACCAATAAACTCGCGTCTAAGTTTACGTCGCGCGGAATATCAGTTTTCCGACTTTACCCAATAAAGGGTAACCCCTGATCCGTTGAATAAACAGAAAAAAAAGACGCGAGGCGACATAACGAGTAAATCACGGTAAGCCCCAATACGCGGGACGACGCCACTCCCGTAAGCCCTGTAACCCCTTTAAGTTCACCTAGGCGATATCCTGGGGCCCGACTATACGAGACTGGTTTCTCGCCTGTTTACTGGAAACGTTTGCGATGTGGTTCTTCTGGTAATATTGGCTAGTAAGTTTTCTATCAAAAAGCATTATTTAATTGAGTTGGATAGTCATTTGAAATCAGCCATCTATTCTTTGCAGGGCACACCGAAGTTTATTCTTACACATGGGTATCATAAAAGGTAACTAAGGGTTGATATCAAGAGGATATCAGTAGTATCCTCCTGTGTGCTAATAACAATATATGATGATGATGCGATCACCCATCACCCTGCCAAGCGTGGAGATTATGGCAATGTGACTGCGAATATGACCGTTCATTGGGGGGCCCATGTTCAGCAGTGGCCGATTACAGGTAATAACATGTTTATATAAAAACTGCAGTCCGGGAGTGCCGACAGAAGTGAAAACTTATTTTGGCGCGTTAGGAGATTTTATCTTATCAAAAAATATGCGTATCGCGCGCTAAAAGAAGTTTTCACTTCAAAATACAAAAAACGTTTATATGGATAACGCTCGGAAAACTTAAAAAAAAGCTTATTTAGGAGTTAAAGTAACAGTGTCGGGCAAGCGATGGCAATTAATCTGCCTTAAACGAAAAGCTCGAGGTTGTCAAATTTAAATTTAGCACAAATAAAATAGAGTATAGTTCAGTTAAAAATGTTGTAGGTGCCAGTTACACTTACAGATCGGTAAACGATGGGTGAGGTTAATCTACGCTTGGCGCGGTGTGTCTAATAGATGCGTGACTGCATAGTGGTATTTGAACTGAGCGTCTCCGTGCTGATGAAGGCACGTAAAATCATCGGTCCCAGTTGTAGTCATTAGACGGCAGTCGTTGGGCCAACGTTGGAGGCTTTTGGGCAGCTTGAACAACTCTGACACAAGGTTGGCCACCAACCACACGAATGAAGAAGTTAAGAATATTATTATATGACTTAATTCAGAAACTATTACAAAGATTACAAGTACCATCGATCGGGTAGGTTTAGAAAATATTATTATGAATCTTTGTTGCTTTTACTTGTTTCTTCATGAACAGCGTCCCGTACAGATTTCCACAATTATCGGTCATGCCACCCGCATCCAACGACTCCCGGCTAACTCACCAGCTCATCTATCTATCCCGTTGGCGGCCTTCCATACTGCCTATTCTGGTGCACGGCCTCTACTCGAGAACCTTTCTGCTCCAACAGTCTTCAGTTCTACGAGCAATGTGCCCTAATGTACTTTTTATGTTGGGCTACTTGCAGACATTTCCTAGAAATGTGGTTGCTTAACCGGTCATTCCTCAAGCCCCAAAGTATACTCGTTTGCTTGCTTATATAAGTACAAGTAATACAAATTGTATTGCATCCACTATGACACTAGAGGAGGGAAAAGTCTTTAAGTATACTAATATTGTTTTTCAAGTATATATCATAGATATACTGTACCATTTTAATCTCGTTAAGTTAGCAAATCAGCAATTTTATCACAGTACTCGTAGTAAAAAAGAAACTAAATCAAATTAGCAATAAAATGTTGCTGGCGTATCGGTTATCAGCGTCTATTATCTGAGATCGCATTGTTACAATATAGGCAACAATATCGGAGCAAGTGGGGGCGATTGTATGTGCGGTGCGCGCGTGACCGCCTCTCCCACACTGACCCCAAAGCCCAACTACTTTCCTATACGCCCTTAACACAAATTGATTTTAAATAGCGATTTATTTCCGCCTCATATCGCCGATCCCATCTTCCTATGAGTTTTACGAGCGGCTCTACGTAGGGTTAAAGAAGTCCAAGTTATAAAACGGTTTATTTCTTTTTCAGGACGGTAGCTAACCCTAATTACGCCGGATTAACCCGCGAATGTACCCTCATTATTCGCAGATACATAAAACCGTTTTAAAACTCTATCACGATTGAGCCCAACTTTGAACAAAGGCGCGGCATTACACAAAACGAATGACATAAAACTCAGTCTAACGGTGACGCAGTTTTTATCGCGTGTCTATGCCTACATAACGGATGTTTATAATAAAAGTATACCTCTATTGCAAAATTTTTACCCTTTTGCAAATTTGTGCAAATTGCGCTTTCTATATTGAGTTTTTTGTCATTTACAACTGCAGCGAGGTAGAACGGCCGCCGAAAAGTCAACGACACCCGGCCGCGTTCAGATGGCTTTCAGATTTTACGAGCGCCTCAACCGAATGTGTCGTACCCTAAACCATCGGTTAATAGAAATAAATAGTAACCCTTCGGTGGCGGCGCGTTTGCCGCCGAAAGGTTTACTTTTATTGCCGTCTACTTTCTTTCTTGCCACCCCTTCATAATTGTCAGGGTTGAGTAAAAAAGTAGAAATCGCAGTATTCGCGAGAAAAGTTCATTGTTTAATTTTAGCAAATTGCTGTTTTTTAGCAAATACCGTAACCGTTCATTTTAGTGACGGATATAAAAGCAAATGTAAATAAATACTTTTCGAAACAATGAGCCAATCCTTTCATTGCTATTTTGCACAAACGTCACAAATGAAAACATTATAACGGGAAAAATTTATGACACAGCTTTTATTGTCAAACAAACAAAACAAATTGACATTATAGTTTTAATTATGTACGTATGTTATACCTTTTCTTCTTCTCTTAGATTATGGCTTCTGCAGAGTATCTTCCACAATTTAGCCAATGTCAAGTATAAGGCAACGTCGTACGGTATTTAGACTAATGAATATTTACGTATTCATAAAACATTTCTCTCAAAAATGAAAAAAATCTATAAAATATGTGGGCAACGTCGTACGGTTTTCAATTGTTTTTTTTTTCATTATACCTTCTAACCAATCTAGTAACCATCGAAGACAGTCTTATCACCTTAACAATAAACCTCTTTTCAAATTTGGAACTACCTAATAGTGAAACCATTAAAAAAACGCATATAAATCTACCAACCCAGCAGGATTTTTAACTGGAACGGCAATACTAAAGCAAGCCATTATAATAAGTAGGCTTTTTTCTTAAATGGATGCTCTTAGATTGAGACATTTTGCAACCGCAAGAGCTTAGCAGTAGGGGGTTGCAACCGACTGTCGGGCTTTTTTCTTTTTCCTACTAAGTTGTCAACGTGATGAACTGTTGTAACAATGTGTTGAATAGGGGACGAACGTGATAATGATATCATGCAAGTTTGCAAGTGTCATGAAAGTTGGTCACAATGAAATATGAATCGTGGTCGAATAAGCGGGAACGTCAACAAGTAGCGGTATGCGGAGTTTTGGATTTGATTTTGTAAAAGTATACAAGTAATTTTATGATTAGTTATAATGAATCATAATTAAAGTACCTTTACAGCAAATTATCTTGGTCGCCTGACTATAACGAACATATGACAAGAACTTCTTATGACTAAGTCATCGAACTGCTGCTTTCCGAGGTAGTTTTAAGGTCGCTACGACCCGCTGCTGGAACGACCTGCCATCAGCGCTTCGTGCCCTAAACACAGTTTCTGTTTCAGGTATAAAGAGTATATATTAAGTAAATAAAAGTCAAATTAATGCTGATAATAATGGTGTATTTTAGCCGAAAGAGCTGAACGAGCGGCAAACTATCACTTTGACGCTATACAATTACACTATGATGCAAGCAAGCGTAATTGCGATATTCCACTAATTTCATATTTACACAACACTATACACAAAAAAAAATACTCTATGGAATAAAATAATACAATCACTGCACCACAAATTAATATAAATCAAATTAACAATAATATAATGCACACAATTTACATTTAGCATCATCATCATATCAGCCAAAGTACGTCCACTGCTAAACTGTTGTTGCCTCCCCTATAAATTTGCACAATTGTGTCATCATTTAGAGGGAATTGGCTAGTACTCACCATGCTTGGCAGACGGGTTGGTGAGCGCAGTATGACAAGTGTTCCAGAAAGGACGCTGCTGCCCAGCCCTCTAGTTTGGAGTTCCTTAGGGTGAGATTCAGAAACTAGTATAAGCATGAACTTACGCTTCCATGTACATTAGGGGCGTAAGTAGTGCCTATATTACACACGGACCTTACATTATTATTGTATATACATTATTATTTGATATACATAATTTTTTACAATATTTCTGTGTTTTAATACCAGAGTTTTCACAATATGATATGTTATCATACTGTCATAGTAATTAACAAGTATTTTCAAAGTATTATCAATGGTTCCAAATGTGAAACCTGCGCATTTTTCTTTTTTATCATAGATAAAAAAATAGAGGCCCTAGTGAAGTGAGAGCCCTATGTCTAGTGAAATACTTAATCGACTAATCGATTGTAGACATTTAAGTATTTTATTTATAATTATTTTAATATTCCTTCTTTCTGTTATGCTTGTGTATTTGTAACTTTGATATCTTTTTAAAGACTTTAAATGTAATTTATTATATAAATGCTTAATTAATATTTCATTTTGGACCTTCCGATAGCAGAATACCATCACAATGCTCTGATATAGGCCTTTTCAGATGTCACACAAAATTAAGGTGAATGTTTATGTTTAAAATAAAATTGTAGGTCTCACATGCAAAAATACCCAGACAAAACACTAAAAGGCTATCCAATATGTGTTCTGTGCGGAAATCGAATCTGCGGCCTTTTAATTAGTAACTTTGTACTACATTTAAATTTTACCTACTCCATCGTATTTCCGATATTTGTAACTCGCTTCCTAAAATAATTAGAGAACGTTTTAGTTTTTTATATTCGTCATGTTTTAATTTGTGGAAGGATGTATTTGTATGTAAATGACCATAAAAAACTGGACGGTGTCTCCTTTGACTGTGTTTTTTGTGTCTAATTATAAAGAAAGCAATCTAAATCACAACTCATGGTTTTGTAATGCAACAATAGTGGCACTTATAATAAATTTGAAATTTAATTTTCTGTGTTTGTATATATTTTATACGAAAGGTAAGTTCCAACCTTAAACCTGTAAACATAAAATTTTATGCGATACGGAAAACATAGATCGCCTGTTCCCCCGCCCATGAGGTGCCTACAAGAAAATTATAAAAAATAAGCCCATATTATCTAATCCATTGCGTGATATTTAAGGAATAATCGACAAAACTTTTTCAAGACAGAGTAGAGAAAAAGCAATGGAGTGTGTAACAAATCCGTGAACAACATTATTTCTAATGTTAGTAGAATATTTGTTAGAGACCACCTTCGAGCTATTTTAGTCAGGCCAACATTTAACTGCATTTAAACGGTGACCGTTCAGATGAATGGTGTAAACAATAAGCCGTAATTAAGTGAATCGCTACGCCGATTACCAAAATAATCGCTGCCTTAATGCACTCCAAAATTAGTGTGACTTACTGAGCGGATGTGTTTACATGACGCCTCTCGACAGGAACGTGCGTTCCATTTGAATACCTATTGTATGGAAACTCGAAGGTATTATGCCCACCGTTGCTTCAATATAACGTGTAAAAGCACGGTTGGTGCAGTGGCTGATACAGTCGACTGCTGCACTCCGGGTCGTGAGTTCGATTCCCGCACGGAACAAATGTTTATATGATCTGCAGGTAGTTGTTCCGGGTCTGGGTTTATTGTATGTGAAATTTATGTCTGTAACCGCACCCATGACACAGGAGAAATCCTAGTGGGGCAAAGTTTTTACAAAAAAAAAGAAACGGTCTTTTATGACCTTATTACTGAAAAATGAGTTTCTTCTATTCTATTTTATTCTAACGAGAATTAGATAGGTAGTCTTTTTATGTTGTACCAATCGATGTTTTCAGTCAAAACTCTTGGAAACAGAACTTCATCATCATCATCATATCAGCCAAAGGATGTCCACTGCTGAACAAAGGCCTCCTCTATAGATTTCCATAATTGTGTCGTCATTTAGGAGGGAATTTGCCAGTACTAACCACGCTTGCAGGAGGGTTAGTGAGCGCAGTATGGCTGCTGTTCCACAGAAGGGACGCTGCTACCCATCTGTCTGGTTATGGTTACTCGCCTTTTACGACATCTGCGGGAGGAGATGGAGTGGTATTATATTCTTGATTTGGACACCGCGGGGATAAATAGAACTACGCTACATACATTTAAGACATCTATAGAAATACTTTTAAAGCTTAATTAATTAAGCTAGGTTGATTTCAGAACAATAATTGAGTATTTTTAATGTTTTCTATTTATTATACATATACACAGATACATTTCCATTCTATTTCGGCGTGGTATCCGGGAAATAATAAATCACCGCTCTCCACACATAGGTGTACAAAAGATTGATGGTCATGAGGATGGACAGTAGCTTTCTCGCGTATAAAATCATACTGCAATCACCCTGCCAAGCTGGTGATTATGGCTATATCTCCTATGACCGCTCATTGTGAGAGATCATTAGTAGCTCATATTCAGCAATGGACGTTTACGGGCTGATGTGTGTTATAGATAGATAGCATTCAGACTACTGGCTTCATATTGGCTCGTCGATAGGGGTTACGCTGAAAATCAGCGGGCTGTTGTTACCGCTACTCAATGCTCAGTGGAAACCTCAATGACACGGCTACGACGTGTAATTGCCAAAATAGGTCGTTGATGTTTTTTATTTATTCATATATGCACGTCGATGTGTGTTAATTTGCTTTTCTTTCTTTTTTATTTCTAATTTGCTCTTCGAGGCAATAAGAGCAGTAAAGCTTAATGCTAGCATTTAAATTATTAATTTTAAAATTTAAATGTTGTCATGTAGATGTAGGACTAATATGTTCTGATCAGAAATAAAACGTGCATTATGGTTTACTGAATTACCTAATGATGTGCGTCAAAAGCATTAATATAGATTGAAAATAATAAAGATCCTAAGGCGCTACCATGCGATACGCCATATATAAGTTCTCTGTAATTTGAAACATCATTAGCTTCTTGTTTTTTCTCGGAAAAGACCTTTGTTTATTATGTCTAACATTATGTAACATATAAACCAAGCTTTACGCATAATAAGTCGCACGACACACGGTGCGACTGCGACGCGAGGCGTTCGGAAAGTAGCGAACAATCGTAAAATTTTATCGTCTCTAATGGGCGCGTGCACTGATTTGTAGCCGAGCCGACAACGCCCTACACTCTCAAATGAAACCTCAATCTATTGTTTTCGAAACGACCCGAGTGATCTATTTCGGGGCGACAGGTACATTTTTAATTGTGTTCATTTAACAATAAATATACCGTCATGTCGTCATACTCGTAAGTATTGTATGTGCGGAATTAATAAGCACATAAAAGTTGTAAATAACCTTTATTGCAGTACGTATCAACTCATATCAGCATATCAACTTGATAATTTATGGTCAACGACACAATGACAATGACTCACAAACATCAGACCATAAACGTCCACTGCTAAACATTGTAGGGTTTGAGAATTTCGTCCTATTTATAAGGTTGTTCAATGAATGCTCAAATGATGAATTTTAGTGATAATGTTAAAAAAAAACCCACGTGTAAGGTGGATGGGACTGTTCCGAATGTTTTTGTCGTACAAATATACGTTTATGTAATATTTATAGTTAAAAGATGATTCTGTTGAAATGGAGCCAAATTTCCGGGGCGAGCTTTCAACGGAATTTACAAAAAGCGCCATAAATTGGCAAATAATCCCCCGCATAACGCAACCTTTGTTTGGCCACACGTGCTTTTAATATCTGGCTGGTATCGCGAATGCAACAAAAGCCGGATTTAGTCTTTGTGCGCTCTACCTAAAGTAAACACTCGTAAAAACTTCCTGCGGAATTTGAAAAAAGAATACTACGTATATAGATGTTAATAAATTTTATTAAATGATATGGATACAAAGAGGTTGGTACAATTGTGAAGGCGACAATCGGCCGCGTCGAATTTGTCATGTAACTGCGTCCTTTGTTTGCGCGTATGAATGCCGTGTGAGAAGGAAGAGCTTCCGGTGCTGTACAGCGTGGCTCGCAGAACCGGGATCGATGCCCCCGGCCATATCTTGCTATCGATATCCACCATTGTTATTTTTTATCTAAAATTGATAGCTATACTGTATTCATTGACGTTCTCATCTTTCAAACCATTTTACTCCAAAATTTAAAAAAAACATGTAATCTGCCTTTCTAACTCAAATTGTTACATGTTTCTAGATCCGTTACTGTTTACGCTGACGAGTATTGCTCTGTTTGTGAATTACTGGAGCTGTATACCTCGTCTGCGAATTCTATTTTTACTTCTTCATTCACAAAGTATTGAGTTTAATTACAGACGTCAAATGTTGAAGTTGTGATTAATAAATCCAGTTGGACCTAAATAATAGGATTTACAGATCATTTGTGTAATGTTTTTGCGCTAAATAGGTCATTAAACATTTTGTGTTTTGAGTTGCCAACCAGGATTTTGTTATAGTTCTACAGCAAAATTTCTCGTAGCGTATTAGTTTAGATTACGATGAAGCGTTTTATCTCCACCATACACAATATTCATTTCATAATCAAATCTTAATATGTTTTTTTAATTCATTCGTAATAAATTTGTTTTTGTAGCATATATTATGCTTGTAGATAAAAATTAACAATAATTGTATATTGAATTATGAATTTATGAAATGATTCTATACTACATCAATTTAGATTTATAAATAATTTTGATTAATTTGTCTAGATTTCGTTTTAGAATAACTAGCAATGTGGGTAGCATAGTATTATAGTATTTGCGTTTAACCTTTTTTAAATTTGTTAGTTTATTAGTTGTAGGTGTATTGTGCGTCTAGTGTGATCTTACGAGGACCTGCTCCTGTGTCGTGTGTGCGTTTACAGACATGAATGTCACGCACAATACACTTTTTTTTATTATTGGTGTCCAGGGGACATTCTACATGGAACTTCCTTCACCCCGGGGAAGGGCGAAGGGGTATGCCGGACTCCTACCGGCTAAAACCACTGGAGCGGTCATCTTCGGCACCAAAGAGGGGCTCCAGGTCCTCGTAAGATCACACTAGAGCCCCCAGTGATGCCACGCCTTTAAGCACATCTCACAGGGGATGACTGTAAAGCGGTCACCCCCTCTAGCGGAAGGAAGGCGACTGTAAAAAGGTCACCCGTCAGGCACTTCTCGGGGAGGATTGTAAAGGATCCCCCCAAGCCTCGCTGTGCGCTGTTCTACGCACACGGCGGCACGTGACCACGTGCGCGCCGTCGTCTTCTCGGGGGTCGCTCGGTATGAGCACACAGTCTCCCCGATCTGCGCGCCCACGACCCCTGAAGCCCCCCATCATGTAGTGACGGCAGGGGGCTCAGGCGTGTTGGACCAGGGAACTGGGGTGGTTGTTACCCCGGCACTGTCTCATCCTTCTCCGTGCAGGATCAGCCCTCTCCCGATCCCGCTCTACAGTCACCTTCTGGATGACGCTCTCGCAGAAGGAGACTACTGCACTCCAATTTTTATGCTCTGCTAACATAGCCGACACTACTACCGGCAGAGAGAGATCTCGCTCAATCTGAACCACCTAAGGTGGCTCCAGGATCTCGTATGATCACAATAGAGCATAGTGGGTTCTATATAACTAAGAGGTATGTTTTAGTTAATGTTTATTTATGTATGGACCGTAGTAACCTCATATTATATACAATGTTGGATAAACCAATCTTTTTTTATTTTATGTTTTATTGGTCCCAGTACATATTCTACCTGAACTGTCTCCACCGTGGGGAACGATGGCGGGGCATGCCGTGCTCCAACCGGCTAGAACCACTGGGGCGATCATCTTCGGCACCTAAGGGGGGCTCCAGGTCCTCTAATGATCACACTAGAGCCGCCCACTGGTGCCTATAGGCACATCTCTGAGAGAGTGACTGTAAAGCGGTCACCCCCCCCGGGCGGATGTAAAGGACCCTCGAAGTGTCCCTGTGCGCTGTGCTGCGCACACGGCAGCGCGTGACCACATGCGAAAAAAACCGTCTTAAAATTATATATTTCCTTTCTCACTCACATATTGAACGATTACAAGATATCGTCAACGAATCAAAGTAATTTACGTTTTTTAATAAAACAGCATATTTTTATATAATATATTTAGGTATCTACCAACATTTTAATAAGCTTTCAGGATATTGGGATTCACTTTAAAAAAATAGGGATTACACTACGCAAGTTAACAATGTATGATGATTATTGATCATGATATTTTTTAAGCATTTTGCGTCATCAAAACCTTAAAAAAATATGTTACCTACCTCACTCGAGCGTAATAAAGAACCTTTTTAAAACAAGAACAAACTCCAGCATGTGTCGATCGACGCACATCGGCGGCGTGTGTATGATTCGGAACAAAAAAGAAAAAACCGCGGTCGGAACAATCGAAGCCAAGTTATAAAATATGTATCCTAGTGCTGGCTTTTGAAACTTGCACTGGTACTATTTTGACCGCGATCGGGAATTCCGACAAGAGAATCAAATCGTAACGTTGCCAGTTGCTTGTTTTTCAGTGATTTTTTCGGCAATGAAAACAGAACAATAGATGGATATGGGTATACAAATATAGGACTACAGTGTCGGTATACATGTATGTAATTCAGTTCGTTTTTGCTTTTCAGTGCAATAGAAAAATGCGTGTTTATGTCTATAATGTGTGTATGTGAATACATTTATTTCATTAGTAAAAATAGGAATCATTTAAAAGATGTATTTATGCTAAAATATCGGAATAAAAATTGTGTGCGTATACGCGTTTGAAGTGAAACTTATTCAGGTATCATCATCATCATCATCATATCAGCCACAGGACGTCCACTGCTGAACAAAGGCCTCCCCCTTAGATTTCCACAACGAGCGGTTACATGCAGCCCTCATCCAACGACTCCCAGCACCAGGTCGTCTGTCCACCTCGTTGGAGGTCGTCCCACGCTGCGTTTTCCGGTGCGCGGTCTCCATTCTAGAACCTTTGTGCCCCAGCGGCCATTAGCTCTACGAGCAATGTGCCCTGCCCATTGCCACTTCAGTTTACTAATCCTTTCAGCTATGTCGACAACTTTAGTTCTTCTACGGATCTCCTCATTTCTGATTCGATCACGTAGAGAAATACCAAGCATAGCTCTTTCCATAGCTCGCTGAGTGACCATGAGCTTTCTTATGAGGCCTATTGTGAGTGACCATCATCGTATTTTATTTTATCACTCTTTTCTTTAATATTCGATTAACAATGTTTATTCATAAAAAATATGTGCTTATGTAAAAATATTTATAACTGCGCATTTATACTACTTTAGGCTTCAATATGACTACGTATACTCATGAGTCTCACATATTCACTCATACAGCCACGGGTAACGCGTAATCGTGCCGTTTTAGTTTTTTTCAAACGTTCTTAATTTTTCCTTCCCCACCGATAACGAATTTTTACTTACATAACATTTCAATTCAACGTGAACACTATGGAAAGTGATACCTAATAGAAAATCAACAACGGAATAATGTAGGGAACCTGTTAATATTTTCATTGTTTTTCGAAGTAGTCTCTGTTTGTTTCTATGTACGCATGCGATGGATCCATTCACTTCAATCACCGTGCTTGGTAGGCGGGTTGGTGAACGCCGTATGGCTGCTGTTCCACAGACAGGGACGCTGCCGGCCATCCGTCTGGCTTTGTTTTGCCTTTCACGAGATGCATGGGACAAGTTGGAGTGGTGCTATATTCTTAATCTGGACTCAACAAGGAAAATTTGAAATATAGAAATTGGAAATATAGTAGTTGCATAAATGCGAGTATGTATTTTTCACACTATTTCACCTGATGGAATTAGAAAGATTTCATAAAGGAATAAAGGGTTTTAAGTGCAGCATTGGGAATCAGTTAATTATTTTTGTACTACTTTTATATTTCATACTTTCATATCTCATATTTTTAGACGGCACGGTTAGTGCAGTGGCTGATATAGTCGGCTGCTGCGCTCCGGGTCGTGGGTTCGATTCCCACACGGAACCAATATTTGTATGATCTGCAGGTAGTTGTTTCGGGTCTGGGTGTATTGTATGTGGAATTCTGTCTGTAAAACGCAGCCACGACACAGGAGAAATCCTAGTATGGGGCAACGTTTTTAAAACTGCATCAAATTACTGGTGGGAGGTCTCTTATTGAAAGAGGCCGGTTAGGTAGGGTACCTACCACCGCCTTAGGGGGATTCTTTACAATCCTCCCCGAGAAGTGCCTGGGGGCGACCTTTTTACAGTCGCCTTCCCACCGCTAGAGGAGGTGGCCGCTTTACAGTCATCTCCTCCGTGATGTGCCTAAAGGCTAGCACTAATGTGCTGTGCACTAAAGCGGCTCTAGTGTGATCAAACGAGGACTTAGAGCCCCCTTTGGCGCCAAAGATGACCGCTCCAGTGATTTTAGCCGGTAGGAGTCCATCATGCCCTTTCGACCTTCTCCGGGGCGGAGGAAGTTCATGATTAATTTCCACAATAAAAAAGTACCCCAGCGCCAGACATTAGTATAGCAGTAGTGTTTAATTTAAACCAGGCATTACTGAGTTACCAGTGATGACATATGGAACAGAGACGTGGTCACTCACAATGGGCCTCATAAGAAAGCTCATGGTCACTCAGCGAGCTATGGAGAGAGCTATGCTTGGTATTTCTCTACGAGATCGAATCAGAAATGAGGAGATCCGTAGAAGAACTTAAGTTGTCGACATAGCTGAAAGAATTAGTAAACTGAAGTGGCAATGGGCAGGGCACATTGCTCGTAGAACTGATGGCCGTTGGGGCACAAAGGTTCTCGAATGGAGACCACGCACCGGAAAACGCAGCGTGGGACGACCTCCAACGAGGAGGACAGACGACCTGGTGAAGGTCGCTGGGAGTCGTTGGATGAGAGCGGTATGTGACCGCTCGTTGTGGAAATCTAAGGGGGAGGCCTTTGTTCAGTAGTGGACGCCCTGTGTGATATGATGATGATGATGATGATTATTGAGTTCCGATTAGAAGGGCACCGTAGCTAGTGAAATAACTGGGCATAAGTTACTTATATCTCGAGATGACGAGCGCTGTGTGGTGTTACGCCGGACTAGTTCAGCGTAGCATTACAATTGTTATGGGCAGCCATGACTGACGTGGATGACATGCTCGTCTAGACACCAATTTTTTTTTAAACTTAAACTTATGTTCAACATAGAGTTAATGTTGGTTCTGGTAAATAGACATAAATAAAGTTAAACAGATACTTCCGCACACGGTAGTTGAAAGGCGACATCAATAAGACGACGTACGACGACGATCTTGATGTCTGCATTTCTTTATCGGTATGCGATCGCGACAAAAAAGTCGCACTTATGCGACGGTCATTAATTAAGGAGTTCCTGACATGTACTTACGATATTGTGGACGAATGTTAAAGGGACATTCTGTATCCATTTTTTAAGGTTACGTAATGTGTTTTGAATGTAGATACTTACATTGTTTAAGTTGTGAATGTGTGTTGTGAATTTAGCGTATTGATCGATTTTAATGAACGAGGGTTCATTTAAAGTTTTTCCTTAATAAATAAGTAGGGAAAGATCATCATCATATTTCAGCCGAATAAAGACCACTGCTGGACACAGGCCTCCCCCAAAGACCGGCCACAGCGATCGGTCTGGGTGTATGGCATGCTCATTGGGGCGTTTTAGCTATTGGTGAGTTTTGTAGTACAGATAGATAATTTTTATAAAACACTTTTAAAGTTTACGATACGTTAGAGAAATAAAAAAATATAATATATATAACGTGCGCGATGGTGTTGCAAAAGTGTTTTAAAATAATGAGAGAAAACAGGCAGAAAGACAATTTATTTTATTTTGTTATAAGTACCGTTTAAACTTTTATATGCATTTAGTAAAAAGCGATTATTTTGACATTACAAACAGACACTTCAATTTTATTTATCTTTTAGAGATTAATAAAACCATCTCTATGTTTCTCTACCAAAAGATTTTCTGTACGTATAATCTAGACTCAAAAAGAAATTCTCATATATATTTCGATTTATTATCAACAACTTTGCGAAAATTGACCGCAGTCAATCAACGAATAAACACTCTGCCTCATTTACCCAATTTAAATTAATACAAACAGTCGCAGGGCTGTCAAAAGTTATAAATTAATAACTTGCCGGCTGCCATGCCGTCGCGTCGCCTCTCTACCCGAATTTATAACTGGCCCGACCAATACGCACGTCATTTTTAACCGTCAACGCTAATTTGCCATTGTTTTGCCCACTGACGCCACCTTTTTTGCTAAAAACCATAAAAGATAAAGTTTTTTTGTCGTTTTGGGCATCCTTAATTGATTATAAACGTTAAGGTGATGTTTGATGATGGAATCTTAGTATTTGGGGCAATGTCGGGTGTTATTTATCTTAACACGTTTCTAGCAAGTCATTTACTTTACGGTTTTATAATAGATGCGCAAGTGTGTTCTGAATCTTAGAAATATGATGTGATGTTTGTGTGTTAGTGATTGCCAAAGTACATTTCGCAAAATGGAATCAACCTCATTGTTTATAATTGTTTTTTCACTATTATTAAACTACGTTTCAGATAGCCTTTATACCGTCGAAATTCATAATCGGTCTAATCCAAAATCTTTGGATTTGGGATTGAGCATTTGTCCGTTTTATGCCAAAAATATCAAGATAAAAATTTTAAAATAAAGATTTTGGATAACATTAATTATTCATTTCTGTCGTTAGAGATTATGAAAAGATACCGAAGAAACTATCAATCCGCTGAGTATATTCCCCATATTGGGGTTGGCTTCTAGTCTAAGCAGATGCGTATCGATATTTTAGATGAAGCGACAGGCATCAGACCTCCACAACCTAGATACCGGGCAATATCGAAATTCTTATGTAAGATGTTTTTGACAGCCTATTGGGCTTTTACTTCCCTTAACGAATGTCATTGATGTTTATATGACAACCGGAACCAATGGTTTAACGTGCTTTCCGAGGCACGGAAATATATTGACATATTTAAATACTTAATTATCGACTCCACTCGACAAGAAAATTACTAATCTAACAACATAACTAACAACAACTTTTAAATGACATCTACCGATGTCTAAATTGTTCAATATTTATATTGAGACTCTACCAGTACTTTGGCAGCATCGGCTAGTCCCCGGGCTGGTATTTGCATAAGGCCTCGGCAATATGTTAGGCGCACCTCCGCGTCGGAGGCATCAAGGCGACAGAGCCGCCTGGGCCGCTATAAAGCACGGTGCAATAAAGAGAATGAATGCCGCCCATCGCCCGGCACCGGCCGCCGGCTGGATTACCCGAATCGCCACTATTTATCGCTCGAGCCTTGCGCCCAGGTGCCATCAATCTATCTAATGATCGGGTCAGCACATACTCTTGGTCTTTTTACCGCTTGCACCCGTTCGCCGCTCCAAAAGGAAGACGCGAACTCCTAGACCGGGAGATGGACGTTTGATGAGGCGCTTTTGTGTCGATCGCTCGCGTTAAAAGGGTTTCGGATTCACTATCACAGTATTATAAAGGTTTTGTTTGCTTTTTAGGGCTAACGGGAGTGGTTGGGGTGACAAAAGTGGTGTAAATACATCCTCCTAGAGAATAATGCTGTGATAAAACGAATGCTAAAGCAAAATTCGGCTTTACAATCTATAATTAAAGTACAATGTTGTTAAGAAACGTGTATTGGACAATAAAGTAGGAAGAGAGCAGTCAAGAGTGGTGTTGCGAAAACGGTTGCCCACAAACCAAGGAGGCAAGACTTGTATGTAGTTCAACCTAATTAAAAACCTATATGGCACAGTAACAGAATTCGCTGCTCACATTTTAATTTCCTCTCATATATTAATGATGATAAAATTATACCATTCGTAAGGTTGTAACCGCCTACATGCTGTGTAATATTTCATATAAACGCATCAGTAGCAGACAACATTAAGAAGAATGTATCAAATAAATTACATAGTATTGTAATTACTTAGTAACTTTATGCTTATTATATACTTACTGCAGTAAGTATATAATAAGCATAAAGTTACTAAGTTCCGGTAAGCTACTTGTACGTATAATTTTTTCACAGTGTATTGCATTCCACTGCTGGCCGAAAGTTTCTACTATGTTGCACCACAAACGTCAGATCTCCGCTTTTCATTAGATGTCAAACAAATATTTTTATTATTGCCTACAGTGATTTGAATCAAGTCTGTTTGTTCAAATGTTTTTTGTGTATTGGTAGTTGGTACCCATGACATAGAACCCTTCTGTGAAGCTCTTAGTTCAAAGCGTTTATTACATCTGTATTAATTATTCAATAGTTTCTATCTCACAATAGTAACCAACAGTTAATCCTCGAATAAATCAGGCGTATTCTGAAGAGCCCTAAGTATGGTGGACCACAGTCAAAAGTGGGCATTGAATGGTAACAGCACACGTCCGCTTGGACCTCGGTCGTACATCTGCCGGGATCGTGCGCGAAGCAATGGATGTAAGGATTTGACGGGTCTTTACTCACAGAGGCTTCGCTTTGTTTAAACGATCTTTGTGCCTTTCACCCGATTTATGTCCATAATAAAAGCGTGCTGAAGGATGTTTGGTTAGATGGCTTGGAATCTGCCGGGAATTGGATTACTGTATCTTATGTTAACTGATATCATAATTGCAATTGTTTACCGATTTTGCAAGTAGACAAGAGGATGCATATGTGACACGTAGTGAGGATAAAATATTCAATATTCTGTTTGTATCCACGGGATCAGCTGGGAAGGCTATAGAGAAAATATTTTTAAAGTTTTATTACTTATTCAATATAGTGTAACAAAAGTTGAAGTAGATTATATTTTTTTTCTGTTGTGCGGCGCTCATAGTCAGTTGCGCTCAGTAATCGATAAACGACCCACGAGGAATGCTTGACGCGGTCAGTCCGTGGATGGGTGACCGCGTAGTGGTATTTAAACTGAGAGTCACCGTGCTTCAAGGTCAAAGTCAAAGTTTTTATATTGGCACTTATGAAACGTCAGAATCTAAGTTGCACGGTTCCTAATAGTAGATCTCATAGAGAAGCCGGCAAGAAACTCCATGGATGCTATTTTAAAATAACTGAGATCACAATGTTGACAAATGATTGTAAAACATATACCGAATTTATTTGCCATGACCATTAACGACTGACCAGTCCCAACAGACGGCACCCGAGCATGACGCATGCATCAGCATCACTTAGCTTAACCATATTGTAGGTACCGAACGACCCGATACATTTTAACCCGATTTTAGTGATCATAACAGACCAATACAGCCAGGTAAAAGACACAATCAATATAAGTACTAAACATATAACATTAATGGCTACGTGATGGTCACACATTTACAATTTTGTATGAATATTATAATTTAATGTCACAAGAACTATATTAACAATAACTTCAATGCCATAATATTAAATATAAGTAAATAACATAAAAAAATATGAAATTTCAAACGAAGACATTAACTATAAGTAAGCAACATAAAAAATGCAATTTTTAATGAGTTAAGTCAAATGACAAGTTAGTTTCGGAGGGCATATAAAATCTTTTCGGTTCTGGTTGACGTCATGAAGCCATGTTGAAGGCCTTTGGGCGGCTTGAACAACTCTGACACACGGTTGACCACTAACCACACAAAAAGAAGAATATCTGTTGTTACATTGTAAGTCGAATTACACAGAAGTACTTGTCTGTTCTCTAACACAACCATCAACCACAGTGCCAATCATCCAATATTAGCTCAACAAACATTCTATGGCACTGAAAGTGGTGAAATCAGTAGGAATATTAGTAATATGATTAGCAATGATGGCGGTACTACCCTACCTCAATAAGCCGGGGCTTGTCTACGAATCGTAAACTCGCTTACTTCACCTGAGCAAACTGCCCCCCGCTTGAGGGTGAAATGTGCGTTTCCGTTGCAACACGTCACGTTATTTTTGGGTACGTTTGTGGTTGGTTTTGGATTTTTTGTGTAATTATTATACTTCAAGATATATTCACCATCATATCAGCCAAAGGATGCCCACTGCTGATTAAAAACTTCCCTCATAGATTTCCACAAATCTGTCGTCATTTTGGTGGGAATTTACCAGTATTCACCAAGCTTGGCACGCTTGGCAGTCGGGTTGGTGAGCGCAGTATGGCTGCAGTTCCACAGAAGGGACGCTGATTCTCATCCCTCTGGTTAAGAGTCCCTTAGAGATGGAGTGGTGCTATATTCTTAATTCGGACACCACACGGAGTACAAGATACATTATATGCAAGCTGCTACAGCTAAGGACTCTGCGTTATGGAAATCTGCAATGTAAGATCCGAATACAAAACTCGCGGGAAATATAAATATTGCGTGCAATCTATTATTGCGTATGTCCAAAGATATAGTATTACCTACGTACATAGACAGAGCCTATTAAGTTGAACAAATTTCAATGATTAAATACTTGTCATCCTAATGTGAGTAATCATATCAGCCACAGGAAGTCCACTGCTGAACAAAGGATAGATTAGATTTCCACAACGAGCGGTCACATACCGCTCTCATCCAACGACTCCCAGCGACCTTTACCAGGTCGTCTGTCCAGCTCGTTGGAGGTCGTCCCACGCTGCGTTTTCCGGTGCGTTGTCTCCATTCGAGAACCTTTGTGCCCCAACGGCCGTCAGTTCTACGAGCAATGTGTCCCGCCGATTGCCACTTCAGTTTACTAATCCTTTCAGCTATGTCGACAACTTTAGTTCTTCTACGCATCTCCTCATTTGTGATTCGATCTCGTAGATAAATACCAAGCATAGCTCTCTCCATAGCTCGCTGAGTGACCTTGAGCTTTCTTAAGAGGCCCATTGTGAGTGACCACGTCTCTGTTCCATATGTCAACACTGGTAACACACATTGGTTAAAGACCTTCGTCTTGAGGCATTGCGGTATTGTTGACGAAAATATGTTGCGAAGTTTCCCAATCGCTGCCCAGCCGAGTCGGATTTGACGATTGACCTCTTTCTCGAACTTGGACCTACCTAACTGGACAGTTTGTCCCAGGTAGACATACTCGTCAACAACTTCGAGAACAGAGCTCCCAACGGATATTTGGATGGGCACGACATGGGCATTTGACATTACTTTTGTCTTGCCCATGTTTATTTTAAGGGCCACCTGTTGGGAAACTCTGTTGAGATCATCGAGCATTGTGCTGAGCTCTTGAGCGATTCTGCCATGACTACAATGTCGCCGGCAGATCGAAGGTGAGTGATATACTCACCATTGATGTTAAGGCCGAATCCTTTCCACTCCAGTAGCTTGAAGGCATCCTCCATTGCAGCGGTGAACAGTTTCGGCGAAATTACGTCCCCCTGTCTCACACCTCTCTGCAATGGAATTGCCCCCGTGCTCTGTTCATGTACTCGGACCGACATGTGAGTATGTGAATACGTGTGATAAAAAGACAAAAGCAGTAACCGTTCACGCTCTTCTTGAAACCATCTGGTTAACACACGACGCTAATAGTTTTTTTTATTTGTTGGGCTACTTGCATATATTTCTGGGAAATGTGGTTGCTTAACCAGTAATTTCTGGCGAAGCCAAAAGAGGCCTCCAGCCAGAGTTTTAACAGAAAGTGGATTGTTACTTAAGTACGAAACGGTGCCATTCAACTATTTTGCTCTAACCAATGCTTTATAGACAACTCTTTCTTTCTTATGACGTTGCGCATGTGCTCGTAAGAGGTGGTAATAGATTTTTTGTTTATAATTAATACTATCCGTCTATAGATACCTATGGATACTTGGTCTTAGCGTATGTCGACTATTTAAAGTCGGCACTGATTGCCATATTGTAAAAAAATAATTGAATTCACTATTAAACATAAATGTGTATATAAATAAATATATAAACTCCTTTAATAATTATATCCAACCTCTATATAAACGTGTAATTGAAATAACCTAAAACCTGTTTGTTCAGAATCGTAATCGTTTATTTTTACCAATAGTAAATACCTACACCACCCAGGATTACATTTGCGCAGCTAATCTACACTTTAAAACTTGGTAGGCATAACATGTTGCCATTGAACTTTTGAGTCACATTTCTTTAAGACTTAGCGGAATGCTATTAATCGATCAGCAAAATTATGAGGATCGCCACAAAAAATTCGTCGAAAAAGTGGTTTAACTTCCTATATTTCAAAGCAGAATTAATTCAATTCAAATTATAAATACGTTACATTTTCCATGTAATGGGCACGCGCCACAGGGCGGGTAGCACGTGGGCGGGCGCGGCACAGTTCCGGTCAAGTCGCGGGCGGCTGTCGGCTTCCGGCCGTCCAATTTGGCCACATTCAGCCCAATACTGGAGGCAAGACGTTTGATACCCACCCCCGTCCCGTCCACGGCTTGCGATTTCTGACGCCATTTCATGTGAGAATGCGATGGAACTTATGTTTTGCTTGTTACAGAATTGTTTTTCACGATTAAGCGGGTGGACTACTTGTTTTATATTTTCTGTCTGTGACAATGTACGCTGTAAATGGTTCAAAACGTCGGGAAATTAAGAAATAATTATGTATTTATTGCATGAAAGCATGTGCTCGTATAATTAGGTATATATATAATAATTAATAACGCGAATAAACCGTCACTTTGTTTCTGTTTACATACATGATTCGCATAAATATAAACAAATTAATATAAACACCAGAACGGACTGTTTAGTAAGAAAAGGGGGTTGCAACAAATTGCCTCACAGACGATTTCACCTCAGTCTGCCAGTGACCATGAACGCTGAAAAGGAATCAAAGGCTCTCGAAATTAAGAAATAATTATGTATTTATTGCATGAAATCATGTGCTTGTATGGATTGGCTCCACGTGTGTTCGAATTAGGCATAAACATAATTAATTACGTAAAAAAATCTTTAAGTTTATTTCGGTTCAACTTGTTTTGTGTCACATATATGTCATCTCATCACATGACATTCATGTGGGTTTAGGTCTTGATAAACAGTGCATTTTTTTTACAGTCGGGTTTATCCTGTATTCTGGTTACAGACATAAATCTCACATGCACACTCGCTTCGCCACTGCATCACCTGTGACGTCTGGCAGCACATTACTAAGATGCATATTTTCCTTAGTGATTTTATTTATTTGTTTTCTTTTTTAAACTGTGCCCCATAGGCATAGATAATAGGATAATTCTCCTGAATCGCGGATGTAGTTTAAATACACAAATATTATATGCATCAACACCCAGACTCGGACAACTATTTGTAGGTCAGACAAATATTCATTCCGTGCGGGGATCAAACCCACGACACGTACCGCAGTGACTAAGTAATTGGCTTACTGCAATACGTGTAGTCAAAAATATAACTTTACTGTTAATGTGTATTGCCGGTACTCTATTGGGATTTGGGTAGCGGTCATTAGGAGGCCTAAGTTAAAAAGGATCCCAAAGCCTAAATTAGAAGTTAACTGTGTGGTACCGGCTACAAATAGCACCAACTCATTTCATCCCGTGGGTGTCGTAAAAGCTGACTATGGGATTAGCTGGAGGATGGGTAGCAACGTCCTTCGAGTACAGCTCTACAACTACAACTTTACAACTCAACTGTAAACGCCAACCCGCCTGCCGTGCGTGGCGATGATGGCAAACCGTTCCAATTGAGCACACAACAGACCCAGACTGGTAGTTGTGTACCCAACAGATAATCGATTACACTATATACGATTAAAGTAAATGAGATTAAACATTTAAATAATAAAAAATCTCATTAACGCGAGGAGATTAATAATTTTCAAAGATTGACGTTAAACCCGACCAATTAAATGGTTAAATGCACTTTCATACGAAGAGACAGAAAGACTGATTATTACATCATAATATATAATATATATCAAATATTTATTATATTACATATTCTAATATTTATATATTACAAGTTATCATATATATATATATATGTATATTTATGTACATAATTATATACATTTACTTTAATATAATTTTATACTTAATTTTTAATTAAAATGGCTTAGACCTATTTGATTTGTGTGCTGTAGGCGTTTTCTATATGTGTAACACTTTTGTTACTAGGTTCCCCACGATACAGGCATGCCTAGTGTGGGGACCACGATAAATGTAATTGTTAATTGTCCATAGCAATATACAATTATAGTTTTGTTTCCTTTCTTATTTAATGTGAGCTTATATTTGTATATTGAAAATAAATTATTATCTATCTATCTAATTTTAATAAAAACTTTCCCCTATTTTACCCTATTTAATGTAGATTTTTCTGAAACGCTGAGATATGTCTTCCCATATTTTAACTGAGCAGGTGAATACAAATTTTTTACAGATCTAACTTCAACGCTGACTGATTTTGCATACAAACTTTCACCTCCTGTTATCCAGGGTTGTATTTACAAAAAGACGCATTTCTTTATTTTCAACCAAAATGTCAAATATAATTTTTCATAGAACTAACTTCAAAATCGTCAAATCCGTCAGGGATGTAATTAACCGGTTTCACCGTTACGGGATGAATTTTCAAAAATACTGAAACGCTTATTTCTTTCTTTTCTATCAAAATGCAAAATATAATTTTTCATAGAACAAACTTCAAAATGACGGATTTTGCATACAAACTATTACCCCCTGTTTTACCCCTTTACGGGTTGAATTTACAAAAACAATGAAATATCTATTTCTTTGTTTTCAACCTAAAAGCTAAATACTAATATTCATAGATCTGGCTTCAAAGATAAGGGTTTGTCCATTCAAACTTTCACCTCCTATTTTACCCCCTTAAGGGTAGAATTTATAAAAACCCTGAAACACGTTTTCTTTGTTTTTAACCAGAAAGCCAAATGCCTATTTTTATATATCTATTTTCAATTATGACGGAGTTTCATACAAACATTCAACCCCTATTTTACCCCTTTAGGGGTGGAATTTATAAAAACCTTTCCGTAGTGGATGCCTACTTTATAAAAGCTACTTACTGTCAAAATTTCAAGTTTCTAGCGGCAGTGTTTAGGATGTGCGGTGGTATGTCAGTCAGTCTGTTTCTATACGAGATTTAAAGAAAAAATTTAGGATTGGTGACATTTTTAACATCCTCTGACTCTACAAACATAATAATCATGACTGTTTGTATAAAATGAGAGTATATATATATGACTTGAAATTTGGTGCACGTATATATCTATCAATCGCACTTCAACATTCAGCTGTTAAAATGTACATTGTATTTTTTTTTTTTGTTGGGCTTCTCGCATACATTTCTGGGAAATGTGGTTGCTTAACCGGTCATTTTCTGGCGAAGCCAAAAGAGGTCTCCAGCCAGGGATGTGCATTGTAACATAAGATCTCTTATAAAGGCACACACTATATTGTATATATATATAATGTGTGCCTTTATAAGCTATATATTCAAGCTATAATATAAGTTCTGGCAAGATATTACTAAGTTATTTCCTATAATTATCTTTAAATGGCCTGACGCGAATAAATATATATTTCGATATATTACGATACTAATCTATATTTAAATACCTATGGCAAAATGTAGCGAATTTTATTACTTTTGGCATATTTCAACATATTAGTGCGTCGCATGTAGGTATCAAATCCACAACCTATTAGCGCTGAAGGTTAATCGACTGCGCTCATAGTACCGTCGACTTGATTGGTACTCTTAAATTATTTGGAGATTACAGGCATGAAATATAAAGGCATCTTAATGTTCGTCACGGCATATTAACTATTACACTATTACATTAAATAAAAAAAGATTAAATATTATTTCAATATTGTATATTTTAATATGATTTAAAACCCTCTACCCCTTGTTTTTTTTGTTATGCATAAAAATAATAACTTGTACTAAACTACTTGTACTTGTATGTATGCGTTTTCGTAATAAAATGGTAAAAAGGAAAGGCATCGGTACTTTTTAGGGTTCCGAACGTCCGAATAAAAAACAGCGGAACCCTTATAGGCTCATTCGTGTGTCTGTCTGTCTGTCCGGCTGTTACAGCCAATTTGCCCCGAATCTATTGGAATGATTGAGTTGAAATTTGATACACATATGAATTTCTGCAATTCAAACACGGACGTGATACGTTAATAAATGAACTTTGAAGATGAGGGCTTTTGGCACACTAGAAAATTAAAGTATTGTGGGGGTTTCAAATATATCTATTCTATAATTTTAAAAATAATAATTTTAAACTACTGATACTAAAATAAAATAAAATACATAATATAGTTCTTTACTTATAGATTAAAAGAAAATCTGTAAGAAGTCTATGGTCTTAAAATAACATGGTAAGTCTTTCAATATTGTGCGTACAAACAATTTACAGTTGGAATGGGGAACATGTTTTTATGTAAAGATTATCTTGGGGTGAATTATTGGTACAAGACAGAACTCAACAATAAACAATATATTTAGCAATTTCGGAACCCTCTTCATGCGAGTTCAACTCGCACTTGTCTACTTGTCACACTTTTGAACGTGACCCCATTGTAACTTAATGATTATCTCCTCGAAATGAAGTTTTTTCTAGAACGTTCTTTACATAAAAGAAAAATCCATCCCAAACAAAAATCCACCAAATGAAGATAAAATAAACAAAATTTTCGCCGTTCCGTCTCCATAGGTACGGCGCATAATCCGACACTAACGACTGATGCGACTAATTATAAGATGAGCTCAAGTTAATCCTTGGGCCTCAGTAGCCGGTTGTCCGGCATCGTTCGGCTTTCTCCGGCACGGTTCGGACTTACGACGAAGGCAATTAAATGGATCTCCGACCTAAACTAAACAGAGGGATGCCTTTGTGGGCATGGTCAGTGTGCTGTGTACTTAGATACTTAATTTAGGAGGCTTGAAAGGCATGGCTTTGGGAAGCCAATTTGAAGTATAAGACAGGTTTTTTTTTTTTTTTTTTTTTTTTTTTTGTTGGGCTTCTCGCATACATTTCTGGGAAATGTGGTTGCTTAACCGGTCATTTGCTGGCGAAGCCAAAAGAGGCCTCCAGCCAGGCTTAAATTAAATATTAAAAACTAAGCAACTTTCGCTAAGGGCGCCCCCTGCGGGACACGGACCTCGGCTTAGGGCGTTGCTGGGGATATCAAGCTATTGTTTTGGGGACAGCTGGATCGGTATTATTTAAATTGTATTAGGGGACATTTAAAGCTACAGGCTCGGCACGGGCCGGCGCGAGCAAGAGACGGGAGGGAGAAGTGCTAACTTGAACGGGAAGGTGACGCGGCGATAGGCCTCCGCGACGTCGGTGAGGCTGGCATCCTCGGCGGCGAGGGCGGTACAACGGTCGAGTGTTTAGTGAACGAGACAACGCGAGTCTCTTCATGTGATCTAACGTGATTTTATCGTCTGGATCGACCAGAACGTGTCTCGGGCGGCGTACTCTACTGATACGGGAGGGTTCGTAGTCGGCGGCTGATACCACAAGGGGATTTGGGTGGGACAGGGCAGAATCGAGATAGCGTTTAGACGCTTGTTTCATAAATTGCCTGATGGTCGGCAAGTTAAGGTCGAAATGGAGTTGGTCGTTTCGCATGTACAGAGGCGCTCCGGTGGCCTTGCGCATGAAACGGGTTTGGAGGGTTTCGAATCTACGGAGTGGGTATGATTCAGCGTGTGCGAACACTGGGCTGGCATAGGTCATGATGGGTCGAATGCATGTGGTGTAAATTCTCACCTTATTTCTAAGGGATAATTTACTACGAGCGTTCAGAATATAGTGAAGGCGACCGAGCACAAAGGCAGCGCGGGCACGCACCGTCTTTGTGTGGGGAATGAAGGTCAGTTTTTTGTCTAGGGTGACTCCAAGATACTTGGCGTGCGGTTCCCAAGGAACCGATTGGCCCAGCATCGAGATCTCCCTGAAGCGTGGGTGGTCGTCGCCTAATTTGCAAAATAGGACGGCTTTACTTTTGATAGGGTTAACTTCGATCCGCCATTTCCTAAACCATTTACCGTAGACGTTGGCTGTGGTTTGGAGGATCTTAGTTATATTATCGGGACTGCGACCAGAGTAGAAAATGGCCGTGTCATCGGCGAAGAGTGCTAATTGGGTCGTATTAGCAGGTCTTTTGGGGAGGTCACTGGTGTACAGTGTGAACAATAGTGGGGCTAGCACGGATCCTTGTGGGACTCCGGCTCTAATGGGGTGGGGGGAAGAGAGAGCGCCCGTGATTCGATATCGGAAACTGCGATTTGACAAGAAGTCTCGTATGATGAGAACGAGACGGTCAGGCACTCCGAGTTGATACAACTTATATAATAAGCCATTGTGCCAGACTTTGTCAAATGCTTTCGCAACATCGAAAAAGAGGACTCCCGTCATCATGCCGCGTGAGAATCCGAACGTGATGTGTTCAACTAGTCGGTGGACTTGTTGTACACACGAGTGTTTGGTTCTAAAACCAAACTGTTCGTCGGGAATGAGTTTCTTGGAATCGGCAAAATCCTTTAGTCGGGAATAGATAATCCGCTCATAAATCTTCGCAAGAGAATTGAGAAGGCTTATGGGGCGATAGCTGGAAGGCTCGCACTTGGGCTTACCGGGTTTGGGAATACCGATAACGGTGGCCTGTTTCCACGTATGCGGAAAGAGGTTATTGTTTAATGCCGCATTGAAGATGACGGTCATTAAGGCGATAAGACGTTCGGGGAAGAGTTTAATCACCTTGTTGGTGATACCGTCAGAGCCGGGGGCTTTGCGAGGGTGAATCTTTTTTACGAGATTTCTGACCTCGTCTGCCGTGACCGGAGGGAGGGGGTCGTCAGGGTCCTCGGCAGGCGGAATAGCTGCTCTACGTTCGACTTCAGCGTCAACCTTTTTGAGGTGAGCTTGGTCTACAGGTAGAGTGCTTGGGGAACATTGCGCTTCTAGACTGTCAGCTAGGCATTCGGATTTTTCGTCGTCATCAAAGGCCGGCCTTTGGTTGGGACGGTTGAGGGGGGGGACAGCATTGGATGTTTCGGATTTGAGTTCCGTTGCAGATGCCAGAACGCAAGGTGGGTTGGCTCTAAGTCGCCCAACATCTTATCCCAGTTAGCCTCTCGGCACTCCTTAATACGTTCCTTGACAGCACGCTGCAGGTGGCGCATAAAGAGGCGATTGGGTTCGCTGGGAAAAGATGAGTACGCTCTAAGGGCTGCGTTCTTCTCCGTCATCAGTGCACGTACATCGTCAGGGAGTTTCATGCGATGGTCTTCCATCGCAGGAACTCGCCGTGAACACTCGTCCACGACGGACTGTACATGCCCGGTGAGGGAGTCGATCGCGCCTAGCGTGTCTGCGACTGACGTTATGCATTCGGGAATTCTATCTAACTGAGCGGACGAGGGGTCGTTGAGGCGTTGCCTAACTTTCCTCCAGTCCGTCGTCACAATGGTCTGAGGGGGTAGCCCTGTGTCCGTAGGGCCAAAGCAGGAGGTGAGGTGAAGGATCACAGGACGGTGATCGGAGTCTAGCTCTTGTAGTACTTCAATGGAATGCAACTTGAGGTTGACATTCATTAGAAGTGCTATGTCGAGTATATCCGGGCGATGATTAACATTGCTGGGGTAGTGAGTGGGATACATCGGGGCGATGATGTCAAAATTGAGGAGGGTACTGAGGGAGTATAATTTACTTCCTCTGTGGTTGTGGGTGAGACAGTTCCAAGACTCATGTTTGGCATTAAGATCTCCCGCCACTATGACGGAGTCGCCTAGATCGAAGAGTGCTTCGAGATCCGATTGGATTGGATCGTCTTGGGTATTGGGGGATTGGTAAGCCGACACTATAGTGATCGGTTGATGACCTGTCATGCCTATTCTGCACACAGATGCCTCTAGATTGGAAAGGGACGGGGTATCTAGGGGCATGCAATAAAGGGATCTCTTATAGTAAATAAGAGTGCCTCCTCCACGGGAGTGGGTCCTGTCGTTGCGCACTATATCATAGTTTGCAATTCTAGGGTTCCTGTGAGAGGGTTTCAAAAAGGACTCTTGTATCAACATAATGTCAATAAGGTGGTCGCGGAGGAATAAGGCGATTTCGTCTTTTTGGCCATTAATGCTGTTGGCATTGAAGATGCCTATTTTAAGAGATCGGGGTTTTGTTCTGCACCTGTTTTGTGTATCCATTACGGATGAACGCGGTAGGAGAGGAGGGCGGATGAGACATCAGCGAAGTCGCTGAGTACTAACATGAGGCCGTATTGGCCCTGGTTTGCCCTAATGGCTGCGGCCATTTGGGCGACTCTGTTCGGGTCGACAGAGTTGAGAAGACCGAGGCAAACTGAGAGGTCGTCAGTTTTGAGATGGCGTGTGGATTGGGGTGAGGGAGGGGCGGCCCTCTGAGCGTGCACTTGTGGTGCGGGTTGGTTGTACGGCACGGGAAGGTACGGTGCCGTATGGGGGGCGGTCATCAGCGAGGGAATCGCTGACGCTTGGGTCGCTTGTTGGGTCAGTAAACTAGGCCTCAGGGCGGGGAACGCTTGCTGATGATTCAGCGCGTTCCACGGCGATGGCCTTTGAGGGCTGAGTCGTTGGGACGTGGGAGGGGCCTGAGAGGCGTAATGGGCGGCCGCGAAGGCTTGGGTAGCCGCTTTGCGCTTTGCTGCCTTGTTGTTAGCGCGCGGCGCTTTGGGGCATCCGCGATAATTCGCGGGATGACCCGACTCACCGCAAAGCACACAACTCGGAGGCTCTGTGCAAAGCGTGCGATCTTTGGGGCGATCGCAGTCGGAGGTACTGTGGTCACCTAGGCACTTAACGCACCTAGGTTTGGCGTAACAGTGTCGCTGCGCGTGACCGTAGAGTTGGCAGCGATGACACTGCCCGGGGGGACCATATCTGTGGGGGGGCTCGATTTTTATGCCTGATAGGTGGCACACGGTTTTAATGTTGAATATTTTCCGATCATTGTCGGTGGACTTCTCGCATATGGCGAGGACCATGTCATAGGCTTCACCGTTGCGACCAGCGTGCATACGGTGAACCTCCAGGACGGGGATATTTTGCGACAGAAGGTCGTCTTTTATGGAATCGGTGTCGATTTCTTTGGGTATCCCCTTTAGGACTACCCGGAGTGGGCGTTCCTCGGCAAGAGAGTACGTGTGGAAATACACGTTTCGGTCTTGGAGGGCTCGGGTCAGGGATTTGAAGTCTTGGGCAGTGGGAACTGCCACTTTGACTCCGACGGCTGTGGTGCGGGCACTGAGGTAGTTGATACCAAGCTCAGTACACATCTTGGAAACATCGTTCCATTTATCCTTTGCCTGGATAAATATGGCGGGCGGTTTCCTGTCCTTTTTAGGGACCTTAGCGGGTTGGGAGTTTGCGGGGGTAGGGGTGGGGGCAGGACTGGCCTGAGAGGAGGTCGTCGTGGGGACAGGGGCAGAGGGCGGAACGGAGGACGAGGCCTCTTCCGTCTTAGGGGCTTTAGCGGGAGCGGCTTGGGCGGAGGACTTGGCCTTGCGGGCCCGCTTTTTTCGGTTGCCACTGACGAGTTGAAACTCATCTGAGGCAGAGTCGGAGGATAAGGTTTGGGGCGGAGGGGTGGAGTCATCACTCTCTGACATTTCCGAAATGTCTGAGAGAGTGGGCATGTCAGCGTCGGGGGATGCGGTAGCGTTAGAGCTGGAGGGGGGGAGGGGGGGTTTTGCCGGAGGGGCGGAGGAAATGCCCGCATCAATTTCGGGGGTTGATCCCCTTTTTTTGGGTTCGGGATAGGGGGGCTGCACTATTGTGCCTGGCTCAGGTGAGGGGGAAAGGAGGTTGCCGTAATTGGCAACGATATAGGGGTCCTTTAAGAGGACCTCCGTAATAATTTTTAAAAGCGTGGCGTCGTCGGCCATTTTGTTTTGCAAAACAAAATGGCGGACGTGGGACAATAACAGAAAATACGCTTAATGCGTAGAGGAACAATTGCGATTTACGCGATCCCTAACCTCCCGGGTTGGATGGGCCCGGGGGTGTGTAACAACCCCTCCCTGCCGGGTGTAGGCAGGGAGGTGTGTGTACCTGTGGTGAGCCCTAAGCTAGTACCATCCGTGGCCAGTCTTAATGGGCAAACGGGTCCCTGACAGCTCTTTTGCAAGGGGCGATAAGGTATCGCCCGCAAGAGACTGTATGATCTGTAATCGTAGACTCGAACTAGGGTCGACTAGGGTAGCCCCCAAGGCCGGTGGTCCTAGTCCGCTGCCGACTAACTGCTTTGCCCTGATGGGGCTAGGCGGGTGTGGCGGGTCAACACCCCACTCGGCTTCGTTGGCACCGTCAGGTATCCGCCGAGGACCACCAAACAGTGGTTTTTCCCTGAAGGGGCACAATAACGCGATGAATTTAATCGGTGAAAGAAACAAAATCAGTAGTCGCCTTGAAAAAGGCAACGCGTGATTTATTTGAAGTGACTGCAATCCGATGGGACGGATTGCGGAAAAACACTACACGGCACACTGGTCGGGGAGGGCGAGCACAACACGACCGTCTGCGGCGAGCGTCAGACGCGGAATGGTAAGACAGGTACCGTGTAGTGTGGTTTTGTTGAATCTGGAAGAAAATTGTTCTTATTCTTATTCTTATTCTTTATTGTACAACATAAAACAGACTTATTGTTAAATAAAATAAAACATGATGTACAAAGGCGAGCTTAACTCAACATTGTTTCTTTATTACAAATTATAAGTGTTAATCAAAGATTAACACGCGAGATTGCCCGGTGAAATTAGTACCTTACAATATTTGTCAATTTGAAAAAAAAAATTTGGCTTCACCCTTTTATAATAACATGACGTCTTCAGAACTTAGAAAAGACGTGTGTAACCTAGAATTGATAGAACCCATATGTACATTAAACTCTAAATGAATTTTATTTCGACAGCATCATTCATATCAACACCAATGTGCACAGTATCTTGTACAAAAAGGAATGGATACTAGATGGAAATAATCCGTACTTAAATGAAAATAGTAGTTCATTAATTTTGCACTGAGAAAAACGAAACTAAATCTCTAACAGAGAGCTTCCAGTAAATTCACGTTAAAACGTCTTCCTACGTCAGTGTTATTTATGTTTTCTACTTAATTATGTATAAATATGCAATATAGTATAGCATGTATTTTTATCTTAGCATATGTATGTATTTTAATACAACATGTCATAATTATCCGGCCATTCCAACATTATCTATCGCTTAGTTTTTGTACGTCTTTCGTGTGTGTTTTGTTAGTGCTTTTTTAACCCAAAGGCTGACTGGTAGAAAATGCTTCATTACATTAAGTCGACCTTGTATACCATCAATGTGTACCTGGAAGTTTAAATAAATAAATTAATAACATCGCGATTAATCGTATAAGACGCTCATTGGCACGCATTGACGGGCGTTATCAGCACCACGACAAACACTTCTTACGGAAAAAAGTAGCCACATCAATTAAAGTCCGTGCACATCCCTACCATTCCGTACCGGTAAGAAAGAAGGATGTCGGTTCCGTGTTCCCAACATTATTATTGCAAATTCCTGTCGGGAGATACCGCATAATATCAAAACAAAGGTATTGTCCCGTGAAATCCACACTAGGTGGTTGGGAGCAGCTCATTAAGGAGTCAGAAGGGTACAAAGTCTGGTCCCTCGGACGCATCGGCCTTTTTGTAAAAAGAGGCTTAATTAGGGCCTCATGCGGCTACCCTACAACCCCTGTAACTTTTAATAAATGTTCGAAGAGCGCCATTTACATAGCTTACGTACATAAGTATAGCTAGATATTATACACCGGTACCTACCTTTTGTACATCGAAAGTATGAAAATTTTATGTAATAAAAAAACATGATTTTGAATTTGAATTAAGTTTAAAATCGGGTTAGAGATATGTAAGCAAAATAACTACATAGAACAAAACTTATTGGACTGTTTTCTTCTTTTGAATCTTTTTGTTTATAGAACAAAAACTAAGTTTTACATACATGCATTTGTAACAGTTATAGTAATCGAAGACCGTATGATCTACATCAATGCAACTCGAGGTCCCAACAAAGGGGAAAGTATAAACAATTACGTTAAATATTGGGAGGGATGCAATATAGGTATTACACGCTTACTTCCCACGTATGAAGCGCGTGTGCCAAGCAAGTCCTCGTGGGAAGGTATTAAATATCTCGAATCAGTGCACACCGCGTACTCAATGATATTCTGATCGGACCTCCGATAGTGTTGTTACTCGATCATACCAATACATCATGACCTACTATCCCTCTTGCTGGCGAAATATTATAGAGAATTCAGAGGTTGCTGTTATAGTTTATACAGGTCAAGTTATGTTTGTCGTATCATTCTAATAAAGCGATGCGCCCTTATCAACGCATCTGTCCTCGCACAATGACGGATCATCCCATAATGTGGACGGTAAAAACGGGGGTATTGTAAATTTTTTTGCCGACACTATTCCGGGTTATTGTTGCGTTGTTTAATTTTATGGGATATTTTAAGCAAATGATACGGTTTTATCGTATATCTACACTGATGAAGAGATACGTGGTACTAATAAACAGTTTGCGCTCATAGATTTGTTAATATGATATTATAGGGTATAGTTATAGTTAAAATGTTGGATATGGACTTTTATATGAATCTTTAAGTGCCTGGGTTTTACAAAATGTAAGTATTTAAGTGTATCAATTTAGTACCTATTCAACACATCCAATCATGCAAAGTAGCGCCGGTAATAGTGAGTTTATAATAGAAGCTTGTTTCATAACATCAATGCAGTGTTTATTTATATTAAAAATTCCTGTAAATTTTCCTACCATCTCTAAAATCATCAAAGAATATAAGTAGCCAGCCTCTTCATATAGAATAAATCCATAAAATCCAGTACTAAAATGCCTACGTCATATGTTTGCGAATAGGAATTGTTTATGAGCACCCCAGCAAAGGCGGACAATAATGAGAGCCATAAAGGCGATGCCACATCGGCGTCGTATCTACGATCTGCGTCTCGATGGAGGTTATTTACATAGCAATAAGGACAGATACCGTCGCCTCTATACCCGGCACCTTATCTGTGTTATTGCCTGTGTGCACACGGCTTATGGTTGGAAAGAAAATGAACTGGGGCGTCAGGAAATAAGGAGTTTTTAAACTAGATCTTTCTGATTTACTTGTATTTTTGTATGTGAATAAGATTGTAATCTTGGTTTTGAAATGCACTGCCTAGAATGCTGTCTGTGTGCTTGTAGAGATTCTTGTGTAAGTTTTGTTAATGACAATTTAAGTTACTGCGTTTGCGTTTTTTTTTCTGTCTGTATGGGATACGTATGGGAGGTCAGATATTATTTATTATTCGAATCTTGTTTTTTTTTAAACTTCGCCCCACACTAAAATTTCTATTGTGTCTTGGGTGCGTTTACAGACATGAATTCCACATACAATACACCCAGAGCCGGAACAACTACCTGCAGATCATACAAATATTTGTTCCGTGCGGGAATCGAACCCACCACCCCGAGCGCAGCAGTTGACTGTATTACCGTGCCGTCATCATTGTCGTCAATCATTGTATTGGATTGCTTTTATACCACATATGGCGATACTTAGTAGTTAAAGTAAAAATGTTGCCTACCTAATCTTGATTCAAGTTTCGAGAGAAGTTTTTACTTTTGTCAAAATAAATTAAACATCACCATATCAGCCAAAGTACGTCCACTGCTGGAAAAAGGCCTACCCCATAGATTTCCTTAACGTACGGTTACCTGATGCCCTTCACCAGGTCGTTTGTCCATCTCATTGGAAGCTTGCGCTGAGTCTTTCGATGCGTGGTCTCCACTCAAGCACATTTCTGTCCCAATAGTGATCAGTCCTATCAGCTATGTGCTTCGCTGATTGCCACTTCACCTTACAAATCGTATTATGTCTGAAACTTTACATCTTCTACGGACCTCCTCCGTTCAAAATAAATATTAACTCAATCGAAAAGGATTAACCGTTTAATATTAATTTACTAACTTGGTAACCCAAAACTTAAACAATAACAGAAAACTCTCAAATTCAAGCAATAGAGTATGAAAACAGTATTGAAGACAAAAATGTGATAAGGTAATTCCAAGACCAATTCACACACATATATTTATTTTTAATCGTGATGTTCTGCATAAAGATTTGTCGCACAACAGAGAATTCACAACAGCAATATAGGGCTGGGGCAAAGCCAAATATTAAAATGAAAATTTATGAAGTGTGACTGTTGGGGACGTTCCGACCGGAGCGAACCGATTTGTATGGAAATCTGGTGAAACGTCTCACTGAACGGGTGTCAAGCGAATCCGGACGTACAATTTGATGGCATAATTTGGGACAAGGAACGTAAAACCGTCCAGATTTATGTATGTTTGCCTTTATTGAATGTTGTGGAGAGGGACAACGGTTTATGGGTTCATTGTTAGAATGTTTATTGTGTTTGATTATTACGTAGGTGCGTGAGTTTGGTTGTTGATTAAATAAAACCTATATACGACTTTAGATGTGATAAAGAACCTGAACTGTAGGTTAGGATAAAAGGAAACAACGTCTTCGCGATACCATTTATAATGTCGGACTGACGTCATAGAAGAATGGTTGAACTGTCACATATGATATCTTATTATTCCGTATGGTATCCGGTTTAAGAATATAGCTCCACTTCATCTCTTCCCGGGGATGTTGTAAATGGCGACCAAGGGACTCTCAAACCATAGCGACGAGCAGCGCGTCCCTTCTGTGGAACAGTAGTCATAGTGCACTCACCAACCCGCCTGTCAAGCGTGGTGAGTAGGTACTGGCATATTCCTACCAAATTGACAACACAATTTTATAAATCGACAAGTTATGTCTTTGTTCAGCAGTGGGCGTACTTTGGCCGGAAATTCCTCTTCCTTCCGACTCGACTGATGGCAACGTATTAGCGACTTCTCTAACATTACGGGTGTTTATTAGTGACAGTGATCACTCAGGTGACCTGCAAGTCCTTAGAGAATAGAGAAGAAAACTACTATCTTAATAAGAATTAAATATGATGTACCTTTTTTTTTTATTGGTGTCCAGTGGAAATTCTACATGGACCTTCATTGACCCCGGGGAAGGGCGAAGGGGCATGCCGGACTCCTACCGGCTAAAACCACTGGAACAGTCATCTTCGGCACCGAAGGGGGCTCCTCGTAAGATTACACTAGAGCCACCCATTGGTGCCATGCCTTTAGGCACATCTTGGAGAGGATGACTGTAAAGCGGTCACCGCCTCTAGCGGAGGTCCGGCTGCTGTAAAAACGCCGCCCTCCAGGCCCTTTTGGGGAGGATTGTAAAGGATCCCCCAAGTCTCTGTAAAATATGATGTATCTACAATGACGTAGATTCGATTCCATATTGATCTATTCTAATATATTGAGAAAATTCTAGAGATTAATTACTACATACTCAGCAGTCGGTAGACTCGGATGATGAAAATCATGCGTCATTGGCTTTCAAAGATTGAGTGCAACACTCCCTCACATCGAAAGCAAATAAATCATTCTAAAGAAACTGGTGTGTCATTCTGTTTTAACTATGCTCAGTTATCAGCTCAATAGGACCAGGACGTACCGTTGAGAGCACATCGATGTACTATGAGACCACGCCGCTCTATTCTGTAAAATATACTGCTGTGTTTCAACTACTGTGACACAGTACAAACAAACAGTAGGACAGATCTATAGACAAACAAATGAGCCTTTTAGACAAAGTAAGTTTTTGAAGCCGTGTGGTGCTGGCTCAGAATACCACCACCCCATCTCTTCCCATGGGTGTCGTAAAAGTCAACTAAGGGATTAGCCGGAGGCTGGGCAGCAGCTTGCTTCGAATACATTAACAAGTCAACTGCAATCGCCAACCCGTCTGCCAAGCGTGGCGATTATGGCAAAACCCTCCAATGAGCCCACAACACTGTCCTATCGGCTGTTGTGGTGATCTTTGGGGGAGGCCTGTGTCCAGCAGTGGACTTCATTCAGCCGAAATGATGATGATGAAGTTTTTGAAATCGTCAACGCTTATTTAAATTACAATTAATGTCGTTGGATAACATGATATTTCGGTATCCTATGTAAAAAAACGTCATCATCATCATCAGCTAAAGGACGTCTACTGCTGAATGAAGGCCTTCCACAATAATTTCGACAATTGTGTCGTCATTTTGGGGGGAATTAGCCAGTGCTCACCACGCTTGGCAGGCGGGTTGGTAAGCTCAGTATGGCTACTCTTTCACAGCAGGGACGTTGCTGCTTATTCCATATATTTATATAGGACATGGACAAGTGGTATATACTTAATCCGAACACTACGTGGTACAACAATCTTATTTATGTGGTATACTTTTGATTACTATTGCTTTCATATAAATATTTTAACTTAACAAGAGACATACACGTATAGTACATTTATATGAACTTCATTCATACGCAATGTACTTTTCTGGCCGGCAGTGATGGGACGGAAGTTCAATTTGTTACGTGCGATAACTTTGTCATGGCGTTGTAAGTTCTGATTGGCATCAATAGATGGCATCACTAGTACCTGAAACTAAGTTATGGTACAGCCAGGTTAGTTTTGACTTGGCCGACATATACCTACCTGAATAAGATAAAAATATAGGGAGCTATCAAATAGTGTAAGTACATTATTTACAAGGGATAATTAAATAGTATTTAAGGATCGCGTAATAAATCCCTATTTTCTTCTTCTTTCGTGTGGTTAGTGACCAATTTTGTGTCAGAGTTGTTCAACTTGGTTTAACGACTGTCGTCTAATGACAACAACCGGGACCAACGATTTACGTGGCCTCCGAAGCATGGAGACGCCCAGTTCAAATACACCATGCGGTCACCCATCCATAGACTGTCCGCGCCAAGGGTTGCTTAACCTCACCAATCATTTACCGATCAGTAAATGCTATGAGTTATATATAATTTCCGTGTGGTGTCCGGATTAAGAAAATAGCACCACTCCATCTCCTGTGGATGTCGTAAAAGGCGACCAAGGGAATCTAAACCAGAGGGATGGGCAGCAGCGTCCCTTCTGTGAAACGGTAGCCATACTGCGCTCACCAACCCACCTGCCAAGCATGGTGAGTATTGGCAAATACCCCCCAGAATGACGACACAGTTGTGAATATCTATGGGGGAGGCCTTTGTTCAGCAGTGGACGTATAAATGGCCGATGTGATCAAATGCAATGAGTGCATTACTTTTGTTTTGTATACATATCTTAAAAATGTACGACTTATATGACCTCATATGGTTGTATAAGCGTGCCTGGAAGAAATCGCCGATTGCGGTAAGGCCGCTCGTTGTACTCAAAAATATACCTTTAACTCGCCTTTAACCGCTACTGTTTTTGTATCTTTTACTAATTTGTGTAAAATAAAGACTGTAATAAATAAATATACGTACCCCTTTTTAAATTACTTATTCAATAATGTGTTTTATTTACGAATTGATTTACTATATTTTGATTGTCTGTGTTCGCAGTAAAGCCGCTGAGCCGTCATATCTCTCGATACGTTGCAATGGAATCAGTTGAGCCAGGTTTTTTAACGCACCCATAACTGAACCGCCTACGGCCGGCGCGTAGCACTGATAGACAAATTTCAGCGCTACATTTTGTTCAGCCGCTACTGTTATGAATTTCCTTTGTAATAAATAAAAGACTGGGTATAAGTTGATAAGTGTTTTTCACTTTTAGTGCTGCTTGCAATAAAAGCTTAACATGCCTTTCAAAATAAAACAGTTTTAAACGGATTATATCGCGTATATTATAGATTTTTGTTTTTCCTGACGTTTCGTACACTTTGCAGCGTTTGTGGTCGCAGGATGACTAAGGTGACAGGCGTCGTTACAGATTTTAAAAAGTTATTTTATTTATCTACCGTACAATATTAAGTAATCAAAAATTAGTTTCAATGCACGCAGTAATCACTCACAGTATTGACTTGCGATCACGAACCCTGCAAAGTGTTCGAAACGTCAGGAAAAACAAAAATCTATAATATACGCGATATAATCCATTTAAAAGTGTTTTATTATGAGTAATAATCGCGAAAACCTAAGACATTACTATGCCTTTCAAAATATCTACGCCGATTTCATTGACGAGTTTTTTGCACCAACATGCTTGGAGTTCTAACGTGTGTTAGCATTAGTTAAGACAAACAAATTTGGGTCAGAATAAAAAAAAAAATGGTCGATAACATGTTCAACGTACGGAAACTTCTCCACGCGAGTTCTACTCGCACTTGTCGAGTTTTTTAATACGACTTTTTGACGAGACGAGCAAGTCATTCGCCTGGTGGTAAGGGACATGTCTGCTTATAACAATTTGCATGCTATCCAGGACTAGTCCTGCGAGGCATCACACTGCGCTCGTTACCTCGAGACGTAAAGTTATTTAGTGTCTTACACCCAGTAACTTCACTAGCTACACTAGCCTTCTAACCAGAGCACAGTAATGTCTAAAGCTTAAATATTACTGCTTAGCGGCGAATATCTGGCACTGGCGTGGTACCTGCCTTTTTTTTAATTGATCCGGTGGAAATACCTCATGTACTTACTTCACCCCGTCCCCCCGTCGCATATTTGTTCCGTGCGGGAATCGAACCCACGACCCGGAGCGCAGCAGTCGACTGTATCAGCCACTGCACCAACCGTACCGTCGATTTTTCCTCGAGTTCCTGGAGCCTCCCTTCGTTGCCGACGATGATCACTCTGGTGGTTTTAACCGGTAGGAGTCCGGCATACCCCTTCGCCCTTTCCCGGGGCGAATTTGATTATCACTTGCATCGACGGTGGAGGAAAACAGCCTGACGAAACTTGAAACTTGCACAGAGCGCTCCAAAATGATGTATGTAGGCTGCCAAACTGTACAAGGCCAGCGTAGTGGACTAAAACCTTTCTCACCGTGAGAAAAAGCCTGTGCCCAATAGTAGGACAGTAATGGGCTGATGATTATTTCTTATAAAACCTTCATGCAGGTCAACTCTGTCATCATCGACAGAATATACTGCTATGCTTTGTTGGGGTTGGTTTCCAGTTAAAGAAATGCGGCGGAATCTCAGTATTTTTCACGGGGTAACTACCATATGCCATATGACCGCACATCGGAAAACCAGCGTCGGACGACCTCCAATGAGGTGGAAAGATGACCTGGTGACTGGTATGTAACTACTTGTTTTGGAAATCTATGGGGGAGTCCCTTGCTCAGTCCTTTGGCTGATATGATGATGATAATGATGAACTGCCATCTTACTTCCGCTTTAGCAATACCGATATGCTGCTATGCTTAAATCGTTTAATTCCTTGTTACTCCCGGCAAAGACTCTCCACAATGGGTGTCGTAAAAGGTGATTAAGTTTTGATATCAAGAGGAAGGGTAGCACCATCCTCCTGTGTGCTAATAACAAGCGTGGTATAGCTGTACCACCGTGTAGTGCCGTCTATAAATAGCACCAACCCATCTCATCCCGTGGGTGTCAAAAAAGGCCACCATAGGATTAGCCGGAGGATGGGCAGCAGCCTCCTTCGAGTACAACTCTACTACAATCGACAACCCGCTTACGAAACGTCGCGATTATGGCAAACAACCCCTAAGAGCACACAACACACCCTGAACGGTTATGGTGGCGATCTTTGGGTGTGGCCCGTGTCCAACAGTGGACTTAATGATGAATGAATGATGAGTAATAATGATGATGATTAAGTATAAAAAAATAAAATGTTATTAGGCATGCAGGTTCCCGGGGGGTGACCGCTTACAGTCACCCTCCTCGAGATGTGCTTATAAGCGTGGCACCAATGGGTGGCTTTAGTGTGTGGCATACGAGGACCTGGAGCCCCCTTTAGGTGCCGAAGATGACCACCCTAGTGGTTTGAGCCGGTAGGAGTCTGGCATGAGGACCTGGAGCCTCCCTTGGGTGCCGAGGATGACTGCTCCAGTGGTTTTAGCTGACATGCTAAAGGGCATGCTAAGGGCATGCCGGACTAGGAGTCCGGCATGCCCCTTCGCCCTTCCTCGGGGCGAAGGAAGTTCATGACCAATATTCACTGGGCACCAATAAAAAATAAAAATGAGCCGACGGAGGGCAATTCACTACATGACAACCTCTAAGAAGAAATGTTGAAAGCAATTCAAGCCCCGGTCTTTAAAAAAATTGTATTTGTTTTAACAATCTCAATGAATACATTGTTTTTAAGGCAATCCATATGTGAGAGTAGTGTAGATATAGGCTATCTATAACTAGCGTGCTCGTGCCAAAAATCTAACTCAAATCACACTCACATTTACAACTAGCTGGGACCCGCGGTTTCACACGCGTTTAATTTAAAAGAAATTTAGAGTACTTCGACATAGACTATATATATTAGAATTCAAGGATTTTTTATTGCGCGGAACACTAATTATTTTTCTAAAATTAAAGTAGCCTAAGTTATTCCTTATAACATCAGCTATCTGCCAGTGAAAGTCACGCCAAAATCGGTGGAGCCGTTTTGGAGATTACCCGGAACAAACAGACAGACAGACAGACAGACAGACAAAATAAATAAAAATTGATTTGATGATGCTTTTTACTTAATGCATATGAAAGTATATACGGAACATATAACAAAAAATGCATTTTTTTTGTCTGTCTGTCTGTCTGTTTGTTATCGTTATATCGTTATAGTTATGTGTTGGGTAATCTCCGAAACAGCTGGACCGATTTTGACGGGACTTTCACTGGCAGATAGCTGATGTTATAAGGAATAACTTAGGCTACTTTAAACTGTCTATACCGAAGTACTCTAAATTATTTTTAAATAACCCGAATTCTTTGAAATTAGAAGGCGAGTGAAGCCGCGGTGCACAGTTAGAAATAATAAGTAATAATGTCAATAAATAAATACCAATTATACTAATGTAAAAAATATATTAATATTAATGTCTATTATTACTGTTTTTTTATTAACAATTAATGTCACAAAATAATGCTGTCGAGATATCAACATAATAAATACATGACGTGTAGTTGTAGTCTTGCGGAGCTGGACTAGCATTATGCTTGACATTAACTAGTCACGTTTTAAAACACTTATGGGTGAAGAGGGATGTTTTATTCTTTGCAGGAATCGAGATAGAACTTTTAATACGGTAAAGTTTATATAACTCGCTACCGAGCATCAAAATATCCAGCTAACAATAGTCGAGAGTTTCATTATTAAACATACGATTCCGATTAATTGACACGCGAATGGTCATTGTGACGCGACAGTCGCTGTTAGTCGTATTATTGTAATTTATAGACTTACCTTTATATATAACATGAACATAATATAAGTCGTATTGTACAAAATATACCTATTTCCTATTTAAGTATAGTTTTTGTCTCGAACAGAATAAGTCATGGCTAGTAATCGAGCTACCAAGGTGGCTCAAGAAGAAAATATGACCACCTGTGAATTATATGGCATTCAGGATACATTACTTCCATAGGTACTATGGTGTGGGTTAATTATAAGTATAATTGTAGACGATTAAGTTTGCATCGGAACTGCAGAACATGATGAGAATCGGACAAATAAGAAAAAAAATACCTTGTTTTTTAAACGAACACCGTATGTTCGTTTAAAAAACAAGGTATTAGGTTAGGTTAGCGGTTTTCTGCCAAGTTTATTTTTGCTGGAAAGAATAAGTCTAAGAATAAGTCAGAAGTAATCCATGAGTTAAGGTCATTTGTTTAATATTGTAGAGGTTTTTCTGTAGTTCTGTGTCGTTTCCTGTAAGGAATAGACCATACCTCTCCATCCAGAAATATCATCTTCATCATATCAGCCATAAGCCTAGTCTACTGCTCAACAAAGACCTGCCGTATAAAAGACCCTTACATGCGGTGTGTCCTCATTTTACACAGAAGGGACGCTGCTGCCCATCCCTCTGGCTTAGAATCCCTTAGTCACCTGTTACGACGTCCTCGGGAGGGTATGGAGCGGTGCTATTATTTTTAATCCGCACACCACAGAGACTCCACCCATAGATATCGTAAAACGACTCAGGGTTGATATCAAGGGGATGAGCAGTAGCATCCTCCCATGAACTAATAATAACAGACTACGATGATCAACCCGCCTACCATGCGTGGTGATTATTGGGAGGCCCAAGTTCAGCACTGGACTTTTACTGGCTAATGTGTGTGTGAAGATTTCCAGTATATTCTCTGTTTTCCCTTTGATCTCATATTCGTTTCCAGAGATCAGACATTAGAAGAACGTTATCTTTAGACTTACTAGTAGTATTTGGAGGAGAAGAACCCTTAAAGCCGTTACAATCCTAATGATATGGCGCAAAAAATATACTTAAACGTTCTGCAGTTTTCCAGAAAGAAAGTTAATGCTTACAGCTATCCGCACTGGGCAATCGAGATAGCGAATAGTCCACACGTCCAGTAACGAAGCCTATCGAACTCAAAGCATAAGTAAATTACTTATTAAATATTTAAATTTCGGATCAGTATATAGTCACAGTCAAAATCAAAGCCGTTCGTTGCTGCATACAGCGAGAATGCAAATGTCGGGTGGGGTGTACTGTGAACGCGCAGTTGGTTGCATTGTGCCGCCTCCGCGCCCCCGATTCACCCCCTCGCAGACCCAACACATCCCGCGAGAGTTTGTTTTTCGGGGCAAATAGCTATAGGCTTGATAATGGCCTCGCGGCCTGTGATAAGCTCTGGATGTTGCTCTACTCTGATAAGGACTGAAGTGTTGGATTGAACCAAAGGAGTTGATTGAATTATAAAAGTCTATTATCATTAAATTACTCTCCATAAAGTATGTAAGATAATAACTCAAAACTTCGTCTCTCCTACTATTATATCTACTAATTTTGCTGGGCCGACAGGATCCATAATGATCACATATCTTTAAGTTACCACATAAATTCATATGTTGGAATGCAACAAATAATTGAATATGGAATGATTTTCGTTAGGTTGTAATTTTCTTTGAAACTTTGCAGGCTTGTAACTGTTTATAGATTGTGGATTATATCAATTTCATTATATTTTTTACGGAGTTTTTATAATTAGGTCCTAATTCTACAAACACTACGCACATGATATCATTTTAGATAATGTCTATAGTAATAATAATGTATTCTTGATAGGTGATATGTATTCTTGATAGGTGATAGGTACTAAGTTAATGTTTAATAAAAATTATAGTCATAATAAGTATTTTTTTCGTAGCTATTAAAAATGTTAATCATAAGCTAACTATAACTATTCACGATCACATCATATCACATAATCATATAATCATATTCAGACAAGATCACATTAATTTTATTCTTGTTGTTTTCATTATTGCAGAGATGTACAGGGACACTAAGGGTGAGCTTCAGAAACGAGTCTAAGCGTGAACTTACGCTTCCGTCTGTCAAAATTAGGGGCGTAAGTAGCGTATTTTGACAGATGGAAGCGTAAGTTCACGCTTAGACTCGTTTCTGAATCTCACCCATAGTGATTATACGGGAGACATATGAAAATGTTGTCTTTTGATACTCTTCTACTTCTTTCGGACTATATTTATTTTAAAATTTTTAAGGCAAACGATGTTAATCATGTATTAGCAATTAACTAGCTTGGTGTTCATTAATTTTGTGGCCTCGTTTGGGAATAAGGTTAGTATTAGGTTAAATACAGTGTTTTGTCAAACCCTACAAAGATAGAAAATCATGGCTTTATCTTGCAAAGACATTGCTGCAAATAAGACAACTCCATCTCTTAACACTAGAAGTCAACAGTCAGTCATGAGATCGAAGTAGAGCACGTTAAAAACCGTTACAACTGTATCGGAGTGGCGGATGGGTTTTGATTTTTGTAGTTTCGTATTATTTGCGTATTTATCCGCCCGCCGCCCGGCGATACATTTATTTGCGCCGTCCACCTCCCCATCCTCTGGCGACCCCCATTCGATTGATCGCGATATCATTGCGATAATAGCAGCAGTGCGATCGACGCGCGGTTCCGTCACGCGGCCAGAGCAGAAATATGGCGGACGACCGATCAACCGTGATCGCGCTAAATTATTGCACAGATGGGTGCCGTAAAAGACACGAGAGGTTTACGGCCTCTATAAACTTAAACTTCTATTCGCTTGTGAATTCACGTACTAATTAGAAATCCAGTGTTCATAACTGTACAACTACTTAAATATGTATCCGATTGGTTTTCTCTACTTCTTATACTTCAAGAAATAGCATAATACGTACAAAGGTTTTCTGTTAGTTTTAGTTCATACATAGGTTGGGATGCTTACGGTAAGTCTGACTACGGCGCGCACGTGGACATGTGCCGCCGTGTGTACAGCACAGCACACAGTTAGGCTTGCGGTGATCCTTAACAATACTCCCCAAGAAGTGCCTGGGGGCGACCTTTTTACTTTGCCTTTACAGTCGCCTTCCCTCCCCTAGAGGCGGTGACCGCTTAACAGTCATCCCCTCCAAGATATGCCTAAAGGCGTGGCAGCAGTGGGTGGCTCTAGTACGATCATACAAGGACCTGGAGCTCTCATTAGGTGCCGAAGATGACCGCCCCAGTGGTTTTAGCTGGTAGGAATCCGGCATGCCCCTTCGTCCTTCTCCGGGGTGGAGGAAGTTCATGTAGAATTTCCACTGGACCCAATTTATGCACATGCTATATGCTATAGGCACATCTCAATGAGGGTGACTGTAAAGCGGTCAGACACTCCCCCCCCCCCCCCCCCTGATGACCCCACGCGGAGATCGTAAATAATCCCCCGAAGCGTCCCTGTGCGCTGTGCTATGCGCACACGTCAATGCATGACCACATGCGCGCCACCGTCTTCTCGTGGGTCGCTCGGTGTGGGCACTGCAGTGATACCTAGCTAGCCGGACTCTAACAACAATATCTAATGATAATTACTTATGGCTGGTTACACCATGACTGCATTGTTGTATTAATTACGTTTACAGATATAATTAACGCTCGCCTACCTTGTCTCAAAAATCAATCAAAATCAAATAGGTTATTTGCGTAAAAGTTGGTACGCACGGCTACATATCAAGCTATACACTTTAAGTATAAGAAAGGAAGAAAGAAAGAAAAGAAAAAAGTTTTACTAAGGTCTCGCACAAGAAGTTACAAATAACATAAAGTAAAAAAATATTATAATAAAATTGAGGCAACCTGGACGAGGCCAAAAAAGGCCCCTATCTCAGCATAATGCTACGACATTAAATTAAATAAATAAAAAAACGCCACAGCGCTGGTTTTCAGATAGGACCAAGACAGTTGTGATACCACGGGCGGTTACGACATAAGCTAATAAATAAGTAATGAAAAAAAAACATACATATATCAGCTGTTCTCGCATTGTATTGGCTTTCCTTACGCTGAGAGATCAGCTTAAACTAGTTTCGTATAGCTTGATGTGTAGCCGTGCATACACTGTTGGTCTTACAAGACAGCACGTATTGTTCTTACAACTTTAGTCATTATAATGTTGACAAGCAAATATAAGAAATATTAGATGAAAAGGTCTGTATGCCCATCTGTATAAAACATGATAACAGTTTATTTTATTGTTTACATTAAGAGTTAATTAATGACCGTTAAAAAAATCCTTGACGGAATAAAATGTTTTAAGTAATAGCCTAGCCGTGTAGTGCCGGCTCAGAATACCACCACCCCATCTCCTCCATGGGTGTCGTAAAAGTCGACTAAGGGATTAGCCGGAGGATGAGGACGCCTGCCAAGCGTGACGATTATGGCAAAACCCCCCAATGAGCCCACAACACATCCATATCGGTCGTTGTTGTGATCTTTGGGGGAGGCCTTTGTCCAGCAGTGGACTTCATTCGGCCAAAATGATGAATAGCCACATTCTTAGCTTTTTTGTGAAAACTTTAATAGGTAAGATTTTAATGCTTCATTTTACGTTATTGTAAATTCGTCCACACATTACGTGATTGTTTTTTTTAATTCTTGGAATCCTTGAAAGGACAATTCTATCAGGTTCCCTCACATTTTTTGGATATTTGTCACTCGCTTTGGTTAATAGATTCAATTTTTTTCCAACAAAATTTGCAGCTTCAAGTATATATAATATTTACAGGGCAATGTCAATAATTTGAGTTTGGGAAATATAAGCTTGTTTGATTCCCATGGTGGAATACTGACAATGGCTCTGACACATTTTTTTGTGTAACATACGCTCTCTGTATATCCGTGGAGTTACCCCAGAGTATAAGTCCGTATCTAAGTACGGCAGCGACATAGCCGTGGTAAGCAGTTAACCCGTGTTTCTGTTAGGTGTTTTCCGAAGTCTATATAAAACATAAACAAACTTATTTAGTTGATAGCAGATATGGTTAATTTGAGCTTTTCAATTACAAAACCTATCTAACATAATGCCAAGAAATATAGTTTGAAACAACAAACAGTTTGAACTTATGTTTGTAACAACTTTTAAAATTATACATGCTAAACCCGATTTTACTCACCGTAGCATACGCAATAAACGTCTGTCAAAACATACCTTATTTCATGAAGTGCGAAATGCCATTTAGGATCAATCAATCATAGTAAAACGACTTCCCAGTAAAACGGTGGCAGAAAAGATACGCAAACATTTCTTAACAAAAGCCAACACAGACGGACGTATGCAAATTAGACCGAGACGTATAAAAGTTTTAAACGACGCTACGGTTAAACTTTTAACCAAATAATATTGAACAAAAAAGAAAGAATATTTGTCATGTGAGTAGCGCATACGCATGGGCTGGTTATCAATTTAAAAGTCGGCATTATCCGCATAATGCTGCAAGGGGCTGATATAAAACATTTCAATTTGGTGATCCGGTTACCCGGCCCCCGTTTCAAATCTGCATTGTGGGACCCCATACACTAGTAGTTTTGGGTACTGACATGCACACAACTTTCAATAGATTGCGATAAGGGAATATTTTTCCTTGTCTCTCTGAAAATTCACGCCAATGTTAGAAGATAAGCGTATGTTTCGTGTGGTGGCCAGATTAAGAACATACCTACCTTTTTATTGCCCCGATGGAACTACATCATGTACTTCCTCCGTTCCGGGAAAGGGCGTATACCCCTACGCGCCTGACTCCTAACGGCCAAAACCACCGGAGCAATCATCTTTGGCACCGAAGGGGAGCTACAGGTCCTCGTACGATCACACTAGAGCCACCACCCATTATTGCCACGCCTATTGCCTCAGAGAGGATGACTGTAAGGTGGTCACCCCTTCTAGCGGAGGGGAGTGACTGTAAAAAGGCCGCCCCCCAGCCACTTTTCGGGGTATTGTAAATGGTAACTTAGGCACTAAAACCTCATGGGATGGGCATCAGCGTGCCTTCTGTGGAACAGCAGCCATACTGCACGCACAAACACGCTTACCAGTGGTGAGTTTTGGTAAAATTACCCCAAAATGTCGACACCATTGTGAGGAAATCTATAGTGTAGTCCAGTAGTGGACGTGCTTTGGCTAATATGATGATGTTATTAGAACTGGAAACGGGATGTTTAACATGTTTTTTATTTATTTTGAGTTCCCGTTACTCAGTCCGGTCAGGACAGGTCAGTTTAGGCCAAGTCCGAGTTCGGTACTCAATTCTACTTCAACTCATCGATAAACACACAATTTGTCCGTGAACATGGCGCTTGCAACAAAGCCGAAATATCGGGAACTCAAAATAAATAAAAAACATAGTAAATATCCCGTTTCCAGTTCTAATAAAAATTCAGTGGCCATGTCAGTATCAAAACTGATACGATGATTTTGTAAAGTGAAATTTGGATGCATATTGTTTGCTATAAGTTTATACTTTGCATATGCGTGTACATTTTTTCTTATCGGTATCAAAAACATGTATCTTATGATTTAGAGTAAATAATATATTATAATTACTAGTCAATGGTTTGTACACAGTTAACGCTACTACGGCGTTTGCGTAGTTTACTACCCAAATAATTGTGGATACTCGTAGATTAAGTATTAAAGCACAAGTGGCATCAATTATCTACACAACTTACGGCCGAATAATGACACGCCACTTAATATTAAGTCCCGATTCAACTATTTGAGCAGCTCGGTTTCCTACCAAAATCGAGTTTCGTTTCTCGTTTCGTCGTAGTATTCGACCGTTACACTCGTAAATAACTGTAATCACTTAGCTAACGCAATAATTCACCATAGCCATTTAAAAAAACGCAGTCTAAATAGAAATCGTAAGAACCGTGCAATGCCTAATGTAAATCACTTTTCGAGACGATGGTGTTGTGATAAAAGCACTTAAATTTATACAATGTATGCTACGAAATAATTTTTGAAACTATTTCCATCTCAAACCACTTTCGCGCCCGAATGTCCCCGCAGTGGGTACCCCAAAACGCAGTGTATGCTTGGTTAGGCCCGCGCCTCCCGCGGCCGGCGGGTTTACAAGAAAGGGGTAGTTAGCCGCTATTGTCTCCAGCCCCAATACGGTTGCATTCCGCTTTACCGCTGCAGAACTAGATAAGTGACATTTTTTCTTGTCAAAATAAGTATATAATTAGGTTCTTAAGTAGTTTTGTGGCGATGAATTGGATATAGTGTTTACTATAATAAAGAGCTACTTAAAAATATATTGATATATACTTATGTACGCTTAGTTCTACATACCTTTAAGTTCACTCAAGCAATATAAAGACTAATCTTTTGCATTAGTACTAGTATATTTATAACTTAAAGTTATAAGTTTTTACATTGATTTCAAAATTAACATATTTAGAACTAAGAAATGTGACGTAACTTTTTATTAGCATTTTTAAAAATTGCCTTTTTTATTTTTAAATAGTATGTTTCTTCAGAGAACCTTTGACATTTACAATATATCTATATATTAATAATCTTGTTAGATCTCAGTAGCAGATACACGACTAGTTCGTTTGTCTATAATAGTTTGCTAACGTTCTGGTTTTTCGTACTGCTAAACCATCAGTTGCTTGCTTCTGCAACCTCTATGCATAAAGTAATCAGTGTTTGCTTTATTTTGTTTTCGATGTATTGATGCTATTCCAAAACACTACAAGGCATATGATAGACTATATTTATCTAGGTTTCTACGTGTACCAAACAAATTAATATTTTAATAAATAATTACACAGCGCTTAAAATGCAAAATTAAAACTGAAACTAAAAATGTATTAGTTCTTACAGTAATTATTGTTATTACAAGTCTGTACTCAGTTTTAATGCTCAACAGTAGGGGAGTGTGCACGGTGTGCGGTGCTCAGTTCTCCCCACAAAGACGACACGGAAAACACTTAGCCCTGTTGACACTACACTTTACACTGATTCTACTTCAGACCCAGCAGACACTTTGATTCTACGATTGTCAATGTGCTTTATTTAAACGACCCTGTAGAGTTGCAATTTGTAATTAGAATCAGCGATACTGAACTCTTTTGGATTTTGGCTGAATTTGCAGTTAAGACTAGACTAATGTATGATATAGCATTAAGTTATGTTTAGTACAAATTAATGATGCATATTACGTATATGGTAAATGTCTAACTCTGTTTTAAGTACCACCGTATAAGTAAAAATTAGACTTTTACCGATATACACCTATATTAATAATTTAAAATGATCATGAAGCAATCTTACATTATACCTTTAAATGTAGATGCCATTATAGACGCCAATATGTAATCCATCCAGTCATTACATATTTTGCAATACAACGAAAAAAATAGCCGTTGATAAATTATACCCATTATCATTAATCTGCAAACAAATTACAAAAACGTTACAATAAAACTTTTAAAGTTCACGACAAACAGTAGCGCCAGTGTAATGAATGGCCACAGTATTATAACCGGACTGCAAATCTAGTTTGGAAGGGGAGTGCGGGAAGTACGGTGAGCCTCCATGGCCAGACGTTCACCACACTCCGGTGTGTACTATTCCCGCTTTGCAAATTTCCGTAGCATCGTAAGATAACTGAATCATACAAGCCAAATTGAACCTTCAACTTCCAGATATAAAGTTTATATTTCGACATAAAACAGTTGGTCAATAATCTGGATTCAAAATAAGCAATTTACCAGATCGCTATAACGTGTTCTTTGTCGCTTTAGCCACGTCCCTCTCACACAATGGCATACTTATTAGGGATTTAGTCCAGATATTAGTTGGGGATGTCGGCATTGTTTGGATTTTAATAGAATTCGGCTTCACCCCAGGCGGTTGGGTATACTTACACGTTTGTTGTTCTGCCTCGTAGTCTGCACACGGTACCATGACGCATGTGTTTGGAATTGATTTAGAAAACTTACTGCTTCGTTATTGGTCTTAATAAGTACAATTATGTTTGTTTCTATAAGGTCCTTAACTTGATGTATTGGAAATCAATTATAAGTGCGTAAGTGTTTATAATTCAATACGAGTATATTTTTGAATCTAAAGTCGTTGCTTCAGTGTTTAAATAAGATGCGCCTCAAAATAATGTCCATATGTTAAAGGCTAATTTGAGGGTGTATACATATATGAAATTAATCATAGATAAATAGGGGTGGTCATTTTGATTGAATAAAAGGTTAACGAAACGATCTGTCATGCACGGGGCTAAAACTACATATAAGCTGCTCATTTATAGTTTAAAATAAAATATTGTTTATAATGCAATTGTAATTTTGAGATAACCTAGACTACGTGTTATTTTCTTTCCCAAATCCTAATAATTTTATGAAGGGGTGTAAATCATGATTTATATTCATGCAGTATAACGTTCTTCCGTGCTGTTTTTTCTCAGAATTGAATACAGTAGTTCCTAACGTTTCCTTCCAGTCACTGTTTACTAACTGCGGATATTTATAGTTGGATGCACACCGCAGAAAGGAAGCTGAATGATGCTTTCGGCTGTATGCCCCCCGTGTGTAGTGCTGGATCGATAGATGCCCCTCATCGCGCCCCTTATTGAAAATTATAACAATGGAACACCGCGCTCTCTCCTCGCCCTCTTAACACTCACTGATTTCGGCAACGCACTGTGGATATGCCTTGCAAATATAAATTAACTCTAATAAAGTATTATCTTCCACAGTGCGTTTCGTAAAGTCCAGTAAGGAAACATTACTCATTATACACTTCTACAACTTAACGCAACGCGCCAGCAGATTGGTTGAATTCGTTTTTCTCGACTAAAGAGTGGGTGGGCTCTAAAGACAAACACAAAGCTATTTATTCAGATTCAGAAGTCTGAAAAGGTTTGAATGTTAATTCCTTCGTGGTGAGAGTACCGACTGAACATCTGTTAAACTTTATGAAGGAGGAATTCTGGCCGCGATGTGTAGAGTGTAGGCGATTCAAAGGCCTGTTATCAGCTATCGTAAGCCACTCGACTTTTTTTTTCGTCGTTTTTTTGCATGAGTTATTGTATTTTTTGTTTAGGTATGTGTAGTATTTTTATAATAAAACACTTTTAAACGGATTCTATCGCGTATATTTTAGATTTTTGTTTTTCCTGACGTTTCGAACGCTTTACAGCATTCGTGGTCGCAGGATGCTGCAAAGCGATCGAAACGTCAGGAAAAATAAAAATCTAAAATATACGCGATAGAATCCGTTTAAAAGTGTTTTATTATAATGTGTAATACTCGCGAAAACCTAAGAAATTTGTATTTTTATGTTCTAAGTTCTGTATTGTATTGTTTTATATTTTTGATAGGGACCTTGATGCCTGATTTAATTCACTAAGAAAAAAGTGCTTGTGTAAAATAGCGTTATTGTAATGCGTAGTTATGATCTTTATGGCAGTTGTAGTTAAGTCCTTCCGGTTGAATTTGGAAGAAATTTGCGTGTAATGATTATAATAGGTAGAGTAATATTTAAAAAAGCCGTCCAGTACCGGTGTACTGGACGCGTGGTCCCCAGCACAGAGGTGGTCTACACCATTTTCCATCCATGGATAACGTAATAGGCGACTAAGGGAACATATCAAGAAGATTAGCAGCATTCTCCCGGGTGCCATCAGCATACTGCCATTACCAATCCACCTGTCAAGCATAGTTATTATACAATATCCTTGTGACCGCTCAGCGTAGTGATCATTGGGAGGTTCATTTTCAGTAGTTCACCTTTAATAGCGTGTGTCAAAATCAACTTCATATTTACAAAAATAATAATTCGATACGCAATATGCTTTTCGAAAGATTATAAATATTCATTGTTAATTTAAAATAATCAGCATTTGTTTTGCAGCATAACATTTTGAAGCATGTTTCTGGCTTCAGACGACAAAACATCTAGAACCTACAATAGTATACAGATAAAAACATTTTCCCGACCATATCCACACACAGATGTATCGAATGTGGACGTGTTAATATATCGGTCGAATCAAGCTCGGAGGGCGGAGGTCGGGATGCAGGGATTATAATGAGGCGCAGCCCCACTAAGTATTTTCGACATGCGTCGCCGTCACCCGACAAACATTCGGAAGGCCGGGGGTTAACGAGTGCATCGCGTCGAAAATTACACGCGCTCCCGGCGAGCTTTAATGTCCGCGTCATAGGTCATTCAGGTCTGTAGACGACTGTACGTTTAAAGCCGCGCTGTAGAGGAATAATTAGGTATTTATTTTGTAAATATGAACTCAAAAGTGATCAGTTGATGATATAATTATTTCATTCTCAAGTTTTGTTTGATATTTATCATTATCAATTTGATAGAGTGATAATAGAGTAGTAGTTCTAGAAAGTATAGGAGATTTTTTGTCGATTTATACAGATTTTTACACTGGCTATGAGAGTGTGAACACTTGATATTTATGTTTTCAGTCTTTCATTAATACCCATATCACATTGAAAAAAAAAACCTGACTATGAAATCTAAACATGTCATTCATCATTTCGGCCGAATGAAGTCCACTGCTGGACACAGGCCTCCCGCAAAGATCACCACAACGACCGATATGGGTGTGTTGTGGGCTCATTGGGGGGTTTTGCCATAATCGCCACGCTTGGCAGACGAGTTGGCGATCGCAGTTGAGTTGTTAATGTACTCGAAGGACGCTGCTGCCCATTCTCCGGCTAATTCCTTAGTCCACTTTTATGACACCCACGGGAGGAGATGGGGTGGTGGTATTCTGAGTCGGCACCACACGGCATGTCATTCAAGAGAGTTTAAATAGAAACTCGCTTGTGAACTGACTGTAATATGTAGTTAAAATAAAAGTAAATGAACAAAACAAATCTAATATTTCCAATTAACACGAGATTGCAATTTTCATCTAAATGATTAAATATGCATTTCATGATTATGAAGTAGAAATGCCGTGTTACATTTAACTTTACATTATTGGGTTCATTCAAATTAAAGTTATATATAGGATTTGTTTTTGTTATACAAGAATATAGCACCACTCCGTCTCCTCCCGTGGAGGTCGTAAAAGTCGACTAAGGGACTCTTAACCAAAGGGATGGGCAACAGCGTCCCTTTGCTGAACAGAAGCATTACTGCGCTCACCAACACGCCTGCCAAGCGTGGTGAGTATCGGCAAGACGACACGACTAATGCACCGGCCCCCAGTTCCCGGCAGCCCCGCTATTCCTGGTCATGGTAGCGGCCACGGTAACGGCGGGGCAGGGGGTGCTAAGAATCACCGGACGGGATCCGGCTACCACCCCAAGCGAAAACTGGCCCCGGTAACGTATAACACACGCACACTGAGGGCAGACGAAAAGATTGTTGAGCTGGAAGAAGAAATAGATAAGTTGCACTGGGATATCATGGGTCTATCAGAAGTCCGAAGAGAGGGTGAGGACACGATAACCCTGAAATCTGGCAACTTATTCTACTACCGGGAAGGCGAACATCTGTCTCAAGGTGGTGTCGGGTTTCTCGTCCGCAGGTCCCTCATTAACAGCATAGTGGCCATCGAAAGTGTGTCGATCAGGGTAGCGTACCTTATACTCAGAATATCCAAGAGGTATTCGTTGAAGGTCATACAGGTCTACGCACCGACCTCGACACACCCAGATGATGAAGTAGAGAGTATGTATGAGGACGTAAGTAGGGCCATACATACCTCGAAGACACACTTCACTGTTGTGATGGGGGACTTCAACGCGAAGCTGGGCACTCGATGCGATGGTGAGTTGAGAGTGGGGCAATTTGGATATGGGCAACGGAACCCCAGGGGACAGAGGCTGGCCGACTTTTTGGAAAAGGAGGGACTCTTCGTGATGAACTCCTTTTTCCAAAAGCCGCCTCACAGGAAATGGACCTGGATGAGTCCCGATGGTTCCACGAGGAATGAGATTGACTTCATCATGACCAATAGGAGGCAAATATTCAATGATGTCTCTGTGATCCACAGGGTAAAAACCGGTAGTGATCACCGAATGGTAAGAGGCACATTGAATATTAATCTCAAAGTTGAGAGGTCTCGTCTGATGAGGTCTACGCTCCGGCCCTCTAGTGCTCATATCCAAAACCCCGAGAGCTTTCAACTCGAACTCCAAAACCGCTTCGAGTGCCTAGAACATTGCGTATCTGTGGACGATTTAAATGGTAGGTTTGTAGAAACTGTCCAAACGGTTGGGTCTAAGTTCTTTAAGGCCCACCGTAAAGGTAGACCAAAAAAGTTCTCCGATCACACTCTCGACCTCATGGCAGAAAGACGCGCCAGGACGCTGCAGTCCTCCGGTGATGCTGAAGCATACCGACTGCTCAATAGACGGATATGGAAGTCCTTGCGTCACGATATCCGCACCTTTAACACCAACGGTGTTAAAGAGGCGATTGAGCGGAATCAAGGCTCCAAAGTGTTCGCAAGAGACAAGTCTATTGGGCAAAGTCGTATTATGAAGCTGAAGACCGAGGACGGCAGTGTAGCGTCGACTAAGCCAGAGGTTTTGAGAGAGATTGAGAAGTTCTACCGGCAGTTATACACCTCGGTAACTATACCTACCATTGGCTCTGACAAAGACCCGCGAGCCAAACTAACCCGACACTATACCGAGGATATCCCGGACATCAGCCTGTACGAGATTAGGATGGCCTTGAAACAGCTTAAAAATAACAAGGCGCCGGGTGGGGACGGAATTACGACAGAGCTTCTGAAAGCGGGTGGCACACCGGTACTTAAAGTCCTTCAGAAGCTATTCAATTCCGTCTTACTCGAGGGCACAACGCCGGAAGCGTGGAACAGAGGTGAGGTGGTGCTCTTCTTCAAAAAGGGTGATAACACCCTATTGAAGAATTACAGACCCATCTCACTTCTGAGCCATGTTTATAAGCTGTTTTCTAGGGTCATCACGAATCGTCTCGAGCGCAGGTTTGATGACTTCCAGCCTCCCAAACAAGCCGGTTTCCGAAAAGGTTTCAGTACCATAGACCACATCCATACGCTGCGGCAGGTTATACAGAAGACCGAGGAGTATAATCTGCCACTATGCTTGGCGTTTGTGGACTATGAGAAAGCCTTCGATTCGATCGAAACCTGGGCAGTGCTGCAATCTCTGCAGCGGTGCCACATTGACTATCGGTACATTGAAGTGTTGAAGTGCTTATACAGAAACGCCACCATGTCGGTCCGAGTACATGAACAGAGCACGGGGGCAATTCCATTGCAGAGAGGTGTGAGACAGGGGGACGTAATTTCCCCGAAACTGTTCACCGCTGCAATGGAGGATGCCTTCAAGCTGCTGGAGTGGAAAGGATTCGGCATTAACATCAATGGCGAGTATATCACTCACCTTCGATTTGCCGACGATATCGTAGTCATGGCAGAATCGCTGCAAGAGCTCAGCACAATGCTCGATGATCTCAACAGGGTTTCCCAACAGGTGGGCCTTAAAATGAACATGGGCAAGACGAAAGTCATGTCAAATGCCCATGTCGTGCCCATCCCAATATCCGTTGGGAGCTCTGTTCTCGTAGTTGTTGACGAGTATGTCTACCTGGGACAAACTGTCCAGTTAGGTAGGTCCAACTTCGAGAAAGAGGTCAATCGTCGAATCCGACTCGGCTGGGCAGCGTTCGGGAAACTTCGCAACGTCTTTTCGTCAACAATACCGCAATGCCTAAAGACGAAAGTCTTTAACCAGTGTGTGTTACCAGTGATGACATATGGAACAGAGACGTGGTCACTCACAATGGGCCTCATAAGAAAGCTCAAGGTCACTCAGCGAGCTATGGAGAGAGCTATGCTTGGTATTTCTCTACGAGATCGAATCATAAATGAGGAGATCCGTAGAAGAACTAAAGTTATCGACATAGCTGCAAGGATTAGTAAGCTGAAGTGGCAATGGGCAGGGCACATTGCTCGTAGAACTGATGGCCGTTGGGGCAAAAAGGTTCTCGAATGGAGACCGCGCACCGGAAAACGCAGCGTGGGACGACCTCCAACGAGGTGGACAGACGACCTGGTGAAGGTCGCTGGGAGTCGTTGGATGAGAGCGGCATGTGACCGCTCGTTGTGGAGATCTAAGGGGGAGGCATTTGTTCAGCAGTGGACGACCTGTGGCTGATATGATGATACAAATTCTTATATCTTACTAGTTTTACTCCGTATTTGTACCATGTTTTGTAATGTATACTACTCAAATGAAATAATGGCACATAGAAATAATAGTTCAAACAGTGACTTTTTTCTCATCCAATGAGTAGTTACTGGAAGTTTATCAATAACACGATCCAGCAGCCGAGGCACGCGCATCGTTTTTTAGAACAAATGTCGTCCCAGTTTCACTCTATTCGAAGAATTGACACACCCAGAGAACTGTGTTGGCAAAATACTGGAACTAATGGGTGTTATGGTGTCGCGTGGATGCCATAAACGGGCCACAATGCGGCCGGTTTGAGATGTCATTAGCCAAAGGATCTGCTCTTGTGTCATCGGTACCGGGAACGTGGAAGCTTTGTCCATTTTCCATATTGTCCCATTGTTTTTATTTTGTTCTTTGTATAATTGTTAGGAAGTTAAATGTAGTTAAGTCTGTTGTGTACTTTGTGTTACAATTTCACGGAGCTATGTGTTGCCTTTTGTTCAGAGTTGTATAGAATCGCCGTTTATTAGTGACGACGGGACCTGTCGTGGGTGATTGAGGTGTCCGTTTATTAGTCATCACATTGTTGGAGTGTATAACATCCTACGGTGCGACAATGTCTTCGTGTTAAGGGGATGTACGGAGGAACAGGCTAGAATGTGGTAAATGAATTCATAGGCAATTATCGATGACATTTTGAGAAAGAGTAGTACATTTTTAAAATTCAGTTAACAATCAAGTCCATTGAGTCTCGTCATTGTAAACTCATTCAACAAAATAAAGACAGTTGAAAGTTATGCTACTATAGACTATTTATACGAATATATAAAGCTTATTAAAGACCGAAACAAAGACCTAGAAAAAATGTAGCAATAATATGAAGAATGTATTTTGTCAATAAGAGCATATTTAAGCCTTGACCGTAATGACATAAAAACAAAAGCTATAAAAGTGGGTCATGTTTTTACTCAGGCCTAAATTTGGGATTCTGTTGCCAATTTAACAAAAGCAAACAATATAGGGTAACACCAGTGGCCGTCCAAAGACAATATTATTTATGACAACAGAAGCTGTTTGACAATAACATTTAGTAGAAAAAAATTGACGAAACGCAAAATCGTGATGTTTAACGTTTCGTCTGAGAAATAGGTTTTTATGTTTAAGTATGATGAAAGTAAAAAAGGGTATATGGCTGAAAAAATCCTTGTGTACTTTTTGTTAATACTCGTTGTTGTTTTACAATGAGTATGGATTAAATCAATGGTGTCCTAGATATTTCGACTCCGTCTACTTGAAGCAAGTATTATCATATTCAAATATTTTTCATCGCTATCTTTTACAAAATATTAGAAACCAAAACAGAAAGTTATATCTGTTAGAAATAAAATTTTATCTTTAAATTTCTCCTTCTCTCTTACAATACAATTTATAATCGAACCTCATCTCTACCAAAGCTCCCGCCAAGCAACAAAAGTCTTCATAAATCAAAGTAACGGAACATCTCTCACTGATTACCCAAAATATTTGTTTAAATTGCTTTTACCATAACTGTTGTTAACGAGAAACATTGTATCTTGACGTCACTAGATCACATACCGTTACCCATAAAAGCCGGATAACGGTGTACTGAACCATTTTCAAGCAACCCTTTGAATACGTAATTACACAAGACCCCGTAATATTATCAAGACCGTTATACAAAGAGTAATGTTAGGTGGCCTTGAGAAAGAAAGTACAAAGGACTTTCTCCGTGAAAGGGTTTTGTCACTTCCTAGTTGAGCGTGGCCAATCGTGACCATTGTTGGGTCCTGTTACTTCAAATTGTACCACAGTTACTTTATTTGGGCTTATTGAAAGTGATCGAGATTTCTTTCAATTCGAAAACAAAATAATCTTGTAAACTGAGTTTTTGAGTTGAAAAACAAAATTGACATAAGTATTGCTCCTTAGCATAGACACTGAGACATTATACGAGTAAGCTTTCATCGCATCAATCGCTATATGGGATAAATTAATCTTTTGACAGATCTATACACATTATAATTCCGTGTGGTGTCCGGATTAAGAACATAGCACCACTCCATCTCCTCCCGTGGATGTTGTAGAAGGAAACTAAGGGAATCTAAACCAGAGAGATGAGCAGCAGCGACCCTTCTGTGAAACGGTAGCCATACTGCGCTCACCAACCCGCCTGCCAAGCGTGGTGAGGATTGGCAAATAACCCCCAAAATTATGACACAGTTGTGAAAACCTATGGGGGAGGCCTTTGTTCGGCAGTGGACGTATAAATGGCCGATATGATACAGATTAATTTTTGCAAACTATTTCTTAACGTTTTCCTTGTCAAACAGTTCGCTTCGCTGATAAAAACTGCCATGAGTTTCGATATATGCGATATATTTCGATATTACGCTTCTATCACAAAATCAGCAGCTACAGGTAAATAAAACAATTTTAAACGGATTACATCGCGTATATTATATATTTTTGTTTTTCCTGACGTTTCGAATACTTTGCAGCATTCGTGGTCGCAGGATGACTAAGGTGACAGGCGTCGTTACAGATGTTAAAAATATATTTTATTTTATCTACCGTAGAATTTTAATGAAAAAATTAGATTCGATGCACGCAGTAATCACTCACAGTGTGTTGTTGTTTGTTAGTGCGATATGTTGTTTGAGATTTATTATTTTAATATCTGGATTCCAATTAGGTGGTATCTGCCAACCATCTTCTCTATTAAAATTAGGATATTTTTTAATTTCAATAGCCTCACGAAACATTCTAGGTAGATATCGATTCTGTTAAGCGAGGACTTGAGGTTGATCAAAACGATGATAATGGTTAAGTTTGCCTAATGCATGTTCACATACTGCAGGCTTTTTGGAGTGTCTATGCTTGACTTCTTTATTGGAACAGTTTGGTATTTTGGCCATCGCTAATAGTATAATCGGTAATTAAAACGACACGTTTCTGTATATAGAAACCTGGGATCAACCTTATAACATCCAAGAGAAGGGGACAGTGTTCTGATAATGTCGATGATACTTAGTTACTTATGTTACAAACTATTATAATAACAATAAATATATTTTATTCTACTATCTTGTATTATTTGAAAGAAAAGAAAGAAAGAACGAAAAAAATTTTATTTCTAAACCACGCGCCAATAAACACCAAAGAAGTATAAAACATATAAGTTTTTAAACTGACATGGTCACTAACACTATTATTGGAACTAAAAACGGGATATTTACCATGTTTTTTATTACTTTTGAGTTCCCGATATTTCGAAATATCGGGAACTCAAAAGTAATAAAAAACATGGTAAATATCCCGTTTTTAGTTCCAATAATAGTATAAAACATGTTTTTGATTTTCCCCTGTGTTGCAAGGGATTCATGCAATGCAGTACTTGGCCAAAGGACTTGGGATCCAGGCTATCATTAATAACAAAAACAAAAAACAACACAGTACTGCTAAGTGCGTGTTTAAATGTTGGCAAGAGACTTACATTTCTATTAAGGAAACTTAATATTAATTATGCAAACTATATAAAAGTATGATTAAATTAATTCTGCGCAGACAATGTGCAGAAAATTTGCTTATAGTCTTTCGCCATAGCACAACCGTACTTGGAACTTAAAATAGCATCACTAAATTAATACAACACAGCTAAGTAAGCAATCACAGCTTTATGTATATGACGCGCCTGTTTGACGTCGCGATTAGAGCGGATTACCGCCACGGCTGTACCAAGTATACTTGATGGCATAACTGAAACTGGCGTTCTAGAACCACAAGTAGATAATATTGTTTCTAGTGTAGTAATTGGGTCGAAAGAAAGATGTGTTCATTGTCACTTTCGAACTGGGACAATCCTTACAAATACTGACAGAGATAAAAAATCACAGTGGCACGTTCTCAGTCCATTATCTACGCACCTGTTGCCATTTTTTAAACGAACATTTGACGACTTTAACCAACTAAACTTTTTACGAGTAGCGTCTGCCGTCTTCACCGAACCTTCAACCGATATCTGAAGTGAGTTCAACATTTTATAAATATTGTCCTCTCAAATGGCTAAATCCGCCGGTGGCGACACACAATAGATTTTTAATTGTGTCTAGAATTGAGTCCGTTAATGGGATAATGTTCTTGCGTGTTATGTCCGCGTACGTTCCCGCAAAAGACTTGACCACCCCTCTCCATCCATGGATGTCGTAAAAAGCGACTAAGTGTTGAAATCAAAAGGATGGGCAGCAGCATCCTCCCGTATACTTAACAACATACTGCGATCAACAATCCGCCTGCCAACCTTAGTTATGGCCGCTATAACCGCTCATAGTAGTCGCCGTCTGGTCGTCTGTCCGTCTAATTAGATGCCGTCCCACGCAAAATTTTTGTTTTCGTGAAAATGTTTGCTAAGAACTAATACTTTTTTTTTAAACTAATGGAATTCCGAAAACTCTGAATCAGCCATCAATTAATCTTTTCTACATGTGATATTTGTTTTATTTCTTTTTAATAAACTTTGCCCCACAATACGTTTTCTCCTGTGTCGTGGGTGCGTTTACAGACATACATTCACACACAATACACCCAGACCCGGAACAACTACCTGCAGATCATACAAATATTTGTTTGGTGCGGGAATCGAACCCGCGACCCGGAGCGCAGCAGTCGACTGTATCAGCCACTGCACCAACCGTGTCTTCATTATGAAGACATCTACAAATATTTTTTCTCACTGTCAGAAAATTGCCGTGAATCATTCGCTGTGTTAAAACTTACATTAATTGTAAAACAATACTGATTTCAAATTACCTATCACTAACCTTATACCTATATACCACCTCATCATCCAAACCTCTTAAAAATATTAACAGACAGAAAATTCAAAGACTCACTGCGAACAAGTGGGGTCATGTCCCAGATCCTAACAACAGATTGACTTGCGCTAAACGCGTAAGCTGTTGAGTAAGACAAAGTCGTTCTTAATCCGTTGCGTCTATGCACCATCTCAGCTATTTGGGGACGGATTTGGATAGATTAAAGCCCCCATTCACCATGCGACTGGGGTTTTTTGTTGTCGTAATCTTGTTGTGATCTGGCTTAGAATAAATGTGTCATGTAATGCAGCGATTTGTTAACGATCTTGTTTTAAGTTTCCGTAAGTTTGTTTATTTTTTTTGTTGCAATAAAACTCTTTTAAACGGCTTACATTGCGTAGAATGTAGATATTGTATTATAGTTTTTCCTAACGTTTCGAAAACTTTGCAGCGTTCATTGTCGCAGGCTTACCATCATCATCATATCAACCAAAGGACGTCCACTGCTGAACAAAGGCCTGCCCCATAGATTTCCACAATTGTGTCATCCTTGTGGGGGGAAATTTGCTAGTACTCATCACGCAGGTGGGCTGGTGAGCGCAGTATGGCTATTCTTCCACAGAAAGGACGCTGCTAAGGGACTCTAAATCAGAGGTGTGGGCCACTCTAGTTTAGAGTCCACGGCAGCAATTAACGGAGTTCAGTTATTGTGATTCAATTAAAGGTGTCATATAAATTGTTATAATGGTATATTGATATTCACAAGTTCAACACTTCATGCTGATGATTATATAAATTTTAAAATATAGCTTACTAACAATTATTTCAGCTTGTTAAAAATAAGTAATTGGAATATTGCAGGAGACTATTTGTCAGGGCGACAGCTGTGTGTCGAACCACTAGCGTTAAGGATTCAATGTGTAATGCTAATGATCAAAATATGAACGATTCGACACCTCAATACTAAATTCGAATTTTGATTTGAATAAAGATTGAATAATGAAGTGGACAGTGATGGAAATAAAAGGTATGAAGTCATGAATGAGGTTGATTGAAATGAAGATGAAGGATGACTTCGTCACAAAGGTATTATCCAAACTCTAAAAAAAATATTACCCGCAAAATATTTGTAATTTACATAACGGTAGTAAACGGGGCGGACTGAAAACCAGCGTTGGGCAGTGTTACCGCTATGCTGCTTACTGTTACACATTTGGCTGAGACCGCTCCTTTTGCCACACTATACAATAAAATTTCTTGTTATTTATTTTTAATATTTTTCTGTTAAATTTTTGTGGTAATAAATGCTTTCTTTCTTTCTTTGTTTCTTACTGTATTCTGGTTTATAGGGCACTGTAGCCAGTAAAATTACTGGGCATAAGAGACTAAATAACTAATATTTCATGATGAAGAGTGCATTTTTGTGCTACGCAGGACTAGTCGTGGGTAGCGTTATAATTGTTATGGCCATATTTTATTTTATTAAAAATAATGTCGAATTTAATTTGACTTATATCTTATAAATTACCTTTCTTATTTTTTTCCAGCAGTGGACTGATATAAGCAGATCATGATGAAGAAATCTTATATGAAAACTTACGTACTTGCATATCATATGATAAATGTGAAACAATAAACACCAACAAACAATAAAATACAGATCGCACTCGTTAGCCACGTTTAACTCGACACGGTTCATCATTTCGGCCGAATGAAGTCCACTGCTGGACACAGGCCTCCCCCAAAGATCACCACAACCACCGATATGGATGAGTTGTGGGCTCATTGGGGGGTTTTGCCATAATCGCCACGCTTGGCAGGCGGGTTGGCGATCGCAGTTGTGTTGTTAATGTACTCGAAGGACGCTGCTGCCCATCCTCCGGCTAATCCCTTAGTCGACTTTTACGACACCCATGGGAAGAGATGGGGTGGTGGCATTCTGAGCCGGCACCACACGGCAAACCAACCAACCAACACGGTTAACCATTTCAAAAAACTGTCGCTGATTCGTTATTGATCAGCAGTCTCCGGGTCGCTGTGTGAGTGTTAATTCATACATGCCTCGTTAATTTTCCTTAACACCCTCTCTATGGAGCCGCTTACTAATGAATTTCAATTTGTTGGCCGCGGCCGTGCGCCGAAAAATTGTTGCAGCAGAGTATTAGGTGGATTTTTTAAAAAGTTTGACCGAGCTCAGTAGGTTTTGTGAGCCGTTGGTGTTTCACTAATTCGTACGCTACCTTCATACGTTTCTCTTTTGCGTCGTGCCGGATGCTGAGCTGTTTATTTTGCGGCCAAATGTTATATTTTCTTGGTTCTACAGTTAGAATAATTTATAATTAACGTGTCATTTTGTATCTGCAAACAGTGGGCTTTAATGTAAAATTTTAAGCCATCTGAAGTAAAGATAGATATTTTTTATCATTACTGTATAAATTAGTAAATTAGTAGCGAGGCTATCAAGTAATTCCCTTGTGTGTGTGTGTGTTGTGTAATGTTATCCAGGAAAAATCCTGCGAGGCTCAACACTGCACTCAAAACTTAGAGACATTCTTTACTTCGTCTCTTATACCCACTAATTTCACACAGTACCCCTCACAGCGGAACACGATTATGAGTAACACTTAAACCCTACTGCTTAGTAGAGTATCTGGTACTGTTGTAGTATCTACCTAACCGGGCTCTTGTAATAAGAGACCCTTTTACATGAACTTCCTTCGCCCCGGGCACTGAAGGGGTGCTCCAGGTCCTTGTAAGATCACACTAGACTCGCCTATTGGTGTGACGCCTTTAGGCACATCTTGGACGGAAAGACTGTAAAGTGGTCACCCCAGGAGGTTACGAAAAGGCACTTCTCGGGGAGGATTATAAAGGATTCCCCTAAGACTTGCTGTACGCTGTGCTGCGCACACGGCGGAACATGAGCATGTGCGCGCCACCGTCTTCCCGGGGGTCACTCGATGTAAGCACGCAGACTCCCCAGTCTGCGCGCCTGTGGCCCCCGAGGCCCCCCCCCTACCTTGAAGCGACGGCAGGGGGCCCAGGCGTGTTGGACCTGGGTCCGGGGCAATTGTTACTCCGGCGCTGTTTCATCCGTGCGGAATCAGCTTTCTCCCGATCCCGCTCTGCAGTCTCCTTCTGGAGCATGACGCACTCGCAGCCCACTGCACTCAAACTTTCATGCTCTGCCTACATAGCCGAAACTACTGCCGACATCTTGCCCGATCAGATCGACAAGGATTCGCCGCTCGGCAGCAGCCCAGGCAGGGCACACCTGGCGTAATAAGAGAACTACCAGTAAATCAATTGCATTCCAAAATCATATAGTCATATGAAAGCCAGAAGAATATATGATCATATGAAAACAAAATCATTGGCTCTGGAATTTGCGTCGCTTTATACGTACTACACAAAAATATTCTTTACACACTACTTGAGTTTTCCGACAGTTACTTAAAAGAACATGCAAATAAAACTGAATTCTATTGCCACAAACGCGACGAACCGCGAACCTCCACATTCATATTCGTGAACACACCTGTTACTAAATTGAATAATGGAACGTGAAAGAAAAGTTATCATAATGTGAGTGGTAAGAAGGAAATAGGGTTGTGACTTGTTTAACAAAAGTCCCATAAAAGTCAAAATTTCTTTTTCATTTTCAACATAAACAGTTGAGCAGAAACCAATCAAGTTTTTCTTGATATTATTGTCTGTCAGAACAGCTGTGAAAAGGCATGTAGTATTTAGTAATAGTTATATTTTAAGAAATATCAATCCTTCAAATATACATAACTATGTATATTTTAAGGAATGATATGTACGTTGAAATGATTCATATGATTGGTGTGGATCACGGCAAATAATAGACCACCTCTCTGCACATAGGAGTGTCGTATTAGATGGTGTAGAAGACGCTCATAACCATTTGCACTCACTGATCGGTAAACGATCGGCAAGGTTAAGCAACGCTTTGGCGCGGGCAGTCTGAGCATGGGTGTCCATATAGTGGTATTAGATCTGAGCGTCTCCATGCTTCTCTACGAAGCATGGAGACGCTCAGATTACGCACGTTAAATTGTCGGTCTCGGTTGTTGTCATTAGATGGTAGTCGTTAAGTCAAGTAGGAGGCCATTTGGTGGCTTGCACAGTTCAGGTACAAGGTTGGCACTAACCACACAAAAAGAAAGAAGAAGGCGACTAAGAGTTGATACCAAGAGGCCATGCCCATGCAGCAGCATCCTCCCTCCTGCTAAAAACAAGATATTGCAATCATGAATTCACCTTTTTTTTATTGGTGTCCAGTGGAAATTCTACATGGAACTTCCTTCGCCCCGGGGAATGGCGAAGGGGTATGCTGGACTCCTGCCGGCTAAAACCACTGGAGCAGTCATCTTCGGCACCGAAGAGGGGCTCCAGGTCCTCGTAAGGTCACACTAGAGCCGCCCACAGGTGCCACGCCTTTAGGCACATCACGGAGGGTATGACTGTAACGCGGTCACCCCCTGTAGTGGAGGGACGGTGACTGTAAAAAGGTCGCCCCCCCATGCACTTTTCGGGGAGGATTGTAAAGGATCCCCGCAAGCCTCGCATTGTGCTGTGCTGCGCACACGGCGGCACATGACCACGTGCGCGCCACCGTCTTAACTTAAGCTGAAACATTATGGGAAAACATATGCCTGCTCATGGTATTGACCATTCAGAGACCCGTGTTAAGCAGTGGTTTTCAATAAGCTGATCTGTCTGTGTGTGATATGATTTTCTGTCTGTATTTTCCGTAAACAGAATAAGCTAATGATGATGTCTTTTGAAATACTTGTTGGGACATGACATTGCTAACAACTACACAGGCTCTCAACGATCAATGATTTGATATCGTAGCCTACGGTAATTTTTCCACAGCTGGCTAGCAGATAAAATATACAGTATAAGTTAGATATCATTAAGAAGATATCCTTTTAAACTTGGACTTGTGTGATGAAATCTTAGAGACAGCCTTAGTGTAAAGTGTTGAGGTGACATCCTGCTCGCGGTTGAGGGCGCTATAACCAAGAATTTTCTACTGACTGTGCGCTGAATTTTAAGTTTGATACTTCTATAGCCATGATGCAAGAGATTATAGATATATAATTATACCTACGTTTTAAAATAAGAACGAATAAATTTAGTTACTAATAAAATAGCTTTTGGCTCAAAGATGAACATGTATAACATATACTATCTTGATAGCCGTTGCAAAGATACCAGAATCATAAGTGGTGTAATATTTCTCGTTCACACTTACATAGACTTAGGTACATGAGGTAGAGATAGATAGAGAGATATATACAAGTTTTAAAATATGAACGAAACGATTTCGTTATTAAGAAAGTTATTGCGAGTTTTACGGCTCAAAGACGAACACATAAGTACATTTCATTATTTTGATAGCCGTTGTATAGATACGCGAATCATACGTTTTGGAGTATTTCCCTCAAGTGTTAGACTGATGAATTCATCTTGATCAGTGTTCTCATTTATGCACTACAAAAATATTTCCCTGTTCTGTGCGTATTATCCAGATTTCCAAACAACTGCACATTACCAAAGTATAGTATGTGCTCGCATGCTCTTTGGGTGAATAAAAATGTCCTTTGATACAAACCCGCTTTGCCAAAAATACTGGGAGAAAGCTAGGAAGACACTATACAATTACTTATTGAATGTTCCTAGAAAAGAGCGTGACAATTCAATTCGCCAGACGCTAAACGTTTACAAAAATAGAACACATTCATAAAATTGCAATGTTACAGATATTATGGGTAAAAAAAATTAAACTGTTACACAATCATAATTTCTAACTGCATTTCTTTACTGCGAATAACCATTGTTTAAATACCGTTTTAAGTTTTTTGCGACAATTTCTTCCTGTTGCCCCATTTAAGTTGCATAATATTTACATATTTATAACAGTTGACTGGCGAAAGACCCTGGAAAAAAAAACTGCATTACTTTTCGGGTTCTACTTTTTACCGATTTGGGGCAATTGCTTTGGGTCCGGCCGACTTTTACCTAAGTAAATAAAGAAATTTTTATATTGCTCACTAAACATTTTGCATTAAAAAGGTTTACCGTTAGTCGAGCACAAACACGTTGGATTTTATTTAAACTTGTTTTTAAAGTAAATTAAGCTTTGCAGCGTGCCCAATTACCGCAGTGCGTTGGGTTGGTTGAACATTGTATATTTCGGTAGTAATATTATTTCTATATGAAAGAAATATTGTTGATTTAATGTAAGTATACTCTAGCAGAGAGAAATTATAATAAAAAATCTATTTGATTGCACACCAAAAAGAGAATATAACAAGCATTAACGCAAAAAAAATGAGTGCGTTCTTATCAAAACTCTGCCTTGCAGACAACCATTTGTAAGGAACGTAATGGTAATGCATAAGGAGCAGTCTGCTGTGTAAAAATTTATTTTTTAATACCTAAATATTATAATTACCCAAATATACAGTAATTATTATTTTTATCTTATCTAGAATTATACTCAATGTACTGTAATACATATATATATAACCAGCCCATTACTGTCCCACTACTGGGCCTTTTCTCAGGATGAGAAAGGTAAGCCCTTAGTCCACCACGTTGTCCAAGTGTTGGTTGGCTACAGACACCACTGAGCGATGTTTTCTTTCACCGTTAACGCAAGTGATAATCAAATTCTGATCACCGCACATGAATATGAAAAGTCAGAGGTGCAGGCGGGGACCGAACGCAGACCCTCCTGTGTGAAATGCAAGCGTTTAACCACTACGCTATCACTGCTCGTTGAACTGCAGAATTATACTTGTTTTCTTTATATTAGAAAGGAAAACGAGCATGACCAAGGGAGTCGCTGATATGTTGCCAACCTTTAGGGTAGATAGACACTTTTCCTTGAAGGGCTCCATGTGGTATGTTGACACTTTCTCTGTCCCCGATCGAGCCAGCCCTTTCACGAGCTACTAATGGCCGCAATTAGCACGCAAAAACAATTCAGCAATGTATTGCAATAGTGAAACAATCGAATTTGTGTTCGCCTAAAGAAAATGGAGCTCTTGTTTGTGTTTATGAGTAACTTTACTTTTACATATATGCTTAAGAGCACTTTTGTATGGGCCTTGGTAATGAATGACAATCAATGTTTTTTTTATATGCTAAATAGACACTACAATAATATTTCACACAATAGATTTCATGCCTAAATAAAGCATTGTCATCGCCATTATCATCACACCAACTAAAGGCTGTCCACTACCAAACGAATGCTCGTTCGTAGATTTCTACAACGACCAGTTACATGCTGCCCGAATCCTACACTCCCTTCACCAGGCCATTTGTCCATCTCGTTGGAGGCCGTCCAAGGCTGCGTTTCGGATGTATGGAAGAAAATTTCTGCCCCGACGACCATCAGTTCTACGAGCAACGTGCCTCGCCCATAGTCACTTCTGCTTACTAATTATTTCAGATATGTCAGCAATTTCAGTTATTCTATGGGTTTCCTTATTTAATTTCATCTTGTAGGAGTATTCAATTTATTCCGTGTGGTGTCCGGATTAAGAATGCAGCACCACTCCATCTCCTCCCGTGGGTGTCGTCTAGGGAATCTAACCAGAGGGATGGGTAGCAGCGTCCCTTCTGTGAAACGGTAGCCATACTGCGCTCACCAACCCGCTTGCCAAGCGTGGTGAGTATTGGCAAATACCCCCCAAAATGATGACACAGTTTTTGAATCTATGGGGGAATGGCCGATATGATGATGATGATATGATGTAGGAATACCAAGTATAGCTCTCTCCATAGCGGGATCTTGAGCTTTCTTGTGAGACCCACAGTGTGATCACGTCTCTGTGTCTTATATCTTCGCTGATAACATTATATATTATTTGCTATAAGAGTACTTATGTGACTGCAATTCGTGTAAATAATCATTTACCGGTAGATATGAAAAAACTAAATGAAAAGCGTAGAAAACTATTTAAGAAAATGGCTTATTCAAAAGGTTTTTTATAATATAAAAAGAGGTTTTCAATTTCAAATGAACTAATTTTTTTGGTAATTGTAATTATTAGTAAATGATTAAATCCGATGGTAGTTTTTTAGTAAATTGACTGAGTGACTATAATTTATAGATTATAAAAAATGTAATATTGATAAAATTGACGGCACGGTTGGTGCAGTGGCTGATACAGTCGACTGCTGCGCTCCGGGTCGTGGGTTCGAGTCCCGCACGGAACAAATATTTGTATGATCTGCAAGTAGTTGTTCCGGGTCTGGGTGTATTGTATGTGGAATTCATGTCTGTGAACGCACCCACGACACAGGAGAAATCCTAGTGTGGGGCAACGTTAAAAAAAAAAAAAAAAAACTGTTGATACATATTTCAACTGTTGTAATATCTACTTATGTAACTGTACACAGTTGAGCAATAAATTTATTATTTATTCTTAACTATTGTGATATATTTTGATTCATACTTTCGTGTGGTGTCCGGATTTAGAATATAGCACCTCTCTATTTCTTCCTGTGGATGTTGAAAAATAGTAGCGTCTCTTCTACGGAACAACAGCTATACATAGGCTGCACTAAAAGTATCGGGAATGGAATATTTCCACTGTTCCTGTCATATTAAAATCTTTTTAATTGAAAACTCCTTGGTTTTACAAATCGAATACCATTAATTTATTTAAAAAAAGATTCACGGTCTTGTCACAAGGTTTTGTCAAACTTGTTTAGTCGTTGAGAAAATGGAATTGACTCGAGAAAATTCAAGAGCGATGATTTATTATGACTTTCGAAGTGGTTTAACACAAAAACAGTGTGTTGACCGGATGATTTCTGCATTTGGTGATGAAGCCCCATCCAAAACCACAATTTATCGCTGGTTTGCTGAATTTCAACGTGGACGTGTCAAGCTCAGTGATGATCCTCGTCAAGGTCGTCCAAAAACTGCAGTCACCCAAGAAAACGTTGATGCTGTGCGTAAGCTGATTGAGGAAGATCGACATGTGACATACCGCGAAATTCAGGCAACTTTAGACATTGGCATGAGTCAAATACAAATAATCTTGCATGAACAATTAGGTGTAAAAAAGTTGTTTTCCCGATGGATACCGCATTTGCTATGTGAAGAGCAAAAAGCGGCTCGCGTTACTTGGTGCGTCAGAACTCTCGAAAGATTCCACGCAGGATCCTCAAATGCTGTATACAACATCGTATCAGGTGACGAATCCTGGATATATGCGTACGAACCCGAAACAAAAAACCAGTCACGAGTTTGGGTGTTCGAAAATGAGTTAAAGCCAACAAAAATCGTTCAATTGTTCGTTCACGGAAAAAAAATGGTGGCCACGTTTGTCTCCAAAACCGGCCATGTTACAACTATTCCTCTTGAGGGAGAAAGAACGGTTAATGCAGAATGGTATGCTAGCATTTGTTTGCCACAGGTCGTTTCTGAACTCCGTAGAGAGAACTGCAACCGCCGCATCATCCTCCATCACGACAATGCGAGTTCTCACACCGCGCACAGAACAAAAGAGTTTTTAGAGCAAGAAAACATAGAATTATTAGACCATCCGCCGTACAGCCCCGACCTAAGCCCTAATCATTTCTATACTTTCCCTAAAATAAAGAATAAATTGCGTGGACAGAGATTTTCATCACCTAAAGAAGCTGTGGACGCCTACAAAACGGCCATTTTGGAGACCCCAACTTCCGAATGGAATGGTTGCTTCAATGATTGGTTCCATCGTATGGAAAAATGTGTCAAATTTCGCGGAGAATACTTCGAAAAGCAATAAATACATTTTTAAACAGTAATGTTGTGTCACTTCCTTGATTCCCGAAATTTTCAGTACTGCGCTCACTTACCCACCTGCCAAGCGTGGTGAGTTAGTACTTGCTAGTGAAAATTCCTTCAAAATAATGGAATGTCACCAGTCGTTTATGGGGGAGGCTTTGTTCTGCAGTGGACCACTTTTGGCTGATGTGAAAGAAAGAAAGAAATAATTTTATTCTGATCGCATACAACAAAAAAAAGCAACAAGAAATTATGAATAATAAAACACTTTTAAACGGATTATATCGCGTATATTATAGATTTTTGTTTATCCTGACGTTTCGTCAAAATTATATTACTCATACTCAACACTTTCAAACAGATTAAAGTAATAATTGCGAAAACCTAAGACATTACTATATGAATAACAACAAACATTTTCTAAAATAAAAACATACAGACAGATTTCTTGTGTCATCAGGAAATGTGCTGGTCTTCCGATAGGACCTGAGATAAAAAAGTGAAATGACGGACAGTATTGTTAATATTAATAAAGTATTTATGTAATATATTGAATTAAAAGTCATTATAAAGACTTAAAAGTTACAAATATATAAGCATAACAGAAAGAAGGATTAGCCGATTTAGTATTTCACTAGATAGGTGGCCCCTACTTATTTTGCCTATGACAAAAAATAGCAAGAAAAATGCGCGGCGTTCACATTTGTAACCATACATAATACTTTGAAAATTGTGTTAAACATAGCGTTCAGTTTGTGAATACTCTGGTATTAAAAGACAGAAATATTGTTAAAAAATAACTACCAATAATACGAATTGTGTGCTTTATAATGGCTCGTTTGATTTATATTTATCTGTAATAATTTTTGGTGCATTGATTGTATTTTATAATTAAATAGGTAAATTTATTAAAGTGTATAGTGTTATGTAAATAGGAAAATGTCGCAATTACGCTTGCTTGCAACGTAGTGTCATTGTATGTCGTCGGTATAATAATATAGATACATTTTATACCCTTTTTTATTTTTTTTATTGGTGCCCATTGGAAATTCTTCATGAACTTCCTTCGCCCCGGGGAAGGGCGAAGGGGTATGCCGGACTCCTACCGGCTAAAACCACTGGAGCGGTCATCTTCGGCACGTAAGGGAGGCTCCAGGTCCTCGTATGATCACACTAGAGCCGAGATACATTTTATACCTAATACTTTAACAAAAGTTATTGTACCTACGATATTAGACTTCTCATATGACACAAAGATTGATAGCCACCGATAGACTAAAATGTATATTCTCCTTTACGTTGCTAAATTACCTTTTATAGATACAAAAGACGCAGAAGATTAAGTACTTCTTAAAACCCATAACAGTTACATACTACTTTCCTCCTCTTCAATATCCGCACTAACACAAGAACATTGAAACTTACTATATTTAACCCTCAAACGCGACACGAACTTCGAGCCGCCCGTAATCGTTCCGACCCTCTTTCCTCAATCGTAAATCATAACAAACATCTTTCCTAACCCTTCGGTTGCCTTGCTAACCCGTCGGCCAGCTCGCCAGCACCCAAGTGCTGTTAATTGGCAACCGGTTGGGGAAATTGGTCCGCTGTACTTGCTTCCGCGAGTTAATGACTAGCCGCCCAGTGGATGGACGCCGAAACCCATTTAGGCGTGTGCAATTTGCGTATGTGCAACGCCCCTTAGCCGGGTAGATTTGGCGACGTCGGTAGTTATAGGGTTATGAGCTGTGGGTTCTAGGATTGTTGCGAGTTATTCGAGGTTTGTGTTAGAATTACATAATTGAGATTTAATTAGCAATTTGGTTACAAACCTTATGCGCATTCCCTAAAAATATTATAATATGAGTTTAGAACCTACATCTATTAAGGGCTATAAGGGCTTCTTTTATGTTTTAGGGCTCAGGAGTAAAACAAGGAACGGTAGAGATGTCTATGCCCGTTTATCTTTCAGAAAAATATATTCACTTATGAAGAAAACAGAAAAAATATATCATCATAACATAATTATAATGGAGTAATTAAAATTGATTGTTTGAAAAGGTTATCCTCCACCTCCGCCTTAAATCTAAATGCTTACTATAGTGAGCATAGAACATAAGTTACTCGGTTAAGCAGTACACAAGAATACGAGTATACTCGTAAGTATTAATTACTAATATGCGACAGAAATTGAGAGTGACAAACCAAAAAAACTGTCTACGGTGTAGAAATTGTTATTTACTACGCCGTAGACCCTACGTGAATTGAGCTTTGGTCATAAAACAACATAATATTTTGACGTAACCAACGTTCACTGGTCTCTTACTACAAGAGTACGGCTAGGTAGGTACCACCGCAGTGCCAGATATTCTGCCGCCAAGCAGTAGTATGTGTTCCGGTTTGAAAGGAAGTTAGTGAAATGACTGGGCTTAAAAGACTAAATAACTTCATATGTCGACGTGACGAGCGTGGTGTGGTACCACGCAGGACTAGTCCTGGGTAGCATTACAATTGTCATGAGAAGGTGTGATGCATACCGCTACGTGAATGAGGCAAAAACGTAAAGGGCATAAGGTCAGATTTTAAGTACCGACCTTATTTTATTAATATTGTGTAAAAATTAGTTGTGAATATCGAGGCCTTTCTTTTACTACTAGAAATTATGTTTCTATCTCTTTCCCTTTCGATTGATTCGTAACAAGTTGCATAAAGTCGGTTTTAGCGAGTTGTTTTATTATTATAGAGGAATGGAGCTTCATAACAATTTAGTGTATTATTGAACTGTACATATTCTCGAATTACGTAATACTTAAATGTAATGATTATAAATAAATATTAACGTCATTGTTAGTATGCGTAGTTAGTATATGATGCAGAATGCAGAATTAATACGCATCTTTATCTATACGATCGTCTAATGACTGCAAACTAAACACAGAAGTATGAATCGTGTTTATAAAATAAAACTTATTAACAAAAAAAATACCGAAAAGGAAAAAAAAATCTTTATTTATGAAGTCGGGTGGTAGGATAGGTCGGGTCAAGATATACAATATAACTTCTCGTTAATGTGCATGAACCATGGATAGGGCATACCTTCCCCCCCCCCCCCCCCCCCCCGACTTCATAAATACATTTTTTTTCTTTTTCAGTGGTATAAATATTTTTATATCCTGTAGAGATTTTGAAATAAATGGAAGAACTTTTTCCAATTTGGTATTAGTATTTAACACTAAAAATAAGAATGACTCAAATCAGTTCTCTGACCTGAGAGGAATCGAAACTATTAAGACATCATTTAGATAAGCGCAGTCAAAGTAACCTGTTTATTGAAGCTGGTTAAAAAAATACTGAATCAAATGTAATAAAATGTATATGGGATCAACTCGAAAGCATTCTGCACCAGTTAAAAAAGGAATTGCTCAAATCAGTCTACAAATCTCTGAGTAATCGGTGTACATACATAAAAGAAATACGCATTGAATTAAGAACCTCCTCCCTTTTCAAGTCGGTTAATAAGTTGTAATTTGCAATTGTATTTAATAAAGTAAAAGATCTTTCGTCACCATTTTATTTATTACGAAGACGCTCACATAACATTAAAGATCTTCACCTGTTAAATTGAAATGTGTACTGTGAAGAATTGAACACTATGGTGGAGAAGTTCGCACATCTGCAACCAGATTTGATCAATCGCTCATCCCCGCTGCTCCTGCACAACAACGCACAACCCCATACTGCACAGCAGACGGTCTCCAAGCTACAAGAGTTGGGGTTGGAAGCTCTTTGTCATCCGCCGTACTCACCAGACCATGCGCCTACAGAATTTTTCTATAATTTGGATAACTTTGGCGGGAACAATTTCAATACCCGAGAGCCAGTACAAAATGCCTTTGAAGAGTTTGTTGCCTCCCGTCCCCTGTGGTGTCCGGATTAAGAATATAGCATCACTCCATCTCCTCCCATAGATGCCGTAAAAAGCGACTAAGGGACGCTAAGCCAGAGGGATGGGCAGCAGCGTCCCTCCTGTGGCACAGTAGGCGACGTTACTGGGCTCACTAACCCGCTTACCAAGCTTGGTGAGTATTGGCAAATGCCCCCCAAAATGACGACACAGTTGTGGAGGTTTATGAGGGAGACCGATGTTCATAAGTGGACATATAAATACATTACACATATACATTTATAGGTATAGTTATATATATTTATATTACATTTATAGTATATTTCCCTTCAATCCGAAGTGAACGGCTTTCTGCGCTACGCTTCGCGGATTCAGTCTCCGCATGGAACAAATGTGATTCCGTGTGGTGTCACTCCATATCCTCCCGTGGATGTCGTAAAAGGCGACTAAGGAAATCTAAACCAGAGGGATGGGCAGCAGCGTCCCTTCTGTGAAGCGGTAGCCGTACTGCGCTCACCAACCCGCCTGGCAAGCCTTTGTTCAGCAGTGGACATATAAATGGTCGATATGATGGAACAAATGTTGAATGTTAAATAGTTGTTCTGGTTCTGGTTGTGTGTATTGTGCGTGTGAGTATTATCTTTACCAACTGTACCTACGATACAGTGGAGCAATATTAAAAACATTGACTTCAAGAGTTTCCTTTAAAATAAGATATATGGACTTACCTATAATGTGTTTAAAGACTTCACCTACTTAAATGCTTTTGTTTGAGCCTAAGCTTGCTTAGTTAAAAAAAAAGCTTGATCTGGTTTTTAACTGCACATGAAAACATTATAATATCATCATAATGAACATCTTACAATGATGTTCTACTTAAAAATAATTTCTTAGCACAGGTAATACACCTTGTAATATACCTTCCGTTCGGCTAATTACAAAGAAAATACCTCCTTTCAAACCGTGGATCGGTTGTTAAGACGACTACAGGGGTAATAAGAGTATGGACATTACTATAATACTGCAATTTCATATCCAGGCGTGGTAATTATGGCAATACATTTACACAAGCAGTCAATGTAGTTACTTCAATGCAGTTAACTTATAAATCACTGAAGTGTTATGATCAGAGATCAGAACAGGTAGAGTACATTTAAACTTCAAGGAAGAAAGTAACATAGAGTGGATAATACATCCCTCTGAAATCCTAGAATAATAATCATGATGTTCTTATTCCGGAATTAAAAATCACATTTATTGAACTTTGAATACTGTGGTAACAAATTATTATTTTAGGCTTCATATTTATATTTTTTTGGGTTCCGTACTAAAACTGTTACAACAAAGTGCTTTGTTTTACATATAGGCAAATAAAATCTTATATAATTGGCTGGTTGTTACATGTAGGTATTAACTTGATTATATTGCGAAAAAATAAAAAAATATCTATATGTATTTATTTACTTCTAAATACAACACAAAGTAACATAAAAAGTTGTTGTACCCATAAAAAATATAGAACCAAATACAATGTCTTTGATGTCGCGCAGAGACAAGAACAAGAAGGAAGAGGCGTGAATATGAAAAACCTCGGTATTTGTGTCAATATACACAGCAAAAAAATTATTAATTTATCAAAGTAATTTGTTGCGAATGTATATAAATTGCAATAAAAAAAATGTAATTTTTAATCCCGCGCTAATAGCGATATGATTGCCGCCGATGTGTCGTGTGGTGCCGGCTCAGAATACCACCACCCCATCTCCTCCCGTGGGTGTCGTAAAAGTCGACTAAGGGATTAGTCGGAGGATGGACAGCAGCGTCCTTCGAGTACATTAACAACTCAACAGCGATCGCCAACCCGCCTGTCAAGCGTGGCGATTATAGCAAAACCCCCCAACGAGCCCACAACACACCCATATCGGTCGTTGTGGTGATCTTTGGGGAGGCCTATGTCCAGCAGTGGACTTCATTCGGCCGAAATGATGAACGACATGATTATCATTCTGAGATTTTAGAGGGAGGTATTACCACCTTCTTACTTCCTCGTTGTTTAGGTAAATATACTCTATCTATTCCGACTCCAAACCAGAGGGTTACGATGTAATACATGAATACGTATTCAACATGATTATACCAGCTTGAGGACGTCCACTGTTGAACAAAGGCCTCCCCCATAAATTTCCACAATTGTGTCATTTTGGGGAGAATTTGCCGGTATTTACCACGCTTACCAGGCGGGTCGGCAAGCGCAGTATGGCTACTGTTCCATGGCGGGACGTTGCTGCCCTTCCCTCTGGCTTAGCATCCCTTAATCGCCTTTCACGACATCCACGGGATGAGATGGACTGTTGCTATATTCTTGATCCGGACACCACACGAATATATATGGACAACAGTTCAGATTATGGGTTCGAAACCTAGCATGTGAGTTTTTTAATGATATATGATATACTTACTTTCTGAAATAATCTAGTGATCTAAAATCGTCAATATGCAGTGAGAAAGCATGGAGATTAATGCTAGTTCCTTCTCTTTGTCAGAAAAGGTTTTGCCCTAAAGCGGGATAGATCTAGGCTGATAATATTATTCTACTATAAAATCTTTACTGCCATCCGAATTCTAGAAAAAATATTTTACCCATTTCAATGGTACCTAAGAAAGTGCCCAATAAAAATAGTTGTACTATCACCACAAAGGTGAGTTTCCAACAAAGAAACCAGTAGCTTTCATGAGGCGAAGGGAATATTTTTATAACTCGGTTTAGTTACGGGCATTATACAAACAATATTTTCTGGGCTATTTTATGATTTTTTATTACGTTTGTCTTTCATGTTGCCGTCCTTTGGGCCTGTTAGTTGCCGACTTTCATTAAACAGTCACTGCCTTGGCTCTTACATATAAAGGCATGGTACATTGTTTTAACGGAGACCATAAATCCATAGTATGGTATTTTTGGTTTTAGACTGTTTGTCTGCTTTTAGGTTTGCCTATAACTTGCATTGGAGAAATTCTAAAAAGTCATTTTTTTTTTTCAATTTTTCAATTTGAATTCTTTATTCGCATAATATGGGTTTCATAGAAGATGTTACATAAAAACATTAGTTTCTCCATATTGAGCATGAAAAATTTAAAATGATTAATTAAACACATTCAAATCATTTAGTTCAATAAAGTAAAAACAGAAATAAATCACAATATAGCACATGTTAAGAAATTATTATATAAAATGTCAAACAGTATGATGTATAATGACAGTAATAATTCGACTAAAAAATTGGAACCTTATTTAATTACAATTAATTTATCTAATCCAGATCCTCCTTAAACTCTGTGACTGAATAATATGATTTTTCCATAAGTAGAGCGTGCAACCTGTTTTTAAACAAAATTAAGCTACTTTCATTTCTTAAATAAATTGGCATTTTGTTGTATATTTTTGGACCCATGCAAAATATACTTTTATGTAAGAGTGTTGTCTTGGAAGGCCGAGTGCATAATTTATCCAAATGACGCTTTCTAGTGCGATGCTCAAATAAATGTAAATTAGACTTAACAAACAGCAATGTTTCTTAAATATATAAGCAAGGAAGAGTTAAAGTTTTCAACTCCTTAAAATGTGGTTTGCACGAATCTGTTTGTTTTAAGCAGCAAATAGCTCTAAGACACTTTTTTGTGGTCTTAATACACAGCCTATGTTAGTGGAGTTACCAGAAAAAATAACACCATAACGATTAGGAGATGATACATATCCAATATCCATGGTATGCTATCAATGTTGTTAAAATATCTACGACTTTTCTAAGGTTTCGCAAAGCAAAGGAATAACTATTTAATTTTTTACATACATTCTCTGTGTGCTGCTTTCATAACATTTTGTTATGTATGGATAAGCCTAAAAACTTTGTTGATTCCGGTTTCTCTATTTCTTGATCTCTATAATTTATATTGATATTTTGTACTGGTTTTCTTTGTTTAAAATTAATAGCCTTAGTTTTATCGATATTCATTTTTGTTTTTTTTATTGCACTTATGTAGTTAATAAGTTATCTACTACATTTTTGGTTCCAGTACTCGCATATGAACCCTGGAGGGCCACAGAAATTTTTCACAGATTTATACACAAATTCTGTTGACATTTTCAATGTTAAGAACTCATTAAAATGTTAATCAGGTTTAATATTTTGTTCAATGCTTTCTTGTGCAAACCGTTAAGGAAAACAAATGCTGTAAAATATTTTTATTTCCCAATATTATATACCTACCTTAGAATAAATCCAGGAAATAATCTCTTGGAATACCAAGAAAAGTATAGGTAGTTAAGTATTAACTAAAATTCTCGAATGGAGACCGCGCACCGGAAAACCTACCGTGGGACGACCTCCGACGAGGTGGACAAACGACCTGGTGAAGGTCGCTGGGATTCGTTGGATGAGAGCGGCATGTGATCGCTCGTTGTGGAAATCTAAGGGGAAGGCCTTTGTTCAGCAGTGGACATCCTGTGACTGATCTGATGATTGACTAAAATTTTGTCTGTGAAGTAAATTTAATTGAAAGGTTCGCATGAACTTTTGAATTAATTAAAGATATGTAAGTAAAGTCTTACCAAATGTACGAATTTTAAAAACATCCTAGTATTATATGTTTTTTTCTTTTAGCTTATTCAATCAGTCTGGTATGTACATTAAGATCCTTACTTGCAAGGTAACGATAGGTTTTCGACACAAACAAGATTTTTGTATCCGACATTTAAAGGACGCCAGTTGTACCAATACGTCAACAGGTTGAGGTATAAATGTAATATAACTGGTGGTAACTATAACCGGTCATCTGAGGGAGGCCTTTGTTCAGCAGTGGATGTCTTTTGGCTGATATGATGATAAGCTGGTGGTAGGTCTCTTACTAGAGCTGTCAACTAGGGCCACGCCTATAGACCTATAGAGATGTGCCTATAGGCGTTGCACTATTGGGTGGCTCTAGTGTGATCATACGAGGACCTGGAGCCCCCTTAGGTGCTGAAGATGACCGCCCTAGGTGCCGTAGGACTCCGGCATGCCCCTCCGTCCTTCCCCCGTGGTGGAGGAAGTTCATGTAGAATTTCCAATGGGCACAGTAAAAAAATAAAAAAACTCTTATTGGAAGTATCCGGCTAGGTAGGTACCACCGCTATGACAGGAATTCTGCTGCCAATCAGTAGTGTTTAAGCTCAAGTGTGTTTCGGTTTTAATGGCATGGTAGCTAGTGAAATTACTGGATATAGGAGACTGACTAACGTCGTGAGGTGACGAGTGCAGTGAGGGTGGTGTCATTACAAGTGTAACTACTATTGCTACCCAGGACTATTGAAGTAAGACCCAAATATATAATATACTAGCTGGGACCCGCGGTTTCACCCGTGTTTAATTTAAAAGAAATTTAGAGTACTTCGACATAGACAAGTCAAGTGTGACATAGAATATATATATTGGATTTCAAGGGTTTTATTTTTTTACGCGGAACCCTAATTATTTTTCTAAAATAAAAGTAGCCTAAGTTATTCCTTATAACATCAGATATCTGCCAGTGAAGGTCCCATCAAAATCGGTCCAGCCGTTTTGGAGATTACCCGGAACAAACAGACAGACAGACGGACAGACAGACAGACAAAAAAATTAAAAATAATGTTTTTGTTATATGTTACGTACATACTTTCTTAAGCATTTAGTAGAAAGCTGTTATTTTGACATTACAAACAGACACTTCAATTTTATTTATTTGTATAGATATAATAATATAATAATAATCTATTTGAAGAAAATCACGAAGGAGCATTACCATACTCTCTAATTTTTCTTCTGATAACTGGGAAAGCCAGCCAGTAGATATTTGATATTAATTAGTGTATTTTGTCTATCGGTTTATATATAATATATTTATTGTATGTACTTTATATTATTTAATATTGTATATGATATGTTGTACACTTGAAAGCCTTATATTTCTCTCCTTTCTTTCAGTCCATCCAGTGATTGTCTGGAAGAGATCGCCTTGTGCCACCCACTGTACACTTAACTTATAAATTTTATACTCGTATAAAATTAAATGTATATATTTTATACTCGTATGCTATGTGGTGTACAATAAATATTATGTAAATAAATAAATACAATTCGGCTATTGTACATACGTATCGTACTTACATCTATAAAATACAGTTTTATAAAGTACTACGGAGCCATGTATCGAATTAATCATTTCCAACCTTTCCAGAACACCTTCGGGAAAACCTACATGTGAAATGTTTTGATCAATTTATTTATCCGATTCATTAGCTGATCGAAGTGTTTCGTTGAGATTTATTTTTTTCCCCGTTTCGGACGGAAGGAGCGGAATAAATATTAATAATAAAGGAGGGTTTGCCTTCAAAATTACGCAGAGGAGGCGCAGCGTGTTGACGATTCCTAATTTGACGTAATTTGCATAGATTATGCCGGTTCGTTGAGTGCCAATCTTTTTAAGTGGCTTCTTCTACTCATTTTGTGTTCCTGCCGCGGCCCAATAAGGAATTTATTATATCCAAGTGCTTTCTTTGCGAATATTTTATGGGGTTCACAAGGTAAGTTCCCTTATCCTACTTGTTTTTTTTGTAGAGTAACAACACATTACTTTTGACATTTAAATACATTACATAATTTTGGTGATTTTCCTTGCTAGATATTACTCTCATTATCATAAATCAGAACGTAAATACCGTTTTTCATGGCACTACTTCAAACTAAAAGAACTGATTGATACAAAGAGTATCCTATTACACAATTAAGGATCAATATAATGACTCCCTGTGGTGTCCGGATTAAGAATATCATTCCAGCTACTCCTGGGGATGTTGTAGAAGGCTACTAAGGACTTCTAAGCCATGGGGATCACCAGCAGTGTCTCTTCTGTTGAACAGTAGTCATACTACGGTCACCAACCTGCATGCCAAGCGTGGTGAGTACTGGCAAATTCCGACCAAATATCTATAGAGTGGAAATCTATGGGCGCGGCCTTTGTTCAATAGTGGACGTTCTTAAGTTGATATCATGATGATGATGATAATAATATGACTAATATTATGAAAAATGATTTTCAAAGATATTGCCAGGCGGTCGACACTTGATCAGAGGGGTGTTCGCCTTACTTGATCCAAGAATAAGGACTGCCGTTCAATGTGGTAATGATACCAATCTTGTGCTAGTTAGTTAAGTTACATAAAGTGTTTATATTTTTAGATTTACATGTTGAGTATAGAGATAGTTGCAATCTATTTCATACCATTGTCGATAAGATTCGCCTCATTCACACCGAACGGTTTCGACACTGACACGGCGCACTGTGCCCGCTGTTTCCAGACATTCCAAACGCAAATATCACCTAATCCAACCCGGGCCCCTCTTTGTAAGCCAACATTATCTCATGTTATTTTTCGATATTACCCCGTTACAGCGGCCGGGGGCGCGTAAATCAAATTTATAGCCTTTTTATACTGACATTAAAATTTTATCAGCGAGATTTCTTTCTGTATTGTCCAGTTTGGATGTGTCGCCCCTTTTGACTTTCGAGTGGGATGACGAGAGGGGATTTGTCTGTTATATTTCTCGATATTTGCGATGTTTATTATTCAAACAAATGATTAGATTTTGTTATTATGTATAACGTATGTCGCCGTATGGTTCGAGGCAATGAATTCACCCTCTCTCGATCCGAAGGTTTTGAAAAACGACTAAGACTTTTCCAAATGGATGGATGGTGTCCCTCGTCCTGTGTGCTAATAACTCTTAGTGCGTTCACCGACCCGCTTGGCAAGCGATGTGATGATGTCCAAGTTATGATCTGTTATTGTATGGCATACATACACATCGGACCTTTACGGTTTAGTGAGGCTTCAGCTGAAAATCAGCGCTGCAATTACCTGCCACCTGCCTTTTATACACACGACTCCACACCAGTCTAGCAATATTAATATATTTATGTGTGCCTACCTGGAGTATATTGGTTTTTTCGCTGATTAATTAATGTATTTCTTTCTTTCTCTATCTTTCTGATAGACGGAGGTAAATATAGATTTCAAAATATTTGAATTTTATATCAAAGCAGTATTAAGTCGACGAAAAAATAACAACTATGGGACACGTGTTATGGTGAGGTTAGTACGCACCTCTGCTTATGACAAAATATTTATGTTTTAGCGCCAGGCTTGCCGACTTGCCCTCTTCGGGGCTTGCTTGCTCAAAACGTGGTTGCACTCTAACAAGAGTGTTACGCGGCTGCTTATCATTATAAGAAGTCCGGTCTCAGATAAATTCAATGCTTAGTTAGGTCGTGCTAGGCCTGCATGTTTAAGAGTGAGAGCAAATGAGGTTGTTATATTTCTACGTTTATAAATAAATTCGATGGTGCGGATACGTAGAGTTAACCAACTAATGTATCTTTTTCACTTAATACGTCCAATTTATGAATAATTCCACTTTTCAGAATTAACAAAAAAGGGGCACTTTCATGAAAATCTCTCAATAACTTAAAACGTTACACTTACATGCTAATGGGTGCTAAGTGAAGGTACCTTTACGATAAATCCATCGACATTCAGGCGACCTCCATTTAGATTTTTGCCGGGTAGCCCTGAGGCGGTCTTCCGTCGGACGGGTTGAAACAATAAAAGCAGGTGCGATGTCGATCTTATCGATATGTGCTGTCGCGCACTAGCCGGCGGCGGCGGTGGGTTAAGCCGCGGTTCCTGCATTGCGACACGGCGGAATTAAAACGTTTTTATTTTTACGTTACGTAGGCACTGTTTCGATTTTATTCTGGAGTAAGCAGAGTTTTGATCTCCCTAAAGCTGTGTGCTGAATAAGCGCTTATCATTTTTATTTTATTCTACAAATAATAAACGCTACGTCTCTGCCCGTGGGTGTCGTAAAAGGCTACCAAGCGGCTATGCTAGGATAAAGCGCTGGTGTGAGCTGGAGTGCCTTCTCATATGCTTGTAATCATCCTTTTTTATTTTTTTTATTGATGTCTAGTGGAAATTCTAAATGGAACTTCCTTCACCCCGGGGAAGGGCGAAGGGGTATGCCGGACTCCTACCGGCTAAAACCACTGGAGCGGTCATCTTCGGCAACGAAGGGGGGCTCCAGGTCCTCGTAAGATCACACAAGAGCCGCCCATTGGTGCCAAGCCTTTAGGCACATCTTGGAAGGGATGACTGTAAAGCGGTCACCCCTTCTAGCGGAGGGAAGGCGACTGTAAAAAGGTCACCCCCCCATGCACTTCTCGGGGAGGATTGTGAAGGATCCCCCCAAGCCTCGCTTTGCGCTGTGCTGCGCACACGGCGGCACGTGACCACGTGCGCGCCACCATCTTCCTGGGGGTGCTTGTAATCATCCTAGATCACTTATCTACGTACCAAGGTTAGTGTAGATTTGCATTATTTGTAGCAGTAATTTGGTGCCGTGCGTAGTGAACGTTTTAATGCTGAAATGATGATGGTGATAATACGCGATAATATTAAGAACCTTCTCATTCAGAACCTATTTCTAATGACCTTTTCATGGTTTTGCCGAATAGTAATAGTATATATGCTGTCGGTATTTAATTTAAGTGTGGTGTCCGGATTCAGAATTTAGCACCACTCTATCTCCTCCCATGGATGTCGTAAAAGGCGACTAAGGGACTAAGCTAGGGGGATGGATAGTAGCGTCTCTTCTATAGCTGCAGAATAGCTAATGTTCACCAACCCACCTGCTAAGCGTGGTGAGTATTGGCAAATTCCCCCAAAATGACGACACAATTGTGAACATTTATGGGGAGGCCTTTGTTCAGCAGTGGACGTCCTATGGCTGATATGACATTTAATTTAAGCACCGTTCGTCTAATTTTATAAAAAAAATATCATGCGCTTCATTTCTGTTAGAATTTCTGATTGAAATATTTCAGTTCTTTTTTTTTTTCAAGCTTTGCCCCACACTAGAATTTCTCCTCTGTCGTGGGTGCGTTAACAAACACAAATTCCACATCTATTACACCTAGACCCGGAACAAACCTGTAGATCGTACAAATATCGGGAAACGAACCCGGGACCCGGTGAGCAGCAGCCGACTGTATCAGCCACTGCACCAACCGTGCCGGTCTATTCTATTTGTACGTCTTACGGCCTCGGCATCAACAGAAGCCACTTCAACTCTACTGGGTCCGTTGTGCTACTCAGATCCCTGCAGTACCGCTGGTAAATCAAGCAAGAAGGTAGTCAGTAAATTATTTCAGTTAATTTGTGACTAAAACTTTCAGATGCATCAGAGACTGGATTGGTCGACCTATGGTTGTATATTCAATGTATGGTTTGATGCTATTAGTGAAACTGTTTAGTCTGTAGCTACGGACTCCATAGCGCGTGAACTCCATGCACTTGATTGGTTTTGAAGTGCATTATTTCAATTTACTTGTAGGCTAATGCGATGTGTACACTAGACGGCAAATTTCAACGCATCAGCTGTCGGACACATTCCAATCTAGATCTATAATATGAATTCATATTATTACTTAATGTGGTTATAATGATAGCCAGAGGCTGCAGAAGATTACTAGATATGACATGATTTGATTCAAATGATCTTCTCTTCTCTTACGGTAATTGTGAGCAATTGTCAGACATGTTACAGAATATTTAATACATGAATGTTATATCATAAATAGGGATTGCAATGGAAAGAAGCGAAAAGAAATGAGATACAAAATAAATAGGTGAACACTAAGCAAATTGGAGCTATGAATATACCTTACAAAGGATGCCATGCGCACGGTCAATAAAAGAAAATTAAAACAGTATTACACAGTGCTATAGGTACTCATTGGGGTCTTCGTTAATGTTCCTCCAATATTCCACTCCACAAACATATGCATATCGTTAAACAGAACAACACTCACACACGCATAAACCTCGTACTGTAATCACTTGCATTGAAACATACATTCACTCGCTCAAACAAAATTTCAAATTCAGAATATACTCACTGACGCGGCCGTCTGGCCACAAGTTTTTAATACGACCAAATAGGATGGTTGTACACTGCGCGGGTAAAATATGGGGCTTGTGTGCACCAAAAAGTAAGTCATAACGAGTGTAGGAATCAAAGGCTTCCATAATGAGGTGCCTCTATTCACTGAAAACGCTTGCATGCGACAAAGTTGGATATGTTTTGGGCGTATGTTAATTTTATTGTGCTTGCTTTAACTTGCATAGAGTTAACAAAGTGAAGGGTATTTATATATTAATACCCACCTTTTTACCTTATAATTGTTTGCATTACTTATATCGATCATGATAAAATTATTTATTGGTGGTAGGTGTCTCATTTGCACCCCCGAGAAGATGGCGGCGCACATGTGATCACGCGCTGCCGTGTGCACAGTACAGCACAGCGCACAATGAGGCTTCAGGGGGAACCTTTACAATGCCCCCAAGGGCTGACCGCTTTACTACCCCCACCAAAGTGTACCTATAGGTATGGCACCAGTGGGCGGCTCTAATGTGATCGTAAAAAGACTCTTTGGTGTGGAAGATGACCGTTGTGGTGGTATTAGTCAGTAGCAGCAGCAGGGGCATTCGTCCTTTCCCGGGGCGGAGGAAGTTCATGACGGATTTCCACTGAGGATCAATAAAAAAGGTATCTTATTGTAAGAGTCCGTCTGTGAGGCAGGGGGGAACCTCTGGGTTCGCGGGTGCGTAGATTGGGGAATCTGCGTGCCCACACCGGGCGACCCAAGAGAAGACGGTAGCACGCATGTGGTCACGCGCTGCCGTGGAACGCTTTGGGGGATTTCAATTTCAATTTACAATTTCAATCATTTATTCAGTAATTAGGTCCTAACAGACACTTTTACATGTCATATTGAAACAACGGAGGGCAATTTCACTACATGACAACCTCTGAGAAGAAATGCCAAAAGAAACTCAGGGCTAGGTCTTCTTTATCTTTTTTTTTTATACTTTGTTTTACAAAATATTTAAAACAACTGTTAAACAATAATATATAAAAACAATTGCAGCTATACAATACAAACAATGCAGATAAAATTCCGTTTCCAGGGAAGCCGCATGTGCAGATAATAGATAAAAAATTATAAAAATTAACGCCACACTTCCCTATCGTCAACATAGTCTTTGATTTTATAATAGGCTTTTTTTATGAGAATTGCTTTAATGTGCGTTTTAAACTTCCCATCAGTAAGATCTGTAATTCGTTTTGGTAACTTATTATAGAATCTAACACAATTCCCTAAGAAAGACTTATTTGTCTTGGTTAATCTATATAAAGGTACCACTATTTTATGTCTGTCTCTAGTATGTTTGTCATGATAGTCCCTTTTTAATTTAAATGTATCAGGATTTTTACGCACGTACATTATATTCACGAAGATATAAAGTGACGGCATAGTGAGTATATTGATTTCTTTAAAACACTCTCTAAGCGATTCGCGAGGACCCATTTCGTAGACAGCGCGGATAGCCCTTTTCTGTAATATGAAAATTGAGTCAACGTCAGCCGCTGCCCCCCAGAGCAGGATGCCATAGGACATGATGCTGTGGAAATACGCGAAATACACTAGTCTGGCAGTAGGTACATCAGTGAGCTGCCTAATCTTTCTTACTGCATATGCAGCAGAACTTAACCTGCTTGACAAAGCTGTGATGTGAGCTCCCCATTGTAGCTTTGAATCAATAGTGATACCTAGAAAAACAGTTTCATTTATAACATCAAGTTTGTTACCTTCGAGCGCTAAGTTTAGTTCAACTTGTGGTACGTTTGGTAATGAAAATTTTAAACATTTAGTTTTATTACTATTTAGCATAAGATTATTTGCCGCAAACCATTTAGATAGAGAAGATAGGCTATTATTTACATGTAAAACTTCTCCGTCTTTTCTATTGATTTTAAAAATAAGGGAAGTATCGTCCGCAAATAGAATTATATCAGATAATTCAGTCATCATGTATGGTAGATCGTTAATGTAAGCAAGAAACAAAAAAGGACCCAGAATAGAGCCTTGAGGCACGCCCATTTTCATTAGAGATCCTCGTGATTTTACACCATTTAAACATACTTTCTGTTGTCTTTCTGAAAGATAGGATAATATTAACTCGAGAGCTCTCCCGCGAATTCCGTAGTGCCTTAACTTACAAATGAGCGTATTATGATCCACGCAATCAAAAGCCCTGGAAAGATCACAAAAGATACCAACAGCATCCCGGGAACCCTCCCAGGCTTCTAAAATTTGAGTGACTAATTTTGCACCGGCGTCTGTCGTCGATTTACCTTTAGAAAAACCAAACTGCAAGGAATTTAATATCCTATATTCAGTAAAATGAGACAACATCTGATCAAGCATTATTCTTTCAAAGATATATAAAGATAAGGATCCTTTACAATCCCCCCGAGGGGGTGACCGCTTTACAGTCACCCTCTTAGGGATGTGCCTATAGGCGTGGCACCAGTGGGCGGCTCTAGTGTGATTATACGAGGACCTGGAGCCTCCCTTAGGTGCCGAAGATGACCGCTCCAGTGGTTTTAGCCGGTAGGAGTCCGGCATACCCCTTCGCCCTTCCCCGGGGCGAAGGAAGTTCATGAAGAATGTCCACTGGGCACCAATAAAAAAAAAAGGTAGGCACCGCTGCAGTACCAGATATTCGCCGCCAAGCAGTACTGTTTAATTTTTAAACGGCACTGTGAACCCTTTTTAAGAGAACTGTAGCTGGTGAAATTACTGGGCATAGGAGACTATATAACTAATGTCTCGAGGTGACAAGCTGTACCACGCCGGACTAGTTCTGGGTAGCATTACCATTGTTATAAGCAGGCGAATCACGTGCCTCTTCAGAATCATTGACGGGCCGATACCTGCCGGGGGGCGGTCCAATGCAGAAAAGCGTACAACTCACCCCCGGCTAGAGGTAAGAAGAAGGACACCGTGGGGTTTTAGCCGGTTTGATCCCGGCATGCCCCTCAGCCCTTCCCTAGGCGGAGGAAGTCCAAAAGGATTTCCACACGTTAAAAAAAAAAAAAAACCAAGGTGAATCACGTGCTAGTCTCCTCAATAGATTGTATAAAAAATATACTGCTGAAGGCTGTAGCAGTTGGATAGCCGTTGCATGTAACTAGAAACTTGCCGAATAAATCTGCATAGGTATCGTTAAATAGTTTTTTTTTATAAATTACAAAGTACTTAAGGTCTCAGAAGGCCACCTCGTGGTGGGTGTGGGAACAAAGTGACAGACCTATTAACGAACCACTCTAATTTGTGGATTGGATCTTGAATGTAGGTACTTTTAATAACTAGGGATGCTGATTTCATAAATAAATATTTATTTAATCATATTTGGTCATTTGGTATTTTTATAGATTACGTTTTGCCCTGTACGGTCACAAAATTTGATTTAGGACCCATTTAAGGTTGAATATCGTACAGCAAACTTATACCAGAAGAGATAAGTTTATAACCTATAAGCAAAAACACGTCATATCATTTGATAAGACATTTACGTCTTTGTTTCGTGATAGGCTTATTTGGAGCTTGCAACCTTATTGCATTTGATTAGTTTTCTTAGAACCATATTAAAGTTCGTGACCGTACATTTAGGTAAAATCATCTTCAGCATTTCGGCCGAATAAAGTCCACTCCAGTCCCCAAAGATCACTATAACGAGCTTTCTGGGTGTGAGTACTCACGGGTTTTTTCATAATCGCCACGCTTGGCAGGTGGTTGGCGGTCGCAGTCGAGTTGTTAATGTATTCCATGGACACTTCTGCCCATCCTCTGGCTAATCCCATAGTCTCCCTTTACGACATCCACGAGATGAGATGGGCTGGTGCTATTCATAGCCGGCACCACGCGGTTTATAGGTTAAATACATCATGCAAACTAAAATTATTTTATTTAAATAACTGTTTGTTTGAGTGCGAATTTATAGTTTAATTTAAAAATAAAGCATATTCAATTCGGACCTAAGAAATTGAAGAGTGAGCCTTAGTAAAAAACGAAAATTGTTCAGAAACGAACAATCAGCCCTTCCACAAGCATCATTAAAAGCTTAGCGAATCAAAGAAGTACTTTCGGTGAAGAACTCTCCAGATTTAAAAGATATTATCATATCATATTGAAACAACGGAGGGCAATTTCACTACATGACAACCTCTGAGAAGAAATGCCAAAAGAAACTCAGGGCTAGGTCTTCTTTATCTTTTTTTTTTATACTTTGTTTTACAAAATATTTAAAACAACTGTTAAACAATAATATATAAAAACAATTGCAGCTATACAATACAAACAATGCAGATAAAATTCCGTTTCCAGGGAAGCCGCATGTGCAGATAATAGATAAAAAATTATAAAAATTAACGCCACACTTCCCTATCGTCAACATAGTCTTTGATTTTATAATAGGCTTTTTTTATGAGAATTGCTTTAATGTGCGTTTTAAACTTCCCATCAGTAAGATCTGTAATTCGTTTTGGTAACTTATTATAGAATCTAACACAATTCCCTAAGAAAGACTTATTTGTCTTGGTTAATCTATATAAAGGTACCACTATTTTATGTCTGTCTCTAGTATGTTTGTCATGATAGTCCCTTTTTAATTTAAATGTATCAGGATTTTTACGCACGTACATTATATTCACGAAGATATAAAGTGACGGCATAGTGAGTATATTGATTTCTTTAAAACACTCTCTAAGCGATTCGCGAGGACCCATTTCGTAGACAGCGCGGATAGCCCTTTTCTGTAATATGAAAATTGAGTCAACGTCAGCCGCTGCCCCCCAGAGCAGGATGCCATAGGACATGATGCTGTGGAAATACGCGAAATACACTAGTCTGGCAGTAGGTACATCAGTGAGCTGCCTAATCTTTCTTACTGCATATGCAGCAGAACTTAACCTGCTTGACAAAGCTGTGATGTGAGCTCCCCATTGTAGCTTTGAATCAATAGTGATACCTAGAAAAACAGTTTCATTTATAACATCAAGTTTGTTACCTTCGAGCGCTAAGTTTAGTTCAACTTGTGGTACGTTTGGTAATGAAAATTTTAAACATTTAGTTTTATTACTATTTAGCATAAGATTATTTGCCGCAAACCATTTAGATAGAGAAGATAGGCTATTATTTACATGTAAAACTTCTCCGTCTTTTCTATTGATTTTAAAAATAAGGGAAGTATCGTCCGCAAATAGAATTATATCAGATAATTCAGTCATCATGTATGGTAGATCGTTAATGTAAGCAAGAAACAAAAAAGGACCCAGAATAGAGCCTTGAGGCACGCCCATTTTCATTAGAGATCCTCGTGATTTTACACCATTTAAACATACTTTCTGTTGTCTTTCTGAAAGATAGGATAATATTAACTCGAGAGCTCTCCCGCGAATTCCGTAGTGCCTTAACTTACAAATGAGCGTATTATGATCCACGCAATCAAAAGCCCTGGAAAGATCACAAAAGATACCAACAGCATCCCGGGAACCCTCCCAGGCTTCTAAAATTTGAGTGACTAATTTTGCACCGGCGTCTGTCGTCGATTTACCTTTAGAAAAACCAAACTGCAAGGAATTTAATATCCTATATTCAGTAAAATGAGACAACATCTGATCAAGCATTATTCTTTCAAAGATATATAAAGATAAGGATCCTTTACAATCCCCCCGAGGGGGTGACCGCTTTACAGTCACCCTCTTAGGGATGTGCCTATAGGCGTGGCACCAGTGGGCGGCTCTAGTGTGATTATACGAGGACCTGGAGCCTCCCTTAGGTGCCGAAGATGACCGCTCCAGTGGTTTTAGCCGGTAGGAGTCCGGCATACCCCTTCGCCCTTCCCCGGGGCGAAGGAAGTTCATGAAGAATGTCCACTGGGCACCAATAAAAAAAAAAGGTAGGCACCGCTGCAGTACCAGATATTCGCCGCCAAGCAGTACTGTTTAATTTTTAAACGGCACTGTGAACCCTTTTTAAGAGAACTGTAGCTGGTGAAATTACTGGGCATAGGAGACTATATAACTAATGTCTCGAGGTGACAAGCTGTACCACGCCGGACTAGTTCTGGGTAGCATTACCATTGTTATAAGCAGGCGAATCACGTGCCTCTTCAGAATCATTGACGGGCCGATACCTGCCGGGGGGCGGTCCAATGCAGAAAAGCGTACAACTCACCCCCGGCTAGAGGTAAGAAGAAGGACACCGTGGGGTTTTAGCCGGTTTGATCCCGGCATGCCCCTCAGCCCTTCCCTAGGCGGAGGAAGTCCAAAAGGATTTCCACACGTTAAAAAAAAAAAAAAACCAAGGTGAATCACGTGCTAGTCTCCTCAATAGATTGTATAAAAAATATACTGCTGAAGGCTGTAGCAGTTGGATAGCCGTTGCATGTAACTAGAAACTTGCCGAATAAATCTGCATAGGTATCGTTAAATAGTTTTTTTTTATAAATTACAAAGTACTTAAGGTCTCAGAAGGCCACCTCGTGGTGGGTGTGGGAACAAAGTGACAGACCTATTAACGAACCACTCTAATTTGTGGATTGGATCTTGAATGTAGGTACTTTTAATAACTAGGGATGCTGATTTCATAAATAAATATTTATTTAATCATATTTGGTCATTTGGTATTTTTATAGATTACGTTTTGCCCTGTACGGTCACAAAATTTGATTTAGGACCCATTTAAGGTTGAATATCGTACAGCAAACTTATACCAGAAGAGATAAGTTTATAACCTATAAGCAAAAACACGTCATATCATTTGATAAGACATTTACGTCTTTGTTTCGTGATAGGCTTATTTGGAGCTTGCAACCTTATTGCATTTGATTAGTTTTCTTAGAACCATATTAAAGTTCGTGACCGTACATTTAGGTAAAATCATCTTCAGCATTTCGGCCGAATAAAGTCCACTCCAGTCCCCAAAGATCACTATAACGAGCTTTCTGGGTGTGAGTACTCACGGGTTTTTTCATAATCGCCACGCTTGGCAGGTGGTTGGCGGTCGCAGTCGAGTTGTTAATGTATTCCATGGACACTTCTGCCCATCCTCTGGCTAATCCCATAGTCTCCCTTTACGACATCCACGAGATGAGATGGGCTGGTGCTATTCATAGCCGGCACCACGCGGTTTATAGGTTAAATACATCATGCAAACTAAAATTATTTTATTTAAATAACTGTTTGTTTGAGTGCGAATTTATAGTTTAATTTAAAAATAAAGCATATTCAATTCGGACCTAAGAAATTGAAGAGTGAGCCTTAGTAAAAAACGAAAATTGTTCAGAAACGAACAATCAGCCCTTCCACAAGCATCATTAAAAGCTTAGCGAATCAAAGAAGTACTTTCGGTGAAGAACTCTCCAGATTTAAAAGAAAATTTACCATCAGAAATCTTGAACGGATTAAAGGAACAATATTTCTTTGTTCAAGAGTTGCATACGGTTATGATGTGTATGCAACAATATTCTTACTTACTTTACTCGTGGTATGTTTCTTACTAAAAGTAGGTAGCCACAGCGGGTGGGGTGCAATGCTTGGCGAACTCTACACCCGCAACGGAAACAACGGAACAACGTGGAGCTTTAGTCGGTAATAATCCGGCAAGCCCTCACCTAGGGCAGAAGAAGTCCATGAGGATTTCCCCAAGACAAAAGCTACCAAGTTTTCTTTTTTTAAAACGATGCCCCACATATGATTTCTCCTGTGTCGTGGGTGCGTTTACAGACATGAATTCCACATACAATACACCCAAACCCGGAACAACTACCTGCAGATCATACAAATATTTTTTCCGTGCGGGAATCGAGGCCACGACCCGGGGCGCAGCAGTCGACTGTATCAGCCACTGCACCAACCGTGCTGTGTTGTGTGTGGAATTTGTGTCTGTAAACGCACCCACGACACAGGAGAAATCCAAGTGGGAGCAACATTTTTTAAATATGGAAAAAGAAGTAAAGAAATTACTTTTCGTATTCAATGACATCCTTCACAGTTTTTATATAGTTACTACTAAACACCGTTAGTCTTGCAAAATACAACGTATACACATTATTCAAATGATAGTGATAAATAATAATAGCGCTCCTGAGCGGTACTTGTATACCTACTTGTAACATAATCCTCTGTATTCACACTTAGAGGTAAGTCATAAAGTAACGTGGCTAGAAAATATGTAATAGTAATAACCTTATCCATTATATCAAAGTCAAAGTCAATAAAAACATTGTAAACCATTTACAGGCACTTACGAATCCCTTGTCGTATTTATTTGGCGGGGGGGCCTTGGGGATCGCGAGCACGCCTATTGAGGAAGAATCTGCTTGCTCATACCGAGTGACCCCCGGGAAGACGGTGGTGTGCATGTGGACATGTGCCACCGTGTGCGCAGCACAGCGCATAGCGAGGCTTCGGAGGAACCTTTTACAATCCCCCGAGAGGTGCCTGGGTGTTGGCTTCGTTACAGTCACCTTCCCTCCGCTAGAGACAGCTTTACCGTCATCTCTTCCGAGATGTGTCTAAAGGCGTGGCTCCAACGGGTGGCTCTAGATGGCGATTATTCGAGTTCCTGGAGCCTCCCTTCGGTGCCGAAGATGACCACTCCGATGGTTTTAGCTGGTAGGAGTACGGCATGCCCCTTCGCCCTTTCCCGGGGCGAAAGAAGTACTTGATGTATTTCCACCGGATCAATAAAAAAAGGCACTTACGAACGGTCGTAATTTAAATAGTTGCACGTTTCCAAGTCATTGATCCTATGAAGAAGAACCTTGCTTTAAAATATTTGAAAGTATTAAAGTCTTATGAATGTAATCTTGAAAAATTATGTGAGGAAAATGCAATATACCAATGTGTGGGATAACTACACACACGTGCACAATTATAAAATTAATTGCCTTATGGTAAGATTGTTATAGCATAATAATGTCTTAGGGTTTCGCGAGTATTACATATTATAATTAAACACTTTTAAACGGATTCTATCGTGTATATTTTAGATTTTTGTTTTTCCTGACGTTTCGAACACTTTGCAGGGTTCGTGGTCGCAGGATGACTAAGGTGACAGACGTCGTTACAGATTTAAGAAAGGAAATCCAAAAATCTAAAATATTTGCGAAAGAATCCGTTTAAAAGTGTTTTATTATTGCTATAGCAGTTAAAATCTGGCTTTCCCGACGGAGGGCACACGTTCTCGAGCATAACATAATGCAGGTCCAATATCACGCTTTTTACATAATGATGTAGTATCACAAGATGTATCCCTTTTTACTTCCATTATAATAAAACAAACAAAGACTTACATTTTTAAAATATTGTAACGGTATTGTCGTCATATCCACACGTTGTAGTATCCAGGCGCTGTTTGAGAAGCGGCGTGACCGCGGGGGAGGCTGCAATCAGCTAACCAGATCAGCCGGGCGCAAACACAATTGATAGCACCCACACGCATCTATATGTATACATACTAATGTTCTACACGACATACTGCAATTTTGACTTCTGTATTTTGGGTACACACGATGACCTTTGGGTAGTATATTAAACGATTGTGAGGTTATTGAATGGAATCAAGGAATGGAACCTACTATCTTGTTTAGTTTTTGTTTAGTATGTGGCTAATGTATCAGCGTAAGTTGTTAAGCTACCCAAAGGCTTCTGAGGCCCAATTCTCGTAATGACTGAAACTTGACTGAACTGATATTAAATTATGAATTGATCGAAAAAATGGTATTCAGCTACTCTTAAGTTCAGTCGGATTTCAGTATCATCTCGATGTAGTCTCATTTCAATCTGAATTTTGACGTTTATTTAATGACAATTTAGTACATGCGACAGTTCGAAATGTTAGCAGAATACCGTTTTGACTTCAATCAATTTTCGATCCGTTTTCGATGTCATCACAGTGTAAGTTCACGTTTGACGTTGTTTGTTAGTTTAGGAGAATACCATTTGTGACATTTATGACACTGAGACTAGATCGGAACTATTTTTTGAACATTTTTAGATTACGAGAATTGGCCCTCTGACTTGACTTGACGACTGCCGTCAAAAGACAACAACCGGCACCCTGATTAGCTAAAAATAGTGACCGCAGTTATCGCCAAGGATACCGTGTGGTGCCGGCTTTGCCGTGTGGTGCCGGCTCAGAATACCACCACTCCATCTTCTCTCGTGGGTGTCGTAAAAGTCGACTAAGAGATTAGCCGGAGGATGGGCAGCAGCGTCCTTCGAGTACATTAACAACTCAACTGCGATCGCCAACCCATCTGCCAAGCATGGCGATTATGGCAAAACCCCCCAATGAGCCCACAACACACCTATATCGGTTGTTGTGGCAGTGGACTTCATTCGGCCGAAATTATGATACACCGGTGAAACCACCGCCTGAAATTTAATGGCAATTTTTGCAAAGATATGCAATTATTTGTTCATTGATCGTCTAACAGAGTGTGTGTCCGAGATCGTAGCCTGGTTAGTCGCTAACAGCAAATACGTAATACCAAAAAGACGTTTGATAGCGGCGTCTGTGCGATATACGCCTGTCGCAAACCGTCTGCGATATACGTTATCAGCCCGCCGGACTAAGATTTTACGAGGCACGAAGGCGCTTCGTTCAAATAGGTTCGGTCACTCATCCGTATCCAGACCACGCTGAGCGTTACTTAAATTTTATTATAATATTATATAAAACATTTGATTTTTACTATATTTATTTAATTTTTCAGGATCATTAAATGAAATATACAAAAAATAAATTAAAGTCCTTTTTAAAGGTGATAAAATAATTAATTGTCTTGAAGTAATACTGCCATACTCACCACTCTTAGAAAATGGATGGGTAATCAGTCAGTTAGTTATTCATATCGCACGAGAAAATGCTGCTGCCTGTTCCCTTGCCTTTATCCTTGACCTTTCAAGATACCCTTGGGCAGAAGGTGGTTGTGGCGTGTGTTTCCCGGAAAAGAATAGACTTTTCGGAAACCGCACAAAAAAATTATGTCGTCACATGTTTCAACTGTACAGGTACGCCATTAATAGTGTTGCCTGATTTGCTAATTGTCTTAAGTTATAGAGGGCATAGGAATATTCGCGTGTTTTCCAGTTCAGATTTTTATCTATCCAGATACCTAAAAATTTAGTAAAATCAGTCTTATTAATAATTTTAACGTTGGCTTAAAAGTTTACGAACTCGCTCTTTAAGCATTAGGTTGCGGGTTCAAAACCTGGCATGTACATATCTACCAATGTGCTTTTTTCAATGCCTGTACTTGTTTAGTTAATCTAAGACAACACTGACATTAGGTGAAGAAATGATACGCTCATAGCAATACTCACTGATTAGTGAAGGTCGGTGAGGTTAAGCAACCCTTGGAGCGGTCAGTATGTGGATGGGTGACCGCATCAAGGTAATTAAACTGAGCGTCGTCGGGCCCAATTGTTAGTTCATTAGATGGCAGTCGGAGGCGTGAGCAGCTTGAACAACTCTGAACAAGGTTGGGCACTTCGCATAAGAGACAAAATAACTGGAGTCTCAAAGTGCGAACGCAGTTTGGTGCCACGCAGGACTACTTCTAGGTAGCGTTACAATTGTTATAGGCCAGCAATGCTTACCACCTGGAGAACGACATGCTCGTCTCGCCACATTTTTGAATAAAAACCCCACGAAAAAAGAAGAATAAGATGAAGAAAAACATCATGAGGAAACCTGGACTTGTAATGGTGTGAAATCACCCACACGCAGTACGCAAGTTTGGAGATCAATGCTAATTCCTTTTCTGTTCCTGTCGTGGGAAAATTTGATTATATTGAGTTATGATCGCGAAAACCTCAGACATTATGTATTTAGGTTTGTAATTTTGGAACGCAGACAATCGATTGTTTGACAAATTCACCATCAATTTACCCAATGTTAGAAGGACTAATTGTTATTTTTCTTTCAGATAGCAAGTCACCGCAAATGGCCGCACACACATCGATTTCGTGTCTTGACTAAACACTACAAGCTTTATAACGTTTTGTGTAACATAGTTGAAACACATTCTACCAACTCGTAATCACAAAATATTTTCTGGGCTCGTACTAGACGAAGCCCCCATACCGCTATAATGAAGGTTCATCAAAATCACTACCCTTGGTTAGCGGGTTGGTGATCGCAGTATTTGTTTTTAGCACACAGAACCAGCCAATATCCACTCTTTTGTTAATCGAAAAAGCCCTTACACTCACGGGTAATAGTAAGCCATTCTTTTCGGGGACTTACATGAAAAAATATTGACTTATTAGGTGATTACCAGAGGACTTTCAGGACAGAGGACATTCGTACCTCATTTTGTTAACGATGAATGTTAAAAGAATCATCGTTAGTTTCGTTAATTTAGATTTAGATATTTAGAATATTTATACTATATATATAGTCCTAAAAATATTTTAGACGCTGAAAGTTATTCTTTAGTGACCAAAGATTAATAGTGAAACTATTCAAACTTCTCTAAAAATATTTATTTTTGTGTACATATCCTGCCATGATTCCTTGATTCATTCTAAAAGATATGCGTCATTTTAGTATGTGAGTGTTTATATGGGCAGTCACGGTTAACACAACAATAACATGTGCATTGCACATTGAGCACGTTTATAAATTACAGTTTCTATGTAAGGAAGGTGAACAAAGTTTAAATGGTGTATTTGGCTGGAAGATTTTTCAAATATTACATGAAAATGTCGGCATTGCTATAACTAAATTAGTAAAGCCAAAATTTCGATAAGATAAAGTCCATTCTTCTTTCATGGGATACAGTATTAAATTTTAGAATAAAATGTCGGACATTGTTTTACAATTACCACATTTTTTTAAATCATACACTTTTCTCACAGGAATATTATAAATGATTGTCTGATAGATAAAAATGTTTAGCAGAGTGCTAGTCCAGCTCCGCAAGGCTACAAATACACGTGATTTAGTTCATTATGTTGACATCTCGACAGCATTATTTTGTTACATCATTATTAATAAAAACAATAACAATTATTAATAAAAACAATAATAATTGTTTTTATTTTCAATAATTGTATTAATGATTACATCTGTAATTTATTATTATATAACTTTATTTATTACTATTGTAAATGTGATTGCGATGTAGCATAAAAATTTTATGCAGATTTTTGGCACTAGCACTTTAATTATAGATTGCCCATAACTACATTACTCTCACAGATGGAATGCCATAAAAACAATGTGTTCAATGAGATCGTAAAAATATGTACAAAATTTCAAAAAGGGTTCGAACCCTGGGCTTGTTTTGGCATTTCTTCTCAGAGGTAGTCATGTAGTAAAATGTTTTCCCTCCGTTGTTTCAATATGACGTGCTAAAGTGTCTGCCTAATTACCGTATAAACGATTGTATTCTAAATACAGGAAAATATACAATTATCATATATTATTTTGAATGATTCAGTCTCGTTAATGCATTTTTACAATCAGTGTAGTGTGGATAAGAATTGCACCACACTATCTCTTCCCATGTGTGTCGTAAAAGGTGACTATGGGATTAGTCGGAGGATGGGCAGCAGTATCCTTCGAGTAAATTTAAAACTCAACTGCAATCGCCAACCCGCTTGTCAAGCGTGACGATTACGGCAAAACCCCCTCATGAACACAACCCAAATCCAGACCGGTCATTGTGGCGTTCTTTGGGGAAGGCCTATGTCCAGCAGTGGATACTTGTTAGCTTAAATAATGATGATGAATAGATACATATTTAAAGATATATGATAATTCTTAAATAGTAATAATTATAGTATTTATAAAAACATAATCTTTTCAGTTTCATTTATGATTTTGAGGAATCATGCGAACCTCTTATCTCGATCTTGGGAATATACCTGTTCTGTGTATTATTAATATGCGCCACTTAGCTATGGCAAACGTAACAAATGTCTATAAAGCATAATCTGAAAAAAAAAACTTTGCTCTATTTTTGCGTACATAAGTTCCTCCAGCGATTAGTCTATTGCATTGTTTGTTCTGAATGTTGTTACATGTTTATCAACGTGTACTGGCCACTAATATTTATTCCATATTTTATTATTCTTTCTCCAACTTGCTCAGAAGCTCAGATAGCTACATTATGAAAAAAAAAACGATACATCAATCGGATCTTTTCGGTACACAATAAAATAACACGCGAGTAATTTTCAACACGAGAATAAAAGAAGTAGCTGGACAGTTAGATTTTTATTTTATTATTTTTGGCGTGCTAACCAGATTTTTCAAGTAGGTACACATTAACATAAATTATACGATATTTATTATTTTAAAGGCTGAATGCGGATTCGCATCTGTCCAAAAGTTTTATAAGAGAACTAGCTTTTGCTCGCATTGAAGCAATTAAATAAGAATTTTTTTTATCAAAAAAAAATCCTATATTATAAATTGTTATCCTATATTACTTCTAATACCTCCAAGAATATGTGTACAAAGTTTCATGATGATCGGTTAAGTAGTTTTCGCGTGAAAGCGTAACAAACAAACTTACATTCTCATTTATAATATTAGTATGATAAAGACCGCGCGCTATTGAACTGACGCGAGTGAAAAATTATGTAGGTACTCTATTGTGGATGTTGTCATAAACTTATCACTAGTTGAAGTTGTTTGGTAAAAAAATAAGTAGGTAATTCGCCAGTAGTAGATATAATTAAATTTGACTTAGGCCGCCGAACATAGCTGACGACGAAAATACACTGTCTGAAAACCTGTTATCAACGAGAACAAGAGAAAAATATGAGTAACTTTCATAGAATGAAACTTTTATGTTTCTTTAATGAATTTAATTAGTATTTCTTTGCAAATTAGAGTACTATACAAGTATTGGTTAGTTAAAAAGGACTCAGCTAGCATCAGGTCTTTCAATACGACAGCACTTGGCTTCGCCACGTCCTTCCAATATTAGTCGATCGCCCACAGATTTTTATACCAGGCCTGATTAATTTAAATTTTCAGAGCTACTTTCAATAAATGTACTGTTATATGCTAATCATTCTACAATTACCCGTGTGGTGTCCGGACTAAGATTATAACACTACTCCATCTCCTCCCATGGATGTCGTAAAAGACGTCTAAGGAACTCTCAACCAGAGGGATGGGCAGCAGCGTCCCTTCTGTGAAACAGTAGCCATACTGCGCTCACCAATCCGCCGGCCAAGTGTGTTGCGTACTGACAAATTCCCCCAAAAATGACGACATCCTTGTGAAAATCTATGGGGAGGACGTTGTTCAGCAGTGACATCTTTTGGCTGATAATGCAATTCTCCGTTTCTGTAAATCAATCACCAAGGATAGAGACAACAGACGATAGAGTGTAATAAATCTACACTCTATCGTCTGTTGAGTTGTTATAAAAATGTCATTACTTTCACGATATTATGAATATTGTAGTGAAGTAATAAATATAAACATAAATAGTGTTAACTTGAACAGGTTGCATTATGAGATGGCACAGTTAACAGTAATAACGAATATAGGTATCACTCATATTTATGGTAAAAATGTACGATGAACCCACTTCTGTCACCAATCGTTGCTCTAGTTCAGGAGTCCGAGCAACAGATAATAAACCACACATAGCGACAGCAAAAGTCTGCAGAGTAGTAGCAAACTCTACTGCATGGGAATAGATGATGACACAGGACAGGGTGTCCTGCATGACTCTGACATCCTTGTGCCGCAAATGTCGAGAAGCCGCAACAGTTTTGTCAAGCGTATCTTTCCCCTTATTGGCGAATGCTCACTGGTGATATAGTGTTATCGTTCTTACTCCATTCGTCCCTCCTTCTGAGAATCTCCGACCTGGATATGTGTCGCCTTGGCTAAACTTTATTTTGTCGTGGAAAAATATTTACGGACTTCCTCAGGCTTGGGAGGGATAGACCATGCCAGACACTTACCTGCGAAAACCCCACGGTGTACCTTCCAATTACCTATGGCTGGTGTCTCAGCTAACCTGGAAATCTCTAATCAGACTTTGCACTCAGGTGGGTCGCATCAACATAAACTTACTCAGATTCATAGATAATTCTAACTTGTGTAGTTGCGCAAAGATGGTGGATATAACAAAAAGTAATGTGGCACGGCTGCTTGGAATATGCGTCTTAAAGTTCCAAGGATTTGAAGGGTTATGACAATTAAAGATGCTTTGCCAAAAATATTGATTTTAAATGATGAAATATAGTAAGTAGTTTGTAAACCATTTACAAGAACTGAGAAATAAGAATTAGCATAGAATTAGAAGACTTCTTGAAGCAAAAATGGTACATAGAAACTTGATGACTCCCTTTCAAGTCGTTTATATCATTACTAAGGTTTATTTACAAACGCATTTGAAATGTTCGTGTTATTTACTTATGTTTGACAGGATTAATATAAGTAGGAAAAACAAGCACGTTCCTTATACATCTTTTTCTCAACATGCTTTGTTGTGTTCTATCTGTGCTTGACCTTTGCGTGAAAAGTGTCAGTGTGAAATGTCACCCCGAGCGGCGACCTAAACAAGACGCAAGATTTGTATATGGTATGAAATAGTAATGAATAAAACACCGCCAACCCGCCTGCCAAGCGTGGCGATTATGGTAAAACCCCCCAATGTGCCCACAACACACCCATATCGGTCGTTGTGGTGATCTTTGGGGGAGGCCTGTGTCCAGCAGTGGACTTCATTCGGCCGAAATGATGAAAACACCGTGTTAATTTCTCGTAATCTTTCTTTTATCTCTTTATCCCTAGATACATATATACATGTAGATTATACATTGCCAATTGGCAGACGTTATTGTACATTTCGATCGTTTAATAAATACCCTTTTACAATATTTACAATTATACATTTGTCTTTCTTAACTATTAAAGTAATCAGTCGTTTTTCGAAGAATATTAAAATTTCACTTGTACATTTACAAATCAATTTACATTTATTATCGATACGAAATAATTATATAGACAAGCTTGAACACATCTGCAATAAAAGTAACAAACAATCTATCAACATTTACTTCGCTAACCTAGACTCTAGTCATCTAAATAAATCTAACAATAAATATCTGATATAATTCAAAGGATTTTTATACCTATATTATGTACAAGCTCATTGGTTTATCACATTTCAACAAATCCATCATCACAATGGATATTTAACTTAAATCACTAGCACTAAAATGTCAATATGGCCGCCAAACTGATTTGTGCGTTGGTATCGTGCCGTTTGTTATCTTTGTTGACGTGGGACTCGAAGATAGCACCCTAGTTGAGCGCTGTGAAAGAGCCTTGAGTTCATTTCGGACTCGTGGTCGATCTGACACAGTAGAGTCCGCAGCCTGAACCCTCTTCATCTCTTGTAACTCTACATTCGCTGGCCGAGTTGGATGAAAAGCTGACTTGACTACTTCAATAGGCTCTTCGTCTGATTCATCGGTAATCGTTGCGTCGTGTATCGAGTTGACTTCCGACTTCGAATCAGCTTTCGATCTATCAGGACTAGCGTTAACTATGCTTCTTGGACTAATACTTTGTCTGCTACTCGTTGGAGATAGTCGAGCGCTTGATGTATCCATTGAAGACACGTTGCTTTGTAAGTGCCTCAACGCTTCATACGGATTGATGCCGTTCTTTAGCGATAGCTCGGCTGGTAATGATTTCATTGCTAGATCCGCTGGGTGGGGGGCGAACGGCAGGAGACCGTTGGGTGGTAAGAAAGCCCCAGGCGGAGGAATTAGACCTCCTGGTGGCAGGCTAGCCATTGCTGGTGAAAATGGAAATAGTTCAGCTACAGGCAACGTTACTGGAGGCGTTGTTATTGGGCCTGGGCCGCCTGTTGACAATAAAAGCATATTATTAGTGATTGTAATTATTGTGGTCAAGAAAACGAAAACGTAAGATGTTTAAAAGTTTTATTATCTTTAGGATGAAAAAACATCGAGCTACCGTTGACTGATTTGCTAACATGACGTAATATGAGAGACGAGCCCCAGGGGAAGGCCCGCGGCGCATGGGCACTCCGTCTATTCCCCGAACAACGGGGGTGCATAATCGTACTAAGGATAATGTACAATCTGTAGGCGTTTAAAGGCGGCATCACCGAAAGGGATGTTTTTTTAGTGCGATATCGGGAGGGCGAGGGTGCAATATTTATTTATCCGAACACGACGTAGTTCTTTGCAACACGGACACGGCATTTCGTAATTCAGCACGATGCGACTCTTTCTGTGATGCAGCGGAGTATATTATTGATGCAGAGCACGTGTGTAGGTGTTGCAACGGACCCGTGTATACTCCACAAAGCCGAAAGCATCGCGATAAGGAAGCACACCTATCTCCGAACACGGCGGACAAAGAGAGCTCGAAATGTGAAATTTTCATTAGCAGCTGTGTTCAAAAGTTCTTTCCGTGGACGCTTTGATTCTCGATAGCGTGTAAGAGAAGCTGGCGCAGAAAAAAGACACGATGGAGGCGCAGATTGGGCCACAAAGAGCTCAGAGGTGGTGCTACGTTCGTTTATCTTTTGCACTTTTTCTGTTTGCAGCAGTGGCAGTGCACAGACCACTTTAAAAGGCAACGAGGGTGGCAGGAAACGTAACTAGGGGGTAATTTGGTGAGGTGGGGTCCAATATCGGCGTCGCGGCTGATTGAGGTGATTCCTGATCGTTGAATTTGATTCTGTTTTGTTTTGGCAGTTATTTTTAATTTGCATTTATAGAGTCCCTAGTGTAAAAGAGTATTGTATATAGTACGGAATGAACAGTGTTTGTGTTGTAATCTTCGTACCCTGGGCAAGTTCATATAATGCATTAGCTATTTTTTCTATCATAATAAAATAAAAACTTAATATAATCGTTGAAGAGAACAAATCAATATTATACATAAAAAAAAAGAACTTTTTACGTATTCAAGCTACTACGTACATAGGTTTTATAAGTCTGTAGGTGTTAGAATACATCGCTTCTCGCGTTTCAGAAACAAAAAGTGGCTGGTGGCGCGGTCGCCTACATCGGAATAAAATGGACTCCACACTCTCTCGAACGTGAAAGCAGTGCTTTTTTGTACGTTTAGTAGCACCCCCCACTTTCCCCCGTGGCGCGGGCTTCAGCGGGTGGTTTTGCTTCGGTCGAACCGGTGTTGTTTTGCAGAGTTCAAGAGACGCTTCTTTTATTTGAGCCGCTTTTTCGTTGTACTGCCTTAAGGGGCGGTACTGTTTCAAGCAACATGTTTTTGAGTGCTGTTTGGTGAATCAGGTATTTTAAAATTAACAAATACCGTACTGTACTCCGCTTGGAAGTTAAGCGGTACTTCGCTGTTCCAATTTCGTAATACGAATCTTTCGTTTAGCTGTTGGATGCCAGTTTAGAGACATATTTTTGTAAATTCCCGCTATTATTTTCAAATTTAACACGTTTCAACCAACAGTAGCTCGTAAGCTATAGTCATCCAAATAAATTGAGACATCTAGACAAAAAACATACTATACCTTTTATAAGAGAGGCGGTCTGGTCTCGCATTTGTGGCGGTCTGAAGTAGTCTGCCCACGCATAGTTGAGGTAAGCCGCATCCAGCCAGCCGGGGTTCAACAGGAACGGGCTGAATGCACCCGGGTGACCGTAGCCATAATCTACAACATAAAAAAAGTTGTGATGTGTTAAGAAAATATAGTGTTGGGAAATTAATTGAACGCAGATTTTTCAACTATAGAGATATATATAGATAGAGCAAAAATATTTTTTTAATACAATAAATTGTTATATTTAAAATTGCAAATATCGAAGAGTATATGTTGAAAGTGTGTAAAAGAGGTAACCTTAGAACCTTGCATCTTGCAGTATTACAGCACCTCCATAGGCCTCAAGCTTAAATAAAACTGACCACTTAGGGCCCTAGGGGAGGATGATTAAATCGTCTGGTGAGATGGACTTCAAGGTGCTGAGTTTCATATGGCCACGTATTACGGGTATTGCTTGCGTATAATAAATTTGGTAGTTTATACCTTATAATACTATCCTGAACTTTAGTTGAAACAAAATGTTATTTTAGTAAAACATATAAATGTGTCTAGTCAGATAAATGAGGCGACCGGATTCTACAGTCGCCACCAAACGGCATCTAAGTCATGGTACGAATCTAAGGAATAGCTTATTAAGTAGATATTGACATGGCGAGGTCAGTAACGTCTTGAGCCACGTCCGCAAGCACTAAAGTCACAAAGGGTGGCCGTAAAGGCGGCGACACACGGGCCGCGCTCTGTTTACCGCCCGAAGACTATAACAAGGGCTCTGTATACAAAACGAGCCAGTTTACTACTGCAGTTAGTCGGCTCCTCTGTGCCATACGTTTTTACGACCCTCCGCGTCACGTTGCCTTTCGCCTTTCATAGCGAAACGCTTTTTTTATTTGTTTAATCGATACACTATTGAAGACTACGTCCATGTCTATTTTCGGGTTTTTACTACGTTTTTAATCCAATCTAGAGACGTCCCAATGGATGCGATCAGGTGTAACGTTTTTATTACCGGATTAAACTGTTTACGAGCACTTCTTCTACTTTGTTTAGAACTTCGTAAACGCGGTGCTTCTTAGCGACTCTTTGTATGAAGTTTGTTGTTGCGAGAGTTTTGTTTGAGTAGCCTAATTTTATCGTAACCTAAACAATGCGTGTAATGGTGCGCAGTCTTTTGTTTTTACATAGATGACGTTTTTATCGCGTACTAAAAACGTTTACGGAACAATTAGTTTATTTGTGTAAAGCGTACCCCTTTCCGCGGGGAGATTAGCAAGTGTTTCGTGAGAGCGTTACCCAGATCGCGGGTATTTTAAATTAAGAACTTGATGGATGGCCCGTCGTGCTGTCACGTGGCAATCCGGAGCCGAGCTGAGAAGCGCTCCGACATCATGGAACAATAATAAGTTAAATGTGGAACTCGGAAACGGGCCGCTCCATTTGTTAATGCCAGTATTCAATTAAATTCAGTTCCCCGACCCTTTGCATATGCGGGGCTCTGAATATTAAAGCGGTAAAGAGAGCATTTCTAATGTTGAGAAGTGGTATATGATTACTGAGTGCTTGAATTAATATTAATTTGGGTAAGTGGGAACGTTAACCGACACTGAGTTTTGTTCGGAGTACATTTAAAATTAATTCGATACTCTATCTATTTTTATTATGATTATAAAGTAGTAAGAACAATCTGTATTGTGTCCAGATTAAGAATGTAGCACCACTCCATCTCCTCCCATGGAAGTCCTAAAACGCGATTAAGGGAGTATCCCCCCTTAGTATCCCGTCCCTTCAGTGGAACACTAGCCATACTGCGTTCACCAACCCGCCTGCCAAGCGTGGTGAGTACTGCCAATTCCATCCAAAATGACGATACAATTGTGGAAATGTACGGAGGAGGCTTTTGTTCAGCAGTCTTTGTTCAGCAGTGGACATCGTTTGGCTGATATGATGATGATGATGATGATGAAAGTAGTAATTTTGAATTGATATTTATAGAAACACCGAATACATTGAACTATTTAAACGTGAATTCAAATCTAAAATAGTGCACTCGTAGTGTAAGAGTATTGTGTGGATCTATAAAGTTATTCTTGCTGCTGTTAATCACCGCCGACCTAAAACTTTACAATGCTTTAAGAATGTGGCTCCGATCAAAACGCGTCGCGGCCAAATTTGTACCGCTCCGGAGAATAAACGGACGATACGAGACATAAGTGTCAAAATGGGCATTAAATAACTCGACAAGATGAGATGCGAGCGGGTTGTCACTCGTAAATTAATGTTAAGGAGGCGAGCTCTTGAATAAATGGAATCAGAGTTATGGCTCATGATTTGGACGGGGTGGCGACGATGCCCAATAACTAACACCGCATTTATACGTCTAAGTTTTAATTGTCTGTGTTAATGGTGATTTAGTGTTATCAGTTGGACGGTAAAATTTGAAAACGACGGCTAGAAATACGCAAATTGATAAGAATTTGAGTTCGAAATTTAACATGGATGAATGATGATATTTAGATTCCAATTTTCTGCTTCATCACAAGTCTTAATAGATTAAAAATATTAGGGAATTAGCCAGAGGCAGGCTTGCGTTTTTAAAATTTACCAAAATGAACCTTTGCACTTTTCTGGATTGGATTGCTAGTAACTCGCTTCCAAATCTCTTCAAAACTCATGACACAGTTTAGCTATTAAAACGTAACAAACAAACGGACAGAAAAACTTACTTTTGCATTTATAATATTAGTAGCGATAGTATTCATTGTAAGTCACTCATCTTTATACTTTATAGAGTATACATCCCCTCAGTAAGTACATGCGGTATCAATATGTAGTTTCAATAAGTTAAAATTTTCCATAAGTCGTTTGGTAAGTTTGGCAAGGTCTTCGGTATGGGGCCTGGTGGTTATGAGGGTCGCTGTATGTGAATGTGGTATTTTAGCAGCTAGCAGAGACATAAAATCCATATTTTAGAGGCATCGGCGTCAGGGTGCAGGCGGGGAGATCAAACGGGACTTTACGACGCAGCCCGAGATTGTTTACATCTGTTACGCGCCCACCGCCGCACCGACGAAGTTTGTAACCGCTGCTACACCAAGTATTATACCAATGTACCATACCAACTACCTTCTAAAATATACCAAAATAATTTCTTAGACTAATAAAATATACTAAATTATAATAGACTAGGATTTCTCTCTTACTCTAAAGGAACTGGAATTAGAAATGTTACTCACATTTCGCGAATTGAATTACGGTTGTCAATAAAAATTTGCAGTACCTAAAAATTTTTCGACACGTGTGTTTTAATTATCCAAACAGATGTAACTTTTGATGAACTATTGACTAGTTTTGAAACTATTTCTATTTAGTACATTTTTATTATAGGAAATGTTATTAAATCTGGCAATATTATAAATTATGCGTGTTTCAAAGCCAAGGTGCGTTTTTGAAAATCTGAACGCAAGTTTCGTGTACACTAAGGTATACACAATAGTGATGCGAAAAATCAATTTTAATATCGACACTAAAACGTCAACTAAAAATATCCGAGTCACGTCAAAAACGATTTATGTACTTTCATAATGTGTCTAAATGTGAGATTATTTTACTAACTACATGTTAATTAGAGCGCTGTTGGGCCATTAAGACTGCGCGCCATTGATCGCTTTATTAACTCGTTGCCTTTGATGTTTATCGCCCGAGGATGTTAGTTTTTCCGCATACTGTCTTTTTATTATTGGTCGAAGTTTGGGCGCAACTGTTTGTTTACACAGACGTTTCGGTGTACGTTATAACATCTAAAATAGATTTGTGGTGTCAAAACATTATGATTTCAGTCTAATTCGTTGATGGCTTTATCTGTGTCTACGTTTGTAATAATGATTTGTCATGTTTTAATTGTGATTGATGATGTCTGGTTCAGATTTTGTGGTTGATTGTTGACATATAGACTAGTATTGAAACTATTAAACTTATAGGAATAAATATATGAATACAAAGTATAAATTTATATATATATATCCTATAAATCTTATCAAAATATATAAGCAAAATGAGAATGCAATGATCGAAGCAAATAGTGTTTCGAAGTTTCTGTCGTAGTAAAAAGAGGTGCATTTTTGTATACCATAACACAATATTAATATAAACTAACGTCAAACAAAGTAGTGAAGCGAAATCATTTTTATATCGAAACTAAAACGTGAACTAAATTTAACCAGTTGATTAAGAGTTTTAAGCTACAACATTTTGTAAAAAACGATTCAAAATGTAGACTCATCAGAAATCATTTAATAAGACATAGTGTCTTATTAAACTGAATTTTTCTATTGGAATTAATGATTTGAAAGTTTAAACTTTGCTGTGAATATAGCAAACAACTTTATCGACGTTTATTTATGATTATATGAATAGTGATGTCGTTAGGCGTTAAATATTTATCGTTTTTATTCGCTCTTTAATTTCCGCTTGGCTTTAAATCAAATCACTTCATGCAACTTTTCTATATGCGTCTTTTTCATCATAGCTACAACAAAGTATTTCACTAACATTGACCTTCAAAATCATCATAATAAGTCGAGCATGTATATGAAGACATTTATTCAGTACACGAAAGTATAAAAGCGTGTTCTTGTAAACACCAATAACCATTTATAAACCCCACGTCAAAACATGACGCTCCTTAATGTTAACTCCTTGCTCACATAAAAGCAGACAATCGATGTTATTTTGAGAGAGAAGCTGTCTTAGCTGTAATTCTTAACGTAGTGAGGAGATTAAACTGAGGAGGCAATTAATGTCTTCGTGATTGACTGTTCCGTACGTCCATTCACACAGATGTTAATTCGGTTGAGGTATTTTTCTCTGCACGAAAACGAATTACGTAGATTTTTTGAAAATCGAATGTTTATTTCGCGTAGCTACATAAAAATAATAGAATTTAAATGTATCCGAAATAAAACTCGCTTGAATGTGGTTGAATGTTGCGGCGCCGCAAAATCGACCTCGGCTCTGTGGACTGGCGCCGAGCCAGCAAGTCGCGCACGCGCATCGTACAGAACGATTTATAAAAACTAATATTTTTTTATTGTTTCAGCATGATATCTGACAAATGGTGATAAATGTCAGTCCTTTGTGTTAAGGAAGCAGTTGTACCGATGTAGGTCAGATCGTCCGCTATTTTCGACTACTGTAAAAATTGCGTGGATCGGAGCAATGCTTCAAGTTTCTCAAAGAGGTAAATTTAGGCGTACTGACTTTAAAAGTCGGTATGCAGAGATTTCATTATTATATTTTGGGTGAACTTATTATCAATATTATTTAAAAATTATATGGTATGGTAACATTTTTGGAAAACATTGCTACTGCGTGAACATTATAAAAATAAACTTCTAAAGCGGCATTGAATATTTCCAGATTTGCGGTGGATAATAAAACTACAAATGTAGATTAGAAATTAATTGTAACTAATTAATATTGGAATTATTAATTTAGGCATTTTAAATGTCTATTTAAATAAGCGAATTATAAGTATAAAAATACAGACACAATTAAAAAACTATAAGGTTATTCTACATAAATAGTAACGATCTATATCTAATGACTACAATATAGTTTTATAGTCTAAGGTTTTGTAAAAGTTAGAAACTTACTTTGCTTAGTTCTAGGTTCCCTGGGGCCATCGACGGTGACTTTGATCGCTTTCATATAGCTGGCAACCTGGCTTGGGAACGTGCTAATGGTGATGGTCAGCGAGAACGACTTCCCTCGCCCACTGCGTCCCACGAACCTCAGGTCATTAAACTTTGCGACCTGGTTCTTCATCACCGCCGTACAGTTCCGTAGTTCCGCCATGGAATTCTCATCATTTCCAGCTTTTATCGTGACCAGAGTGCCATCCTGCACATCATCTAAAGCCACCACTTTGAAAGCCACTGGCAACGACTTATTTGATCTCCAGTGTCCTGGAAGCGCTGAGCACAGAACGGCTGGTGAGCCAGTCGTTACCAGCTCACCGTGACTCTGCCGGTAGTACTCATGGATATGAGCATAAACGTCCGCCATGCTGGGGGCCGGAGGGCTTGCGTGCGGGAGGTGCATCGACTTCAGTCTACCCTCAACGACACCGCACCGACTCTCAACACGCCACTGAAGTCCTGTGTCACGCCACTGTAGTCTCTAAACACTTTGGAAAAAGTTTCAAAACACGCGATCGTTTTTCAAACTCGCGGGAAGTGTGCGTCGCGTGCACGCGGAGCGGTAGGAAAGTTGTGCAAAGTACGGACGCGAGACTCCGTGTGAGCCGCGAGCAGCGTCTACACCACTTGTTGGGCGCGGACGGCAAGACGCCGGGCGGGGGACTCGGAAAAATGAACGGCAGCCGGGTGACTTGCCGAGACCGCAAGCCGAAGACTCACGACGCGCACCGAAGTCGTGGCGAGGGACGCGTGCTCATGAGAACTCGGGTTTCGACTGATGACTGTGATACGACGCGACTTTTTCCGATGGTCAATATTTTGCGTTCGCGCGGTCGCCGCCCCCACCCGGGTGGCGGCCCCTACGTCTCGTAAAAAGCGGGAAGGAGACGAAGGGTGCGGGTGATGCGGTGTCGCGGCGGGAACGAGCGGGACGGCCGCGGTCGGTGTCTGCGTTTTTATAAAAATGCTCGTTGGAGTGGGACGCTGCCGCTTACCGCTGCCAAGTGGGAGAGGGATGGGTGGATTTTTTTGAATCACCGCGGTGACGTATCGCGAGGCAGCGGTAATTAGGCCGCGGGGCGGCGGGAAACCGCGGCCGGTGCGAAAACCTATCAACGAGCTCATGAAAAATTATGATTTTCATGTTTGGAGCCGCACCGGTGGCACTTCATTTTCGCTAAAATAGACAAGGAATTCCAATGACAGGGGTTTTACTGACACTTTAAATCATGTCAGATATTGTGTGAACTACTTTGCAAACACAAATGAGTAATCTATTTATAAAATTTTAACGCTTTAAATTGGTTTTTAGTGTTTTATTTGAATTACTGCTGTAGTAAGATTTTTTATATACTAACACGGTATAGGTATATATCAGTATTGGTATAGATACCTATCATACAAAATGCTCTATAATAATTCAAATGTACTTAGGTACGTCCCTTGTTCGAATTTCCATACTATATTCTTATACATACCTACCTACATACACAATACAATAGTGTGTTACATTTTATATTTGTATTTAGCATAAATGCATTAGTCTGCCTGGAAATGAAGCAATAAATAAATACAATGTTAAACAAGATTTAAAGAAATATACAGAAGTAGAAACATTTGACTAAAAGAGTTGATACGGCCCGCGTCCGTGTGCGGTTAGCCGTTGTGGTGCGGTAAGAGAGAGACACCGCGGCGAGCGAGTGAGATGTTGAGAGGGGCGGTACTAGGGTGGGCCGGCCGGGAAACTTGTGCGGAACTTTCCCGAGTTTCCCGCGCTTTCCGTAAAGCGAGCGTTAATGCACGCGTTGCTAGAAGAAACGTATGCGTTTTTCATGTACTTAAATTAAATTATTTGAAGAAAACATTCTTTTTATTTATTTCACTTAACGTTATATTTGAACATTGTCCATATTAAATAAACTGTAGATTTGCGTAAATACGACACTGAATTACTTACTTCATTTATTTATTTGACGTAGTCCCCCTAATAATGCAGGTCTCATGGCGTTGTAGAATAATAAAGGTAGTTAGGTACTGCACCTACTGCATTTTAGGCAGGCAGTACACAAAAAAACGGTACTTACCCATATTCTGTTCATACTTTATCAGGTGTTATAAACCAATTTACAGAATTTTACAATTTAATTACTTACCACATGCGTAAATAATGCTCTTCAAACTGCATAGGTAATTAAAAAGAAAACAGTAAAATTTATTAGGTTATGCCAAACTCAGTCCCTTATCAATAGGTATAAATTTTTACTACTTTTATCTGAAATGAGGTATACCCAAATAGACCCATTGTTTTTACAAAAACTTATGGTTTTTATGGAGGCCGTGCCTTTGGCGCCTTATCTATTGTAACAATATATGGCGAGGAATCTATTGTCTATGCTCCTGCTGTAAAGTTTGCACTTTATGGTAAGAAGTTTGCGAATAAAATAATTTGCGAGGTACCATAAAGTAGGTATATATTTTTATGGTTGTGTACGAACATTTGTTGATAGTTTGGTAGTTAACAGTTAAACTAGGAGGAAGGTATGTATTGTTATTTTCGATATGCTGAGGTAAAGAGTTTTGTAATCATTTTATTACTTTATATACTTGTTTAAAATAAACTACACTTTTTGAAAATCTTGCATTGGACTTATTGAAATAATTTACATAGTTCATCATCATATTAGCCATTTAGACATCGACTGCTGAACAAAGGCCTCCCCCATAGATTTTAACAATTGTGTCATCATTTTGGGGGGAATTTGCCAGTACTCACCACGCTTGGCAGGCGGGTTGGTGAGCGCAGTATGGCTAATGTTCCAAGGAAAGGACGTTGCAGCCCATACCTCTGGCTTAGAGTCGCTTAGTCGCCTTTTACGACCTCCACGGGAGGAGATGGAGTGATGCTATTTTCTTAATCCGAACACCACACGGATAAAGCTGTATGATAGTTTCAGTTATATGGGTACTGAAGATATTAAATATACTTTTATGTCTCATCACTCATCTCATCATCATCATAGGTATCACTCATTTGTCCAGTCATTATGCAAGCTTCTTCCTAGACTAGACACTAGAAAGCGATGAATGAGTGCTATCTTTTAAAACTCACCAATTTGAATATCTGTAACTAGAACGTTTTTGGAAACATTAATGACGAGACGACAAACTGTTCATCTGGTGGTAAGAGTTTCTTAAATATCATATGATATAGTTACTCTCTTATATATGAGGTATTACAGTCTTATTACTTAACACAATATAATCGTAAAATAATGTGGTGCCGATACTTTTACAAATATTCACAAAAATATTTACTACAATTGACATACATAAATAAATTTTTGTTTTGTTTATCACTCTATTATTATTTTAAACTTATTGCTAATTATTTTCAAAATTTTAGTTCGTTTATCTATAAAAGCTTATCTTTTTTAGTTTTTGTTAAACTATTATTTATTTTCTATTTTTAGTACAGCTAACTACGAAAACGCGTTTTTTTTTTTGCGCATGGCTGAATGTCCGTCCATGTTGCCTGTCCATAGTCTCAATAACTCCGGGTGGTAATTATTTACCCAAGCATCTTCCTTTCGATGTTTAAGTAAACAAATTCTCCCTCCATTACGGATAAAATCATCTGAAGAATGAGACACTATTCGAATCTTATCGCACTCTTGCCGCGGAAAATTTATTCGACATCTTATTTTTGGTGCAAGTTTGTGTATGTTGGTGAATAATATAATTTTATCCGGGTACCAGAGATAAAAAAAGTCGCTAATCCTGGGGATCCTGGCAAAGGTAATGGGACAAACTACTTAAATTATTGCATTGTCATCGATTTTTGATAATTGTGCGAAGTTTCAAATCAATCTGACATTTAGAAGGGGATGAAAATCGAGTCCAAAAATTCTGTTACCTAGATGCATACCAAGCTAATAAAAGCGTGTTAAAAAGAAGCTATGTGAGGATAATGCATGCCAATGTATGGGATAACTAAGATCTGGCTTTAGGCAAAATTATATTAATTGCCTTACAATAAGATTTCTATAGCAGTCAAGAGCTGACCAATCCCGGCAGAGAGTATCCGTTTCCGGCATAACGCATGCATCAGAATAGTTCAGTTCAACCATAATGCAGGGAACTTATCCACCCAGCACACAACACACAACACTACCCTCAACAAGACATTTTAATGAGCATCATCATCATATTAGTCCAGGGACATGCACTACTACTACTGAAGAAAGGCCTCCCACATCAACATTTTAGTAGCTAAAGGCATCCACTATTTAACAAAGCTGACAACAACCAGTTAAATGCCGTGTGTCGTCATTTTGGGGGGAAATTACCAGTAGATACTCACCACGCTTGGCAGGGTTGGTGAGTGCGGCTTTGGGGGAATCCTTTATAATTCTCCCCGAGAAGTGCCTGGGGGGCGGCCTTTTTACAGTCTCCTTCCTTCCACTAGAGGGAACCGCTTTAAAGTCATCTCCTCCACTATGTGTCTAAAGGCGTGGCATTATGGGTAGCTCTAGTGTGATCTTACGAGGACCTGGAGCCCCCCTTCGGCGTCGACGATGACCTGAAGTTTAGCTGGTAAGGACCCCTTCGCCCTTCCAGGGGCGGAGCGAAGTTCATGTAGAATTTCCACTGAAGACCAGTAAAATAAAAGAAGGATGACTGCTGTTCCACAGAAGGGACGCTGCTGCCCAAACAAGGTGACTCACGGTCGAAATTAATAATCAGTTTAATCCAAAATCTTTAGGTTTCGGGTTAAGGATTGGTCTGTTTTTGTGTTAAATGTAATCTTAACACAAAAAGGGCCTTATTCAAAATCTTAAATCCAAAGATTATAGATTAGATTGATTATTAGTTTTGGCCGTAAGATAATCTAAGCCAGAGGGCTTACGCCATCCACGAGAGGAGCTGGAGTAGTGCCATATTCTTAATCCGGATACGACACGAAAAGTACGTAACTAAATGTTTAGCTATAATAGCAAATAGCTTAGGTACTATTACTAAATTGTTTAATAGTCACCGTTTAGGTAACCCTCCAATAAATGGTTCTACTTAAATTATTTATTCCGTGTGGCGTCCGGATTAAGAATATAGCACCCCTCCATCTCCTCCCGTGGATGTCGTGAAAGGCGACTAAGGAACTCTAACTAGCGGGAAGGGCAGCAGCGTCCCTTCTGAAGATCAGTAGCCATATTGCGCTCATAAACCCGGACAAGCGTGGTAAGTACTCGTATTTCCCCCCTAAAGTGACGACTAATGAACTGTGGAATTCAATCGAGAAGGCCTTTGTTCAGCAGTGGGTATCCTTTGACTGATATGAGGATGAATGTATCTTGAAGTATATCATCATCATCATATCAGCCACAGGACGTCCACTGCTGAACAAAGGCCTCCCCCTAAGATTTCCACAACGAGCGGTTACATGCCGCCCTTATCCAACGACTCCCAGCGACCTTCACCAGGTCGTCTGTCCACCTCGTTGGAGGTCTTCCCACGCTGCGTTATCCGGTGCGCGGTCTCCATTCCAGAACCTTTGTGCCCAAACGGCCGTCAGTTCTCCGAGCATTTTTTTTGTGCAGTATATATTCCTGCACAAAAAAGCCAAAGCGTACCTAAAAATCGTAAATACGGCTTGTGATTTTCAATGTTTTATGAAGATGAGTATGCAATAACCGTACACTATACTCATTAGTACGTTAATATCATTCAGGTATGGCCTAGTATGTAATAATAATAACCGTACACTATACTCATTAGTACGTTAATATAATTCAGGTATGGCCTAGTATGTAATAATAATAACCGTACACTATACTCATTAGTACGTTAATATAATTCAGGTATGGCCTAGTATGTAATAATAATAACCGTACACTATACTCATTAGTACGTTAATATAATTCAGGTATGGCCTAGTATGTAATAATAATAACCGTACACTATACTCATTAGTACGTTAATATAATTCAGGTATGGCCTAGCTTAACCTCAACCTATTAATTTCCAGATGATTGAGATCATGTCGACTGGGCCAACTGGGAATAAGGCTAAGACTGGGGGTAAGGCACTCATAACCAGCAGCACTCACAGATCGGTAAACGATCGGTGAGGTTATGCCACGCTTGGCGCGGTCAGTCTATAGATGGGTGACCGCAGAGTGGTATTAGAGTCTTCGTGCTTTGGAGGACACGTAAAATCGTCGTTCCCGGTTGGTGTCTTTACACGGCAGTCGTTAAGCCAAGTCAGAGGCCTTTGGACGGCTTGAACAATTCTGACACAAGGTTGGCCACTAACCACACAAAAGAAGAAGAATGGGAATCCATTTAAAGCACTACAGACAAACTAAAGTAAATACTACTGCTTACGTGTAGAGTAAATATGATTAAAAAAAAAACGGCAATGTACAAGTATGGCCTATAAAATTGCCGTGTGGTGCCGCTTGCGAATAGCACCAACCTCTCTCATTCAGTGGGTTTCGTAAAAGGAGGATGAGCAGCAGCGTCCTTCGAGTGCATCAACAACTTAACTGCGATTACCAACCCACCTGCCAAGCGTGGCAACTATAGGAAAATCCCCCAACAAGCACACAACACAACCAGACTGTCGTTGTAACGATCTTTGGGGGAGGCTTGTGTCCAGCAGTGGACTTTATTCAGCTGAAATTGTGATCTATAAAAAGCGGATTGTGGAGCATAATCAAGTTTCAAAACAACATCCGTATAAAAAATGTCATAAAATTTAGAAAGTTCAAATATCTAGGGTTGATGACACCGCTGTTCTCACAGCGTTCTGTTAAAGAAATTCACTCAATTACGGCAATAAAAATAATATTGTAGGCAAACATTGGACGCTTTGAAGTTCGCGCCGGTAGCTACCGAGCGGTTTTGTGCAAGCGCACTAAGACCCACAAACAATGCGCCCGCGCACAATACAATCTCGGCTTCTAAGACTCCCTTTTATGTTGGCCCAAACATTGGCATTGGCGCATTGTGAGCCCTTTTGTTACCTATTTACCGACTTTTGGGTTGTTACATTCAAGGGTATGCTGTCAAAAAGCCGCTCAGCAAGTCACAGAAAAAAATGTTCCCAATCCCAATGAATAGACTCATCGACGGCTAAATAATAAGTTAATTGAGTTGTTCCATTTAACTAAACTGATTATTTTGGTATCTTATCGATAACTAAATTTGAATCAAAGTGGTTGCGGTTCGTTATAATTATCAATGCTTCGTGTGAAATCAGGTGTAGGAAAGGTCAGCACTTAGGTTCTATCTTAGTCCTTTGGGATGATCAGCTGTTCTTGAAGGAATTGATGTTGCACTTTATGCTGTTAAGTATACGCCCAGTGTTCTTAATAACAAAGTAAATAGGGCTCGACGAATAATATAATAGAGTTACAGATAACATGTTTTTTGTGTGTCGTGGGTACAGCTTACAGACACAAATGTCACATGCTCAAACAACTATCTGTATATTATACAAATATTTGTTTCGTGCGGGGATCAAACCCGCGACTTGTTGTGCAGAAAACCAATCGCCTAGCCACTGCGCCAACCTTGCTGTAAATTAATTTACATCCAGCAAAGTTGGTAGGTAACGGTTAATTAATCAATAAAATATAGTTTTCACAGCTTCAAGATCACCGTTTTAACCACAACTTAACAAATAAGACAATCGAAACGATTCACATCAACGAAATACTTCATTTATCCTAAGGATAGTTTAGTGTATACTAAACGTTAATCTTCGTTTTACGCACACAACATGTGTTCGATGCGTAGGTTACAACGTAATTGTTGGACGGAAGTATGGGCGGCGACTGCTGGGTTAAGGGTTCGACTCCGAACAATAACGATCGCTTAATTGCATACAAATGTTCCCTTTGCTTTTGTTTTTAAAGGGTTCAAGACTTATAAGCGGTTTTCATAGCAGAGGGCCAATTTTCATAATTAATGTACATTATTGACTCAAAGTTGACTAAACTGCGATTCAATTATGAATTGATTAAAAGGTATTCTGCTTCTCTTAAAGTCCAGTCCAGTTTCAATATGATCTCAATCTTGTATCATTCCAATCTTAGAATACCAATTTTATTACCTGTTCAGAATGTTAGCAGAATACAGTTTTGGCTTCGATTAACTTTCGATACATTTTCGATTGCATCACAATACAAGTTCACATTTGACGTTGTTTGTTTAGTTTAGACACTAAATAATTATTAAAATAGCAGTTTAGCACGTCTTATGTGTAATGTGGCAAAGAGATCTACACTGAGCACAATACTATACGGGTGGTAATCTCTTTGAAGGAGATAGAGTCATATAAGTATGTGACATTAATCATTATAATCATAATCATTTATTATTGCAAGAATGTAGTACACAGAGATGTTAACCAAATAATAGATCATACATTCTACCAAGTCAATAGTTTGCAATACGTTAGCAAAACGTTTAATAAATTAAACATGGCAAAGGTTTAAAGGGGTTTAATGTCAAAATAATAATAATAATTTAATAATAATAAGATATTTACGACATTGAGACAAGATTGGAACTATATTTTGAACATTTTTTATTACAAGAATTGGCCTTCAGTTGTATAGTCAGCGATTAATATAATGCATCATCATATCAGCCACAGGACGTCCACTGCTTAACAAAGGCCTCTCCCTCAGATTCCCACAACGAGCGGTCAAATGCCGCTCTCATCCAACGACTCCCAGCGACCTTCACCATATAATTTAAGGTAAGAAAACTAGGAACATTTTATTTTGAGGTCAACACTGTTTTATTTTAACGGTAAACAAAAACATGGCCGGCTTTATGGTATGCGGTTACTGTAACCTATGAACGCCTGTTGTTGTTGTCGACCCTGCAAAAATCTTTTCACGCCATTTTTGCGGAGCCCCATGTAGTCTCTGGGGAAAACTTCGGTAGGCAGCCGATTCCACAACCTGAGCGTGTTTACAACCTACTTTTTATTACTGATCCGGTGGAAATACCTCATGTACTTCCTCCACCCCGGGGAGGGCGAAGAGCCATACCGGATTCCTCCTGGCTAAAACCACAGGGGTGGTCATCTTCGGCACCTAAGGGAGGCTCCAGATCTTTGCATGATTTCACTAGAGCAACCCACTGGTGCCACGCCTATTTGCACATCTCAGAGAGGGTGACTGCTAAGGGGTTACCCTCCTCGGGGAGATAGTAAAAGATCCCCCCGAAGCCTCACTGTGTGCTATGATACACACACGAGGCGGTGCATGACCACATGCGCGCCTCCATTTTATCATAGGTCCCTCGGTGTGGGCATGCAGATTCCCCAATCTGCGCACCCGCGAACTCAGAAGCGGGGGGCCTCGACTTTTATCGATGGCAGGCGATTTCAATACCTACCAAAAAAACAATATATGTTCAGCAAAATCTTACGGATTTACAGTAGTACAAAATTTTCTCTACCTTGACAGATAGAGAACACAGATTTTTAAGCATCTCGTAATGAAAAATTCCTTTTCTTTTTTTTTTGTTTAAAATTATTTGTTATTACTTTACTCATTGATAAGTCTTTATTCTATTAAAAACTAAAATGTTTTCAAGTAATACAATTTTTATTAAAATTTTTGCAGTACAATTTTCTTATCGAAAATTTTCTACTACTGTAAATCCGTAAGATTTTGCTGAACATATATTGTGTTTTTTTGGTAGGTATTGACCCAAGCTCTCACCCCCTGCAGTATGTCGTGCTATTTACTGGACACCCTGTATAAACAGGTTTTCGAGAGGAATAGTTACTATAGAATAGTTTTGACAATTAATTGTGAGCAGTGAAAATGGCCTCGGGCCTGAAGTGCTTAAGATTTTATTTTTAAAATAATTTTCTAGTTTAAATAGCTGAGCCGTTTAAACTTCACTTAAAATACATTAATATCTAAAATCATCGAAAAAAAAATGTTACAATATTAATTTTTACCCAAAGATACCCAAAGCAAAACTTTCGAGAGGTGTCATGAAAAAAAAACGTTGCACATTCACAATGGTTTAAGTTCAATTTAGTACTTGTGTCGTGCTGTTTCGCTGAGCAATTGGTACGCAATGTTACTAAACTTTGCGCGTATACAAAAGTGTGAATGGTCCTTAAGTACGCACGTATGAAGACCAAGCGTAACTACGTAATTGGCCACTTGGATTTAAAGGGAAACCTTTTCGGATGTAGAATTAGGAAACATTAGACGGGGCAAAATATAAGCGTGTTCTTTTCTTTTATGTGTATAAATATGCAAGAATTATTTGCCGATATATGCTATAAGTACCTAACGTAGGTGTTTTTTTGTGCGAATAGTCGGCACAGTTGCCTGACATCATCCAAAAAGTAGACTATCTAGATTATAAGAGATCTCTTTGGATGAAGTTTTGGGAAAGATTAGATAAGTATAACTAAAATTTTGTGGTAAGTAACAATTGAGCCGATCTTATAAGATTTCTTATTTTCTAGTCTTAATATTAGAAAAGGATTACATAAATATGATCACATATCGATACTGAATGTCGCCTTCACGAATACGATAGGGTTTAGTACATATTGTATGGTGTCGTTCAAATATACACATGCTCCTTTTAGGTCGGACAGAATTTTCGATCTATATTGTATAGGCCTCGTAACAACGCTTAAAATACTCAACGAGATATAGAGAGAGCTATTCCTGGTATTTCTCTACGAGATTGCATCAATAATGTGGAGATCCGTAGAATAACTACAGTTAATATGTGTATAGATATACTAACTGTCTCACCGAGAAGAACCGAGCGTTGATCACCACGGTAGCTTACAGCATATTGACGATATCAGACCAGGTCCAGATTTCCTCACGATGTTTTGCTTCACCATTGAAATTAGTGGTGTCATAGATTAACTAAATACCTGGTAAATTCTTTCACATATGTCAGCAACTTTATTTATTCTACAGATCTCCACATTTTTTACCTGTACCTGGCATAGCTCTCTCTATATCTCATTGAGTAACTTTAGCGTTCTCACGAGGCCCATAGCGAGCAACCACGTTTCTGTGGCATATGTCATCACTGGTCAATTGAGTACCGCGTAATCAAGAACTTTTTTTTTAAACCTTGCCCCTCGCTAGGTTTTCTCATGTGTCGGGGGTGCGTTTACAGACACAAAACCAATTTATTTGCCAAGTCGTACAGATGTCTAACTCTACATTCCTTCGTCCTGCTGGCGGCAAGTATTGTGCAAATAGAGTAAATCCGGTAAGCGCCCGCGGCGACGTGTGTACTTACAGGTGAAGGGCCTACCAAACAATGGCCGGGAGGAAGTGAATTTAAAAGCCCATTTTAGTAGCAATTTGTAGTGAAGGGAATAATTACTGCAAAGTTATGGAATCACAAAAGTAATCCGATAATTTCCCATATATTGTGCATTTTTTTCTTGCTGATTGTGTAGACGTTAGAGTGGCCAGTTCACCATTTTCAGCCACACAGAAAACATCCACTGTTGGCCAGAAGTCTCCCTAAAAATTGCCACAACCACTGGTATGGGTTTGATATGTGTGCTCATTGGGGTTTTTCCATAATCGCCACGCTTGGCAGTCGGGTTGGCGATCGCAGTTGTTTTATAAATGTACTCGAAGGACGATACTGCCCATCCTCTGGCTAATCCTACAGTCACGTTTTACGACACCCACGGGATGAGATTGGGTGGTGGTATTCTTAGCCGGTGGCTTAATTAGCTCTATTAAAATAGAATAATCCGTAAACTATAATATTGTAGTTAGAAGTTTATGGCAAAAATATTTAAGACTCAGCAAAGCATCTAATCGAGAGAGAATAAAAATAAATAACTAGACCAGAATACAGGCACTACAGAGCTAGTGAAATTACCCGGCATAATAGACTAACGGCCGAATACTGAAACGCTAGTTAATATTAAGTCTCGCTTTAACTATTCGAGAAACATGTTTTTGGTAAGATACCGGGTGGCTCAAATGGTTAAAGCAGAACTTAATATGGACTGGCGTTTCAGAATTCAGCCGTAAATATCTGATGTCTCGAGGTGACGAGCGCAGTGTGGTGCCACGCCAGACTAGTCCTGGGTAGCATACTATTGTTATGTGCAGATGTGACGTTTACCACCACGCCAATGACTTGTCTTGTTGTATAAAAAACTTTTTGGATGCGTAAAGGTAGTTCCTATTGGAAATAGGATGTAAAATGTTGTGCACAAAACCTAAATAATATCTGAAATTTGGTTGTACACCAAAACTGCTTGGTATTTATTTCATTTGGGAAGTGAATAATTCCATCTGAAAGTTGTCTGGTAGCGATCGCTACTGGCGATAAGACATTGTACAATTCCTTCTAACGTGGTATCGATCAATATTTTTACAATTGAGTGTCTATAACAAGATATAATATTCTATTCGTATACCGTGAATTCTCAATTTAATTCACCCAAAATACAGTGGAAATCGTTGGCGATATAAAGAGTGGCGCGCGGGAAAAAATGTGACATCATAAATCCAAATAATCAGAAGTATGCGTTGTATGTGCGAAATTCCATAGTAACATGGCGGGGAGGCCGGGGCAGAGTGGAACTCATTACTGGCACGTGACACGGCCTCACCGCGCCCACTCGCCCCTCGACACTGTTATATTTCGCCAATGAGTTATTGAGTGCGCGAAAAGCTCATGTGTTAAACCGGCAGTGTGAATGTTTGACTTCGATGGAAACATTAAAAATGTTTGTTGAAATACGGATTTTCGTACGTTTACTAAACACAACTAAACTTCGACTAGGAATTTCTGGGAATGAATGTTTAATGAGTTACCATCGATGTGCAAACAGACTGTCAAAAAAGATGAAAGCTGATAATTAATCAGCCATTTTTTTATTAGATCCCGAACTGAATCTCATACTTGAAAATATTAGATTTGTTAAAGTATGAATAAAAATGTATACATTACATCGCGTATATTACAGATTTTTTTGTTTTTAAATAATTAATTAGTAACATTTATTCAAACAGCATACCAATATTCTCTACATAGTTTCACAATTAGATATCATATTGTAGCATCAATTTTATCCTGCACGCCACTTCAAAAGGCGTCATTGTTAATTGCATTTGATTGATGACGCAATACAAAACGTCAAATTACCCTACAAATGTGGCCCGCTCACCGAAACTGCGACAAAATCCCAACGCTTTTCGTTCACCCGCCCGCTGTATTTTTCTAATTGAATCATGTGTGATTTATTATTGGTCTGATGATGTATCATTCTTTCAACAGCAGCCACGGCTCACCCCATGGGCTTGCGGGCCAAATTATTGCTACAAATGTTCACATCCGCGCTTTTTAACTGCTTCGTCGTTGCGCTGCCTCCCCTCGGTGCGTTTTTTATTAAACTGAGTAATCGATTTTTGGCGCTTTATTGAAGGACAATAAGTAATAAAAACGTTAAATAGATCCGCACCGTCTGAGATTTGTTATCGTTTGATGTAAAATAAAACCTAAACGTTTCGATTTTAAAAGTTTTAAGTGGGAAATGATGGCTTTTTTTATAGAAAACACGCGAACTGATTTTATAACAAAAAGGTTTCTCTTATTAAATTAGATATCTACTGATGTTGTTTATTTAACTTACCTATTCATTTTATGCAATTCTTGTGTGTCATTCTTATACACTCGGATTAAAAGGAGAATATAATTAAAAGTTCTATGTGACTAGAGCCTAGAAAAGATATTATTTTCGTTCATTACAGAATGTCGAATGACAAATACAAGTGTGACTGCTATAATTAAAACCAACTTCTCTGTTTTCCGCGCACGTGTGTATGTGCGTGATTATTGCAGAAACAACTCGACTGATTTTTATAATTTTTTCACCGGAGTAATCTATATACTCTTATGGGAAGGTCCTAACATATAAAATATGACCACCATTCTCATGTATGTACACACTTCTAGGTATAATAATTGTGGTTATTTAAAGAAAGTTTGATTATTTCTTAAAAAATTGTTATCTATCTCATCAATTTCAGCCAAATAAAGGCCACTGTTGGACACGGGACTTCCCCAAATATAGCCTCAGCGACTGATACGATAGCGATCACAGTTGAGTTGTTAATGTACTGCCACGCATCCTTCGGTTATTAGTCGCCTTTTACGACACCCACTGGATGAGAAGGGTTGGTGCTATTCGTAGCTGGCATCGCACGGCATGTTTAGCTATATTTTAGTACTTATTTTCTACGTAAAGCACTATCTAAACAGGTATTATCAACTCCACTAATTACACATAAAACTAAAATCGTTACCATATATTTCACATTTCTGCGTGTTGTCACACGCGACTTTGTTTGCGATATAACTAATTTAAACCCTTAGGGGAACTTGAAGATAAAATAACACGTGTTCTATATCTTATACAAAGTCATAATATATGTGTCAAATTTCATCCAAAACCGTTTAGCCCGACGTGAACAATAAACATATAAACTTTTACACTTATAGTATAAGTAGAAAGTAAGATAACTAACCCATTTCCACCCCACGCACACGAGTCTCAAAATACGGTACTCTCATCTCGACCTCATCAGCTAAGAGTTGCAGCCGTTTCCAGCCGGCGCGCACATTGTCGTCACCGGCATTGTCCCGTGCCCAGAAACAGATGTTGTTGTTAGAATAGTGTTTGCACACGTCAGAGGCATAAAAAGTACCAGAATGGGAACTTTTCGCGCTGTATAGATTACGATGACTCGATTGTTTATACGCAACTAAAAAGCCACTTTTTATTTATTCGTGGGTGACATCAAAGGCGGCTGAGGAGATAATATCATTAGGATGGTCAGTGGTGTCATCCTTTGTAATATTGAGAACTCATTGCGATAACCGAACTAAATGCAATTTATTAAAATAATATATATTTTGCCACAAACTACAATTTCTCGTGTATCGACATAAATCATACATGCACGACCCAGACCTGGAACAACTAACTAAAGGCCTTACATAATATTACATTTGTTCGGCGATCCAACCCGCGATGCGTAGCACAGAAAGCCAATCAATTGTCCAATCCGTCAACCGTATCGTCAAAATTAAAAAGTTCCGTGGAGGAAAGAAAGAAGTATAATACATATTCATATTACAACACTTCACACAAAATCATCCACTCTATACGAGATGTCACGATTCTACTTTAAAATATCACTATTTTGAAATAATAATAATGAAAGAATAATTTTGTTTTTGCAAATAAATCCTCGGTCGGGGCGGGTGCGGCTCCCCAGGGTTGTCACAATGCTCGCACAGTTTCCGCGCCGCTGGTCACCAACAAAACCGGGAGCACGCGGACATGCTGACACCCCTAATGTCACTGGTTCCGTGTGTGTGGTGTTTGGGTACTGTGAGGTTCGTATCCTTGTATGAGCACTGAGCAGGCTCGGCAGTAAGGGTTGATACTTAAACATTTTTTTGTATTCATTAATCAAAATGATGGTTTTAATTTATTAATACCGTGTTATGCATGTTTTTTTTACTTTCTGAGGATTCTAAATAAACTTGAAAATAATTGAAGAAGCTTCATTGAAATTGCTATTATTTAAGATATAACAACTGATCGATTTGATTAACAAATGGACATGAAACATTAATCAGCATTATAACAAATTGAAATTTATAGTTGGGACTTAATTTTGTATTTTCGATGTAAAATATGAAGAAAAACGCAAAACTCTTAAAGCCATCCCCAACAATAAATTCACTGACAACAAGTCACACTCTGTTGTCAAAAATTCAATCCACACCAGTAATCAAAACTGGCGTACCAAACCTAATTTCCTCGCACCAGCCCTGCCATAATGTGGGCAAGCGCGCCGCGACGCCCCGTCGCGTCATTGTGAGTCCGCGCCGTGTGACGTCACGCCTTTGAATGCGACTTTTGTTTTGCACATCCCTTAATTATCTTGATTAGGAGCGTCGAATTTGTTCAACGGCTATGGATGCTTCGCTTTCATTCAATTCTTTTGCTTTTACAGTAATAATATTGTACCATGTATGGACCACTCGCAAGACTCGGTGGTTTTGTTTTTTGTGTGTATTTAAGTTGATGCATTATCAATCAATTAAATGCCTTTACGTTTATTACAGATGAGTCACAGCGTAGTAATTGACAGACAAGATTTTTGGGGCTAAACAAATTGATGCGATGGCAATATACCACAGGCCTAACACGAGTAGTAGGAGGGTAGGGGTGGTTGGTACCAAGCCACCTTGATGTCGTTTCTGTCTCTAGTCTAAACAGGTGACCCTCCACTATACGCTTGCACAATCTGCCCGTGTTTCAGCCAGCTTCTCCCAGCTAATACGGTCGATTTTCAAAGCGGTCATGTCTCGTTTGTTGCAGTCCTTAAACCAAAGCAACAAACTCCCAACGTTTCTTCTTGCATTTGCTACTGTCTATCCAGTGCTCATACCCTAGCCAAAGTAGGTACCACCATTAGAGTAGTGCGGTCAAGCTGTGCGATTTTTGGCACCTTCTAGTTAATCAACCTGTCTTGTCATTATATGCCCATTATCAAATGTAGGGAGCGCAGAGTTTACTCGACACTATTGTGCTCAGCTCCGTACAAGAGTTTACTTCAGATGTAATCCTGAATGTGCCATACTCTTCCAATGAGCTTCCTGATCATGGTCGCCGTTATCTTAATACGAATATCGATTGCCACTTTAAACGAGAGATTATTCGATACGGTCGATCCTAGCTATCAAAGCCTGTCATCATTTCGGCCGAATGAAGTCCACTGCTGGACACAGGCCTCCCCCAAAGATTACCACACCAACCGACATGGTTGTGTTGTGGGCTCATTGGGGGGGTTTTGCTATAATCGCCACGCTTGGCAGATGGGTTGGCGATCGCAGTCGAGTTGTTAGTGTACTCGAAGGACGCTGCTGCCCATCCTCCGGCTAATCCCTTAGTCGACTTTTACGGCACCTACGGGAGGAAATGGCGTGGTGGTATTCTAAGCCGGCAAGCCTGTCAACTATATCCAATAGGGTGTCGCTAAGCGAAATCGCCTCAAGAGCACTACGCTTGGCAGGCGGGTTGGCGATTACAGTTCAGTTGTAAATTAACTCAAAGGACATTGCTTTCCATCCTCCGGTGAATCCCATAGTCACCTTTTACTACAACCACGTGAAGAGATGAGCTGATGATATTCGTTGCTGGCACCACGCGGTTAATACGCCTAAACATCGGCGCATATATTTACCAATTTTCAAATTTGTAAGCGAATACTGCCAGTAGCATACATAACAATTTCATAGATGCGGTTTTTGATTCTATGTTTAAATATCGTAGTGACCGAAATATCAAGGACTTGCTTCTTAAGCACTGAGTTGCAGGTTCAGAACCTGAAATGTATCTACCAATGTAACTTTTTCAATGTTATATGTACTTAGTTAGTTAATCTAAGACATTACTGAATTTAAGGACAAAGAAGCCCTTCGTGAGGAAACTTGGATCTTATTGGTTTAAAATAAATGCTAACACGGAGTGAGCAAGCAGTTAGTCTCTTTCATTCTCTGTATGAGGAGAGGCCTTTGCCCTATAGTGGGACAGTTATAGGCTGACACTAAAAACCAGCGCTGTTGGCATTGTCTCAACGGCTCAGCAATATGCTGAGTATCATCCAGTTTCTGCACATGCGGCGCACTTGTTTTCTGTTTTTACTCCAGTTATTTAGACCTGTATTTAGTTTTAAACATTCTCTTGCCATTTTTATATTTTATACAGATGATATTAATGCGTGTTTTTAAGATAATATCGGGTGTATTCGCGCACAGATTAATATCTAAATAATATTTTGACATACCTAGACGTTTCGAACAAGTTGTATTGACCGTGGTCAAGAGTAGACGCTGCAAAGCGTCGAAACGTCAAGCTAATTAAGAGTAGTATTTTATTTTATATATTTATCGTGCATGCATTTATGTTCCAATATACAAAGGTGTTGTTTAATTGTGTATTACACGTATGATTTTTTCAGGTATTATTATGAACAAATGTGAGTATATGTGGGTAGAATAAAATATTGTTTTACTTCATTTTGTATTTCATATATTTGTGTATTAATAATATAATAATTGCACGTATAGATGCTGTACCTTAGTATATATGATGAATGAATTAAACACGGTATATTTCCGTAAGCTATTTCAATTCAATGGATGCTATTTGCGTAAACTTCAGAAAATATTAGGAAAGAAATCGTTAACTTTTTTATATTCTTGGGCTACTTATTGTGAGTTCGCTATACTTTTTAAATTATGTTTTATGGTTATTTTACCTCGCCCGTAATGTGAGCAGAAATAAAAAAAAATTCTTTTTTTAACTTTTTTCATATGAATATTGGTTTTTTAAACGATATCCCACACTAGGATTTCTCCTAGGTCCTGGGTACAGTTAACAGATATAAAATTTTCACGTACACAAACAACAAAAAACACATATTCCGTGTGGGTATCGAACTCGGGACACGTAGCTCAGAAATTACTTAGCAGCGCCAACTGTACAAAAATTTATGTAATCTAACAATCAAACTACAAAGTAACAAGGAATTACCATTCTATATATTACCATCCCCTCAAAGTACCATCACTTTGCCCACATAGATAGTAAAATAAAAATAAATAACTTCAATTGGTGCAGCACAATTATGTTTTAACCGACACAGAATGGTTCATGGCGATGTTAAATGGTACGTGACCATGCTACCACGCTCAGCTGCTCACGGGTCAATTAATTGTTGCCATATAAGAAACTATGTGGTACATAACTGGAAGGGGGTGTGAATAAGTGCAATTTTAAGATGCTTACTAGATATTTGTGACATAGGTTATCATTTCCAGAAGCAAAAATACGCTGCCGCCACGACATATTTACGTCGAAATATTTATAGTAATTGCGAACATAGCTGGTTATGAGTGTAATCAGACCTGGTTGGGCGTGGATTCGCAAATTCTTTACACTGACCTATTTTCTTCGATATCGGGAATAATTAAGGGTATATCGTATTTTTATATATAAAGCTGTGTTATCTATTTCGGATTGAAGTCTAATTGCTAGTACTAAGTCAGATTAGAGAAGGAACAAAAAAGCTAGATATATTATGATGATTATTTTAAGGCAATATCAGGTCTATTCGTCTCTATCGTCTATTTGTTGCATTGAACCTGATCATAGGTAGAGTGAGAGTTATCCATATGGTATCCGGATTAAGAATATAGCACCAATCCATCTCTTCCCGTGGAGGTCGTGAAAGGCGACTAAGGGGCTCTAAACCAGAGGGATGGGCAGCAGCGTCCTTTCTGTGGAACAGTAGCCATTCTGCGCTCACCAACCTGCAAAGCGTGGTGAGTACTGGCAAATTCCCCCCAATATGATGACACAGTTGTGGAAATCTATGGGAGGCCTCTCCAGGGCCTCTTTGTTCAGCAGTGGACGTTCTATAGCCGATATGATGACAGGTAGAGCCTACTCGTGACCACCATTAGTACAATTTGTTCGAAACGTTGAGGTTAGCCAAAATGTTATACATCTGTGCGCAAATAGAGACGGGATTACAGTAATGTCTTAGATTTCCGCGATTATAATAAAACACTTTTAAACGGATTCTATCATATTTGTCAGGAAAATCTAAAATATACGCGACATAATCCGATTAAAAGTGTTTTACTATAGACACGGAATTGTTTAAAATAATTTAGTAATTAGCAAAAGTTTAAGACGTAGGATATGATGATGTAGTATGCTATCTCAAAAGATACTCTTAAGGTTCGCTTTCAATTATTCACTTTTTCCTGCTGTGCAATTTAAAATAGAATAGAGGGAGAGTACAATATAACATTAAGTAATTTAGGTAACGATTTTTAGGAGAGGCCTGTATCCAGCAGTGGACTTCATTTGGCTGAAATGTTGATAATGCATTAAGATTTTACAAATTGCAATGCACGAATTAGTTAAAGCATAGGTATATTAGTTAGTTGATTAAAATAATATGTCCCTCTCCCACCTTGTGTGTAAGGTGACTAAGAATTCAAGACAAGGATCGCCGGCATCCTCTTGTGTTAAGATAACCACATAGTATCACCAATATGTTTAATGAGTGTGGTGATTATAAAAATAACTCATTCATATTGTCGCGGTTATTGAAGGCAGATGTTCAGCTGTGGACAGTTTACGGGCTAATATCATACTAATTGAAACCTTGTTACACAAATGTTGTTGTGAGTAGATTAGAATCATTTATTCAGTAAATAGGTGCTAACAGACAACATACTGAAACAATAAAGGGTATACTGCTATATAATAAATTCCGAAAGAAACTTAAGGCTTGGTCTAGATACTTTTGGTTCTTTTTTGGCATTTGATAGATTTTTTGAGGTGTGTTCGGATTAAGAATATAGCACCAGCCCATCTTCTCCTATGGATGGCGTAAAAGGCGACTAAGGGACTGGGCAGCAGTGTCTCTTCTGTGGAACAGCAGCAACTTTACGCTCACAAATCTGCGTGCCTAGAGTGGTAAGTACAGGCAAATTACCCCCAAAATGACGACACAATTATGGAAACTATGAGAGAGGATTTTGTTTGGGAGTGGACGTTCTTTGGCTGAAGTGATGATATGAATGATGATGATGATAGTTTTTTTTGCCGAATAATTGTTTTGCGGTTTAAGTTGTGTAACTATCTAGCTTCCTTGGAGGACTCACATAGCGCTTCGTTTACATACTCGACAAAAGTATCAACAGTAATAACAATTTCTGATTAGATCTACAATTCAAATTCGAACCAAGCGTCAGCTGCGGAACATTAGGGCTCCTATCACGCTATTTAGCAGTCGTAATAATAAAAAGTCAATAAAGTCATAAACTTCGCATCTCCTGCGGCTAACCTAATGGCGGGCGTTTACTTTAACCGTTCTAAACAAATAAAACGTTCCGGAACTGTGAAATATAACTGTAACAGGTGGATTATCTGTTTTTTTATATCGTGTCAGTTGGCGTGGCAGCCCTGAGTAATTAACAACGTTTAACATCCAACCTGCTGTTATGTGTATTGATATTAAGTTAGTTCTTAATTTAAAAAAAAAAATGTTTAAATTGGCTTTGTTCATGGTAGATAGATGACTTAAATGACAGAAGAGAGTTAAAATCGAATAAAAAAATAATTACAAAGACTTTTACGTCCGGTTTTTGAAGTTTGCACGTGATCTCATCATTTCGGCCGAATGAAGTCCACTGCTGGACACAGGCCTCCCCCAAAGATCACCACAACGGCCGATACGGGTGTGTTATGTGCTCGTTGGGGGGTTTTGCCATAATCGCCACGCTTGGCAGGCGGGTTGGCGATCGCAGTTGAGTTGTTAATGTAGTCGTAGGACGCCGCTGTCCATCCTCCGGTTAATACCATAGTCGCCTTTTACGGCACCCACAGGATGAGATGGGTTAGTGCTATTCGTAGACGACACTACACAGTACGTGATCTTAATTGAGCAAATGTCTAAGATACTGACCAGATACTGACAGACTTTGTAAAACGTCATAATCGAGCAATTGATAGCATTTTTGTGCAGGGAATACCTTATCATGGGACCAACTGGGATATCATGGCCGAGGCTTGTGGCCAGCAGACTGAGATAAACAGATTTATGTCCGTTGTCACATAATCCCTAGCGCCAAGACACTTAGGGCCAAAGCACACACGATATTTAACACAGTTGGCGCGGTTGCTGTGTGATTCGCTTTTTGTACTACTTGTCGCTGGTTCGATACCCGCATGGAACAAATATTTGTATGATCGTATTTTTGCATGTGAGATGAATGTGTAAACTGTACCCACGATACAAGAGAAATGTTAGTGAGGGGCATCGACACGGCAATCTGCGATTTGATTGCTTCTCGGAAGCTTGCTGCAACGATTGGACTCTTACGTTTGCACATTTGTTCACTATTTTCCATAGCTAGATGTATGCGAGTATATGTTTCTCGTACAAGAGCGGGACATAAGCGTCGTCAATAATTCATCATTTCGGCCGAATGAAGTCCACTGCTGGACACAGGCCTCCCCCGATATGGATGTGTCGTGGGCTCATTGGGGGGTTTTGCCGTAATTGCCACGCTTGGCAGGCGGGTTGGCGATCGCAGTTGAGTTGTTAATGTACTTGAAGGACGCTGCTGCCCATCCTCCGGCTAATCCCTTAGTCGACTTTTACGACACCCATGGGAGGAGATGGGGTGGTGGCATTCTGAGCTGGCACCACATGGCAAAGCCGGCACCACACGTCAATAATTATCCACGTACAAATAAACGACCAGCGTAACTACGCGTGATACTACACCGCGTGCTGTAGCATCGATAGATTCGCCAAAACACGCGATTTTGTCGAGCACAGCAAGTCACCAAAACGCAATACAGCATAGATTCAGCCACAAAATAGCTGATCATCATATCACTGCTGAACAAAGGATTTCTACAAATTCGTCATCTTTTTGGAGGCGATTTGCCAGTACTCACCACATTTAGCAGGCGGGTTGGTGAGCGCAGTATGACTAGTATCCACAGAAGGACCGGATACTTTTAGTATTGACGATCAGCACTTTTTCCGTGTGGTATTCAGATTAATAATATAAAGAAAGTAAGAAAACACATTTATTCAGCACAAACAAACTAATAGCACATAACAGAAAGAAAATAGAAATATTTTTAGATAAATTAAAACAAATGTACCATTGGCCTCATCATGCCGAAAGGGTTACCAACTCAGCATTTGCGGGGCATTAGGTACCCCTGCAGTGACACACGGACAGAGGGAACGTAATATTAAAATAAATGAAAATATAGCACCACTCCATCCCCATCTCCTCCCGCGGATGTCGTAAAAAGCGACTAAGGGACTCTAACCAAAGAATCTAAGTTATCTAATATCTAAATGCTTGGGCATCCCCAAGCAACTTAGATTCTGACATTTCATAAGTGTCAATATTTGGTTTATTTGAAATAAAATACTTTGACTTGACTTTGACATCCCTTTATCCTTTATCCTTTATCCCGGGTAATCTCCGAAACGGCTGAACCGATTTTGACGGGACCTTCACTGGCAGATAGCTGATGTTATAAGGAATCCCTAAGGCTACTTTTATTTTAGAAAAATAATTAGGGTTCCGCGTAAAAAAATAAAACCCTTGAAATCCAATAAACTGATTCTATGTCAAGTGTCTATGTCGAAGTACTCTAAATTTCTTTTAAATGAAACGCGGGTGAAACCGCTGGTCCCAGCTAGAATTAAATAAATTTCTTTTATAAATGCTTTTAGGTATCTTTGATAGATCATAGATCATGATAAAATAAAGTCATAAAATGTACAGTCATACTTTCAGAGTTGCGCATGGTAAGTATATGGTTTTATAAATCCAAGCTGACATTATTAGAACATTTTTCATTCTTTAGAATTATTCAAAGACTAGTAAATTAACTATAGCCGGTTTTATCGCTATCAGCGATTACTTACAATATTTAATATCAATACGACAATCTCATGGAATGTGTAGTAATCAATCAAACATGTTTATGGTTTTCAATACTTTGAAGAGATTTAATAAAATTTCAAGCAAACCAACTTTTGTATAAAAATCCTGTAAACCCCAGAATTTAGAAGCTACATTCTTTATTTTTTCGTAGAGACTATCTAGTATTATCGTATAAAAGACAGTGAGGCTGTGGAATATTGCTCACGTGGCTCGGAAGCGGTGTCGCGGGAAGCCGATACCGCGACCGTACATTCACAATACTCTCGGAGACAGCGACAAATATAATAATGGAATTGTGGAAATAACACTATTCATATCAGCCAAGGGACGTCCACTGCTGAACAAATGCCTCCCCCAAAAAAACTCCACAATTGATTGTGGGGGATTTGCCAAATCTCACCACGCTTGGCAGACGGGTTGGTGAGCGCAGAATGTAGCTGTTCCACGTAAGGGATGCTGTTGCACATTCCTTTAATTTGAAGCCCCTTAGTCGCCTTTTACGATATCCAAGGGATGTGACCACGGGTCTGTGATGATGACCACACTATTTAGCAAGTAATAACTTCCATAGTATTATAGAACAAACGGATTACAACATAAGCGCGCGTGATAGTCTCAATGTTCAGAGTACAAGGAAGAGAAGCGCCGCAAGCGGTGCAATACAGAAATAACATTTTTTTAGAGGTTTTATCGATGTCCATATTTGATTCTTGTAACAGGAATCATAAAGGCAGCGTAATAGGTGAACTAGGTCTCGGAACAGTTATTTGCGTTTTGTTAATTCCTTCAAATAAATTATAAGTAATATAGCAAATGTGTACATAATTTTTAATTTTTTTAAACATGAAATGTTTATTTATTTTTATGAACAGATTTCTTGTGCCAAACTGCAACGTTCATACTTTATTCTCCTATAAATTACTCGCCCTCGATTTGCCACCATGATCGCAAGAATCAGCTTAGTAGTTGGAGATTAACATTTATGTATATATAAATTAGCAAATGAACTCATATAGATTTCTGTTTGATCATTAAGCTTGTGTCTGGCCCTTGATGTACTTACGTAGTGATTGCTAATATCGCATTTGCAAGATCAGGGGTGCAATTCCTTAATCTCAAACATCCATACATCCTTGAATACAAAATTGAAACAACGGTGACAACCTAATTTGGTATTCCCTAAGACTCGTCCCCATGGCTCACCGTCTGCAACGTGTCCTTAAATAGCTTCAATCATGTGTTAGCGTATACCAAATTGGTTTTTCACTGTCATTTTAATTCTGTATTGAAGGATGTATGGATTCTTTCCTTCCTTTCCTTAAGGAATTGCACCCCTGTATCCTGCACAAAACTATTTTGTTTTTATTGGTACTGGCTGGTATCTTATTGCATGAGTGCGGCTAGGTAGGTACCATCGCAGTGACAGATATTCTGCTACTAAGCTGTGTTTAAACTTTAGACATTACTGTGTTTCAGTTTTACATCTATACACTTGTAGCTACTGTTTTTGTATATTTTACTAACTGCAGTACTAACATTTACATACAAACAACCTAATCGTTAAATACCTTCATAATTTTATTAAAATAGCTCTCAATCCAAGTGTTATATGTTAACAAAATAAGCTAACAAATTAATGACATACTTGACTCCGCAAACACACTGGCTCCCATCCTATATATCTGCTAAGTCAGCTCGCGATCCTATCAGTGGCGTCAATTGCCCGTGCCAAATGCCACTTCCCGATCTCAAGCCCCCATCTTCACCCCCTTTCACCCCCACTGTCGTCTAAGGACGTCTTATCTCGAAGTGGAGGAAAAAGCGAACGTGATTGAATGTTTCCGCTGATTTCATGAAACAGATAATCTTTGTGTGAAAACGCAATCCTCCAATGATGATTGGAATACCGATGGGGAAGGTGATATTTTTTGAAAATGGGAGTACTTATCTGAGAAGCGTTTGTGATTTAAGAAAGGAATAGAATGGTTTATCCTGTAATTAGCTCCTAGCAGACACATTTAGAAGTAATATTGAGACTGAGGGTATTTTACTACATGACAATTTCTGTGAAGGAATGCCAAAAGAAACCCAGGGTTAGGTCTTTTTGAATTCGGTATACAGTCAAAATTAACTGTATTTTTTCATTTAATAATAGCCGTAATCCACCCGCTTCGCTAGGCTTAATTTATATTTATATTCATATCTTTTGAACCCTGCAAGATATCGAAATGAAACATACACATAAATGTGAGTTCATATTTATGCTTAAATTTTTTATATTTTCATTGATTTCCACTAAGCCGTATCAGTGTTTAATTGAGAGAAATTTCCACACAGACAAACAGGTAATAATTCTTAAAACGGTCATTGATGATTAGGCGTTTTGTATTCGTCATTATTTTTATTATGTATATTACGTCATTGTATTTATATGGATGGGCAGCAGCGTCCTTCGAGTACATTAACAACTCAACTGCGATCGCCAACCCGCCTGCTAAGCGTGGCGATTATGGCAAAACCCCCCAATGAGCCCACAACACATCCATATCGGTGGTTGTGGTGATCTTTGGGGGAGGCCTGTGTCCAGCAGTGGACTTCATTTGGCCGAAATGATGATTTATACAATAGCAGTTTTCACGAAAACTGGGCATTTATTTTGATATCACAGACAGACACTTCAATTTTATTATATTGGAATCGATAAATATAAGTTTACGTTACATGACCGAAGCACTTATATTTGAGTAGAATTTTTTAACTATTATATCATTATACTAAAACGAAACCAACTTACAAACAAATTATGAATTATTGCTTATGAATAAATATATAAATTTACAAATTTGGTAGGTATGTCTTATCACAAAAGATATCGAGATTTATGTGCTGAGTGAGTAGGTAATGAGTTAAGCAGTTTAATTGCTGTGGTAGTGGGTGCTGCAGCGTATCGACGTGTACGCACTCCCAGAGGTACCGCGAACGGTTTCCTCCGTCGATGATTCTCATCAACGCCTTCACCTCCAATCAAAAAACACCGCTCTTACGTGGTAGGATTATCCACTTTGTTTGTCAGGAGACGGTTGTGGTGAATCAGTAATAGTAATTTCCGCCTGAGTTGAACGGTGTTTATACCAACCATGACAACACACATACAACCATCCAACCAACCCCGCAACAAACAAAGATGGGTGTAGGTGACGGTGACAACCGTACGTCCTCTTAAAGATAAGATGTATTGTTTTTATGACAATCTCTTGGCTTTCAAGAGGTTGTGGTTTTTATCCCCACACGAAACAAATATTTGTACATCTTACAGAGTAGTTGTTCCGGGTTTGGGTGTTTGTGCATGTGAGATATACATGCGTCTGGTTGGCTTGATTCACATTATATGATTATTTTGCATGCCGAGAAATCTGCAGAATATGTAGAGTTTTACATTAATAAAATGGTGCTAACTTAGTTGTAAGTAATAAATTATTTATTATTATTAAAACTGTACCATTTTTCATCCGGTGAAAATGCTTCATGTACGTCCTCCACTTCGGGGATGGGCAGAGGGTTATGCTGAACCTATCGGAGCGGTCATCTTCAGTCCTGAACGGCTCCATGATTTCTCAAACAGTTACACTGGAGCCGCCCATTAGTGTCACGCCTTCAAAATGTCGACTCAATTGTGGAAATCAATGGGGACCATGTTCAGCAGTGGTGACAGTGTGGTGCCGGCTCAGAATGCCACCACCCCATTTCATCCCGTGGGTGTCGTAAAAGTCGACTAAGGGATTAACCGGAGGATGGGCAGTAGCGTCCTTCGAGTACATTAACAACTCAACTGCGATCGCCAACCCGTCTGCCAAGCGTGGTGATTATGGCAAGACCCCCCAATGAGCACACAACACACCCATGTTGGTCGTTGTGGTGATCTTTGAGGGAGGCCTGTGTCCAGCAGTGGACTTCATTCGGCCGAAATGATGATGTTCAGCAGTGGACGTCCTTTCTCCAAAACGTTCGAAACGACAGAGTGATGGAAAATGTACTATGTATGAAATTGTATCCAGTAATATTATAGCAATGCATTTCTCACATCCAGAATTAACGCATGTCAGCTCGAATTGACATCTCCCGTCTGCAAGGAACGATCGACTATTATCGTTTCACGGCTTAATTGCGATGCGTTTAAACAAAAAGTCGGGCCGTCGGCCTGTTACCTAATGACGCCATAAAGTCGAAATTATACGCTCCGTTAGTTCGACCAACCGTTGTTGGTCCTCCCATACCTATAGGTAGGGTTCATTGCGTTTGTTATGTTACACGTATGACCGTGGGCAAAGGTTGGTTTGTTGGCACTTGGGAAGTAGCGAGCACCATTATGAAATATGCACCATATCTGTCATCCCGGTTGTTAGCAAAAGTTGCACTGATATGTACAGAAAACTATAGTAAATATTTATAACTAAGGCCGTAGCCATGCTTTTTTCTGGGAATGTTGATGAAGTCCAGATTGAAAACAGTGTTGCAGACATTAGATTATTTTATGGCGGACAATATAAAAGGTAACTATTATATAGGGGAGAGCGGGGATGAAAAGCGACGGTAAGGTAGTGCTGATGTTAATATTCCAATTAGAAAAATATAATACATATTTATTATTTTAAAAAAAGGATTAAAAAAAAACATTTTCTTGTTTTAGTCGCATGATAGTTTTAATAATTTTTTGCTTCTTTTATGAATGTTTTTAGAATGAGCATTTGACAAAAGCTTTATTTTTGTAACTTATTTTTAATAAATACAATTTTTTTTAAAATGCGATGCTTTCGACTTCTGGAGTGAGTTCTGGATCTGGAGTGAATATGCAAACGATTTCGTTATGTTAATCAGGCGCATCTATATCGATGGTCAAAATCTATTGCATTTTGTGTCTCACTTGTGGAGAATTCTACCCTAGACAACCTTTTTTTTCAACCTAGTAAATATAAGTTTTGATATATATAAGTAGGGGTATACGCCGTGTGGTGCCGGCTCAGAATACCACCACCCCGTCTCCTCCCGTGGGTGTCGTAAAAGTCTACTAAGGGATTAGCCGGAGGATGGGCAGCAGCGTCCTTCGAGTACATTAACAACTCAACTGCGATCGCCAACCCGTCTGCCAAGCGTGGCGATTATGGCAAAACCCTCCAATGAGCCCACAATACACCCATATCGGTAATTGTGGTGCCTGTGTCCAGCAGTGGACTTCATTCGGCCGAAATGATGAAGTAGGGGTAGAAACCGTAGTTCCGCTTACGTACCTTGGGAATGCCTATTGCACTTTTTCAAGAAGCAGCACGTATGTACTTTCATGTAGGTTCCAAACAGAAGTAAGTACTTTTATTTCAAGTACGCTTCGAATAATGGTGTTATATAACAATTTAATAACGTGCTATTTGAAGAAGTCGTGAGTATTTCGGAGACCAAATCTAAGCCTTCGGTATGATTCCCTAGCCACTGTTATAATCAACTCATGAGGGTGCTGAATTTTATAAAATAAATACAAAGTACTCTCAACTCTAGCTTACCTTAATTGGCCAATCAGAGAGGGTGACTAGAGCCTTATTGCTCAATGGAACTGCCTAACGCTGCAATGACGAGGAAACCCGCTCCAAGACACGCAAGTGTTAAACCGATGCTGCACCCAATTCCCATTCGACATCCTAAGCCACTCACACCTGTATTGCTCCCTGTCGCCTGTAGTGGTGGCGATTTAGGGGGCCATCTTGGGCACTCGAGATGTGGCGACATCGCCTACAATTGCAGTTCACGACCAAGCGTGTCACCGAGGACATTCTGCAGCTCTTCGGAGGCTTTTTTTTATTGATCCGGTGGAAATACATCCTTCTTCCTCCGCCGCCTAGGGTTATGCCGGACTCCTACCAGCTGAAACCACCAGAGTGGTCATCTTCGGCACCGTAGGGAGGCTCCAGGAACTTGAAAAAGCTCCATCTAAAGCCACAAGCGATGTGATTAAAGGCATGGCACCAAAGGGTATCACGCCCTCGGAGGGGATGACTGTAAAACCGTTTAGCAGAGACGAAGGTGACTGTAAAGAGGCCACCCCCAGGCACCTCTCGGGGGGATTGTAAAGGATTCCCCCGAAACCTGGCTATGCACTGTGCTGCGCACACGGTGGCGCGTGACTACATGCGCACCGCCGTCATCCCGGGGGGTTCTTCGGAGCCTAGCTCAGAAGAAACGAGTGCGTCACCTACGCCTACACCTGACGCAGGTGAGTATTCACTGGTCACGGTTATTTCGATGTGTGCCTGCACAGAATAGGACGCGAGGTTGGCACAGTGCCACCATTGTGGAAGCGACCAGGATACCGCACAGCACACGTTCTAGGAGTGCCCTGCGTAGGCTGCCGAGCGGCGGATTCTAGTCGATCGGATCGGGCAAGATCTCTCTCTGCCGCCAGTTGTGTTGGGTATGTTGACAGAGCATGAAAATTGGATTGCAGTGTTCTCCTTCTGTGAGAGCGTCATGCTCCAGAAGGAGACTGCAGAGCAGGATCGGGAGAAGGCCGATCCCGCACAGAGAAGGACGAGACGGCGCCGGGGTAACAACCACCCCGGCTCCCAGGTCACCCTTCACTACGTAGACGGTCTTGGGGCTCGCGGGCGCGCAGATTGGGGAGTCTGCGTGCTCATATCGGGTGACGCCCGGGAAGACGGTGGTACGCACGAGGTCAAGTGCAGCCGTGTGCGCAGCACAGCGCACATACAGCGATGCTTGGGCGGATTCTTTACAATCCACCCTGAGAAGTGCCTGGGAGGCGACATTTTTACAATCGCCTTCCCTCCCCTAGAGGGGCTTTACAGTCATCCCCTCCGAGATGTGCCTAACGGCGTGGCATCATGGGCGGCTCTAGTGTGATCTTACGAGGACCTGGAGCTCCCTTCGATGCCGAAGATAGCCGCTCTAGTGGTTTTACCCCTTCGGCCTTCCCCGGGGTGAAGGAAGCTCATGTAGAATTTCCACTAGAGACCAATAAAAAAAGGGAGCCATCTTGTGAGTGGCCAGTCCAATAGACCCAATACTTAATTGTAGTTTCCATCTCATACGTACAATAGTTTTATACCTCTGGAGACAATCCGAGGCTGCTTTTTTATAGTGCAGCTGTGAAGAGTCCCCGGTTAGTGTCCCAATATTTTAGACTTAAATTCTCTAAAGGGCCCCTACGTGTTGACCCATCCCACCACTATCCATAGATCTATATCTATCAAAAGATCAGGTTCCTCCTTGCAGAGGTAACCCGTAAATAGAGAAACATTTAAATAATAATAATAAGTGTGTCATCATCACGTTACAGAGTCACATTAAATAACATCTTAAATAGAGACTGGTATCTGAAATAGGTAAGATCTGTGTTACATATCATTGGGCTGCCTTCTGAAGAGTATCTAGGTGGTTAGAGGGACCGAGCGACCTCCGGGAAGACGGCGATGTGCATTTAGTCACGTGCCGCCGTATGCGCAGCACAGCGCAAAGTGAGGCTGCGGGGGAATCTTTTACAATCCCCCCGAGACTGCCTGGGGGGGTGGCCTCTTTACAGTCATCTTCCCTCCGCTAGAGTTCCTGGAGCCTCTCTTCGGTGCTGAAGTTGACCACTCTGATGGTTTAGCTGGTAGGAGTCCGGCATGCCCTTCGCCCTTTCCCAGGGCGAAGGAGGTACATGATGTTTTTCCACCGGCTAAATAAAAACAATAAAATATTACTAATTAAAATTTATATTAGTGTAAATGAGTAGGTCATACGACCTTTAAGGATGGATTTATAAGTGAATGTAAAAATGTGTATGTTACGTTAGTAAAAAAAAACCTTAAATACAGTAAATCATAATTATGATAGCAGTTTAAATAAACATTCTATGGCAGTTTAGTCCAGGTTTTGCACCCATGAATAAAAACTGTCAATATAAATAAAACATGTTACGCACAGTGTCAAATTGAGACGGAATTCCACCACTGAAACTGCATGCAGTGTAGATGCCCCATTAAAATATAGTTTCATTCTTACTTAAACCCTCGTTGACTCAACCAATTCCCCAAAAAATCTAATATAAAATCCCACACGTTAACATAATGTTGCAGCAAATGGAGCAGCACGGACGGCTATCGCATATTGAAGGAGGCGGGTGTCGCGACAAAGTTGTTTTATCTGTGGCGATAAGGGCCAATCCCATTTATAGGAAGCTATTGCTTCGAGGCGCTGATCCGCAGAGACGGCGCCCGCGACTAGACCGCGTTCTCCCCGCATCGTTTTATGAGCGTCCCGGGAAAATCTTCACATAAAACCGCCGTTTAAAAAATGTTACTTTACGTGGAATGTATAGATTTCATTATGATATACATTTGTTGTCAATGATTTTTCTTTCGGAATATTTAAGGTCAGCAAAGTGTGACACCACTGGCGTGATTAGGGACAGGGACATGCATGGAACCTAATGAGACATGCCACATAAATAAGAAATTAACGTGATCGGCATCAAGGTTATGAACGTTGATGACGGTATTGTCGATCCTTAAGTAACCTCCAACATGTACATGGATGGTTATTAATCTGCCTGTGATCATTTCAGCCGAAAAATGTCCATTGTTGGACGTATGTCTTATCCAAAGATTGCTGATTTGCGACATTCGCCACGCCTGGCAGGCAGCTTTATGATCGCTGTTGAGTTGTTAGTGTACTTGAAGCAGGCTATCTCCATCCACAGGTTAATCCCATAGTCGCCTTTTATCGTAAAAATACACAAAACGTGATCGGGTAGTGCTATTCTTAGCTCACACTACATGGTGTAATAATGTGAGTGATATTTTCATTGTAGCAGTTCAAATTACCGACGTTCACAGCACGGTTGATGCAGTGGTTGATACAGTCGACTGCTGCGCTCCGCTCGCGGGTTCCATTCCCGCACGGAACAAATATTTGCATAATCTTACGTGCCGTGTGGTGCCGGCTCAGAATGCCACCACCCCATCTCCTCCTCCTGGGTGTCGTAAAAGTCGACTAAGGAATTAGCCGGAGGATGGGCAGCAGCGTTCTTCGAGTACACTAACAACTCAACTGCGATCGCCAACCCGTCTGCCAAGCGTGGCGATTATGGCAAAACCCCCCAATGAGCACACAACATACCGATGTCGGTCGTTGTGGTGATCTTTCGGGGAGGCCTGTGTCCAGCAGTGGACTTCATTCGGCCGAAATGATGTTCTGGGTCTGGGTGGAATTTGTGTCTGTAAATGCACCCACGACACAGGAGAAATCCTAGTGTGGGGCAACGTTAAAAAAAGCAAAAACATATTAATTATACTCGCCAGCTTATGAGAAACAAAATGAAAATGTATAATAAGTGATTCAGTGGCGTTTTTACCGGATTAACTTTGAAATCTGTTCTTATTTCAAACCCGTGTGGAGTGTTCTATGTGAGGTGTCGAAACAATTATTTCAGGAAGTCTATTTAATGCGCATATTAACTTCGAGTTTGGTACTAAACATTTAATAAAGTTCACATACAAGCTGCAAAAGAATCTAAAAACAAACTTGAATATAAACTGGATTATGCAACCACACACACGTAAAACTATTTTAGTAAAAATATTCACCACTTACGTGGCAGCTAACTGTCCTTTGAAAGGAATACCGTGCATAAAAACCAAATAAAAAAAAATACTAGACCAGATTTTCGTGTGGTCAGCGGGAAAAAACCGGGAAAACCTATCATCCGTAAGTTGGGCGCGTGACTTTATAGCTGCGATAACGAAGCCGGCAGATTGGGGCCTGAACGATCCCATGTAATCTCACTGCGCGGCTTTTACGATATAAACTAAATGTTTGAAATTCCATATTCAAACATTTAGTTGAAATGATATAAAATTAAAACGAAGAATATAATGTTTCAGCAAAACAAATCTGAGGGTGCAGAACAGGTCCCGGAACCCGTTCAAAGCATCTTGCCTCCAGCAACAAGCCAAGGACAGGCTGATCAAGAGGGCTTCATAAAAGTGGAAAAGAAGAAGAAGCCTTCCAGGCGCAATCAATGCGGTAGCGCACTCAGTCGAACCAACATACTGCTGCGGCCCGCTATAGGTACCCTCGACGCTGCTGTATGTGTGACGTCTTTACCACTCCACGAAATATAGGATATCGTGCAGTACATTCAGGTGAAGACGCAATGGACCTTGAGGTTGGAGAAGTTGGAGTCGCGTCACAATACTAACTTCAAATCGTTTGTGGTGCCACTCCCGACACGCCATCTAGAGATGTTCATAAAGGAAAGCTTTTGGCCGAAGGGTGTCGTGTACCGGAAGTTTCATGGAAGACTACGAGACACCACGATGCAGTACACACGCCACTATACGTGTGAAATGATGATATAGTGGTAATGCTGATTTATATGTATTAGTTTATAAGATGTTACGGTATTTATGTATTTTTATCTATGGGCTTTAGTCGACTGACAATAAATTAATAATAATAATGTAATTATTATTATTTATCGGACCTCCATGTTTTGGACGGCATGAGATTGATCTATCTGCTAAGTTAAGCCACGCTTGCTGTGGTCATGCTTTGGATGCAGGTAACCGTGCTTTAATGTGCATTAAGAGGCGTTTTGTGAGCACGTCAAACCGTCGCGTTGTCGCCTCAATTAGACCTCAAAGTTAATGGGAAAAGGTGTGGCTGTAAATTAATCAGGAGGTTTTTATCGTACATCTATAAAAAAATATAAAAAAATGATAGAATAAGGTTTATCCTATACTTGTGCAAGCATTAGTTAATAAGCTTTTACAACTGGCCTGGTATGTATCTGCTATGCCATATAAATATATGGACGTTACGTTACACGATAAATATGCTAGTGGAGCTTGCTATTAAGAAAACTTTACCGTATAATTTTATTTTGCAGTGTAGTTAAAGCAACATAAGAAAATATTCTTACATTCAATTCTATTCTTCAATATTCGAAACATGTTAAAGGTCATTTTTCAAATAAAGTGCAATAAAAATCTTACAATAAATTACCGGAAACATCCATTCTAATTTCAAAAGTGGTTTAGAAAAATGTATCAGCGGCACGGACTAGCGTACATCCGATTTTTTTCGAGATTCATAATGTTTGACACGCATCATACTGCGCGCGACTGGCCAGACACTGCATAATACTGATATGCACAATGTGTCAGTTTGACGAAGGTCACAAACCCGAGACTGCCCACGTGCCCGGACACGGCTACGAGCATTTTTTGTTGTTTTTGAAACGTGTGTAATATGCCAAATAAATACGAGCGATATAGGTAGACTGATAGGCGGATAGGTGGAGCTCTGTGAGGACATGTACATTCATATTAAATATTCAAGTGATAATACGCCTTTTGACGATTAGGCTGACGAAATAAATTTCCAAGTACGACGTACATTTAATTGGATTTCAAATTTTATTTCACTTTGACATTTCACGTCTGAGAAGTGACGCATTATCAGCAGTGGACGTTTAGTAAGGGAAGTTGCTGGTACGACTATGACCGACAGATGTCAAAATATACGCAGAATTAAAGAATGTGACAAGGATCTAATGGTATATTTCCTGGATTAGAAAGTACAAAGAGATTTATTTAAGGAAAAAATCGATCTGCATATACAAACTACCAATAAACATAGGGTAAAAACAAGATAACATCAGTAAATTGATCACTAGTTTAGTTTGGGAGTTATACGTCATAGCTGTGTCAATAAGGTTCCCACTCAGCATGCTGTTGTGAAAACTATAACTATCCAGTGACGATATATGGCCGACAGACGTCGTTACTCATTATGGGCTTCAGAAAGCTCAAGATCACTCAGCAAGCTATAGAGAAGGCTATACTTGGTATTTATTTATATCCATGATTGAATCAGAAATTAGGAGGTCTGTGTAAGAACTAAAATTGTCGACATAGTTGTGTTAGAAGTGGCAATGGGACGGGCGCATATATAGTAGATATTTATTTTTCTTCTTTTATTGTAAATCATATCCCACTCTAGGATTTCCGCCGTGTCGTGGCTACAGTTTACAGACATACATCTCATATACACATACAGCCAGACCTAAAATAACAATCTCTAGATCATACAAATATTTGTTCCATGCAGGGATAGAACCAGCGGCACGGACCGCAGAAAGCCAATTGTTTGTGACCATTGGAACAAAGCAGTCGTGCATAATTTCACTCAGCTATTTCAACAACTGTATGTTGATTTATGTAAAATCATAGGACATATTAGCCCACTGTTATCGGGTCATGCAATAATATAAAAATATTTGTTTCATCATCATCATTTCGGCCGAATGAAGTCCACTGCTGGACACAGGCCTCCCCCAAAGATCACCACAACGACCGATATGGGTGTGTTGTGGGCTCATTGGGGGTTTTGCCATAATCGCCACGCTTGGCATACGGGTTAGCGATCGCAGGTGAGTTGTAAATGTACTCGAAGGACGCTGCTGCCGGAGGATGGCGGCTAATCTCTTAGTCGACTTTAATGACACCCACGGGAGGAGATGGGGTGGTGGTATTCTGAGCGGGCACCACACGAAAAAAAATGTTTATATCAATACAAATAAATTCTAATTTGCGCTAATACTACATAAATATCCGAATAATTGCCGTGTGGTCCCGGCTCAGAATGCCACCACCCCATCTCCTCCCATGGGTGTCGTAATAGTCGACTAAGGGATTAGCCGGAGGATGGGCAGCAGCGTCCTTCGAGTACATTAACAACTCAACTGCGATCGCCAACCCGCCTGCCAAGCGTGGCGATTATGGCAAAACCCTCCAATGAGCCCACAACACATCCATATCGGTGGTTGTGGTGATCTTTGGGGGAGGCCTGTCCACGAATATATTTTACTGGTGCTAGATCTCTTATTGGAAGAGGCCGGCTAGGTAGTTACCACCCCAGTGCCAAATATTCGCCGCTTAGCAGTCATTTTTAAACTGTATACATTACTGTGTTTCGGTTAGAAGGGCACTGTGACTAGTGGAATTAATGGGCATAATAGGCAATGGAATGTCTCGAGTTGACGAGCGCTGGTGCCACGCAGGACCAGTCCATTTTTTTTTTTTTTTTGGGCCTAGTGCAAATTTTACATGAACCTCCTCCGCCCCGGGGAAGGACGAAGGGGCATGCCGGACTACTAGCGGCTAATACTACAGGTTCTCGTATGGTCACACTAGAGCCACCCACCGGTGGAAAGGTTGACTGTAACGCGGGTGGGGGGGGGGGGGGGGGGGGGGATTGTGAAGGATGCAGGACTAGTCCTGACTGGCATTACAATTGTTATGAGCAGGCATGACAGACACTATCGGCGTATGACTTGCTCGTGTCGTCACCACGTTATTTAAACAAAATGCTTCAACAAATAAAATATAAAGATTTGCCATAAAAGCAAAGCGTATTACGAAATTATAGGTAAAAAAAAAGAAATTATACACATACAAGGGTAGCTAGCTCGCTGACCATTTTTTGAGAGCCATTGTTCAATTCGGATCAGTTTTCTACATGACATTTCAATACCATCGCTCGCTTGTCGAATTGCAAATCTCGAGCAGATGTTTATTCAACGCATTCACAGAAATTATCGCAACAACAAAATCTAAATCCATACACCATAACTAATTATATCCACCATGTAATAGTGTGTCGGAGACGTATTGTTCAACCGATTCTTTTGTAAGAACCCGAATTACTAACCTACTTTTGGGGATATTTTTGGCAAAAAATGTTCTTGAGATATCACGCTTTTTTGGTTTTGAATGCGAGTTATATTTTCTTTTGTCGGTTAGTATTAGTGAGCCATATTTAGTTACGTTGGTATATCAGAGTTTGGTGTTTGTAACGTCCACATTGGGCCGCATACGGTGGCTGTATTACAAAAGTTTGACGGGTGAGCCGTTCGATAGGGTATCGATTAAGCTCGGCTGCATCCGATTATGTTCTTTTATTTTTACGAATTCGGACTATGTAGGTTTTCGGGTTTGCGGTGGGTCTCTGTTCAGTTAGTTCTATGTGGTCTGTCAGGATAAAAATGTCGCGTTTTTCCTTTTTTATTGAGATTTTTCTATTTCGGGTGTGAGCAGAAGTTGGATTTTTTCGTGCCTATTTTGCAGTAAAACTGTGTGAACCATCAGAATCTAGATAGATTAATCTCGCACACGTTACAACGTTACTGGTAAAATAAATTTAAAGTTGTATTCTTATTGGCATTTCACTGGTCAACTTGCGATCTAGACGATTGTCCAGTTCTGGAGCTTGTTTGATGATACGTTGAATATACATCACTATAAGAACAGCTTACAGGTCGATATACAAAATATTCCTATGTAGTTGCCTGGTTCAATCATCATTGTAGGTAACTAATAAGTTACAATAATGCTGAATTTCACACAATGATTATTATCCGTATTGAGTCCGGATTAAAGATATAACACCATCTCCTTCCAAAGATGTCGTAAAAGGCGACTAGGGGAGTCGTACCTAGTGGGAGGAGCAGTAGCGTCCCTACTGAGGAACAGCAGCTGCAAAAAACATTTTCATTCTGCCAACAACTACTGGACGAGGTCAAATCATGAACGAAAAGATAAAGGAAGTGCACGATGATGATGACGTTAAACTTCAAATAAAAAGATTATGGGAGTTGTTTTCATTTGCCATCAGTAACAAGCGCATTTTTCTCATATTGAAAAGTCAGACACCATTCACATGCACATATGAATTCATTTCCAATTTGTTTGGTCTTCCATCCACTCGCTCACTCTTTTCTCTTGTATCAAATCGATTATCCCATAACAAGCACACGTGTAGGTATAATTAGAGGATATCTTAGCAAACACAGACGATGGGCTTGTTTGCATCGGCTGACGGCTTGATTTAATAGCCAGCGTATAAATCTATTCATTTGCAATCGAAAGCTTTGTATAAACATTACTAATGAACGCGGCGCGCCTAGTGCCCGGTAACTTAGTTATCTTGGTGGCTAGCGCACTCACAATCCATTTTTTCAGTCTATAAAATTATTTAGCCTACCGAGTCACGTTTCGGTTAAACACTGTTATTCTGCCAGTTTTACCGGGTTGGCCCGTGAATTTTTTGGGGAATTAAATTAAGTTTGTATTAATTTGAGAATGGGAGAATAAAGAACTGATGATGGACGGGGAACGAATTTCCAACCATAGGTTGGTTCTCATATCGGAAGATGTGAAAGATATTCGTCACAATCGTCACGCACCGAGGCTGTTGCGGAATATCAGCGCTGTAGGCTCGTTCTAATGCCAATTGCAATTCAATTTTCAATGTAATGCATTATGCATGTATGCGCTGATCAACGACCAAGTTTTTGCGCACATGACAAGGACATTTTCCACTTTTCTAGGCATATGATTATGTATCTAATATATTCGCCCAAAGACTGGCAAAGGTCAGTCATACAGCCAAATTATAGTCATAACAATGACGTACTATCAAGTAGGCTAGGCATGACAAAACTATCAGTATTGCCAGCACCTGTATTAAAATGTAATAAATATAAACATTTAGTTACGAATATGCCGGCTCAGAATACCACCACCCCATCTCATCCTATGGGTGTCGTAAAAGTCGACTAAGGGATTAGCCGGAGGATGGGCAGAAGCGTCCTTCAAGTACATTAACAACTCAACTGCGATCGCCAACCCGTATGCCAAGCGTGGCGATTATGGCAATACCCCCCAATGAGCACACACCACACCTATATCGGTCGTTGTGGTGATCTTTGGGGGAGGCCTGTGTCCAGCAGTGGACTTCATTCAGCCGAAACGATGAGTTACGAGTATTATATTCATAGTTTGAGGGTTTAGATTTTAAGCATTTAGTTAGATTTTTAAAATCTTTTATGTGTTTTTGCTTCGATTTGACGATTTCTTTCTATATTTGGTCTGTAATAGAAGTACTAAAGACAGAGTCAGGTAAAGGGCACCTCAATATTAACACCTTAATAGTGCCAGCTACTGATGGACGTGGTGTTTGAGTACATCTTGGTAATAAAATCACCATAGTCTATGAAAACCAGACTGCGGGTGTAGAGATTAAAATTGGACAAACGTGAGCGGCTTTTGGTACATGGTACTAAACACTAGGTGTTAAATTGACATTACTTAAAAATGGGAGTTGGAACTTGGGAACCGTGTTATGTCCGTGCTAACAAACAGCACGGACATTACGACACTCACTAGGAGATCCCTGGAGAGATTCAGAGTTGCGCATTGAACGAGCTATGGTTAGAATGACGTTGCGCAACCGCAAACGAAATTAATGGTATCATCATAATCATAGCCAGGAATATGTCGACATGGGCAGGAAACATTGCTAGAATGCACACCTTCCGTTGGAAGAGCATACTTTTAGACTGCAGACCATGAGCCCAAGATGAGAAAGTCCACAGCATTGGGTAGATGATATTAGATGACACGGAGGTCATGACGAGTCGAGCACAAGATTGCCACGAACGGAGAAGGGAAGAGGCCTATATCCAAGATTATATCTCAAAACAGTCATAATAATTATGACGACGTATTAATATGAAAGCAGTGAACAGTTCAATGTAACTGAAAACTGAAAAACAATGCGTATCAGTTGATAATGGCATTTACCATTCAGCAAAAATATTCAAAATTTCTCTAATTGATCTCTCGGTCTGCAAAATGTGTGCTGAAAATGACCTTTTAGATAGATATTTTTATGCTTTAACGTTGAAAACCAAACTGGTGACGTTGGCGCAGTGGCTAAGTACACATATTGTACAAATATTTGCATAGCCTTCAAATAGTGTTCCAGGTATCCTTGATGTTGAAATTTCTGTAAACTGTTGGACTACAATACAGGAGAAACCCTAGTGTAATTAAATATTGTAAATAATACATTTTATGCAGCATGTCACCCCTGTGTCAAAGATGACGAATATAGTCTTGTATCCTGAACCATAGCTAGTACAATCATCTACTTGACAATCAATCTGTATAAAACAATATTCTTCTCTTATTTAAAATATTTAAACCCATATTTTATTATTCATGACTGGATCAGATCTTGACCAACACGACATGTGGAAAGCGATGGCTGAAGTCGACGATGGAACGAGTGCTTACGTTCCCACGGGATCTGGTTAAGGCAGCCTTATCAGTATGAAACCTCATTACGTATAAACTCTACAGTATAGATTACATTGGCGTACAGGTTTGCATTCTATAGTCAAAAAGAGAAGTCGGGCTATTCTTTCTCAAGAACCACACGGTGACAGATCATCATCCGATGCTGAACACAAGCCCTTTAATGCCTCGACAATAACAATCATAGGGGGTTTTGCCGTTATCACCATGTCTGGCTGGGGACCGGCGATCGTAGTACGTTAGGAACGTACACCGGAGTAAGTTGCAATCCAAACTCTTTATATAATCCCTTAATCACTTATACCCACGGCGAGTAGCAATATTATCAGCATCATCATCACGGCAGATCGTAAACGCCTTCTGCTGAACATGGGCCTCTGAATGATCACTACTATGAGCGGTCACAGGGAATGTTGCCATAATCACCTCACCTGACAGGCGGATTGGTGATCACAGTATGTTAGAAATGTACACAGAGTGAGTTGCAATCCACCCTCTTGGTACAATCCCATAATCACTTGTTAGACACCCACGGCGAGTAGCAACATTATCATCATCATCATCATCACGTCAACTCGTAAAAGCCCACTTCTGAACAAAGCCCTCCCAAATTAGCGTGTCCTATGGTAAGGATGCTGCTGCCCATCCCCACGACCTTTACTACACCTACGTGTAAAAAGGGGTGGTTATCCTTTTGGGAACTACACGGAATGAAGTGGAAACATGGCCACCATTACCATGGATAACATATCTGACAAAGAACAGATTTCACAGTTAACTTATTTTATTTACAACACTCACAACATTATAGATGCATCAAAGCCCGATAGTCGTTGATTAATCAAACTGTTTACGCAGACTCATATGTCCGATACATAATATGTATGTACGCTTGAAACACATAGACTATAGTGTGCATATGCACATGAGGTAGGTGTTTAAACAGTTTTTCACTGGCTACAGGCCTGTCGTTGTAATTCACTGACAAACTCATATAAAAGAGTCCGGTGGCGCACAGCGAGTGGTGTGGAGACGCCAGGTTTGTTAATTTGACATAAATAAAAATAAAAATAAATAAAAGTTATTTCATTGGTATCATCCACATTAGCATCCATGGTTTGAAAAATTATCCCCATCGGTTAAAATTTGGCAATTAGTATGGGATAGTTGCTTCCGACCAATTCAATACATTTTATGCATTCACCCTTAAGTAAACATATTTTATGAGTACCTACGTCTCAGTAAAAGTAAGGTGACTCAATCTGCCCTGATATCCGGTTTTGAACTGTTACCAATAGATAACGATAAGCATGGGTAATGAATATATTAATAATTTCAACTCCTTGAAGAACACAAATGCGTGAGTCACCACTCTTTACCAGAGCTAACCATGCATCGCCTTGCTGCGCACCACCTTGCACCTGTATAGCAGGTTAGGACTTTATTTTTCTAGATTCTGGTCAGCACATATATAAGTAGTGATTTTTTGTATATTTGACCCCCATCATGACCTATGCCAGCCCAGTGTTCGCACACGCTGAATCACGCCCACTCCGTAGATTCGAAACCCTCCAAACGCGTTTCATGCGCAAGGCCACTGGAGCGCCTTGGTACATGCGAAATGATCAACTCCATTTCGATCTTAACTTGCCGACCATCAGGCAATTTATGAAACAAGCGTTCAAACGCTATCTCGATTCTGCCCTGTCCCACCCCAATCCCCTAGTGGTATCAGCCGTCGCTCGCGCCGGCCCGTGCCGAGCCTGTATCTTTAAATGTCCCATAATACAATTTAAATAATACCGATCCAGCTGTCCCCAAAACAATAGCTTGTTATCCCCAGCAACGCCCTAAGCCGAGGTCCGTGTCCAGCAGGGGGCGCCCTTAGTGAAAGTTGCTTAGTTTTTAATATTAAATTTAAGCCTGGCTGGAGGCCTCTTTTGGCTTCGCCAGAAAATGATCGGTTAAGCAACTACATTTCCCAGAAATGTATGCGAGAAGCCCAAAAAAAAGATAGTATATTTGACCATTATCGCACTCGAAGTTATGCGATAATGCGGTCGATGATGTAGTACGCTTGCCGTTTATTATAATATCTGTGCCTGAAGTTTCCTAGGTTATAACAGTTTGCTCTGGTGTGATCATACGAGCCCCCCTTAGGTGCCGAAGATGACCGCCCTAGTGGTATTAGCCGGTAGGAGTCCGGCATGTCCCTTCGTCCTTCCCCGGGGTGGAAGAAGTTCATGAGGTATTTCCACTGGGCCGAATGAAATAAAAAGACTATAACAATTTATTTGGTTATTTACAGGTATAATATTATACTCATCGCAAAACATATACAGCATAGATGATTAATCCGCGAGGTTACGATTGATGAATAAAAATGTTAGATGATCAAGTTTTGTGGTAAAAACGCTCGGGAACCCAGTTTGATACTATTGATCTTAACAATGACTGATGGGATTGCAATATGTATATTATTTTATGCCCACTTGTTTGGATTATATGCAACTCATCACTGTGCAAATTCCTCTAGGAAATCTGGCTCAGCATTACATGTGAACATAATATCGAGTATAAATACTATCATGTTCACATGCACTGCTGAATGATTGTTTGTAAAAACGGTCGGTTTCAACGGTCAATGTATAAAGGAGATGTACAGAGAATTAATCGTAAACTCTAGATTATAGAGCAAACCTATTTTTATTCTATACCCATATTTCGCTCTCTTTATATTATACTATACATACCAAAAAGGCCAAGCATCATGTAGTATTTTGAATGGTTTTTCACATTACAATGTTTGTATTTGTTTTATAAATAATAACTAATAATCACAACTTTAGTATTACCTTAGGTTTTCGCGATTATTGCTAATTATAATAAAATAACTGTAGTATCTTTTTGATGAAAACCTACAACATATTGTTTTTAGTTTTTAGTGTAGGAACTAGCGACCGTGCCATATATATCAGCAACTACTGATTAATGAAGCGTTGCCGACCTAACTTAAGTTGGAATGCCTTTTGTTAATAATTAATATGAACGAAACGCGGGTGAACTAAATAAACGTCAGCATAAGTCGTCTCCACTGTCAGTCCTGTTCACCGGTCGCGCTCGTATCCTCGCGGGAGGTAATTATGCATGGTCGCTTTTTAGCGCGTCCACCAACGAGTAAAATATAAAACGCGCCGCAACTAATGATTTAATATACAGTTCATGTTATGTACAGTATTTACTTAATGTAATTACACAGCCTATGTTCTTATTACAATTATTATACACATAATGTATATATGGTACAAAATGTTGTCGGGCAGAAATCACTGAGTGTGATAAGATCGCCCTTTGCATATGCGTTTTTCCGTATTGGATCCTATTTTTGTTATTTCTGGTGTACCTACACTAAAGAGTATTAAATTATATTATACCTGTTTATTTATACATATTGTTTTACGATCGAAACAATTCTGATATAGGTATTGGGGTATGGGAAACTATACCTATTTTATGTAATTTTGGATAAACATTGAGTAAATGACTATATTTCTTTGAATTTAATTTTTTATTTATTCACTGTCTAAATACCTACATAAATACATGAAAGCATATAAACTAATACAAAATTATCACAATTATACTACTGATTGCTAGTCACAAGTTATACTTACTTCTATAGGTATGTACTTATATATCTGCTTAATATTTCAGGGTTAATAAGAGACTATATATATTATGACTAGGAAATAGCTTTAACGGAACTGCATTGCATTCGCATCTATATTTGTTGGATCCTATTATAAATTTGTTGTGCTAATTATCAGAACAACAAACAGAGTTGCTAAAAATCTGTTATTAGGTCTGTTAGACCAGTGATTATTAAACGTTCTATATGCTCTATTATATACACCTATTACCTAACGATTTAAAACTTTGCCTTTTTTAACCTGCTACAATGATAACAAATTCGAAATTATTATCCATAAAAAAACGTATTCCAAATACAAATAGAAAAAGCTTCGTGTTTTCATTAGTTTTAAAACCGCCATCTACACAAAAATACGGGAACTAGAGAGCTTTCTTTGTAAGCTTATGAAAGTTTCAAAAAATTCCACAAAGTACGGAGGGCGCTGCAATCGTTTTAAATGTTTGAAACTCGTGATTTTTCGTCAGACATTGTGTAAAAACGTTATTATCGAATGGATGCTACGCTTCTTCGTACTCGACCAATATAGATGAGGACTTCTTACGCCTATCTCCATTAACTAGTCTATCGTGTTCGATACTTTGTTATAGGATAAATTCCTATTTCTCTAGTGTGATCATACGAGGACCTGGAGCCTCCCTTAGGTGCCGAAGATGACTGCTCCAGTGGTTTTAGCTGGTAGGAATAGGAGAGGAGGAGATACTCCTTCGCCCTTCCCCGGGGCGATGGAAATTCATGAAGAATTCAACCACCAATAAAAAAAAAGGATAAATTCATATTTATTGGTAATAAAGTACGGCCCACAACATTTAAAAAAGGCCAGACAATACAAACGTGGATTGAGAATTAATGCAATTTTCCCCTGGAAGGTAACACATTTTTGTATTTGTTAAAAAAATGTGTATAGAATAGATACAGAACTTTATTATACGGATTACGTATAACTTATTCTTATTACTGAGAGGGTTTGACCTAAGAAATAATAAATACCGAAACCGTAATCAAGTAGGATAAAAAGATTTCATATATTTTTAGATCTGTGAGGTTAAGCCGCGTTTCACGCTGTGATATCTTAGATGGATGACCGTTCTTAATACTTTTAGACTAGTGGTTGACGATTGTTCCTCGAAAACAATTGAATAAATCGACAATTGAACAATTGTGTACTCGGTCGTCGATTTATTCGTCTTCGCCGAATAAATATCGAATAAAATTTCGGGAAATTCTTTCAGCATGACGTCTAATTTCAACACCGGATGGTACCTAGAAAAATTTAGTTTAGATGGTCAGCGTTGCAGATGCTGTATGCTCTCTGTAACAAAAACTTTTGACTATATAACTAACTCGAAAGGATGTTGGTAAGATTCACCATTGAGCATCACCTGTCTGTATGGGTAGGCGTTCGTACACAATGTGACTAACAGAATAGTCAGGATTAAGGATGATGTCAAGAAAGACTAAAGAGTTATTTTCTTAATAGTGTTTGAAACGTTACAAAACACAAAAATCTAGATCGTACGCCATGTAACCCAATATAAAGTGTTAAATTTAAAATGGAATATTTGAAATATTAAAGATTACTTAAAATATACCTAATCACTGAATTAAGAGTTTAATTAACAATTATTTGCTTCCTATTAAAATGTATGATATATTTATAGGCCCTTCTGCCATTAAGCTTTCACTCAAGTGCCTTTTGATACCATGACCAAACCATCAAATCTTCCTTTTCTCTATTTTAGTCACTAATTCTTTAAAACCATGTCAGTCCCTTAACACACAATTTCTCACTCTCTTAGTTACCATTACATGTCAGTGACTATGCTATTTCATCATATCAGCCAAAATATGTCCACAACAAGAACAGAACAAAATTCTCCCTCATAGATTACGATAGTGTCGGATTACATGCTGTGTGTCATCTTCTCGGCGGTATTTGTCAGTACTAACCACGCTTGACAGGCGGGTTGATTATTGCAGAATGGCTGCTGGTCCATAGAAGCTGCTGTCCATCCTTCTCGTTTAGAGACCTTTATGACTTTTACAACATCCACGCGAGAAGATGGAGTGGTGCTATAGTCTTAATCCGGGTACCACACAGTAATTAATCCATATAAGTTAGCAAAAGATGTTGATCTAACATGTAATGTAACTTGTCAATAATTACGAATTAATCCGTTTTTCGGTGAGTTGTTTTAAGCTTTGCCCCTCTAGGATTTCTCCTTTGCCGTGGGTGCGTTTACATACACAGATTCTACACACAATCCACCCAGACCCGGAACGACTACATGTAGATCATACAAATAGTTGTTCCGTACGGGAATCAAACCCGCTACCCGGAGCGCAGCAGCCGACTGTAGCAGCCACTCCACCATCCGTGCCGTCAAGTTTGAGTATACTTACATAAAAATTTTTTGTTGGAAATGTGGTTATAGGATTATAGAAATAGAACTCTCCGTTACGCAAATAATCCGAAACTAAATTAAATGGAATTGACGAAGGTGGCACAGTTGGCGCAGTGGCGATGGCATTGGTTTCCTGCGCTACTGGTCGCGGGTTTGATTCCCGCATAAAACAGATACATTTTTTTGGATGACAATAGATATTCCGGGTTAATATAATATATCTAATCTATCTAATAATCCGGGAAATAGGCTTTCTCCTGTGTCGTGGGTACGTAAGTGTGAGATAAATAAAAAGTCGATTTCATACCGGCTCATTCTTAACTATTACTAGATGATGGCAAACATGCTGGCTGATCACCGGATGTGAGATCACCGCTGCCCCCAAGAGAGGTCGGTGATGCGTATCCAGCCTATAACGGAGGGATGTGGGTTTGGCTGCTCTTAACCCACCACAAGCAACACAATATTGCTACTTCTGTGAGACCGGAGTACTTCTGCGTTCGAGCTGAAGTCAAGTACTGGCAACAACCAATAAATCTCTTAAAATAAAGGTTTGCCTTCTTCCTGTTTTACTTTTCTTTTCCTTTGTCTAGTGGCCAATCTTGTATCACAGTTCAAGCCGGCCAAAGTCCTCTATCAGACTTGGCCTAACTATTGTCATCTAATGACGATTCTACGAGCCCTCCGAAGCACGGAGACGCATAGTTAAAAACGACTACGTAAGCGGTCACCCATCCATAGACTGACCGCGCTGAGAGTTGCTTAACCTTAACAATCAGTCAGTGCAACTAGCTGTAAGCGACGAGAAAAGAAACTGTATTGAGAAAAAAATGATAGGGATTTCTTTATGAAGCAGAGGATTATTTTAGTAACAGTTTACTACTTTACTACTGATCAAATCCCACATCACATTTGCCATATTATTGTAGTAGAGAACACAAGCAGCGTCACACACATTCTTAGTTTTTATCACTTGTAAATCATTATCACATTAAATTGAACCGTGAAGAACTACGCCAATTGTCACCATTTTTCACAACACCCAAACAAAAAAGATACAACCAATTTTGTCTATATTTATTCACATGTCCGCGTAAAAGGTGGCCGGAACTATAAATTTAGTGCGGCCAACGAAATCTGGCGGTGTAGAGGAAGGGTCGTTGGTGGGCCGCGGTCGGTGTCAGGTTCACTTCCCGGTTGGACACTCGACGTGTGCTGGATTTAACGTTTTTATTTAGGGAGATTAAGTTTTTTGATGTTCACGTGTTTGTGTTGGCATGTCGAGATTAGACAGGAGAGGATAACGTCACCTTATTCCTGAAAAAAGAAGCATACTGATAATCACGCTTACGATTAGTAATTTATAAACCAATAGGCATCAGGCCAGGTAGCGTAGAGTTTTTATATGGCAGGCCTTGGGGGTCGCGAACGCGCATATTGGGAAATCTGCGTGCTCATACCGAGCGACCCCGGGGAAGACAGCGGTGTGCATGTGGTCACATACCGCTGTGTGCGCAGTACAGCGCATAGTGAGGCCTCGGGGGTAATCTTTTAAAATCCCCTCAAGACATGCCTGGGGGGGTGCCGCTAAAGGGGATGACCGCTTTACAGTCATCCCCTCCGAGATGTGCCTAAAGGCGTAGCACCAACGGGTGGCTCTAGTGGAGATTATTCGAGTTCTTGAAGCCTCCCTTCGGTGCCGAGGATGCTCACTCCGGTGGTTTTAGCCGGTAGAAGTCCGGCATGCCCCTTCGCCCTTTCCCGGGGCGAAGGAAGTACCTACATGAGGTATTTCTACCGGATCAATAAAAAAAACAAAAAGGCATAAGGCCAATCCGGGTGTAAAGCTGATCATTGAATTTATTGATGTGATGATGATTTCGCGCATACAGAATCATTTAGCCTTTCGAAACAAAGATCTTACGCATGGTAGCCGCGTTTGTTACCTCTAGACAATCAATCAATTCACAGCGAGACGCGATGCGGCGCGCATTTTTTAAGATAGCGATACAATATAGAACTTGTTTACTATTCAAAAAGGTAAAAATTCGCAAAGGCGGGCGTCGTGGTGCACCTTAACGCTTAACGCAGTGTAGGTTCTCGTAAGTTGAATTACTAGGTTTTTCAAGCATCTGCGTGCCTCGTCACGTCGTGGTATGAACTGACCCTAATGGTCAGTTCGTGACAACAAAACTACTTAATAAAGTAGTAGTTTTATTTGATGACGGCACGGTTGGTACAGTGGCTGATACAGTCGGCTGCTGCGCTCCGGGTCGTGGGTTCTAATCCCACACGGAACAAATATAATAATATATATGTAAAAAAAGTTTTGTACCAATTCTGTATCGTATGTATATATATTTCTCCTCCTCGGACAATGTCACATAAATTAGCGTGAAAGGTACTCACTGATTGGTAAACGATCGGTGAGGTGAAGCAAAGCTTGGCGAGGTCAACCTGTTGATGGGTGACCGCAGTGTTATTTAAACTGAGCGTGTTCGTGCTTCGGAGGCACGTAATATTTAATATTTTCGGCAGTGGACGTCTCTTGGCTGATCACATGATGATGATGATTACTTTCGGCGCGTTTGATGAAAGTAAAATCGGGAGCTGTGCGAAAGATAATTAAAATTGCATATTTATTTTACTGAATAATAATTGATTTTAAATATATTTGATCAGGCAACCTCGTATTGTGAAGCTGAAGACCGAGGACGGCAGTGTAGCGTTGACTAAGTCAGAGGTTTTGACAGAGACTGAGAACGTCTACCGGCAGCTATACAGTGCAGGTTTGATGACTTCCAGCCTCCCGAACAAGCCGGTTTCCGAAAATGTTTTAGTACCATAGACCACATTCATACGGCAGGTCATACAGAGGACCGAGGAGTATAATCTGCTACTATGCTTGAAGTTTGTAGACTATGAGTAAGCCTTTGATTAGATCGAAATCTGGGCAGAAAGACGACGAAAGTCATATCAAATGCCCATGTCGTGCCCATCGCAATATCGGTTGGGAGCTCAATTCTGGAAGTTGTTGACGAGTATGTCTACTCAGAACAAACTGTCCTGTTAGGTAGGTCAAACTATGAGAAGAGGTCAATCGTCGAATCCGACTCGGCCGGGCAGCGTTCGGGAAACTTAGCAACGTCTTTTCGTCAACAATACCGCAATGCCTCAAAACGAAAGTCTTTAACTAGTGTGTGTTACCAGGGATGACATATGGAACAGAACAGACGTGTGGTCACTCACAGTGGGCCACTCAGAGAGCTATGCTTGGTATTTCTCTTCGAGATCTAATCAGAAATGAGGCGATCCTTAGAAGAACTAAAGTTGCCGACATAGCTGAAAGGATTAGTAAACTAGTGGCAATGGGTGGGGCACAAAGCTCGTAGAACTGATTGCCGTTGGGGCAAAAAGGTTCTCGAGTGGAGACCGCGCACCGGAAAAGGCAGCGTGGGACGACCTCCAACGAGGTGAATAGACGACCTGGTGAAGGTCGCTGGGAGTCGTTGGATGAGGTAAGCACTCGTTGTGGAAATTTAAGGCAAAAGGCCTTTGCTCAGCAGTCGACGTCATTTGGCTGATATGATGATGATATTTGATTCGTTTACATATACAATTAATATTTAGATATTTTTTTAATGTATATAAATAAATAACTTATTGTTAAATTCTATATCTCAACCAAACCTTTATTATTATTTGTATTTAATTAATATTTTATAAATTTTCCTACTTACGTAAATTATTGAAATGCGGAGTTTAAAAAATGTTATCGCTTAGTAGTATAACCAAAGATTTAAATCTTTGAGTATAACTTTTAATGCGCGTACTTTGTTGGTACTTTGGCTAATATAATATTTGCCAAATTACGCCCACAAGATCCCATAGATATACACAATTGTGTCACAATTTTGGGGGAATTTATCAGTACTCACCACACTTGGCAGGCGGGTCGGTGAGCGCAGTACGGCAACTGTTCAACAGAAGGGACGCTGCTGCCCATCGAGAAGGTTTCGAGTACCATAGTTACCTTTAACGACATCCACGGGAGGAGGTTACATTGTGTAACATTCTTAATCCGGATGGTACTCACCTGAGTGTGTACCTACACACAGTGTTTATTTTGTATTCAATGTTGGTTACAATAAATATTTATTTCTTTCTTTCATTTGTCATCCATCACAGAACGCAAAGTATTTGCTCAACGTATACAAGCAAAGTATCATATTCTATTATCGCTAACACGGGCATTTCTAACATGACGAACGATCAGCTCTACTTGATCTGTATGAAACATATTTGCCCGGAACTCAACTCAACCCTTGACATCTCAACGAGTCCCATTTGTCAGCAACACCTGAAATCGCCGGTTAACCGTTCCACGTCGGGCAGGATCATTTCATATTTTCGGGAGGTCCATCTCTCTCGCGCCGCTCAATTATTCACCCGGCGACCCGGGCACCCGGTCAAAAGTAATGACCGGTGAACGCGAAATTACACGTGTTACAATGATGATTCTGTTTACCCCGGCCGGAGTAATTTCGCCCGGATACTGTTTGAAGAGCTGTTAGGTTTTGTGATCGTTTTATTTAATGACCGCCCGGGCACGTTGGGGTTTTGTTGTTTGTTTGCCGGCGTAACGTTTTTGGGGTAAGTTTTTAAATGAGCATTGCGGGGTAAATGGTTGCTTTGAATGATTCGGATTTTTTGCCCACGTTGATTAGTCTACTGGCTTTGTTTACACTATGTAACCTTTATCCCAAACAAGCATATTTACCATTAGTATATAACGTGTACCGGATCTTTGGGAGTAATACTGGATCGGAAATAGAATTGTAAACAACCTTGCTCGCGTACAGCATACAACGGTCTTGCAAATCAGTGGTCATTACAAGTCATGTGGGTAACCTTGCTCACTAAAGTTCAGAATTACCTCCATATATTACAGTATACCGTCAAGTTTACATTTCAATCAGTGTAAATATATCCCATATCTTGCCGTGTGCTGTCCGGATTAAGAATGTAGTATCACTATACCTCCTCCCGTGGAGGTCGTAAAAGGTGACCAAGGAACTCTAAGCCCGAGGGATAGGCAGCAGCGTCCTTTCTGAGGAACAGCAGCAATTTTGCTCTTACTAACTCGCCTGCCAAACGTGGTGAGCAATGATAGATTCCCTTCAAAATGCACACGGCGGCATACAAACGGTCGTTTATGGAGGCGGCCTTTGTCCAGCAGTGGGCGTCATTTAGCTGATATGATGATGATAAGATATATTAAGTGGCCAGGAAAATTAGCAACATATATGTAGATCATAATTTAATGTTATACATAAATATTTAATGTTATTATATAATTATTTCAGTTCCAAAAACAAAGGTTAGGTACTAAACATTTTTGAAACGAAGTTCTGTCAGAAATCGTCACGTAAGGAAAAAGCGCTATGCCCCTCCAGGCGACCTTCCCCTCTCTTTTTCTCTCACTCTCTGTCTTTTTCGATTATGTACGGTAGGCAACCTTCTTTCTCTTTCTCTCTGTTTCTTTCTATTATATAAGTATAGTTGTATGTGTGTGCGTGCGATTATCGAGATACAAGGGGCAAGCATTGTGCGCGGTAAGCTGTATAACCTCCATTCTAAACACGTGTAAATATTATTTAAACTTAGTTTTTATTATTTAAGTCACACGGGATTTATAGTGTATCATTATTGCAAATACGTAAATTCGTGTTCGAATGTTCAGCTTGACTTACCATTATTTGTACTGTGATGTCAAGTAATTATGATATTTCAATTAATTTATCAGTTTTAGCAAAAAAAAATGCCCCTCAATTGGTAAAGTAGTAAATACTTTACTCAAAATTTACAATTTAATGGACTTCTTCGGAGAGTTTTAAAAGTGTGCATTTCGCTACTCACTTTCTATTATATGTATTAGTGCATGTTACTGGTACCTACAAGTATGGCACCTTACCATTCGAGGATACACAAGTTTTGCGATATAAATACCAATTAACACTGCTCTTAAATTATCCGCCATAAAATCAAACTAAACCTGGACGAACAGATTTTTTCTAATTGTCTGCAGATTAAACAACGCGACGCGCCAACCTATTAACAAGCATAAACTTAAATCAGTTTTTCTTTTATTTCTCATAACGGATAACGAAGGAAAAGATAAATTCCAATGTTAATTATTTAAATGATATAAATAATACAATTACATCTATAGTTCAATGGCTCCATAATAATAACCTGCAAATTAATTTGTCAAAAACTCAATTCATTCAATTCGGCACTTATGGTAAAAAGCTTGGTCGCGTCGCTGTGGTCGTATTTATGATGCTGTTCCAAATAACTTCAAGCTACTACGAACCTCCCTATTTTTAAAAGAACTATAATGTTGGCTTATAAAGAAATGTTTTTATAATGTGGAGGAGTTCATTAATAGTGACAAATAATAGTAATATGTATTGTGGCAAATGTTTCATTGGAATATATAATAATGACATATTTAATACTACACTAATAGTCATATATCTTAAAATTATGAATGTTAGTAGTTTCTATACTAACCAATAATAAGAATAAAATTGATAATAGGTGAAGGTATAATTTGAATTATTACAATATAATGATAAAGTCTTTTTAATAATTTTTGTGACTACACTATTTGCATGTCAATAATCTGACAAAGATGTGCTGATCGCTAACTGCTATGACTTGTAACAACCTATGTACCTACCACATTTTCTTGCAAATAAAGATTGATTTGATTTGATTTGATTTGATAAAAAAAACAATATTTAAACTTCATTGGCATCTACTAGAATCCAGAATGCACAATTTAATTAAATAACACCCATCTTATTTGTAACCTTTTCAGACAATAAAGTATTTTCAAAATTTTAATATCTGACTTAAGCTAATCAGCATTTGCCGTACCGTGTGGTGCCGGCTCAGAATATCACCCCAAGACAACCTTCAGAAAACCGACCTTCGAGAACATAGTACTCATAAAAATATTGTATCATATTATGGTTTTACGCCAAGCGTGGCGATTATGGCAAAACCCCCCAATGAGCACATAACACTCCCATGTCGCTTATTGTGGTGATCTTTACGGGAGGCCTGTGTCCAGCAGTGGACTTCATTTGGCCGAAATGATTATGGTTTTAAAAACGTAAACCATGAAGTTTCTTGCCCGTTCTTTTCCGTGGGAAATCCACATCTTGGAACGCGGCAACTAAAAGTCTTGACTCATAACTGTCTGTATATGGTTTAAACGAATAGAAATCTTTTATCCTATGTCAATATAATTACAGTATGTCACATTACATCAGCTGAAAACATCTACTGCTGAACAAAAGCCTTCCCCTTAAGACGACCGGCTACATGCCGTGTGTGTTTTGGGGGGAATTTACCAGTACTCACTACGCTTGGCAGGTGGGTTGGTGACGTCTGACCAATGGGTGGCTCTAGTGTGATCTTACGAGGACCTGGAGCCCCGGTGCCGAAGATGACCGCTCCAGTGGTTTTAGCCGGTGGGGGTCCAGCATACCCCTTTGCACTTCCCCAGGGTACAGGCAGTTCATGTAGAATTTCCCCAGGACATCATTAAAAAAATAAGATGGGTTCGTGAGCGTAGAGTGGCTGTTCCACAGGAGGGACGTTGCTGCTCATCCCTCTAGTTTAAAGTCCCTTATTCACCTTTTACGACATCCAACGGAAGGAAATGGAGTCGTGCTATATTCTTAATCCGGACACCACACGTATCTATTGTATGCAAATAATATTAAAAACAAAGCAGTTTCAGTCCACAATTAATGTCTATTCGTTTCTTGCGCAAAAAGTTTTCATATTTCTTTTATTTATCCACGCCACGCGTCCCCGGTGTTCTAGTCCGTCAGGCCACATGAGGCGCGTGACCATATCCGGTCTGCAGATTTATCGGTCACATGTCGGCGGCCGAATATTTATCTACATTGTTTGTTTAGAGGCGTATGCAAAAACTTGGTGCCAAGCTGTCTGGGAGACAGTAACGTGATACCAAGATGTGTGGAGTTTTTGCCGGTTAAGTTTGATTTTTGGTTTTAATGACTGTTGGATGAGTGAGAGAGAGAACAATCACAAGTGTTGCCCAGAAGGTTTGTTTATTTGGAGCTTTATATTTTGTGTTGTCTTATCACTATTATGAATGTGAAAGTTAGAGAAAGATAACGCACATATCTATCATACGCATATTTCTTACCCTTTCTTACAATTGTGAAAGTATATTTGAATATTGGAGGCCAATCACGCCCAAACAGCTGTACGGATTCTTATGAAATTTGGCGTAGAGGTATATTATGTCGTGGAATTCTATATATTATATTTATGTTTTATTTTTGCTACTACATTTTAATTGACGCTCATCGACACGGACAGCTATCGGCTAGTAAATAAAGCTCGGTTCAAAAGTGTATAACTTGGCACATTACATATATATCATAATTTTTTAGTTAATTCAGAAACTTGATGTTTTTTTAGTTAATTTTGAAACTAGATGATTAACTAAAAACTACTGATTAATTTGTCTATATTTATGTATGTGTGCCTGTGAGTTGTATGTCTGTAAACTGAACCCACGATACAGAAAGAATCATACAGTGGGGCGTTTTAAAAAAAATAATCTAATGATTTTAACGTTAATGATCGTTCCGCAAGTTAAATATAACCCTAATCATATCGGTATCTCTTTTTTGTCATGAGGAAATCCTCATAGACTTCCTCTGGCTTGGAGGGGTGGACGTGGTGGTGGTGGTGGTTGGACTTTTATCAGCAAAAATACAGGTAAATCTACCTATGGCTGGGGGTTAATTATTATAAGGCACTAAAACAAAATATATAAAAACAGTGTCTCAAAAATGAAGACCCCTGTAATCTCCGTGGCACAAAAAATAATCTTTATTTCTAAACACACACTGAATGTACGTAAGTATAGCTAGTATTGATATAAATATACATACTCTCCTCAATATTTTATCAAGAGACAGGCATCTGAGACGAGTCATTGTGCGTAGATGTTCATAATATTTGACGTATGCGCGTAATGAAGTGGAGTGTGTATTTATTAAGTTAATTAAACCGTTCTTGAAGCCCGAGGCTTGGGGTTCCGACGGCCGACTGAGAGATTTCCTACCTATGTATGTATGAAAGATTCTGTGCAGATTACGATCGGGTAGAAGGTATTTGGGTGAGGTATGATGGAGGTTTAAAGTATTTTTGTATAGTATGATGAATAATATTAACGTTTTTGTGATTTGGGAGTGTCATAATCTAAACATTCATCTAGATAATTTGTTTTGGAGTTAGGTATTTTTATACCTTCGATAATTAAAGTCAGAAAATACTTTAAAGTCGCAGTTAGCTACAGTTTGATTTACAAAATAGTAACCAGTATAATCTATATATTTGACACCTTTTTTTATTGGTCCCAGTGGTAATACCGCCTAAAAATACTGGGGCGGGCATCTTTGGCACGTAAGGGGGGGTTCCAAGACCTCGTATGATCACACTAGAGATATATTTGACACCTTTTTTTATTGGTGCCCAGTGAAATTCTTCATGAACTTTTTCGCCCCGGGGAAGGGCGAAGGGGTATGCCGGACTCCTACCGGCTAAAACCACTGGGGGTGGTTATTTTCGGCACCTAAGGGGGGTTCCAGGACCTCGTATGATCACACTAGAAATATATTTGACACCTAGTGATCACGAGATATGGTGGCGCCCTACCTAGCGAATGTTTTGAGAAGTTCCGTCAAAGTAGTTCTCATTTTACATATTATGGGTGAACATAGTTCGATTACATTATTTAAGATTATCTTAGACCATGTCAGACTGACGTGGAAGACAGTACGTAAATCCACGAGAGAAGATGGAGAAGTGCTGTATTCTTAATCCGGACACCACGCAGAACAGATAGAAATTACCAATTGGAAATAATAATATTATTGGAATCGGCCGAAAATCTTCTTTCTTCTTTCTGCATTCTTAGCGGTCATTTTATTGGTTTTATTAAAACTCATTACAAGTAAAAACAGTTCATGAGCTTTCCTAGAATATCTGCATCCTGTTACTATTAATATCAGCAAGTAATTGTCCTACTGTTGGGTACAGGCTTAGCATACAGAGACCCTTGTGGTGCAGGCTTAGAATAGTACCAACTCATCTAATCGGGTGGGTGTCGTAAAATGCGACTATGGGATTGGCCGGAGGATGGGCAGCATCGACCTTCAAGTACATTAATAACTCACCTGTTGTGATCACCAACTCGTCTGCCAAGCGTGCTGACACACGGCACACCTAGACCTATGTCCAGCAGTGGACTTTATTCGGCTGAAATAATGATGATACAAAGAACGGGCATTGATCACCACGCTTGCTTACGCAGTCAATAAGATTTAGAAATAAGAAAGAAAGAAACTTTTTTTTTTGTTTTGGACAGTAAATAACAGATAGTATAAGGAAAACATTGTTCTTAGCAAAATTGTAGGAACCTTTTTTGAAACCATAATTTCAGATTACAGACCATGAAGAACCAGATTTCCTTACTATACTTCCTTCCGATAGTGTTTTAAATCTACTAAGAAAGTACATCATGACATAAAAAAATACCTTTGGTACATGCCACGTTTCGAATCCGTAACCTAGTGCTTATAAGCGACTCCGTAAACCTTGGCCACCCCGACATTATCCCCTCACTAAGCAAGTTGAACTCCAAGCATATCAAAACACATTAACAAATGTTTATAAATAAATCTTCTGAAGATACCTACGCATGTTCGTATGAGTCTTAATTTTAATAATGCTTAGCAATAATGAGACATTATTAGGGAAGCAGCTCATATTTAACTTTTGAAGAATCGACTGTTCTGTAATGAAGCAGGGGAAACAATTCATTAGTCAAATATATACGTATGTGTGTACGATACGGATTAATTTTGTTCTTATGTACCTACATGTTATAATTTTTAAGTATTGTTTAAACAACGGTTCGATGTAGGTACCTATATAGGCTACTAAAAAAATAATGAACTTTATATCAAGGAGACATTCGGTAGGTAATAGGAAGAGGGCCGATCCCGCACTGAGAAGGACTAGACGGCGTCGGGGTAACAACCGTCCCAGCACCCAGGTCCAACACGCCTGAGCCTCGGAGATCGCGGGCGCGCAGATTGGCGAGTCTGCGTGCTCACAACGTGGACCCCCGGGAAGACGGCAGTGTGCGTAGCATAGCGCACAGCGAGGCTTGGGGGATCCTTTACAATCCTCCCCGAGAAGTGCCTGGGGGCGACCTTTCTACATTAGCCTTCTCTCCGATAAAGGGGTTGACCGGTTTTACAGGCATCCCCTCCGTGATGTGCGTGCGAAGTGTGATCTTACGGGCACCTGGAGTCTCCCTTCGGTGCCGATGAAAAAATAAGGTTACAAAGGCATTGCCACGAATAACAATGCGCACATAAATGAACAATATTATTTGTTTACTTTTGCGCACATAAATGAACAATATTATTTGTTTACTAGAATATTTATTATATGTGGGAACTGTCAACTGCAGATAGCGGACGCAAGCGTCGTTTACCGCAAGACATGTACCATTATGCGCGCACGCAATAGAAAGAAAGAAAGAAAAATCGTTTATTGGCACATACAAAACACTTTAAACAAAAACAAATTAAATAAACTATGACGTCTTACATTTTATACCTACCTACCAAAGGGGCGAACAGCTCAGCATTATGTGAGGTGTCAGTACAGAGCACTGACCACCTAACGCTGGTTTTCAGCTGCAACCCACGAGAGCTTACGCTCGAATACACCAAACACGTTACTTCTTTGATTTGTATTTGTTGTATCGTATTTTTTTTTTGTATACATTTGGTGTGTAAATATTGTAAGTGTGCAAAGTAAGGAAGACTTTTACTAATATAGTCAAAGGAATATAATGTGTACTTATTTGACTTTATATCCATAAAATTAAGGCATCATGCGATCTTCCATGAAAGATATTACCATCGGCAATGTTGGTCATCAGCAGTCAGTTGTACGCAGTGACTTCGTTATAAGTAAATACACATTAAATAAATACATAAATAATCAAATAACAGACGAATTACCTTGAATATTTTCAATAATGGCTGTCACTTGAAATAACAGGAATCATTTCTCTTTAACAATATGTATTAGGATTATAAATTAAACACATTTACTATATCACATTGTAGTTTATCTCACTATACAATTCACATACCTACTCTTAGCAATATAACATAGCACTCACTCGTATTTTTGTAGTTGGGTGCCGGTGGGACACCATCACGTCACTCTGAGGTTATTGTTGAAAACCAGCGCTGCTGGCATTAGGTCCGTCCGATGTCACAGCAATATGCTGAACAATTACCTGTTTCTGCGTCGCAGACATGTTTATCATGATTCTAATTGTAACATAAATAAGTTATGATGTCTTCTATTGATATTTCTGAAAATTAAGTAGGTAACTCGGTATTATTAATGTTGTTTTCTTTTGAGTTTTGATGATGTTGATAATATAGTATATTAGCTAATTTATATATGTTCATAGACCAGGATCATGCGAAGTTCAATAGAGAACATTTATTATAACGAATCGTATCGAGTCACTATTTTAGGGTTCCTATTTATAGTTTTTACTATATTTTATTTTTTGTCGATGAGCTTTTGCTTTCCTTTAGTTTAAGTTGTGATTATTTTTATAATGTCTGTAGAGCGTTAAATGAAGCGGAGAAATAAATATTTATTTCTTTCTTTATAGGAATCGAATTTATTACACGATTCTCATTCCAAATAAGTAGAAAAAATAATACCTTAATATCTTGAAATGTTTCTATTTTTGCCAGAATTAAAGTATGAAGACAAAGTAATACCTTAATATCTTGAAATGTTTCCTATTTTTTTTTGCCAGGATTAAAGTATGAAGACAAAAAAAATCGTTTAATACTATTTCAAAACAACAATTCGATGTATATAGGTTGCTACAAAAATAATGAACTTCATATCAAGGAGACAATAAGTAGGTTATAGGAATTCCATTTATTAAAAAACAAGTTCTGACTATGAATACATAAAGTCGCTTTTCGACCACAAAAAATATATATTTTTTAACTTTTTAACACGCTTGTATTAGCTTCATTTGAAACTAACCAATAACTAACAAATCTGTGTGGTGTACGGATTGGAGAGAGAGAGAGGGATGAGCAGCAGCGTCCCATACTGCGTTCACCAATCCGCCTACCTAGCACGGTGAGCATTGGCTATTTCCCTCCGAAATGAGGACACACTGCATATCATCGGCGGCGGCGTTCATCTTATGGGGAAGCTTTAGTGCAGCAGTGGACGTTTTTTGGCTAACATAATGATGATGAACTAACAAACTATGTAAAAAAAAAGCTTGGAAGTGGATTTATTTTAACCTTCTTCTAATTGCCGTATCGATTTGAAACTTTGCAAGTATATGTACTACGGATGACAATACAATAATCTGGTACAATCAAACTAATTTGATGATGGAGCCAGGAGAGAGAAAGTGGAACTCTTCAATGGCTACTAGTAAACCCCTCGAGATTGGGTTCTTACTTGGGATTAAACTTGGTAACGAGGATCTGATGATGAAGCCCGGAGGCGGATAGTGACCGCTGAACGAACGAAACGAAGCGTGTTTAACAGTTTTTAAACTATTGTAATTATTATTTTAAAAAACGCTCACAAGTAAAGAACGATCACCGCTGTAATAAAATAGTGAATACAGATTTATTTGATTGCCCAAATAGTGATTTTATAAGTAAATTTTAATAATTATTGCAATAATAAAATAATTTTAATATGCAACTTGTTTTTTAATAAACGCGTTCCGCATTACCTTCTGATTGACCCCTTGAAATAAAGTTATATGTATTTAGTACATAAATAAACATATAAAAGCGCGCTAAAAGTAGATAATTACATCGTGTAATGTAGGCGTATCTGTTATATGTTATTAATACACTCCATAAATAATATTATACGTATGGTGTCCGGAAGAATATAGCACGACTCCATCTCCTCCCGAGGATGGTGTAAAAGACGACTAAGGGACTCCCTCACCAGAGGGATTGGCAGCAGCCTCCTTTCTATGGAACAGCAACAATTCTGCGCTCACCAACCCACCTGCCAAGCGTGGTAATACTTACTGTATTGGCAAATTTCCTCCAAATTTACGACCCTTTTTTGGAAGTCTATGGGGAAGACCTTTGTCCAGCAGTAAGCATCTTTTGGCTGAATACACTCAGGATCTTTAGATCTTTATCTCGAAGACATCGAAACCTGAAATTTAATGATGACTCGATAAGTATAATTTAAAAACAAAACATGTATATTATAGTCTCTAGCCTAGTCTCTAGTCTAGTCTCTGGCCTAGTCTCTAGTCTAGTGTCTAGTCTAGTCTCTAGTCTAGTCTGATAGACTAGTGCGCTCGTTGAAATGACCATTGGGAGCCCCATGTTCAGCAGTAGACGTTTATAAGTTAATGTCTGTATATAGGTGATTGGTTAAAAGAAAGTCATTGAAGGAGAGTATTCAGTACATGATTCTCATTCCAAATATGATTTTTGTTTCTTAAAGCAAACCCACACTAGGATTTCTCCTGGGTCGTGGGTGCGTTTACAGACATACATTTCACACACAATACACCCAGACCCGGAACAACTACCTACATAGCATAGAAATATTTGTTCCGTGCGGGAATCGAACCCGCGACCCGGAGCGCAACAGCCGACCATATCAGCCATTGCACCAACCGAGTCGTATGTATAAAAAAGAATGCCTTAATATTTTGATCTGTGTCCATTTTATGCCACGATGTCATGGGAAAATCGTATAATACTATTTTACTAACTTTTATTACAATCAGGTAATTATGTTTATCGAGAAGGTCGCCAGTCAGGTATCAATCCAATCACGCAAGGATGACCGCGTTTTCCGAATCTGGTTCCTATATTTTCGGAAACTTTATCTTTATTACTTACAGTCGTTTGTAATGTAAAAAAATAATACTAATAATATATCAATTGTAGGTATAACCACTCTTTCTGTATAAGTCAACGAAAAGCAATAAAATAATACTATCGACAAGTATATTTTGACACAATAATACTCGGCACGTTTATCGCAAACTAAATCACAATAATATCCCTCAAGAGATCCATCTCAATTCGAAACAACGTGCCGTTCCCTAAAACATAGATCACTTGAAGACAGCCGAAGCCTCCTCAGTAATGAAGACAACTCGTACAAACTATAATACGCCATCTAAATGCAACGTCGACAGGCATAAACAATTGAAATAATTATCAGGATAAGCCCGCCGGATCAGGGAAAGCCCTCGAGTATCTCAACCCTTCTTAGAACCTCCTGACAGCGTCTTATGCAAATTCACAAACTTAGCAACCCTAACAAGCAATCGCGTAAGCAATTTTTTACGTAACTATAAATCAATCTCTATTTTTGAACTATTTAAGTTGGGTTTTGAATGCAGGTTTTGTGTTATATGGCTTTTATTATCATTGTTTATGATAATAGTCGCTCAATTGGCTCTCCTCCTATGATATGCTAACTTATGTTTTGTTTGGACTCTTGTAGTGATAACAACTGGTACTTAAAATGTTTTGAACTTCGCAAACAATATCCGCCTGTTGTAAAACGATTTTAAGTGAAGGGAACATACAGATACACCGATTTTGTTTTCTGTTGTATACACATATGCACATCAGCCCGTAACCGTCCACTGCTGACCATGGGCCTCCTAATGATCACTAAAAAGAGCGGTCATGGCATATCGCTGTATGTATAATGAAAAAATGAATGTATCAACATGTTCTACCTTAACAGGTGCAAAATTTATTGAAACTAAGTAATGTCAAATAATAGATTACAAAGAATATCAAGTAATCAATTACAAAGAAAGTCAAAAAATAAATTACAAAGAATGTAAAATAATACATAAAAATGTCAAAGAAATACAAAGACAAATTAAGCAGAAATAATTTTATCAGTCAATAAAATAATAATTATCAGTGTCGTTCCAGGTGACTAGGGTCGTTAAAAACCCCTGACACTATAATAGCTGTTCATACTTAAAAATTATTAAAATAAAAATAAAACGTTTAAATAGATGAACATTTAGTAATTTGTAGTAATTCGGTATTTATACACTACAAATAAATAAAATTGAAGTGTCTGTTTGTAATGTCAAAATAACAGTTTTTACTAAATGCATACGAAAGTTTTTTTTAATTTTCGTCTGGCTGTCTGTCGGTCTGTCTGTTCTGTTTGTTCCCGCTAATCTCCGAAACGGCTGTAACGATTTCTACGGAACTTTCACTGGCAGATAGCTGATGTTATAAGGAACGACTTAGGCTACTTTTATTTTAAGGGACGTCAGGAGTGAAGGAAAATATCGTGACACACATCTGAGCGGGCTCCAAAATGTTCTCATTGGTTTGTGTAGTCCGCCAAACCGCACTAGGCCAGCGTAGACTAAGGCCTAACCTTTCTCATCGTGAGAAAAGACCCGTGCCCAACAGTGGGTCAGTAATGGGCTGATTATGTTATGCATGTTATGTTATGTTAAAGTTCCTGATCAATGTTATAACCTTCTATGTACGAGGCGAGGCATTTATCTTACAGTGGGACCATAACAACAAATATTAGTATCATTTATAAGTTTCGGATTATTCAAAACTTGCAAGCTATTTTATGAGCATGTTTTTTTTATTACCCTATAAATTACATAATTTGTTTTTATAACACTCGTAATTTATTGTTCTTGAGTTATAGAACTAGAACAAAAATGCACGCAATGCACAACTGACATAGAGCTATGAAAATAATGTCCCACTTGATGTGTGAAACGATGACGATGACTAAATGCAAGCTACAGACAAAACACGTCTCACCAGAATGATCTTCATCATCATCATTCTATCGACCATAGAACTTCCACTGCTGAACTTAAAGGCCTCCACCATAGATTTTCACAATTGTGTCGTCATTTTGGAGGGCACGCTTGGCAGGTAGGTTGGTGAGCGCAGAATGGTTGCTGTTCCACAGAAAGGATGCTGCTGGCCATCCCCCCCAGTATAGACTCCTTTAGTCGCCTTTCATCCACTGAAAGAGATAGAGTGGTGCTATATTCTTAATCTGGACATTAACTATCTTAAGGAATCCAACTTGCAGGCATAAAATAATTCTAATGCATCTTACTTTGTGAAACTTAAAAGGAAAGTTGCAACACATTAAAGCCTAATAAAAACACTTCGGCTTTAAGAACTAACGAATCACATGTTTATTTTTCCGTCTAGTTCCTTTAATAAAACCGTAGCTACTTGCTCGAATGAACTTGGCTCGTGTTAGCTTGGTAAACATCGCGAGTACCGGCGTAAACAAAATTTAGTGATATGTGGAGCCATCCGCCCGGCTGTAAACTGTGGTTTAATGAATACACAACATATAACTGTGAAAGTGTGTGCATGTTCATAGTAACGCTGTTGGAAATGACTTGAGAAGGGTGAGATTTGGTGTATGAGTAAAAATAAAAATAAAAAAGACTATGTGTGGACACTTACATATTAGGTACTGTACAGTGCATTACCTCATATGTAAAGGTGGAGTTATATATAATTAAAGCCAGTATTTCTAGATTTCTTTTAAATGTAAAAAAATATAGTGAAAATATAATGTCACGTAACTTCATACACGGCTTTCATTTATTTACTAGCTGTGGGCCTGTGGCCGTGTGGTGTCCGGATTAAGAATATAGCACCACTCCATCTCCTCCCGTGGATGTCGTAAAAGGCGACTAAGGGACTCTAAACCAGAGGGATGGTCAGTAGCGTCCCTTCTGTGAAACGGTAGCTATACTGCGCTCACCAACCCACCTGCCAAGCGTGGTGAGTATAGGCATATACCCCGAAAATGATGACATAGCAACGGGGACTATACGTCCATAGTAATGGCCGATATGATGATAATGATGTGCCCCGCAGTTTCACCCGCCGTTTAATTATAAGAAATCGGATTATTTATAAATAATTTAGACTACTTCGCCATAGGCAGTTGATTTAGAGTATATATATAAAATTTTATTGGTTTTAATTTTTTGCGTGGAACTTTTTTTTAAAAATAATTAATAGCCTAAGTTACTTTTTTATAACAACAGCTATCATCCAGTGACATTTTCCACAAAATAGGTCGAGCCGTTTCGGAGATTAGCTGGAACATTCAGACATATAATTTTAAAAAAAATGTCTTTTGTTTTTTAATACCGTATATATTTTCATATGCATTTAGTAAAAAGATATTATTTTGACATTAAAAACAGACACTTAAATTATGATTTTTTGGATTATATGATTTATTTATTTCTTTTCGGACTATCCAGTTCTTTTTTTAAAATTATATATTATTATAATTATATACACTATAGGAACGAATATTTTTCAAAACTTTCATGCTACAATTTATTGAACTAAATAGAACTCTTCATCTGTACGTACAGTCCACACCTACTTAACGTAGGATGTGGTTACATCAAAAAGAGATCTGTTCCGTCTTGGAGGGCGGAGGGTCCGAGGTTACGAAATTATTCCCGAATCAAAGGCCCGCTTGGGTGGCCAGCTATAACAATAATTGTTTGGACCTCAGAGAATTCGTTGAGAAAACGCCGACAAATATCTAATTGGAATTTCTAATTAGAGTTGCGAAACGCGGCCCTAATTAGTTTTCAATTGGGGTGGGTGATGATCAAAAAGGTTGATGTGTTATTTGAAATCTAACCCACTCTAGCGTTGTAATAGAAATACTTGCGTTTGAAAATAATAGTTTACAAAACATGCTTTCTTCCATAGAAAAATACATTCTGCTCTTTTCCATTTTTAAATAAATTTCAGATCTAAGCTTATGAAAACTTATTAGGATGACTGGCAATCAATTATGCATTATCCATAGATACTATAATAGACTGACGCACTTCCTGAAAAACCCACAAAGCACTCACCCAAGCAGGACGAGAATCACGTCCTACCTGAGTGGGTCCAAAATTACCTCTAGAATATGCACAAACAAGAGAGAACAATTCTGCTGACCCTTTCACATAAATTGCAAGTGCGATTTCCATTTAAAACACACGGAGCACGCATTAGGGTTCCTCTGGCATGTCGGAGGGATGCTTGACCGTACGGGTCCCGGTAGCTGGAAGAAAGGGCTCATTTTCATTAGGCAACTAAGCGTCAGCGAGTGTACGTAGATTTATATAGAATGCAAATTGACACGGTTATCAAAGTTTTTTAAGATTAGTTGAAATTCTGCATTATGTGATTGGTAGAAATACTTTTGTTTTTATTTTAAAGCATCTAGCCCGGGTTTTTTTCCGAAGAGTAACGCAATGTTTTACGTACACGTTCTAAAGTTAAATCCCACCGACCGATGTAGAAATAAGTCACAAGAACGACATTTAAAGTTCTTAAACTCAGGTGTAATAATTGGAATACATTGCGTATCAAAGAACCAAAAAAAAAAACGATCCCGATTATTTTGAAACCTTGAGAATATTGATGTTATAGAGTACAAGAGCTGCCCCTATAATTCTTAAAAGGGTATTTATTTAGTGTCGTTCCGTTTCATCTATTTAGAGATTCAAGCATTCGAATATCATTTCACCTCATGAGAGGCAGTCCCATGCTAAAAAAATATTTTAAAAAAGACATTTATTTGACCACAGATACATGTGATGAGACGAGATGTGTGATGTGTGATGTTATTAAAATAATAATAGATCTAAATAACATGTAACTTGCCTTATAATTTAATTGTGTATACCTTATATTTACTTATATTTTACAGATTTCATGGTGTGTCCCATGTTCGTATCAAATAGGTATCCGACTCAGCATAATGCCGGGCAGTGATGCCGGGCGCTGATTTTCAGCTGGAGCCCATAGTAACACACGGATGCCAATCAGTAAGAACTAATAAGAATAAGATAAATAAATTGATGTCATTTACATGAATATTGAGTTGTTTATTCTGCTGATGTAAATGCTACGCTTTCCAGTATGCGGATAAAAAGTTTATCGAAAGCCTTTTGGCCCCAACGGCCATGGGACGGCCTTCAACCAGAGGGATAGACGACCTGGTGAAGGTTGCTGGGATGTGACGACATGTAACCGGTTGTTGGGGAAATCTACGGGGGAGCCCTTTGTTCAGCAGTGGAGGTCGTACAGCTGATATGTAGATGAGTATCATTTATGAGTTAACTATGACTTGCAACCTTATCTCAAAGATAAATACCAGTAAAATTTTCGTATTTTAATACCACCTAATTACGCCGCAACTTTGAGACTCACAGTCTACGCTAACGAGTGGGCAGCGTGTCCGACAACCCTTCGTTTGAAGCCGAGCGAGCACTTTTTGTGTGCACCTACATTCCAAGCAAAGGAACTCGCTCGGCACGCTGCAAAGGCGACGTCTGAAGTATGTGGCTCGCTCGTATTAGATGCCTTTGTGTCTGTCAGGTACCTGGTGTTTCACCAGAATAAATATTTTTTTACAGAATAATTAATTTGCTGGATGTTTTGTAACATGTGTAAGTTCAAGGAGTTTTGGTATATTGAAAGTTACGTAGAGAAGCACCTATGTACTATTTACAGTATTAAACCTGGCTTAACATTAATATTTCCCGCTAGCGTATTATTTTCCAATAAAATATCTAGAAAAGTAAGTAAAAGGCAATTAAAACTTATGTATAATGAAGACACACATGGTACAGTCAACATGAAAAGTAAATGATGAACATGCTGTCGAAACTGCTAAATCATATGTGTTATCAACTTCTTTTTTGCCTTTTTTTCTATAACGTGCACTAGGATTTCCCCTGTGTCATCGGTGCGTTTATAAACACAAATCACACATACAATACACCCAGACCCGGAACAACTACCTGCAAATCGTACAAATATTTGTCCCGTGCGGGAATCGCACCCACGACCCGGTGCGCAGCAGCCGACTGTATCAGCCACTGCACCAACCGTGCCGTCAAAATACTTCAGCTATTTTGAAATATTGCAGACCATAATTAACTTTTGCTGTTGATTGCACGTGACGCAAATGATGTCCTTGTGTGAGTTTCATGAAACAAGAAATATTTAAACAATTTACTAGTTCTGAGAGTGTAGTTTTATCTTAAAGTATTCTTAAACTTAACCTTTTACCTGACGAGGAGACGACAAAGTCATTCATCTGGTGGTAAGCGTCATGCTTGCCCATAACAATCGTGACGCTTCCCGGAACTAGTCCTGCGTGGCGCCATACGGCATTTTATTATTATGTATAATTTAGTATTTTATGCCCAGTAATTTCACTAGTACCCCATCTCCTCCTGTGGGTATCATAAGAGTCGACTAAGGGATTAGCCGGAGGATGGGCAGCAGCGTCCTTCGAGTACATTAACGACTCAACTGCGATCGCCAACCCGTCTGCCAAGCGTGGCGATTATGGCAAAACCCCCCAAAGAGCCCACAACGCACACCATTTCGGTCGTTGTGGTGATCTTTGGGGGAGGCCTGTGTCCAGCAGTGGACTTCGTTCGGCCGAATTGATTGATTGATGAATTTCACTAGTTACAGCTTCTAACCGAAATATAGTAATGTCTAAAGTTTAAACCTTAGGTTTAAACACTATTGCTTGGAGGCGAATATTTGGCAATGCGGTGGTACTGTAACATGCTCGGGAATTGGGTGGCGTGCTAAGTAATTTTATATTGACAACTGATATATTTTTAATCATTTATCTTTCAGATATTCAAAATACTTTCACAATTACTTTCGCGCTTTCGCGATACTAGTTCACATGACAAACGTCAAGTCATTCCATTTTCAAAATACATGTTATTTTAATTCAAGGAAACATTTAGATTTTCTTTATGGCCGGTTACCTTCATAAAGGAGATCACCATCCTTATAATACCTATCTAGCCTGACTTATGCAATTAGAGACCTATCAAAATCTATTCTCAGAGGATCGCAACGTAACTAATGAACTTACTACAACTCTCCATGACAGACCCTAAATAACTCCACCTGTGTCATTGTTTAGAAACAATACATTATTTAATTTCAACTCATACATGTACACAAGTGCTTGAACACGTCCAAGCCATTATCCACGAGTAAGTCCGCCTTTTGTTTTAAAATGTAGAAATTAAAGTTTCTTTTTTCGTTGGAACAATTCTAAACTCGACATCAACTTGTATTTTAGCGGGCCACCCTCACATGTTTGCGGAAGTTTAAAAAAGTTCGTAGCGGACTTTAAACCGGCGATTTGTTTCACTTTATCCCCACAATACGGCTGAATATTTTAATTGGTCCACCAGACAGAATACCTACCGGTGCGCGGGTCGTAAAAGAGATGTTAAATATAATGTTTTACTACGCTGCTGGGTGGGACCGTTCTAAGAAATCATAAATTGTGAATTAATTATGTATCAAAACTGCAGTCTATTGTTATGGTTTAGCATCATAACGCTAGAATGCGGTAATCTGCGTGTGGAAAATAGTGTTCATATACTTTTAACTGGTGGTAGGTCTCTTATTTCAAGAGTTCGGCTGCGTAAGTACCACCACAGTGCCAAATATTCGCCGCCAAGCAACTTAAGTGTTTAAACTTTACTCATTACTCTGTTCCGTTTCGAAGAACACTAGCTAGTAACCACTGAGCTTAAGAGACTAAATAACGAATGTCTCGAGGTGAAGTAGTGCCACACAGACCTAGTCCTGGGTAGCATTACATTTGTTATGGGCAGGTGTAACGCTTACCACCAGGCGACTGACTTGTTCGTCTCGTCACCAGGTTGTACAAAAATTAGTTAAGTATTAGAAAATTTTAAGATATAAACTACACTTTAAGTTATCGACTGTCAGGCGTCCAGCGCTACAGAGCCGAACTTCACGGTATGCAGCGAGATTAGCTATACGGATCGCACAGCGATACTTCGGGGATCCTTTACAATTCCCCCGAGAAGTACTAAATAATAATGTCTCGAGGTGACGTCAGTGTAATGCCACGCAGAACTAGTATTGGGTAGCATTATAACTGTTATGTTCACAACCTGGTGAATTACTTGATCGGCTCGTCATCAAGTTGCATAAAAACATATTTTAATACTAATATCAGCTTGTGTAACTATTTCACCGTGCACACTGTGGCGATACCTACATTGCCGCCATATAAAACTGCAACTTACAGCGACATCTACTTGAACATTAATTGCAACTCTCCGATGATGTCAAACAATCCTGAATCACACTTGTAAAGTATTTGCACAAAGCTGCATATATACTGATGCCCAACATCAACCGTTGGATTCGACCCGCCAGGCAAACCACCCGTCTGGTTCAAGGATTCTCCCTTCTCTACGGAGGAACAACACACCTTGTTCTCCATATACACGGCTACATATCAAGTCATACTTACAGTATAGGCTGATCTCGCGGTATATAGGCTTTCCATATAATGAGAGATCAGTTAATACTGGATATGTATAACTTGGAGCCGTACGTACGGCGAAGACCTCTCACATACAGATAAGAAACAGCCATTGATCACCACGCTTGCTCACTGCGTGTTGTCTATTTCAGATCATTATATCCAAGTTCTTTCATGATATTTTCCTTTTCTTTTAATAAGTTATGTCTTAAATTAACTTTACACATGATATTGAAAATGTCGCATCGGTACTTAACAGGTTTTGGAAACGCAATCTAGCGCTCAGGCAGACTCTGTACCCCCGGGTAGTTATATCAGCCATTTATACGTGCACTGCTGAACAGGTTGGATGTATAAGATTATGTAATATTTTTTCTTTTTATGAAACATCGATCCAGATTATGAAAATAAGACCCCGTTCAGATCGAGCAACTAACTTTCCGAGTTCTGCACTCTTTTTATGTATGGAACTGTTTATTTTCTTACCTTTGTTGTAAAATAGACCGCCATCTCTGTTGTTAGTTACACTAACATTGAACAAGGCCTCCTCCATAGATTTTCACAGCTGTGTCATCATTTTGGGGGGTATTTGCCAATACTCACCACGCTTGGCAGGCAAGCGTGGTGAGTATTGGCAAATGTCCCCCAAAATGATGACACAGTTGGTGAGCGCAGTACGGCTACTGTTTCACAAAATGATGACACAGTTGGTGAGCGCAGTACGGCTACCGTTTCACAGAAGGGACGCTGCTGCCCATCCCTCTGGTTCAGATTCCCTTAGCCGCCTTTTACGACATCCACGGGCGGAGATGGAGTCGTACTATATTGTTAATCCGGACACCACACGGAAACCTCCGGGTAACCGTGACATTTTTTGGATATATAAGATTATGTAATATTTTTTCTTTCTATAAAATATCGATCCAGATTATGAGAATAAGACCCCGTTCAGATCAAGCGTCTTACTTTCCGAGTTCTGCACTCTTTTTATGTATGGAACTGTTTATTTTCTTACCTTTGTTGTAAAATAGACTGCCATCTCTGTTGCTATTTACACTAACAAAGAACAAAGGCCTCCCCCATAGATTTCCACAACTGTGTCATCATTTTGGGGGGTATTTGCCAATATTCACCACACAGAAGGTCACAGAAGGGACGCTGCTGCCCATCCCTCTGGTTTAAATTCCCTGTGTCACCTTTTACGACATCCATGGGAAGAGATGGAGTGGTGCTATATTCTTATCCGGACACCACACGGACACTAATAATATACATACTCGTATGTAATAAATTGGATACCCATGTATAATATAGCCACATTAATGAAGACAAATTAAATAAATAAAAAATTTATATCTTAAATACCTTACGAAAACTAGATATTTCAAAAACGCTTCGTGCCATCAGAATTTTTATCACCACGGTTATTTAGACACTCGAAACATTAAAGTAAAGGAAGGGGACATCACCGCTTTGTTGCTGGAGGCTTACGCCAAGCGGTTGCCCGGCGTCACCGTGACTGCTCGCAACGAAGCGATGTTGATTAGGTGCTGTGACGTTGAATGAGCGATAACCATAAGCCTACAGTCAATTGACTGCTCTTGAAGACAATAGCAATCTTTACTGTATACAAACATATATCTTTGGTTTAACATATAGTGCATATATCTTGAGTTTAACATATGGTATACATATATGTATACAAACATATATCTTGGGTTTAACATCGCTGCATTGATTAGAATTGCTTTTGCGTTTATTGTATATTCTAGGTAATAGAAGTCTGCAATATTATGGTACTTTTTCCGCAATTTGTAAAAGTTATTGTCAGCTATAATGTCTCGCTTACACAGCTCACTGATCATCAGTAATCGACGGCATAGTTGGTGCAGTGGCCAAATGACTGGCTTTCTGCACTTTCGATCATGTAGCACGGGTTCGATCCCCGTACCAATAAAATAATTTTATGATCTACAGGTAGTTGTTACGGGTCTGTGTTTGTTTGTGAGATTTGCCATACTACTTAAATGAATAATCAATCTAATCCAAAAGCTTTAGATTATAAGCGTTATCTGCTTTTGAGTTAAGATCGCACTTAACACAATAACCAGACAAATCGTCAATACAATTTTTTTTTTTTTTTTGTTAAGCTTGTTTAATAATTTAGGCCGATAATCATCACGTTTACGCTTGGCAGGTGAAGTCATCATGGTCACATAAGGACGTTGTTTGTTGTCATCCCCAGGATAAACACTTCGTCATCTAAGGATAGAGTGAAGTAGGTTTGTTTTTGCCGAGAACCACATGGCTTTCATACCTACAAAAGCCCTGAATAGTGGGTATATATCTATTCATATTTTATAAATACATATGTTGTGTGATTAATCAGCTTGTGCGTTTAGGCGCGGCTGCAGGCATGGTAATTAGATTTAAGAACAACTGGGCGGCGTCAGCAGGAGAATGGCCTGCATTAATTTGAGCTTCTCTAACGAGGGCGACGGACGCTACAGACTGGGCAGGACCTTGGCCTATGAGTGCTGTAGAGTCGTGTTGTTCCTAAAACATTTTACCTAACGAAATGAGTTTCTGTTAACGTCTTATGCTATATTATTCATTATTCGATGGCATGGTTGGCGCAGTGGCTACTGATTGCGCTACGTGCCGCGGTTGCGATTCCTACACGAAAAAAGGGTTAAATGCTGCTTTTTTACTTACATTACAATTCCATTACTATATAGTTCCCATTTGTTAATAAAATCGGACATAGTAAGCACTCACCATAATATACGTTATATATATGACTGATAAGTATTCCTTTATTGATTAAGAAATCATTCAACTGCGTCTTGAAAAGCCATCGTGTAATTTTTTCAAAGAAAATGTTTGCTAGTTTATTACTATAAGAGGTCTTGCTGTGGAGCCTCTGACGTATTTTATGTATGTGGCGTGCACTTGTTAGTCTTATAAGTAATGATTATTATTGACAAACATTACAACTTATATAAGGATAATTACTATTATCAGTACTTATTATACCACACAGTGCTCTTATGCATTTCTTCTGTACTTTGATTGCCACTTCCTTATTTGTAGAGATTCCCTAAAAATTACTCCATTGTGCAAAGTCAAAGCAAAATATGCATGATGACCTTTGACAAATTATACAGAGCATAATAATGGCGTTTGCATATGCGGTCAATGTGTTTTCCATGATTGATTTTTGTCAGGTCCAGTCCCATTTTTTTTTTGTTATCTTTTTCTTGAATAATTTAATTATTATAGCGTTTATTAGGTTTGAATTAATTGTCTTTTCTTTAAATTACAATGCTTTTGTCTTGTCTAAATTTAATCAAAGCTTAAAGTTAAGTTTAAAAACCAGTCGATTAAAATTAGTTATTAGACTAGACAGTCATTTATTTATTTTCATAATGTCTCGGGATTATTTTTTTAACGAAATACTATTATTTATCATCAGCATACAATACTGTGGGGTGCTCGATGACTCTGGGCATGTCAGTAATGTAAATAAGAAACAATAGTGGTCCTAAGAGCCTGCCTTGCGGGACACCAAACTTAGGTTGTCATTGACTAGACACATTGGTTAGTTATGTTTATGATTGAACAGATATATTGTTATTGAAACTAGTTGGTTTCCTGTTTGTAGTCAATTAGTTTTAAGGCATTGCCTCTTACTCCGTAATTTTCTAATTTATTTAGAAGTACCACATGATCCATAAAAAGAGCTACTACAGGAGTCGATATCACTGATTTTTTTTTTAAATAATCCATTTAATTACATCTTAATGCTTTTTTTTTTTCAAATCCGAACTGTTCTTTCAATCACAATGCAAATGAATGATTTGAATTAATAATGTTAGAAGACAAGTTATTAGAATCATAAATACATGATGTATAATGTATCTCATGTTGATTTACTAGTTCCATCTGTGTACTATTTGTTTACCTATTTTTTTAATAATTAAGTCTTATATGTAATGTTCATTCTTTAATTTCCGTGTGGTGCCCGCTCAGAATGCCACCACCCCATCTCCTCCCATGGGCGTCGTAAAAGTCAACTAAGGGATTAGCCGGAGGATGGGCAGCAGCGTCCTTCGAGTACATTAACAACTCAACTGCGATCGCCAACCCGCCTGCCAAGCGTGGCGATTATGGCAAAACCCCCCAATGAGCCCACAACACATCCATATCGGTGGTTGTGGTGATCTTTGGGGTAGGCCTGTGTCCAGCAGTGGACTTCATTCGGCCGAAATGATGATTCTTTAATTTATAATCTATAATTATGTAATACTTCTTTTTGCAAAGACCTGCACATATTACCTAGTAAAAAAAGGCCTTCTGGGAACAAATCTGTAATAATCAATATCAACATACGAGATGTGTTTATACCTGGTACAAATGTACTTAAGGAAATAATTCAATTTTGCTTCATTGAGACTATTGTTATATACGATATTTTACATGCTATAATAACCGTATTTCTTGCATAGTTCTAAAAAGATGCTAATTGCAATATTGTAGTCTTATGGATTCATATCGTTCATACCACTTAATATTATAATGAAGTCATTCTGGTTAAAGTATCTTTTTTTGTATATTATTTATAATTCATTTGTTTTTGCTCTGGACTTGCACATGCATGTCACAATATAATGTGATATTAGAAGCTGTTGTAATGTTTTTTTGTACATATCTTGATTGTATTTTTTTTTGTTGATTTGCCATGACAAAAACACTTTTCCTATTACAGTAAAACAATTTTAAACGGATTAAATCGCGTGTATTATTGTTTTTTGTTTTTCCTGACGTTTCGAACACTTTGCAATCCGTTTTGAATTGTTTTATTATAATGTGTAATAATCGCGAAAACCTAAGACAATACTTTTGCTATTTTTCGAGGCATCGTTTTGGTGATTAAATGTTCCAAGTTTATTTTCGCTACATGATGTGTGTGTTTTTATTATAATGTGTAATAATCTATCTATATATCTAAGACATTACTATGGTGTTTGTTGTTTCGTGTATATTCTCTTCACGGCATTTTTTTTTATGTGGACGCAACAATTTTAGACTACCTTAATTAAAGTAACGATTCCCATCGGTTCGTGAGATTCTTGATCGACTCGATTACATGTCACAGGTAATGATAACATTAGGGTACGACTTCAGTTGGTACCGTATAATGAGTTCCTGTTTATCTTCCGAACAGATGCTAAAGAGAATTTATCTGTATAGCCCATTATTTGTACGCGTCTATGAGTTCCGATATTGATAAATACTGCCATGTCATGACCACAGCTAAGACCGACGATTTTATGTGCCCTCTGAAGCATGGCGATGCTCAGTTAAGATACCACAATGTCCACACTGAGAGTTGCTTAACCTCACCAATCGTTTACCAATCAGAAAGATCACCAAGCTATGAGCACCTCAAGTCATCAGTACCAGATACTTGATTGAAGTCCAGTGTGTAATGAAATGTGTAATATTTCGAAAAGGATGTTTTACTTCTCAGATAACTGTGTTTAAAAATTATTTATTTTTCTACTTCCTATGTATTCAGATATGGCTGTATATCGGTATTTTACATGAATCAACTACAATCTGGCATTCGCAACCCAATCTTTGGGCATTAACCAGTCTTTACCCAAGGTGTACCGATATTCTTAGGTATACACGGATTGTCCGGATAACGGATAATAACTACCATAGATAAAATCATATGAAAGCCGGGACCAGCAGCTTAAACGTCCTCTCTGATATGCAAAGGTACTAATATTGAATGAATTAGTCTTTTCATTCAAAGTCTGACTTTGGTAAGCGCAGCTTAACCTTGCAAATCGACCTTTTTGTATGTTAGTAAATTAGCCGCAAGACCGTTAGCCCAAGTATAATATTCTTCTACATAATTATCATCGTTATCATATCAATCAAAGTACGTCCACTGCTGACTGAACAAAGAGGGGAGGATGAAGGGAACCTTAGATTTCCACAATAACCGTATCTCAAGACGAAAGTCTTTAACCAGTGTGCCACACGGCGACATAGCGCAAAGAGACGTGGTCAACTCAATATGGGCCACAAAAGAAAACAAACTATAGCTCTCTGTAGCTCGCTGAGTTATTGAATTACTAAGCTACTTCGAGCTCAAATCAGAAATAAAGAAATTCCTTGAAGAACTAAAGTTGCGGATATAGCTAATAGGACTAGTAAGCTGAAGTGGCAATGGGCGGGGCACATTGCTCCTAGAAATGAAGACCATAGGGGCAAAAAGCTTCTCGAGTGTAGACCGCCTTCCGGAAATAGCATCGTGGGACGGCCTCAACGAGTGAATCTCGTAAATACTAATACAAAATACTTCAAAAACGTATTGTCAAACTCAATCATATCGACTCCACGGTTGCCTACGTCGTCCGTAGTCAAGCTGTGTCCGGCGTAGCAGTGTGCTACGCGTCCACTTCGCTATGTTTATTGCAATCTGGTGGTTAAATGCCCGTCTGCTTAGCCCGTTTATACCACCCTTTTGTTAAACCGTATTGTAGACCCGTATATTTATGTTATTTCCTTTTTTAAATGGTGAAATTAAAAGCATATCTACATATAATTGGGGAGCTCGTTTCGGGGCAGTTGTTAGAATTTATAGGAATAATTAAGGGTTTGATTACTGGTGCTTTTAGTAGAACTAGTTATGAATCATCAGACGAGCGCATCATCAGCCACAACTCGACTTCTGCTCTGAACGAGTCCCTTTACAGCAGTAATAGTAATGCCAAACATCATAAACCAACATCGCACGATGTTTGTTGATGTTACCATCCCGCATGATGAGAATCTTGTGAATCTCGAGAAAGATAAACCAAATTAAGTAAATTAACCTATTTGGACTTGGCACATGAGCTTATCGACATTTGGGATGTGAACTCTGCAATCATCGTATCGATAGTTATCACAGCCAATGGCCTCATTGACAAGAGCCTACACTAATATCTAAAGAGACTCTAGTTCGGCGATTGGGTCAAAAACCAGCTACAGAAAGCAGTTCTCCTCGATACGGTGAGTATGTAAGAGGTTCCTCTAGCTGTAACCTAAACTACCGCTTTCTAGGACCATGTGCTCGATGCCGGTCTGTCACTATTAAATTTATTTTTATAATGTTTAATATTTTTTGAGGTATATATTTAAAAATATAACTTAGAAGTAGCGAACATTTAAATAGGTACATGTATTGCTGCGATGTTATTTAAACAGCAGATGTCACCGTAGTCGATAATATTTATTCAGAATTAGATACTGAGACGCTTCGGAACTCTCAAACGTACCTTTTGACCCTCTGTATACTTACAGAAGTCCTACCGGTTCATCATGTTCATCTCACTTATACAGTCAGGTACTTCCGGTAATCTTAATAATGGGAATGGGTCTTAAAAAAATGGTCCGGTAGGCTTGGATTGAAATAGAATTATAAAAAAATTTCATGGCGGTGTTTTTTTATATAAGCCAAAGAACTCTCGTAGTTTTCTGTAATTGTGTCATCCATTTGAGGGATTTTTCCAGGACTCACCACGCTTGGAAAGCGGGTTGGTGAGTGCAGAATGGCTGCTACTCCAGAGAAGGGTCGCTGCCCATCCCTCCGGTTTAGAGTCCCTTTAACGACATCCACGGAAGTAAATGAAGTTTTCTTAAACCGTATACTATACGGAAAGTCACAAACTATAGCCAGTTATTAGCTACAACTTGAAGAGCTTGACCGGGAAAATACCACATTCTTACACGGATACCCGCCTAAAGCAGCAACATTGTATTGCTTGCTGCGTTTCTTGCAGTAACGTATACCGGAAGCCCACTTCTATTGCTCCTTCATAATGGCCTCTTCGCTTGCTTTAAATAGGTTGGCAATACATCAGCGTCTCGACTATTGTTGTGGATGTTTATGGCCAGCAGTAATTTCTTAACATCATGCTTTTTTGGTTAATTTCTGGACTGATAACTACAACTTGAGTTTTTATGTCGAATGATGATTATTTATTGTTTCTTTTTGTTTGCTTTTCACTATCATAAAAGATCCTTGTGCTCTTAATTATTTTAAAATTGTCTTTCAACTTTTGGATGACTCCCAAAGTCATGACATTCGTGCTCCTGAAAATTGAATTCTTCATTCCATCCCACCATACAGGGTTTAAGTCCAATTCCTTCGCTGTTTCAAGAATAAAACTATGGAATGCACTTCCTCTTAATATAAAGAAAGCCCCAAATTTCGCATTTAAATGTAAAGTGCTTCAATACTTCCTGAAATTGTAACTGACTGATCAGTTTGGCTTCGTCATTAAAGTTAATATTTATATCAAATATTTTTATGTATTCTATGTAACTATTTATAATTATGTAATATAGTAAAGTATCTATTTTTATGTTAGTGTGTATGTATTCCTTTTTTTAATTCAGTCTTTTTTTAACTTTATAGCTTTGTTTCGCACCTATATCGAAGTGGTTTGTTTAACCCATAGGTTGACTGGTAGAGAATGCCTCCTGGCATTGAGTCTGCCTTGTGTATTCTCAATGTACATAAAAGTTTAAATAAATAAATGAATTAGTTCTTTGTCGTGTCAGTTTTAAAAGTATGTATGTCGGGCAAGATATACACGAAATACCGATATACACGTATGTTATAATGTGCTCTATATTAACAAAACAATTGCTTTAAATCATAGCATAATCTAATCGCCGACGGGATCACCGGTCAGCTAAAAGGGTTGTTGAACTATCTCCCTCGGCCCTTGCCCTTGCAAATAGATCCCTTTGTGTGCGCCGACTTAAATAAAAGGTTTGATTTCGTGTTGTAAGGGGGCTATGATCAATATTTGCAGAGCGAACCGACCGACCGACCGACCGATCTGCATACCTTTATTACCATGGTCAGTCCTTTGAGGTATTTTACCCGTGTTTATATACCCTTTGCGAATATAAAATAAAAAGTTCTTCCATATTAATGCCCATATTTAGTGAAGAAGGTTGACGTACGTAATTTTTAGGGTTCCATCACTCAAAAGGAAAAATCGGAACCTTCAAAACAGTTATAAGATATAAAATGCGTCCGTCTTAACCGGTTATTATGTTAAATATTTCTTGCTTAAGTTATTGCGTGTGGTGCGATAAACCTGCATATCGATAAGTCTCGAAATTCTGAGTACCAACTTGCGCAGTATTTTGTCGTCGTGGAAACAAACTATATATTGGATATGTCATACTCTTAATTCTCATTTCCACTTTCAGCATAACTTATTGGAGGAATGCATATTTTCTATAGTATTTATTTTTAGCGACTCTTAGTTGAGCGATATTGTCATCTCTTCGATCCAGCACTATTTTAATCCAAACAAGACTTTTTCCATGGTCGATTACCATACCATTACTTCGAGTGTGTATTTATATCAGGGTAACAAAAGAGTCAGTTTTACATAAAAATGGTATTCTGCAGATTTTACTGCTACTTGTTTCTCTATATGCATAATAATATACGTCACTTCGACCACCAATTCGTCTAACTAAGCTGGTGATTATGGAACTATTTAAAGTGTAGAGACAACTCATAATTGTCGGTGCAAAAGAGACCGCTATAGAATATTAAAGGAGTAACAGTTATTGTGATCTTACTTCTCTACTAATAGTTACTCTATTAATTATTAACTGATTGATTGAGAAAGTGTATTTTCCTTTATATGTATTATATTGATATATGAACTTTGATATAAATTTACAAATAAAATTACCTTGGATATAGAAATCTTTTTATCCACTAATCAAAACATTTTACGTGGCAAGCGCTGCATGCATAACTATTACAAAATAAAATTTCTTCGTTAGACATACAATTAAGAAACACTGCGTTTGGTTCCTTGAGAAAATGACAGCTGCAGCAAGCCGCTTTAATGGCTATCCAGAGGTCCGCACATTAACGCTCTCACGCCATGCACCATAGCTTTTATCAAAACGTCACAAGGTTGATTTTCCAATGATAGTAAAGTAGTAGATAGTAGGGACACAAACTGAACCGTCAATGGATTGTTGTACGAAATTTATTGTGTATGCACACAGTATACAGTTGCTTGTAACGGGGTACATCGCAAACGATTTGTAATATATCTTTTGTTACAGCTTGAGGATAGTGAGTTCGTAATTGTGAATAATTATTGTTGATACTAGTCGTTCTTCTATCGTACAATATCCTTGTTTAAGCAATGCTACGAAGCATTAGCTACGAAACGCTACGAATATTATATACGTATTTTTTTACAAAAAAGAACCATGTCGTTTATTTTGTTTCGGAGTATATCATTTTTATCTAAGCTCATAGATAGGTGAACCCACTGATCGGTAAATGATCGGTGAGGTTAAGCAACACTCGGTGCGGTCAGTTTGTGGATGGGCGATCGTATAGTGGTAGATTTGGAGTGCATGTGAAATCGTCGGTCCCGGTTGTTGTAATTGGACGGCAGTCCTTAAGACAAGTCTGTGGCCTTTGGGCGGCTTGAATAACTCACAAGACACAAGGTTGGCCTCTACAAATAACTATCATTTCAGACAAAAACTACTTTTTTTTCAACGTGATTTACATAAGGATGTCTCTTATTTCATGGTTAAAATATCACAGTAATAAAGCAACCACTTTGCTTTATCACTGAGATGTATGTTTTTTGTCCGAGGCTTCAACAACTATTAGTTTAGGTAGCTAGGTATATTTAAATAACATAAAAGCTTTTATCAAGGATATTTTTCCATTGTTTCTAAACAATTTGCATTCATACGATCATTGCTGAAGCAATTTATTATCTTAAAACACTACAGTCCATAAAATCCCCTTATGCCTATAATGGGTTACAAAAGGATAGACCTAAAACTGATTCTGTAAGCAGATTTGAGAGGAGTCCGAACGATGCCTAACAGGCTTCATTAACTCGATCTATTGCACCCCTATCCCATCTCATCATGAGATTTGGGATCACTATACGACATAAAATCACTAAACGTTGGTTTAATTATGTAAGAGTGTATTGCAAAGGTACTATGCAGCTTTAGTGTTATTAAAGGAATTGGGAATTTTACGTTAAAAGTTCTTTCAATTCATGAACTGGATAATCTTTTGTGGTTAATTTTATTGTAAATATTGTGCGATAAATGAATTTATTACGATTTAGAAATTGTAATGACTTTCTAAACATTATTGTGACACAAACAGTTTATGTAGTTTTAAACACTGCGCGTTTTTTTGTTGCTTGAAACTATACGAGTATGGTGACGGTATTTAACCGTGGTGGCGGTGCACGGTGGTACATCAGCGTCGTGCCAACCGGCTGCTGGCAGATCGGCTGCTAAATGCCGCAAGAGCCGCGCGCTATCCCGCTTGCACCACCGCGCTTGCCGCATCTCTCGCTCGCGCCGGCGCGAACACGTGTTTATTTGTATGTTTTATCCTTCGGCGGCTTTAAACCCAACCCACCCTGACCGCAAAGTGCGCTCCGCCGCCCGCCGCGCCCGCGCGCCGTTGCCGCCTCTCGCTCGCCGCCACCGCTGCCGCCGAGCCGCACCGACTCACCCGCGAAACTTTGTCCGAAGTCGACGGGCGCGGACGTACGCCGCGTATTAATAGCCACCACGAGCGGTCACCGCAACTGAGCGCTGCGAGCCCCATCGCTTCGAGTCGTACCACGACCGCGCGCAACGTCGCACGCTCCCCGCGTAACGCATCCCATACGCGTAAACACGCCAACGATGTACCGCGCGCGTAAATGAAACTGAAAACGAAAATTTAAAATACCATCGTCAACACTAAAAGTGAGAGGGAAAAGTGCGTGCGGCGGTCACGTAAATACGCGGTGCGCAAAAAGTGCCGCCGTCAGTGAAACTAGTGAAAAGTTTTTTCGCCGCGTCCGGGGGAGACACCCCTCGCCGCCGGAAAAAATCGGCCCCTCGCGTCCCTCGCCCGCCCGCCGCCGAACTTTTCATTCACCGGGAAAAAAGTGTGGCAAGGCCGCCCGTGACGTCACAGCGTCAAGTGGCCACGCGCGCGTTCCCTAGCAACGTGTTGTCACGTCTCGTCAACGGCCCTTCTTGTGAACCGTCTCGGGAGTGCAGTCGAAGTTTGGGTCTGAGTGTAATGGTGGTATGTGACGATGGTGATTCACTTCGGTGAGCGTAGGTGACGTGTATTGAGCAGTGATATGTAGCGACCGTTTGGAGACAGTGGACTCTATGTGTAGCACGCAGCGAGCGCGGGTGTCGAGGATGCACTTGACGGGCGCGAATAGCGGCGCCGTGTCGCCCGACACCAGCTCCACGCTGCTACATGAAACGTACACGAAGATGACATCCGACATCCTCGCCGAGCGAACGCTTGGTGACTTTTTGTCTGAACACCCTGGAGAGTTGGTCAGGACGGGTAGCCCTCACTTCGTGTGTACGGTGTTGCCTCCTCACTGGAGATCGAACAAAACTTTGCCGGTGGCGTTCAAAGTGGTAGCTCTAGGTGACGTGGGTGATGGCACGATGGTAACGGTGAGAGCTGGCAACGACGAAAACTGCTGCGCAGAGCTGAGGAACAGTTCTGCGGTGATGAAGAACCAGGTCGCAAAGTTCAACGACTTAAGATTCGTCGGCCGCAGTGGTCGCGGTGAGTGCCGAAGGTGCAGTTATGTGATAAACCGAATTTATTAATTAAACATATATTTTAAAAGCCTCCAACGTTATTAGGATAAACAGGTATTATAACTGCTTAAATAATTATTCATAAACATAGCTGCATAAGTTTACATAATAACAGAGTGATTGCAAATTAGATATACAACAAAAATCAAAAATTTACTTCATCAGTCATTGTAAAACACTTACCCAAACAATTCACAACATAAATTGAAAATCCCGGCGGCGCAAAGCAAAAAGTAAAAAGACTAAACCAAGCTCAACAATTTGAAGTTGGAACAAAATACAAATGATAACAACTCCAAAGAATAGAGATATATACAATAATAACATTCAAATATTTTGTCTAACTTCTTAAGTAGGGTAAAAGTCGGTGACATTGCAAAGCACTTGAAACTTTTTCCGTGCAACTTAAGGAATTGCGCGAATGTCAAATAAGGAGGGCGGGAGATTTGGGCGGCTATTTCCGCCCAATGAGTGTCTCGCCCGCCCTTTCTAAGAAAGTTTACTTTTTGTGAAGGGCAGTGAGTTTTACGCCAAGAAATGGATCCACAAAGACTTTTGAGTAAGATCTTTAGGGAGCATATGTTAGTTTTTTCGGACATAATTTACAATAACGATGATAATTTGTTGTTATTATTTCGTAAGTAATGTATGTGTTGTAACAAAATTACGTAATTAAAAATTTTTGATCAATCTTTAGTGAGAAAAAGTAACAGAAGTATATTTTCACTGCCCGCCGGTAATGCAAGTCTTTTAACTATTCTTCGGTATATTATAACCAACCAGACTTAAATGAAGTATATAATATTTTACATATTACTAAAGTATACTTTGTACGTTGGATGCAATTTATTTCAATGTCTTTTAGATTTGGTGAAAGTACTAGTAGCTTTCTGAAGATATTACTGCTTATCTGGATGAATGTAATACATTACCGAAAAACTAGTTATTGTTTTAGATAAGATAAGATTAAATTCTTTATTCGCCAAAATTACGGTTTACAGAATTATGGTAAACAACATTTACAGACCTGATATATCTACCCTAATGGGCAAGTGAATGTTATTATAATTTATAAGTGATCCGTGTATCTAAAAAGATTATACAATATTCAGTAGTTTCAGTTCTATTAGTTCTGAAACATACTTTTATAGAATTCAAATAACATTTAATTTTATGACAATTAATTTTACAATTATTTAAATATTAATTTGTTTATTACATTTTCCGTATAAGTATTTAATAACAAAACATCTATAAATAAGCGACTATTAAATAAAGATTTTGCCGTGTGGTGCCGGCTCAGAATGCCACCACCCCATCTCCTCCCATGGGTGTCGTAAAAGTCGACTAAGGGATTAGCCAGAGGATGGGCAGCAGCATCCTTCGAGTACATTAACAACTCAACTGCGATCGCCAACCCGTCTGCCAAGCGTGGCGATTATGGCAAAACCTCCCAATGAGCCCACAACACACCCATATCGGTCGTTGTGGTGATCTTTGGGGGAGGCCTGTGTCCAGCAGTGGACTTCATTCGGCCGAAATTATGAAATAAAGATTGGTAAATTAGAAATTTGCCGTATTACACAGAAAAAATTAATAAAATTTTTGTGTAAATAATTCACATAATTCCAACTTAGGTATATACTGAAATATTTGTGGTTTGACACACACGTGTAAAGTTTAATGTACTCATTATATCGTTTGAGTACAAGTAAAAATTCCTTTTTACTAAGAATTGAAAATTAAAATCAATATTACAAAAATACAAAAAGTACCTACAAGCAAGTCAAAGGAAATCTTATTAAGCGATTGGCTTTCTGCGCAGCGTCGTGGATTCGATCCCCACGCGGATCAAATCACCACAAAAGATCACCATAATGACCGGTCAGGGTGTTTTGTGGGTCTTGCCATAATATTCACGGTTGGCAATTATATTTGAATAGTAAATGTATACGAATGACGCTGCTGCCTATCCTCCGGCTGATCACCACATACCAAAATTTACCTTGTACTACACCCACGGGGTGAGATGTAACCACATCGGAATGTGTAACTATACAAATTGTGGCATTACTATTCTCGAGAGCTGAGTCGGGTACATCCCTAAAGTACGTTATTTTTTATGCTAGCATCCTTACCGCGTTCGAAACCTTTTCAAACGTTGAAAACCGTTTTATTAGACGTGCATTAATCAACATGCATGCGTTATGATAGCAGCTAGACATAATGACGCGTGCCCCGAGTGCCCCACGTACCCCAGGTGCCCCACGTAGCCCAGTCATCAGTTGATAACGTCCCGCGTAGGGTGTGTGTATGTTTGAAGGGTGCGGGCCCACTCATTGCAGCTTCCGCTTGAAATTACTCATTTCATGGGAAAATTGTACGACTACTCCATAAGATGTTTCTATTGCAAGTATTTAATGCAGTGCAATATTTTCCCTTGGTGTGCATCATAGTTACAATTTAGATTAATAAGACAAAATTTAACAGGTCTAGCAAATATAGCTGGGTGTCATTAGGTATTGACATAACCGGTCGTTGTGGAAATCTACGGTAGAAACCTTTGTTCAGCAGTGGATGTCCTACGGCTGATGCGATTATGATGAAATATCAAATATTGATCAAACATAAAAACTATTTTGAATCTATGTAAAATAAGCTTTAGGTTCGCCATACGCTCCATTTTTATCACAGTCTCACTCTATGCTTTAAGATTGAGTATATAATAATTACCGTTTACTTAGATTTTATGTTTCAAGGCTATACGATAAATCATTTTCCCTGCACAGAATTACAAACAATAAAACAAAACCGTTTACAGTTCAAAATGGGTGTCCTAATAACCCGTACAAGTAAAAGCCGCAAAGTTGTAATCACAATGACCATTCCCACCACCACCGGTTACATACAGCCCCCAGCGACACACAGCGACCTTATCCAGGTCGCTTGTCCATCTCGTTAGAGGCATCCCACGCTGCGTTTTCCGATGCGCTGTCTTCACTCGGTCTCCATGGGTACGGCTGCTACTACTCGTATTATGGAGAAGACCTGAGGTTAATTCCTATGCCTGTCACATAAATAAGACGCTTTTATGACGGATGTGGAGTGTGTTGAGAAGGTTGGACCTATCCTTGGAATTATCACATATCCAATATTCGAGTCATGAATCAAACCCAAGATTCGAAAATATATGCTCCTATATTGCAACTTAACCAATTTGGTTGGATATGAAATACCATTAATTATCTCCCTCTGCTGTTTCTATCGTTTGAAGTTACAAATTATTGAGTATAGAGATGGTTTTAGTGTGAAATTAGGGGTCGGTTGCTAGGTCACTATATGTGTGCTTCATAGTTACCATCTCAGTTGGTACCCTTTCCTTTCTGATGTCAAAGTGAAAATGTATTTTCCATAAAATATATTGGACTATTTCATATTTTAACGATAATTATAACTGCATTTGTGTTGAATACAAAATATCAGCTGGTGCAACTCGACTCAATATTTTGTCCATAAATTTATTCTACGCTGTAGCTTCTTCAAATCTATGTTGGATTGGCTTCCTCTTCAATCAGATGCGGTTGCATTAGATACTGCTGTATTTTACATGGAGGGACTACTATTTCATCTCTGCATACTAACTATATAAGATATCGCAAGTATACACTGGTCTACTGTCAGATTTTGACTCGACTCACTGACAATTGCCATAGAAAACATCCGGTACCAATAGCTTAAGGTGCTCCTCGATGAATGGCGAGGTATCGATGTGTAAAAAATGGTCACACGCCGAGTGCATAACTTAACCGCAACACAAATTATGATGACGCCACTCTCATTTACCAAGTTAATAGAAAAGAATTTTCTTTTACACCACAAATATATATTCGTAAGATCACACTAGAGCACCACGAATATTAGTTAAACACCAAAGAAGAAAATAAGAATAAAATGGATTATAAAACATATATTTAAAAAAGGCCGTGTTATCTCAGCCGGCAGTTTATACTTGAAATTCTATTTCTTTTATTCTATCCCGATCGAGTTATAGTTTTGCAATGTAGTTTCAGTTATCTACTGTAGTAAACTCCACAATGGTTTTCTTTTCAATATGCTGTTGCTGATACGTCTCTGGCACAACAATGCTGTAGCGGTCACAAAATAATTTAGGCGTAGAGGGAGAACTCGACTTTTAGCTTTCCTAGCTTCAACATCATCCTTGACAGCTTATATGTATTGTAGCCAATGCTGGATATAAGCTTCATGCCATTCGTTTCGTCGCCATTCGTGCCATTCTTCTCTGTATTGTGTGACCTCTTCTATATCGGGAAACTGATCTTACGGCTCGCTTTCCCTCTCTATGCCACCTACCGTCACCACGTCTTACCATGTGTCCAGCTCAACACCACTTGAGTCTCATAATACGGCTGCCTCCCATCACAAACGTTGGTCCTTTTCACGGATTTCAGTGTGGATTCATGTGTGGCTTAACCTCGCAGATCGATTAATGTGGGCATTGTGAGCATAACTTATCTGCAAGATTTATTAGCCATTGTTCATTGGTTGGTAATAAGCACGACCCCCAAACGGCGTAATTCTACTATCTGCCAACGGATGTTGTCACTCCATTTTGTGTTAGTTATCCTCATTCAAGTGGTTCCCGGAATATTTTTGCTTTATTCAAAAGAACTCAGGCTCATACGACAAAAAATATATTATATTGTACTAATTTAAAATCATTTTCAGGCACTTATGAATATCTTAACTCAAGTTACAGCGTTCCAAGATGTATGTAGATTTCCTATGCAGAAAAGCGGATAAAAAACTCCATGGTAATATTTTAGGTTATTATCTTTTTAATTATAATATGTACGAATATTTTGGATGATTGTCTATTACTTGTACTCAAAATAAAGGTTGTGTGGGGACAATGTAGGAGAAAAGAGTCCAAACCTCATAAAGTCTTAACAACCCTGATTTTAGTATTTATTGAAATTTATGATTAAATTCTCATGGCAGCATTAAGCTGACCAATCCCAGCAGACGGCACTCATTATCGAGAATGACGCATGCGTCGCTCGGTTTACCCATATTGAAGGACACCTCAGCGACCATTAGCAGGATACGCAGTGCACCTAATACATTTAAACTGCCAGACAATTATCATATCAGTTAAACAAAATCTAAAAAATAATTAACTCACAAGATACTGGCAATTACAGCTAATATAATATAATCTAAATAAATAAAGTGAACATAAAAAACAAGTCATTACAAAGTATAAATGTCATTATATAAAATTCATATAATCGATAGAATTCATTTATGAAGTGATGGTGTAATTAAGTTAATTTATGTCAAAATAAAACGGCATTATTTAATATGTACATCAAAACCAAGAATGTCAATATACGAGTATGTCACTAAACATTAAAGCAGCTAAATCCCAAGAATTTTTATCATCCATACACTCTGTCACTTATAAGAAAACTTTATACGTAACTCCTGATTTATAATAGACTTGAATTTATTAAGACTAAGTTGCCAGATATTGGCGTTTGAGTTCAAATAAAAGTGAAATATCACCTGTAAATGACACGATCTCGTGATTACCCCCTGTTATATAAAGTGGGTCATTTACATATATAAGAAACAAAATGGGCCAAGAATTGAGCCCGGTTGGTCATTTACATATATAAGAAACAAAATGGGCCAAGAATTGAGCCCTGTGGCACTATTTGACCAGGCGTTGTCTTTCCTTTAATGGCTTTCTCAAGTCTATTACTCTCAAATATGACACAATAAGTTCCAGTGGCGAAGTAGTTTCTTGAACAATACAATAAAATGTATTAGGCAAATCACAAAAGATATCCATGCATCGTGTCAATCATCCCTATCATTGAAAGTTTGCTATATAAGTTCAACACGGCATCAATTTTTAAACAACCCTTTGTTAAGCCAAAGTATTTAAAATGTATTTCTTCTTCTTCATGTGGCAAGTGGCCAACCTTGTGTTAGAGTTGTTCAAGCCGCCCAAAGATCACTTATTTAGCTTAACGACCGCTGTCTAATATCTAATCAACAACCGACACTGACGATTTCTCATGCCCTCCGAAACACGAAGAGGCTCGGTTAAAATGCGATCACCCATTCATAGACTGACAACACCAGGCGTTACTTAACCTCATCGAAAGTTTAACAATTAGTGAGTGTAACTAGCTACTAATGCCTTAAATGTACCGATACTTTTCTAAACCTTTTTTTTCTATTTTTATTAAAAGTACATTACATAACAACATTGAAAGTGTGTCGAGCAGGGTAGCGTACCTTATGGTTGCAGTTCGCGACCAAGCGTGTCGTCGAGACCATCCTGCCACTCTTCGGAGCTTGGCTCAGAAGGAGCGAGCGCGTCACCTACCGTCTGACGCAGGTATTCACCGGTCACGGTTGTTTCGGTGCGTACCTGCACAGAATAGGACGTGAGGTTACGGCACAGTGCCACCATTGTAGAAGCGACCATGATACCGCACAGCACACGAGGAGTGCCCTGCGTGGGCGGCCGAGCGGCGGATCCTGGTCGATCGGATCGGGCAATGATGATGGCTATGTTGGCAGAGCATGAAAATTGGAGTGCAGTGGTCTCCTTCTGCGAGAGCGTCATGCTCCAGAAGGAGACTGCAGAGCGGGATCGGGAGAGGGCTGATCCCGCACGGAGAAGGACGAGACGGCGCCGGGGCAACAACCGTCCCGGCTCCCAAGTTCAACACGCCTGAGCCCCCTACCGTCACTACATGGTGGGGGGCCTCGGGGGTCGCGGGCGCGCAGATTGGGGAGTCTGCGTTCTCACACCGAGCGACCCCCAGGAAGACGGTGGCGCGCACGTGGTCACGTGCCGCCGTGGCGCAGCACAGCGCAAAGCGAGGCTTGGGGGGATCCTTTACAATCCTCCCCGAGAAGTGCCGGGGGGGGGCGACCTTTTTACAGTTGCCTTCCCTCCGCTAGAGGGGGTGACCGCTTTACAGTCATCCCTTCCGAGATGTGCCTAAAGGCGTGGCACCAATGGGCGGCTCTAGTGTGATCTTACGAGGACATGGAGCCCCCTTCGGTGCCGAAGATGACCGCTCCAGTGGTTTTAGCCGGTAGGAGTCAGGCATACCCCTTCGCCCTTCCCCGGGGTGAAGGAAGTTCCATGTAGAATTTCCACTGGACCTTATATCGGTAGCGGTATTCGTTGAAGGTCATACAGGTATATGCACCGACCTTGACACACCCAGATGATGAAGTAGAGAGTATGTATGAGGACGTACGTAGGGCCATATGGTATATATGGCCCTACTTACCAGGACACACTTTACTGTCACGATGGCGGACTTCCACGCAAAGTTGGGCACACGATGCGATGGTGGGTTGAGAATGGGGCAATTTGGGTATGGGCAACGGAACTCCAGGGGAAAGAGGATGGCCGACTTTTTGGAAAAGGAGGGACTCTTTGAGATGAACTCCTTTTTCTAAAAGCCGCCGTCACAGTAAATGGACCTGGATGAGTCCCGATGGTTCCGCAAAGTATGAGATTCACTCAATAGGAGACAAATATTCAATGAGGTCTCTGTGATTCATAGGGTGAAAACCGGTAGTGATCACTGAATGGTAAGAGGTACGCTGAATATTAATCTCAAAGTTGAGAGGTCTCGTCTGATGAAGTCTACGATCCACCCCTCCAGCGCTCATATCCAAAACCCCGAGTCCGAACTCCAAAATCGCTCATAGTGAACATTGCGTATCTGTGGACGATTTACATACATACAATACGTAAAACAGCTAGGTATCCCAACAACAAGAAAAGGTTTGCTGAGAAAATAAGAATATATTCACATACAACAATCAAAAGCCCTCAAGCAACTGGTTGCTTATTATATATATTCATATAATATGTCTTATTACATTTTAGATAGTAATGCGTCAAAAGATGGACGCAAGCCCTAACGTGTTTTTTTTAACGATGGTGGTCCCTAATCTCTCTCTTTTATCGTGGGTACAATTTACGGACTATACACAAACACGCAGACCCAGGACAACTATCTTTGGGCCATACAAATATTTTATTCCGTGCGGGGATCGGACCCGTGACGTGCAGCATAGAATGCCAACCGCTTACCAACTGCGCCAACTGTATCATTATACTAAATCTACTGAAAGACCACCTTGCTGAAGATTAGAATCTGTGGGCGACGTATACCGTTAGTTGCGCTATATTTGTTACATCTGGGCAAGTTTAGAAATTGGTATTGCTGGCCGTAAAGTAGTTGGAACATCTAGAAGGACGCATTTATTTATCTAGCCTTGTTATGGCAACAAAGCTCATCGCTGCACGCATCACTACCGCCGCCTAAACGATGTTGTCCTTGTTCTTGCTAATTCTACAAATTCCTAAATAAAAATTTTACCTTCACCTTTGCCAGAAATTGCTGAGGCCTACGCTATTTACGGCTAAAAGTGAAACCTAGTATAACCCATAGAATAGCCGGTTACCCAGAACTAGTGTCACTTAGAACTAAGGGTCGTTCAACGTGCCCCGTTTGTTACTTGGCTGAGGAGCCCAGCTTCGCTTCCTGGTTACTATTACCAAAATGCCCCAACCTTACCGAATTGGATATTGATGTCTGTTTTAAAGTCAAGACCTGTAACAGTGGGACCTGATAAAGCATAAGCCTTAAATTTCATTCTGAGTTTAGTAATGCCCGGGTGACTAATGCTGGGTTCTGTCTACAGGATTGGGTGCAGCATCTTTCTATATGCTAGCATAATATTACATTGAGCCAATTCAGTTACCGAATGTGGTGATCATGTTTATACACGAGTCACACTAAAAGTTTTTAGAAAATCAAAAACGGATTAATGGTGGAACCTGTTAATATTTTTATTGTTTTTCAAAGTATGGCGACTACTTCCTATCTAAGCACCGTCACATGCGATGGAACGATTGACTGAAGCAGTGAGCCCAATCTTCTTTAGAGATCTCTACCACTTTTTATTTTTATTTTGGGAAATACATAAAAGTTCAAGGTACTCTAAGGCGGATGATACACAAACTCCACACCTTCCATAGACAAGTAATCGATTGTCCGTCTGGTGGAGAGAGCTGGAGTGCTTTCGTGATGGAGTTAGATTCTGCTTCTTGGGCGCTGCTGTCGAACATTTTCCAAGACAACCGGTAAACAATGACTAACATACCAATCTGCAGTAACTGTCCATTTATCCTCTAGGGCACCTGTTGCGAAATGACCCGTCCGCCCAAGGAATGAGGCTCAATCATCTTTTTCCCTTCACTTTTGTTAGCAAATCTTCGAATGGAAACATCCGTTGGACAGATTGTCTGTTAGTTTTGGGCTTACCACAATATATCCAGCTGTCATCACCTGTGACGACATAAAAATAGCATTCGGGTCACCTCCGTTATTCCGTCAAGTATTTCGTACACAAATCCAAAGGACGGCGTTTTTGATCTTCCGTAAAATTATGAGATATCCATCTGGTGCAAAGCTTTCTAAGACGCCTAAATGTAAGACATTTTGCACTTGAGTCAGACCAATGCCTAAACTTGCTCGGATCTGTTCATATTTAATCAGCTTCTATCATTAGCCGCACAGCACTCATTCAGTTATTTAATGGCTAAAACTAGGTTAAATCGCATATAATTACTTCGGCGATCATAATCAGAACTTCTCTGAGACTCCAGTGATTGAAATAGTGCATATCTCATTCTTATCAACTGTTAGCCCTTATATCCGCGTTCATATATGAATGAATTTTAATCTGTTTAGTACATAACAAGTACAATGCGATATACGCCATATTTAAATATCCCTATGTCCTACAATTTAGACGAATCTAACGACACGTCATCAGTCAAGCCTTTTAGGCTATAGAGCGAGCTAAAGAAATAAACATACATACATCCACTCAAAGACATTACTCGCCTTTTGGGGCCAGTCGGATAATAAGAATATGCCAGATCAAAACTCACATACCAAGCTACAGTTTACAGCTAGACAAAAAGCTTCACAATATCTCAGTAAACACGCGTAGACAAGACAAGGCATGGAGTTTTAAGATAATTATAAATAAATTGATATGCGTATAAAGTATGCGTGGTTATGTAAATATGCAGTATGTTTAGCCAAAATTGTGATCCCTACACTAAAATAGAGATGTTTGTGTGTTTGTGACTTGAATAGATAATCATATCCGACTCGGTAAAAAGTAGTAATCAAAAACTTAATTGACTAATATGGTAGTAAGTTATCTAGGATCATTTAGCACATCAAGATATAAGAATCGAGTGTTGATACGCATTTTTTTAAGACAAGAGATAAGGACGAAAAATCTTGCATTACAAAATCATCGCGAATCAATAAGATGTTCAACGGGAATACGGCATAAGATATAGATAATAGATGTCTGTGGTCGTCACCGGCACCGTTGGCCATATCGGAAAAATTTAATCAAATTTAACTACTTTTACAGGTCACGATTACATTTTCCTGTAAATTAACATATCCATATCTGCCTTATCCATAATTTTCCTTTTGTATACAACTTTTCTTTTTTTTGATCGCCCAGTGGAAATTCATCCTGAACTTCCTTGTTCCATGAACACCGAATTGCGGCGACGCCGGACATTAGTTTTTTAGTAATTTCACTAGCTACAGTGCCCTTCAAAAAGGAACACAGTTATATCTAAAACTAGTATTTTGACTGTAGTTAGTGGAATTACTGGGAATAAGAGGCTAATGTCTTGAGGTGACGAGGGCAGTGTGGTCCCGCGCAAAACTTGCTTGGCGGCTATTGGCACTTGGCATTAAACTAACCTTTTTTTTTATGGTGTAGAAAATGCCTTACGCATACCACACCGTCCGGGGAGACTGCGTGGTTATGTGGGGCTTGCACCCACTAAAAACTCCTCCGTGTTTCCTGCAACTTAACCTAACCTAACCGGGCTCTTGGAAAAAGGGACCTACCATCAGTATTTATACAATTAAATACCTTATGTCTTAATCTGAGTCATCATCATTTCGGCCGAATGACGTCCACTACTGGACACAGGCCGGGAGGTCCAAAGATCACCACAATGACCGAAATGGATGTATTGTGTGGTATTGCCATAATCGCAACGCTTAGCAGACGGGTAGCCGATCGCAGTTGAGTTGTTAATGTACTCTGGAAAAAATAGGATGCTGCTGCCCATCCTCCGGTTAATGCCTTAGTCGACTTTTACGATACCCACGGGAGGAAATGGGGTGGTGGTATTCTGAGCCGGCACCAAACGGCAATACTACTACTGTAAATTTATTTTGGTAAAGATAGACCAGTGTATATATAATTATATAGATAATACACATAACTCATGTATGTATCTACTTATCTACGTATTTTAAACCTAATAATGTTAGTAATCATAGATTTTATAACCGCTCCTTTTTTACGTCTAAAAATATCCATGCAAACTGAATTTTAGTACGTTAAAATTCCTTTATCCTTTTCTATTTGCCTCCTGCAAGTTATTAATGGAGGTTAAAGATGTACTGCATATTACTTAGGCTGGCTGCGAACAAAAAAAAATACGTCTCGAGAGAAACCGCAGCGAAGTTCCACGTTGCGCTTTAATCTGAAGCTATATTTCAGTGCTGTGCAAATGAAAAGTTAGTCTCAACGAAGACTTGAAGAAGGCCCGCCTTCTCGCTCGCCAGCCAATGGAAAAGGTCGGAAAAGCAACTTCTTCCGTGGAGGCGGGGCGAGCACGTCTGCGGTCGCTTCGCCATTTGAATAAAAATATTCCTTTGAAGAGTTCTTTATTTGAATATATTGTGGGCGCGTGGGACGATCGCATAACGCTTTATTAAACCGTTTTATGATTCGCTTTTTGATCGCTCGGAATTGGTTGACGTTCGTTGTCTTTTTTACAAAGTTTGTTTCACGGAATACGTTAAGAAAGTAATGTTATGTTACTTTATATTCTGATTAACAAAGCAATGGCTATGTTAATCATCACTTTCAGTATTATTTTTCACATAAGTGGCGATTAAATTATCCAGGTTACTCCAATAAAAAAACACACGACGATCAATTTGAACTCGACCCATGAAATTCCAATAAAAACACGAAAAACAAAACGCAGAAAGCTTAGGCTCTACACGCAAACATCGTGCAGACGCCGCACGCACGCGGCCCGTCACCCATAACAGCCCTTGTCAACCATAACGCAGCCACAGCCGCCGCCGGTTAACCGGGTGGCGGCCAGCCCGGTACACCAACCCGGTTAGCCACGGAAAACTACCATTTCATTTAAGGTCGCCCCTTGGTTTCGGGTAGTTGCTAACGGCACAACCCGCAAGTTACGCAACTATGCTTTGTGGCTCGCGGCTCACTCACGCTCTATTAACCGGCGTTTTGTTATTAGTTTAGGTATTGGAGTTGTATGTGAAACGTTGAAATATTCAATATTTAGTTCGATTTATGCTTGTCAACATACTGTGCTTATCGATGTTCGTGTATCGATAGTTTGTTCGAATGTCGACTTTGATATGAGGTAATTCCGATCACAAAATTGGCTAGCTTGTCTGTCAGTCTTGTAGCATCCTTCGGTGGGCTAAATACGACAATTTGCTACCAACAATGAGCACTACAATGAACGTGCTGCATTGGTATAATCACCACCCTTGGCAGGCGGATTGGTGATCGCAGCATGTTGTTATTAGTACACACGAGGACGCTCTGCCCATTCCTTTAATATAAACTCTTAGTAGTTTTTAGGCCACGTTTTTAGCAATCCTTTATTAATAATTTCTCTCCACCATCTCTCTCACTCACTCTCTCATTTTTTTTGGAATGTGCCGGGAAATGCTTGAAAAGTATAACGGAGGTGACTCGAATGCTGTGTTTGACATCGATACAGATGAAGAAAGCTGTAATAATTTATATGAGCCCGAAATCAACAGACAATCTGCCCAATGGATGTTTCTATTCGCATATTTGCCGATGAAACTAAGGAAGGGCAGATGTCAAAGGAACAACATTGTTAGGAGACTATGTATTTCTAAGATTGTTCTCCTCGCACATGGAGAAATGATTAACTCTGCAGACTATGAAGACATACTCGCGAAACGCATCTACAAGCTCCCACCCTTCCTAGTTAATACTGCATACGCAGAGCGTTTCTGTGCATACATGAAACCGTTCGTGTATAACCGAATTAACAAAATCTGTACCTGTCAAAGGCATCGCTTCGTGAAGCTAAAGCAGAGGTGCAGAAAACGTTGTTGGTACTTGGACATATGATTATACAGAACATTTTTTAAAACGGCGACCGTAGTTTGTTCATTATTTTAGGTAAGCAATTTACTGCTGCTCAGTTCAACAGATTCAAATATTGTTAAATCTATTTATATTATACATAGCAATGTTTTTGCTGTTAATTCCAACATAATCTATTTTGCATTTTATATTTAATCTCATAGTTATTGTATAACGCATTATCCAATCCAATTGTAAATCTTATGTCTTAAATCTTATCTTAATCTGTCATTATAATATATTAATTTCCATTTTTATTTGCCTTCGATTGTTTAGTAGAGACCGTCTCTAATTCAAAATAGAAACTTGAATTAAAAAGCTTTCTACGGGACAGGCCCTGCCTAGTGTAGAAAGCTTTTGGAAATCCAAATTAACGAGTTCATTTTATGTTAGTAATTAGATTTTATTATACTCAAATGTGTTATTGATGTACTGTATTATAAAAAAAGGGAAATAAAATTATTATTATATACAAACAGAAAAGGTGGAGCTGTTTAGAAACAGTTACACTCAAAAAGATAAAAATTTGTTCAAATACATTTTAGATAAAAAATGCTTTATCCTTATCTCTCAAAACTAAATTTCGCAACGAAAAGAATGGCCGGCGTGAAGGAGCAACACTGCTGCGTTTCGTGCAGTGAGTGACGGATTGTGGAAGCCCAAACCCCAAAAATATGGCAGACATACGACATGGGTGCCACAGGAAAATGTGTATGTCTGCCCTGAAGGTTGGCAACTCATCTGCACTCATCTGGTATTGCGGATATTTATGGGCGACCGATGGTGTCCATTTCCTCTAATATTTTACATTTAAGGAAGAAAAGACTTCAAAATGGTCTTCATCATTTCGGCGGAATGAAGTCCACTGCTGGACACAGACCACCCCCAAAGATCATCACAACGACCGAAATGGTGTGTTGTGGGCTCATTGGGGGTTCAAATGGTCTATAACTACTCAAATCTTATTGAGCTACTCATAATTATATTTGCTGTGTGGGGCCGGCTAAGAATACCACCACCCTATCTCATCCCGTGGGCGTCGTAAAACGCGATTAGCCGGAGAATGAGCAGCAGCATTTTTCGGTAAATTTATACAATAACTGCGACCGCCAACTCGTCTGCCAATTATATTGTGGCAATTATAGCAAAACCCCTCAATGAGCACACAACACAAACCTATATCGGTCGTTATGACAATTTTCGGGAAGCTTCTGTCCAGCAGTGGACTTTTTCAGCTGAAATGATGACTCAAATGTAGTGTCAATGTCCTACATATCGAAAAGTCTTTCAGAACATTTTAGTTTTATTTTCTCTCCAGTCCTTTAAGCTTTAGTCCAAATTACTGTCCGCTTTTACACAATATTTATGAAACGCATCAATACAACTATCCCATATATAGGGTTGCCACTTGTCATGTCTTGATATAAGGGTTATCAGTATAAAAAAGAGGCATTCGTTTTTTACAGGAGTGCGGTAAAATTGCATTTTGTTATGATAATAATGTAATTTTAGTATTTGAAGAACACTCCACTCACCCCCACTTCTACATGGCATTCGTAGCGCGGTAACGTTCCACCATTTTTAAAGCACGCGCTTGTTGTCTCTGGCTGAATATCATCGGTAACTGGGTGTTTTTTAATTACTTGTTAAATAGGGGAGCTCTGTATACCGCGTATTTTATTTTTGCAATTACGGATTTATGTTTGTTATGTATTATCATAGCCTAAAATCAGGGCAACCCACAACATACGGGGTCTGGCAACCCTATCCATACAATTACCTATCGCTTCATCATCATACGTACTGCCGTCAAAGGCAACACCTAGCTTACACGGGCATATTAATTCACTCAATTAGCACACAAGGGCATTAGCACGTCGTTATCGTCCGACTACGACGCTTAGTAATCGCTGCGACTGCGACAAGGCGACGAGTGTATTTGACAGCTGTCAAATTGGATTGCATCCCGCTATTAGGGAATTTCGTCCCGCGTCGGTGAGGCGACAGAATAGTCTGGACGTGTCGCACAGTATATAATTCCTACCTAAAAACTCAACAATGTTAGCTTGGCTTTCAATATAATCATCGTTGCTACATTCTTTAAACATAACTGATCACATATGCGAATAGCATCCATTGAATTGAAGTAGCTTACGGAAATATATCGCGTTTATTTCATTCATTCTATATACTTACGTACAGCATCTATACGTGCAACGTGCAGCCCTAGCACATACAATGACTATATTAATAATACACAACGGAAGAAATAATTAACGTCATACTAGGCGGCATGGTCAATGGACTATAGCCTGCCCAAATGGGCTAACGATTTTTTTTTTATTAGTGCACAAATATATAAATTACCAAATAAAATAAACAATATTTTATTGTTTCGAGTATTATATAAGTTCGTAAGTCATAATATAAGTAGATAATAATAATAAACAAACATATCAAAATAAATTGGAATACCTTATACCAATTAATAAGAAATAAAAAATAATGTCACATAGAAATCATTTATACCTACTATAAAAACATTTTTCTAGAAGCCACTTTTATAATTTTGTCTTAAATTGCCGCGTAGGTAACTCTTATTATACATTTAGGAAAAGTAAATTAAATATGGCTGTAAGATAATATTGAAGCATATCCACAAGTTAACTACTTTCTCAAATTGAGATGTCGCGATGTAACAGAGGTGGAAACGGTGAAAGTGTCGTCGCGACTACACTCGTGCGATTGGGCGTTTAGTACCCACCTAGCTGATCAAATTAAATAAGATTTCAAATTAAATTAGAGAAGATGTGTTTGTCCAGTAAATACCTACACATAATATTTAAGATTTTATTAGCCATGTAAAATATAGCACTTTCGTTTAACAGATTTAGTTCGGAACCCTAGACCTTATTGATTGATCAATGTAAAACTCTTCGATATAATAATTTGTTATGAACATATTCAAACGGCATTAGTAAATATGAAATTTCTTAAATCCCGGGAGGATAACGTCATGATTATCATTCCGGGATTTTAGAGGGAGGTATTAATCACTCTATGTTACATTTCTCAAAGTTTTGGTAAATATTCCTACCTATTCCTATCTCTGATTACTTACATCAGAAGATCAAAATCTTTAATCTCAAGATTTTGGATTAGATTGATTATTAATTTCAGCCGAGTGGTTCCTAATCTGGGTGTCTGCGCATGTGAGTTCTGTCTGTAAAATTTACCCGTGATCCGTGTGGTGACCGGATTAAGAATAGCACCACTCCATCTTCTCCCGTGGATGTCGTAAGAGGCGACTAAGGGGGTCTAAACCAGAGGGTTGGGCAGCAGCGTCCATTTTGTGGAATAGCTATACTGCGCTCACCAACCCACTTGCCTAGCGTGGTGAACAATGCAAATTCTTCTTAAAATTACTACATAATCGTGGAAATCTATGAGCGATGTCTTTCTTCAGTAGTGGACGTCCCTTAGCTGATATGGAAATGCTGATCAAAATTTAACCACGACACAGGAGAAATCATCACGTTAATAGTCATAAAATGTTCTTCATAGCTGTTAGCACTGCGAAGGAACTACGGAAAAAACTAAATTAGTAAAACTAACTGGAAATTTGACTACACTAGAAGCTACCTCTTCAAAATACTAAGGGGAAGACTGATGAGATAAATGTTTTCTTGTATACATTTAATATTCAATTACCGTATGTAGAGCCACTAAGAATAGCACAAACCCATCTCATCCCGTAGGTGTCATAAAAGGCGACTATGAGATTAACTGGAGGATGGGCAACAGCTTCCTTCGAGTACATTAACAACTCATCTGCGATCGCCAACTTGACTGCCAAGCGTGGCGATTATGGCATATGGGGTGGTGGTATTCTTAAACGGCATCACACGGTACCTTAACCGACACCATATGGTGCGATCGTCTTCATATAAACCCTTATTCACTAAACAACTTTAAAAAAACTCATACATTAAAGAGTTTTCTACATACATACGTATCGTCATGGATGGCACAAAACATCAAGTATGGCAACGATTCGAAGTAGGTGAAAACGCTTTCCAAAACCTTACATGTCACATAATAACAACCTAACAGCAACTTACAAACTTAACCCGTCAATCGAAGGTTGTCGCGGGTTGAGTGAGGAAATTGTGAACTCATAAAAACGGCGCTAGGTATCGTGTGGCCCCTACATTAAGTAGGGTTATTTATTTAGGCGCGCCGTAGACGATGGTACCGACTGGCACCGAACTGCCTTCACATCACTCATTGCCTTGTCTTCCCTTGTTGTAACACCGGTTTGTTGTTCTGATGGGTTCTTGGAAATGGAAAAAGAATTTTTTTATTTTTTATACTAGAGTTGTACGAGTAAATATGGTGGCACCGCAGAGGTCCGCTCTGACATTGAATGTTTCGTTAGCATTGGCAATATCATGAAATGGTCATGATCAGTAAAACACAAACTAGTTACAATAATGAAGTACTTAAATCATAAAATTAGACCAACACGGACGTCCCATAAAAGCAAATTATTATTGTTTTTTGTTTCAGTTACATCAAAGGCTTGGCAGAGATGTAGGTACTTTTTCAATGTAGAGAGAAATATTCCTATCAAACTGCTCGGTCTGGAAATCGAAGCCGCGATGGCGACCACTCTAAAAATTGTTGTTATAAAAATACTTTACTGGCCAACTTAACTTAAAACATATTATGAAGGGTTTTAAAGGCAAACCAAATTTAAAATTAAGATTTAGGTATAAAACCGAAAGTGGATTTTAAACATTATTCTCAAATTTAAAATCAATATTATAAAAACAGTAATTTGAAAATATTGGCATAACTTCTTAGCTTGTAAACATGACCGCGCTCACCGCTTAAACTTGATACTCGAATGCTTGACCTTGAGTACTGCACGCGTGCGTTGGCAAAATGTATGTTTGCCACAGGTTCAATATTATAGTAGTGGACAAAAGAACTTTGAAAAATATGTAGTGAAAGTATTATTATCGATCTTGAACCATCTCTGAAAAGTTGGCTGGTTATAACGGCTAACGCTGTATAACAAAGTAATACAGTACAGGTATGAAAATCTAAAGTGGAATGTCACAAAATGTTACCGAATGCGTAAAGCATCGCGAACACTTGTTTTGCAAACGGTGCAAGCGTTCCTCCGGTCACGTTAATAAACTCCGATAGGCCGCAACAAGCTGGCTGCGTGTACGGCCTCCATTTTTAACGAGCCTCACCGCCGGGCCCGCAGAAAGTAGCCTACACATGAAATCACGTATGAATGAGGCCTTTTTTCAGTTTTTTCGCGTGTAGCCGGCGGCGAGCCGCTCTGAGGCCCATTAAAGCTTACATGTCACTCACCCGCGACCCCCCGAGGGAGGCGGCCGCGAGGGGGCGCTGGAAAAATCACAAAATCGGTATTGGCTGCATCCCGCAGCGCGAGCGCCCGCCAAAGCGCTTATACAGCTTTGACGGACGGTCATTTAATATTAACTGTGGTTTTTCCGCAGATGAAAATGTTTTTTTTATTGCTGGCGTTACGCTGTGATGAAGTGGTCGGCCCGCTGTTTGTGACGCGCGCTCATGTGTTGCGGATGAGTTGCCCTTTTACACACTCCATGTTTGAATGAGATTGTTTCGGTTCAAGTGCTTGTTTTCATATGTCCTTTTTTGTGGTTGTCTATGAAACTGTTTTGTAATAATTGCGATATAAGCCAATTTATTCGTTTGTTCGTGATATCGATATACCGATGTGGGGTTGATTGAGTATTTTGATTGTCAATATTTGTCGCGGACGCGTATTCCCTATTTGATATAGAACGAATTCAATCGGCGCCCAGAAATTGAAAACGTAGTGGCGATAAATTTTTAACTTTTCGAACAAGTGATCAAAATCGTACTACAAAAAGTGGATGTTCGTCGAAAAGAGTGGCAACCACAGATTGAATTTATCGCTTACACTCACTTTGAGTGAAAAGTTTACGCAAATAATATTTTCCGTTTGTTATAATTACTTTTTCGATACCGTTCGATTTAATAGTATGTTTGAACTGTGTTCTATTATTAAATATATTTAAAATTATACAGTTTATAAATAACTAAAATGGCGATGAACTATGCTCATCATGTCAGCCAACAACGTCCACTGCTGAACTAAAGTCTCCCCCATAAGACGACCGGTCACATGCCGTGTGTCGTAATTTTCGGAGGGAATTTGCCAGTACTCACCACGCTCGGCAGGGGGGTTGGTGAGCGCAGTGTGTTTCACAGAAAATATGCTGTTGCCCATCTCTATGTTTAGGTTCCCTTGGTTGCCATTTACGACATTCGTTGGTGGAGATGGAATGGTGCTATATTCTTAATCCAAATACTATACGGACTTTGTTATAAATTCTAATTATACAACATTTTAAAATCCGTGGTACTAATTATGTTTCTTGTTTCAGGTAAATCGTTTACGTTAACGATAACTGTGTCAACGACGCCGCCGCAGGTGACCACGTACAACAAAGCTATCAAGGTGACGGTGGACGGACCGAGGGAACCTCGCTCCAAGACCAGTTAGTACCTAAATCTTCGCCTTTTAGAGAGATATGAAGTATATTTTGTGGTAGGCCAGATATCATAGAAGATAATTATAGCATTATGCCTGTTGACTGCAGCGGATAGAATAGAATCATCATCATCATCAATCTATATCGGTCCACTGCTGAACATGGGCCTCTCCCAGCGTGCGCCACAATACCCGGTCATTAGCATTCCGCATCCAGAGGGACCCATCAACCTTCTTCAGTTCGTCCGTCCATCTGGTCGGTGGGAATCAATGATATTATATATTAAAAAGAAGTAGATATGTTTCATGCGTTCCAAAAGTAAGAACCAAAACTCCCCCAATTGTAGCACCTCGCAATCGGTTCGCCTAGATAGCTATCTCTTTTACTCTTGTTGTTTTTGAATCTTCTTTCTCACGATACGGTTGTGCAAGCGAGACTGTATTTTGCGCGCCATTTAATATGGACGTAACATATCTATGGTATAATATCATTAGTGGGAATAGAATAAAAATATAGTTTTTTCAATTTGACGGCACGTTTTGGTGCTGTGGCTAAGGCTGAGGCTTTTTGCACTAGGTGTCGCAGGTCCGATAACTGTACGGTACAAATATTTGTATGATTAACAGATAGCTTTTTCGGGTCTGGGTGTTGTGCATGTGAGATGTATGTCTATAAACTGTACCCACGACACAGAAGCAATCGTAGAGCGGGACATATTTTTTCAAAAGAATAACGAAAAGGAAAATTACCAAAATATCGTTATTTTAAACCATCAATTTTAGAATAAATAACGCAGAAGGATATTCTCTCGGACCGCTATTGCAAGCGCGTAGAATCTAAACACTATTCATGTGTATGTAACATCCCAGTGTGCTGCGTTTCTTTACTTTCGCTGTCAGTCTTTTACAGATACTCGTACAAGCGCGTAGACAATGTTGTCATAATAATAAAAATAGTAATTTATTTCTATAAACGAATACGGAAAAGAATACGGTAACGAATGATAATGAACTGTGTGTATATATGGTGTTTCATGCATCTGCGTGTCTGTGTGTGTATGCGCACGCGTCTGAGCGTGCGTGTCTGAGCGAATAGGATATATTGTTATAGTTAGCCATTTTCATCATAATTATTTATTATTCGGGAGCAATGTTCACAGGGAAATGACAGTGATGGTGTCATATTCATCACCGTTTAAATAGTTACGAACTGCTTGTGCTGACTATCCTTCTAGGTATTATTAACTAAGACGTCAGCATAAGATGAGACGGCATTCCGTACCTCAGGGACCAAGTTAAGCTGTCGCTTCCAGCTATCATACTACAAATATCTTTGATAGTTGTATCGAGGAGTCGGAAACCGGAGTGCAAATGTCAGGTGGCAGTCATCATCATTATCATCTTATCCGAAGAATGCTGCTGCTGGACAAAGGCCTCTGCCACAGATTTTCATAGTGTTAAAGGCCGTGTGTCATCATTTTGGGATTGCTGAGCGCAAAATGGCTGCTGTTCCACAGGACAGATGCTGCTGCTCTGCAAGGCATCCTTATGGTTTAGAATGCCTTAGTCGCCTTTTACAAAATCCACGAGAGGCGATAGAGCGGTGCTATGTTCTTAATCCACCACCACACAAAACGACTCTGTGTAAAAAAACCGATATTCAACCATTTCTGGTTAGACTCCAGGCCGATTCCAGAACACAAAATAGTTGGGATAAGGCTAGTGTAAACGACGTGCCTTGCGAGGTTATCTGCACCTGAAACATAAACATAATAATATAAAACACTTCTAAAATGCAAACCAATTATTATATAATATGTAAACCTAGATAAAAAGAGGTACTCATAAAAAACTAAATTTTGTACTTACCTACATTAAATAAACATACTTACCGTCATTTTGCGCGCACACTGTGATATTATTCTAATAACGCAGGCAGTCTACCGGCCGCCACCATTCAGTCAAGACAATATTTTCTCACCAGTATACGCGCATGTGCACCGGTAATATTAAAACGAAACAATTGTTCTTTACTCTTCGAACTCACACCCCACGCTTACCTGCATCCTCAACAGCTAGGAAGATGATAAGATGACAGAAACTCTACTAATACTCTTTAACGTCTTTTAGTATAGTATAATCCATAATGCACTAACGGCAAAATAATTTTATTATGATACAACCAGGTGAAGCTGGGCGGGCGTTACGCCTGCCTAAAACAATGATATTGCTACCCAGGACTATATCCAACGTAGTCATACTGCGATCATCATCTTGATACATTAGTTATTTAGTATCTTCTACCCAGTAATTTCACTAGCTACAGTATCCTTCTAACCGGAACATAGTGATGTCAAAAGTTAAAGTTTAAACACCACTGCTTGGCAGCAGAATATCTGCCACTGCGGTGGTACCTACCTGAAATCTTGCAATAAGAGACCTATCACATGTACACCCTATCCCCATGTCTTTTCATCATCATCATCATCATCATGTCGGCCGAATGAAGTCTACTGCTGGACACAGGCCTCCTCCAAAGATCACTACAACGACCGATATGGGTGTGTTGTGTCCTCATTGGGGGTTCTTGCCATAATCGCCACGCTTGGCAATCGCAGTTGAGTTGTTAATGTACTCGAAGGACGCTGCTGACTTTTACGACACCCACGGGATGAAATGGGGTGGTGGCATTCTGTGCCGGCACCACACGGCAGTCTTTTAATTCGGTGTAATTCAAAAACCGTGAACAATCACACAATTCTACATAACTTTAAGATAAAACACGCATCCCATACCAATTAATTCCACCTCACTATTCTATTTACGAAGTCCTCCTAACATCAAAGCGTCCAAATGTCTAAACACTCGACAACAAACGAGCGGAACCGCAAAACATTGTAAAACGGCCGCCCTAATGAAGGTAATTTATTAATAATTTGCCAAAACGTACCTTTTCGAGTTCAGATACCGTGAACTGGCGATGGAACTGTTCTTGGAAAATGCTTGTTAAGTATTATGTTAGCGTTCAAGGTACCTTTGATTGGTTGAGCATACATATTCTGATGCGATGGTTTTTGACGTTCACACGAAAATTATCGATTGAAGTACTTTATTACACACAGTGTCACGTTTTATTCGACGTTTAGTAATTTCATTATCTATCACGTATGAGAGAGATGAGAGTCCTACGAAAATAGTGCTTACTTACGGCCGAAATTAATAATCAATCTAATCCGGTCTCAAATTTAAGATTTTGAAATTTTTCCGTTGTTATGTTACGATCACATTTAATACAAAAAGCAGACATCCGTAATCTGAAATCCAAAGATTTTGGATTAGATCGATTATTAATTATGGCCATTAATGTGTGATTAGTGACTATATAATTTAATTTAGGGGCAAACAGTTAGGTGTCTGGATCACAATTTTTTTTAAACTAATTGTAATGAATATCTATATTTATTACAATAATCTATGAGTTAAGTTCTTCCAGCTATTATAGCACAAAAAATATGTCCTTTTAACCGACTTCAAAAAGCCTTACTACTCCGTAGTACTCCGATTACTTCGAAATATGTAAACTGTCTTAAGCATTTTTTTTTAATGGCTGCAGAATACATTCGAAGTAATCCCATATAAATTTCATTATGTTTGATTCAGTACTTTTTTAACCAGCTTCAACCTGTTTTAAGGTTTAATTCGACTGCGCTTATCTAGATGGCGTCTTAATAGTTCACCGATTCCTCCGAGGTTAGAGAACCGATTTGAGTCACTCTTATTTAATTTAGCGTTAAATACTCTCAAATTGGTTCCGTATAAATATAATGATGTTGGGTTAAATGTTTCTTATGACATCAGCTCTGCCATCGCTGAGTTGTAACTCTCTCCTAACTTAGATAAGTAGTAGTTATTTCGGGTTGTTTACGATTTATTTAAACTGATACCTAACTTGGAAAAAGTCCTTACATTTATTTACACTAAAAAGAAAGAAATAAAATGTTGGAAACAAAAAAATACCGACTTCAAAAACCTACACGATATAAAAATATTAAAACCCCCACGACCTAGTGGTTGTGGGGGATAGCGGCGTTTATGGAAAAGATGACTATTTTACAAATATTTTGAATAAATAATTCATAAAACTATTTGAACACAAAACAAATCTTTATTCACCACTTTATTACGTATACGCCACAGAGAAATAGGCGCGACGACCCGCTATTATAAAATAGTGATAACTCTATCACTATAGCCAATGATTAATATATAATATCATTGCCACTAGCACTATTTTTTGTAGTACTAATGTACATATAATGCAGAATTCTCAGAAAAGTTAAGTAGGTACAGGTGACTGGCATAGGCAGGCTATAATATAATTAGATATTACAACATTATGACATGTTGTTAATCGAATTGAATCACTTAATACAAATTTGCAGCAGTAATATGTTTTCCCTCACCCTAAAACAAAAACCAGTCAAGTTCGAGTCGTGCTACGAAGTTAGCTTTTCAGTTTACCAAAGGCATTGAATCTTTAAAATATATTTCCTTGAATGCAAATAACATAAAGCATGTAATGATTTAAATTTATTAATTACCTACATTATATGGTAAGAATGAGACATTCTCCATAACCCATCTCATCCTGTGGGTATCATAGAGAGCGTCTATGGGAGTAGTCGAAGGATGGGCAGCAGCGTCTTTCGAGTTCAATAAAAACTCAACAGCGATAGCCCACACGCCTGCCAAGCGTGTCAATTAAAAAACCACACAAATAAAGCACACAATTCACCCAGACCAGTCATTGAGGCAATATTTGGGGGTGATCTATGTCCAGCAGTGGACTTTATTTGGCTGAAATAATGAAAAACCACACACAATATTGAAAGATGTACTATGTTGTTTTAAGGCCATAGACTTCTTATAGGTTTTTCTGCAATCTGTAAGTAAAGAACTAGTATATATATATTTTTTCATAAATATAGGGTCAGTAGTTATGGAGATAAGGGGGGGATGGTCAATTTTCATCTGTTTTATTAAATGTCTCTAAAACTAAATATATTGAAATCATAAATAAAATATACTTGAGTTCCTTATAACGAGCCTTTACATTTGATATGTAACACTGGTCAGTTTGCATAACTTTATTCTTGAATTTTCTATGTTGCTCCCTAAAAGTGACACTCAGATTCAAAATTTACTTACGTTACACGTCCATATTTGTATATATGTACCGAATTTCAACTTCATCGTTCCAGTATCACGATCATGTCGGCTCTATCTTACGATATGGCCTATTGCTTTGGGGTAATTCTTCAGATTCTGTTAGAGCGTTCTTGTCACAAAAAAGGTGTGTTCGTGCTATGGTAGGTATCCCTCCTTAAGAAGCTTGCAAACAGTACTTTAAAAAACTTCAAATTTTACCTCTGCCATGTATGTACATTCTTGAAGTAAGTGTATTTGTGAGAAATAATTTACGATATTTAAACGAGCTAAAGATATTTATCGTCGTAACACACGTGATAGTGATAGGTTACTTCTAGACTACTCACCTAGAACCACACTATTTCAAAAAAATTACTATGCGATGTGTGTAAAAATCTTTAACAAACTGCCATCAACCATTAAAGAGCTTCCAATGGTACAATTTAAAAAGAAGTAAAAAATATGGCTTCTTAAGAAAACTATATATTCGGTAAATGAATTGCTAAGTTATAAATAATGAAGTCAAACATGCGTAAACAATTATCGGATATACATAAATAATGCTAAGATATACCCTATAGTTATTAATTAATTGGACACCTGGACAATTATTACTGAATACTTTGACATTTTGGTTCTGATTGACATTTTATTACCATCAAATTGTAATGTAATATATGTACTATTAAAATTAATGATAAAACAATTGTAATTAAATTTAAATAACGTTAATCAAATGCATACAATTCACCTGCCTAATGGCAAAATAGACGGACTTTGAATAATGTCAGACCTTATAGAATTACTCTATTTTATGTGAATAAATTTTCATTTCAGTAGATTTGGAGTAAATTGGCTGTGACAGACGGATAGACAGACAGACGCACTCTATATGGGTAAGGGAACGCTATAAGGGTTCCGCCGTATTTTCCTTCGGACCCCTAAAAAAATTATATGTAAATGGTATACGTATAACGAAATAAATTTCAGCAATAGCCATTAACTTACAACAGACATGGACAATAGAGCAAGACAGCAATTTAAATAGTTACAGGATCTGGTGATGGTAACAAATGACGAGTCCCATCGGTCTCCGAATTTCACCTAACGCTCGATCAATCCTCGTCACGTGAAGAAATTAAAATAATTGTGAGCACCGCGGGATAGTGCCGGCCGGGCGACCTCTCAGACCCCCGTAGCAGTTGAAGGGTTGAGTACCGTCGGCCTAACAGATTAGGTGGAAAATTTACTGTTAACATCCTTTTAATTAACATAGCTTTTTTTAGGAACCTGTCTTTTTTTTAAACTGCCTATTGTTAACTAGTGTTTCTAGGGTGCGTTTACTGACATAAATTACACACACAATACACTCAGACCCGGAACAACCACCCGCAGATCATACAAATATACGTTCCGTGTGGGAATCGAACCCGACCCGGAGTGCTGCAGCCGACTGTATCAGCCACTGCACCAACCGTGCGGTCCGTCCGTTAATCGAGTATTTTTGATAATTTATTTCTATTTGATTATTATTACTCGATATATTGAAATTAAGTTTATTTCTACAACATTTTATAAACTGGACAATTCATATTCTAAAACATACGTGAAATTAGGAATATTTAAATAACAATAAATTACGCCGTCAATAATAAAAGAAGATTAAAAATTAAATAAAATATTTAAGTAATTAAAAAGATCATAATACACATTATATACCATTGCATGCATTAAATCATTTCTTTAACATTAAGGGCACGAGATTTTTCCTGTTGATCGTATTTAAAAAACTAACACCTCACTGCTATCCGTACCTTTCACTAGACGAATGTGAGGGTACAAAGAGGCTGCTGTAATGAATCGGTTGTTTAATTAATTAGTCAAGAAAGGGCCTGGGAGGTCGGGGGGCGGCCCACCCCCTCACCGCGTGTGTGCATGTGCCCTGCATATTGATTTATTATGCCTCCAGCCTCTATACGAAGGCGATAAATTATTTAATTCTAGTAAGTTCCGACGCATGTTAACATGAAAATCTATACGAACGTAGTTATTAATTCATGTGTGGAGTTTTGTTCGATCTTCGTTGTCTTACTATCCGCGCTATTATGGCCCCTGTTACTGATATAGTACATTATTATTTGGTTTAGCTACATTTTGAGGTGTTTTAAGTGAATGTAGTGTTATAGACGGATGTATGTATAGTCCGTGGGGTGTCCGGATTAAGAATATAGCACCACTTCAGCTCCTTCCGTGGATGTAGTAAAAGGCGACTAAGGGAGGCTAATCCAGACGGATGGGCAGCAGCGTCTCTTCTGTGGAACAGTAGCCATACTGCACTCAGCAACCCGCCTGCCAAACGTCGTGATTATTGGAAAATACCCCCCAAATTACGACACAATTGTATAAATCTATGGGGAGGCCTTTGCTTAGCAGTCGACCTATAAATAAGTGACACACGACTATCTTTTGTATAATTAGTATACTTCCCGAATTTTTCATGTACATTAGGTATAGTTTATTTTTATGTAGGTATGCCTTTAGAAAGTGTGATAAGTCGGTTTGTCGGTTCGAATCGAATCTAATCTACCAGACGACCATTGGGTGATGCAGAGACAACAAGGCCAGCAACCAACAAAATATGAATGGAAGTTATAGATTCGAAGACATTTACTTACCCAGTACTTATACAAATGTAAACAGAAACATCACATATAGGTATATATATACAGGGTTTCCAGTAAATAGCACGACATTCTGCAGGGGATGAGAGCTTGTGTCAATACCAACCAAAAAAACACAATATATGTTCAGCAAAATCTTACGGATTTACAGTAGTACAAAATTTTTAAATAAGAAAATTGGACTGTGAAAATTTAAATAAAAATTGTATGTGTTGAATTTTTTTTAGTTTTTAGTAAAATAAAGACTTATCAACGAGTAAAGTAACTGTTCACATATAATTTGAGGTAGAAAAGGAATTTTTCATCACGAGATGCTTAAAAATCTGTGTCAAGGTAGAGATTTTTCGATATTTCGGAAAATTTTGTACTACTGTAAATCCGTAAGATTTTTCTGAACATATATTGTGTTTTTTGGTAGGTATTGACCCAAGCTCTCACCCCCTGCAGTATGTCGTGCTATTTACTGGACACCCTGTATATTTATTACAATGTTTTAACAACTATAAATTTATACAACTGCTGAGCCTGCGTAGGCCAAAGTCATAGATAAATTTTCCTACTATGGGTAACTTTAAGGTGGAAAAGTTAGTTTACATTGTTATTTGTTATAAATTATTTTATAACAACCCTATTAGGCGAGATTTCTGGAGAGGATCAGCTAGGCAACGAAATCAATTTAAAAAAAGAACTTGTGGACGACATCAACTGGCGTGCTAAGTGGCTATCCTAGTACTTGGAGCAGTGCTTTCTGTTAACAGACTTGTTTCCCTTTAGCGTTACAATTGTCAGTTTTCAACCAAGTCGTGTCATGGCAAATACTGACTTATGTTTTCTCGAAAAATGTGATCTAACCTTTACTAGGAATGGAATGATAATTATGTTAAACTGGGATCATTCAAATTCCGATCTATGGGACATATGACAACAATCGTTCAAGATAAACACAAAGCAGCAGTTACAGTGCGGATATTACGGTCACGTTGTGTGCTACCCCTATCCACTATTTTTATCCGCCGGGTGGGTGGCGCGTTTTATAGTCTGCAGTAGCCGACAGAAGCCGACTACAATTTAATAATCGGCCCGACTATTAACGATGTTTTTCTTAAAGCTGGCTGTTCGGCTTGTTTCGGTTTATTTCGGGAGCTGCGCGCACAGACCACCCGCGCGTACGGCGCTAGCGTCGCCTGCGCTGATCTGATTGTTTACAACAGTAAAGTTAGTTGTTTACTTCACACGGCGACTTAGTTCATAACTTTTGTGCATTGTCTATATATTAAGGGTGATGAACCTTAGAATTTATAGAATTATCATCATTATCACTACATGTGACTTCCGCGAGGGAATGAATTCGAACCCTTAGATGAACTTGATAACCTAAAGCAGTGTATCCTATGTCTCTATTCAAATCCGTTCAGCCATTATTGTTTTTATAAATAGAGCAACATCAAACATACACTCTATTACATTTCATCATCATCATCATATCAGCCAAAAAAGAAAAACGTCTACTGCTGAACTAAAGCCTAAGCCGCCTCCATTAGACAACGGCACCCGGATTAGCTATAACAGCGACAGCACATGCGACAGCGGCTATCGCGCAGCTAAGGATCCATCGGTGGTGAATCACCAAAAAAATGTATTACGTGAGGCATTCGCTCACCTGTCAGCACTTGTGGATGAATGCATAATTACTAGCGCCAGTAGCTTGTAACTTGTAACTTTTTGTTTATTGATCTTACGACAAAGGGTCGCCAGAGATCTTCGGCTGTTTAATCGCTATCGGCAAATAAGACCAAAATGACGTTTGAGAGTGGCGTCTGCGCGATTTACGCCGATCGCAAACTATCTGCGACAACGTAATCAGCCCGTCGGTTATATGCTGTGTGTCGTGGAGATCGTTTTGGGGGGAATTTTCCATTAGTCACCACGCTTGGCAGCTGGGTTGTTGAGCGCAGTATAGCTAATATTGGACAGAAGAGGTGCTGTTGTCCATCTCTGGCTTAGAGTCCCTTAGTAGAATTTTACGACAGTCATGGGAGGAAATGGAGTGGTGCTATATTTTTAATCCGAACACCACACGGACAGTTATAGTTTACTTAATATCATAAATGTGTAACTTTTTAAATTCGTAACGCTGTCTGAAACCAAACTACACTTCAATTTTATGTCTTTTAAGAAAAATATTCATTCGACCTTCGAAATAATGTTGTTATTCTATTTCACTCAAGCAGCCCACGAACATAAATTATTCATCAAGCTTAAAGTCCAACTTAAATCTCCTAAACGAGCTACCATCAAGCAGACGGCCATTCTAAAGGCTAACTAGTAGAAATACTTGGCATAATAAATTTAACTAGACCGGACGGCACCCCGGTGTAATCCTTTAATCAGGTCCACAGTAGCCCTTGCCCGCACCCTATTTTTCCCTCCCATCTGTAATACACCCCCTTCCCTCCCACCCGGGCCCTCGAACGGTGCAAATGACAGTTTCTAATTCCAACTTGCCATGAAAGTGTGTAATTGTTGCGCCGTTGATTTATACACTGGAGCCTTTTGCACGGGAATAGAGCATGTGTGCGCTTAATAGGGCTGTCGCGCGATTTTGTTTTGGCGCCGTATGGTTAGACATACCTATCTGTCATTGCATGTTTAGAAAAATATCCTAGTAGTTTTTAGAGTTCAAATTCCTAACTACCCAAACTTAGGATATCTGGATTTAGGATATCTGGATCGTGGATATCCTTCATTATACGACCAGTTGCTGGTTTTAAACAGCTATTCTCTGGTGTTAGTAATGACTTGTAAGACGCTTAAAGGGAAGCTATATGAGAATCTTCTGTGACAGTATCGGTGCACATCTAAGCAACATTTGATGTATTTTTTTAGCTTCTTAGGCAAAGACAACCTAATATATCCTAATAAACGCACAACCTGATATTTGACAGCTACTTTATATTGTGACACATAACTTGCATTGTTTGATAACAATATTTTCACGGAGCGGTTAAAGTGTTAAAAAAAGGTAGCCAACATTAGTATACATATAGGTATTAATTGAAAACTATTTGGGCAACCCTATGGTACGTGTGTACGCGCCGCACTCTGTTTTCACTTCATTTTATTTGTGTGCGTGTATTTGTCAATTAAATGGCCACGACCCACGTAAGTGCATTCATGCGTATTTGCACTGAGTATAAAATCTGCAAAAATCTCAAATAATTTACTGATAAAATGAAGAATATCATCAAAAAGTGATAATCAGACACGTTTCTTTAGATTCAATTGATTGATATGAAGTTAGCCCGTCGTGGCTAAAAAGGATTCAGAAAATTCGGTACCTACCTAGCCTACTACTATGACTATTACTTGCTTACGACAATAGACTAAACGGATAACCAATAAACAATTTTGTATGGCATTACTCGAGCTGTTCCTGTTCCCGAGTTACGTGTAATTCCTGACAAATAATAGATCTTCCCTCTCCGATCATGGGTGTCGTAAAAGGCAAATAAGGGTTGATATCAAGAGAATGTGCAGCAGCACCCTCTCGTGTTTTATTGTTGTTACGTAGTTTGTTGTCATACTGCGATCACCACTCCGCCTACAAAACTTATTATTGTTACGTAGTTTGTTGTCATACTGCGATCACCACTCCGCCTACAAAACTTATTATTGTTACGTAGTTTGTTGTCATACTGCGATCACCACTCCGCCTACAAAACTTATTATTGTTACGTAGTTTGTTGTCATACTGCGATCACCACTCCGCCTACAAAACTTATTATTGTTACGTAGTTTGTTGTCATACTGCGATCACCACTCCGCCTACAAAACTTATTATTGTTACGTAGTTTGTTGTCATACTGCGATCACCACTCCGCCTACAAAACTTATTATTGTTACGTAGTTTGTTGTCATACTGCGATCACCACTCCGCCTACAAAACTTATTATTGTTACGTAGTTTGTTGTCATACTGCGATCACCACTCCGCCTACAAAACTTATTATTGTTACGTAGTTTGTTGTCATACTGCGATCACCACTCCGCCTACAAAACTTATTATTGTTACGTAGTTTGTTGTCATACTGCGATCACCACTCCGCCTACAAAACTTATTATTGTTACGTAGTTTGTTGTCATACTGCGATCACCACTCCGCCTACAAAACTTATTATTGTTACGTAGTTTGTTGTCATACTGCGATCAACACTCCGCCTACAAAACTTATTATTGTTATGTAGTTTGTTGTCATACTGCGATCACCACTCCGCCTACAAAACTTATTATTGTTATGTAGTTTGTTGTCATACTGCGATCACCACTCCGCCTACAAAACTTATTATTGTTATGTAGTTTGTTGTCATACTGCGATCACCACTCCGCCTACAAAACTTATTATTGTTATGTAGTTTGTTGTCATACTGCGATCACCACTCCGCCTACAAAACTTATTATTGTTATGTAGTTTGTTGTCATACTGCGATCACCACTCCGCCTACAAAACTTATTATTGTTATGTAGTTTGTTGTCATACTGCGATCACCACTCCGCCTACAAAACCAGGTGACGATGGCAATTACCACTCATTATAGTCATCATTGGTAGGCCCAATGTTAAATAGTGGACGTTTACGGGCTGATGTCATCATCATCATCATTTCGGCTGAATGAAGTCCACTGCTGGACACGGGCCTCCCCCAAAGATCACAACAACGACCGATATGGATGTGTTGTGTACTCATTAGTGGGTCTTGCCATAATCGCCACGCTTGGCAGGCGGGTTGGCGATCGCAGTTGAGTTGTTAATGTACTCGAAGGACGCTGCTGCCCATCCTCCGGTTAATCCCTTAGTCGACTTTTACGACACCCACGGGATGAAATGCGGTGGTGGCATTCTGAGCCGGCACCACTCGGCTGATCTGAGTTTATGTAATAATTCTGTGTCACATGACTAAACGAATACGAAAAGAAAATTCTTGTACAAAATAAAGTCAGAGGAGACCGAAAGTCGTTAATTATAAAGAATTAGTACCGCTTGAGGCTCAGCTTGAAATATAATAAACAAATTCCTACATATACATAGGAATAGTAAGCAACAAGCAACCAAAAGCTACATATCGGTTCGGGAGCGTCACGTCGTCGACGTGATTGAATTATGTCGCGCGTGAAGAGTGTCGCGCAGACAATGCGGCCTTGTCGCCTGAATTATTTGCTACATCCCCCTGTTCCACCGCCAACGGTGTACCGATGCTGGGTATTGAGATTTTCCAGATATGTGTATAGGAATATAGTGATAGAATACAAGATTAAAGTGTTTACAGCGTGCTTGATTAGTAGCTTTTCTGTTTGGCTGTTTTCTTTATTATTAACAATATCGTCCGTAGAAATTTGATAATTATCGTGAAAAATGTTCTTATACAAACTGTAACTTTGTATGAAATTATGATTATCATATTTCCAAAAGTTGTAGAAAAATCTGGTTTGCTGTCGAGAGCATACTTATTAAACTCAGAATTTAATCCTTTCCCAATAATAAAATAACAAGGATATAGTCTTAATTCTTAGTCATAATATTACATGTTATTGAAGGATACCAAAGTACTGAATAATATGACTGAGATATTTAATCAGGATTTTAGCTTTTCTACCAGATTATACGTCCAAATTTTTAAATAAGTTTAGCATACTTCCCTTTAATGGGATAAAATAACGCATGAGGCGCCATATTTATTTCTTAATTTTTGGGTCGGAGATGCATGAAAAGCCTCCACGAGTGGCGATATCTAAGTCCGACCTTGCTAAATGGCTAATAGCTAATGTTTTCATTATGGCATAGATAGAATAGAATATAATATAATCGTTTATTATGTAATTACAACGTAACATACACTATTACACGTCATACTGAAACGACGGATTTCACGCATTTCACTAGATGACATCCTCTGAAAATAAAAGTCGACGCCCACGGGATGAAATAGGGTAGTGCTACCCGGTCGCTATACGGCCGAAATTAATAATCAATCTAATCCAAAATCTTCAGATTACAATTTCGAAATGGATTTGTTTTTGTGGTAAATCCTCAACCCCAAAGATTTTGTTAGTTTTGTTGTTATCACACGGTAAATTCCTATGAATAATCCTAAGAAAACTTGTCACCTTTTTTCTGATCAGTCATTCACACAATTTTGATAAACATCCAGATTTTACTGGTGGTAAGTTTCTTATTGCATAGCTATAGTATGATTATACGAGGACCTGGAGCCCCTCTTAAGTGCCGAAGATGACCGCCCCAGTGGTTTTAGCCGGTAGAAGACCAGCATGCCACTTCGTCCATCCCTGGGGCGGAGGAAGTTCATGATGAATTTCCACTGGGATCAAAATAAAAGGTCTCTTATTGCAAGAGACCGGCTGGGTAGGTACCACTCAGGTGGCAGATATTCGCCGCTAAGCAGTAGTGTTAGTATGGGCAGCAGTTTCCTTCGAAGATTGGGCAGCAGCGTCCTTCGAATACATTAACAACTCAACTGCGATCGCCAACTCGTCTGCCAAGCGTGCCGGTTATGGCAAAACCCCCCAATGAGCCCACAACACATCCATATTGGTCGTTGTGGGGATCTTTGGGGGAGGCATGTGTCCAGTAGTGGACTTCATTCGGCCGAAATGATGAAGCAGTAGTGTTTAATGTTAATACATGAATGTGCTCCGGTTAGAAGGACACTGTAATGAAATTACAGTTTGGTACCGAAAGACTGGTTCTGGCTAGTATTACAATTGTTATGGGCAGGTATGACGCTGACCACCAGGCGAATGACATACCGGCGACGGCACGGTTGGTGCAGTGGCTGATACAGTCGACTGCTGCGCCCCGGGTCGTGGGTTCGATTCCCGCATGGAACAAATATTTGTATGATCTGCAGATAGTTGTTCCAGGTCTGGGTGTATTGTGTGTGAAATTTGTGTCTGTAAACGCACCCACGACACAGGAGAAATCCTAGTGTGGGGCAATGTTTTATAAAAAGAAAAAAAATACCCGTCTTACCACCAAGTAACATAAAAAATAGAACGTACATACGTAGCTAACTTATCTCTCATTCCTGATTGTAAAACCTCAGCATACATCGACATGTTAATAACGTTGACATGACTGTAGTGCCCTATCCCACGAACCTACATGTTTATAATGTAGCGCGTAGACGTGAACGACCTTGATTAGCGTCGATTGGTTCGTCATTCAACATCAACATCATTCTGAAGCGTTGAATCTGAATAGAGTATTAGATATGTTAATTTGTAATAGTGAAGTGTGTTCGTGGTACAGGGCTTTAGGAATAGATGTTTCTAATGTGTGTGTAAATATTCGAAATTTAAATTTAACTTTTTTTATTGTAAGTTGATAATTTTATGTTCATGTTAGGCTTAGTTATTTTTACCTGGGGGCGTAAAATTGTTTAATGGTGGTTATGATTAAGTGACCATTTTGTGATTTCTAATATGAATCGTATTGAGATCATATAATGATACACCAAAAAAAATACAAAGCGGCTTTTTTATCGTCGTGTGGTGCCGGCTAACGGCCGAAATTCATAATCATTTAATTTTTTAACACTAAAAATAAATGTATTTTAATCTTTTTTTTTACAAAAACTCACTCCAGTTAAGAACACTCACCACAGTAATAAAATAAAGAAAAAAATGTGCTCACATAGTAATATATAATAAAGTTAACAGCTCATTACTGTCCCAGTGCTGAGCACGAGTTTTTACTCAGGATGAGAAAAATTACGTTACGTAAGTCCACCACGCTGGCCTAGTGTGGGTTAGCGAACTACACACCATTGAGAACATTTTGGAGCCCTTTCAGGTGTACAAGTTTCCTCACAATGTTTTCCTTCACCGCTAACGCAAGTGATAATCAAATTCTGAGCCGCACATGAATCTGAAATTCAAAATAAAGTTTTGTGAAAATACTGTTTTTATGGTGTTATTAAACTTGTAAATACGCTAAGCTTATACGGGCTTATATGAGCCGTGTGTTGCCTGCTACGCTCAACCCGTGGGTGTTGTAAAAGCCGACTAAGGGATTAGACGGAGGATGGGCAGCAGTGACCTTCGAATACATTAACTACTCAACTGCGATCGCCGGCCGGCCCGCCTGTCAAGCATGGCGATTATGGCAAAACCCCCAAAGAGCACACAACACAAACCCTGATCGGTCATTCGACGATCAGCGATATTTGGGGAGGCCTGTGCAGCAGTGAACGTTTTCCGGCTGAAATGATGATGATTATGATTAAATGAATATAGTATAGTATATATAAACATAGATTAAAATGAATACTTAAAACTTCGTTGAACAAAATTAATTGGAATTTCAATAAGGCTTTGAAATTACTAAGCATAGCAAGTTCTAACTAATTCGTACACGTGGCGAGAGGGTAGGGCGACGTCACAAGAGTGTCAATGAATTATCGAGTGTCTCGGGACTAATCGAAGGGTGTCGTAGAACGGCTGACAGAGTACTATAACTTGTACTTGTGCTTCTGTTTACATGAACGTTTATGCGGCGCCAGTGAGATTTGGGGTAATGGACAGGGAAACTAGTGTATCGTGAATTGGTGCAAGTTTGAATTCTGTCAACATAGTAAAATAAGTTATTTATTTAACAGCCTATAAAAATAATGAACTTTATTTTAAGCGGACAACACGTTGGTTATAGGGTCGTGTTTAATAAAAATAAGATTATTTTCCCTTTCTTATTTTTTGCAATAATTTATTTATAAATAAAGCTACAATTTGACAGCAGTGATAGTCTAGTGGTTTAACGCTTGTCTTCCATACTGGAGGGTCTGAGTTTGATTCCGGCCCGCACCTTTGACTTTTTGGATTCATGTGCGGATCAGAACTCTTATGAATATTGTGAGGAAAATTGCAGACCCGAGAGGACTCTAAAACTTTCTGAATGGTGTGTGTAGTCCGTCAACCCGCATTAGGCCAACGTGGTGGTCTAAGGCCTAACCTTTCTCATCGTGAAGGAAGGCCCGTGCCCAGCAGTGGGGGAGGTAATGGGCTGATTATTATATTAGATGTTACTATTTGAGCACCTTCGATACTTTTTTCATGATTTTATTACTGTGGTGGGTGTTCTTTATTTGTGTGCATTTATTTTTAAATGATAAACATTTTGTTACAAACAATTATTTTACTGCTCCAATAGCATCTTATTATATTGATTAATACAGCAAAAAAATGGAAGTAACTACTTGTTTTTTAATAAACATTTGTTTTGAAATAAAGTTTATCTTTTTAATTTTTTTTACTCTTCGTGGCCCGTATCTTTACTTATTCGCTTCTGAAACGTTGCAAGTTCAAAACCTGGCATGCAACAATGTGACTTTTTTTGTACTCTCTTTATTAATCTAACACCATTGACGTTAACGGTGAAGGAAAACACGCGAGGAGATCTGGATCTATGATGGTCAATACATGTTTCGCCAAAATCACACTACGGTAAACCACATTTAAATGCGAAGTTTCTTGCTACATTACGCAGAGTTACTTGTTTCATACTCTATATAAAACCCTCAATGATGAAAATGGCTTTGTCTCCGGTTTCGAGCACATATCTTTTCTATGTCAGCTTAATTGGTTACCTAATCTCCTTTTTTATTTTATTTTCGTGTGGCCAACCTTCAACAAGTTTTTATTCATAAAAAAAAACAAGTTTTTATTCAAGCCGACCAAACACCTCCGACTTGACTTAAAGACTGCCGTATAATGGCAACAACGGGGTTTTACATGCCTTCCGAAGTACGGAGACAGACTAACCGCGCCACGCATTACTTAACCTCGCCGTTAATTTACCAATCAATGAGTGTAACTGGCTATAAACACCTATTGGTTAATGAGAGGTAGGTTAGTACAAAATTACAAATTGACGACACGGTTGGTGTAGTGGCTGATACAGTCGACTGCTGCGCTCCGGGTCGCGGGTTCGATTCCCGCACGGAACAAATATTTGTATGATCTGCAGGTAGTTGTTCCGGGCCATGTATGTCTGTAAACGCACCCACGACACAGGAGAAATCCTAGTGTGGGGCAATGTTTAAAAAAAGAAAAAAAAAAGACAAAGTTACATATAAATATTCAAATCTAAATAAAAGCTTGTAATAACAAGAAGTAGTAGATATATTCATCGCACAGGGCCTCTGTAATTATTTCGGCCTAATGAAGTCCACTGCTGGACACATGCCTCCCCAAAGATGACTACAACGACCGATATGGGTGTTTTGCCATAATCGCCACGCTCGGCAGACGATTTGGCGATTACAGTTGAGTTGTTAATGTACTCGAAAGACGCTGCCCATCCTTCAGCTAATCCCTTAGTCGACTTTTAAGAGACCCACGGGAGGAGATGGGGTTGTGGTATTCTGAGCCGGCACCACACGGCTCCGTAAGTATGCTCTTTCTCCTAGGTTACGATAATAAACGTTTTATTCATAGAATAGGTATATTTATTATTATATATTATAGGTATATTTGTATCACCAGAGTATATGCTTAGCACAAAGGACAGCTTGTATCGTACTGATGTAGTGCTCTCTCTCCTAGGGCAGCAGCAGCAGTTCCACTTCGCCTTTGGACAAAGGCCGTTCCCGTTCCCGCCAGACCCGCTTGGAGGGTTCCGTATGCCGCCCATCACTACCTGCCAGAGTGAGTACCAAATACGTACGTAGTACCCAGTAATTACTGTGCCTTATTCTATTTAAAATTTAAGAGAAGCAACACTCTCGTTGTTGTAAGCCTTAATTTTAAAATCACTCTCGTGTTATGAAAGCTCACTTACACATCTCCGGTATTTAGCAGAATTCTGGTCTTCAGATACTTACATCACTCAGTAGACTCGAACCCTCGTTGTTTATATGGTCACTTCATGAAAGTTTATTTAACACGTTTACTCAACTAAATATTTATCAAGTCTGAATAGGGCTTTAAAGACAGTTGTGCAACCATACATTAAAGCAACTTACAATCAACTGAATGTGGGTAGTGCTATCATTATTTTAATAGCTCGCGAACACAGGCTTTTTTGCCTGCGCTCTACTAAGAAACGCAAGCAAAACTCAGAGAACGCATCAAATTGCAATCGGGAGCAGAACCCAGCTTATGTCTAGAGTGTCGAAAGGGCGCCTTCTAGGGCGTTCGAGAGGCTGAGGTGACTGGCTTGACCAGTCGTACTCGACAAGTGGCAAGACCGCCTTTAGTTAAAGTTCGTGACTAAGCGTGTCGGCGAGGTCGCCCTGCCGCTCTTCGGAGTCTGGCTCAAAAGGATCGAGCCCATCACCTATTGCCTAACGCAGGTATACCGATCACGGTTGTTCCGGTGCGTACCTGCACAGGAAAGAACGTAAGGTCACGGCAAGTGATAGTACATCACTCTGAAAGTGACCAGGATACGTGGTCAGGCAAAATCTCGTGTTGGCTATGTTGACAGAGCATGAAATTTGGAGTGCAGTGGTCTTCTTCTGTGAGATCGTCATGCTCCAGAAAGAGACCGTAAATAGGGAGAGGGTCGGTTCCGCAAGGAGAAAGCTGAGACGGCACCGGGGTAACAACTGCCCCGGCGCCCACTTCTAATACGCTTGAGCCCCTGTCCCTGTGTTTATTATATGGCCTCCAGGGTGTATAGTGCGCAAATTGCAGATTCCCACGGGACCCCCGGGAAACGGGCCACGTGCCAACGTGTGCACAGCACAGCGCACATCGAGGCTTCGGGGGAATATTTAACAATTTCCCCGAGATGTGCCAGGGAGTTGAACTTCTTACAGTCGCCTCCCTACCGCTAGAGGGGATGACCGCTTTACGGTCATCACCTCAGAGATGGGCCTTACATACGTAGCACCAATAAGCGGCTTTAGTGTGATTATTCCGAGGACTTGGAGCTCCCCTTTGGTACTGACGATGACAGCTCCAGTGGTATTACCCGGTAGGACTCCAGATTTCCAAAGGGTTAACAAAAGAAAATGAACGCAGCTTATACGCGTTAGCTATTACCCCAAGCTTTTGTAGAACACTTCTACGTCTATTAGTGTTACCTGCAGACTGCATGCAATAGTTTTATTGTAATTGAATGGGACGATTATCGATTAGCATAGGAAAAGAACTGGTCATCGGCCGGCAATTTGTCACTATTTAAAATCAACAGATATCAGTCAAAGGACTCATCAAGTATGCTCGAGCTCGCTCACACGAGGGATAGGTTTGGCCTGCATTCTAGAACCAGAACCAGAAGGTTGATTTTTAACTTAGAAATGCAAGTAGAACGTAATGAGAATGGGATTGCAACAGAATGTAGCTAGAACGCATCTTGTCAAGCGAGCTATTCAATCTTGTTTCTATTGCATGTGTTTACAAATTCAGTTTTACGATATGACGGGTTTTAAGTTAACTTAGGGGCGCTCAGAGTCAGATGCACTGGCTGGTCAGACAAAGAGCAGGGAGGTTATGCAACGCTTGGCGCGGTAAGTCTATGGATGGGTGACCGTATAGTGATATTTGAATTGAGCGTCCCCGTGCTTGAGAGGGCACGTAAAATTGTCGATCCCAGTAGTTGTAATTAGACGGCAGTCGTTAAGCCAAGTTAAGAGGCTAAAGGCCTAGTCGACTTGAGCAACTCTGTCACAAGGTTGGCCACTAACCGCACGAAAGAAAGAACTACTGAGTGAATTGCCGAAATACCAGCTATTCACTCAAAAACTGTATAAAAAAATATACCAAGATAACTTCGACATACACAACAAAAAGTTAAAAAACAAAACTAATCTCACTCAAAAATCTAAACCGGAATGATACCACCACACAAACCTTATATCAGTCACGCGGCTCAAAAGTGAATGAGTCGCCAAACCAAGCGATACGCTAAACTACGTTCACTAAAGCGCGGATTCAATCAGCCGACGCCAAAAAGAGGACCGAACTGAAAGCTGGCTGCGGACGCAATCGAACAAGCGTGCACGAGCCCGCCAAAATCCATGGCTACCCCAAAACAACTCATGCGGCTCAAAATGGGAAAAAAAGCATTCGCAAATCGACGGGAGGAACGCGTACCGTATAAAAACCGAGTCCGCCGATCGCTGGCCAAAAACGGAACCGTGATACCGAAAAATAAAAGCCGTTGATGCTGTGGAAAAAATAAAGTGCACGCAGCACCGCCGCCCGCCAGCCAGCCGGACATCTTTATAAGTGACCAGTGCGCTTTTTGTTACAAACATTCGATGTTTGAATGAATTCATTTTGAATGAGCTCAACTCTATAATCGATTACCTTAAGCGATTCAGGAATCGAAATCTCTTCGAACTTTTAAACGGCTATTGAAGGTTCTCCTGCCATTATAACAGTATTTTTTTTTATGATTGTTATGGCGAAGCCGTCGTATAATATCATGTTTTTATCTATTTTCTCATAGATTTTTAGAGAATCTTTTCTTTTCATTTTGTGGTTAGTGACCAATCTTGTGTAAGAGTTGTTCAAGCCGAGGCTAAAGGGCTCCGACTTGGCTTAACGACTGCCGTTCAATAACAACAACCAGGATCGACGATTTTACGTGCTCTCCGAAGCACGGAGACGCTCAGTTCAAATACCACTATGCGGTCACCCATCCATAGACTGATCGCACCAAGCATTGTTTGCTCTCGCCGATCGTTTACTGATCAGCGAGTGCAACTGGCTAAGAGCGCTGTTTTTAGAGATATAAACTATACTTAACCCGTAATGTTACATACGCACTCAAAGGAATGCATATCATTTGTAGTATTAGGAGAAGTAATGTTAGTGCCGAACTGCTACGCACTAAAGTTGCCAGTAAAATGCACACAAATATTCCTTTTAGTGCACTAGTTTCACTGTATGTCCTACGCCTTCAATTTCAACGTTACTCAGTCATGTATATTAATTGAAACTCAGTTTGCTGAGGAGCTCGTTCAAATCTCCTTTCTACTCCAGAATCAGCTTGAAAATGAAGATACTTCAACTGTTGTTTATTGTGTTATGGCATATGATATCCGATGCAGATATTAAAACGATAAAAATACTGCTCCATGGACTTACCACCTTCGTATTGCATAACTATATTCACTGCAATTAATTTTACTATGTGAGTCCAAGGAGTTTTTAACTGTTCATAAAATCCCAGGGTTTGTAGAACAAACTATGTGAATTTCTTAACAAAAAACACTGAATGCACGTAAATAGTTATTATTTAATTCAATTTTCTAATAAATAGCTATGTATCATCATTAGTAATAAAAAATAGGACAAGTGCGAGTTGAACTCGCATGGGGAAGATTCTGAAATTGCTGAATATAATTATAGAATTATGTCTTGTACCAAAAACATGTTCTCCCATACAGTTCAACTACAAACGTAAGTTTGTACGCGCAATATTGAAAGATTTACCATTTTATTTTAAGACATTCCTGTCATCTGTGTGGAATGAGCTATTACCTACATTTTTTCTAAATTTTAGTCTATGGTAAATTTTCATCTAGTTTCTTGAATAACTTTAAAACTATATATTTTAAAATTAACATATTGCCACGGTTGCAGTGGCTGAAACAGTCGGCTGCAGCGCTCCGGGTCGTGGGTTCGATTCCTGCACGGAACAAATATTTGCATGATCTGCAGGTAGTTGTTCCGGGTCTGGGTGTATTGTTTGTGGAATTCATGTCTGTAAACGCACCCACGACACAGGAGAAATCCTAGTGTGGGGCAACGTTTTTTTAAGAAAATATTTGATACCCTCACAACAAACGCTTCCATATCATATTTTACACGGTACAGTTTGCATGACTTCATTCATTTATTTTCTATATTGCTCCCCAAATGTGCCCCCATATTCAGAATTCATTTATTTTCGTTACAACACGGACGGTGTTTGGGTCGCAGAAATCTATATGTGAACCAAAGTTCAACTTAATTGGTCCCGTAGATTCGAAGCAAATTGACTATGACAGACGGACGGACAGACAGACACACGAGTCATCCTTTAAGGGTTCCGCCATTATTTCCTTCAGACGTTCAGAATCCTAAAAAGGATCCATGTAAGCAGCTTTGGGGTGGCCCAGCTGCACCTTGAATCTTGGTTCTGGAGAGCTGGACGCCCGAGAGTCGAGATGACCAAATAGGCGCCCCGTAGAGGGCCATGGACCACACGACTCTCCCGTAGAGGTGGCGAACTTCTTCTCCTTCCCCCAAGATTGGGTAGCAGCCGGTGTAAGGCACCCACTATCCTTTCGACATAGGGGAACAAGACGCTCGCAGTGCTCTTGGAAGCCCCAGTGACTGTCCAGGGTGAGCCCCAGGCACTTCATGTACCGACCCAAGTTGATTTTCGCGTCACCAACGCGTTTTCGCGAACTGCGAGGCTCCTTGCTCCGCGGAAGTTTGTGGAACCATAGCGTCTCTATTTTGTGAGGCGCTATCCGCAAACCCAGAGCGTGGATTTCACCCACGACAATCGCCACCGCTTGTTCAGCAAGCCGGATGTTCCCTCGAAGAACATCCTGCTGGCCAACATAAGAATGTCATCAGCGTATCAAACTAAGCTGACGCCAGTGGGGAGATGGACACGCAGGACCGTATCGTAGGCGAGGTTTCATAAGAAGGGGCCGAGAACCTAACCCTGAGGAACCCCGTACCTGATCTCCCTCCGCTTTACGCTACTGTCCTTGACACGTTGCGAACATCCCTGTCTCGCAAATATGCCCCGATGCAGATTTTGGCATTGAAGCCTACTGTGACATGTGTTTGGTCCAACTTAATTTGATGTGCAATCAGTATATATATTTGTTACTAGCTGGGACCCGCGGTTTCACCCGCATTTAATTTAAAAGAAATTTAGAGTACTTCGATATAGACACTTGAGATAGAATATATATATTGAATATATACTTTCATATGCATTAAGTAAAAAGCTGTTATTTTGACATTACAAACAGACACTTAAATTTTATTTATTTGTATAGATTTATCATTTTGGTATGTATACAATTATTTTACCCATGCCAATTTTGTTTAACCACAGCCCTGTGGTGCCGGCTAAGAATACCACCACCCATCTCATCGCGCGAGTATCGTAGAAGGTGATCATGGGATTATCCGGAGGATGGGCAGCAGTATCATACGGGTCGTTGTTACAATCTTTGGGGGAGGCTTCTGTCCAGTTATGGACGTTTTCCGGCTGAAATGAAGATGAAGTCACAATTTTTTATACATTCATTAACATTTTAGAAGTATGATCCAGTTCTGATTATGATTTAAATTATTTTGTTTGTACTGGTCTTGTCAGATAGGGTAAGTTTTTTTATATGCAATAATAAAATATCTCCGTGAGTGCTATGTAGGCTAGTTACACACACTTAGTCGTCATATTTATGCTGATTTTGTGTGAGGCCATTTTTCAGACGCTGCCCTACAACTTACCTTAGATAATAACTTAAGATTATACTTTTAAGGAGCAACCTTAGAGTTTGTTTCGGCATTAATTCTCAGACGCAGCCAGTAGGAAATGCCAGTGTCATCTCAATTTGACTTGTTGAAGTGTTTATTGGCACCTACTTGTTAATAAATTATCATATTTTATGATAACCAACTAAAATTATCATCTTCCTATATAGCGAACAGTTTTTTTAGATTAACGCAGAAAAAAGTACCCTCTATTTAATAAGCAGATGTAAACCATCACGGATACACACTTTTAAAACTTCAATCATTTCGGCCGAATGAAGTCCACTGCTGGACACAGGCCTCCCCCAAAGATCACCACAATGACCGATATCGGTGTGTTGTGGGCTCATTGGGGGGTTTTGCCATAATCGCCACGCTTGGCAGACGGGTTGGCGATCGCAGTTAAGTTGTTAATGTACTCTAAGGACCCTGCTGCCCATCCTCCGGCTAATCCCTTAGTCGACTTTTACGACACCCACGGGAGGAGATGGGGTGGTGGAATTCTGAGCCGGCACCACACGGCACAAACACTTAGTTTTAAAACTTAATACCTACTTATACTCGTATCAAATGTTTTTCTTCTTATTTCCCTCACAACCTGTTCCTTATCATAAATTACACAAACATAATCATATCGCATCACTATTAACAATTAAATGTTTGTTTCTCAGACATGAGTCAATTTGGACTAAGTTCGAGCAACTCACACTGGGGCTACGGCAGCGCAGGCGCATACCCTGCGTACTTGCCGTCGTGCGCCGCTCCTGCGGCTTCGCAGTTCAACCCGCCAGCGTTGGGCTTTGCCGGCACAGTTCCCGACCAGACGCCCACGCAGGACTTCACGGCTAATAATGCAGGTGATAATTCTAACTAAAAAAAAGAAAGATTAATAGAAGGAAATACAATACATTTTTATATATTTTAATTCTCATTATGTAAGCCATGGTCTGGGTAGTACGGCTAGTACAACCGATCCGTTTTAAAACAATATTATTCTCTTATTTAAAATATTTGAATGTTACTTCTTTCTCGTCGACGTTGATTAAGGCGGCCAGCCACGTCAGTATTAAATAAACCTCACTGTGCATGAACAGTAATATAGTACAGGCAGCATTACAAATCGTTGGATTCCACTTATCCTGGCTGGAAGTCTTTTCGGCTTCCCCAGAATGCACAGTTAAGCATAGATATCTTCTTGAGATGCCTGTGAGAAGCCAAATAAAATTTTGAATAGTTATGAATTTACTATCTTTATTATATCAGCCTAATTTCCATGCGGCAACTGCTGCACAAAAGCCGGGGAGGCTAGATAGCTAGGCATAGATTTCCACAAATTGTGTCGTTTTGGAGAGAAATTTGCAAGTACTCACCACGCTTGGCAGGCGGGTTTGGTAAGCGAAAAACAGCTGATGATTGACAGAAGGGACGCTGTTGCCGAAATCTATGGGGGAGGCCTTTGTTTAGCAATGGACGATATTTAGCTAATAAACATGGCTCAGAAGCAAGATGGCTCTGATTACTGGTGGAATCAGCTTAGCTAGGTTGTATTAATGTACACTGATGGACTTCAAATATTTAAGTACAAAATTAACAATGAGTAAAATCCATATATATATGACTTAAATGATTCTTTAATTACAGAAACATTACAAAAACTGCAAAATACCTAATCAAACATTGTTCGGTTTACTTCACCGAGCAACTCATTAAACCCGTATACAGTAGGGTGAAATAAAATCTACCAACATTTTTACGACTCGCATCCTCCTTCAAATGATACGCGTAGTTGCGGACGCGAGACATAGAGTATTTAGAGAACAGATGGCGCAGTCCATTAAAGTCCACTACTGAATACAAGCCACATAAAGTGCCTCATTTATCGCTTCCGTGGACTTACACGAGGTAGGGAGTGATCTGGGATATTTACACTCTCTTTGTACGGTCCTCCCGCTCAGTGATCGCAGTACGAATTGACCCGTTTATATTTAATTTGTAACCAATTGATTGTATAATCACTTAATGTAACTGAACTAAGCAAGAACCTGCTCAACTAGTAACTAATTTTGAGTACTACGACAGCTAAGAATAACTCCACGTCACGTCCCGTGGGTGTCATAAAAGGCGACTACATTGGTTGGTCTACGATGATTATCCGGAGGATAGGCAGCAGCGTCCTATGAGTACATTCATTACAATTCAACTGTGTCCGCACACCCGTAAGTCAAGCATGGTGATCTCTGGGGGAGGTCATGGATATCAGCATTGGATGTTTTTCGGTTCAAATGATGATGATGATGATGACAAGCAACTATTCATATACGTAATTTAAAACACGAAAAAAACATCGACATACACCAAAGGTGAACTATGACATACAAACTATAAACCGAGTAACGTCATCATCGTTAGACATTGTAAATGTCATCATCATCATCAGCATATCAACCAAAAGACGCCCTGCTATTCAAAGGCCTCCCCCTTAGACTTCCACAATTGTGTCATTTCGGGGAATTTGCGATATTCACCACACTTGGCAGGTAGGTTATTGAGCGCAGAATGATGCTGTTCCACAGAAGGGACGCTGCTGCTCATTCCTTTGGATTAGAGTCCCTTAGTGTAACCGTGTGGTGCCGGCTCAGAATGCCACCACCCCATCGCTTCCCATGGGTGTCGTAAAAGTCGACTAAGGGATTAGCCGGAGGATGGGCAGCAGCGTCCTTCGAGTACATTAACAACTCAACTGCGATCGCCAACCCGCCTGCCAAGCGTGGCGATTATGGCAAAACCCCCCAATGAGCCCACAACACATCCATATCGGTGGTTGTGGTGATCCTTGAGGGAGGCCTGTGTCCAGCAGTGGACTTCATTCGGCCGAAATGATGAGAGTCCCTTAGTCGCCTTTTACGATGTCCACAGGAGCAAATGGAGTGGTGGTGTATTTTTAATCCGGACACCATGCGGAATGATGGTAAATGTGCCATATATCACCTCTTGTTTAAATAATCTTAGGCTGCTAGTCGGACATTAACCGGCTCTCATTATAATTTACAGCGGCTCGCACACGTCCGATCCGGCCGATGAATTTATTGCCGATGCGTGCCCGATGAACGAAAAATATAGCCATATTAAAACCATACTAAAACGGTGTCGTATATCAACAATGGCTATTTTTGGACATTCCACAAGAATGGAAACGATAACGGATATTTTATGGATCGGGGCATTGTTTCTTTAAACTCTACCTAATTATCAGGAATATCATCTTATACATGATCTGAGAATCAAATTTAAACATTCTACAAGTAGTGGAGTTATTATACTTTTTCAAACAATTGATTACGTCACATGTCGTCTTCTTCTTCTTCTCTTAGCTTAGCTTAGCTTCTGTAAAGTATCTTCCACAATTTCGCTGCCACATGTCATCATAAATACTAATAAAATATATTGTTTTATCTCTGCAGTTCTTCCGGACACGACGGGCGTTGATCTTGACCAGCAGCTATCCGGCTTAGTGGGCTCCTCACCATCACATCATGGCAGTCTTCTACCCCGCTACAATAATAACACTGACTACAGCCTCTCAACGGGGCCTCGGTCACTTAGCGACAACAGTTCGCAGCCCGAATCACCCGTACAAGACGATTTGCTCACTTCAAACACGTCCACAAATATTGGCCACAATCACACAAACAGCTCAAACTTCCCCTCGTTAATGGGAGCACAGAACACTTCATACGGCGGCAGTAACTGTAACAACTCGCTGTACCCCGTCCTGCCGGCGAGCTTATTGTACAGTCAGTTGTATACCGCAGCGAACCAAACACACAACTTCCATCCGCTACATTCTAACTCGATACACTCGACACAAAATCACCATAACGAACTGCAAACGATGATGGACCAGATCTCATCTACAACAAATAATCACAGGCAACACGGAAATCACGGACAAGAATTGCTTCTGGGCGGAGGAAACTCTTGCGCGGCCGCTGCAGCGAGGGGTGAGGACGGACGGGTGAATAATCTCGGACAAAGAGGTAATCCACAGCCAGACAGCAACACAGTGTGGCGACCCTACTAACAATATGTCGTTTCTTTTATAGTATTCATAATATGAACAGTTTGTAGATATGCGTCTATCTCGATACCTCGGATAAACCTTGTGTCCATTTTGTATTTTTATTGTGACGAAAAGTGGTTTTACACTGTTTCGACGTCTAGATTCCCGGAATGAAAATCGTAAATTGGAAAAGATTCGAGGCTGCAACGAAATCAATTCTTATCGATGACGAATAAATTAATTAATTTGTATGTAAAATACGAGATACAATTATATCGATTAGTTGAAATTTGTACTTAGCTCCAAAGTTCGCTCCCGTCCTAAATTTATACGATTTTGTTATGTTATAATAATTAAAAGCAAACTAGAACATGTTGGTCATAGTATTGACTAAACTAGAATAATACTTGCATACAATGTTGGAATAAGTATGGACATAGGTATATGGGGGTGAATTAGATCTCATTACATTTGATCTGTGAAAGGATATTTCTAATTCGAAATTGAATTATTTCATGTTTAAAATGAAGTGTCAATCAACCTTGGCCACAGACTAACTAATAGTTAATGCCTTGGCTCCAGAGATTGGTCGACCAGCGCCAACAAATTAAGTCTATCACCTTATAACTTACTTTGATGCTTAAGTAAACGGTCAGAACTATAATGTGATATTCTCTATACTCGCATTGGACGGCTAATGTCTGCAGGTGTTGCAAGATGTAAAAAGGATTTTAAGAATATCTATTTTTTTTTAGCATGTAAATAAGAACTGTGAATAATAATTTGTTGTAAATGCATCTTGTAAAGTGCAATAGATGTGCAATTATAAAGTTGAGTAGATGTATACTTAGTTATAAGAGACTATCTGTTGACTATGTGAACTCTGTCCAGCTGTAGATATATTAGGTATTTTTTCTTCAGTTCTGTTACAAAACTAAATTGTCTTGTTTGCAATTTTCTATAGTTATTTGTAAATTAATATGAATAAGATTTTTAGTCTATTCAGCAATTTATTTATGCCAATATCAAGTACTATTGTTTTATATTCAATGTGATTATCTATTGCATTTAATGAATAGCAACAAATCTATTTACGATATATTTATATTTTGTTCTTCAAATAATGTTAACAATATTGAAGTTTTTTAACTGTATTTAACGTTATTTTAAGTATTATATTTAATATACTTTGTGCAATAAACTTAATATGGAATGTAATGTTTGTAAAATTTGTTTAACTTGCATAGCAACTCATTTTGTCGTTTTTGCAAATTACTTTTGATTATTTCTGTTGACTACAAGTAGCGGAATACATTTTATAATAAATACAATCTATAAATTCGTCCAGTGTTTTATAAATTATTATAACCCCAATAAAAGCTAATTTTCAATAAGATTATCTGATCAACATATAATGGGTGTAAATGACATCGTAACGAAAATTGATACCATGGATTCGTATGTATGGTTTTGTTTTTAACTTTGCCCCACACTAGGATTTCTCCTGTGTCGTAGGTGCGTTTACAGACATGAATTCCACATACAGTATACCCAGACCCGGAACAACTACTTGCAGATCAACAAATATTTGTTCCGTGTGGAAATCGAACCTACGACCCGGAGCGCAGCAGCCGACTGTATCAACCACTGCACCAACCGTGCCGTCAACCGTGATTCAGTACATGGTTTTAGAACTCTCAGCGCTAGAATTTTCCGTCGGTCTTTTCATAAATTTTTAGAAATTTTGCTGGCTTTGTTAACTGATTTTAGTAAACAATAATTGATTTCATCTATCCTAACGCTATTTTAAATAAAATTGTGTAATAAACTGTTAATTTTCACATACAACTGCGATGTAAATAAAAACGAATCGACTGTTATTTTTCTTTAGTACACGCTCGCATTAGTACATCATATTGTATCATAGTACAATAATCACGTAGCGTTTTGATCGCGTTGATTACGATACATTTCGTGCTCAAAAATAACAAAAACTGCAACTCATATTTCCTGCATAAATAAATGGTGCTCTTATTTTTATTATAGGCGTAAGTGTAATCTCATCCCAAAGTTCTCGGTACGTTGTCAAAGTACAACCTGTATTACAAACTAGCCGTTATCGGCACCCTGATTAGCTAAAAACGGCGACAGCAGACGCGACAGTAGCTATCGCATAGCCAAGGATCCACCGGTGGCAAATCGCCTGGACTTGAAAGGCGAGGATGCTATGTTTAGTTCATTGATAGTCCGAAAAAGTATGCGTCAGAGGTTTTCGCCTTTTTAATCAGTATCGGCAAATACATAATAACAAAAGAACGTTTGAAAAAGGCGTCTGCGCGATTTATACCTGTCGCAAACCGTCTGCGACATACGTAATCAGCCCGCATCCGGTTGTTTCACTGGACGTAAACTAAGTGTTTATTTTTTATATAATCAATAAAAATCTTATATTCTATTCCACAACATAATCTACCTCTATACCAAAAGTGCCGTTTAGTCGTGATAGAGCCCCAAAATCATTCACACATACAAATTTTCACATTTCTATTAATAGTCAGATTAAAAGTGTTAATTTATAGCTAAAACTACAGTAAATATATCTCCCAAAAACAAAAACCAGACCTAAAATACCTCAAAATAATTACACTTAAAAATCACGCAACCGAATACTTTGTCTCAATAATTACTAAATTCACAAATATCTCCATCACGACGACATCCAGAAATATCGACTTTAATGAGCTCATTACTACGTCCAGCTGTCGCGTATGTTTGTACACTATCACCTATATACCTGTCATATATATCGAGGTGAGGTGATATTTTGGCAACTGCAAACGAAACTCTGAAATAAATATCCTACCCTCATTAATTTGCGCCAATGCGATACGATGGACAGACGGACGCACGCCCACAGTCGTGCGGCCATGTGTTCATATGTGCGGAAACAGGACAAGTTTGTATAGTTTTTGTTGGTGTTTTTTATGTGTATCAGCCTAATTCCCAAAATATTTTGATTGAATCGATAAGCTTTGACATGACCTAATTCCCAACAATTATTGTACTTAATTAGGTGTGTTATTCAGATAAATCAATCAACTTTGCGTTTGATAACGCTTGATTCTTATTGTATTGTAGAAGTTAACGCCATGGTTAGTGCAGTGGCTGATAAAGTCGGCTGCTGCGCACTGGGTCCCGGGTTGGATTCCGGCACGGAACAAATAGTTGTATGATGTGCAGGTAGTTGTTCCGGGTCCAGGTGTATTGTGTTTGTAAACGCAACCACGACACTCCTACTCCACAACTCCACAGAAATCCTGGTGTGGAGCAACGTTTTGAAAAAACATTTTTTTTTAATCAATTGTTTGGCCAATTTGAGAAAGAATGAACCTAAAATGATATTAGTATGATTTCTATCTTGAATCTCCATTACAACTTACATACTCATTGATAAAAATTCGGCTTCCGTGAAAAGATAGGTAAGTGTAAAGCTGGTACAGTAAGTACCTATGCTAATGTATATAAAACTACAGAGGCCAAAATTGTTTTATTTGTAATGTGTTATTGAATCACAAATTTCATTAATGTAGAGGTATCGTCCTTTCAAATGTCAATAACCGCAGCTCGTGAGACAATAAATGTTTAATTATGTCTGGCATTATGATAGTTAATAATTAGTTAACAGGCGCCTATGCGTTCGCACTTATTATTCAATTCCGTAAATATTGACAACTAACTACTAAACACAAAAAAAAAACGCCGTACGCTGATGAAACCGCTGCAATAGTAAGGTATTAACAATATTGTAAGTTGACACACACGCCATCATAGTCTCGTTAGTTTAATCAGTGATTAGGCGTCAAGTCCACCAATGAGTATTAATGGTATTAACAATCCGAAACAGACACTGATTCCATAATAAAATGCTTGTCACCTGAGTATTGACGATAATATATGCGAATCCACCCACGGCATCGACACACACAGGGAAAAATCGATGCCAGACCGATTTGAACGACTATAATGAGGTTTAAAATTGCCAAGTAATTAATGAGGATTAGTGCAGCAATTTCCATAATGAATTTTAACACAGGCATACCCTAGTTAATGTGTTTCGAATAATAGGAACATTACTTTTCAAATATATGAAGTGTGTTTATAACTATGTAAGTATGCGATTATATTTAAAATAAGAAGTTCGAATTCAACAGGCACGTTGTTCAGTATTTCATCATCATCATCATATCAGCCAAAGGACGTCCACTGTTGAACAAAGACCGGGACCATAATTTTTCACAATTGTGTCATCATTATGTGTGGAATTTGTCTGTATTCGCCACGTTTAGCAGGCGGGTTGGTGAGCGCAGCATAGCTACTGTTCTACAGAAGGGACGCTACAGCGATCCCAGAGCGTTTAGTGTCCCTTCGTAATCTTTTACGACATCCATAGGAGGAGATAGAGTGGTGCTATATTCTTCCTCCGGACACCACAAGGAAAGTGTTCACAATTTACTGTCATTGAATTAAATAAAAGAAGATTGTAGAAGTTAACTTTGATTAATATAGGAAAGAATTATCTTTGTCAGTCAACTATTTCTTGGTCAAAAGCCTTTCAACTGACAAAATAATTAAAAATATAAATTTAATCAACGTATGACTCGGATAAGGAGGCTTCCACTTAGCCATGCTCTTTACATCTTCCAACATAGAGCCAAGGAAAAGTTTTTTTCCTTAATGTTAGTTGAAGGCAAACTACAAAATTCTTATAACTTTAATGAACATAAACTTACTTATATATAGATATTGCTAGGCGCTTGGTCGACTCGTCAGGTGACCACAGGGCTGGCCTTTCCTTTGGACAAAAAGTAAGCATTGCCATCTAACGTGGCAATGCTGCCAGCGTCCTGGGTATGTTACCAGACGACAACGATGCAGGGGAGTATTTTTTGACGCCTAATTGCCTTTTGTATAAAGGTGTCAAAAAACTACTTTCATCATTTTTATATCATCATATCAGCCAAAATAGGTCCACTGCTAAACAAAAGCCTCCCCATAAACGACTTTACATGCCATGTATCGTCCTTTTGGGGGAATTTGCCAGGACTTACCTACTTGGCAGGTGGGTTGGTGAGTGGAGAATGACAGCTGTTCCACAGAAACGATTCTGCTGCCCGTCCCTGTGGTTTATAGTCCCTTAGTCATATTTACGCCATCCAATCGAGGAAATAGAGTGGTGCTAAATTCTTAATGCGGACAGCACATAGAATTTTATAAACCAATTATTTAAATATAATAACTTTATTTATATAGAGATATTATGTATGTAGTTTAGTAACAAAAATATTAGAATCGTTTAAAGTAATTTAAAAAATATTGTATTAACTAGACGTAATTTTTTTTAGTAAAAATTATATTACTCATACTTAGTAAAAACGTGAAAGTAAGTATGTGTTTGGATGTTTGTTTGTCAATAACGCTCTAAATGACTGAACAGATTCAAATGCAGTTTGCCAAAGAGGTAGATTATATCATGGAGTATTGCGTTGTTTTTGCGTGATCAACTTCTCTTGAGGTTTTGTGCATCCGCATATAAATTCGCGCTTAACAGCTATATATATCATCATCATCATTTCAGCCGAATGAAGTCCACTGCTGGACACAGGCCTCCCCCAAAGATCACCACAACGACCGATATGGGCACATTGGGGGGTTCTGCCATAATCGCCACGCTTGGCAGGCGGGTTGGTGATCGCAGTTGAGTTGTTAATATACATGAAGGACGCTGCTGCCCATCCTCCGGCTAATCCCTTAGTCGACTTTTACGACACCCACGGGAGGAGATGAGGTGGTGGTATTCTGAGCCTTCACCACACACACGCACACACGGCAACCTATATATACATATAGGTAATACATTTTTTTATAACCCTAATGATAAGGCGATCAAGAGATTCACCTTATGGTAAGCGTTACGCCTGACCTTACCAGTATATTGCTCAGAACTAGTTCTGCAGTATAAACAGTGTTATCAGCACTAGGTTTATTATCTCAGTAATTTCTCTAGCTGCAATGCCCTTTAAACAGGAGCACAATACTGATTGGCGGCAGAATATCTGGCACTGCGGTGGTACCTATCCTGCTCCTACTACTCCTGCAGTAAGAGACCTGTCACCAGTGAAAATATACGGTATTGTGTCGTAGTACTGCCAAACAATTGTTTGAATTCGTAACAAATCAATTAATTTCGAATGACGTGATTGTGTCATCAGTTACTCCAATCCACAACTATGTACCTTACAACAACAATTAAAACACAACATACCTATATTCATACCACGCATATTCTAAAATGGCGGGCTCATTGCATAAATTGATATTTCATTTTATCGCTTGGATGTTTGCAATTAATTACAACAATCAATAATTTCGCGCTTCGCCGAGCGAAAACTACTACACAAACTGTGCGGAGAGAGATAAACGATGTATGGTGTACAAATAAAAGTAGTGTTGTACTGTTTACTATGACCAACCAATAGGATATTATTTGCCTTTTAAAATTATTGCCGAGAACATCGCGATGTGTCATGCTTATTGTAGCGTAGACAATCGCAATTGTAAAGGCATACACGATGTGACGTCATATATTATATCAGGATTGTATATGAAAACTCTTTTTATTTATTGTATTGTATATCGTAGAACTGATGGCCGTTGGGGCACAAAGGTTCTCGAATGGAGACCGCGCACCGGAAACAGCGTGGGACGACCTCCAACGAGGTGGACAGACGATCTGGTGAAGGTCGCTGGGAGTCGTTGGATGAGAGCGGCATGTGACCGCTCGTTGTGGAAATCTAAGGGGGAGGCCTTTGTTCACCAGTGGACGTCCTGTGGCTGATATGATGATGATGATGATAACACATATAAGATAAAAATTTACAAAGATATATGTACAATGGGCGGTCTTATCGCACAAGGCGATGTCTTCCAGACAAACTTTGGATGATGAAAGAAAGAAGAGAGAGATATTGGGCTGTCAAGTGTATATATAATATCAAACATGATATTACTTAGACATAATTTAAAATAGATAACAATACAATAAATATTTTATTTATAAAATCGATAATATCTTAGGAATAAATTTTTAATTGTTTGTACTCTTCCTATTATCAAATCTGCTTTTGTAATGAGATCAATGACCCACAAAACTAAATAAGAATGTTGTTAGTTCCATGTAGTTCCCACCAAAGAATTGACCCATCTCCAACCATGACTGTCGTACAAAACTACTAAGGGTTGTTATCACTAGGGTGGCCAGCAGCATCTTCCCGTGTGCTATTGACAACATACTGAGACCGACAGTCTGCCTGCCAAACATGGTGATTATAGCACTATCCCTTATGACCGCTTAATATAGTGATCATTGGGATACCTTTTTTTTTAATTTTTTTTTTATTGATGTCCAGTGGAAATTCTGCATGGAACTTCCTTCACCCCGGGGAAGGGCGAAGGGGTGTGCCGGACTCCTACCGGCTAAAACCACTGGAGCGGTCATCTTCGGCACGTAAGGGAGGCTCCAGGTCCTCGTATGATCACACTAGAGCCGCCCACTGGTGCCACGCCTATTGGCACATCTCGGAGAGGGTGACTGTAAAGCGGTCACCCCCCCAGGGGGATTGTAAAGGATCCCCCAAAGCGTCCCACGGCAGCGCGTGACCACATGCGTGCTACCGTCTTCTCTTGGGTCGCTTGGTGTGGGCACGCAGATTCCCCAATCTACGCACCCGCGAACCCAGAGGTCCCCCACCTTATAGCAATGGCAGGGGTTTTCAGGCGTATCGGAATTAGGCGCCAGGGCGGTTGTTACCCCGGCGCCGTCTCCTTCTTCTACGAGCGGGATCGGCCCTCTCCCGGTCCCGCTCTGCAGTCTCCTTCTGGAGCATGACGGTCTCACAGAAGGAGACCACTGCATTCCAGTTTTCGTGCTCTGCCAACATAGCCGATACTACTGCTGGCAGAGAGAGATCTTGCCCGATCCGATCGACCAGGATCCGCCGCTCGGCGGCCCACGCAGGGCACGCCTCGAGCGTGTGCTGTGCGGTGTCCTGGTCGCTATCACAATGGTGGCATTGTGCCGTGGCCTCGCGTCCTATCCTGTGCAGGTACGCACCGAAACAACCGTGCCCGGTGAGCACCTGCGTCAGGCGGTAGGTGACGCGCTCGCTCCTTCTGAGCCAGGCTCCAAAGAGCGGCAGGACGGCCTCGACGACGCGCTTTGTCGCAAACTGCATCCGCAGGCGGTGATGCCACTTTACAAGTGCGCGTCGGTGAGCCAGCCGCCGCAGCCTGTCCAACGCCCCTGGAGGCGCGTTTTCGCCGCTCTGGCGGAGGGAGCGTGTCTGATCGTAGACCCACGCATCCATCTCCGCCAGGATGTCGAAAGGCGGAAAACGCGCCAGGAGAGTTGCCGCCTCGTAGGACACCGTTCGGTATCCTCGTGCGATCCGGATAGCCACTCTGCGCTGCAGACCATGAATTTTGGTTCTGCAGCGCTGGGCACCTGACAGTCGAGCTAACCATACAGGCGCCCCGTAGAGGGCCACGGACCGTACAACCCCTCCGTAGAGACGGCGAACTTCCTCACATGGTCCCCCGAGATTGGGCAGCAGCCGGTGTAGTGCACCCACTACCCTCTCGACTCGGGGAACGAGGCGCTGAAAGTGCTCTTCGAAGCCCCAACGACTGTCCAGGGTGAGCCCCAGGTATTTCATGTACCGGCCCACCCCGATTCGCGCGTCACCAACGCGTATCCACGAACTGGGTGGTTCTCTGCTTCTTGGCAGTTTGTGGAACCATAGCGCCTCGGTTTTTTGAGGTGCTATCCGCAGACCCAGGGCGTGAATTTTGGCCACGACAATTGCCACCGCTTGCTCTGCAAGCCGGATGGTTCCCTCGAAGGACTCCCCGCTGGCCAACACCAGAGTGTCGTCAGCGTAACAAACTAAGCTGACGCCAGCAGGGAGAACGACACGCAGGACCGCGTCGTAGGCAAGGTTCCATAAAAGGGGGCCGAGAACTGACCCCTGCCGAACCCCGCACGTAATCTCCCTCCGCTTTACGCTACCGTCCCTACCCACGAAGCGAATGTGCCTATCGCGCAGATAGGCCCCTATGATGCCCTGCAGGTAAGGCGGACACCGATGATGGACTAGTGCCGCCCTAATAGCGCCCCACGGGATGGAGTTGAAGGCGTTGACGATGTCTAGACTGACTGCCAACGCCACCCCACCCCGCCGAGACACTGCCTGTTCCGACAGCGAGCGGACGCGAAGAATCGCGTCAATGGTGGACCGCCGCTGCCGGAAGCCATACTGACTTTCGGCCAGGTCGGGGTCAACTCGCGACAGGTGCTCAACGAGTCTTCGGGTAATTATTCTTTCGAATAGCTTCGAAGCCTCGTCAAGCAGGCAAATGGGACGGTATGCAGAGGGAGACTCGGCAGCCCTTCCTTTCGTCCTCAAGAGAACCAATCCGGCTTCCTTCCAGCCGGACGGGAACACGCTACTACGGAGGCAACTGGTAAACAGTCGCCTCAAGCGGTCCCCAAGAGACTGCAGTGCGTATGCGTGGGTGTATACCCACGCACGGCCCGGAATGCCGTCCGGACCCGGTGCAGTGTTGCGACTCTTTAGGCGGCCAATGGCTCGGCCCAGCTCCCCTTCCGAAACCCCCAACTCCTCGGCCCAGTCCGAGGCAATCGGGGGATCATTGGGATACCTATGTTCAGCTGTAGACGTTAACGGACATATTTGTGTATGTTTAGTTAGTAGGTTGAACATAGGCTTTAGCATAGATATGCTAGAAGGGGTAACCGCTTTACAGTCATCCCCTCCGATATTTGCCTAAAGGCGTGGCACCATGGGCGGCTCTAGTGTGATCTTACGAGAACCTGGAGTCTTGTTTCAAAAATCTATACCACATACTGTTTTTCCTGAATGCTTCTCTCATCATAAAACGATTCCCTATATAAATATTTCCCTTTATGTTCACATAGATCTCACATTCACGAACACCCAGACAAAAAACTACATGTCCTTGGCCATACAAATATGAGTGCGGAGACTGAACCCGCAGTAGTCAATCGGAACGTCCAATCACCTTCACATGGGCAAAAAGAGACATTAAAGTAGAACCAATTATAAAGCAAACTCACCATCGGAATATAAAACAAGCATTTTGCAATGATGACGGGCTTATCATTGCGTCATTTTCATAATGTATCGGGCGTGCATTTTAGCCTTTCTGTATAATGCACGCGCTGTGCCACACCAACGCACGGTATTAATTACATACATACACAGCTTAATTATTGATTTTTAGTATTAAACACGAGAGCACTTTGGTTGGATCGCTGCCTGATTTATGATTTGAATGGGACCTAAGTTATATGATCGGTTATTGGGGAATATTTTTCTATAACGAATATGCTTTTTTATACCTTTATGAGGTCGTCTGTAGAGCTATATGTGATCGGTAAAGTAGTCTCCATAAACCTTAGCGAGCCTTGTCTTAAACGAGAGGCAGCAAATCTTAATACGTTAGTGTAGCACGCCTGTGTGTAATGCAAAAGTGTAAAGCAAGTGTGTAATGCAAGTAAGTGTGTAATGCAAGTGAGTGTGTAATGCAAGTGTGTAATGCAAGTGTGTAATGCAAGTGTGTAATGCAAGTGTGTAATGCAAGTTAGTAATGCAAGTATGTAATACAAGTGTGTAATGCAAGTGTGTAATTATAAATGTGTAATGCAAGTGTGTAAGGAAAGTGTGTAATGCAGGTGTGTAATGTAAGTGTGTAATCCGTGTGGTGTCCGGATTAAGAATGTAGCACCACACCATCTCCTCCCGTGGATGTCGTAAAATGTGACCAAAGGCCTCTAAACTAGAGGGATAAGCAGCAGCGTCCCTTCTCTGAAACAGTAGCCATTCTGCGCTCAGCAAGCCGCCTGCCAAGCGTGGTGAGTCAGTACTGGCAATTTCCCCACGACATAGTTGTGGAAATCATTGGGGCAGGCATTTGTGTTGTTTTTCTTTCGTGGATATTCTCTGGCTGATATGATGATGATGATGATGAACGTGCTCTGTGAGGCACGAAAATATTTCAGTGTGTAAAGAATAGTTAACTATCGAATGTATAACCGTTACCTGTGGTTTAGTACTATAGATCTGCACAGTCACCACGGTGTTTATGAAACTCTACATTTTACAAGAGTTTTACTAGTGTGTTTGTAGTAGTATAGTACTATGTAAAGGTCTGGACTAGGACAATACTACAGTCCTACCTACTTCACCCGCCATAGCAACATTTCGTAAGCTTAGTTGCGTGCCGGGTGAAGGGACATCAAGTGAATTTACTAGGACACAAGGCCTCAATCTTATAAGTTTTAGGTCGGCAATACTTCAATAGTCAGTAGGTTACAGCTGACATTCACCGGACAGGGTTGTTTCGGTAAGGAGGTTGCAGAGCGGGATCGGGAGAGGGCCGATCCCGCTCGGAGGAGGAGGACACGGACCCGGGGTAACAACCGCCGCGGTGCCCGTGTCCAACACGCCTGAGCCCCCTGTCGTCTTTATCTGGCAGGGGGCCTTGGGGGTCGCGAGCGCGCTTATTGGGAAATTTGCGTGCTCATACCGCTGTGTGCGCAGCACAGCGCATAGTGAGGCTTCGGGGGAATCTTTTACAATTCCCTCGTGAGATGCCTGGGGGTGTGGCCTCTTTACAGTCGCCTTCCCTCTACTACGGCGGAATATAGAAATGCCATTTAATATATAAATCCCGCTTAATGATTTGAGGTGCCCGCCTTCCTACCTAAAGCAGCCGTCTGAAACAGCTAAGCGGGATTTAAATACCGATAATCGGCGGATAAAATAAAACCACGTAATTGCGTACGCGGAGTAAAATCTCATCATCATATCAGCCAAAGGCTTCCCACATAGGTTTCCACAACGAGTGGTTAGGTCGGCCGCACCCAACTACTCCCAGTGGCTTTTACCAAGTTGTCTGTCCGCCTCGTTGGAGGTCGTGTCACTCTGCATTTTCTGGTGCGCGATCTCCACTCGAAAACCTTCTTTCCTCAACGGCCATCAGTTCTACAAGCAATGTGCCCTGCCCATTGCCACTTTAGTTTAATCCTTTCAGCTAAGTTGGCAACGACTAGTGTTCGAAAGATAAGTGTCTCGCCATAAGTGAACCAGTCATTGAGTATACCGCGATTGACATACCGAATAAAATAAGTAGGAAGTATCTCTACAATATCCAACAAATCAATTTGTAGATTTCACGATTCTTTTACCGGAACTATAAAATATAAATAATTACACCAGTCTTTAAATCGTCTTTAAACAGTCGTAAATCTTATGTTATGATCTTTAAATCTAAATGTTATTTCCTAAAGAAATAAACCATCACGTAGCGATATGACTGATTTAGTTATTTAGTTTACGAAATGGGGGATTAGTATCTATTAGCTTGAACCTGTCTGGAAAATTGGGGAATACATATATCATCAATTTCTTGTCCATATTACACTAAGAAGATAAAGCCTTTTTCATGTGCCACTAACACTTTTAACTATCTGAATAGGTGTAGCTTTATAGTAACAACGGACATTATTTTAGTTGCTAAGGCATAAATTTATATTAAGAATAGAAAAATAATAATTAATTTTTAGCTTTCGAAACAATCCGTATCTTTTTGCGGAAATAAATTCAGCCAGCACAAGTTCCAATCAAACAAAAATCCACACTAAGAGATAGTTACAAATAGATATAACTGTAATATAGAAACACGAAATGATCAACTATCCGCTAGACGTCCTGTCGAACTGCAATCGTGGGGAGGGGGCGTAATTTAAAACCGCACCGCACCCCGCGCCCCCTAGCGAAATTAAGTGCGAGGTAGCGGGTACGTGACACCGGCAAATGCGACGCGCCTACCCGTGTGTACCCGCCTTAATTGTGAAGCTTCATTTGTATCGTGTCACAGGTTGTGTTCTGCCTTTGTATCGGAGTACTATCGGTACATTCCCGGTAAACAAGGTAAGGTTTGAAAAGCGTGTGGGAAGTCCATAATTAGGTCATCTGAGAATCTAAATTCGAAACAAATATGAAACCTACGCTAACAACAGTTGTAGACATCAAATAGACCACAGCTATATAACGGACGTAAGTGACATCGTAACGATAACTGATACCATGGATTCAGTATATGATTCTGGAACCCTCAGAGTTAATTTTTGCGTCGGTTTTTTCATGAATACTCAGTTTTTTTAGTATAGATAGCTGATTTTAGTATATAAGTATTTTCGTCAATCTTAACGCTATTTGGAATAATAACCCAATTAACTATTTACACCAACATATTTCGGCGTCTGTCCACCTCGTTGGAGGTCATCCCACGCTGCGTTTTCCGGTGCGCGGTCTCCATTCGAGAACCTTTGTGCCCATCTGGGCCATCAGTTCTACGAGCAATGTGCCCTGCCCATTGCCACTTCAGTTTACTAATCCTTTCAGTTATGTCGACAACTTTAGTTCTTCTACGGATCTCCTCATTTCTGATTCGATCTCGTAGAGAAATACCAAGCATAGCTCTCTCCATAGCTCGCTGAGTGACCTTGAGCTTTCTTATGAGGCCCATTGTGAGTGACCACGTCTCTGTTCCATATGTCAAAATCTTTGAATTTTGGGTAGAGGATTTGTCTGTTCTGTATTCAGTGTGATCTTGAATAAAACAGATCAAGTTCTAAACAAATCTCAAGATTTTGGACGCGATAGTTTTTTTTTTAAATAAGGACAGGATGCTGCTGCCCATCCTCCGTCTAATCTCTTAGTCGGCTTTTATGACATCCACGCTATAAGATGGGTTGGTGCTATTCGTTGGTGCTGACCATCTGGCACGACACACAGAGAGGTATTATGAGTCAAAATGCATACTGCTGGTGACCTTTTTATAGGTGCTAGGCAAGTTAGCGTTTGGCTAGAAGAGAGGTGGTTAGATGTAGAGGGATGTAGAAGCCACGTTTGATAGTTACTAAGTGATAGTGTAACCTATTTTAAAAGTTTTGTTTGTTTAGTCATTACGCGAAATATTTTGATGGTTCTGTCATGAGTATCATTTTTGTGTTAGGTTGCGAGGAGGACCAGACTTATGTGTTTTGATACTTTGAGTATGTTGGGGAGTAGATAAATATGGTTTTCTTTATGATGAGTATTAGTAGTGATGTCTGGATTAAGAATTTAGCACCACTCCATCTCTTCCCGTGGGTGTCGTAAGAGGACGAGTCGCTTAAACCAGAAGAATGGGCAGCCTTCCGTAGAACGGCAGCCATTCTGCGCTCACCAACCCTGCGAAGCGTGGTGAGTACTAGCGAATTCCCGCCAAAATAGCTGTTAGAATAGCTGTTGTTGTTAGTTATATTTTTTTATGGCAATTATAATAGTAGTAATCTTTATTGTCGGTAATGAATACATTCACAATTGATGCAGTTAGAGGTTACACTCAAGAACAGATTGATGTATTACGCTACGAGTACTGATACTGACTCCCAAGCTAAGCTAACGCCTGTGTTTTAGGAGACAGCGGTTCAGTCGTGGAAAATGGTATGATATTACGGTAGTAGTGAATAAAAATGACTACACACGGTATGTAACCGTTCGTTGTGGAGATCTATAGGTGAGCCTTTGTTCTGCAGTGAATGTACTTCGACTGACATGATGAGTGTTAATAAGTTCTTGTTGTGTTTGCGCTACCGTTACTAATACTTCTTCTGCGAGGCAGTAGACTTTTTCCCAAGTACTGGCATAAATAGTGATGACCGTGTCGTCCGCTTGGTAGGGTGAGATCCAGTATGTCGGTCGCGTAGGTTTTAAATAGTATTGGGCCTAGTAAGCTGCCCTGCGGAACTCCAAAATTGATAGGATGTTGACTACAAGGTTTACCCTTTATCCCTGTAAAAAGCGGAAAATGCCATTATGGAGGAAGACGATTTTTAATCATTTTCCTCCATAATGGCATTTTCCGTTCAAATTTCTTACTAGCCGTTACCTGCCCACTTCGCTTGGTGTAAATTACATTTATATTAATATCTTCTGAACCCTGTAAAATATCAAAATGGAAAATATACAAAAATGTAAGTTAAAATTTCTGTTGTAAACTCTAAAATTTTCATTGAAATCCGTTGAGCCGTTTCGGAGTATATTCGTGACAAATTAACAGACAGACCAACACATTTTTAGGTATCGCAGAAATATCAGTTTTCACTTAAATTTTGGTATTTACTTTGAAATAACAGACAGACACTTGAATTTTATTATATAGATGGCAGAGATAGATTGTTGTTTTTCCTGGCGTTGTCGTGAGACTAATTCAATAGAGAAGATGGTTGGCAGGTACCACCAGTTAGGAATCTAGTTATAATTATAATACAGTCCCAAATAACATACCACGTTAAAAAACATAAAAACACTGTGAGTGATTACTCCGTGCATCGAAATCATTATTAATTAGTTTTGTATAAATAAATAACATTTTAAATCTGTAACGATGCTTGTCACTTTAATCATTCTGCGGCCACGGACATTGCAAAGTGTTCGAAACGTCAGGAAAAACAAAAATCTATAGTAGGAATACGCGATGTTTAAATGTGTTTTATTACAATGTGTAATAATCGCAAAAACCTAAGACATTACTATCCTGCACATTACTTCGATAATAAATAAATAAGCAAGGAAGTAAAACAACAGATACCGATATAGCCACGTATTATAGACAACCTCCCTACATTCATTCTTACCTTTGTCTAACACAAATAGCATGTAAAGACAAGTTCGCATTGTGGCGCCGAGACGTTCGAACGTATGTAATTACTGCACCTTTCATACGAACCCTTTTAATTACAGACAGACGCCTTTGTATTCAGTGTGGGACAATTATTGCACTGAGTAAATAATAAGTACAGTATGGGTCTTCTTATTACATAATTATATTGGGTCTAATTCGTTTAGGGGGTTTCATAGGTAATGCTGAAATAGGAGAATATTTTTTGTATGCATTGTTTTTCGTCTCGTATATGGTTGGGAATATTTATCTTAAATTAGTGTTTATATCTATGCTTTCATACACATTAAAACTAAATAATATAGACACTATTTCTGATTACAGTAAACATAAAAAAAAACGATGTGTATAATATACATATAAAAGTGTAATATGTACTTAGGCGTCAAAGTACTCCTCCCCATCGCTGTCAGCTGATAATGTTCCTAGAAGGCTGGCAGCATTGCCACGTTGAATGACAATGCTTATTCTTTGGCCAAAGAAAAGGCCAGCCGATCATGCGAATATTTATTTAATTATATTTATTTAATTATAGTAGATAAAAAAATATACGGGTTGTACTCCGGGAGTGCCGACAGAAGTGAAAACTTATTTTGGCGCGTTAGACATTTTTTAGATGGGTAAGTACTAGGGTTATTGGGTTATAAATTGCATTTTATTCATGAATTGTATTTTATTAATTATTAGAAATGTCTTAGGTTTTCGCGAGTATTACTCATAATAAAACACTTTTAAACGGATTATATCGCGGTCATCCTGCGACCACGAATGCTGCAAAGCATTCGAAACGTCAGGAAAAACAAAATCTATAATATACGCGATATAATCCGTTTGAAAGTGTTTTGTTATGAATTATTAGAAACTTTAAAATACATTTAATATTCTTTTATGAATCATCGTTAACAATTTCGACAACTCTTGTATCATCATCATTATCATTACACACTATAGCTGCGTCTCGTAACGGTGTCGCGAGTCCAGAGATTTTATCTCATCTAAAAATATGTAAACCGCGCTATAAGAAGTTTTCACTTAAAAAAAAAATTGTGTTTTGATATTATTATAGTCAGTATCAGGTATTGATCAGCTCAAGTGTTGATGTGGTTTAGTTTGGTATTATTGTATATTGTTCCCACATGTGTATTACTGGGCATAAGAGACGAAAAACGAACGTCTCGAGGTGTCGAGCACAGTGTAGGGCCGCGGAGTAGGTACTAGTCCTGGGTAGTATGACAATGGTAATGGGCAGGCGCAACGCTTACGTCTCGTCACCAGGTTGTATAACAAAGTAATGTGACTCTTATCATTCGGTGATCACTACCGCTTTTCACCCTATAGATCACAGAGACATTAATAGAATATGTGTCTCTTATTGGTCATGATGAAGTCAATCTCATTCTTTGTGAAACCATTGGGACTCATTCAGGTCCATTTCCTTTTGGAAAAAGGAATTCATCACGATGAGTCCCTTCTTTTCCAAAAAGTCGGCCAGCCTCTGTCCCATGGGGTTCCGTTGCCCATACCCAAATTGTCCCACTCTCGACTCACCATCGCATCGTGTGCCCAGCTTTGCGTCCCCCATCACAACAGTGAAGTGTGTCTGGGAGGTATGTATGGCCCTACTAATGTCCTCATACATATTCATTTACATATTTACTTCATCATCTGGATGAGTCGAGGTCGTTGCGTAGACTTGTATGACGTTTAACAAATACTTCTTGGATATTCTGAGTATAGGTTACGCTACCCTGCTCGACACACATCTAATACTAACTATGTTGTTAATGAGGGACCTGCGGACGAGGAACCCGACACCCCCTTGAGACAGATGATCGCCTTCCCGGTAATAGAATAATTTTTAGGATTTCAGGGTTATCGTGTCCTCGCCCTTTCTCGGACTTCTGACATCCCTGTGCAACGTATCTACTTCTTCTTTCAGCTCAACGATCTTTTCATATGTCCTCAATGTGCGTGCGTTATATGTTACCAGGGCAAGTTTTTGTTTGGGGTGGTAGCTGGAATCCCATCCGGAGATTCTTAGCATCCCCTGCCCCACCGTTACCATGACTAGGAATAGCGGGGCTGCCGGGAACTGGGACCTGGTGCTTAAATTTAATGGGCAAGAAACTCCATGGTTACTCTTTATAAATCCTAATGTTTATGTTACAATATTTATGGGTACACGTTTCTCGAAATTAAGGTTATATGTGAAGACAATGTAGGATAAAGAGTCTAAATATCTCTAAAAGGCTATACTAAATAAGCCTGGTTGTAATATTTCTTAATGTTAATGATTAAATTGTCATTATAGAATTAGGCTGACAAATCCCAACTGACAGCCTCATTCACAACATGACGCATGCATCAGCATTGCTTAGCTCAACCATACTAACCAACCTCAGTGACATAATACTCGACGCCTCCATCAGCAGAATAGGTACTTAAGTGAGCATGACGAACCTAAACTGCCAGAAAATTATGAAGTAAATTAAACCAAATAAATAAGCCACTCAAACTTACAGTATTACATTTTAAATATGTTGAATATAAAATCAATTACAAAGATAATAAATGAAGTTAAACAACAATAAATGATGTTAAATAATTACCAGATATCAAAATAAGAATCCATAATTTGACTGTCAAAAAATAACTCACAAAACAATGCCGTCGATATGACAACATAACGTAATTAGAATCGTGTGTGTATTCTTGCTCTTGCAGAGCTATACCAGCACTTTGCTAAACGTTTTTATCTATAAGATAAATAATTCATAATACGCTTGTATATTTTAGGATACTTTACTAATATTTAAAAATTATGTACATCTCCGGCAGTCCAGCCTTTGGTACCCAAACAGCCAAAGCGGTACAACAATCATGGGAAAATTAGACCAGGTAAAGTAAGTATATCCCATAAGCGGGGTGTGTGTGATTAAACTGACTGTTACACCCGAACTGGCTTTAGACTTAGTAAAACCAGCAAGTCGTTTATCGGAAACAGTGTTAGGTTCTTCAACAAAATTCTTTCTAGGATTACCGATTTGCCAGAACTACAGTTCAAATCTTTGATTAAACGTGTTTTAATGTCGAAGGCCTATTATAGCATAAATCATTACATCGATGATAAAGATGTCTGGCATACGATTCCCTTCTGCACACTGCGACCCTCTGGCGCTGTATAATTTATTTTAACATATCTTATATTGGATATGATTGCAAGTGTTTTAACTTGCAATCAAGGGTTTAATATTTAAACATTGGAATTGATTATATTATTTATGTAAAATAAGTTGACATGACCCATTTAAAATTGTATTTTTTGAGTTATTTACTTAAATATTTACACCTTGACATTATATACCTTGACATTTGACTTGACTCAGTTGAAATTACATAATTTTTTATGTTATTTACTTACATTCAATAACTTGACATTATCTTGAACAAATTCATTTAAAATTTCATTTCTATTAATGTTAGTTTCTTATATTTATTATTATGACATTGACTATTAGTTATTGTTAATATTGTACTTGTAACATTATATTATAATATTCATACGAAACTGTAAATGTGTGAGAATCATGTAGCCATTGATGTTATTTTTAGTACTTATATTGATTGTCTTTTGCCTGGCTGTATTGGTCTGTCATGCTCACTAAAATGTCTTGCTGGCGGTGGTGTTGTGTATCGGGTCGTTCGGTTCCCTACAATATGGTTGAGCTAAGCGATGCTGATGCATGCGTCATGCTCGTGAACGAGTGCCGTTTGTTGGGACTGGTCAGCCGTTAACTGCCACGGCAAATAATTTATTATTATAATTTAATTGTGGTATGTTCCATCTTTACACATTGTCCTACATTTTTCTCGGTATATATATTACAATAATTTGTATCAATCAACATTGTAATCTCAATTATTTTAAAAGAGTATCCATGGAGTTTCTTGCCGGCTCTTCTCCATGAGATCAACTATTTGGAACCGTGCAACTTAGATTCTGACGTTTCATATGTGCCAATATTTGTTTATTTGAAATAAAAAAAATTGACTTTGACTTTGAATCATCGTAACACCCGAAAATGAAATGTATCAGGGCAGTCCAGCCTTTGGTACCCAAACAGCCAAAGCGGTACAAACATCATGGGAAAAATAGACCTTGTTCCTGTCATGTTATAAATTTTAATATAATACATACCAAAGTATTACTTAATTCTGTTGAAAGTCCAAATTGACCTCTGTGATGTTTTCTTATTCACTTTTATTTCTTTATCTAAGGTGAAGATCTGAATGAATGTTATGAACTGCATGACATGATAAGCAACTAAGTCCTGTCTTACAATTATAATATGAATTTCAAACATGTTCTAAACTTGTTTGGAAGTATCTTGATAATTATCAAGATACTTACGTATTTTGTTAGTTATTGGTAATTTGTAAATATTTTTTTTAGGTACCTAATCTTAAACAATATATACATACCGATCCTTATTTACCTGGTAATGTTGCCATCACAGAACAATTTATGTTCTGTAATGACGCATGTTAGATGGATGGGTGATCGCAGTATGTTGCTTTTAGTACACAGAGGGACCTATTGGTCATGCTCTTGTTAGACCTTAATCGATTTTCACGATCCTCACAAGTGGACCACTAGACAAAGTTATGATAGATCGATATGTCGCGGTTTGAGCGAGTGCTGGTACAACCTATACAAGTATAAATGACATAGTCTATACAATGGCTCTCGGAAATAAGACGCGTGTGGAACAATATATTATTCTCAGTTTTTTGTTTAAACCTATTTATTCACGTGGTATGGTAACATACGACTCCATTTAAAATATATTACTTATTGCTTTATTTTTTCCGGTGTGTAATATTTTTTTTCTACTCTGTGGTATTTTTAGTTAATTTTACTTAATTTGAGCATAATTAATTATTTAAAAACCTTAAGATGTTATAGGTAAGATATTTTATAAAATCCATGTTTATAAGCTATTTAAGCATTGTAACATCGATTTACGTTGTGTAATAATAAGGAAGCCCCAATAAAACTTAACCAAGAAATTTACACAAAAATATCAATGAATACTGATTAGGGTTGTCGGTTTTAATTAAACAAAGCTTGGAGTAAAGTAGCCGAAGTACGGTGAATGCGAATATTTTAATTATCACCAGCGCTACCGCCCTGCACGTAAATTTCCCACGACTGCGATAAAGAATAAACATTGGCATTGTCTTAAACCCCCACCAAGAATTACTGCACGCAAGGGTTGCCAGATGTAAGTATGATTAATATAAAATCTAAAATCCGACTATGCAAAAGCACAAAAGAAAGAAAAAGAATGTTAAACTAACTAATACGTTTCTCGTAGTAAAAGGCCAACCGCGATACACAAAGCATAACTAAGGATTCTCGGCTTTTGACTACGAGAAATGTATTTACTAGTTAGTTTATTAATAGTTTAACATTGTTTGTGAAATTTTCTTCAAACTTATGAGGTGCTTTTCCATAGGCGCGTTTTAGATTTTTAATCTTATTTTTATTATTTTCGGGTAAGAGATCGTTGATGGAAAAGCATTTCAGCCAAATTGATTGGACTTAAATATTCAACTTAAAAAGAAACGGGCTAATGTATGTAAAATTATGGGTTATCTGTGTATTTTTGGAACATACTCTTTAAGATTTTTCATTGTAATAAAACACTTTTAAACGGATTCTATCACGTGTGTTTTAGATTTTTGTTTTTCCTGACGTTTCGAACACTTTGCAGGGCTCGTGGTCGCAGGATGACTAAGGTATTATTATTATTATATATTTTTCATTGGATACCAAACACGATATATGATCCTTTTTTTGGTAGTAGTTTTTTTAAGTCTGCTATAGATTACCATGTTAAATTTTAAGCGATGTCATATAACTTACGGAATAACACGACGCTTCCAACAACACCTCATTAGTCAAAATGCAACGAGTAGTAGCGATCTGAGCGAACAGATGAACATACATACCCATATACATACATACCGGTCGAAATCATAACCCTCCTTTTTGCTTCGCTGTAGCCGGCAAAAATTACATGTAGGTATGTTAGTAGATACTTTAACTTTTACTAGTGAATTGAAATTACTTAGGCATAATAATATTTTGACTTTCATAAGTTTGTTAGTGTAATGATGTACTTGGAATTGCGAACCGTGCCAGGCGCGTAACTATACTAATGATGAAAATAATGACTTACTTTATTTTAAAACTTTTCCCCACTCTATGGTTCTCCAACCTACAGTTTACAGATATAAATTTCCCATGGACAAACACAGGATTCATCATTTCGGCCGAATGAAGTCCACTGCTGGACACAGGCCTCCCCCAAAGATCACCACAACCACCGATATGGATGTGTTGTGGGCTCATTGGGGGGTTTTGCCATAATCGCCACGCTTGGCAGGCGGGTTGGCGATCGCAGTTGAGTTGTTAATGTACTCGAAGAACGCTGCTGCCCATCCTCCGGCTAATCCCTTAGTCGACTTTTACGACACCCATAGGAGGACATCCGGCAACACAGGATTATTATCTGTCAATCAAACCGCAACACGTAGTGCAGAAAGTCAATCCCTTAAGGGGCCTACTCAAAGCCCTGCAGGCAGAGCTTTTGAGCCTTGGCATCTGCGCTAACCGTGTCTACAATATCGTATGAAGATGATATTTCCTATATTGATATTATGATATCCGTGTGGTCTAAGGACTAAGAAATAGTACCACTCCATCTCCTGCCGTGGATTTCGTAAAAGGCAACTAAGGGTATTTAAACCAGAGGGAGGGAAAGCAGCGTCTTTCCCTGGAACAGTAGCCATACTGCGCTCAGCAACCCACCTACCAAGCGTGGTGAGCACTAGCAAATTGCCACCAAAATGACGACACAGTTGTGGAAATCTATGGGGTAGGCTTTTGTTCAGCAGTGGATTATCTTTCGCTGATATGATGATGATGATATCATAATTATTGACGGCTCGGTTGGTGGCTGATACGGTCGGTTGCTGCACTCCGCGCGGGTCGCGGAATGGATTCCCACACGGAACAAATATTTGTATGATCTGCAGGTAGTTGCTCCGGGTCGGGTGTACTGTGCGTGATCCACGACAAAGAAGAAATGATTAAAAAGAAAAAACTACCGAAAGCAATAAAAATCTTAGGTATCTCTGCATCATGGATCATAGCCATGCCAAAGACATATTTTTTACTTTCAACTTCAACTGTGCAGTGGCAACCCTACTCGGCAATGGCTCAAGTCGTCGAGCGGCCGCTCCCGACGGGGCCATTACGCGGTCACCGCCTGATTACCGCCCCGTCTTGATTTCAACCCTTCTTTATCTTACAACCTACGTTCCATAGCACGACCTCTGAGTAACTGTGGAATAAGCAGAACAGCATTAAGTATTTGCCTTAATTTTATAATACCAGTCATGTACCCAGCGAGGCCACATCTAATTACTGTTTGGTCTGGATTTCAACCATTTTTTATCTATCAGCTAAACAACTCAAACATATCTTTATCGCATTCATGTGTTGGAGAGAACTATGCTTGGTTTTTCTCCACGAGATCGAATCAGAACTGAGGAGATTCGTAGAAGAACTAAAGTTATCAACATAGCTGAAAAGATTAGTAAACTGAAGTGGCAATGAATGAGTTGTTGCCCGTGTGTGGCAGCTAGGTAGGCCATCCACCGGCTCTAGTGTGATCTTACGAGGACCTAGACCTTTTTTTTTGGAACCTCCGAGAATCAAAACTCCGTCATAAAAAATATATATCAGAACACCACCTAGAAGGATAGTCTCTAGCGAACCACTGTCACAAATGCGTATGGTTACATTCGTTTTAATAAAAACAATTTTAAACGGATCACACCGCGCAGGATCCTGCGAGCACGAATGCTGCAAAGTACTTATACGAAACGTCAGGAAAAACTAAAATCTATAACATACCTTTTTTTATTGATGTCCAGTGGAAATTCTACATGGAACTTCCTTCACCCCGGGGAAGGGCGAAGGGGTATGCCGGACTCCTACCGGCTGAAACCACTGGAGGGGTCATCTTCAGCACCGAAGGATGGCTCCAGGTCCTCGTAAGATCACACTAGAGCCGCCCATTGGTGCCACGCCTTTACGCACATCACGGACGGGATGACTGTAAAGCGGTCACCCCCTCTAGCAGAGGGAAGGCGACTGTAAAAAAGTCGCCCCCCCAGGCACTTCTTGGGGAGGATTGTAAAGGATCCCCCCAAGCCTTGCTCTGTAATATACCTACGCGATGTAATTAGTTTAAAATTTGTTTTAGTATAATGAGTAGGTAGATAATAATCACGGAAACCTAAGACATTACTTTTACATTCGTTGGCACACAAAAGCACATTAAAAATGTTGTTAAAGTTAGCGATTTTCGTCACATCACAAATCATCGTCATAAATGATTTTCGGCAGCAACGTTCACAAGGAAATGATAGAACACTAACGGGGCGCCCAGCAATTAGTAATAATAATTTATTGAGTGACAACTTTACAGACACATTTAGCACACGAAAAGGTAGGTAGGTACCTACCTAAATCGAAGGCATGTGAATTCAAAGTCAAAGTCAAAAATTTTTATTTCAAATAAACCAAATATTGGCACTTATGAAACGTCAGAATTATCTGGAAAGTAATAAAACTGAATGCAATGAAGTAACCCTAGACCCCGCACTAGGATACTCGGTGTCGCTGGATCCAGCTTCCTCGTGTTAAAAACAAAATGATCTCATATCCGCCACCGTTCAAATGGGTTGGTACGCATTACGTTTGCCGACGAACTTTCTAGGTGTTACACCTTATTCTAAGCTCATAATTTCACATGCCTTAGGTTTTTAAATGGGTTCGGGGGTCGCGAGCACCCGGATTGGTCAACCTGCGTGCTCATACTGAGCAGAAAAGGTGGCGGTGTGCACGTAGTCACGTGCCGCCGTATGCGCACTGCGCACAGCGAGTCTTTGGGGGTATCCTTTACGACCCCCATCACGGAGGCACCAATGGGCAGCTCTAGTGTGATTATATCGTGGACCTGAAGCCTCCTTTTGGTGCCAGCTCCAGTGGTTTTAGCCACTAGAAGTCATGACGGGCCTCCATCCTTCCCCGGGCGGAGGAAGTAAGGATGTATTTCCACCGGTTGAATTAAAAACATACTGAAATGGAAATATATTTATATTTATTTATATTAAATCGGGTCTAAAATATAACAATACAGACTATTATGTACCTAACTGAGAGATACCAACTGAACTGTAAAAGCGTATCTTTAATGACGGTAGATAGGACATTAAAACATAGCGGGGCGTAATGTGACCAGCGAGAAATAAATAGTCCAGAAAATTACCAACACCCCGCGCCACCCCGCGCCACCCCGTGCACGTATAGTAGTTAATGTTTGGTGACATGCTGGCATATACATATACAAAGATCGAAGTGTTCTGTAGTGTATTATAGTTTCTAGATAATTAATTATAAACGCCAGTAACAGTGACAGCCTAGTGGTTGAACGCTTGCTTACCATACAGGAGGCTCTAAGTTCGATTCCGGTTCGTACCTCAGAGTTTTCAGATTCATGTGCGAATCAGGGGTGCAATTTCTTAAGGTCAAACATTCATACATCTTTCAATGCAGAATAAAAATGACGGTGAAAAACCAATTTGGTATTCACTAAGACATAATTGAAGTTATTCAAGGACACGTTGCAGATGGTGAGCCATGGGGACGAGTCTTAGGAAATACTAAATTGGGTTGTCACCGTTATTTCAATTCCGTATTCAAGGATGTATGGATGTTTGAGATTAAGGAATTGCACCCCAGAATTTGATTATCACTTGCGTTAACGGTGCAGGAAGACATCGTTAAAAAGAAACGTCTCAGTGGTGTGTAGTCGACCAATCCCCACTAGGCCAGCGTGAATAAATAAAGATACTAACTGACATTAAATACAAATTTTGAAAACATAAACAAATGTACTCAAATCTACAAATCATCGTCATATTCGCCGAAGATCGTTCACTGCCCAACAAAGGCCTCTACCATTGGTTTCTACGGCTGGTTACATGCCACCCGCACACATCGATTCCCAGCACAACCACCAGGTCGATAGGCTTGATAATTACAAATTATCACATACCTATCAAAATCATATAGGTCACTGGTCGAATACTAACTGGTTTCCCCAGGTAGCGTGGTGAAAAGAAGCAGATGTCCAACAATGGACCGCGACAGAATCGAGCAAGGAATCAAACCCAGGATCAGGTGCTCTTAAATGAACTGACTCGAGCCCAAGTACCTACCACGCTGTCACAGAATACGCTGAAGATAACAACATTGTATTGCTGTGTTTCGTATGATGAGTGACGATTATCGGAAGCCATACCCCCGAAAACATGGCAGACATAGGAAATGGGGAACTTCTAGTATAAAACAACCTACTCTGGTGTTGCGGGTATTTATTTATCGTTTAGGCGACGCGCATGCTCATTTGCCTTCATAAATCATAAAAAACTAAACACGAAGTCTTGTTCTGCATGTGACACAATAAAAATCATCAATATTACTTTTTCCCGTTATGGTTTCGCCACATAGAAAGCGGTGAGGGTAGCATTGCATGTGGCGACACCTACATCGCCCCCATATGACTGCAACTTACAGCGACATCTACTTGAATATTCATTGCAACTCTCCGATGACGTCAAAGAATCCTGAACCGCACATATAAAGTATTCGCACAACGCTGCATAATATACGTCTGTATATACACCCAAGCAACTTTTGGGCTTCGGTTTGCCAGGTACAACAGCCGCCTGGTTGGAGGATCCTCCCTTTTCTGTGGAGGCACATCACACCCTGTCTCCATATTCCACATTCTTCAACTAAACCCTGTCCCACAAAATATTTTCTCCTGTAGCATTGCTACAGCACCACCCAGACCTGGATTTCTTTAATACAAATATTTATTCCGAGAGGGATTGCATCTACGACCTGTAGCGAAGAAAGTAAATCACTTAGCTACTGCGCCAATATAGATCTTATATCACAGGCTGTGCAATGTACTGATATAGCAATGTGACACTCAACTGTCGGCGTCCGCCCCGCTCCCAATAAGATGTTGCCCTCGACGTCCCGCGACACTACCGATCCACTACTTATATGGCGAAGCCTATTAAAATTGTACCACGCCAAGACAATATCGATAAATTTTTCCGAGTATCATTAGGCAGCACTATTACTATCGCCGGAAGGGACTACCCTGTTCGACTAACTCTTCAAGGGCTATTAAACGCTAATAAGTCGGTAGAGGCTTCATCATAATTAGTGTTAAGATAATATACTTAAGGAGGGGAAATTTCTCTTGTTTGGAAAGTGACGTCCATTATAAGGTTCGAGCTAATCCAGCCTGAATATAATAAAGGTAATGTAGGAAAATTGCTAGACTTCTTGGGCGAGGGTTTAAGTTGATTATTTTCTGGCTTAAAGTCGTAGTCAACCAAGTAAACATGGAGAACTATAATCGATGTTTAATTATTTTTAATTTATATACCTACCTAGTTGAAGTTACCCAAGACGATACGGAGAGCTATGGTTGTAGACGGAGAGGTATGATTGTGGTGTGAGGTGTTTTATTATTTTCTGCCTCATGATCGAAGTTACCCAAGGAGATCTGAACAGTTATTATTGATGTTTACTTATTTCCTGCCTCATATGAAGAACTATGATCAAAGTTTCTCAATACGGGATAATTAATAAGCAAGTCCGTAAACACACATGCATAGGAAAATTGGCAAGTTAAACTGGGCATGGCTATAATTTTTTTTTGATAACCGGTAATAATACTTTATCAAGGGCGGATTCAGGATTTTATTCTGAGCGCCCCATCAGGTTTAATTTTAGGATTTTCATCGTTGTTACTACTAGGGCTAAGCTAACGGCATCCCAGAGATTTGGGTGCAAATTGGCCGCATATTGTGCCCGCCCGGGGGATGGACCAGGCGCCTGCTGCAGCACTCCTACCGACTAAAACCAGGTCCAGAAACTCGCCAACAATCGAACTAAAGCCACTGTAAAGACAGTGTCCTACGAGGCGGTAACTCTCCCGGCGCGCTTCCCGCCTTTCGATATCCTGGCAGAGACGGATGTGTGGGTCTATGATCAGACACGCTCCCTACGCCAGAGCGGCGAAAGCATACCTCCAGGGGCGTTCGACAGGCTAAGGCAGCTGGCTCGACGGCGTGCACTCAAGATGAGGTGAAATCGGTGAATCGGATGCAGTGGACTACAGACGCCATTGAGAACATTTTGGAGCCCTCTCAGGTGTGCAGGTTTCCTCACGATGTTTTCCTTCACCGTTAACGCAACTAGTAATCAAATTATGATCTGAATATGAATCCGAAAAGTTAGAGGAGCGGGCCAGATCGAACCCAGACCTTCCTGTATGGAAGGCAAACGTTCAACCACTAGGCTATCACTGCTTTGTCCTACGAGGCGGCAACTCTCCTGGCACGCTTTCCGCCTTTCGACAGTTGCAGTTCGCGACCAAATGCGTCGTTGAGGCCATCCTGCCGCTCTTCGGAGCCTGGCTCAGAAGGAGTAAGTGCTCTCATCATGAGAAAAGGCCCATGCCCAGCAGTGGAACAGTAATGGTAAAAAATGGTGGAAAAGTAGTGATTAGGTTAGGCATGTTTTGTTAGATATAATTATGGCACAATAAAGTAAGAGTAAACATTTAAATTTAAGTGCCGTGTGGTGCCGGCTTGGAATATCACCACCCCATCTCATCCCGTGGGTGTCGTAAAAGGTGACTATGGGATTAGCCGAAGGATGTGCAGCAGCGTCCTTCGAGTATATTTATAACTCAACTGCGACCGCCAACCCGTCTGCCAAGCGTGGCGGTTATGGCAATATCCCCCAATGAGCATAGAACACAAACCCATAGGTACCAACTGGTAATTGTGGTAAACTTTTGGGGAGGCTTCTGTCCAGCAGTGGACGTTTTTACGGCTGAAATGATGAAATATTTAAAATCCACCCAATTAGGGCAACGTTTTAAAACACCTTTCGAAGGAAGTAGTACCATAACCATTTTAAGTGGACCCATCCTGACAGCCGGGAAGCATGGATCAGGCAACGTGAAACTGAGTCCATGATACATGCATAAGTTAAGGAGCTCTATGATGCGACTCGTAACAAACAATACCATCAGCAGGCCATTCGTGTAGGCTACAAGAATACATCAAACCACCAAATACACATGAATTCATAAAAAAAACTATCATCAGAGAAATTGGATAACATTAAGCTCTAACACTAACCAATAACACTAATTCAATTTAATTGGGACCATCAAAAGAAGCGATAGTTACTTACCTATGCGAACCCCAAAACACACGACACGACGCTATACGACGCCACGGTTGGTGCAGTGGCTGATACGGTTGGCTGCTGCGCCCCAGGTCGCGGGTTTGATTTCCGCACGGAACAAATATTTTTATGATCTGCCGGTTCCGAGTCTGGGTGTATTGTGTAAGTATGGAATTGGTGTTTGTAAATGTACCCACGGCACAGGAGAAATCCTAGTGTGGGGCAAAGTTCCACTGCTGAACCTAGGCCTCCCAATGAGCGGTCACAGGGGATATAACCATAATCACCACGCTTGGCAGGCGGATCGGTGATCGCAGTGTGTTGTTATTAGCATACTTAGGTATGGATGATCCTACTTCTCATTCTCTTAACATCAACCCTTAATATTTCTTTACGACACCCATGACTGAACAGCGGTGGTCTATTCAATGCTGGGAGTCACATGGTGCAATCCAATACCTTCTAATCCTACATTCGTGACATACATAAGACAAAATTAAACTTATCTAAGAAGCAAGGTACCTACCTACTTATACACACCAACTAATCTTCTAAAAGCGTTTCCAACTCATCTTTCAAAAGACTGTCGAGTTTCAAATAAGTACCTACTCGTTTATTTCCACTGAAACCACAAGACCCGGTAACGCCATCTTACGGGGTCTTTCCGCACTGTAAGCACACTAGCGCCGTTTTAACACACATTTTTATCCCTCTGTACGTAAACTCACTCACACAAGACCGCGGAAAAGTTGGCAAAAATTATCTACGCGACTTTTGTTGTAAATTCTCCGCTGTAAAACAAACTGAAATGAACTTTATGTCATTGAAATAGAGTTGAATTAGAGGTGACGGATACATAAAATAATAGCGATTTTTGCTTGTAGGGGGATCTTTCGTACAGTTCCAAAACGACACAATGTAATGTTACAGAATGATGACATGGGCCGTTATTGAAATTTGTGCTTTAAAAGTCAGTTGTACAGAAGCAAATGGTCGTACAATCGCGCTTAAAAGTTTCCCTAACTACGTTTCGGCATGCGCACTGAACGCTCCCTTTCTTAGGGGAGAGTGTTTGGTATGAATGTGTGAGTGAGGACAGTGTACGTGAAACTTCTTAGAAGGAGTTTGCTTTCTTAAGAACGCGAAGAAAGTGAAAAGGCTAGCATTTGAAGGAGTTTTGTTAAAAACTGAGCAGATGGTTCGTAGCGCGGCCGTTAGAGGGCGCGTTTTAAACTTTTTTTCTTATGTATAGCTATGCACAGAATAGTTTAGATTAGTTCATACTAAATTGTTAGAAATCGCTTCCATGAGTCTATTCGCGGTTCGTAGGATGAGCCCAGAACGTTACCTACGTTTTGTTTTCATAAAATTCAGGATATATACCTGTAACTAAATACCTACTTACAAAACATTTTAACTGATCTGACAAAACGAATTAGATAAATCAATTTATTCGATAAAATACCCTTCTATGAATTCCGAATGCTGATTCGTGGAAATTTTAGAACTTAGGGGAATATAAAATAGATAATCAACACTCGTAACCGCAGCGGCGAGTGGCGAGTCAGCCGCGCGAACAGCCCCGCGACAAAACCCACCAACTGTGTCCACAATCACAACCCATTATAATCTTAACGAATAGCGTTTCGTGGTTAACCGCAAAATAACCGCAATCGACCAATCACAGCTTTCGACGACATATATTTTCCTCCATCTATTTTTCCAGGGGTGAAAATCTTAGAAACCACACGACTAACCGCAAAGGTCAGGTAATCGACCAATCAGAGGTAGTAACTAAAACCACAAGCCACGCCCATTTAACCACAAACCAACCACAACGCGAGACATTTACTTCACGTCATCGATCGTGTTGACGGGAACATTCTTTTTTCGGATTACGATCAGCGGTTGGTTATTTACGGCTAGATGGTTCGTGATTTATTCGTAAAACTTCGTTGGATACGATTTATGAGAATGAAAATAGAATGTAAACATCTTAGTGTTTCTAAATAGTTTTTAATTGGCAGTTGTACCAGTTGGTTGCGTGACGTGTAACAGGACTAAGTACACTAAATTGGTGACCGTGCTCCATAAAGATGAAATATTGATTCCACCGCGTGGTAGAAAGGCGCGCCACACACACACGCGCGGGACACGTTCAAACGCACAGACACAGGCATGACCGCATTATATTCATAATGAATACAGCTATCCCACTCGCCAGCCGTCTTTGACTTTGTATAAATATATTTTGTCTCTTTCGCTCGGCACTTGAGCGAGCAATACCCCCTCGCAGGAGAGGGACGGGTGAGGGTTAGGAGTTTGTCTTCGAGAGGTCACCAATTTCTATTTCATTAAGTGGCGCGCCTGAAACCGCAGCGGATCGATAGAACTTAGCCACCTGAAAAAAATGTGTTCGACCATAAGTATCCTGGCATCAAGAATTTGGTTTATTACCAATAGATACTTATCTACTTACCTCACTCAGCTGATAAATTATAAACTATAAAGCAGACAGCTTTTTTTATAGAATCCGGATGAGGTACTTATTTATAATTTTGTCTTGTTTAACTTCACGATGTTTACTTACCACGTTGAATAGTAGATAGATAAACACATCAAGTCCAACAGGACAATGTTATATTCGTAATATTGTGGAATACCTAACTAGGTGTATTAAATTATTTAGTTTTGACATGTACTTATTTAAATATAGACGAGAACAACAAAATAAAAAACAATGGATCAAATATTTGTATGATCTGCAGGTCGTTGTTCCGAGTCTGGGTGTATTGTATGTAAAATTTGTGTTTGTAAACGCACCCACGACACCGGAGAAATCCTTTTTTTATTGGTGTCCAGTGGAAATTCTACATGGAACTTCCTTCGCCCCGGGGAAGGGCGAAGGGGTATGCCGGACTCCTACTGGCTAAAACCACTGGAGCGGTCATCTTCAGCACCGAAGGGGGGCTCCAGGTCCTCGTAAGATCACACTGGAGCCACCGGCGAAATCCTAGTGTGGGGCAACGTTTCAAAGAAATAAAATAAATCTAAACGCCACAGCTAATTTACAGCTAGAAGTAGGTAGTACCTATTTAGTATTTCTGCAAAATAGGAAATAAATAATTGAAACATGACATATTCACTTACCTATAATACAAAAGATGGTGGTATACTGGTGGCAGGTCTTTTATTGCAAAAGGCCTAGGTAGGTACCACCCCGACCGCAGTGCCAGATGTTCGCCGCTAAGCAGTAGGTAGCATTTTAAATTTTAGACATTGCTGTGTTAGAAAGGCATTGTAGCTAGGGAAATTACTGGGCATTAGAGACTAAATTAGGTACTTAGGTACGAGCGCAGTGTGATGCCTCGCAAGTCTAGTCCTGGGTAGCAATCTAATAGATATGGGCAGGTCGCTTACCACCAGGCAGGCCTTACTCGTCTCGTCACCTAGCTGTATAAAAAAAAGAAATAACGCGGTACCTTTGGCTGCTGTTCCACAGAAGGACGCTGCGGCCTCCTCGGCATCCCTCTGGTGTAGAGTCCCTTAGTCGTCTTTTACATCCACGGGAGTGGTCACAACACGGAGAGCTTTTTGATTTTATATATAGGTTTTTTTTATGTTTCTTATTGGACATTCTTCATGAACTTCCTCTACCCTGGGGAAGGGTGAAGGTGCCCCTTCGCCCTTCACCCTGCCGGACTCCTACCAGCTAAAACCACTGGCGCGATGATCTTTGGTACCTAACATGGGCTCCAGGACCTTGTATGATTACACCACAGCGAGCTATATATATCTAGGTATGGCTCAATAAAATCCTTAAAAATCTCTAAGGTATATGTTATCTTATACCTATATTCTTCATGTAAACGGCAAACAGCCCTACATTTATCTTACATAATATTGTACCTATCTATACAAATAAATTAAATTGAAGTGTCTGTTTGTAATGTCAAAATAATGCATATGAAAGTATATACCTACGGTATGGTATAACAAAAAAAACAATTTTAATTTTTTGTCTCTCTGTCTGTCGATTTGTCTGTCTGTCTTTCTGTTCCCGCTAATCTCCGAAACGGCTGGACCGATATCTACGGGAGTTTCACTGGCAGATAGCTGGTGTTATAAGGAATAACTTAGGCTACTTTTATTTTAGAAAAATAATAAGGGTTCCGCGCAAAAAAATACTGATATTCAATATATATACTCTATGTCAAGTGTATATGCCGAAGTACTCTAAATTATTTATAAATAATCCATTTTTTAAATTAAACGGCGTGTGTAACCACTGGACCCGGCCGTCAATATATCTTGATATTAAAAAAGAATTAGTATTTCTGAGGTAAAACAAAGCAACAGCAAAAGAGAAAGTTTTCTTGAAAATCGTGTTGCTAAATAATGACCATTTCACAAAGTAGTTTTTTATGATCGTCATTTCGGCCGAATGAAGTCCACTGCTGGACACAGGCCTCCCCGAAAGATCACCACAACGACCGACATCGGTATGTTGTGTGCTCATTGGGGGGTTTTGCCATAATCGCCACGCTTGGCAGACGGGTTGGCGATCGCAGTTGAGTTGTTAGTGTACTCGAAGAACGCTGCTGCCCATCCTCCGGCTAATTCCTTAGTCGACTTTTACGACACCCAGGAGGAGGAGATGGGGTGGTGGCATTCTGAGCCGGCATTATGATCGTAATAACAACATACAAAATAATATAGGTAAAGATTTATTTGCGCATATCCTCATATAGTATTCAGTAGTATTTCCTTTGAAAGTGGAATTCGTATTGTGATTTGAGTGCGCATTAACAATTCATCAGAGGACATATTGGCAAGGAGTTTGGGACGGTACATAAAAGTATGCCGATCTGCATAGTATTAAAAAACGCTTCGAGTTCATCGGTGACCCTCATACAAGATTTCTAAGATCATCAGAAGACCTAAAACTTAAAATGCCAATACATTCCACGAAATTGATTGATAACTCCTTTACGGTTCAGGCCGCTCGTTTGTGGAATGCATTACCAGTTTTAATAAGACGAGCTCAGTCAATATCAGTGTTCAAAAGACTAGTGAGGGAACATTACTTGTCACTGTAATTAATTTTGCTTAGAATTTACTAAATAGGTATTACATCTGAAATAACTGTTTTTCGATATTTTGTCGAATTTATTGTAAGAGTATTTGTATATGTGTATAAATAAATTTTTATGTATTTATATACCTATCTATATTGTATATAATCTTCCATTATTTATATATTTAGTATAGTATACGTGATTTAGTTATTTCATTATGTATCTGTGTGCACCATCAACTGCCGCTTAAATTATCCAGTTAAGTATTTCTCCATCCTAAGGTTGCCTGGGAGAAGTCGCCGAGCACGATAAGGCCGCCCATTGTACTCTAAAATATACTTATAAGCACTACTGTTTTTATTACCTTTAACGATTGGTGTACAATAAAGAGTATAATAAATAATAAAATAAAATAAATGTACCTAAGTATAGACTGGTGTCGAGAATCGAACCCCGACCCTCGACATCTTAGGCGACGGCGGCGGCGCAGCGACACGGTGCGGAGCCACCGCGCGCGCCGGCGTTGGAGACGCATGCTGCGGGGCGAGGGCGGCGCGGTTGCGTGCTGCGCGCCATCGCCACGATCCACGACCTCTCCCCTTTTCGCTCGGACCACCGCCCAGTGCACACGTCGCTTATGCCAATATATTTACCAGCGTATATAGTACAGTCCGCATTTTATTTCACGACCACCAGTGGAACCCAAACACATTGGTCCTTCGAGAGGTTTTTGGCAAAGCGTAGCCGTGTACGGGTGGACTTCGGACCCCGTTTGTTCGAGAAGCCGGCGCACGAGTTCGGGGCGCGGCCATTCGAACGTCGAAGAGCATTTAGAGGACAAAGGCGAAGAGAAGAAATATTATTTAGTGGTTGGATAAGACGTTGTTGTGAGTTCGTTCCATTTATTTCCTCATTACTCCCGCTTATCTCTTTTTCCACGTATTTCTATTTTCTATCATTTAGCCTTCCTTACTTCAAATAGCCAATTTAAGCTAGCACATGCCTAAGCAACGCGAGCTCATATTGAGGTTAATTTCTTAATATATTTAACCATACGCTTGCATTTGTTTCTAACGTACATTGCACGAATTATATATAAAACAGCTATTCAATCGCCGCTTACTAATAACCGGTTACCTACGTCGCACGTAGGTACCTTAGCACGGCGGTCGAGCGTTCTTATTTCTATTGTGTTTTGTTGAACACTATTCCGTTCGATTTAATCGCTATATTCACAGTTTATAATCGTTTGCTGGATATCATACAGTCACTTCTCATATTTGAAAACTTATTCTAATCATGCCTGACAATCGCAAAACTTTAATAAAGAAAAGATCTTCTATAAAATCTAAACTTACGACTTTTAGTAAATATTTAATTGTGCTTAAAAGCTGTAAAGATCTGAGTGATCTGCAAACTGCAGAGTTAGAGTGCCGGCTTAGTAAAATTGAAAGCTTAATTAGTGATTATGACACGTTGCAGGACAAAATCGAGGCGCTTTGTGACGACTCCAGCGAGATTGAAGATGAGTCATCTTCTGAACGCGAGCAGTTCGAAAATGAATACTTCATGCTGGTAGCCAGTGCACGCTGTCTGCTCAAGTTGACTCAACAGCGTGAGCGCTCGGGTTCCGTAGCAAGCTTCAATGATGCAACATCAGGTGAGGGTTTCAAGACGAGTAACGTTAGGTTACCTAAAATTGATTTACCTCATTTTAGCGGCAGCTATCAGCATTGGCTAGAATTTAGAGACGTTTTCTCTTCATTAATTCACACTAATAAAGGTATAGATAACATAAACAAGTTTCATTATCTTCGCGCTTCGCTTAATGGAAGTGCCGCTTTAATTATTAAACATATTCCCTTTACAAGTGACAACTATAAAATAGCGTGGGATTTACTACTGGAACGTTACAACAACAATCGGCTACTCGTAAATAACCATGTACAGGCTTTGTTTAACGTTGATCTTTTACAAAAAGAATCGTGTAGGTCAATACGTCATATAATTGATGTAACTACTAAAAACATTAGGGCACTTACTACACTAAATCAGCCTACCCAACATTGGGACACTTTGATTGTTTTTATGATGTCTTCTAAATTAGATAACATTACATTACGCCATTGGGAAGAACATAGAAATAAATTAAATGATAGTCCAACTTTAGATGTATTTATTACATTTCTTAGGAACCGTGCTGATCTACTAGAAAGTTTAGAAGACCATTATAATCAAAATAAACCTAATAGCCCGTATAATAAATTCAAACCTACAACGTCAAATGAAAATAACCAATTATCTACATTACGATGCCCTATGTGTGACCAATCTCATTCGTTATTTACTTGTGAATCTTTTAGAAATCTTTCTATTGAATCTCGCATAGAAAAAGCAAGACTATACAAGGTTTGCTTAAACTGCCTACGCTTTGGTCATATGAGTAATAAATGTCCTTTGTCTCACTGTAAATATTGCAAGTTTAAACATAATACCTTGTTACATCGCGAGCGAATAGATCCTACTACTACGGCTAAACATATCACTGAAGGGATTGTCTTAACTAGTGATACCATCACAGATACTACTGCGCCTCGTGTATTTCTATCCACAGCGGTCGTACGAGTGATAGACGGGCATGGCGTGAAACGCACTGCGAGAGTACTGCTGGACAACGGGAGCGCGATTAATCTGATATCACAAAGCTACTGCGATGAATTGCAAATACCGCGACGTTGCGTGACGACTGAAGTATCAGGTTTTAATAATTCCGTATTCGCTAGCACACAATCTTGCAATATCACAATAGAATCTCTTTGTACAGATTATAAAGTTAATATAAATTGTACCGTTTTCCCGAGCGTAACTCCACCCATACCATCTTCTTATATAGACGTCAGTAACATACGTTTTCCACTAGGTCTTACTCTAGCTGACCCATCTTACAATTCCCCTTCAAACATAGATATTCTGTTGAATGCAGATATTTTTTGGGAAATTTTAGGCAAAGAGTCGATTGAATTGGGAAAATATAAGCCAACATTACGTGAATCTAAGTTAGGTTGGTTAGTCACTAGGCATATTTCAGCGACTCCACATTCTACTAACTTATGTCTTTTTACTCAGAGCGATTCCAATCCCGACCTTTCATGTTTTTGGGAACTTGATACGTTTAATGATTCCAAATATTCTTTGTCAGGAGAGGAGGCAGCGTGTGAGAAGGGTTTTACTCTTAATACTTTCCGTAATAAAGAGGGTCGTTTCATTGTATCAATGCCTCTAAAACGTGATCCAAACGTCCTCGGTGATTCATTTCAATTAGCTAAAACTCGATTTTTCTCATTAGAGCGAAAATTCAAACGTGATCACTATGTTAAAAAAAAAAAAAAAAACAACAATCCATTCATTATTTCGAATTTAATACAAAAATTCTCTAATTTTCATAAATTGCAAAGAACCGTTTCATACATCTTGAGATTTATACATAACTTAAAAAATAAAAATAAACTTACTAATAATCTTACAAATCTAGAATTACAAAACTCTTTAAATTTTATCACTTGCCAAGCTCAGAAGGAGATGTTTCCTACTGAGTATCTTATTCTAAAGGCTGGCAAGCCATTACCAAGCAAAAATAGACTTTTGTCATTGTCACCATTCCTTGATGAAAATCAGATTATTCGTGTAGGCGGCAGGTTGGACAACTCACCGTATTGTTATGACGTAAAGCATCCTATATTAATTTGCAGCAAACATCATTTCTCTAAATTAATATTTCATATGTATCACATTAAGTTATTACATGGTGGGCCACAATTGTTGTTGTCAAATGTACGCCAAATATATTGGCCACTAAAGGGTAGAAACTTAGCTAAATCTATCGTAAATAAATGCTTAACTTGCTTCAGACAAAAGGCTCAAACTATTCAACCCATTATGGGCCAACTTCCTTGTAATAGAACTAATTTAGAATTTCCCTTTCTGCATTGCAGTGTCGATTACGCAGGGCCTGTGCTGATAGCTGATCGCAGAGGTCGAGGTTGCAGGCTCTTGAAATCCTACTTGTGTAATTTTGTATGTCTGTCCGTGAAAGCCATTCACTTGGAACTTGTTACGGAACTAACTAAAGAAGCATTCATAGCCGCGTTAAATCGATTCATAGCTCGCAGGGGGAAGCCACAAAGCGTTTCTTCTGATAATGGCACCAACTTTGTTGGTGCTCATAATGATTTACACAGATTCTTAGCAGACTCCAACATAACGAACGACATGGCACAGGAAGGTATAGATTTTAAATTTTCCCCTCCTTACAGCCCTCACTTCAATGGAATGGCGGAGGCAGCTGTCCGCTCAACTAAGCATCACCTCAGGCGACTATTGCAAGCAGTTCATTTTACATATGAGGAGATGGCAACATGTCTAGCTCAAATTGAGGCTATTTTAAACTCTCGCCCACTTACCCACCTATCAACCGATCCACTTGACTTTACTGCGCTTACCCCATCCCACTTTCTGATAGGACGACCACTCACGTCAAATCCACATCCACAAGTACTTGAAAGGGACATTAGCAGCCATGACCGTTACAAGAGAATTGAATACATCCGACAACATTTTTGGTCCCGATTCAAAGACGAGTACATATCTACTCTACAACAAAGGACGAAGTGGCTAACGTCTTCAGCCATCGAACTCAAGCCCAATGATTTAGTTCTCATAAAGGGTAAAACTCTTCCACCATTATTGTGGTTGCTTGGAAGAATCATAAAGGTTTACCCGGGTATCGATGGGGTCACTCGTGTGACAGAAGTGAAGACGAAGAAAGGCATTATCAAAAGAGCCTATAATAATATTTGTCCCCTTCCAGCTCAAGACTTAATTTGATTTCATCATTCGGGGCGGGAATATGTCGAGAATCGAACCCCGACCCTCGACATCTTAGGCGACGGCGGCGGCGCAGCGACACGGTGCGGAGCCACCGCGCGCGCCGGCGTTGGAGACGCATGCTGCGGGGCGAGGGCGGCGCGGTTGCGTGCTGCGCGCCATCGCCACGATCCACGACCTCTCCCCTTTTCGCTCGGACCACCGCCCAGTGCACACGTCGCTTATGCCAATATATTTACCAGCGTATATAGTACAGTCCGCATTTTATTTCACGACCACCAGTGGAACCCAAACACTGGAATCTGGTAATAAGACAGAAAGTCAAAGTTGGTGTTTTAAAAGGCGTTACTTTTCTATTGTATCTGCACGTCTACTTACGTCTCTCTCTCTCTCTCTTTCTCTTTAAAAAAACGTTGGCCGCTCTAAGATTTCTCCTGTATCGTGGGTGCGTTTACATAAATGAATTACACATTCAATACACCCAGATCCGGAACAACTACCTGCAGATCATACAAATATTTGTTCCGTGCGGAAATCGACCCCACGACCCGGAGCGCAGCAGCCCACTGTATCAGCCACTGCACCAACCATGCCGTCAATTATATCGTTTCAGTCGAAAAACGTCCACTGCTGGACAGAAGCCTCCCCCATAAGATTGCTATAACGACCGGTATGGGTTTGTGTTGTGTGCTCATTGGAGGGTTTGTCATTTTTTTTGTTATTTTTAAAAGACGTTGCCCCACAGTAGGATTTCTCCTGTGTCGTGGGTGCGTTTACAGACATACATTTCACACACATTGCACCCAGACCCGGAACAACTACCTGCAGATCATACAAATATTTGTTCCGTGCAGGTATCGAACCGCGACCCGGAGCGCAGCAGTCGTCTGTATCAACCACTGCACCAACCGTGTCGTCAAACTTCCATACCTAATCGCCACGCTTGGCAGACGGGTTTGCGATCGCAGTTGAGTTATAAATGTACTCGAAGGACGCTGCTGCCCATCCTCGGCCTAATCACATAGTCGCCTTATACGACACCCACGGGGTGAGATGGAGTAGTGGTATTCTTAGCCGGCACACGCACATACTTATATCATTTACATAAAAACTAGATATAGGTAAATAATGTAGTACGAATCAGTGGGTATACCATTTTATTAGATTCAAATGTAGGTAAATAATATATGCACCATGCCGTGGGATTCCCGGAACACGTAAACTACCGCTCTACACACACGGGTATCGTAAAAGGCAACTAAGAGTTGATATTAAGAGTATAAGCAGCAGCATCTTCCCGTGTATTAATAACAACATACTTCGATCACCAATTCGCCTGCCAAGCGTAGTGATTATGTCTATATCCCCTTTCACCGCTGATTGAAGTGATCATCAACACTAGGACTTCATCTGTATCGTGGGTACAGTTAACAGATACAAATCTTACATGCGGACAAGTGCGGGCGTCAAATCTGCGACCCGAAACTTAGACGTTACCTACGTCAATCATGACGTTCAATAATTTAACGTCACTAGTGTGGTGCCGGCTTTGCTGTGTGGTGCCGGCTCAGAATGCCACCACCCCATTTCATCCCGTGGGTGTCGTAAAGTCGACTAAGGGATTAACCAGAGGATGGGCAGCAGCGTCCTTCGAGTACATTCACAACTCAACTGCGATCGTCAACCCGTCCGCCAAGCGTGGCGATTGTGGCAAGACCCCCCAATGAGCACTCAACATACCATATCGGTCGTTGTGGTGATCTTTGGGGGAGGCCTGTGTCCAGCAGTGGATTTTATCGGCCGAAATGATGAATAACGTTTATTATATGTATAAACAATATTGGAACATACCTATTGTAAACGCAGGAGAGTACTTATTCGTAGTACATTCGGGTACGGCCCGTTCCTTCTAATCAACTTTCTTACAATTAAATGATGTCATGATCGCCATGCTTGGTAATAGAATGATGATTGAATTATGTTGTTAGTAACACAAAGATGATCCTGCTAAATTATTTAATCGTGTTTGACACCTACGGGGTAGGCTCTCTTCACTGAGCTCGATGGTGCAATCAAGAACTACCTACTGCTATATCGTAGCGTAGCAATGACCATGATTTACAAACCCAAAGTATAATATGATACGAAACTGTCCATTTCGGCAATGATATAGCTTTTGACATTCCGGAGCATTGCAAATCTGTTATTAATACAGGTCCAAAAACATTCACAATTCAAAATCAAAATATTAGGAGTTTAAATAGCAACGATGATGAACTTATTCTTCTACTTCAAAGACTCGATATCAATTATTCTCACCGAATTCGCCAGAAATATCTGATAATTCAACTGTACCGGAAATGAAAAACTATAATTCATACCATACAAAAATATACTTAAACCAAAATGATGGTATCGTTATTTATCTGAAAGATGGCATTCAAGCAAATGTTTACGAACCAAGCCACTGTCACAAAGTGAACTGCCGGGTGATGACTGTTAGCAATAATTTGGCCATCGTATCTATGTATATACCACCAATATATAAGTAGGTATAAAAAACGTAGACATATTTTTAGATTCACTGGATAAAATATTATTCGACCTTAAGCAGTATAAAAATATTATCATGATGGGTGATCTAAACTTGCTTAAAGCTTTACATTATACGAACATGCTCGCGTCCTATGGCCTGTTCACACGCATTACCAACGAGAGAATCAAATTGTATTATGATATCTTGGAAACTTCAAATAAAACCCAAAAGAATTACTACATACACCAAAACAGACTATATAGCAGTTATTGAAGACCTGAAAAAGATGAAGTGGGAAGAAATTTACATGAGGATGATCCAAACGCAATGACAAGCATTTTTTTTATGACTATTCGAGAAATTCTAACAACTTATACATTTACATGTAACCTAGACGTAAAATTACTTTTAAGTCTTGGATCACACCAGGGCTATGTAGATGCATGAGGAATAGAGATCAACTACATAAGAAACTAAGGAGTGACCCTGAAAATACGATACTAAAGATAACATACAAACGGTACCGTAACACATGCAATAATTTGTTAAAATACCTTAAAAATTATTACTTTAAATCAGAATTAGCAAATAGCAAGGGTAATGTTAGAGATCTATGGGGCTTAATGAAACAACTTTGCAGTATGAAAAGCTCACCAAAAGTGCCTTCAGAATGATCAAATACAAAGTTAACTCCTCGAGATTCACTAGAAAATATTAATCGATATTTTGTTAATGTAGGTAGTAATTTAGCAAATGTTATTTTGTCTAGAACCCGTGCCAATGACCTAGTCCTGTGCAAATACTGTAGATCGAAACCAAATAATCCACCTTTAGCCTCATTCATGCTTTTTCCAACCAACGAGGTGGAACTGAAACAAATAATTAATAACTTAATATCAATAAAATCCTCGGGTTGGGACGGAATCTTTGTGATTTTTTTAATGAAAGCAGTGGAGCTTCTTATTGAGCCTCTAGCTCTTATATTTAATATTTGCTTCACCAGGGGTGTATTTCCGAGTGTGCTAAAAAAATAAATTACTGCCCCTATCAATAAAACAGGGGACAGAGATATGGTTTCAAACTATAGACCTGTTTCCCTTTTACCTAGTCTCTCAAAAATATTGGAAAACTTAATTAATACAAGACTTAAATTCTATCTGGAGTCTCATAAACTTCTTTCTAGTAATCAATTTGGGTTTAAAAAAATATATCTACTACCGCTGCAATGCACAAGTTAACAGCGTATATAGTTGACAATTTGGATAGAGGTAAAAAAATATTGGGTATATTCCTTGACCTAGCAAAGGCGTTCGATACCGTCTCCGTTCCCATCCTCTTACACAAACTCGAGAGCATTGGAATTCGAGGTTTACCATTGCAACTATTTCGGGATTATCTATCCAGTCATACACAGGTCATAAAAAATTATGATAGCTTAAGTAATGAGGAAAATATTGCATTCGGTATGCCTCAAGGCAGTGTGTTAGGGCCTACACTATTCTTAATCAATATAAACGACCTATGTAATTTACACGTACATAGAGGACAAATAATAACTTTTGCTGATGACACAGTTTTATTGTTGAGTTCGGATTCTTGGAAAGAGGTAAGCAAGGCAGCAAATGAAGGTTTTAGTCTAGTGACCTCTTGGCTGGATACCTAATTATCTGCTCATGCTTTTTCTCGATAAAACAAAATTTATAACATTTACTACAAACAGTAAATCACAACCCCCATCTAATTCAATTATTATTCAGGCACACACTTGTAACAACAGGAGCAACTGTAATTGTTACACAATTATTAGAACGAATTACATTAAGTACCTCGGTCTGATAGTGGATCAAAGTCTAAACTGGAAGGACCATATCAATCACTTGAGCAACCGCACGAAAAAGTTAATTCATATATTTAAAAACCTTAGATACATATGTTCTATCGAGCCACTAATACAAGTTTACTATGCATTGTGCCAGTCTATATTGGCTTATGGTTTGAGTGTCTACCTGATCGTGATACAGTTTTTGACTAGTACGGGGGATAGTGTGAATCAGTCTAAAGACAACCAAAGACCAGCTGTCTTGTTCTTATTACACCATAGTCCATTAATACATTTTAGTGATCTAGAAAACATTATGTATTTTAATTATTTTAAGTGGATGTATATACCATGTAAGTACAGAGCGTTATAATATTAATAAGAACATGTCTAGTACATTAGTAACTTCTGTAAGGTTGTCTCTTATATCTAATAAAAATTACTTATCTTAATATATGTATTTTGCTATAATAGCTGATAATACTTTTTAAAAGTAGGTACGAGTATAAATAAATAGGAATGTTTTAAATAATTTACTATTATAAATAAACTTTAAAAACACGTATATTTTTTGGCTAGTACTCAGTACTTACAGTAGTAGCAAAATCCAATTCCAATTTTAATATAATGGCTCCATCCATCCGAGTCGATGATTTTGCCAATGTCAATGTTGGGTAAAACAACATTAATAAATTAACAATAATATAATATATATAGCCCTTGAATAAGTACCAATCCAGATTGAATTATCCAAAAAGGCAAAAGTGAGACTGAGAATTAGAACAATGTAGAGCAATATAGTCACTAGATCTACTTTTATAGCTGCAAATTTTGCAGACTTGACTGGATCTGTATATCCGAACTGTATAATTACAATTGACCTCGTTTTACACTGGCTGCAATTTCACGTCACGTGATTATTTATATTGTACCCACGACTTATGAGAAATTATAGGGTGGGCCAAAGTCCCCCGGGAAGACGGTGGCGCGCACGTGGTCACGTGCCGCCGTGTGCGCAGCACAGCGCAAAGCGAGGCTTGGGGGGATCCTTTACAATCCTCCCCGAGAAGTGCCTGGGGGGCGACCTTTTTACAGTCGCCTTCCCTCCGCTAGAGGGGGTGACCGCTTTACAGTCATCCCTTCCGAGATGTGCCTAAAGACGTGGCACCAATGGGCGGCTCTAGTGTGATCTTACGAGGACCTGGAGCCCCCCTTCGGTGCCGAAGATGACCGCTCCAGTGGTTTTAGCCGGTAGGAGGCCGGCATACCCCTTCGCCCTTCCCCGGGGTGAAGGAAGTTCCATGTAGAATTTCCACTGGACATCAATAAAAAAAAAAATAACGAGTGGGCCAAAGTATAAAAAAAATGCTGCCAATCTTTTCGGCAAGTTATCGGGTGACAGCAATGCGAAGGAGTACTTTGAAGGCTAGTTGGTCTTTTTGTACAGTTTTGTTTTTGCTTGTACAAAAGCTTTACCATACTAATAAACAGTGTTATCCTATATTTAGACAGTGGTAATTTAAAAAAATTGTTGAAATGTGACGACTACATTTCTGTCATTACACACATCAGAATAGATCTCTCTCTGTTGACAGATATCTAAATCACTTCTTTAAGACTCCCACGGGAATACACGATGCCTTTTCTTAGGGCACCACATAACAATCCTTCATCTAATAACGATAATAAAACACCAAAGGCTTTGCGCTGCAAGCCACTGTAAATTGAAGATATCCCCGGTTCAACAGGCGGGCCCTTATATTAATTAGCACGAATATTTTGGGGGATATTATTTACGTAATAAAGCCTTATTTAGTGGCCCCCAAATGAAATATGAGCAATTGAGGAGAATAAGTACTTAGCACGGTCGTTTATACTCACCTCATTGGGACTTGCAACTCGAAGGGAAGCAGTGGAAAAGTGTTCTTTAGCTAAATGGCACGATCATCACATTTGTTTATGTTTAGATATAGACTCTTATACTAATCTAATCGAACTATAACTTAGAAAATAACCAAACTGATGATATATGTGAGCAGCATGTAGCCTTAATGATTTTATTTAATTGACGTGTTAGTTGTCTGGCATTTTAAATATGTCTTGCTCACTCAAATGTGCTGTAGATGGTGGCAACTAATATTAGGTCCCTGAAGATACTGTGCATGCATCACAAGTGTTAATGGTTGCCGTTTGTTAGGTCTTATATAATGCGATGACAATTTAATAAAAATAAAAATTAATAAAGAAACCAAGCTTGTTTAATGTAGACTAAAAGTCTACATTAAAAGAAGATTAGAATCATTTTCCCTACATTGTCCTCACATAACCGCCATTTCGTAAACAATGTAGCCATAAATATTGTAGAAAATTCGAATTCAGTAAGAGTAACTAGGTATAGAGTTTGTTACCCGTTCTTCTCCACATGATTTCTATGGAACGTGTCAACTACTGTCTAATTATTTTTATATTTAAATACCTGTAAATAGTTTATAAGAATAAAAATCTTTTTGTCTTTATTTTCTATTGATAAGGACCTCGACAATATTGAGTACTGAACATCAATGGCTGCTAAAAAGTCAGCTCAATATTTAATTAATACCAGGTTTCAACTTTTTAACATTATAAACCACAATGTAAATGTAATGCCAATAAATGTTTTCAGTGTTGCTACGACATAGTTGACGGACTAATGTTACCACTATGCTCTACGCTTTCGGAGAAGGCAGATCGAAATTAGTTCCATTAAATTATGTATTCTAGAGATTTTACATTATACCTACCTAACATTTGTTTAAATTTAGATGCTTTGCATAGCCTATCTCATTTTTAGATTTAACAATGCCAAATTTTAGGTCATGGCCATATATAACACCTCCCGCCATCGGCGGGGAGTTCATCCTCATACCCTTAAATAATTTTTTACTGGTATCCAGTGGAAATTCTACATGAACTTCCTGCGCCCCGGGGAAGGGCGAAGGGGCATGCCGGACTCCTACCCGCTAAAACCACTGGAGTGGTCAGTCAGCACCGAAGGAGGGCTCCAGGTTCTCGTAAGATCACACTAGAGCCCCCCATTGATACCACGCCTTTAGGCACATGTCGGAGGGGATTACTGTAAAGCGGTCACCCCCTCTAGGGCAGGGAAGGTGACTGTAAAAATGTCGCCCCCCAGGCTCTTTACGGGGAGGATTGTCAAGGATCCCATCAAGTCTCGCTGCGCTGTGCTGCGCACACGGTGGCACATGTCCACATGAGCACCACCGTCTACCCGTCGGTCGCTCGGTATAAGCATGCAGACTCCCCAATTTGCACGTCCGCGACCCACGAGGCCCCCCACCATGTAGCAACGGCAGGAGGCTCAGGCGTGTTGGACCTGGGATCCGGGGCGGTTGTTACCCTGGCACTGTCTCGTCTTTGTCCGTGCGAGATCGGCCCTCTCCCTCATCCACATACCCTAGAACCAAAATGAGAGCCAAAATGGTTTCGTACCTTACGGTTTCAGAGAAAATTCCTCCCGCGCACGCTCTAGTTGTGGACGCAGCTTCCTACCGTTGTTTTCCCAAGAGACTACAGCATAGGGCTCTTTAAAGGGCGTGAATAGATTTTTACAGGGTCGGCAACACGCGATATACCTCTGGTGTTGCAAGCGTTCATTGGTTACGGTAACCACTTACCATCTGGTGGGCCGCATGCTTCTTTGCCACCTTAGTGATATAAAAAAATACTTATTTAGTGTCTTATCTTAAGTAATTCTAGCTTTTAGCTTCAGAGCCCTTCAAACCAGGACTAAGTACTGTTTAAGCTTAAACACAAATGTACCTTCTTCTTTCAATTTTTCTTTTTCGCTTGTTTAGTAGCCAACCTTCTGTCACATTTGTTTAAACCGCCCAAAGATCTCGGAATTGACAACAACTGGCACCGCGCGCGTGCCGGTATCGCGTAGCCAAGGATCCAAAGGGGGAAAATCTCAATTTTTGCAAAAAAAGTGCAATTTGTCAGAAAAGTGTACGTCAGAGATCTTCGCCTAATTCATCCTCGCGGCATTTAAGCGCTATCGGTAAATAAAGAATACCAAAATGACGTTTCACAGCGGCGTCTGCGCGATTTACGCCTGTCGCAAACCGTCTGCGACATACGTAATCAACCCGCGGGACAGACGGTTTGACGTCCTACTGTATTATAACTAGGTGAACTATAGTTATAGCTATTACATGTAAGTTCATATGTAACATTAATCTGACTTATCTCTATCTTATCTATCTTAATGACTACGACTTACATATAAATGATATGAACTTGTATCTCTATTCATAGATTTGTGCCATGACGCAGCATGAAGCACTTTATTAGAAAGAGATAAGTATTCAAGTGCAAATTGACACAGTAGCTGGCAAGCTAGCCCGGAGACTGCGCTGTTGAATCTCTGTTTTATTCTTGAACTTTTATAATATAACAGAAACCATGAACCGGTCTGAATCCTTAGGCAGGCAAGCTGGCAACAACGATATGTGACTTTAAAACCGATTTCTTTTTCGTCTTGTAGTAAAGGATTCTAACTCAAAGTACTCTCTTTTATAGAGAGTTCAGGATGACACTCATACCTATAAACTCACTCATATTATTTCGTGGGACTGACAATATCCGCAAGACATTTTCACTGTGCCAAACGTACCGTATGACCTCTTAAAATTCAATTCTGTCGGCTGCGACGCACTTAGCAGTACGATGATGTAGCAGTTTTTGGACAGTATCTTTCCCGTTTTTACACATATTAGCAATTCTTGTTATTCAGGCCACATATTTAAAATATGCTTCAAAATAAATAGAAATTTCCAAGATGCATACAAAATGCAGAGATTTAGTTATACCATATTATTGAATTGTTCGCTATTAAAGAGGTATTATTAGACATTTTTGTCGAAACTATGTTCATGAAATAAAGGTTTTATTCGGAACAACAAATTGGCAATATAAATAAACAGTTCACCCATTCACGTAGTTATATATTTTCCTCTTATCCAAATGCCTAATAATATTAATAGCTAGTATAATAGTATTATTATGTCGTTCTACCTAGTACTCGTAGTACCGTATTATTGTTATGTCGACGTCGAGTCTTTGTTGATTTACACTTATTGACAGAAGTAAAAACTTACAACCGTCTTATAATATTAAATATCCGTTTGTGAATACTTTTTATAAGATAAAAATTATTCTTATTCATGTGAACCATATACAGGCGAGTATGAATCGTCGAGACTTTAGTTGCCGCTTTCCAGGATGTAGATTTCCTATGGAGAAGAACTGGCAAGAAACTCAATGTTTACTCTTTTTAAATCATATTAAACGTTACAATATCTTAATAGCACATTGTTGTAGAAGTCAAGGTTATGCGAAAACAATGTAGGAGAAAAGAGTCTAAACTTCTTAAAAAGTCTACCAAACAAGCCTGACTGTGTTTTTTTAAAGTTTTGATTCAATTGATATGCTGACCAGTCCCAACAGACGGCACTCGTTCGCGAGCATGACGCATGCATCAGCATCGCTTAGCTCAACCATATTGTAGGGAAAGTTAGCGACCCAGTACATGACGCCACCAACAGTAGAAGAACACTTTAGTGAGCATGACATACATGAATGTATCACGTCAATGAAACAAAAAAACACATGGTTCTAGCACTGCAAGTACGGAAACAAATCAAAATAAAGTGAATATAAAAATAAAGAAACAAGTAATTAATGTCATTTAAACAAATATAGTGTATATTTATATACTTACCTATAAGTATATAAATATACATATACAGTTACAGTTATAACTTAGACTTACCGTACGAAACGCAGCAATATTGCTCCTTGCCGGTATTCTGTGATGACGTAGGACATCCCTGGTCTAGCCAGCCCATTTACGAGCTGTAGTCATTCGATGACTAAGGCTCTCCTGAGAAAAATCTATTTAGTTACCTATATTTAAAAAAACATGCACTCCGGGAGTGCCGACACAAGTGAAAACTTATTTTGGCGCGTTAGACATTTTTTAGATGGGTACTAAGGTTAATGCGATCACGACGGCGAAACGCCAAACTAAACGTCTCGCGTCTCGTAACAGTGTAGGGAGTCCAGAGATTTTATCTCATCTAAAAATATGCGTACCGCGCTAAAAGAAGTTTTCACTTCAAAAAACTTGTAAAGTCTCACACAATCTAATTTGAACATAAATCTTCGTATTTACACATAAATCAATAATAACTTTGAAGAAATCAATCATATAGATGATAACTTATGACTAGACTGATGATAACTGTTATTATTTTGGCCCTTGTCGTAAAAGTACAAGACTATGCGTAGCTAAAATATCTTCTTTAAAATAAATATTTTAATGTATTTTTTTTTTCTTAAAAAAAGTTGCCCCACACTAGGATTTTTCCTTTGTCGTGGGTGCGTTTACAGACATACATTTGACACACAATACACCCAGACCCGGAACAACTACCTTCAGATCATACAAATATTTGTCCCGTGCGGGAATTGAACCCGTGACCCAGAGCGCAGCAGTCGACTGTATCAACCACTGCACCAACCGTGTCGTCAATTATAGCCGGACCAATACTGCTGTACCGCGCCTTAGGTATGCGAGCAGCGAGGATGGGGGCCGAGCAGCCGCTCCGTTTTGTCATTCCTGATTACTTATTTCACTTACCATTGATGCAATTATCCGCTCCACATTTACGGTATAAAGATCCGCGAACATGCGTTAATTTGCAGGCTGCTAATAAGAACATACCTGCATATGCTTGCCGTCTGTCAGTATCAGGACAGGTCAACTCAAAATGGCTATGAGTCTTCATAAGGTTATCGAGAGTCCAAACAAACTCAAAACGTGATGACTATATTTTTTTTCAACAAACAAAAAACATAATTATCTTTGTTTTAAAAATAGAATCGTTTGGCTTTCGAAATTTCTTCTCAGTCAGTTGAAACTCATTCTGCGATAACTAATCCTACGGCCGGTCGTGATGATTCCGGTCGCTATAAGTCGCTATATAATATATAAGCACATATACAGTAGTGTACTACTTATATATATAGGCATTGGCTGATATATCCGTCAAGATAAGAGGCCTCAGCAAACAATTCGCGCCATACGCTACAAACAAGATCAAACAACACAAGGTTTTCCAATTCCAATTAGTCGCGCTTCCACATTTTTGATTTTACAAACCTCATCTATTTCAAGCCTCCGAGATCGTTCAACCGTGATTCGATCACGCAAAAAGTCAGCATACACATTATTTAAACACAATGGTCGTTCGTTAGGCTGGCCTCAGGAGTTCGATGCAAGATTTAATTAAATCGCCCTCCTCCCGGGAAGCTAGCCCCTCCCGCACCTCACCCCCGGCCGCGTCGTCGGCAATTTCCTCGGGGGTTGATTTATTGTCGCTTCTGGCCGCGAGGTGCCGCCAGCCACACAGGCCTACGGTAAAGGATTGGGCGATACATCTATGTTGCTTGAAATCTGTTCTGTAAACATATAGATTAGCCATGTGACAGATGATCTCATGTGATAAACTTATTGTTAAGGTAGCTCCTCTCTGCATCCAAAGGTATTGATGTCAATCAGTGGTTCGTAAGAAAGAAAGAAACACATTTTTAGACACAAAACCGATACTCTCCGTTTCCACGGCACATTGATCTCACAGTCGCCTAGTCCGTTATCTCAACTACTGAATAGATGTTGATCTAATTTTCATCAATAATACATTTGTATGAGAAGAAGCGTTTGTCCTGCAGTGGGAAAATTATTTATTTATTTATTATTGTTATATTATTAAGGTTAGTTATTATTTCATTCAATAATGTGCTGTAACTATAATAAACTACGAAGATTTTTCTTAGCGGAAGGCTAAATACTCTGGCGTTCGATTCTGACATCTGACTGAAATCTCAAATTTCGTATCGTTTTTATTACTTTTTACCGCGGACTCTCACTCACTTCTGGAGTTTCTAGTAGTCTTGCAGAATAGCAATGCTGACTGAAGCAAGGGTGAGTTGCTTGTCAATTAACAAAATGCTTAAGACATCGCTAGCCTGTTAGCCTGAATAGAAATTGAACTATTGACTTTCTTAGCTGACTCCATTTAAGTAATCAACACGAACATATCAATGTATCAAACTCAGAACGTATGTTTGAATTAAATGCCTAACAGAAATAACCTGCCCGTACAATAACAGCCGAACAACTCGCCTTATCACCGACACCACACCATTCGAATATCACGCCATCATGGTAGTGTTGCCAATTCAAACAAATAAATAATAATAATAATCACGTAAGCCGCTCACACCGGTGTTGCTTCCTGTAGTGGTGGCTATTTAGGGGGTCCATCTTGTGAGTGGCGAGTCCCCGTCTGCCACAGAACTTTCCTTTCCAGGACTGCACTTTATATATATATATAATGAAGCCATGGAGAGTCCCCGGTTAAAGTCCCATTACATTTTAGATTAAATATATCTAAAGTGTCTCTGCGTGTTAGACCCATGTCCCCGCGTAAACCTATCAAAATACCGGGTCCGTTACAGGGGATATTAACCCGTGAATAGAGAAAAACATAGATAATAATCATACATTTCAGGCTCCCATGGCCCATAGTTATATACTTTACAAACTAGCACATATAAAGTATTGGAAAAATACAGAAATTGTGTTATAAGACTATGTTAGTTCCACTTCAGTTTGCACTAGTTGTTCTTATGCTGTCCTGTGGCACTTGAATGATAATTCAATTATTACGTTGCTTGCAGAAATGATCAGCTAATCTTATTAACACTGTCATAAAGTATATCCCAGATAACTACTAAATTACATATATACCAACTCCAGTACCCAGCTGGATGACGCCGCATTTACAGCAAATCATGTTCATCCCTAAACGCGCAGTCCCTTCCACCTTTTCAATAAAGAAGTCCAAAACTTGTACAAGTATATCGTGTTAAGTGTATTCCTATGTCCGACGGGGTCGGGTTACTTTTTCTCGCAGTATATTAAGGCGGGATCAGACGGGCTAGGGCGCGTATGATTTATGCCGGCGGACGACGCGCGACGTCACAGGGAGCGATCCCAGGGCTGCTATTTGTTATAATCCACGTATGAGAGGATTCGCCAAGAAGCTAGGTGTGGAGAATGTGGCTAATATTTATTTACTTGTGATCCATTGAAAATGTTGTTGCTGGCATTAAATTGACAATTATGTATAATGCCTTAACGATAATTCATAAATTTGTATGTTTTCATTTCGCTATACTAGAAGTGCGTATCGCCGCTTCTCCGTACTGAATGACATTGAACAAATCATAATACATTTTTTTAATAAAGCTTGTTGACAGTTTGTGGTACTGAGATGTACATCGGCGTGAACAAGACTTCTAATACATAGCAATAGGGTTTTACGCAGACTCGTGCGTTGTATTTTACCAGACTAAGCTCATTATTGATAATACCCACCATTCTAGAAATGTTACGGAATGGTAACCCTGGAGACGGCGGTATCGCGCGCGATACGTCACTAGGACAACGTCTGACAGTTCACGCGATAACGCGATACGCATCAATGTGAACACGGCTTATCTTTGTAATTTATCCTCGTATACGTCTTCATCTCCATAATGTAATAAGCTTGTCTAAAATATGTTTGTAAATATTGTCAGTCTTCTATCTGGACTGCAGCATCTGCTAAAAATACGTTAACTTCTTGCTTTCCTTGTGTGTAGCAGGCAACATTGTTTACTCTGCCAGTAAAGAGAAGCCCCTTAAGTTGTGGTTTTTTGAGTGCTACATCTATGCCATACACACAAGCGTAAAGTTCCACTCATGAACATGGGCCTCCTAATGATCAATACAATAATCGGTCACAGGGTCGGTATTTTGCGATAACCACCACGCTTAGCACGTGGCCTTGTTACTACAGTATATTCTTATTGTCTCGCAGGAAGATGCTGTTTCCCATCCTCTGGATATCAACCGATAATCGCTTTAGAGAACCTGTGAGACCTTTAGAGAAATGAGGTGTGGTTTATTGCATGCCGGGTACACTCTACCTATGCTTGAATGGTTTGAAAGAAACTTTATGTCATTGAATTGACATTGCAATTACCTATCAATGGGTCTCATTAAAATTAGTTTTTACTTAATCCAAATCTTGTCCAAACAAAAAATAACAAGCGCAAATACTTTAAAATATACTGAGTCAAACGAGAAGTAATTTATGAAGAGAACACGAAGATGTTCTAATCACATCTGCGTCAACCCCTCGACTCATCAAAGCGTCCAAGTTTCACTCAAAAAGACGTTTTGTAGAACTTCGCTTATTAAGTCAAACAAACTCCCAAACTGAGCTACTTTTCATATCAGCCCTACTAATTAATCAGCTATCCGAAACACAACAACAAAGTATGATATTACAGCTCGGAAGTCTTCTAATAACGTTAATTAATAGAAAACTGTCGGGAGTTTGTGGATTGTTTTTTTGTTCAACCTGGCGCCTAGACGAGCAAGTTATTCGCATGGTGATAATCATCGTGCCTGCCCATAACAGTTGTAATGCTGCTCAGGATGGTCCTGTGTGGACCATACTGAGCTTGTCACCTCGAGACATTGTTTCACAGAAATAAGGAGAAGTTGTACGGGGGCGTAACCGCGCCACCGCGACGTGCCCAATTTGGGCCATCCGGAAAGTTTAAACATCCACGTCAATTAAACGTCCTTCGCCCCAGGGAAGGGCGAAGGGGCATTCCGGACTCCTACCGGCTAAAACCACTGGAGTGGTCAGTTTCGGCACCGAAGGGGGCTCCAGGTCCTCGTGAGACCACATTAGAGTCGCCCATTGGTGCCACGCTTTTAGGCACATCTTGGGGGGATGACTGCAAAGCGGTCACCCCCTCTAGCTGGGGGCAGCTGTAAAAAGGCCGCGCCCCAGGCACTTCTCGGGGAGGGTTGTTAAGGATCCCCCCAAGTCTCACTGTGCGCTGTGCGACGCACATGGTGGCACGTGACCACGTGCGCGCCACCGTCTTCCCAGGTTGGTCAGCACCTGCGCCTACCAAGCAAAAATCTTGAACTTTTTTGTTCCTGTAATTAACCTCTTGTGTTGTATGACCGACGTACCCTTTACAGATTTTGCAGCTAGTGACATAAGTGCTGTGCCATAAAGTTGGATAGTAGCCATCCCATTAGATGACTTATACTATTCATATTTCTTGCATAGTAATACCACCACCGGCAAAGAGATTATTTAACCCGATTGTCGGCCTTTATTATGGAATTGATTAACGTATAGATTAACGACATTTTTACTATTAATCGGACACTTGTAAACTTGACACTCTGTTAAAACTTAACACATAACGAGTTCACTTCGTCATCATCATATCAGCCAAAGGATGACCTAAGCTGAGAAATCCCGGCTTATCTGCCCATACTAAACTTAAGTAACGGATTTTTATTATCTTTGATTGTTGACCATATGTTGATGTAGTCTGTGCGTCTGTCTACTTCGCCACTGGTAAGCAGTCAATAGATAATTCCATTATTTACATAGAAGAAGTCCTAGCTTGTCAAAGCTCATCAATGTAATCTTCACAGATATGAAGAAAATAAATAACATTTTAGTTGAGTTATCGCTGCAGGGCCGTCCCTAAGGGACCAAGGGTTCAGGGTCGTCACACATCACCTCGATAAATCTCCAGGGTGGACAAAGAAATGATAAACACGCTTGTGCGTATGAGTTATGTTAGCTGTATGATATATTGCGTGGCCACCCCTACCGGTGTCTCTGTATCGTGGCTAATATTTCTAGGCTGTCCTGCTCTGATTGTTTTCAAGACATACTTGTTATATTGACGATATAATCTTAGGTCCTCGGCAGAAATCTTTAAATTATTACCTCATAATCATAATAATTGATCAGTAAAAATAAATGCGTAATACAATAATAATGTCAACTGGAGTAATATCAGTGATGTAAGAAAAATTAAAAAATATTTAGAGTATATAAATGACAGTTGCTGCAAGTTCATCAGAACAAGTAAAATATTAGTAAAATCAACATTGTGAATGAATTACAATTTATTTAATGCGTTAAGCAATAAATTCGTCAGCGTCATAAAGTCTGTTCCATAAGCACGAAATGAAAGTTGATTAAAAAGTAGGAGAAAATACGTATTTTCTTTTTTGCATAATATGATATAAAATTCATTTAATTGAATTTAAAGTCCTACTTGGACCCCTGTGTCGATGGTACTAATACTTAAAATAATGTCTAGTTATAGAATCACCAAGGAATAAAATATTCTAGTATACATCAAACTGGTGACCCCAATCACTCCATCAACCTCCAGTTATTTGCTGATCAAAAAATAAAACTACTTTGGCATAAGAACATTTAAAATAAATCCATAAAAAAACAAAGAAACACGCAATTTGCCTTCATCGAAATACTCATATTCTATCGTAACTTTTCAGTGTACGGTTAATTCCTTCTACTCCGCCTTACCTTAAAACACTCTTCGAGTTCCTGAGAGACACTTATACGAAATTTCTAAGATCATCGAAAAACCTAAGACAGAAATGCTTAGGCATTCCAAAAAAGTTATCTAGAAATCCTTAAAGGTTCAGGCCGCTCGTTTGTGGAATGCGATACCGGTTTTAATAAGACAAGCTCAGTCACTATCAGTGTTCAAAGGACTTACTTGTCGCTGTATTTATAATTAATTTGAATCTCTATTATTTATATATTTAGGATAGTATATATAATTTAGTTATATTATTATATAGTCTTCGTCTTATGTTTTCGCGATTATTACTCATTATAATACATAACTTTTAAACGGAATTACATCACGTATATTATGTATTTTTGTTTTTCCTAGCGTTTCGAATACTGCCGCGCTCGCAGGATAACTATTTTTGATAACAATTCTAAGGTAGACGAAATAATGTTTTAAATCTGTAACAACACCTTTCACCAAAGATACTACAGGAAGGTATGAAGTTCAAAATGTACGCGAGCCTAGAGATTCATTAATACCCCTACCATTCATCATAAAAACACACTAATGCACACAGTTACAAATTCTCATCCAATGAACGTTAACATTATAGTTGGCTACTCATACTAAAATACACATATCTATAATAAACGCGATGTAATCCGTTTAAAAGTGTTTTATAATATTATTATGTATTTGTGTGCAGCATCGATTAGGCGGCATAATTGACAAGTTATTTTTTTACATTCTAAGGTTTCCTGGAAAAAATCTCTGAATGCGATAAAGCCGCCCGATGTACCCTATAATACACTTATAAGCGCTCGTGTGCACAACATAGCACATGGCACAGTGAGGCTTCGGGGGATCCTTTACAATAAGAGACCAATTTTTTTTATTGGTGTGCAGTGGAAATTCTTCTTAAACTTCCTTCGCTTAGGGTACTCCTACTGGCTAAAACCACCGGAGTGGTCATCTTCGGCACCGAAGGGAGGCTCCAGGGACTCATATAATCTCCATCTTGAGCCACCCATTGGTGCCACGCCTTTAGGCACATCTCGGAGGTAATGACTGTAAAGCGGTCACCTCCTCTAGCGGAGGGACGGTGACTGTAAAGAGGCCACCTCCCCAGGCACTTCTCGGGGGGTTGTAAAGGATTCCCCTGAAGCCTCGCTATGCGCTGTGCTGCACACACAGCGGTACGTGACCACATGCACACCGCTGTCTTCCCGGGGATCGCTCGGTATGAGCACGCAGATTTCTCAATAAGCGCGCACGCGACCCCCAAGACCACAATAAGAGACCTACCAGTAAATATAACAGATTATTCTACATTTGGCGTGAATCAGAATAATTAAGTATAAATACAATACGGTATATAAATATTAATCTACCTTTAAATAGTGCAATGCCATATCAAAATAAATTCTAAGAAAAATCCAAGCATTGTAACTGTAACACATCTCAAAATGTTAGTAGGTAGGGATGCATCGCGCGCCGGCTCGCTTGCTATTAAAGGATTAACGTCGTACAAAGCGATGGCATTTTGTTCTCCTTGCCCCTTGTCCAGCCACCCCTGCCACCCCCACACCCCGTTGCCCTTCTACAGCGACCCTCAAGACCTTCGCACATTTGCATAGCTTTAGAGCTTAGGTTTTTTGCTTTCGCTAAGTTCTTAAAGGATAAAAGAAGAAGCAAAAGATTTGCACTCGATATTTTTTCTTTCAAGAACGTGTATCGGAATCTTAGGATTTTTTTAAAGAAATTCTTGAGTACAATTTGCTTTATATTTAAATGTTGGTAGTCGTTTATGTCTTAATCCATAGAAATAAATCAAATTGAAGTGTAATTTTAAATTATCAGCTTTTTACTAAATGCATACAAAAGTATATACGGTACTTATAACAAAATAACAATTTTTAATTTTTTTGTTTTTCTGTTTGTTCCGGCTAATCTCCGAAACGGCTGAACCAACTTTGATGGGACTTTCACTGGCAGATAGCTGATATTATAAGGAATAACTTTGGCTTTTTTATTTTAGGAAAAATAATTAGGGTTCCGAGAAAAAAATTAAAACCTAAGAAATCCAATATATAGAAACTATACTAATTATAAATAAATAATCCGATTTTTTAAACTTAAACGACGATTTAAACCGGGAAACACGGCTAGTTTAAAAATAAAAATTCTACATTTTCAGGCTTCTTTGACCCATAGATTATAAACCAACATAGATATTTTAATAATACAGATTATGTTAGTATAAAGAAAAAAGTTAGTAAAAACTTCACTTCGCACTGTGTCACTGTGCGTTCTAGTAGCACTAGTCCGACGGTACACCATGCCTTGTGGCCTAAAGTCCTTTTTCAGTAACGAGGTGCAGAATACACGTTGGTACTCGCGACCACACACGACACCACGGACGCCCTGAAGATGACGTTGCGGCGCGGCTCAACTAGCTGCTCTCTCAGCGTGTACTTGGTACTTTGACGCACGTACCTCACTATGTTCTCCGCCTTACTGGTGTAGTGTAGGTGAGAGATATACACCGAAGTTTTCGACTTGGCGGTACGTATTGTTATTTTGGACTCCGCAGGAGCCATGCCATGAATTTAGGTTACTGAAACTCTAAATTCCCTTTATCCATATACACCATCATGTCGGTATTAACCGAAGGGTAAGGGGAGATATTTTGCTGTTGTATGTGCATCTATGCTCTTATGAAAAACATTCCTAATACTGCAAGTAAGATTAAATGATAAGATAAGACCAGGTAAGATAAATATTCTTGGTACATAACGATTCTCTATCGCAAGGACTTGAGGTTGATCAAGACGAAGAAAATGGTTAGGTGTGTCTAAGGCATGTTCACACACTGCAGACTCTGTGGAGCATCTATGCTTAGAATGTGTTCCAATGTTAATGAGGGCAATTCACTTACATTGTTGGCTCTCACGGGCTCAGCATCAGCCGAACGCACTTCGACCCTATTGGGTCCATTGTGCTGATTCACTTACATTACTTCTAAATAAAAAGTCTAAACTTCTTAATAGTCTACAAAAACATAAGCTTGATTGTACCTTTAATTGATTTAAATTTCAAGTCTTATCAAATGATTGCAAATTGAAAAGACCTGTACATTTGTCTATAGGTAAATACGTAGGCACTCGCCTCGAGTGAGCTCTTAAGCCTGCTTACGCTGTTAATTATTTATTCAGACCAGTGCTGTACACACTGCCCGTCTGCATATTCATGTGGACGACTAACATGTCTATAATATTCAGCCAAATGTATAGAGACCTTTAAAATATGCATGTCATATTCCAAAATGTTGGCTCGCTCTAAGGGAAAGTTTGGGAAATATGTAGACACACGTTAAAACTCCCCTCATTCTCTCAGCTAATAACTAGTTCAATACCTAATAACTAGTTCAATACCTAGTTACCTTTTATATAATGTTATTTTATATTTGTACATAGAAGTCGTTTATTTTCTTGTAGATAACAATTTATTTGTCTGCAAGGTATTTACTATCATCAATTGTTCAATGATAAATATTATCATTTACATATTGAGTTTTAATTTCTTATCATTTTGTTTTAATTACGGTGGGCTGTGCTGGCGCTTTATGCTTTTGCAAACGCCCTCAAACGGTACAAATATATTAAGCATCATTAAGTATTGTTTTGAAGCGTTTGATCCATGTGATGCCAAAAATATAGCAACACTCAATCTATTATTCCCATGGATGTCAAAAAGCGACTAACGGTCGAATACTGAAACGCCACTTAATATTAAGTCCCGCTTTAACTCGTTAAGCCTCCCGATTACCCGAGAATCAAGACTCAAGCAGAACTTAAATCGAGATTGCTTCAATTGAATAAAAATATTGGATCTAATACGGTAAGTAAGGTCTATATTTCATTAAAGCAATCAAGACTCAAGTTTTACTTAAGTTTTGGTTCTCGTTCTGTAATACGGGACTAAGTACGTATGGCGAACCATTGGTGCAGTGGCTGACGCAATCGGCTGCTGCGCTCCGGGTCACTGGTTCGATGCAAACACGCACGGAACAAATATTTTTATGATCCGCAGGTGTATTGTGTGTGGAATTTATGTCTGTAACCCACGCACCCACGGCACAGGAGAAATCCAAGTGTGGGGCAACGTTTAAAAAAAATTTGTTATAGTTTAGTAAGAAAAAACCTTGGTAGTTCGGAATACTGATATTATTATATTTGAGAGGAATTAGTAATAATCCGGGCAGTCGTTATCACATCATGGGATAAGGTAATCCTGGAGGGCAGATTAAAGTAGCTGCTTGATTTCTTCCTACCTTCTGATATAAAAATATAGGATATCATAAGAAAAAAAAGTATATTAAGTAGCTTACAGAACACAGGGCAGTTTGTGGCGAGCTAAAAGTGAGTGGCGACACTGCGTATCCGATTGCCCCAGAGAGTCGGTCAGGGCCTCGTCTCCAGCTTGCCTTTATTGGTTGGTTGGAGTGGTACCCCATGAGTGCCCGCAGGATTTTCAACTCTGCCTTGCCTTAGCTGGCCGATCAGAGGGGGGCCGCCAGAGCTATATGCTCGGGGGTGGAAGTGTCTAATGGCGTAATAACGGGGAAACCCGCTCCGACTCTTTGAGACACGCGATGGTGAAACCGGTGCCGCACCTCACTACATCCCTAGCCGCTCACACCGGTGTTGCTCCTTATCGCCTGTAGTGGTGGCCATTTAGGGGGCCCATCTTGTGAGTGGCGAGTCACCGTCTGCCACAGAATTTCACTTTAAAGGTTGAAAGGCAGACGCCGTTTTTTCCGTTTTTCTTAGTATTAAATCCATTTAGCACCCATTGCAATAGACCTTATACTTGTAGTTATCATTTCATACAATAGTTTTATACCTCCGGGGACAATCCGAAACTGCATTTTATAGTGCAGCCTTGGAGAGTCCCCGGTTAGTGTCCCATTACATTTTAGATTAAAATTCTCTAAAGGGCCTCTGCGTGTTGGACCCATATCCCCGCGTAAGCAAAATACCGGGTTCCCCCTTACAGGGGATATAAACCAGTGTAATAGAGAAAAATAATTATTTAAATTTTGGTTTCGTTAGATTTGTCTCAATAAGTAATTGGCTGAAAAATAATGATCAGGGTCTGAACATGAAGCCGGAAGGTGGTCACAGGATTTTTCTATAGTAAATGTAGACACACCGAGTAAGGGCTCGAAAGATTTGTCTCAATGAGTAGTTGGCTGACAGATGGTGATCAGGATCTGATGATGAAGTGGTCACAAAATCTGCACTGTAGTAAGCGTAGGTCCACCGAGTCCGTCCTCATTAGATTTCTCTCGATGAGCAGTTGGCTGGCAGAGGGTTACCAGGGTCTGAAGATGAAGGTGGAAGGTGGCCACAGTTTATCTGCAAAATCAACATAGACCCACTGAGTTAATGCTGTGTATCACAAGCACAACTATTGGTTTGATGAGAAGGGCATCATTCGCATTGGTCTGCAACTCGTCTAGGAGAGTGGTAAACTCTAAAATCAAATCCGGATTGCGGATCTGTTAGGCACAAGTAAGGTCCAAACTAAAATACGCGGCAGGATCTACAGAATTTATTGTAACGCACCCAGTCAAGGCGAGGATGTGCCCATGACTGAGCGGAATTGGGGGTTAATTTAATACCGTAACGCACTACCTCAGGGCAGCAGGACACACCCTGTTGTATTTAAGTTCTTGCCTTTCTATCCAGATCACTCCTGGGCTTCTAATATGCGCAACATGCAAAGGTGCAATTCTACAATCTCAAACATCCATACATTCTTGAATACAAAATTGAAACAACGGTGACATCCCAATTTGGTATTCCCTAAGACTCGTCTCCATGGCTTACCGTCTGCAACATGGCCTTGAATAGCTTCAATCATGAGCATGACTTAGCGTATACCAAATAGGTTTTGCACCGTCATTTTAATTCTGTATTGAAGAATGTATGGATGTTTGATCTTAAAGAATTGCACCCCTGAGCAGCGCTGTCGGAAGTGCTGTGGTTTATTTAAGCCTTAAAACTTTTCGCTGCCGGGCAAGCGTACCTTGCTTAAGCCAGGGCAAATCTCTAAAAGGTGTCCTCATTGAAGAGCTAGATATCACAAAAGTAACAGGAAAGAGGCCTTCGGATGTAATAATGAGCCTCTCTTAGAAATATCTAGATTAAGACGTACTTAATAACAAAAAATAATTAAATCATCATTTTAAGTATAATTAAAACCTATTCGAACCATATCCACTTACAACATTCAACATTGCCCCATTAAAATTCTTTATGTTTCTTTTTTTATATAATAACTAAGTATGTTTCAAATATGATTTCAAAAACCTGTATTTTTTCTTTTTTTTAAAGTTGCCCCACACAATATTTCTCCTGTACGACATAGCCTTTTACAGACTACAACAACAACTACCTGCAAATCATACAAATATTTGTTCCGTGTGGGAATCGAACCCACTACCCGGAGCGGATTTATTATAACTTTATATTACTTTCAAACTATGTAATTATATAATACTTACCATAAATTTATATAAATCATGTTTGGGATAGCCCAAACGTGGTTTCCACTTGTATTTTGGTACTTAAACTCCATAAAGGTTTTACTCATCTGTTACACACTATTATTTAAGTTCTAGCCAATCTAGTTCTAGCTTAGTACTTGCGGCTCTACCTACGCAAAATGCGTAAATAGTACCTTTTGTTTACTAACTATTCCTTATTCTATGCCTTTGTGCTAATGCAAAATACTTTCTAAAATATCAACTTTTATTCCTAATCTATTCAGCCATTACGGCTGTCTGAAGAGAAAATATCCAAACTATCGCATTAATTATTATATTTGTCGCCCTTTTATACGTACTACCTACAACAAATTCAAAAGGCGACAATAGGTTTATTAAACCCTTCGCCTTCCAACAGGAGCACAACAAAGTGACAGGATCAAACACGGTGTCAGTACATTCCAGCAGTTCAGATGCATATCTTAAATAGCTGGGCATTGGCGCGGCATGCCAGGCACGCAGCTTACGCCGGATTCTAACGCCGACGGGCAATATTATTGGCACATTCCGATCAGTACATAATTAACGTAACGAGAACTGAAAAATAATAATACTTATTATAGCGATGAAGGAAGAATGAATGGACAGCAAACAAACGCTGAAGTAGCAATCGTCGTCTCAGAAGTTCCAACTAACTTCTGCTTGAGTTGGAATTGATGTGTATAAAGATAGCTTGTTAATATTTAATTCATATAATATGTAAAAACCAAAATAGTGAATATTATTTTATATATATAATTTTATAATTATTAATAATATATATAAATAAATATTATTATATTATATATATTATTAATAATTATATATATTATAAAACAATGTGTGTATATATGTTGTCTATGAAATACAAAACGGCTGGACCGATTTTCATGAAATTTTTAGGCAACCTTTATATTAGCCTAGCGGGTGATCCTGTGAAGTTTAGTAGCGATCGGGTCAACAGTTTTTGTATTTTGGTTTATTGCAATTTTGTGTCATATATTCCGTAATCAGTGCTACCCGTGCGAAGCCGGGGCGAGTCGCTTGTTAATGAATATCTACAAATTGAACACGATTTTATTACGATTAAAAACATGTGATAAATTTCTAAAATAAAGTTCTGATTTTTTTAAATTCATTAATATTGCAACTAAATATGAAAATTATAACTTGTTTTTTAATACACGCGATTAATATTACTTACTGATTATCCCCTTGAAATAAAGATCACTATTTTAATACGACCACACATATATTTAGTATGTATTATATTTACTGCGTTCGGTTTTATAATAAGATACCAAAAGAAATTACTGATCTGACAGTTGGGAAGTTTAAATCGCTCGTCAAATCAATTCTAATAAAAAAAGCATATTATAGGATTAAAGACTATGTTGACGATAGGGACATATGGCGTTAGTCCTTTTCTGCAAATGTGGCTTCCCTGGAAACCAAATATATCTGAAGTGATATTTGCATTGTATAGCTGCCATATTTATCTTTTATATATAGATCACTAATTTAAATACTTTGTAACGAACAGATTTGTAAAAGACAAAATAGACCTAACCCTGAGTTTCTTTCAGCATTTCTTCTCAGAGGTTGTCATGTAGCGAAATGCCCTCCGTTGTTTTAATATGACGTGTAAAAGTGTCTGTTAGGACCTATTTACTGAATGAATGATTCTATTCTTTATTTGTATAGTATAATGTATAACGATGATGAAGAAGAATAGTATTGTATAAGTATATAGATTACAAAATACCTATATACGAATTGGCCGTGTGGTGCCGGCTAAGAATAGCACCAACCCATCTCATCCCGAGGCTGTCGTAAAAGGTGACTATGGGATTAGTGGGAGGAAGGGCAGCAGCGTCCTTCGAGTACATTAACAACTCAACTGCGATCGCCAACCCGCCTGCCAAGCGTGGCGATTATGGCAAAACCCCCAATGAGAACACAATACGCCCATATCGATCGTTATGGTGATCTTTGGGGGAGGCCTGTGTCCAGCAGTGGATTTTATTCGGCCGAAATGATATATACGTATACATTACAAATAGGTATAGTTATTTATTTACCTGATAGTCAAAGGTTGACATCAGATTCAATTATATTATAATATTAAATAAAAACTATTTATACTGACAGGAGAAAGAGAGATTCTTTTACCGCAAAAAAACAAGTACCTACATAGTAACTAAGAAACCTGACCTTTATTTTTTTTCCAAAGCCTAAGCATAGCCATTCGACGTGGCAATTAGCAGCATTGCGACGTCTTCTGACAAAGTTATCAGCTGACAGCGATGAGGCGTACTTTGAGGCCTAAGAGCCCACGTTTTATAGTTTCATTGAATTTTAGATTTATGACATCATGACTTAATAATACGTAATACTTTAGTGATTTCGAACGAATGAAAACTTAGGGCTTGGTCTAAAAAATGTGATATAGTAAAAATGTCATTACGTCCTCACAAAATATGCATCAAGCAATTTCTAGCCGCTGTCCATGTAAAACTCAACAGCGTATTCTTCAACTTACATAATATAACCCTCACCTGCTCCTTATTCTAAGCGTATAAAGTCCAATATTGTACGGCTAGAGGGTAGGTCGGTTAGTGAGCCGATATTGGCGTGATCAGTAAGTTGACACGGCTTTGATAAACTTCGCCGACGTCTGCCCGTCTACCGATCTCCCAAGATATCCACACAAGTTCCACGTATCAGTCCGGTTATTTGTAAATCGTATTCGTGTGGAATATCGACACTTGAAACATGTTGTTGAGTTTGTTGAGAGTAAGTAATCGTCTATTGATCATATATTTTTGAATTATGTGACTCTTAGATACTAGGTATAATAATAATCTCTACGGAGGAGTCGTGCGGTCCGTGGTCCTATACGGGGCGCCTGTATGGTCAGCTCGACTATCAGGCGCCCAGCGCTGCAGAACCAAAATTCACGGTCTGCAGCGCAGAGTGGCTATCCGGATCGCACGAGGATACCGAACGGTGTCCTACGAGGCGGCAACTCTCCTGGCGCGTTTTCCGCCTTTTGACATCCTGGCGGAGATGGATGCGTGGGTCTACGATCAGACACGCTCCCTCCGCCAGAGCGGCGAAGGCGCGCCTCCAGGGGCGTTGGACAAGCTGCGGCGGCTAGCTCGGCGGCGCGCACTTGTAAAGTGGCGTCATCGCCTGCGGATGCAGTTTGCAACCAAGCGCGTCGTCGAGGCCGTCCTGCCGCTCTTTGGAGCCTGGCTCAAAAGGAGCGAGCGCGTCACCTACCGCCTGACGCAGGTGCTCACCGGGCACGGTTGTTTCGGCGCGTACCTGCACAGGATAGGACGTGAGGCCACGGCACAATGCCACCATTGTGATAGCGACCAGGACACCGCACAGCACACGCTCGAGGCGTGCCCTGCGTGGGCCGCCGAGCGGCGGATCCTGGTCGATCGGATCGGGCAAGATCTCTCTCTGCCAGCAGTAGTGTCGGCTATGTTGGCAGAGCACGAAAACTGGAATGCAGTGGTCTCCTTCTGTGAGAGCGTCATGCTCCAGAAGGAGACCGCAGAGCGGGATCGGGAGAGGGCCGATCCCGCTCGAAGAAGAAGGAGACGGCGCCGGGGTAACAACCGCCCTGGCGCCTAATTCCGATACGCTTGAAAACCCCTGCCATTGCTATGAGGTGGGGGACCTCTGGGTTCGCGGGTGCGTAGATTGGGGAATCTGCGTGCCCACACCAAGCGACCCAAGAGAAGACGGTAGCACGCATGTGGTCACGCGCTGCCGTGGGACGCTTTGGGGGATCCTTTACAATCCCCCCGGGGGGGTGACCGCTTTACAGTCACCCTCTCCGAGATGTGCCAATAGGCGTGGCACCAGTGGGTGGCTCTAGTGTGATCATACGAGGACCTGGAGCCTCCCTTAGGTGCCGAAGATGACCGCTCCAGTGGTTTTAGCCGGTAGGAGTCCGGCATACCCCTTCGTCCTTCCCCGGGGCGAAGGAAGTTCATGATGAATTTCCACTGGGCACCAATAAAAAAAAAAAAAAAAAAAGGTATAATAATAAATGTAACATTTAAACATTACTGCCGTCCTTTAAATAGAAAGCCGCTAACCCTCAGAATGGTGATTTTTACTTTTTAATGCAAAATTATATAGTTTTAAATTCTCTGTCTTCCTATCTAAGAACCATTATTATATGAGTAATAGTTCCTGAGTTACAAACACCGCCGTTACAAGCCGTTAAGGTAAGGTTAGCGACCTTTAAGTAATGTGATAAGAGCCAAAAACAAGCTAAAAACATTAGCTAATAAATTTGAAAATAGTTTTCTGAACAAATAAGACCAATTAGGGACGCAAATAAATGTAAATAATGTGTCTAACAGTCATTAATCTAAGTATTATAGTGTTTTTAGATATAACAACGGCCCACCTTTTTTGGCTGTTTCTTGAAAACTACTTTTTGGGCTTAACGGCTTTCTAGTCAATGGACGGCAGATTAGGTATAGGATTTAGTTTAATTTTCAGGAAATACAGATGTGTTGTAAGTACCGGGTGGTGCCTACTAAGAATATAGTTGACAAACTAATAGGTGACTATAGGATTAGCCGGCGTATGGGCAGCAGCACCCTTCGAGCATGTTTACAACTCAACTGCGATCCCCAACCCGTCTGCAAGCGTGATAATTATGATGCACGCCTATACCAAAGGGATGAGCAGCAGCGTATCTTCTTTGGAACACCATCCATACTGCACTCCCAAAACCGCCTACCGAGCGTAGTGAGTACTGGCAAATTCTTTCCAAAATGACGACACAAATGTAGAGATCTAGAGGCCTTTGTTATTTTGGCTGATACGGTGGTGATGATGATTCCAATGTTTCATTAATATGTAAATAACTACTATTAAAATGTACAAAACATAAGTCCGATCGACAAGGTGATATAAGCCAGAGCCACCCGTACACACGTTTCACATTCTTGCTGACACGGACCCCACCTGAATTTACTATCGCACATGACAGGGTAATTGTCAATAAGTGTGTTGGTATAGATAGGTAAGTTTGATGGAACTATCTTGCTCTTTCTAAAATTTTCTACCCTTATTAATTTTTTCGGCCATGTTTTGTCATGTTGTGGAAAGGCCAGAGGTTTTTCCACAATACTACAATTTGGACACCTTCAAAAGTAATTTGAATAGTTCATTCCGATAGATTAGGCAATGCACTGGCAATGCCAATGTCTTGCAGAGGCAGCAATGACGGTGGCAGCACTTACCATCAGGTGGGTAGCTGATTGTAAATTCTTTTTTTTACCAGTAAAAATACGCTTTCAATAAACTATGTGCTAAAAATCACATTTTAAAAAAAATTGTTATGAATGTGCTTGATATCAAAAGTACATAAATTTTGAAAATAGTTTTGTTTTTGAATGCAAAATGAACCCTTAAAAGCCATAAATTATGTCATTGTAGATATTTCAATATTTTTTTTAAATCGTTGCCCCTGATTAGGATTTCTCCTGTGCCGTGGGTGTGTTTACAAACACAAATTCCATACACAATACACCCAGACCCGAAACAACTACCTACAGATCATACAAATATTCGTTCCGTGCGGGAATCGAACCCGCGACCCGGAATGCAACAGCTGACTGTATTAGCCACTCCACCAGCGCATGGCAACGCGCGTCTTACTAACTTCTTTCCTCTCGAAACACAATGGGGTCTCTTTATGAGTCCGGAGTTCACCCGTTTTATGTGGTAACTACATATTAAAATTACCATTATATTATTTTTACTATTCCAATTCCAACGTGGCTACACGGCTTGTCGTAGCACAGGTGGACGACGTAACAGTCACATTAAAATAACCGAACGGCCCCAATAACGTATGTTTGGAACATTTGTACACCTATTAAATATTTTGTTTTCCAGTGTGGGGTTTCATTAACATCCTTAGTTACAAGCCAAATAAACAACTGTATGTAACATTGTTAACTACATAGGTAACAACAATATCGGCAGTTAGTCGACACGTGATGTGCAAATATTTCACGGTAAACATAATCCGAATTCCTTCGTCGCACCCTCTTGCATACATCATTCACTATTCGTTATGAAGTAGCTGTCAATATGTTACGTATGCAAAACATGTAGATGTTGGTATAAATAACGACAGAATGGGGAAAAAATGTGCCACCTGCGTTATTCTAAACGCCTGAAACCTTCCCGTATCGAGAACGTGTCTACAGAGATCGGTATTAAAACGCTACCAATTATGATTGACGCTTACGAAAACATATTTTTTATATTCAGCGTGATAAACTATGATTTTTTTTAATGAATATTTTCTACCCTTTCATTATTAGAAGGTTTTAATACCGTATCTCTTTAGGCAAGACCGGACATGGAAAGTTTTCACGCGTTTAGAATAGCTTCACAGGTATAATCCTAAAGATAAAGAGACTATTACATATTTTACAGACATCAGTATTAGATAACTGTTACTGGAAGAAAACTTGCTGTTATTTATCTTTATGAGAACCAAATATAATTCAGCCTGTATGCTGTGACAGATTTATGTAGATAGCAAAATATAAAAGTTTATAAAACCGAATGACAAAATTAAGATCTTTATCTTATTCTTCTATCACAAGACCTATCTTAGGATGCGAGGTCATAGCACAGTGCTTCTACATCCGGAGTTGTTTACTATACACACCTTGTTGCAACTAGGAAGAATTTCCGTTTCGTTTGCGCAGCTTAGCACAGCGCACATACAAACTCTACACACAACCTTAACCATCTGCCCGGGTAGGGTGACCGCTTTACAATCAAAACCTCTCCGAGATGTGCCTGTAGGTAAGATACCAGGGGGAGGCTCTAGCGTGATCATACGAGGACCTGGAGCCCCCCTTAGGTGCCGAAGATGACCGTCCCAGTGATTTTAGCCGGTAGGAGTCCGGTATGCCTCTGCGCCCTTCCCCGGTGAGGAAGTTCATTAGGAATTTCCACTGAGATAATTAGACATTTAAAAAGAAAACGGACGAATTTCCGTGCGTTCAAGCGTTACAGTTACAGCATACCTACTATTAGAATCAGTCACAACTCACAATACACACACACCCGTAAATAAATAAAATAAAAATATAAACATTTTTGTACACGTGGTGCTTGGCAACTGGGCTTATCCCAGTTGTAAACCACCGTTTATTGTTCCTATGGCCTATAGTTTTTCTCTGAGTCCTGCTAGCTACGGAGGGAAGTGGAACGTACATTCTTTCCTACTCCCCCTTTTTCTTTTCTGATTAATTTCGTTGCGGTTTCCAAGACAGTTATACATTACACCGAGCTTTTCCTTTCCAGTGGTCGCCATTGTGGATCCTGGCTTACAGGAGTTGCATAGATTGAGAATGTGTTGCGGGCTTGTCTCAAAAAAGGAAAGTTTGGCATAATCCTTCCTTGTCCAGGGCGGAGGAAGTCCATGATGTGTTTCCACAGGGTGGCAAAAAGTTAGTTTACCGATCAATCCGGCCCGTTTTGGGTGTTGTCAACTACAGTCTATAAATTTATAAGGCTCAGCCAATCCAAAAGTGTATGCACATTAAATAAATGAATAATACAGTAAAACTTAACTACCCCAACATTGGCTGGACTCTTATTCGCATCGCTACGTGCTCAAGATTCTGATACATTTGACCTCACGTTTATTATATTCTTTATCGTTCATACTCTGTTTTATTGCCCGAGTATTAAGCCCAAATAATATGTATTTGGAAGCAAGGTTGTTATGTGTTGTGATCAATTCTTATACTGTTTTATGGCGGATGCTATGCCAAACAACAAATTTACCATTGAATTTATAGCTTGAATGTATTGGCGTGTTCTATATGGGACTGCGAATGCTTGGCATAACTTTGATATTGGTTAATATATTAGAAATCGAATACATTAGATGTTATAGAAAATAGTTATCAAGTGTATTGCACTACTACTGCTTCACCAACTGGCCCGTCGTCTACGGTACAATTTAAGTTATTTTGGCTTAGCTTGTTCAAGTCATAGTTGATTTCAGGCTTTATGTTATGCTAAATACACATGTATGTCGTAAAAGGTGACTAAGGGACTCTCTCAGACACTAAAGACACTAAATCAGACATTAGGACTCTAAACCAGAGGGATTGGCAGCAATGTCCCTCCTGTGGAATAGCCCACCTGCGCTTACTAACCCACTTGTCAAGTCTGCTGAGTACTAACAAATTCCCCCTATGATGACGATAAAGAATGAAAGAAATGGCACGATAACGTTCGAAATGACAACCAATCGAATCGTTTATGAAGGGGAGGCCTTTGTTCAGCAGTGAACGTCTTTTAATTTGATTTGATATAGCTTATACCTACCTATGCTTATTAAGTTTATACATGATGTTAAGATCACTCACTGTTGCTTAAAGTGGATATGTTATAGTTAAATACTTCTGGAAGTCTCTCTCAACTGGCTTCGGACACAGGATGACCGAAGCAAGGATAACATGCCCTGGTGGGGTTTCTCCGGCAAATCCAGCCCATGCTGTAAGTATGGTGCTGTTGAGGATACGTTATATACGTAATCATTTCCAGCGTGCCCTGACATCTGCACGCATTATGTCATGGCCGCTACAGTAAATGCAATGCGTGTAGTACAATAATGTGTCAACATAATTTGATCTTGCAGAGTTATCATCTCTTGCCTACTTATTCTGTTTTTCGTTCAGTTTACTGTCGGCACGCTAAGAAGAAAAATACTTGGTTAATATCTACTATACAAAACGATTCATCTACGATGTCAGACTGCTAAAATCAGTCCTTGATGGTGATCATTATTTTCTCAGTAAGACCTCTTCGTTACTGGGAAAGTAAGTCATAGTAAGCCGTTAAGCTGTCATCTCGGTTGTCATACGAATACGTATGACAGTTATTGCTGTTATAATATGTGTGATTTCTTGATTTGAAAAAAACAATTGAACCGTACGACGTTGCCGACATATTTTTTAGAAAATTTTCGTTTTTGAGAAATATTTTATGAATATGTAAAGATTTATTAATCTCAATACTGTACGACGTTGCCTTATACTTGACATTGGCGAAATTGGGGAAGATACTCTCACAGAAGCCATAATCTAAGAGAAGAAGAAGAAGAAGATTTCTTGATTTGATTGGATAATGACTGCTTTAAAGTATACTACATAATTCGTATGTACCTTTGCCTCTTAGGTCACCCATACATAGACTGACTGCGTCGAGCGTTGCTTACCCTCCCCTATCAGTGGCTCCAACGGGCTTTGATCGAACAGTAGCACACAGTCAGAAAACAAATATTATTGCGCATTCTTTAAAATACAGCGCTACATTTTGATAGTATCCCCACCGTGTTTCTATAGCAAATATGATTACAAATTTAACTACTCTCAACACTAAGTTCTAACAAGTTGAAGCGTTCGAACATCACTCATAACAGACAGGAACCCTTCAACCAACTTGTCCGTAACTTAGCCTCTCGGATATATTGGGAATATAAATATCCTGCAGCGCCCCCAGCCCTTTCGTGGCACTTAAGACATCCGTCCTGACCCTCACTTGTAAGGAACATTCCGGGCTACACACCCATGGGAACTAGTGCACAGTTTGAAAACTTTATTGATGGGTTGTCAGTACCTTTCAAAGGAATGGCCTTTTTGCTGTTCGATAGGGTTTTGTTTCATTTTATATGTTATCGGTTAGTGAAGTTGCATTTATTTCCATAGCCCTTTTTACTAAGTACCTACCATAGACTATACACTTAATACTGACAGTACCTACATGTCTTGTGTACTATTTACACAAAGTAATAAAAATAAAAAATAAAAATGTTACGACTCAAAGTGTTGGCAGTAAAAACATTTATTTTGACCACATAATATTCATAATCCAAAAATATGACACTAAAATAATAAAAGATAAAAAATTGTACGTGTCGGTAACCACGTTAATTTTGTGTACGGAGCATTAAATGACACGCATTATTAGTTTGTAAATATTTGCTATCTTTTTTTCTTTTCATATTAAACGATCTAGCGAAGAACTCAAGGTGTTAAAAAAACACACTCGTCAATAAATTTAGATCACGCCGGCATTTCGCCGGAAACAAACTCAAAGGTTTCTGTTTTAAGTCTAGTCTGTGGTTACAATGCGACTGTAAAATGTAAACATAACTAACATTCCATTAAATATGAAAAAATATCGTAAGTTATATCTAATACATTTATAAAACACGCAATCAAACGTCAACTTGTATCTCGCGCCATCGAGTTCTGTAGTGGGGGGATATTTCTTACTGTTGACTATTTATGTCCAGAGGCCAGACAAGCATTTAATTCAATAAGTTTCATAGAGCTACGAAATACGATACAGATGAGAAATGAATTCTGTGTTTTGAATTCTCAGCGTTTAAAATTATACTAGTGGTCGTCGAGTGGTTGAAATTCGATCGTGACTTTCCTTCTCCATATAAACTTAAGCTATACTAAATATCACACGCCTCCGTGTGCGCAGTTATGCTTAAAAGGGGGTACAAAGTTTTCTCTTAACGTATTAATATATTGATTATCAGAGGTTCTTATTTCTTAAACTAAGTAAATGATTCTCCCACAAACTAAGAGCTGTTAGCGAGATTTTTGACCGTAAACTTGTAAACCTTATGTTTATGTAATATCGTAGTGTATCTGTATAATAGTTAAAGTAGGAAGAGTATTTTCCGAAACTACTGCCAGGGTTCGTTTTAACCATGGGCCTGATGACACCATCGTGCATCACGCCTATATTTCCCGAAAGATTATACGCAATTTAGTCAAATACCAAGGGGCCGTTGCCATTGATCGAGCTGAAACCGAATATTTCCTAACAGAAGAACCCAGTGTCTCGCTGCCCGATATGGAAATCGAACCTAGGACCACATGCTCAGCAGCTTTATGTGCGACAACTAGACCAATAAACTGGTCTTTAAATCAAATGGAAATTAATAACGGACCCAGTATAATACCCTGTGGCTTTATAATATTCTTTAGTAGATAACATATAAATACCGCATCCAATATACAAATGTTAATCTTCATCCAGCCAACCGGGGTCCGGTCGGAAAATTCCTACCTACTTACGCTGATTGAACAAGTTTTTCCCATAAGAAGCGAGGAGCCGAGGCGCACTCTCGTGTGAAATTAGCCAACAATTCTGATTGGAGCTACCATACTTTGTTTATTTCATCGTTCATAGCTTGTAATTGTAATTAATAGGGACAAAGGGTATATACATTGTTATACATGTTTTTGTTCTTAGTTCTGGACCTTGGACTTTTATTTTTTATTGGCATTATTAGATTGTTGTCACGTTGGCACTGGATTTGGAAATTATTGTTCCCATAGTTTAATATTATCATAATGACCAACCTTGATGCGCATATTAAAAGGCAGGATCAAGGTAAATTTACTGGCGATTTCGTCAGCACGCACAGTGGCGCATTCCAATTCTGTACTTGTTTGTGCTCTGACAATTCTGAATACCCTTCGATGTCAGCACTGGTATGTGATTTGTTTCCTAATAGATGAATAGATGTCCATTATGAATGCTTGAGGTTTTGTAAGGGGAGGGATGGTTAATATATATATTTAATTTATGTTTTTCAATTATGCGTTTGTTTCGTACATTTTACAACTTTGTTTTACTGCAAGTTTTGACATGTAAAATGGCATGGCGTTCACAGTTACGTTGTGCAGTATGTTTAAATAAATAAATAAGACGCTATTAATGCAGAATGCGATACTCCTGGACACGGCTCATACGTATTCCTCTCTCTAGAACAAAACCCTCAACAACAATAAATATAGTAAAATATTAATTAGATTTAAAAAGAGTGACCATGAAGTTTCTAGTCCGTTCTTCTCTGTAGGAAATCTACATCTTGGAACACGACAGCTAAGGTCTCGCGTATTCATAAATGGCTGTAAATGGTTTACATTACCTAATAAAAATATATATATCTTATTTTATTTTCGTTTTAAACGATGCCCGCACACTAGGATGTATCCTGTATCGTGGTTACAGTTTACAAGCATAAATCTCACATGTACAAACGCAGAAACCCGAAATAACAGCCTGTAGATCATTCAAATAAATTCTATTTGCAAAAAAACGGGCACCTAAGGAAATTTACATTCTAAGGTTGATTTGAGTTCATTAAATGAAATTTAATTGTTTGACATAGTCTGTATACTTATAATCGTGTAAATTAATACACGTGAAGTGAATTCGGGCAATTAAAAAAAAAACGATGATTTCTTTAAAACCAATGTACACGGCCAAACAACAAGAAGTGGTCGGCAATACAGACAAGAAGATTTTTTACTTTTTTAAATTAAATAAAGTTACAAATGTAAAAACCTAATAACGAGTCACCCATGCCAAAATCACAGCTTGAATCCTTCTGGGCATGCTTTCCACGATGTTTTTAATAACGTTTTGAGGAATACGTTCCTACTCTTTCGCAATGACTGTTTTAGCTCCGTGATATTGCTAACTGTCAGAGGACTTGGCAACGGTATCAAGACACCGGTTCGGTTAAAAGAAGTCCCGGTTCGGGAAGAAAACGATGCACAGAACCAAGAGATGACCGCTTTTTGGTGAGTCAGGCGTTGCGGAATTGTAAGGCGTCACGTGTGGACCTGAAGAAGAGCCTCGAAGAAGTAATATGAGTAGAAGTTAGCTTGTGGACCGTCAGGAGGAGGCTATTGGCTGCCAATATCAAATGTTACCCCTGGCTCGGGGCCCTAAATTACTCCGTGAGCACCGTGTTGCTCGACTTCAGTTTGCTGGAAACTATGCTCCATGGACTCTGGAGGACTGGAATAAAGTATTGTTTTCTGATGAAGCTAGAATCTCTTTGTGTGGAGAGGACCGACGCCGGCGTGTGCTGCGAAGACCACGGGAACGCTATGCGGAAGTGTGTTTCGAAGAAATCACTCCTTATGGCACAGGCTCCGTTATGTTTTGGGCAGCAATTAATTCGACGGAGCGTACGGAGTTAGTTTTCATAGAAAATGGAACATTAAATGCACACCGGTACATAATGGAAGTCCTAATTCCATATGCACAACCCGCATTGACTACACTTGGGGAAGATTCCATTTTTATGGACGACAATGCTCGCCCGCACCGTTCTGGCGACGTGGAAGCGTACATGCAAGAAGTTGGGATCCTTCGTTTAGATTGGCCGGCTCGAAGTCCTAACCTCAATCCTATTGAGTTTGTCTGGGATGTTCTAAAGAGACTGGTAAGATCAGTGCAACCTTCTCCACAAAACATCACGGAGCTAAAAAGGGTCATTGCAGAAGAGTGGGAACGTATTCCTCAAAACGTTATGAAAATCATGCCCAGCCCATTAACCATTCAAGCTGTGATTTTGGCAAGAGGAGGTCATACTCGTTATTAGGTTTTTACATTTGTAACTTTATTTAATTTAAAAAAGTAAAAAGATCTTCTTGTCTTTATTGCCGACCACTTCTTACTGTTTGGCCGGGTACAGCGATATCAAAGAATTCATCGATTATAGTTTTTAAAATTGCCATAATTGACTTCACGCGTATTAATTTACACGATTATAAGTATACAGACTACGTCATGTAATTAAATTTCATGTAATGAACTCAAATCGACCTTAGAATGTAAATTACCTTAAGTGCCCGTTTTATTTGCAAAAGAGTATATTTGTTTCATGCAGGGATTGAATCTGCAACACGTAGCGCGGAAAGCTAACCGCTTAACCACAGCGCCTACCGTGCTGACAATCCGCATCTTTTACCTTTATAATTCTACTACAGTGAAATTAAATATTTAAATAATTTAATAGCGTAGGTATGTCAATAAACAAATGTGTATGCTGACAATAGACATGTAGTCATAAGTCATTATCATATCTGTGATATGTCATAAATACACAAATGTAGACTCGGTGTAATTATCAATGACAGCTCGTGATCTCCACTAATGCCGAGTAAACACCTCGAGGTAAGCCTGTAATTAGTTAGCCTCATTTGTTTGAATTACCTATTACCTATATTTATAGGTAACATAATGTCAGATAAAGGTATATTTATTTGCAAAAACTGTGTAATTAATAATACATTATCATGCATATTACAAAGTTGGTAAGGTGCTAAATACGATAACCACCGAACGAAGCCCGCTGGCGCGGCCAGAAGCGTAGTGAGGAGCTTGCGCGCAGGTCCGTGCACGTCATCGCGGATTCGTGTGGCTGAGAGCGTACTCCGGAATCCTCGCGTATTCTTTGGTCAATCGACAGTCGGCAGCGTCATCGTCGTCGCGTTACAGTCAGTCTATGCTATTCATTGAACGACGGCACCCGGACGCAAGTGGCGGCAGCCGAGTCCAGGCGACGTTATCCTAGCGCAGCGGACGGTATGCGGACGCAGCCGCGAGTAGTCCTCGATGTACTATATGTCGCATGCCAATATGAAGTTTAATTGTCGAGTAGACATTTTAATTTCTTTTATTGCATTATATATACCGATTTCGCCGCAGTCGCCTGCTGCGGACGAAATCGCGCTTCGTTAGTTATGATTTTATGAATCATACTTAGACCAAATTTTATTTTTTTGTTGGGCTTCTCGCATACATTTCTGGGAAATGTGGTTGCTTAACCGGTCAGACCAACATATTTTGTCGACAGATATAAATATGGACGGAAAAAATAAACATTAGTGGCAGATTACTACGAATGTTGCAGTACCTACACGGAATCACGAGATTTTTATTGTATCAATGATATAGAGTAACATTTCTTAAAATATTATATATTACTATCTGCCCGCCCGGTTTCGCACGGGCAGGTACATGCGAACCCGATTGTAGTGACACCTTTTTTTTATTTTTTTTTTATTGATGTCCAGTGGAAATTCTACATGGAACTTCCTTCACCCCGGGGAAGGGCGAAGGGGTATGCCGGACTCCTACCGGCTAAAACCACTGGAGCGGTCATCTTCGGCACCGAAGGGGGGGCTCCAGGTCCTCGTAAGATCACACTAGAGCCGCCCATTGGTGCCACGCCTTTAGGCACATCTCGGAAGGGATGACTGTAAAGCGGTCACCCCCTCTAGCGGAGGGAAGGCGACTGTAAAAAGGTCGCCCCCCCAGGCACTTCTCGGGGAGGATTGTAAAGGATCCCCCCAAGCCTCGCATTGCGCTGTGCTGCGCACACGGCGGCACGCGACCACGTGCGCGCCATCGTCTTCCCGGGGGTCGCTCGGTGTGAGCACGCAGATTCCCCAATCTGCGCGCCCGCGACCCCCAAGGCCCCCCACCATGAAGTGACGGCAGGGGGCTCAGGCGTGTTGGACTTGGGAGCCGGGACGGTTGTTGCCCCGGCGCCGTCTCGTCCTTCTCCGTGCGGGATCAGCCCTCTCCCGATCCCGTTCTGCAGTCTCCTTCTGGAGCATGACGCTCTCGCAGAAGGAGACCACTGCACTCCAATTTTCATGCTTTGCCAACATAGCCGACACTACTGCCGGCAGAGAGAGATCTTGCCCGATCCGATCGGCCAGGACCCGCCGCTCGGCCACCCACGCAGGGCACTCCTCGAGCGTGTGCTGTGCGGTATCCTGGTCGCTTTCATAATGGTGGCACTGTGCCGTAACCTCGCGTCCAATTCTGTGCAGGTACGCACCGAAACAACCGTGACCGGTGAACACCTGCGTCAGACGGTAGGTGACGCGCTCGCTCCTTCTGAGCCAGGCTCCGAAGAGCGGCAGGATGGCCTCAACGACGCGTTTGTTCGCGAACTGCAGCCGAAGGCGATTTCGCCACGTCTCGAGTGTGCGCCGTTGAGCCAGCCGCCCTAGCCTGTCGAACGCCCCTGGCGGCACGCTTTCGCCACTCTGGCGGAGGGAGCGTGTTTGATCATAGACCCACGCATCCGTCTCCGCCATGATGTCGAAAGGCGGAAAGCGTGCCAGGAGAGTTGCGGCCTCGTAGGACACTGTCCTGTATCCCCGTGCGATCCGTATAGCCACTCTGCGCTGCAGACCGTGAAGTTTGGCTCTACAGCGCTGGACACCTGAAAACCGGGATGACCATACAGGTGCCCCGTAGAGGGCCACGGACCGCACGACGCCCCCGTAGAGACGGCGAACTTCCTCGCTCGGTCCCCCGAGATTGGGCAGCACCCGGTGTAATGCACCCACTACCCTCTCGACTCGGGGGACGAGGCGTGCGAAGTGCTCTTCGAAGCCCCAACGACTGTCCAGGGTGAGCCCCAGGTACTTCATGTACTGGCCCACCCTGATTTGCGCGTCACCAACGCTTATCCACGAACTGGGTGGTTCTCTGCTCCGCGGCAGTTTATGGAACCATAGCGCCTCGGTTTTGTGAGGCGCTATCTGTAGACCCAGAGCGTGGATTTTGGCTACGACAATTGCCACCGCTTGCTCGGCAAGCCGGATGGTTCCCTCGAAGGTCTCCCCGCCAGCCAACACAAGAGTGTCGTCAGCGTAACAAACCAAGCTGACGCCGGTAGGGAGAGCGACACGCAGGACCGCGTCGTAGGCGAGGTTCCATAAAAAGGGGCCGAGAACCGACCCCTGCGGAACCCCGCACGTAATCTCCCTCCGCTTTACGCTACCGTCCCTGCCCACATAGCGAATGTGCCTATCGCGCAGATAGGCCCCTATGATGCCCTGCAGGTAGGGGGGACACCGATGATGGACTAGTGCCCCCCTAATCGCATCCCACGGGATGGAGTTGAAGGCGTTGACGACGTCTAAACTGACCGCCAACGCCACCCCACCCCGCTGGGACACCGCCTGTTCCGACAGCGAGCGGACGCGAAGAATCGCGTCGATGGTGGACCGCCGCTGCCGGAAGCCATACTGACTTTCGGCCAGGTCGGGGCCAACTCGCGACAGGTGCTCAACGAGTCTTCGGGTAATTATTCTTTCGAATAGCTTCGAAGCCTCGTCGAGCAGGCAAATGGGACGGTATGCAGAGGGAGACTCTGCGGTCCTTCCTTCCTTCTTCAAGAGAACCAATCCGACGGAGGCAACTGGTGAACAGCTGCCTAAAGCGGTCCCCAAGAGACTGCAGTGCATACACCCACGCGCGGCCCGGAATGCCGTCCGGACCCGGTGCAGTGTTGCGACTCTTCAGGCGGCCAATGGCTCGGTCCAACTCCCCTTCTGAAACCCCCAACTCCTCGGCCCATTCCGAGGCAATCGGGGTTGGAGTGGGACTAGGATGGTCCCGGACCGCCGGAAAGAGCGTTGGATTGTAGTGACACCTACTGGGTCCAATCAACTAATTACCTTATACCGCCATCTGTTAGAATCTTATCGAACTAACAGATATTTATGACTCTGTCAGATGATAGACAAATCATTCGCAAATAAAATAATATTGCTATTATAAATTGAGATATAAACTATCCGATCTTTTAAGTTGGATAAAACTGCACACATTTTATTAAAATCGGTTCAGTAGTTTAGGAGTCCATAGCGGACAAACAACGTGACACGTAATTTATATATATTAAGAAGATATGAGCTGTGTGTTGCCTGCTACGAATAGCGCCAACCCATCTCAGCCCGTGGGTGTCGTAAAAGGCGACTCTGGGATTGGCCGGAGGATGGGCAGCAGCGTCCTGCGAGTACATTAACAACTCAACTGCGATCGCCAACCCGCCTACCAAGCGTGCCAATTATAGCAAAACCCCCCAATGAGCACACAACACACCCAACCGGTCGTTGTGGCAATCTTTTGGGGAAGCTTGTGTCCAGCAGTGGACTTTATTCGGCTGAAATGATGATGATGAAGTCTTAGAAAAGACCAAGAAACGCATAGTACCATCCTGTAACTGTTCAACTGGAATGCAAAGACCTCGTGTCATACAAGGAGGAAACGTGTCTTGTTAACGAGATTTCAGATCATTTGATCCAAGTTTTCATTCACCTAAAGCCAGTGGTGGCTTATAAATTAACTTAGAAAAAACCATCATATCAGGCAAAATGCCTCCTCTATAAATGAACGGCGGGCTGATTATGTATGTCGCAGACGGTTTGCGACAGACATAAATCGCGCAGACGCCGCAGTCAAACGTAATTTTGGTATTACGTTTAAGCCGATTTCGATTACAAAACTGCGAAGTTCTCTGAAACACACTCTGCCGGACGATCAATGAACTAAAAATTCTATCTTCACCTTTCAATTTCAGGCGATTTGCGACCAGTAGATCCTTGGCCACGCTATAGCTGCTGTCGCGTTTGCTGTCGCTATTTTTAGGTAATCAGGGTGCGGTTACATACCGTATGTCGTAATAATGGGGAGAGTTTGCCAGTACTCACCACATCTAGCAGGCGGGTTAGTGAGCGCAAAGTGGCTGTTGTGTGACAGAAAGGATGCTGCTGCCCCTTCCCTCTGGTTTATAGTCTCTTAGTCGCCTTTTACTACTGGGATAAATTAAATGGTTCTATATTCTTAATCCAGACACCATTCTACATGTCATATTGCAAAAGTTACATTGGTATACGCCAGATGTTGAACCAGCAACCCATTGCTTCATTAGCGAGTCCTCTGGACCACCGTGACACTTAAAACTGGATACGATGCTGCAAATTGAGGAGACCTGTTTCAAGCAGTGGACTGCCGCAGGCCTAAATGATTGATAGTTATCATAATATATGAGTATGTTTATCTATGGGGCTTAGATGCCTTAGAACCAATAAACAAGAAAACATGGGAGCGTGCATATCAGTAAGTGTGTATCATCATCTACATATAAGCCAAAAGACGTCCACTGTCAAACTAAGACCACCCCGCACCCCCCACCCCATAAAGACCGCTTACTTGCCTTGTGTCGTATTTTTGGAGGGAATTTGCCAGTACTCACCATGCTAGGCAGACGGGTCGGTGAGTGCAGTAGGCAGCAGTAGCCAGCTAGACCGTCAATTATGTTGCTCCGCTGGTTTTCTATATTATATCAGCTGGAAAATGTCCACTGCTGGATACAGGCCTCACCCAAAGATCGCCATAATCTGGCTGTGTTCATTCGGGGTTTTCGGTATAATCCCCATGTTTGGCAGGCCGGTTGGCAATCACAGTTAAGTTGTAAATGTACTCGAAGGACCCTGCTGGCTATCCTCCAGCTATCCCGATAGGTAATCGCATTTTACGACACTTCACAGGATAAGCTGGGGTGGAGCTATTCTTAGCTGGCACCACACGGTAGTGTGTACGGTTTTTTTTTAATTTTGCCCCACACTAGGATTTCTCCTGTGTCGTGGTTGCGTTTACAAACATGAATTCCACATACAATACACCCAGACCCGCAGCAACAACTACCTGCAGATCATACAATAATTTGTTCCATGCGGGAATTGAACCCATGACCCGGAGCGCAGCAGCCGACTGTATCAGCCACTGCACCAACCGTGCCGTCTCTTTAATAAGAGTGAAAAAAAAATCAATGACATGAAGCAAACGTTATCTTTGTCTGTTAAACATAATACGTATGTACCCTACTCTCTGATCGCAATTCTAATCGACAGATTTTTATGCAATGCTTCTTCTCCATTGCGTAGGAAGATGTAACGATAGATTAATTCTTTATCGAAAGCGACACGATTGAATCTCATAAGAATTTTCCGAGTCACTCGCACCGAGTTAAGCAACAATAGGATTTAATTTAGCCGACAATGCTGGTCTGCGTCACGTCATGTGTTTACTGTCAAGCAATGACGGTGATCGAGTGTCCCTTGGGCGAAACGTTCGGGCTCGATCTGGGAAAAATGCCACGTCAAAGGTAATGGGATATTTTGTTGGTATACTTGTAAAACTTTTTAGGGTTTCGTACGCCCGAATGAAAAAACGAAACCTTATAGGATCACTCGTGTGTCTATCTGTCCGTCAGTCACAGCCAATTTGCTTCGAATCTACTGTACCGATTAAGTTGAAATTTGGTACACATATAATCTGCGACCCAAACACGGACGTGTAAGGATACATTAATGCGACAAATAAATGAATTTGGAATATAGGGGTCACTTTTAGGGGGGGAAATTGAAAATTAAAGAACAAGGATTTGCATTCTGTATCGTGTACGAGTAACCATTGGTATATATTACTAAACGTGTAACATAGAAAATTGGAGGGCTTGACACGTTAGCGTCACGTGTATCCTTTTGGAAACACAGAATGTCACCTCTTGAGGCCGTGTGTTTCTTTTTGAAGTGTATCCAGTCCGGTCAGTTCTTTAGTTAGAGGCCAGTGTATCCACCAAGAAACACGTTTTCAAACATTTTACCTACTATGAAATCAGATTCCTCTGGCCTCATTGTTCTTTCGGTCCTAGTGGATTTTGTGTATGACTTCTATGCCAAAGTTATGAAAAAAGTAAACTACCCAATTTTTTTGAAATAACATGTAATTGTATTATTTATAATTCTTTTACAAGCCTGAAAATTCAGAATTATAAAATGTGGAGTATTACTCGGTAATCTCCACACAGTAAATCGTTTGGAATAAAGCAAACTATGTTAGTTTGTTTCGCAAATTTGAGTTTTTTATTCACAACTTGCCCTTTCTTTGTGTAGAATTTGTAGCACTCGACGCAGCGTCCTTTTACCTTGTTGGGAGGGTTGCCCTTCATGTTGATCACAAACTTTCCACCTGTTTGAGGGATTTGGTGGTTGTGCTTGTGGGTGGACCTTGTTTGTGAGTCGTATTCTTGTTCTATATATATGTTCTATCTATATCGTTATGTCTTGTTCAACATCATCATCACCATATCAGCCAAAAGACGTCCACTGCTGAACAAAGACCTCCCCCACTAACGGACAGTTTACATTTCATGTGTCATCGCTTTAGCGGGAATTTGCACTGGCAAACACGTACTGACTGGCACATAAGTACTGACTTACAATGCTTGACAGGCGAGTTGGTGAGCGCAGAATGGCTGCTGTTCCACAAAATGGACGCTGCTACCTATCCCTCTGGTTTAGAGTCCCTTAGTCGTCTTTTACGACATCCACGTGACGAGATGGAGTGGTGCTATATTCTTAATCCGGACACAACACGGTATCAGTTCTGTTAAGCTTAAGATGCTTGTCCTAGCAGAAGGTTCACGTCATAAATGCAACGGTTGGGGCACGAACTCTGACGATTGTTTGATTAGCAGCCCAAAGGCATTGGGTTATTATTACGTACATTAAATATACTAATGCATATCATATCATGTTTATGCCGTGTAGTGCCAGCTAAGAATAGCACCACCCCATCTCATCACGTGGGTGCCGTAAAAAGCGACGATGGGATTAATCGGAAGATAGGCAGCACCGCTCTTCGAGTATATTTACAACTCAACTGCGATCGCCAACCCGACTACCGAGCGTGGCGATTATAGCAACACCCCCCCAATGAGCACAAAACCCAGACCGGTCGTTGTGGCGATCTTTGGGGAGGCTTATATCCAGCAGTGGATGTCTTCATCATATCAGTTATTTCTCGCACATAGACGGGGACGTGTTGTACTGCAGCGTAGTGCCCCGTAGCTTTCCACAAAACTACTGGTGCACGACACCATACGCTTAGTTCTCCTTCGTTATGACCTCTAAATGGCGTTGTCGCGGAGTGCCTCCCTCCGTGTTTCCTTCCCGGTTAGCTCAACTGGGAGGCTCTCTCCACGGCAGCAAGTAACGGAGTTCAGCTATTGTGATTCAATTAAACGTATTATATATATATATATATATATATAATACGTTCCCCAGTTCCCGGCAGCCCCGCCATTCCTGGTCATGGTAGCGGCCACGGAAACGGCGGGGCAGGGGGTGCTAAGAATCTCCGGATGGGATCCGGCTACCACCCAAACCGAAAACTGGCCCTGGTGACATATAACACACGCACACTGAGGGCAGACGAAAAGATTGTTGAGCTGGAAGAAGAAATAGATAAGTTGCACTGGGATATCATGGGTCTATCAGAAGTCCGAAGAGAGGGGGAGGACACGATAACCCTGAAATCCGGCAACTTATTCTACTACCGGGAAGGCGAACATCTGTCTCAAGGTGGTGTCGGGTTTCTCGTCCGCAGGTCCCTCATTAACAGTATAGTGGCCATCGAAAGTGTGTCGAGCAGGGTAGCGTACCTTATACTCAGAATATCCAAGAGATATTCGTTGAAGGTCATACAGGTCTACGCACCGACCTCGACACACCCAGATGATGAAGTAGAGAGTATGTATGAGGACGTAAGTAGGGCCATACATACCTCGAAGACACATTTCACTGTTGTGATGGGGGACTTCAACGCAAAACTGGGCACTCGATGCGATGGTGAGTTGAGAGTGGGGCAATTTGGATATGGGCAACGGAACCCCAGGGGACAGAGGCTGGCCGACTTTTTGGAAAAGGAGGGACTCTTTATGATGAACTCCTTTTTCCAAAAGCCGCCTCACAGGAAGTGGACCTGGATGAGTCCCGATGGTTCCACGAGGAATGAGATTGACTTCATCATGACCAATAAAAGACAAATATTCAATGATGTCTCTGTGATCCACAGGGTGAAAACCGGTAGTGATCACCGAATGGTAAGAGGCACATTGAATATTAATCTCAAAGTTGAGAGGTCTCGTCTGATGAGGTCTACGCTCCGGCCCTCTAGTGCTCATATCCAAAACCCCGAGAGCTTTCAACTCGAACTCCAAAACCGCTTCGAGTGCCTGGAACATTGCGTATCTGTGGACGATTTAAATGGTAGGTTTGTAGAAACTGTCCAAACGGTTGGGTCTAAGTTCTTTAAAGCCCACCGTAAAGGTAGACCAAAAAAGTTCTCCGATCACACTCTCGACCTTATGGCAGAAAGACGCGCCATGACGCTACAGTCTTCCGATGATGCTGAAGCATACCGACTGCTCAATAGACGGATATGGAAGTCCTTGCGGCACGATATCCGCACCTTTAACACTAACGGTGTTAAAGAGGCGATTGAGCGGAATCAAGGCTCCAAAGTGTTCGCAAGAGACAAGTCTATTGGGCAAAGTCGTATTATGAAGCTGAAGACCGAGGACGGCAGTGTAGCGTCGACTAAGCCAGAGGTTTTGAGAGAGATTGAGAACTTCTACCGGCAGTTATACACCTCGGTTACTATACCTACCATTGGCTCTGACAAAGACCCGCGAGCCAAACTAACCCGACACTATACCGAGGATATCCCGGACATCAGCCTGTACGAGATTAGGATGGCCTTGAAACAGCTTAAAAATAACAAGGCGCCGGGTGGAGACGGAATTACGACAGAGCTTCTGAAAGCGGGTGGAACACCGGTACTTAAAGTCCTTCAGAAGCTATTCAATTCCGTCTTACTCGAGGGCACAACGCCGGAAGCGTGGAACAGAGGTGAGGTGGTGCTCTTCTTCAAAAAGGGTGATAACACCCTATTGAAGAATTATAGACCCATCTCACTTCTGAGCCATGTTTATAAGCTGTTTTCAAGGGTCATCACGAATCGTCTCGAGCGCAGGTTTGATGACTTCCAGCCTCCCGAACAAGCCGGTTTCCGAAAAGGTTTCAGTACCATAGACCACATCCATACGCTGCGGCAGGTTATACAGAAGACCGAGGAGTATAATCTGCCACTATGCTTGGCGTTTGTGGACTATGAGAAAGCCTTCGATTCGAATGTACGTAAGGATTGAGTGTCCCTATAAAAAATCGGAAAGCTGATGTTAGCAATATTTAGTAAAAGTTATGAAAAAATTTGTAAAACAAATCCCGAAATTTGTAAAAGAAAAAAATAAAAGATAGAATGGTCTTAAGGGTGTCCCTCAATCCTTACACCACGTTACCTGTATCTCATAAACAGTATCAAGTAGGAGTTATATGACTGCATAAATATTTAGTAAAAAAATTGTTAAACGTATTATCAAAAATTCAGCGGAATCAATAATCATATAAAAAAGTTACAGAGGTTTCTTATATGTCCCTCAATCCTTATTTGTAAGGATTGAGTGTCCCTCGAGATTGGCGAAATTACTAATTTTTCAAAATATGTTTTTCTATAAAAAATTAGTAAAAAATGTCTCTTAATTTGTAAAAAGCGAATACTGAGGAAATTCACCACGGTTTTAAAGTAATACCGGTAAAAGCGGTGTCCCTCAATCCTTTGACCCACGAAGACAAATTTGCTCATAACTTTCCAAGTAATTTTATAATTGCAGATTTATCAATGGTTAATTTTAGTAAAAAATCTTTACTAAATTTCAGAAATGCTATTTTGTTGATTTATTAATTAAATAACAAGATATCAACTTATAAAGATTCCCAGAACTAGCAACTGTATAGAGTGACCATAAACGAAACACGAATTGGGATAATACAAAATCATTCTGAATATTAAAAAAAAAATTGAATTAAGATATGGCATACAAATAAAGCCCAATTAATTCATTGTACTAAAGACAAGAGGAATTTCGTTACTTTACAAATACGGTCGAATTTCAACTAATTAATTACCGAGGATTGAAATGAAACTTTTAATATTCAAAAGGTACTGTGCCACAGATGTAGACTAAACAAATCTTGTGTGTATGTTGCCGCTAAGGCAGGTAAAATAAAGTTTGATTTTTTCATATAAAAAGACCATAAATGAAACACTTATTGGGATAATATAGAGTATATTTATAATTGAATAAATCATTAATATTTACAAATTAAATGATGTTTGTGCCGTGTGGTGCCGGCTCAGAATGCCACCACCCCATTTCCTCTCGTGGCTGTCGTAACAGTCGACTTCGGGATTAGCCGGAGAATGGGCAGCAGCGTCCTTCGAGTACATTATCAACTCAACTGGGATAGCCAACCCGTCTGCCAAGCGCAGCGATTATGGCAAAACCCCCCAATGAGCCCACAATACACCCATATCGGTCATTGTGTTGATCTTTGGGGGAGGCCTGTGTCCCGCAATGGACTCCATTCGGCCGAAATGATGATGATGAGGAAATTATATTTACATACGCATTTCCAGTAAATATATATACACTATGTACGATTAAACTAAAAACAAAAAGAAGAAATATAAAAGTGGCACATGTACTAAGGCATCAAAGAACTCCTCCTCATCACTGTCAACTGATAATTTTCCCAGAAGACTGGCAGCATTGCCTCATTGGATGGCAATACTTAATCTTTGGTGAAAGAAAAGGTCAGCCCTCTGATCACGTCCGATGAGGTTATTGTATTTGCGCCGTTTGAGGCTTCTACTTCAGAAACGGCAGCGGTAGCACAGCCTGAGGTATTTGGAAGATGGGATGTAGCAAGTGTGTCGACACAGGTTGCATCCCACACCAGAAGCCTACCCATCTGCCATGTCAGTAACGATATACCATCCGGTCTTTTGGTATCGTTACGTGTTAGGCTATTGTGCTTTAAAACAGCTGGCACGCCGGCAGTGACAAGAGCACGACGAATAATGTCCTTTAATATTAGCATGCTATGCGTGTATTTTGGCGTACTTAGACTATTTTCTTATTTTATAGTTCCAAGTCTTTAGTTTCACACACCCAAAAGTAACTATTATCAGGAAAATTAATATCCAACACAAGACTAAATATCTTCACTATGAATTATCTTGGCTATTATATATTTTGAAATAATACAATTAAGCAATTAGGTACATTTGCAACGATTTTTAAAATTATCGACAAACTAAATCTTGATTAAACGGTCAACAAACTTAAACACGATTTATTGGGGGTAGTGTTTTTAAGACTACCTTCAAGGTAAAATAATGACTATAATCCACCTGTTGTCGAAATTTGACCAATTGTTATTTGTAATGTAAAAATGGAAATGGAAAATTAGTAATGCAAAAAACGCTTTGTATTTATATTTTTTTTTTTGTACATAACAATTTCCCGTACAAAAGATGCAAAGGGATTTTAGCTTATACAGCCATCAACGTGACGAAAAATGCTATCAGATAATTACATAAAGCGTTTTATATGCAAAAATCAAACTTTATTTTACCTGCCTTAGCGGCAACATAACATACCCACAAGATTTTTTTAGTCTACATCTGTGGCACAGTACCTTTTGAATATTAAAAGTTTCATTTCACTCCTCGGTAATTTATTAGTTGAAATTCGACCAACTGTATTTGTAAAGCAACGAAATTCCTCTTGTCTTTAGTACAATGAATTAATTGGGCTTTATTTGTATGCCATATCTTAATTCCATTTTTTTTTAAATATTCAGAATGATTTTATGTTATCCCAATTCGTGTTTCGTTTATTGTCACTCTATACAGTTGCTAGTTCTGGGAATCTTTATATGTTGATATCTTGTTATTTAATTAATAAATCAACAAAATAGCATTTCTGAAATTTAGTAAAGATTTTTTACTAAAATTAACCATTGATAAATCTGCAATTATAAAATTACTTGGAAAGTTATGAGCAAATTTGTCTTCGTGGGTCAAAGGATTGAGGGACACCGCTTTTATCGGTATTACTTTAAAACCGTGGTGGATTTCCTCAGTATTCTCTTTTTACAAATTAAGAGACATTTTTTACTAAATTTTTATAGAAAAACATATTTTGTAAAATTAGTAATTTCGCCAATCTCGAGGGACACTCAATCCTTACAAATAAGGATTGAGGGACATACAGGAAACCTCTGTAACTTTTTTATATGATTATTGATTCCGCTGAATTTTTGATAATACGTTTAACAATTTTTTTACTAAATATTTATACACTCATATAACTCCTACTTGATACTGTTCATGAGATACAGGTATCGTGGTGTAAGGATTGAGGGACACCCTTAAGACCATTCTATCTTTTATTTTTTTCTTTTACAAATTTCGGGATTTGTTTTACAAATTTTTTCATAACTTTTACTAAATATTGCTAACATCAGTTTTCCGATTTTTTATAGGGACACTCAATCCTTACGTACATTCGATTCGATCGAAACCTGGGCAGTGCTGCAATCTCTGCAGCGGTGCCAGATTGACTATCGGTACATCGAAGTGTTGAAGTGCTTATACAGAAACGCCACCATGTCGGTCCGAGTACATGAACAGAGCACGGGGGCAATTCCATTGCAGAGAGGTGTGAGACAGGGGGACGTCATTTCCCCGAAACTGTTCACCGCTGCAATGGAGGATGCCTTCAAGCTACTGGAGTGGAAAGGATTCGGCATTAACATCAATGGCGAGTATATCACTCACCTTCGATTTGCCGATGACATCGTAGTCATGGCAGAATCGCTGCAAGAGCTCAGCACAATGCTCGATGATCTCAACAGAGTTTCCCAACAGGTGGGCCTTAAAATGAACATGGGCAAGACAAAAGTCATGTCAAATGTCCATGTCGTGCCCACCCCAATATCCGTTGGGAGCTCTGTTCTCGAAGTTGTTGACGAGTATGTCTACCTAGGACAAACTGTCCAGTTAGGTAGGTCCAACTTCGAGAAAGAGGTCAATCGTCGAATCCGACTCGGCTGGGCAGCGTTCGGGAAACTTCGCAACGTCTTTTCGTCAACAATACCGCAATGCCTCAAGACGCAAGTCTTTAACCAGTGTGTGTTACCAGTGATGACATATGGAACAGAGACGTGGTCGCTCACAATGGGCCTCATAAGAAAGCTCAAGGTCACTCAGCGAGCTATGGAGAGAGCTATGCTTGGTATTTCTCTACGAGATCGAATCAGAAATGAGGAGATCCGTAGAAGAACTATAGTTGTCGACATAGCTGAAAGGATTAGTAAACTGAAGTGGCAATGGGCAGGGCACATTGCTCGTAGAACTGATGGCCGTTGGGGCACAAAGGTTCTCGAATGGAGACCGCGCACCGGAAAACGCAGCGTGGGACGACCTCCAACGAGGTGGACAGACGATCTGGTGAAGGTCGCTGGGAGTCGTTGGATGAGAGCGGCATGTGACCGCTCGTTGTGGAAATCTAAGGGGGAGGCCTTTGTTCAGCAGTGGACGTCCTGTGGCTGATATGATGATGATATATATATATATAGGTATACTGTTATTCAAAACTTCAATGGACACTTCATACTGATGTTTATATTTTTATTCTATTTATATTTCTTTCTTATTTAAGCTTGTTAAAAATAAGTAATTGGAATATTGCAGGAGACTATTTGTCAGAGCGACAGCTGTGTGTCGAACCACTAGCGTTCAGGATCCAATGTGTAATGATGATGATAAAAATATGAACGGTTGGACACCACAATACTAAATTTGAATTTTGATTTAAATAAAGAATGAATCATGAAGTGGACAGTGATGGAGGTAAAAGGTATGAAGTCATGAAAGAGGTTGTTTGAAATGAAGATGAAGTATTACTTCGTCACAGCGTGACCACAAACGATTTGAAGTAAATATTGCGAGGTAACTTCAGCTTCACGAGCCCCAAGGTCCATTGTGTCTCCACCCGGATTTATGTATTCCACAATCTTCTCAACCTTCTTTATTGCCGCTTCCAAGGATTTCAAGAGAGAGTCACCATTATATTTCAATATCAACAGTTATAATAACCCTAGGGTTAATGTCAAACCATAAATAAACATTTTCCTACATAAATACACAGATACTGACGATCATGGACCTACAATTAAGTGTGCAAACATATCCAAATTCAAGATAAAATCTTGGAACATTGTCGTCCTTTAACAAACCCTCCTGTCCGGTCCGGATTCGCGAGGTTACATTTATTTACCCACCGCCGTCCGGTGTCCTCTGTTTACTTAGTACAGCTCTCATTTACGAAGTTAGACGTCCAGCAAAGCCGTGCCCGTCTTATTTGGATAATGTTAAGCAAATATGTAGATTTGCAAGCATTATGAGCCCTACCAGTTTTCAAAGGCGTTAAAAATGCATGAATTTGATTCTCCCTTTTTGTTTCTGGCTGTAGACCGAGCATACTCGGCGCATATATAATTTGTTTGACAAAAAATAAAGGGATTTTATTTCTCTTTATCCCCAACCTCCTCTCTACTTTCTGTAGTCATATTTATAGTATTTTTACATATTGTCGTTATATTTTCTCTTGTATAGTGATGTTGGCGCGACGTCGGGCCTGCGACAATAAAATTTCACGCGACATAAAGCAAAAACACACCCCAACGCATCACCGCTGTTATATCTAACGACCACATTAACATGAGCCGCCGATGTTTCTATAAGAACCCGTTAGCTTAAACATTTTGTAACATGCTGGAAGGGGGTGGGAGGTCAAGTAAAGCGGTACATAAAACACATCTTGTTATGGTAGTGCGGAAATCGAGGAACTTTAGTCGGATGCCGAGATAACAACTATCAAAAGTAAAACTATAACAGTTCACGTTTAGTTTAATGAACATTATGTTTGTGTGTTTTGATAGGCTATAATATTGGGGTAAAACCGTGTTCCTTCAAACTGAAACGTAATTCCAGGCAAGGTGTAGTTGATGCCTTCTTCTTCAAGAGATTATAAGTAGAGGAGGTGAGTAACAGTATTCGATAGTACACTTGTACTTGTACACCACTCTGTTCACCTAGTGTATTGATTATGGAAGCGTTAACCTCGTCGCCCCAGCTACAGAATGCTGTACACCATTACCACTACCATACCACCACCACCACGGAGCCTCACAGAACACCAGAAGATTTTTTCTGGGACGGCGAGCAGTAATGCCTTGTGGTGCCGGCACTGCCGTGTGGTGCTGGCTCAGAATACCACCACCCCATCTCCTCCCGTGGGTTTCGTAAAAGTCGACTAAGGGATTAGCCGGAGGATAGGCAGCAGCGTCCTTCGAGTACATTAGCAACTCAACTGCGATCGCCAACCCGTCTGCCAAGCGTGGCGATTATGGCAAAACCCCCCAATGAGCCCACAACACACCCACATCGATAGTTGTGGTGATTTTCGGGGAGGCCTGTTTCCAGTAGTGGACTTCATTCGGCCAAAATGATGAACAGTAATAGGTAATATTTCAATTTTATCATTTATTTAATCATATTTATTTATATTAATTGTACAGCCTTAATGAGATCCGGCTTTAAACCAAATCTCAAATGCTGGCTCAGCCAGACATCATTCTTACACGGATTACAATATTTTATTAATGAATATTAATGTATTTATTAATTGTAACAATTAAGAATTGTTATTAAGTATTTATACAAGTTAATTAATTTTATAAATTACGTCGATTTATAATAGTTTTTATTTTGTAATTATATTACAAAATAAACAATAAACGTGGCGTTTTTATTTTGTAATTATATTACAAAATAAACAATAAACACGGCTTTTAGTATATGCCCAACTCGGGTAGCTTACACTAAAAACTGTCGGTTATCAGAACCGCCTTCATTCTTAAAGTTCCGTCTATTGACACACCTTCCTACACAGCATTACTTAAGTAAAAAACTAAGTGCTTCCCGCCTTCTTTATTTCTTTTCGTATGGTTATTGTCCAACCTTGTGTCTAGATCGAGCCGTCCAAAGCCCTCAGACTTAGCTTAACGACTGCCATTTAATGGCAAGAGACGCTCAGTTCAAATACCACTGTGCGGTCACCCATCTAAAGACAGCGTTGCTTAACCTCGCCGATCGTTTACCGATCAGTGAGTGCAACTGGCTACTTCATAAAACCTCTAGTAATATTACGCCCCTTCCGATCTGAGCACACGGCCATTCAGGATGACGGTACAACGCCATCTAGTGGGACGAACGTTAAACATTGCAACTTCATATTGAATACCAGAACGAGACCTGTGGTACCACGCACCACCTGCGCTCGTCACCTAGAGACATTATTTATTTAATTTAGTCTTTTATGGCCAGTAAGATCACTAGCTACAGTGCCCTTCAAACCAGATCACAGTAATATTTAAAATGTGGTTTAAACACTACTGCATGGCGGTAGTACATCTAGTACAGCGATGATGCCTATCAAGCCGGAATCTTGGAATAAAAGATCTATCACCAGTGCGCCATCGTACAAACCGACTAACGTCTACATCTGAACTAGGGTCTTGTTGAATCATCCTACATGACACCATGGTGACGGATAGCGAGGAGTGAGAGGCGCTAGGCGTATACCCAGCTATGGGGCCGTACACCAGACCATACAGTCTTCCACTACGTATATCGAAGCAAAGCTTAACATGAGCCTCTTAGATTCATATTAATAGTTATTTTTAGTGTATAGGCAACTTGTTGTAACTCAATAAAACACATAATAATAATCGTACAAAAAAAATCCTTATTTATTTAGAACAGGGGTTCCCAACCTTTTTTTGTCTACTGCCCACTTTAAGAATAAATTATTTTTTAACGCCCCCCTTTTTAAACATACTTAAAAACCGCTAAGTACTTATAACTGATTATTGAAACGCAAATTTATAGTATTCGGACAAAGTATCTTTTATTGAAAATAAAACAAACATAATCAATTCTTATATAAAAACTAATGTGAAGGTTGAATCTGATGCTGTTCAATAAGTTTGTTGATATCAGGTTCCAATTTACTCAAAAACAGCCGCAAGTTGCCACGTTCGGTAACACGCAAACGATTTCTCTTTTTAGTAAGCAGCGTTGCCACAGCACTAAATCCACGTTCACACAAATATGACGATGGGAATGCTATCAAAAATCGTTGAACAATTAACCAATCCAGGGTACAATTGCGGCATCGGTTTTGTAGCCAAAATTCTTGATATCCATTTTTGAACTTGATTTTTATTTCTTCGTTTGTTGTCAATTCTATAAGTTCTTCTTCCAGCTGAGGTGACATTGCTGTGTTGACATTTGAAAACGGATCCAACACCCAGTCTGGTATTTCCAAGTTTAAAATGTCCTGGTATCGTTCGGTGAAGTCAATGTGGAGGTTTTCCAAATGTTGGCAGTAGGCAAACAAGTCGTCGTTACTGCAGTATACTGATAAATTCGGAAAATTGTGAAACTCACGTCTGCCCATATTCTTTTTGTGCAGAAGCAGTTTGGCTGCGAAAACAGCAACGACATTTTTTTTTAAAATTAAATTTGCTGAAATAAGCTGAATTGAGAATTGACTAGTCCTCAGATGATTGCACAATGATTCTTCAATGTTTTCAGCCATTTCATCAATTCGTCTTTGCACAGAATTATTACTCAAAGGAATTTTTCGGATAATATCTGCGGCCGGTTTATGAAGCGCAGTAGTTATTACTTCCTTTATTGCTGGCAAAATTAACTCTTCTCCGATGTTGTGTGGTTTGCCTTTTTGAGCAATTAACAAAGAGATATTGTACGAAGCTCGAAGTCCGTCATCATCTTGCTTAGCAGCCGCCGAAAATAGTTTTGATACACTTGGCTGAGTACTATGCTTCTTCTCTAGGTCTTGAAAATATGCTACAATCTTTTCTGTCTTATCTGGATGCATTTTATTCAAATGATCTTGCAGTCTTGAAGGCTTCATTGCTTCGTTCGAAAATGTTTTTAGACATAGAAGACACAAAGGCGACGACGGGTTTGTGGGATTTTCAATAAATCCGAATTTAATATATTCCGCAGAGTATTGCCGTCTCTTCTTTTTTACTTCCGACATTGTTTTGTTTTAAGAAATACGTAAGTGTTGAAATCAAGTACTGCTTATCTATTATGCGCGAAACCGCAAATGAAAATAAAATAAATTTACGTCGTTTATATAGGATTGCATAAGCAGCACGCACCAACAGGAATAAGACAAACGTGCATAAACTCGTTTATCTCATTCGACGCCCAATCGTACTCGACAAGCAAGAACAAGTATTATAGAACCAGCCGATTGGTATAGGAATGTACAATTCGGATTATTTAACAAAAACTTGTTAAAACATGATTGCCCGCGGTCTTTTATATCGAACCGAGTTTGAGCTATATCTTAATTAATATTAGTTGATGTTCAAAAGATGTAGTCGAGAGTCGAGAGCTCAGTCGGTGTCTAAGAGTCTTCCTAGCTAGGTAGATGAAATTATAAATCGACTCCAAAGCCCTACACAATGCCCCCTTTTTTTTCTGGGTCTCTTACCGCCCCCCTTTAGGCCTGCAGCGCCCACAAGGGGGCGTTATCGCCCACGTTGGGAAAGACTGATTTAGAACAACTGTCGAAGCGTAAAGGCCGGTTTTTGCTATATTATTGAGTTCAAGCAGTTAAATCATCACATATTCTACAAATTAATAGCTATACTTTGCTTTTATGCTAAATAATTACTGTCAATAACAAACAAAGGTACCTAGCCTTATATACATTTATAAACGAAGTTCTTAACTCTTAATGAAAAAATAAATGTTATTCAAGTATAAAAACTTGGTAAAAATAAGTCAATCAATATTCGCCTCCAAAGGTACACCATCCTTGCTGGATAAATTCTTAATAACAAGTCTTGATACTTATGGAAAATAAATGAAATCTGAAAAATGTAAAAACGATGCAGTATATTATGTTGAAATAAATTTCTACAAAATAGATTTTGCCACTGATGGTCGCATATGTCAAACAATTGCGATGACTCATTATATTTATGTGTACCTACAGTGTGCTGGTTTTTGTGTTTTTTAATAAATGTATTTCTTTCTTTCTGACTCATACAGTAACCATTAATTTTTCGCGCAATGATTATGAAGCTATCTTTTAAGATCCCATGTCGTTAGTCGTAAATGAGGAAACCATTAACATTGAGTATTGAGGAAAGTGAGAAAATAACTCACCTCGTACCATATTTGTGAAGTGAAACTTCTTTTGGGACAGTGTGAATTTATGAAACGAAAATGTGTAATATAAAACTTTTTAACAACAAGCTTTATTTGTTTCTTTTTAGTGTGAATAATGTAAGAACTTTTCCGTTTTGTATCAGTATTTAACACTAAAAATAGGAATGACTCAAATCGGTTATCTGATCTGAGAGGCATCAAAACTATTAAAACATCATCTAGACAAGCGCAGTAAAATTAACCACTTTATTGAAGCTGGTTAAAAAACTACTCAATCCAATGTAATGAAATTTATATTTCACAAATCTCGGAGTAATAAACCATAAATAAATAAATAAACCTCCTCCTTTTTTAAGTCGGTTAAAAAGAGAGACAACTATAAATGTATTTAGGCTGTGAAAGAATGAGTTAAAACATGTTTCTATATAGTTGCCCCATTCCCTACTTTCGATCAATCGCTTTCTCTCTCTCTCTCTCTCTCTGTATGTGTTTACCACCTGTATAGTGTATTCATCTCATTCTCTTACAAATTAATCAAAATACAAAGTTCCACTTCTACCGCATGTGAACACACACTTGACATTTTTTTGTTTTGATTATTAATCTGGTGGAAATACATGATGTACTTAATGACACCCCGAAGAAGGGTAGGGCATACGGGACTCCCACTGGCTAAAAATACCGGAGAGGTCTTCGGTACCTAAGGGACGCTTAAGTTAGTAAATAAAATCATTAAAAAAGATCTAACCTCGAGCCACCTACACTAGAACACATTCAAATTTCGAGATATAAAAAGTATCAAGACGATCCCGTTGCGCAAGCTAATCTTGTAGAATTTTAACGTTTGCGCTCGTTAGTCTGTAATAAGACGGAGTTCTATCAGTCAAATATTGATGCTGAGACTACATCATATTGATTAGCGGGGCAGCACCCCGCTGCCTCTGCCACTAAATTATATTATGTGTATATGTATGATAACATTGCCGAATATATATACGTATATAATTATATTATAAAATGTATCTTACATCGATCCGTCACCCCCACAAGTATAATTTTAAGTTTCAGTTATCTAAAGCAAAACAATTAACATGTAACGTATGCGGAAAGTAAATATAGTATAGTATTGTTTGTTATGTGTTGTTGTTGCACTCAATAATCGGTAAATGAGCACTGAGGCTAAGCAACGCTCGATGCGGTCAGTCTGTGGATGGGACTTTGAAATGGGGCTCTCCGTACTTCGGAGGGCACGTAAAAATGTCGGTCCCGGTTGTAGTCATTATACAAGTCGGAGGCCTTTCGGTGGTCTGAACAACTCTGCCACAAGGTTGGCCGAAAAGAACGAAAGAAATGATTCTGTGTGTGCGAACGTATGTGTGTGAGTGTACGTGCAAAGTAAATAATTAATAAAATTACAAAGGCCTATATAGCATGGCCACTCAGGCAACGATAGGGTCCACACAAAATACATAAGTAACATATCTTCATTGTCCATACGAATAAAAATTCTTACCTTTAAACTCGTGCAACCAAAACGATTTCACAAATACAATAATACCCCAACAGCATAACACCTTACCTAGTTTCAACTCTACGGTGCGCTGTCCGTACGTCTTCATTAGTGTAATGCAATCACCGTGAACGTTCACACCAACGCACTCACTCACTCTAACTACTACCGAGTACTATTGAATATAAACTCGAATACTACTCTATCTCGAACCAGTTCACAAGCAAAACTATGTTTGGTCTCAGTACCGGATCGGGGGGGGGGGGGGGGGCTAAGTGGCTCAAGCCCCCCCCCCCCCCAATATTTGTTTCTACCCCCGACAATTATCCCTCCCGTGGTTGTCGTAAAAGGCGACTAGGGGACTCTAAACTCTGTCCCGTAGAGTCCCCTAGTCGGGCCCTAGATGGGCAGCAGCGTGCCCATTTGGAACCATAGCCATACTGTACTCACCAATACACCTACCAAGCGTAGTGTGTATTAGCGAATACCCCCCAAAATAATGACACATTTGTGGAAATCGACGGGGGAGGCTTTTGTTCAGCAGTGGCGTATAAATAGCTAATATGATGTTGTCGTTTTAAGGGGAATTTGCCAATACTCACGACGCTTGGCTCCCTAGTTGGTGAGCGCAGAATGGTTACTGTTCCATAGAAAGGACATTACAGTCCATCCCTCTGGCTTAGAGTCTGCGTTTGGGTTGTGTGTGTAACCATAATCGCCTCGCTTTGCAGACGGGTTGGCGATCTTAGTAAAGTTCTAAATGTACCTGCTCGAAGGATCCATCTTCCGTTAATCCAAGAGTCGCCTTACGACATTTAAGTGGGGAGGTGGCATTCTTAGCCGGTGCAACAATATATGATTATTAATCCATCAACGAAACTACTAGGCAACTAAGTCTCGTAAGTGCCTATATATGGTTTAAATAAATAAAATATTTTTTATCTTTATCTTAAAAATTCACCTAAACCAAAAAATCTATCCGATTAAAAAATATTGTTTGCAGTGGTATCACTAATAAATAAAGTGAATTTAGGGAATCTTTATTTTATTAATGAAATCAAAACACTTATTGAGTCTTCATATTATACAAAAAAACTTAAGTAACTTTTTAAATTACATTCTTGAGAAAAGACACACGTATTTATCTAAAATACATTTCGATATAGTAATTTCAAATATAAGCCTTATCATAAAGATAAGCATAATAAAACAGCGTGAAAATAGCTCCGAAATATTAAACCTCTGGCCAAAATTGTCACAACGAAGCAAAGTTATAAGGGGAGTTACATAAGATCGTCGCGACGTCGGCTACATCCTTCAGTATAGCATTGTAATTGTTGGAGCTTGCGTCGCGTAGTAACGCCGCGCGGCTGTGTGCCGAGGCGCGAAGCGTGAACGACACCTGGCTGCTACCTGAGCCTCATCGACCACTGTTCCTACCGTATGTACGCAGACTTATACTCGGGTCACAATAACAGTGAACATTGAGAATTTCTACGCATATTTAAAAGAATATAGCAAACAAAATATAGTCATCGCGGTGATTTATATTTGATTTTGAGAGGGCAATGAGAAAATTCTTCTGGCTGGATAAGGATATTTTTTGTAGACAAAAAGCTCTTTATTTTTGCACTTAAACATACCATAGCGTCTTTATTTTAATGTTTTATCGATCGATTAGTACTTGCTCGAGTTGAAATACAGAAAACTCGATAGATATATCTACATTTTACTCTCTTATACATAAATCTCAGTAAGTGTAAGCCTCTAAGATGATTACTAAAATTAGAGAATCTTAGTGCCATATGGTTACCAACTGGGCGGCTTGTTCTTTGCTACCTATCTTCCTGCGCTATCGCCTATAATTTCATCATTTCGACCGAATAAAGTCCACTGCTGGACACAGGCCTCCCCCAAAGATCACCACAATGACTGATATTGATGTGTTGTGGGCTCATTGAGGGGTTGTGCCATAATCGCCACGCTTGACAGACGGGTTGGCGATCGCAGTTGAGTTGTTAATGTACTCGAAGGACGCTGCTGCCCATCCTCCGGCTAATCCCTTAGTCGACTTTTACGACACCCATAGGATGAGATAGGCTGGTGGTATTCTGAGCCGGCACCACACGGCTATAGCCTATATTATAACAACCTTTCATGGGATCTATTAGGAGGTAAATGTTCTACAGTAGACATTTAAAGACTAATATTGTAATGAATGGGAGTCGCTGGTGGAATAATACTCGAAGATAGCTTGATGATAGGCTAGTATAGTAGTGAGTAGATAGTACTTTATAATAATCGTAACTAAAAATACAAAGAGAAAGGTAGCGTGTGTTTGCTCTGAGGTCTTTTTTTTTTTTTTTTTTTTTTTTGTTGGGCTTCTCGCATACCTTTCTGGGAAATGTGGTTGCTTAACCGGTCATTTGCTGGCGAAGCCAAAAGAGGCCTCCAGCCAGGCTTAAATTAAATATTAAAAACTAAGCAACTTTCGCTAAGGGCGCCCCCTGCGGGACACGGACCTCGGCTTAGGGCGTTGCTGGGGATATCAAGCTATTGTTTTGGGGACAGCTGGATCGGTATTATTTAAATTGTATTAGGGGACATTTAAAGCTACAGGCTCGGCACGGGCCGGCGCGAGCAAGAGACGGGAGGGAGAAGTGCTAACTTGAACGGGAAGGTGACGCGGCGATATGCCTCCGCGACGTCGGTGAGGCGGGCATCCTCGGCGGCGAGGGCGGTACAACGGTCGGGTGTTTAGTGAACGAGACAACGCGAGTCTCTTCATGTGATCTAACGTGATTTTATCGTCTGGATCGACCAGAACGTGCCTCGGGCGGCGTACTCTACTGATACGGGAGGGTTCGTAATCGGCGGCTGATACCACAAGGGGATTTGGGTGGGACAGGGCAGAATCGAGATAGCGTTTAGACGCTTGTTTCATAAATTGCCTGATGGTCGGCAATCTCCGGTGGCCTTGCGCATGAAACGGGTTTGGAGGGTTTCGAATCTACGGAGTGGGTATGATTCAGCGTGTGCGAACACTGGGCTGGCATAGGTCATGATGGGTCGAATGCATGTGTTGTAAATTCTCACCTTATTTCTAAGGGATAATTTACTACGAGCGTTCAGAATATAGTGAAGGCGACCGAGCACAAGGGCAGCGCGGGCACGCACCGTCTTTGTGTGGGGAATGAAGGTCAGTTTTTTGTCTAGGGTGACTCCAAGATACTTGGCGTGCGGTTCCCAAGGAACCGATTGGCCCAGCATCGAGATCTCCCTGAAGCGTGGGTGGTCGTCGCCTAATTTGCAAAATAGGACGGCTTTTGATAGGGTTAACTTCGATCCGCCATTTCCTAAACCATTTACCGTAGACGTTGGCTGTGGTTTGGAGGATCTTAGTTATATTATCGGGAACGTAACCAGAGTAGAAAATGGCCGTGTCATCGGCGAAGAGTGCTAATTGGGTCGTATTAGCAGGTCTTTTGGGGAGGTCACTGGTGTACAGTGTGAACAGTAGTGGGGCTAGCACGGATCCTTGTGGGACTCCGGCTCTAATGGGGTGGGGGGAAGAGAGAGCGCCCGTGATTCGATATCGGAAACTGCGATTTGACAAGAAGTCTCGTATGATGAGAACGAGACGGTCAGGCACTCCGAGTTGATACAACTTATATAATAAGCCATTGTGCCAGACTTTGTCAAATGCTTTCGCAACATCGAAAAAGAGGACTCCCGTCATCATGCCGCGTGAGAATCCGAACGTGATGTGTTCAACTAGTCGGTGGACTTGTTGTACACACGAGTGTTTGGTTCTAAAACCAAACTGTTCGTCGGGAATGAGCTCTGAGGTCTCATAACGCGTACAATTTTATAACTAACTAGCTAGGACCCGCGTTTAATATATAAGAAATTTAGAGTATATATATTTGGATTTCAAGGGTTTTCTTTTTGCCCCGCAATACCCTAATTATTTTTCTAAAAATAAAAGTAGCCTATGCCTAAAAATAAAAGTAGCCTATTATAACATCAGCTATCTGCCAGTGAAAGTGCCGTCAAAATCGGTCCAGCCGTTTCGGAGATTACCCAGAACAAACAGAAAGACAAAAAAATTGTTTTTTTTTTAAACGTTGCCCCACACTAGGATTTCTCCTGTGTCATGGGTGCGTTTACAGACATGAATTCCACACACAATACAACACCCAGACCCGGAACAACTACCTGCAGATCGTACAAATATTTGTTCCGTACGGGAATCGAACCCACGACCTGGAGCGCAGCAGTCGACTGTATCAACCACTGCACCAACCGTATTTATTTGTATAGATGAGCAGATACCTCCGTATTTTTACATTAAACCATCTACTATAAAACTTGGGAGGTTTGTCCGCAGGACCAATATATTTTAGTATTAAACAATAAGTATAAACAAATATGTAATTATGATGAATATTGTTATGCGTCGCTAAAAATTTGATGAGATATTAGATTAATCCATTAGAACATAAGTTTATTAATGTACCTATATCTTGACTTGATAAGCAGTGATAGCCTAGAGGTTGAACGCTTGCCTTCCATACAGGAGGGTCTGGGTTCGAACCAGCCCGCACCTCTGACTTTTCGGATTCATGCGCAGATCAGAATTTGATTATCAGTCTCGTTAACGGTAAAGGAAAACATCGTGAGGAAACCTGCACACCTGAGAGGGCTCCAAATGTCTCAATGGCGTGTATAGTCCACTAACCCGCACTAGGCCAGCGTGGTGGCTTACCTTCCTCATCATGAGATAGCAAGCAGTGGGACAATTATGAGCTGATTGATGAGATTCAGAAACATGAACGTAAGACAGGCCAAAAACGCTGTAAGCCAAGTGGTGGCTAAGCGCATTTTCAAAACTCGAATTCTAAGACACAGTTCCTGTCAAACTTACCTCAGTCTTGGCTGAGTTTACACTCTCTTCTCTATAGCCACTTTTAATATCACAATGTTTATCGATAAAATACGGATTTTACGAAACTGTGTAAATAAAATAAAAAAAGATAGCAATAAATACAAAACGCCACTGGAGTGGGTGAAACAAAATATCTGAGACATAAACCTATTTAATTATGTTGCAACATCTTTCTAAGCCGCGGGAATAGATATGTAAATTAGACTAGTGAGTGAAAATTACTACATAAAAGGAACACCAACATATTTCACCATTGGAAAAAAAATCCCTAAAATAATTTATTACTCCACATCCCACAACATAAAAACATAAACTGACGCAGACTTTAATAAAAGAAAATTGGTTTTGTAGACTGAAATAACAAGGGCATAATAATAACTCGTCAAGATGCCATGCCGTGTGGTGCCGGCTCAGAATGCCACCACCCCATCTCCTCCCATGGGTGTCGTAAAAGTCGACTAAGGGATTAGCCGGAGGATGGGCAGCAGCGCCCTTCGAGTACATTAACAACTCAACTGCGATCGCCAACCCGCCTGCCAAGCGTGGCGATTATGGCAAAACCCCCCAATGAGCCCACAACACATCCATATCGGTGGTTGTGGTGATCTTTGGGGGAGGCCTGTGTCCAGCAGTGGACTTCATTCGGCCGAAATGATGAAGATGCCAAGAAGTAAGTTTAACATTAAATGTATAATCTAATAAGTTCGCCTAAAGTAATCGATTTTCACTACTTGTCTTAGCATAATTTACGCTAAGCTTTACTCTCATCATCACTCACTCAAGCTCAGTCATCCAGCGACCACTAACGCTGTAGTGTTCGAATCCGATTTAATCCGTTAAAAGAGCTTTAATATAATGAGTAATAATCGCGAAATCAAAGATATTACTGTTTAAATTTTCTAATGACTATCGTACACTGAACAGACGTTATCCGAGTCATAAATATAAGTGTTCCGGTAATTTCAGAAGCAGTTTCTACCTTCACCCGAAATACAACTACGTTCACACGAAGTTACAATTATTGCTCTCTATATTACTAATCATACAATATATTTAGAAAAATGTCTCCAACACTCAAAAAATCATCAAATATAGATTAGCAGTAACCAATTCAGAATGTGTCGCTTCAAGGAATATTTCAATTGATAAAGGAAGGAAAGATCGTGCACAACAAAGAGAGGACCCGGAAGTGCCTGAGGGTTGAATAGTTTGAGTTCTCCAAGCTTCGAGGTCATGGAGGCAGAGGGGGCTTCGGGACGTTACTGTATTTCGAAAAATATATATACATAGGTCAAATAAGATCGACATTACTTAATATATTAAATCTTTATTGCGCACAATATTCACAGATTAAAACAATACTAAAGAAAAAGTGGATGTACATAGGCGAGCTTAACTCAATATTGAGTTCTCTTACAGCAAACCTTTGAGTAATAGAGTAATGTTATATGGATTTAATTAACTACACAACAAAAATGAAGCATGACCAGATATTTATAAACATAAAAATCACATTAAAATACAAAACATATTAGGTATATAAATAAAAGCTTTGCCGTGTGGTGCCGGCTCAGAATGCCTCCACCCCATCTCTTCCCATGGGTGTCGTAAAAGTCGACTAAGGGATTAGCCGGAGGATGGGCAGCAGCGTCCTTCGAGTACATTAACAACTCAACTGCGATTGCCAACCCGCCTGCCAAGCGTGGTGATTATGGCAAAACCCCCCAATGAGCCCACAACACATCCATATCGGTGGTTGTGGTGATCTTTGGGGGAGGCCTGTGTCCAGCAGTGGACTTCATTCGGCTGAAATGATGAAATAAAGGCTGAGATAATAATACATACTAGATAATACAAGTATATACAACTATAATAATACATACAAATATCTAATAATACATTTATAGTAATTTTTTGGTATAGGTCTGTGAGATTGTATACTAAATCAACTTTAGTACCTATGTATGTATATTAGCTTGTATATCTGTTATAACTTATATGTTTATCATGTATGTAGGCTAGCGACTTAGCGCTTCAGTCACGTGATAAATTTACTTAAAATTAATAATCAATCCAATTTAATCTTCAAATATAAGATTTTGAACTTCATTTGCTTTTGTATTGTGATCACATTTAACACAAAAACATACAATTTCTCAATCCCAGATCCAAATATTTTCGATTAGATCCATTATTAATTTCGGCCGATAATCTTTGTCGGGTAAAAGAGCGTTCACAATTAATCTGTCCAATAGTTTCCAAGGTACTTTAAGAATCTAATGGACTCTACATAAAATTAAATAAAACTGATAATCACAAACACGCACACATCCTCCGTAAACTGCTGAACTGGCTCCCAATGATCATTACAGTGAGCGGTTTTAGAGGATATCGTCATAATCACCATGGTTGGTAGGCGGATTAGTGGCCACAGTACAGTTGTTTTTGGGACACGAGATGATGATGCAGCCCATTCTCTTGATGAACCCTTAGCCGTCTTTTACGGTAGAGAGGGGTAGTATATTCTTTTCCGGGCACCTGTGTTGAAGTGATAATCATAGTAAATTAAGGGTATTTGTATTTATTCCTTTGGTTAGTGGCCAGCTTTGTGCCAGAGCTGTGCAAGTCATTTGGCTTTACGACTACCGTCTTATGATAATAATCAGGACAGACAATATTGCGTGCCCTGCTCAACACAGAAGGGCTCAATTCAAATATCACTATGCATTATGGATATGGATATGGATATATAAAACTACTCCACCGAGCGATGCTTAACCTCGCCAATCGTTTACCGATCAGTGAGTAAGACTTTGAGCGCCTATATAGGTCTTAATGATCATATCTAAGCTATGATAAAACTCAAAGAAGAGAATCTTCTATATAACAAAGCATACTTGCAACAAACTACTACACTAAAATCAACTAAATATTAATACAGTTTAATAAAACACAGGATTCCAAACTGGTGGAACCTGCCAGCCATCTTCTCTATCAGTCAAAGTTTTTTATTTCAAATAAAACAAATATTGGCACTTATGAAACGTCAGAATGTAAGTAGCACGGTTCCAAATAGTTGATCTCGTGGAGAAGAGCCTGCAACAAGCGTCCCTTCTGTGGAAGAACAGCCATTCAGCACTCACCAACCCGCTTGCCAAGCGTGGTGAGTACTGGCAAATTTCCCCCAATACGATGACACAATTGTGGAAATCTATGGGGTAGACATTGTTGAGTAGTGGATGTTGTACGGCCGATATAATGATGATAATATGATGAGTCATAATCGCGAAAACCTAAAAATTTACTAACACAGTACAGTGGTGCTACAAATATTATCTATACATCTAAAATATATTTATCAACTTATTACTAATGCAAATTGTACTTTACTACTATATCATTTAGTTCCACTTGAATTTGTGCCTACCCTACGTGGAACGAAACCGTGAACACAACACATACTTATAGATTTGGCACCATCTCCCGATGTCTCGAACACGTCTCGGTGGGCGGCATGGGGTGTAATTTGAACAAATGAGCGACGGCTACCGAACCAAATTAGATTCTCGCCGGTTCCCGGTCACTGTCCGACCGCCAGCCGGTCGCCGGACGCCGGACGGGCCGGATCGCCTCACTCGCCAACAGATTACGGCACTTGGCTCCCCGGCCCCTGAAATTTGTATCGACTAGAGCGATAAATAGATCTTATGCCTTTTTGGAATCTGGTTTGGGTATAAGGTACAATGGGGTAATATTGGGATTGCTATATAGCAATGGACCACACTTATTAAATTACTGACAGTTAATGACAATCTAGATGTCGCTAAATTTCATATGAACCTGTTTCGCACAAATCGGATTATAAATTCAAAAACAGAATAAAAGAGCAACTTCTTTAAAATAAATCAAATCAATATTGGCCGAATGTAAATAAATGCCCTGTTATCCGGTGTTTAAACAGTGTACGGGAAAGGGCGTCGCCCCCACCGGCTCCTAATCAAAAAATTGAACTTTCAATAAAGGGAATCATTAATTCTGCTTAGGGAGGGATCCCGTAACATCCTAACGAACTCCGCAAGAATCTTGGGATGTTTTTGTCGGATAATTATTTGAAAGAAATACTTAGGAGCACCGGGCCTCCGTCCACTTGGGAAATTGTTTTCGACGCTTTACAAACATCCGAGAAAAATGTCTTAGTTTTGCTTGTGTTCGTACGGCTCAAGCGTGAATACACACGATAACAAACGAAGCATTGGTGAACGTTTTATATTAGTTGGGAGAAATAGAACTGTGGGTCTAGCACGATTATATAGATTATATTTTCGACGTATAGTAACATAGATGTAAGTGAATTTTGGATTGAAAATACATGTTCCGCACATATTTTTTATTTAAATTAAAGACTTTATTTATATCCATATATGATACAAATTGTCTTTGTAGCATAAATTTCAAATGTAAAAATGCTATAGGATAGTTGTATTTTCAATTCCAAATTCACTCTCATTATGGTTTCGTTCATTCATTTCATTCGTGCTAGGCGTAAAGTATACTTCATTACTGTTGGTATATAGTATAATGGCTATTTGAAAACTATGGAGTTAATTGGCACCAAGAACCATTTCTTGATTTTCTTTAATATTTTTGTGGCTATAGTTAAACGTAGATTCGTGTGGTGCCGGCTCAGAATACCACCACCCCATCTCATCCTATGGGTGTCGTAAAAGTCGACTAATGGATTAGCCGGAGGATGGGCAGCAGCGTCCTTCGAGTACATTAACAACTCAACTGCGATCGCCAACCCGTCTGCCAAGAGTGGCGATTATGGCAAAACCAAATAAGCCCACAACACACCCATATCGGTCGTTGTGGTGATATTTGGGAGAGGCCTGTGTCCAGCAGTGGACTTCATTCGGCCGAAATGATGAGTTAAACGTAATACTTACGAGCGGCTAATTATTTTATCTATATGAGAAACATAAATAGTGTTCCTTATTCCAATTCCGAATCATCCCCGTGGTTTCAAAATATCCCCATTTTACGGTACATTATGTTTATTTAAGAAAGAATTGTGCTCATAGATTGTAGTTACACCTTAAGTTTTCATTAAATTCGCACCACACTAAAGAACATCAAGACACTGTGAGAGATAACAGCGTGCGACGAAACAATGATTGATAACAATTGTGCGGTAGATTAAAAATAACCATCAAAATCCTATTACGAGTTACGACACATAGTACCTAGTCATCTTGCGACCGCGAATACTGCAATGTGTTCGAAACGTTAAATCAAAAATCTATATGATATAATCTTTTAAAAGGGTGTTTTAGTATAACTCATTGATAGTGGCTATATAATGGTATGAACCCATGTTCGCTCCAGCAGTACCTATTGAAGAGCATATCAAATTCATGCTTTAGTGTAAGGAATGAACTTTGGTGACCTATCGACCGTTCGTTTGAGTGGTTTAGGTGGTTGGTGTCTATGAAAATACATGAATGTATGTTATTACTCTCAAATCTGCACACAACAGCACAAACAAGAGACAATCAAGCAAACGACCACAACAAATAGCGTCTCGCGGATATTGATCTGTTATTTTTCTCAGTCGCTATTACCGTAATGCAGCCAATCCCGCGACATCGCCCGACATTGCGACCGGCGGGAATTAATGATGTCCTTTATTGGAACCACCATTTTTGATTCCATCTAGCACCTACTGCGCGACAAATACGACATCTTGTCAAGCACCTTACATTTTAACTTCCATTACGGACTTTCATATACTTCAACATACTTATATTCTATGATAATAGGAAATGTACAACGAATTTTTTACTGATATCTTTACTTTGTTTAGTAAAAAGACTCGAACTGAGAACCATCGCCGGAGGCATAGAAAGCCAACAAAATCCTTGTTTACACGAGCTGGGTTCACGTTAAAAGCAGACCCCAGTCGCTTTAAGGCATTATTCGGATCTGTCAGGGCTTAATGTATTATATTGTCAAAAAGGGATGTACAAATTACGATTTGTGAACACAATTTTTCTATTCAATCTACACGTTAAATAAAACCTTCGGTAAATGATGACTGTAAATACCTTTAAAGATACCTAAATATACTTACAGGCTTTGATGACTTTGTATTAAAGGTACATAAGTACTTAATCGCTTTAATATGTTTCAGGTGAGCCGATATTTGGCACAAACTGGTACAAACTGGCACAAACTTATAAAGAATTTGATAAACAACTATAATTTGATAAATAACATCATGCGAAGTTATAATTTATGGAAATAATCAGTTAAAATGTTTATGCATGTTTACAAAATAACACCATAATAATAACAGTAAACCAAAGGGATGGGCAAATTCCCCCCAATATGATGACACAGTTGTGGAAATCTATGGGGGAGGCCTTTGTTCAGTAGTGGACGTTGACGTAGACGTTGTATGGCCGATATGATGAAAGGGATGGGTAGCAGAGTCCCTTCTGTGGAACAGCATCATTCTGCGCTCACCAATCTGCTTGCCAAGCATGGTGAGTATTGGCAAATTCCCCCCAAAATGATGACACAATTGTGGAATTCAATGGGGGAGGCTTTCAATGAGGAGCAGTGGACGTCCTTTGGCTGATATGGTGATGATGATGGCAAAATAACACCGTTTGTACATAATCATCTTATACAAAACCAGCACCTAATCCACAAAATGACATCAAATCACACTACCTGCTACCATCAAAACCGCTGGCTAACCGAGCATTGCACCTAATGATAAAGTTAGCGAACTCTTTGACCAATTAGGACAGACAAATGATACACAGCGTGTAACGCAAACACGCAGCGGGATCGACTGATCGCATCAGCTCCCACAGAAGCGAGGCAATTAATTGAAGGCCCTAGAAATCCAGTGTCACGCTGAGCCTGGATTTGCCAATGAGCTTGTGTCAAAATACCGTTCATTAGTAGTGTTGGTCTTATGTTATCTCTAGCGATTTTAGAATAGTGTAGTACCTAATTAATTGAATAAAATTAACGATAGTAATACAGTTACAGTTTGTTGTACAATGTAACATACAATGACTTTGAATTTTGAATTTGTAGGGAAATAATGGAAAAAGATATTTAAATGTTAACTAGCTGGGCCCCGCGGTTTCACCCGCCGTTTAATTTAAAAGAAATTGGATTATTTTTACATATTTTAATTGATTGACATAGAATATTTAAATTGAAATTCATGGATTTTAATTGCTTTTACGCAGACCCCTAATTCTTTTAAAAAAAAGCCTAAGTTACTCCTTATAACATCAGCTATCTAATCACATCTAACATCTAATACAATCCGAGATCAGCATATACCTACTGGAACTAGGACTACCTAGTCGGCACGGTTGGTGCAGTGGCTGATACAGTCGGCTGCTGCGCACCGGGTCGTGGGTTCGATTCCCGCACGGAACAAATATTTGTACGATCTGCAGGTAGTTGTTCCGGGTCTGGGTGTATTGTGTGTGGAATTTGTGTTTGTAAACGCACCCACGACACAGGAGAAATCCTAGTGTGGGGCAACGTAAAAAAAAAATGTATAGCTTGGTATGCAGCCGTGCGTACATTGAGCGGTTACGTGCCACCCGCATCCATACATCTGCTCACTGTGGAAAAAAAGGTACCTACTTTCATCATCATATCACCCAAAGAATATACTGCTGAAAAAGGCCAGTCCCTTAAATTTTTTACAATTGTGTCATTATTTTGGGGAAATTTTGAAGTAGATACCTGAGTAGGTCACGCCCGGCATGTGGATTGATGAGCGCAGTTTAGCTACTGTTCCACAGAAGCGACACTGTTGCGCCATCACTCTGTTTTAGAGGCCTTTAATTGCCTTTCACGACATCAATGGAGTGGTTCTATATAAGAATATATTATATATATATATATATATATTATATAAGAATATAGAACCACTCCATTACCGGATTAAGAAATCCGCACATCTTTCGGACCTCTACCACCATGGAAAGATATAAGCCATGGAATTAATAGAATTATGCAGAACACCTATTTACAGAAACTAGTTTTTCACTTAAAGGTTTGGAACAAGCAACGTTACGTAGACATCGTACGTATCAATTAGGCGGGGCGAAGATGTTCGCGCCACCATCTTCACGGCAATCTCGTTAATTATCGGCCAGACGGTAACCAACGTTATCGCCCCTGGATACTTGCATCTTAACTAGATTACCCATCGAATTGTGCTCTACACTCTCTGTAATAGACACCTTAAATCTAAATTCCTCTTGTTATAAATTTTAGTAAGAAACTATGTTAGTAAAAGAACAGTTATTTTATAGAAATACTAGATGCTACCAGAGACTTTGTCCGCGAGAGAACTAATTTAATCTCATAAGGGAATTTGATAACGCAATAAATTTGAATAGAATAATTTATTCATTAAATTTTCTGATTTAAAGTATTGATGCAAGGGTTGAGTATCCAAGTGGAAAACAAATTTTCAAAAAAATGCTTCAAGGAAAGGGCCTTGGGATTCTTTACCAATTCCATATATTCAACAAAAGATTAGCAGTCCAATTTTTGTGATTCCAAATGGACTGAAAGCGGGTGCCAAGTGGTAATGTTGACTTCAAGATTTTGTATTGCATACAGACATTGTTTAGTGACATGCAGTTTTTTAGCATCCCTACTGATTGCTGTTGCATGCTGGGAAAGGTTAACAATATATTATTTATATCTCTTGTTGCTATATCTGAGATTGAGCATACCTCATAATTCTCCAAGCATATCTAAAGATGGCGATAAGATGATCGGTTTCTCCTGTAACTTTACTTTTTTTATAACTGCTTGTTTTCTTTATTCGTATAATATGGATTTTTCAGGTTTATGATAACTTTATTTCTCAAAAGTATTGACATTTACTTACATACATAATATAAGTAGCTAAAACATGGTGGCTACAGTAATTACTAAACGCAATTATTATAAGTCTATGTTAATAACAAGTAATAAGTTTAAACATAAATGGTAAGTTATTAAATATATGATATTTTTATAGTTGGTTTGGATAAATAAATCTTTGTAAGTAGTCCAGAGGCGGTAGTTGGCCTGGAATACTGGAATAACTGAGGGGTAGATTTGTCCCGATGCGATACGGATCACATCTTAGAGTTTATAGTTTTCATCAAATCATTGTACAAGTTTTCGTGCCTAGTAAATTCGCCCTGGTACCATACATCTTCATCACCGCAATCACCTTCTATCTCCCAGTGCAGGCTGTTAATGCTAAAGCTAATGTTAAAGCCCAACGACGTTGAAGCAACTTGAGGATATCCACAAACTCCCACTTATTTTGTACCTCCTAAATTTCTATGGTTCTTAGAAAAGCTTTGAAGTGAATAGTTTTTAACACGCTTCTATTAGCTTGGTATATATTTATGGATTTATGTATCTATGTAACGGAATTTTAGAACTTGATTTTCAAGGACCGATGACAATGCAACTTCGTTGCAAAAACAACACGTTTTTGTAGATAGCCGCACTAAAAAATATAAAATAAATAATAGTTTAATAAAACTAAAAAAACATGCTTGTATAGATGACCGAACTTGTACTTTTTAACAAAATGATTTTCAATAAGTTTAAAATAAGAATATAGTGATTAACAAAAAATAAATTTACTGTAGTAAGTAGCGTCATCATGAAAATATCTGATATACATATAGTAGCACATTTTCATATCACCACACATTTTCGGATCAGCCCCATCTTTCTTGAAATTGGTTAAAAGCTTCACAGGGGAGACATAAATCTCGGTTTGGTTGATATGAATAATGAATATTCTCCATTTTATTCAAAAAACAATAGAAAATTTATAAAATGGTTTGTTCTGATCTCATTGGGTCCTTACGATACAGCTCCCTGTGAGTATAGCTCATTGTAAATTGAACTACCACTTCACTGCCTCCACACACACTAGTTACAAGGTCTCGGATAGATAAAACACTTTTGTACTGGACTTCGCGAACCGAGGCTCTTAGGCTCGACGGACCACGTAAAAATATGTATTCGTCACGTACGAAGCGTAACCTTTTTCAATTATTTAGTTGATTTGATACAAAATATATAAGATTAAAATGATAACAGATAATTATGAATCTGATACGAGTATATATAAAAGGAGAAACTGACTGACTAACATATTAACGCACAGCTTAAACCACCGCTGGAAAGGAGAGGCTAGAAACTTGACATTTTCAGAGTAGATACTTTTTACTACGAAGGCATCTACTAAGGATCAACATCTTCTAAACCTAGGTAGTAAAATAAGGGTAGAAAGATATATAATAATTTGTTATTTATAAGATAGTTCTATATATTATCTGGCTTTTTGGTTCAAAATACGAGTTTCAGTGCTTTTGAAAATCCTACCCTTAAGGGGGTGATAATTTATATGGAATATCCGTTACTTTTAAAGTTAGATCTACAGGAAACAGTATTCAACTTCTCAATAAAAAGTAAGGAAACAAACATTTCAGCGTTTTAGAAAAATCAAGCTTTAAGATGAAAAACCGTTATTTTATAAGTTACATCTAGGAAAATTGGTATTTAGCTTTATAAATGCGTCATTTCGGCCGAATAAAATCCACTGCTGGGCCTCCCCCAAAGATCACCACAACGACCGATATGGATGTGTTGTGGGCTCATTGGCGGGTTTTGCCATAATTGCGACGCTTGGTAGACGGGTTGGCGATCGCAGTTGAGTTGTTAATGTACTCGAAGGACGCTGCTGCCCATCCTCCGGCTAATCCCTTAGTCGACTTTTACGACACCCACGGGAGGAGATGGAGCGATGGTATTCTAAGACGGCACCACACGGCAAAGCCGGCACCACACGGCAAGGCCGGCACCACACGGCAAGGCGCCACACGGCAAGCCGGCAGCACACGGCAAGGCCGGCACCACACGGCAAAGCCGGCACCACACGGCAATAAATACGTATTTCAATGTTTTGTAAATTCTACCTTTAAGGGTAAAAGTAAACCCCCTGTAAACGTTTGTATGGAATATCCACTATTTTTCAAGTCAATCTATGAATGAGAGACCCTATCAGTTTCGATTACACAATAAACAACCATGTAATCACCAAAACGCAATCACAAAAGGCCTTTTTGAATTTCTTTAGAAGCGCCTTTATGGATATTATCCATTCTTATACCCTACCAGGTTTCTTCTCGGTTCTTTGGGATACAACTCATTGGAAGCTCGGTGAGCCTATGACCAAATTACGACGGCATGTAAAATTATTCGCGGGAAAATAGATGCTCCAGGGCTTAGTGATTGGTTGTGTCGATTTTTTGTACCAAACAACTTCCTTCGGACTCGTAAACATAGGCTCTTCGCAGTGCCGCTGACCCGCACCGTGGCGCGTGCTAACTCGCCTGTACCCCGTGTTCTCACCGAGCTCAACGCTCCTGGACGCTTATCCTGCATACGATTTGTTTGCAGATACATGTACTGAATTTTTTTTCAATATGCTTGCAGTATTGTGAGCGAAACGCATGATTATATACTTTTTATTTACCTATTTACTGTCGTCATTGTTTAATTAATGTAATTGGTGTAGCCGTGTTAATTAATTTAAATAAATAAATAAAAATTATAATTTGGCTTTCTGATATTAACTTAAGAAATCGGTGTTACATTAATTTTGTAAATTCTACCCTTAAGGAGGTAAAACCCCCTGTTTTGTGAGAGTTTGTATTAAAATCCGCTAGTTTTGAGGTTAGATCCAACACGCCTAAGCTCTCCGCCGTCATTATATGGCGTGGCCACGGGAGTCGCGGGCGTGCATATGGGGGAATCTGCAAGACGTGGTGGTGCGTGTTCAATCACCGTGGCCACCGTGTGCGCAGCACGGCGCCCAACAAGGGTTCGGGGGATCCTTTACAATCCCCCCTAGGGGTGCCTGGGGGCGGCCTCTTTACATTACCTCGCAACCGCTAGACGAGGTGACCGCCTTACAGTCACCTCCTCCGAGATGTGCATAAAAGCGTGGCACCAATGCGCGGTTCTAGTGTGATATTACGTGGACCGGGAGCTCCCCTTTCGGTGACGAAGATGACCGCTCCGGTGGTTTTAGCCGGTAGGAATCCCTCCTCCCTTCCCCAGGATGGAGGAAATACATGATGTATTTCCAGCGGGTTAATTAAAAAAGGTCTATGACTCAGTGGTAAATAAAGATGAAAGTCATCAGCGCCATAGGATTCTACTGCGGGTGGCTACTCCTATACTACTAAGAATTTTTTGCTGTCAAATTATGTAATGGCACTAGGCTCCAAGGAAAAGGTTTGCATACCCGTGTGATGGAGGCCACGAATTTAAATGGACCGACCCATCTCCCGTTTGAATTTAAGAGACTGCAATTCCCTATCAAAGTGTATTTAGAAAGAAAGAAGAAGAAAAGAAAGAAAAAGTTTTTATTTCTACGCGCAATTGACACACAAAACACTTAACACAAGACTTAAAACTAGACTTTCTTCAGCCAAAATAATAATAACGTTATAAAAAAAACAGAAATATAAAAAATTGTAGCACGGATTATAAATAAAACTTCTCAGTCCGATATTTCGCGATAACTACTAATAAGTCACAAGATCAACCTTTTTAAGTTGGTAAGTAAGTTTTTAAGACTTGTTTCTCCCATGGTCAATTTTAATGGTAAATGTAAAATGGTAAAAAATGTGATGTTTATACAAAGAAATATAAACATCATCATTACTACTACTAATTTCCGCTGTTACTGATCATTCTCTCAGAAAACTGTCTTATGGCTACCCGACCTCAAATCGAACACCGGATCTCACGTTGAGCAGTTATGCTGTATCACTGGATTTGCTCATCTATACTAGCTAATATTATAAAGTCGTTTCGTTTGTGTACAGGCGGTAATCTCTGGAACTACAGAACCGATTCTAAAATTTCTTTCCTATCAGAAAGTTACACTATCCGTAGGTGATATAGGCTACATTTGTATTATATATTGATAAAATAAACGCCCACTGTCAGTGCCGCGAGGCCATAATATCATTTAGAAACGCGCATGCGTAATACATAGAAAACAATTCCTACTGCAACCAATAAAGATGTTACAGTTAAAAAAAAATCTTAATGTTCCCCGAATTGTAATCATAACTCCAGAATAAAAAATTCCACATAAAAAATTACACTTAAAACAATTCAGTAGCAAATCAAGTTCTCGCATTGTTTTTTCGTAAAACTTTAATAGCTTTTAGCTAACAAACCACTATTTTCTTGTCAAATTACACGTAAATTAGAGTTGTAAAAGTAAATTGACATCGGGCAAGGACGTTGGAGTCGCTTGTCTGTTACAATCAATCTCATTTGTCACCAATTAGCGAGACTGCGTCTGCAAAGTTGACCCGTGCAAGTTTCGAGCGGGTATGTTGAATAGCGATATCATTGCGATGCAGTTACAGTTTGTTTTTAGAACGAACATACATGTTTTTAGAACGAACATACAATGACGAAGCCCTGGTCAGTATTTTATAAATCCTACTAACCGTTTATTGAAGGAAACTTCTTTGGCAGGCCCAATGGAGACTAGCAATCAAAGTCAAATATTTTTTATTTCAAATAAACAAATTACTGGCACTTATGAAACGGCACTTTGACGGCACGGTTGGTGCAGTGGCTGACACAGTCGGCTGCTGCGCTCCGGGTCGCGGGTTCGATTCCCGCACGGAACAAATATTTGTATGATCTGCAGGTAGTTGTTCCGGGTCTGGGTGTATTGTGTGTGGAATTTATGTCTGTAAACGCACTCACGACACAGGAGAAATCCTAGTGTGGAGCAAAGTTTAAAAAAAAAAAAAAACCTCAGAATTTAAATTGCTCGGTTCCAATTAGTTGATCCTATGGAGAAGAACCGGCAAGAAACTCCATGGATACTCTTTTAAAATAATTGAGGTTACAATATTGAATTAGATAGGTGTTACACAAATTATTAGATATAACATAAATGTGTTTAAGACTTTATCAACACATTGCTGAAATATAAATGTAGCAGCTATACAGTACACAGAGCACCTCACATATAAGGTTTACCAGGTTTATATTGGTTACCAGGGAAGCCACACGTGCAGAAAGTAGCTAACGCCATATGTCCCTATCGTCAACATAGTCCCAAACCCTACCCTACGCTTTGGGGGATCCTTTACAGTCCCCCGGGGGGGGGTGACCACTTTACAGTCACCCTCTGCGAGATGTGCCTATAGGCGTAGCACCAGTGGACGGCTCTAGTGTGATTATGCGAGGACCTGGAGCCTCCCTTGGGTGCCGAGGATGACCGCTCCAGTGGGTTTAGCTTTTTCCTACCGGAGGAGTCCGGCATGCCCCTTCGCCCTTCTCCGGGGCGAAGGAAGTTCATGAAGAATTTCCACTAGGCATCAATAAAAAAAGGGGGTATGCTGGACGTAAGTAAGTATCATACCTCGTGGAGGCTCTTTTCATGCACCCCTGCATGTTGCACATAGTCGTTAATGAACAGACTGCCCAAAAACAGTATTTATAACTAGACAAGGTGGCACTACAACACGCACCAATGATGCTGGTGCACTATACTAGCTGGGTACGAATTGAAAGATCGAATCATTATTCGACTAGTTTCATAATAACCTTTGGTGAGGTGACACTATAACCCTGAGGTAGGTTGGCTACAGTTTTCTGCTAGCAACAGTCCTTTAGCGTCAAAACAATCTGTCGTTTATACATCTAACCGATGTAAAAAACAAGCTCGATTACTATCTCCATGATAGTGTTTCGCAGCGTGACAGTGTGCTGTGTCATTGGCTGACTAGTACAGCGTGGTTACGCGCGCATAGTTTACTGCTAGCGGCTGTCCATTACCGTCCCAGTACTCCATCGTTTATACATCTAAGCGATGTAGAAAAAGGGTCGTTTACTAGCTCCATGACAGTGTTTCGCGCCGTGACAGTGTGTGCTCATGTGATTGACTGGCTACTACAGCACGCTGACGCGTGCTGAATTTTCTGCTAGAGGCTGTCCTTCACCGTCCAAATACTCCTTCGTTTATAAATCTAAACGATGTAGAAACAGGGTCGTTTACTACCTCCATGATAGTGTTTCGCGCCGTGACAGTGGGGCCGAGTGATTGGCTGGCTACCGCAGCGTGGCGACGCGCGCCGAGTTTTCAGCTAGCGGTTTTCTAATCTGGGCACAAAATTTGTTCGCGTTTTAGAAAGTTGCATTGAAATGCTTTAGTAGTATAGTTTGTTTTGGATATTATATTTTATTTTCGAAATATTTTTAAAACTCTGCCTTGCATTAGGATTTCTCCTGTATTTTTTACTTTACAAACATAAATCTCACATGCACTAACACCCAGATCCGAAACTCGATCTCTCTGAATATAAAGAAATAGTCTCCAATTTTTTTTGTTTTGTTTCGGTGATAAGAGTCAATTCCATCTATTTTCTTAAATAACTTTATAAACTATTTATTTCAAATTATAAAATAAATATGTTTATTTGAGATCTCACAGCAACTCATTTTATTGATTGCGAAACTTAATTCTTTAATTTTCTAATTTGATCTCCAATAGTGAACAGTCCATATTCGAAATTCATTTATTTACGTTTAACTTATTTACATTATAGTTATTTTTATTCATATCACTACTATTTAGTTGGTTAAGGATTAATTAATGGTACGAATGTCATCATCTTTCAATTCTATTTTGATTGACTAATTTGGTCAAAAAGTGGTTACTATGACTTAATTATAACAGTTAGACATTCAGCCTCCAGGATTATTAACATGTAGTACATTTTTCTATTAATCATAAATCATTTTTGCAGCGCGCGCCCAATAATAACTTTTAGATGAAAAAAATTACACCTCGGTTATTTATTATTGAAAATTTTGTAAAATACGACCCATCTTAATTGATGATAGTGCAGCTTTCAATAGATGAAAGAATTTCTGATATTGGTTAAGTAGATTTTGAATTTATCGATTACAAACAAATATACAAAAAAACTCATCTTTTCTCTGTAGAACAAGTTTAGATACAATACGCGCTTTTCACGTGATTTTTTTGGCAATTGTTTATTCCTATATGGTAATTATTACAACACAATAACTACCTGCAGATCATATAAATATTTGTTCCGTGCGGGAATCGAACCCACCACCCGGAGCGCAGCAGTCGACTGTATCGGCCACTGCACCAACCGTGCCGTCTAGATAAATATAAATTACTTAGGCTAAACATATATAAATTACGTGTCACGTTGTTTGTCCGATATGGGCTCCTAAACTACTGAACCGATTTTAATGAAATTTTTCATATTGTGTGCAGTTTTATCCAACTTCAAAGATAGGATAGTTTATATCTCAATTTATTGTCGAAGTACTATTTTATTGCGAATTATTTGTTTACTATTTGACAAAGAGTCATAATTATCTGTCAGTTCGATAAGATTCTAACAGATAGCGGTATAAGGTAATTACTTGACTAGATTGAGTAAGTATCCAATAGATGGCGCTATGTTAAAAGTACAAACGTTTTATGTAAGCTACAATTTATTAGTATAACCGGCCACGTGTTGCTGAGGCCAAAGTATAAGTTAAGGATAGTTCATATCTCAATCTATAATCGTAATATTATTTTATTGCGAATTATTTGTTTATTGTCTGACAGAATCATAATTATCTTTTTTTTTTTTTATTGATGTCCAGTGGAAATTCTACATGGAACTTCCTTCACCCCGGGGAAGGGTGAAGGGGTATGCCGGACTCCTACCGGCTAAAACCACTGGAGCGGTCATCTTCGGCACCGAAGGGGGGCTCCAGGTCCTCGTAAGATCACACTAGAGCCGCCCATTGGTGCCACGCCTTTAGGCACATCTCAGAAGGGATGACTGTAAAGCGGTCACCCCCTCTAGCGGAGGGAACGCGACTGTAAAAAGGTCGCCCCCCCAGGCACTTCTCGGGGAATCATAATTATCTGTCAGTTCAATAAGATTCTAACAGATAGCGGTATAAGATAATTAGTTGACTGGATTGATTTGACTCGGTAGGTGTCAATGCAATCGGGTTTGCATGTACCTGCCCGTGCGAAGCCGGCGCGGGCAGCTAGATGTTTTATAAAATCACTACCTTTTTTTTGTGGACCCAGCGGAGTTTCTACATCAACTTCCGCTGCACATGATATGGTATTGAATAATAAAAAGAAAGTCTAATCGTTTTTGTACATTGTACTTATTTTAAATAAGAGACGCTTAAAAGTTAATAAAGTTTTTAAATATAATGCTAAGTTTAGCAAACTTAAATGAGGACAAACCATAGACATAGACGAACATAGTATTATGTAAAATAAAAATTAAACAATGTTTTGATACACATTGACATTTTAAACGTCAACAACATTTTATGTAGCGTTTTTGCCATTTATCAAAAAACTATAAATATTAATATTTAGGACAAATACATGTATGTTTTCCTCGCTAAATTCTAGTAGAAGATAAGACCTTACTCATATCTAAAAGAATGGAAGAAAAAATTGGTAAATAAAACTCGAATGTAACTTATTGAAATAAAATATTGTTTTAGGAAAATTAGCCAATAAGTAGTCAATAATAATTATGGGAAATATTTAACTGAACAAGTAAGAAATATAACGAAACGGCTTCGTCTCCATCATGCTAGCATTCTCAAGGCTGCTTAACTTAAAAGCCTGGTCGTGAACTCCTACACCTACGCTACCTATTCTGGTATATCTGGTATTTGTTATCTAAATTTCATGGGAAGATATATGTAGTGAACAGTTCTCATCCGGAGGTCAGATAACGCTAGCATGTTGAAGAAGAATATTAAAGTGATAAGGGTCCTGTTCTGTTAAACTTCATTATACATTTACGACCGTCCCACAACGTAGCAACAAATGCCGATATATCGAACATCAATTTACATTAACCACAATGACTGACATTCCATTTGTTTCTCCCACAAGGGAATATGATTCAAATCTACCATTGTTTTCCATTTTACGCAGCAAATGAACCCGTACATATTATGTGATTATAGACACGATTTTTCGTACGTTACTTATTTCATCGACTCAGTCGTATCATTTCATTATCTTTACCAAAATCGTCAATATCGCTAAAATCAGCTTTATTACCAATAACAGATATAGGATCGTTACTTCCCACTTTAGTTTTTATTGAGTTTGGGAGAAAAGCTAATTCTTCGTTTTTCCTTCAAGTTAAATGAACGCTATTAAAAATGAGCGTAACCTTGAAGTCTGCTCGCCCTCGGCGAATAAAAAGCACGCTACAAAGAACCGGCCATTTCTACATCTATGATGATACGGATGAGAGTTTAGACTCGGACCAATCAGAGATTATTGAATGCGCCGATAACAGCACGCAAACCGGGCTCGATAATAGTAAAAAAACATTTTATATGTCTTTAGTTAGCTACTTCTGATATCGAGTTCTCCTTCTAGCTCAAAGAAATCCTTATCAAAAAATATCTTAAAGAGGATATAAATATCATAATCTGACTTGGCAGACGAATTGGCGATCACGGTACAATGTTATCGGTGCACTCCATCCTCCCGTATGATCTGCCATCTCTGCAGCCGAGACCACATATCTGCCAAGAGCCAATGAACCCATACATATTATGTGATAATAGATATTATTTTTCATACATTACTTATTGCATTGACTAAGTCGTATCATTTCATTCATCATCATCATTTCGGCCGAGTGAAGTCCACTGCTGGACACAGGCCTCCCCCAAAGATCACCACAACCACCGATATGGATTTGTTCTCGCTCATTGGGGGGTTTTGCCATAATCGCCACGCTTGGCAGGCGGGTTGGCGATCGCAGTTGAGTTGTTAATGTACTCGAAGGACGCTGCTGCTCATTCTCCGGCTAATCCCTTAGTCGACTTTTACGACACCCATGGGAGGAGAAGGGGTGGTGGCATTCTGAGCCGGCACCACACGGCAATCATTTCATTATCTTTACCAAAAGCATCAGCGTCGCTAAAATCAGCTTGGTTACCAATATTAGATATAGGATCGTTACTTCCCACTGTCTTTTTATTAAGTTTGGGAGAAAAGCTGACTGTAGCGATACAAAGGCCGGTTCCGGCCGTTATCCTTTACATGTGTTTTAAAATGATCAATAAGTGGTATATATATACTCCATTGTTGACCAAATCAAAATTTAAAATCTTTATAGGGCAACGCTCACCTACACAAAAATGTATAATTACGCCGCGGCGAAAACTAAAGAAAAGAAAAGGTAAAGAATGTATTTTATAATTAAAAATTAAAATTCTTGAATAGGTCTAAAAGTGGAAGATACGTGCCAAGTAAAAATTTTAACTTTAATTTTATTTTTAGTAAAGTTAATGAACTGGAAAAAATATCACAGACTAAGCGTAATATATTCGTTTATTGATGATTTAGAAAAAGAATTTCCAGCGATATGCACAGTATCAGTAATAGGAAAATCTGTTGAAGGAAGAGATATTAAGGTTATTATTAATTGGAGTATATTCTAGTATTTAGTGTGGATCCCGTATTATATGTAAAGACGTGCATATAGGTATATAGATGTTCTTTAAGACTATATTATTAAACTAGCCATTAACCACTTGCTTTGCTAGGCATAAATTACATTCAAGTCTTTTGAACTCTGCAAAATTTAGAAATAGAACATACTCGAAAATTTTAGCTAAAATTATTATTCGAGACAAATTTTCGAGTCGACAGACAAAAATTCTAAGAACGGCCATTTATGATTAGCCATTGTATAAACATTCCATGTGGTGTATGGATATTCCATGTGGTATCCAGATTAAGAATATTGCACAACTCCATCGCCTCCCGTGGAGGTCGTAATTGTCAACTAAGGGACTCTTAAACAGAAGGATGGGCAGCAGCATCCCTTTCGCTGAACAGTAGCATTTCTGCGCTCACCAATCCACTGCCAAGCGTGGTGAGAATCGGCAAAGGCCTCCTGCCTTTATTCAGCAGTGGACATTCTCTGGCTGATATGATGATGATGATTGTATAAATAGCAGTATTCATTTAAATGTTGGCATTTATTTTGAAATCAAAGACAGAGTTTTCTAATTTATCATACTAGTATAGATTGTTTTCCAAGATATAGGTTACATCTTTAGAAGCTTCTTGATCACTGTCACCTGCATGCCGTTTCATCTTTCTTGCCATAGAAACTACAGTGTCACCAAGGGTTGTTCAATGAGCAGTACTCAAATAGAATCATATTCAGAATCCTAAAATAGCTATATTATATACAATCTATATATATAGCTACATAAAATATGTTTCTTTGAAAGCACAAAATTAAGCAGCTTGCGTGCTATATAAGAATATCTCGCCTATACCTTGAGTATTTGTATATTTATGCTCTTTTTTCAGATGTTAAAGATATCAAATAGTAGCGCAAGCAACTCCGGAGTATGGCTAGATGCTTGCATACACCCTCGAGAATGGATCAGTACTGCCGTGTTAACTTATATAGCTGATGTCCTCGTTAGAAACTTTAAAACTCTGTCAACATCTATCACTAACAAGGATTGGTAATTAATTTATCCGCCCAAAATTTAGACCCAAGAGAAGACGGTAGCACGCATGTGGTCACGCGCTGCCGTGGGACGCTTTGGGGGATCCTTTACAATCCCCCTGGGGGGGTGACCGCTTTACAGTCACCCTCTCCGAGATGTGCCGATAGGCGTGGCACCAGTGGGTGGCTCTAGTGTGATCATACGAGGACCTGGAGCCTCCCTTAGGTGCCGAAGATGACCGCCCCAGTGGTTTTAGCCGGTAGGAGTCCGGCATACCCCTTCGTCCTTCCCCGGGGCGAAGGAAGTTCATGATGAATTTCCACTGGGCACCAATAAAAAAAAAAAAAAAAAAAAAAAAGGTCTAAACTGTATCTCGATGGTCGTGGGTGCGCAAATTGGGGAGTTTGCATGCATCGCAGTGTACAGTGAGGCTTCGGGGATCTTTTCCAATCCCCCCTCCCGCCTGAGAAGAGGCTGGGGATGCTGGCCTTTTTACATCCGCCTCCCCGCTAGAGGAGGTGACCGCTTTACAGTCATCCCCTCCGAGACATGCCTAAAGGCGAGGCACAAATGGGCGGCTCTAGTGTGATTGTTTCGAGGACCTGTTGCCTTCCTACGGTGCCAAAGATGACCGCTCCGGTGGTTTTAGCCGGTAGAGTCCAGCACTCCCCTCCGCCCATCCCCCGGGCAGAGGAAATACATGATATATTTTCACCGGGATAAATAAAGAAAGTCTGACCTATATCGTGTGTATGGTGGGGACCAATCATAGAATTGGCTAATAAGTAGTAAGTTATACGACAAAAATGGCGACGAAGGGACTCCAAACTAGAGGAATAGGTAGCAGCGGTTCAGTGGAACAGCAGCCATTCTGCGCTCATCAATCCGCGTACCAAGTGTGGTGAGTGCTTCCAAATTCCCCCAAAATGACTTCACACGGCATGTAACCGATCGTTTATGGGAGAGGCCTTTGTTCCGCAGTGGACGTGTTTTGGCTGATATGATGATGATGACGTTTATGAATTAATCTTGCAATGAAAATTTTGAAATTATTGTGTACCTGCAACATAATGTGGGTTTTCCTTAGCCAGGATCTACGAAGCTAAAAAAGTAAATCATACTAAAAAAGCATCTTTTTTAGTATGATAATATCAAACAGAGTTAACCAGCTTTCCCAATAGTGAGAAAATCGGAGGGCAGTCGCACCTTGGATAAAACATGTAAAATTGTAAAATAAAAGTGCAGATAGCACTAATTCAATGCTTCATAGATTGTTAATTTTGATGGTGTTTTCAGGCATATAATACCAGTTTTGAATCCAGACGGTTACGAATACACACATACAAATGAACGCATGTGGAGGAAAAACCGAGCGTGGTACGGAGGAGAATGTGTGGGTGTCGACCTCAACAGAAATTTTAGGTCAGTTTTATTGCTACTTCAATTTGTAAAGAAAATATATCCACTGGATTCTTATTTAATCGATATGTTCATAACAAGAACTGACAAAATAGATGAAAGCCGTTTGCCGTGTGGTGCGGCTAAGAATACCACCACCCCATCTCATCCCGTGGGCCATCCGGCTAATCCTATAGTCACCTTTTAAGACAAAAGGTGACTATGGGATAGCCGCATTATGGGCAGCGTCATTTGAGTACATTTATAACTCAACTGAGATCTCCAAGCATGGCGATTATGGCAAAACCCTCCAATGATCACACAACGTAAACCCATATCGGTTGTTGTGGCAATCTTTGGGGGAGGCTTATGTCCAGCTGTGGACGTTTTTCAGATGAAATGATGAAAAATACGAAAGATACATCAATTATGAATGAAATACAATCACCAAGATTCTGTCAATTCGTCTAAAGGTTTGAACTTTTCTAGTTATGCATGGGGACAAAGCAACGGTGAAGAAGGCTCTTCTGATGAACCATCTCATGTTTTTTATCGTGGTCCATTCCCATTTTCAGAGCCAGAAACGGTTGCGGTGAGGGTAAGTTACACAAATTGATTCGATCAGATCCTTGGCCTTAGTGGTGGTAGCAATAAAGTTGTCAACCAAGTGCCCTTTTTATGAAAAATTACAGCTCATGAATAGCAGTTGCCTAGCAATTAGACGAATTAGTGTTATATAGAGTTGGGTAGGTATTTTTATAGAAAGATCTTCAGTTAATAACCATAAACAAAAATTAGAACAGTGCAACTTAAAAACATTTTTATCTTTTCAGGACACAATTTTAGGATCGACTACGCCTTTCAAAGTGTTTCTGTCGTTTCACAGCTACTTCGAATTGATAATTTTTCCATGGGGCAACAGAAAGGATCCGTGTCCAGACTACTTGCACTTATTGGAAGCTGGTTCAATAATGGCAAGGGTAACTCTACGTAAGAAACTAGTAGATTAATAGATAATCTAAATTAAAGAAACAGTGTTGAAATTTCCCTAACAATTACTTTTCAGGCAATACATGAAACAACTGGGAAGATTTATAAAGTCGGTAGCACTAAAGACCTCACTTACTATGCATGTGGGACCAGCATTGATTGGAGTTATTCCATAGCGAAAATACCTTACTCCTACATGGTAGAGCTGAGAAGTAGGAAATACAAATTCAGACTGCCGAAAGACCAAATCATAGAAAACTGTGTGGAAATCTGGAGTGCTGTTAAGGATTTAATGACTTATGTAGATCAACATTGAGATTTCTTAATGTGATGTTTAAAGTAAAAAAATGCAATTATTGTATTAATGAGATTATTATTATTGTACAAATTTATTGAAATTCCTTCAGTTTCAGTGATTGATTAAAATCTGTATCAATATGTATTTCGCATTTTTATTTGTAGTCCAATAAAACAATATTAATTACTTTTCAAGTATATTAGGAACATCACTACTACCGAAGTTTTTTGGCAATAATAGTACAATTCAAACATTTTTTGCCGTCTACAAATTCGACAAGAGCTTTGACACCGTTAAGTATTTCTTTACAACAATCTAGAATTTCGTCTCTTGGTAGTAAGAAACGATCTTGTTTACTTCTTAGTTCGATGAGGTAGGAGAAGGGGATATGAGCTGTTCCATAGCTCCAGTCGATACTTGTTCCAGAAGCATAGTACATAATATCCTTGAAGTTCCCAACTTTGTACATCCGACCAGTCGTGTCGTAAATAGCCTGAAACATATTATCTAATAAGTAATATATAAACTGATGCTACGAAGAGTACTTAAAAGTAATGAGAATGCCATATTTAAAAGTAATGTATTCAAATCTGGTCACCACCTACTTAAAGGAGATAGTGGATAAGATAAGGCCATCTATTGTTATGTTATTTTATTAAATCCTTGTAACAACGGTTATGGTGTATCATAAAGAGAACGTTAATAAATAAATTTCATAAATCTTTGCTAGGTTATTTTTGTAAGCGTCAGAATTGAATATGTCATCGAGTATATTTAGAAATGATAAGGGTAAGTAATCCATAATGTCAGCCAAATAAAGTCCACTGCTGGACACCGGCCACCCCAAAGACCACCACAATGACCGGTCTGGATGTTTTGTTTACTCATTGGGTGGTTTTGCCATAATCGCGCCTGGTTGGCGATCGCAGATGATTGTCAATGTACTCGAAGGATGCTGCTGCCCATCCTGCGGCTAATCCCATACTCACCTTTTACGATACCCAAGGCATGGGACGGCTATTTGTAACCACCACACGGTGGATAAGTAATTAAATAAATTTATATTAAAAACAAAAGACGTTAAGTGGCGCTGGTCTTCCTTAGTTTACAGTCAAGTGGTGTACCTAGTACTCGTTTAAGCGTGGTCGAACATCGCTCAAAGATGATCCTTGGTTTAACGTCAGTTACTGAAGTTAAAAAATTCAGCGTTTTCTTTGAACTGTAGTGGAACATTGTTGCAGCTGAAATATTACGTTTCAATAGGCATCCGCACGTTGGATCCCGAGAATGCTTATATTTCTAAGCGCTGTTTAGAGCTATTCCAGTATAATCCAGTTTTATTTTTAGCTAGATTAATAAACATTTGTCCGTGTGGCGTCTAGATTATGAAAATACGGGCGATTCTAGGCCATAGACTGCTTTTTGGTGTCTGGATCAAATACACACTTGGAAAGCGGGTTGGTGAGCGCAGTGTGGCTTCTGTGCTTCTATTTTACTGAAGAGACGCTGCTGCCCATCCCTCTTATTTAGAGTCCCTTTGTCGCCTTTTTACATCCAATGGGAGGAGACGGAGTGGTGCTATATCCTAAATCCGCACACCATACGTAAATTTTATATAGGTATAGGCATACGCGAATAGCACCAACCCATCCCATTCCTTGGTTATATCTATAAATATAAATAAGAATCACATGTTTCGCAAGCATACAGTAATAAATAACAGGAACAAAGAAATGTGCTATTACCACGCCGAGCAAAGTCTATAAATAATGAATTAAAATAACAAAGTACACAGTACAACACACACAATGCCAATGATGAACAACAAATCAATGAAGACGTCGTAAAAGGCGACTAAAGGATTAACTGGAGGATGGGCAGCAGCGTCCTTCGAATGCATTAACAACTCAACTGCTATCGCCAATCCCCCTGCCAAGCGCAGCGGTTCCAAACAAATTGCAAACCTCCCAATGAGCACACAACACACCCAGACCAGTCGTTGTGCGACCTTTGGGGGAGGCTTGTGTCCAGCATTGGACTTTATTCGGCTGAAATGATAGACATAGAGTAATCAGGTTGTCAGAAAATATCACAAAATCTGATCGAGCACTACTACTATACATAGAATATTTATTTAAATCTTACTTTAGCCATAGCAGTTCCACCTTCAAGTAAATTCACGTAATCCGGGCAGGGATCAGCTGTATGACACCAAGGGAAGGAGATAGCTTCACTGTAAGCGTGAAACGATAGGAATATCTTAAACGGTGTCCCGGAGTACAGAATTATATCCTATAAAATCATTTAAAAAGATCTTGAAATCTATAGAATTCAATACAATATTTAAGCTAAAAATATCAAACCTTGATCGCGGAAGTTTCTGGTTCTGAAAACGGTTCTGTACCACGATAATTTAAATGATTTGGGTCACCTGATGAGTTGTCGTTATCACCTCGTCCCCAATAATATCTGTGGAATAAACCAAAATGTATATGTGTGACCCGGTCCAAAGAATAGTCCATCCCTCTAAACCCATGCTTGTCGTAAAAGATGATTAACGTCCAAATACTGAAACGCTACACAATTTTTAAGAGCCTCTGTACAATTTAAGACATGCACTGCCTACCAAAAATGTGTGCCTCTGATAATTATAATTATCATCGTATCGGCCATACAACATCCAGTACTGAACAAAAGCCTCCCCCATAGATTTCCACAATTGTGTCATATCATATTGGGAGGAATTTGCCAGTACTCACCATGCTTGGTTGGAGAGCGCAGAATGGCTACTGTTTCACAGAATGGACACTGCAGTCCATCCCTCTGGTTTAGAGTCCCTTAGTCGCTTTTTCGCTCGCTAGACCGCCACGGGAGGAGATGGAGTGGTTTGGATTGCTATATTCTTAACACACCAGACGGAACAGATATATCATGGTCCTAAATCATCATCAACCTATATAGGTCCACTGCTGGACATAGGCCTTTCCTAGCATGCGCAACGAAATATTCAGCATTCAGCATCCAGCTGGACCCAGCAACCTTCTTCAGGTCGGCCGTCCATCTGGCCGGTGGGCGTCCCACACTTCGTTTGCCCATACACGGTCTCGGCTCTAGTATTTATCTGCTCCATCGGCTATCAGTCCTTCGACGTCGGGTCTTAAATATTGTGTTACCAATCATTGATATAAAAAAAGCGGCAGCATCCGCTCGCGTGCCAATAACAACGTGCGGGCCTTATCCGCTATGCCACAAAAATTCCAAACATATTCTGTGTGAAGTCATTCGACAATCAAATCGTACCGTAAAGTTTTCAAATCCAATACGATGAATCGTTCTCTAAGCTAATTTTGACAGTGGATGAGCGGATCGCATTCCGCATAAATTTCATTTCATTCAAGTCATTCCGCGTGTCATAGCGGATAAGGCCCCTGAAGTCACTAATCTGCCTACCAACCTGTGTTTTATTGTGCCCCTATGACCATACATTGTAGTTATCATTTGGGACGCCCAAGTCCAGCATTGGACGTTTACGGTCTGATGTATGTAATGAAACGAATAGAAAGTACAAAGTTGCATCAAAGATATGATAAATATTATAAAAATTGTTACCCAAAATTTCTATTAAGGTCTACTCCAGTGATGGTGTTGCCAAAACGAGATCTGTTTTTACGCCACATCCTATCCACTGTATGAGAAAAATTATAACCATCTGGGTTTATCACTGGTACGATAAACCTGTAAAGACATTCTTGTATTTGATTGCCTGCGGTAAATTCATTTATTTATTTGAGTTAACATTTTTTTTATATATTACCAGTCTTTGTTAGTGTAAATTTTCGACATTTTATCGAAGTTTCTGGCTAAGTAATCAGCTATATACGTTACAGCTGATGTGGTAATCCATTCTCTCGCATGCGTTGCACCATCTAACCACACCCCTGTGTTATTTGCATCGCTATTTGAAATTTTAAGCATCTGCAATATAAAGAACATGAAATTTGTAAACCAGTATTACATTTTTTACGTCTGATTTAACAGTCTCGGTATCATCCTGTTGTGATCTAGTTTCCATTATCTCTATCTTCTGCACATTGCCGGACATTTAATCATAATTCTAATAATTCATCTATTTTTATATGCTGTTTACATTCTATATTTTAAAACCAGTAACTAGGAATGACTGACAAAATATTAAAGATATGAGGGATCCAAACCTTGATGTCCCTTCCTTCCACTGATCTTCCAATAACAGACACAGTGCACGTTGACGGAAAACCGGTTTCTAACTCTTCTAAGAAATTGTATATACTATTCAGAGGATAAAAATCTTTCCAATCCAAATGACGTTCTGAAATAAATTATATATTTAATGTTTTTAAGCGATGCCCATCCTAGTGTTAGTTCTGTGTCGTGGCTAATGTTCACAGACATAAATAACACACGCACAAACACCCAAACTCGAAACAACTATCTGTAGATCATACAAATATTTGCTCGATGCGTGGATTGAACCCGTAACACGTAACGCAGTAAGCCAATCGAATAACTAGTTCGTATCGTCACCAACATGGTTATATAAAACAAAAACTTGCAATAGCATTTTTTTGTTACTATCGTTAATATATAAATATACTAAATGAATGAAATGAAATGAAATAATCATTTATTCAAAATAGACTAAATTATTAGTTCTTTTTAAACGTCAACATTAGACAGCACACATTAAGCCCACCCTTCACCGCTTCCTAGTGTTTAAGCTGGGGAGAAGAAACGGCGCAACAAACTCCCCAGCAACACGTTAGTCTGTCATATACAATATTTATACATACATGTACACAAAAAATTCAAAAATTACAACAGTACTAGAATGTCCTTATATGTCAAAAATGTATGTAAATTAAATATAAATAAAACGTAAAAAATACTAGTATAAATCACATGTCAAAAGAACTGTATAAATTCAATGTCAATAAAAAGTGTATAAAATAACAGATGTCAGTTTATGTATAAAAAAATAAAAAGAACAATGCTGACTGTACCTAGCGAGCAGCTCAGTCCTAAGCTTTTTTTATCCTCAAGACAATCAGAAATCTTATAATATCCTATATATTACAATGATAAAGACAGCCTTATATACAAACATCCAATAGTGTGTTAAATGTACTGGAGTAATCATTAATCATCGTAACTTATCGAAGCCCACCACTAGACCATTGCCTTTCTTTCTTTTTACGGTTCATCACCATTTCAGCCAAATGAAGTCCACTGCTGGACACAGGCCTCCCCCAAAGATCACCACAACGATACATATAGGTATGTTCTGGGCTCATTCGGGGGTTTTGCCATAATCGCCACGCTTGGCAGACGGGTTGGCGATCGCAGTTGAGTTGTTAATGTACTCGAAGGACGCTGCTGCCCATCCTCCGGCTAATCCCTTAGTCGACTTTTACGACACCCACGGGAGGAAATGAGGTGATGGTATTCTGAGCCGATACACGGCATGTTACATTTACGGCTACAGACATTTGTTTTCTGAAAAGATTACAATAATCACATACAGAGAAAATACAATTATAATTTATTAACTAATGTTTATCGATTAGCGTAGTAAGTAGGTTGTGAGTAAAAAAGTTTTTGTTCAAACATATCAAGCAAGTGTCATATAACTTTTTCTTTCTTTTACCCATATTCGTACGCCACAGCGTCCGGGTCAAACACGGGTAATACCACTTCCCATTTTAAAAATACATAATGGCGTACTTATTGGCGATCGTATCCGATTGGCCGGAATGGGGCTCCGGAAGCGGCGCGGGCTGGTGCTGATCCCGACGGTATCGCTCACCAAGACTTCGAAACCAATGTCTCTTTCTCGCAGAAGTTTTTCAACTTGCATTATCCGGGTACCCTCCACCAGCACTTCCATAGCATTTAGATTCTCGTTGTTGATGGTTATAGCTGAAAACAACGTTAGAATTTAAATTATGTTCTAAAACCAAACTTGGGGCTGTCTTTATTGCCAATACAATCTGGGTTCATTTGAACATCCATAACGCATATTTGATGGATGATCTGTTTTCTGTTTTTTCTTTTGTTTTAAACATTGCCCCACACTAGGAGTTTTCCTGTGTCGTGGGAGCGTTTACAGACATGAATTCCACATACAATACACCCAGACCAACAACTACCTGCAGATCATACAAATATTTGTTCCATGCGGGAATCGAACCCACGACTCAGAGCGCAGAAACCGACTGTATCAGCCACTGAACCAATCGTGCCGCCAATCAAGTGCTACACTTCTACGGAATATTATGGTGGCAGTTGTAGAGAATAATGAATTCATCATCAGAGTGTAAAATTTATTGAACTAATCGACAGTTATCAACACCTCATCGTAGACTGGATCGTCTCCTATATGTAATTGTAATATCAGCCTGTTACTATCCCACTGTAGGATAAAGGCCTTTTTTCATACAAAAATGACACGAGCATCAATCACCACACTTGCTCACTGCGTGTTGGTGATTTCAAACCAACTGAACCAGGTTTACTTACGATGTTTTCCTTCACCGTTCAAGTCAGTGTTTCAAGTCAGTCAGTCAGTGGAGTCATACGTATGCAATAAACGTTCAGGCCATCACGTAAGTTATTTTAATATTGGTGGCAGTCAGCTGGACAATAGTATCTTTATAAGAGTCACCGGCCTGGAGTATTAAGGTAATAAGTTAGAAAGTAAGGTGCCATCATTTTTCTTTTCTTTATTAGTTGACTTCCCGAAGGAAAAATGCTGGGGTTCCTCCCATTTTATGCTCAAACTCTATCGAGGTTGACTAGAGTAAAAACGTGAGGTTATTATAATAGAATGTTAATTTTTAAACGACTCGTTTAATAAGAAAGGTGAAGAAAATCTTAAGTCTAAAAATAATAAGTCTTCTTTTGAAAAAAGTTAGTCATAAGTCTTCTATTGGCTAATTTGAAATGTCCAGCGATGAAAAGTCCCAACCACTGCAACTCCTATAAGCCAAGATATACTTTGTCATCCAGTTACTCTATATATCCCAGAGAAATGAATACTGTCTTGGTACCCGGAACGAAATTTATCAAAAAATAAGAGGAGTAGGAAAGTCGATACGTTCCACTTCTCACCGTAGCAAGCAGGATAAAGGTATATTACATGCCATAGGCACAAATCATTGAGGCTAACAATGGGATAAGCCCAGTTGCTAAGCACCACGGGTACAAAATGTTCTTATTTTATTTGTTTAATTCATCATTTCGGCCTAATGAAGTCCACTGTTGGACACAGGCCTCCCCCAAAGATCATCACAACCACCGATATGGATGTGTTTTGAGCTCATTGGGGGGTTTTGCCATAATCGCCACGCTTGGCAGGCGGGTTGGCGATCGCAGTTGAGTTGTTAATGTACTCGAAGGACGCTGCTGCCCATCCTCCGACTAATCCCTTAGTCGACTTTTACGACACCCATGGGAGGAGACGGGGTGGTGGCATTCTGAGCATTTGTTTAATTACCAGTCCTTTTTTAATAAGTGACTGATTGACCACACCAAAATTTGTCCTAGTTGCAACAAGGTGTACATAGCAAACAACTCCGGGTGAAACTTGCAAGCTGCCAAACCTAATATTGCGTTCATCTTGTCAAAGAATATGGCACATGGATATGATGTGCAGATTGGTTATATTCACAGTTAGGTATTGAACACTGGCAGAATGTTGAAGCAGCATGTGATGGACTGCCGCTCCTCTACTCCGCCGTGGTCTACCTAACAACCCTACTTAAATAACGAGGAGACTTGGCCACTCACCACCTTTGCTGTCCAAACTTTTTAAGAATATTCTTTGTCCATCTTTCGCGCATTTTACATCCCATATTTGATATCTTGCGTCCTTTCGTGCCACTTTGACAAATTTTAACGGACAATTTAACTTTGAATTTTGAATTAAATAATTTCTGCTGATACAACTAATGAATTGGTAAAAAATCAACGGGCACTTGACATTTTGTTGAAATTGTTTGACACTTATAGCTTTGAAAACCAACAGCTTACAAAATTTTAGAGGAGGGATCATTAGTAACGTTTTCTAAAATCGATTAAAGATAAGTTATGAATTTTTTGAAGATGAAGAATGAATGAACGTTTTCTATATTATACTTGCTGATTTTTTTTATTTAAAAAATAAAACGACTTATTAAGTTTGTTAAGCGTTTGCATAATCAAATAAACGGTGAAGAAAACATCGTAAGGAAACCTGCACACCTAACAAGGCTCCAAAATGTTCTCAACGGTGTGTGTAGTCCACCAACCCGCACTACGCTGGCCGTGGTGGACGTAGGCATTACCTTTCTCATCGTGAGTAAACGCTCGTGCCCAGCAGTGGGACCGAAAGGGGCTGATTGTTGTCATCCTCATCATCAGCCTATATGGGTCCACTTCTGGACATAGGCCTCTTCCAGCGTGCGCCACTATTGATTATAATTAACTATTGAATATGCTAAGGACACTGTAGGTGGTAAAATTACTGGGCATAAGAGACTAAACGACTACTGTTTCAACCTGGTGGCGAGATGAGCAATTCATTGGCCTGGTGGTAAGCGTCATGCCTGCCCATAATAATTGTAATACTACTCAGGACTAGTCCGTTTTCTTTTTATTGATGTCCAGTTGAATTTCTACATGGAACTTCCTTCAGCCCGGGGAAGGGCGAAGGGGTATGCCGGACTCCTACCGGCTAAAACCACTGGGGCAGTCATCTTCGGCACCGAAGGGGGGCTCCAGGTCCTCGTAAGATCACACTAGAGCACTCAGGACTAGTCCTGCGTGGCGCCACATTGCGCTCGTACCTCGAGACAAGAAGTTATTTAGTCTACTGTGCCCAGAAAGTTTACTAACTACAATGCCCTTTTATCCGGAACACAGTAATGTTTAAACACTACCCTGCACAATGTTTTTGTAATGAAGAAGTTTAGCCCAATGCGCTCGCGAGCCAGCCCGATAATTACATGTAATCAGATATTTTCTGTAAGCGCCTCGCTCGCCCTCGTCTCGCCCATGCACTCCCCACTAATTAAACAGAAGCCCGTACCATCAACTCGAGTTAGTTAAATACTCACCTTGTTCTCATTTTTTTCTTTTTCTTGAACCGTGATTATCCTGATTCCGTACAGCATACATACAGAATTATAAAAAATATAATATAGTGTGCTATTTATTAACAGTTTGTGTAGTTGTGGCGCGTAACCTCCCGCGAACATATCCATAGATGTACGTCTAGAATTATTTATGTTTGTAATTGACGTAAAATATGATAATGAAGCGTGGCGATTATGGCAAAACCCCCCAATGAGCTCAAAACACATCCATATCGGTGGTTGTGATGATCTTTGGGGGAGGCCTGTGTCCAACAGTGAACTTCATTAGGCCGAAATGAATGAATGATAATGAAGTACAATTATTATAGTTCTCGGTTAAATTCAAAATATATTTATAAGAACCAGCATCCTAAGATGGTACAAAGCTAGTAAAGCTACCGCAGACTAATACGGAAGTCGGTATCCTCTAGTGTCATTAGACCGTAAACTTTCACAACACGGGCCTTACAATGACTGCTACAATGAATGGTCCTAACAGGATATTGTCATAATTACCACGCACGCGATTCTACGAGTGTCTGGATTGAGAATATAGCACCACTCCATCTCCTTGGATGTCGTAAAAGCACCTGCCAAGCGTGGTGAGTACTGGCAAATTCAGCCCAAAATTAGGACACAATTGTAGACATATGTGGGGGACGCCTTTGTTCAGTGGACGTCCTATGGCTGATATGATGGTGATGCGATGGCAGGGGATTGGTGATTGCCGTATGTTATTTCTAGCACACGGGAGATCGCTGCCCATCTTCTTGATATCAAGTCTTAGTCTGGGAATATGTCTGAACTTTAAAACGGAAACCTGTGCTTTCGGCATTACTTCTCAGTCAGCAGGAAATATCGTCATCCCTATAGTGAAATTAATAGTTTACTTAGAGCTAAAAACCTAATAATGAAAATTTTCGAGAACGAAACAAAAAGTACGGCGCAAGATCTGTCGGTAGCCCGCTAACCAGACGGTGGACCCCAAACGGCGCCCCGCCCGACTGTCACCTCGGCTCGGTCTTACGCGCGTTTATCTTTTTAATTGTACACCCTCACTCCTCCCTCCCACCAACAGCCTCACCGCCTGCCGACGCTTGTTACTACCTTGTTAGATTTACCGAATCACTCATACGTTTTCTAATTTTTTTCTTAAGATGGATTTGGATTTTCTCGATTCTTTTTACCTTAATTTTATTTCATGACTGTTTATATAATAGACGTTACTTAAGCTTTTATCAGATACTTAGGAAGCATTATCGTACTCAAAGCAGTTATGACACTGGTGACGTGCATGTCAATGCAACTAGAGGGCGTACCACGATTGCGGCGGTAAGACCCATCAAGGAGGAGTAGCTGAAGAGACAGCGTGGCCTCACCTTGTAACTGCCACAGACAGTCTCGGGCCATAGGTGTTACGGAAAGTATCTGTGTCACATGGGCGGGCCAGTCATCACCTGGAGGACAAGGCCCAGCTCACGCTGGTTCAGCCTATAATCCTCTTTTTGCGAGGAGGTACTGCACGAAAAAGAGGCGGTAGAATAGAGATGTAGACTCGGTAGAGTGACAAGCGACCACCTCTTCATTTAAAACGGAACAAAACGGACTCCACGCACATTCCCGGCCTCAATGAGTTGCGACTGCTATACGCCTATCCCCCCACAGCAGCAGGCCCGAGATAGCGTTGCGCTGTATTCTGCAGCCCTTCTCGGAGAGGGATGTGTGGCTGGTCAGGTCACACAAGGACGGGGTCCGTCAGACCAAGCGTCGGGGATGCGAAAAATGCACGAGTGAATGCCGCAATTGCCGCAAAAGGAATCAAATGGCGGGCTTTTTGTGATCATTGGGAGGCCCATCTTCGGTAAATAACCGGTCGTTGTGGAAATATATGCGGAGGCCTTTTCCCAGCCAGAGGAGGTATTTCGGCTGAAGGCGGAGGACTATGAAGATGATGACTAGAGGCCCATGTACAGCAGTGGACTTTACGGGCGATATGTGACTGCTATCTACCAAATTTCTTTTACCGTATCTTGTCATGATTCCTCAACTCTCGGCACTATTTCATGATTATAATAATAATATTAGCTTGTAATTGTCCCGCCAGAGAGCAAAGGCCTACCTGGCAGCCAATTAGCTACGGACCTCTCAAAAAATGTTTACAATACCTATTACTTTATTGCTTAAGGTTCTCCTCAGCATTATTTCATTGGCATAAGGTCTACTTTACTTTAAATTAGACGACATAAAGAAGGATTAACAATTAGTTGCAAAATGTACGCACCGATGCTTAGTGGGTGTTCAGGGGTGGTAAATCGGTGGACCCTGCCATAACGCACGTAAGGACAGTAGTGCAATATTTTGTTTTGTTTATGGTTTCGTTATTCTCTCATTGGGATTCGAGTTTTGTAAGTTTACTACTAACTAAACATTTTTACCAAATAATAATAGTATGATGTCAATTCGTTACTTTGTTTTTTTTTTTTGCAAGTGATGTCTCTGTCATGTATTTCTCCTGTTTCATGCGTACAGCTTACAGCCACATACCTCACATGCATAAACACCCAGACCCGAAACAAGTATCTGTAGATCATACAAATATTTATTCCGCGCGGGGATCGAACCTGCGACCGTAGCGCAGGAAGCCAATTACTTAGCCACTACACCAACCGTCGAATATATTATCGAATGTTGGTTCGTGATTTTTGGGTTTCCTTTTTTAAACACTTGCAGGTATAGTATTATTAGAGTTCTATATGACGGGCTCGGCTGGAACGTTACTATAGTCCCACCTTCACTCGCCATAACAACTATGTCAAGCGTAAGAATAGCCAGCGAATTTACCGAAACAAGGTATTCCAACTTTAGCCTTTAAATTGGCCACGCATGATTAATCAGTAGGCTAATGATGTCTAAGGGTGCACCTGCTACTTACCTGGGAATCAAATCTATTTTCCTACAATCGGCAGTCACACTTGCGATCACTATAATAATGCAGCAGTCTAATTTTAGGTGCCTTTTTTTTATTGACCCGGTGAGAATACCTCATGTACTTCCTTCGCCCCGTGAAAGGATGCCGGACTCCTACCGGCTAAAACCACCGGAGTAATCATCGTCGGCACCGAAAGGAGGCTCCAGGAACTCGAAAGATCTCCATCTAGAGCCACTCACTGGTGCCACGCCTTAAGGCACATCTCGGAGGGGATGACTGTAAGGCGGTCATCCCCTCTAGCGCAGGGAAGGCGACTGGAAGGCATCTCTCGAGGTGATTGTAAAGGATTCCCCCGAAGCCTCACTATGCGCTGTGCTGCGCACACAGCGGTACGTGACCACATGCACACCGCTGTCTTCCCGGGGGTCACTCGGTATGAGCACGCAGATTTCCTAATAAGCGTGCTCACGACCCCCAAAATTAAGTTTAAAATTAATCTTAGGTCCCCAATCTGAGTGGTGGTACTTTTTTACGAGGTGGACAGACGACATGTTGAAGGTCGCTGGGAGTCGTTGGATTCGGGCGGCATGTGACGGCTCGTTGTGGAAATCTACTGAGGAGGCTTTTGTTCAGCAGTGGACGTCCTTTGGCAGATATGATTATGATGATGAAACTTTTGATTATTACAGAAAAAATTGTTTATCCAAAACTATACTACTGGAATTCACTGTGAGGTGGATTTGCTTTGTTTTTCATTAGACGCTGCTTATAGGCCACCGTCGCATCGCGTCGCCTCGCTAAGCACTTATCTGCCAGCCCTGACTTAGTATTCAATGTGAAAAACGTTTTAACGATCTCTTTGAAATCAGATGAACCTTTTGTTCTCAGACCTATATTCTGAAGAGTATTCCGTTATTATGTTCGGAAATACAAAATAGATGTATAACATTGTCTTATTGACTTGAAAGGCTGTGAGGACATATTGCTATATAACAAAAATTGGTGAACAATCACCATTACGAACACGTAATCACCATTACGGGCATGATAAAAGCGATTTCATTTTTCAAAGGAACTGAAAGAAAGAAAACAGTTTGATTTTGGGCTCGCACAGGAATTTACAAATAACTTAAAGAAAAAAAAAACTAAATTGAAGCAATCTGGACGGGACCAAAACGCCCACCACACCCTGTCCCGATTAATATACCTGAATTAGTCGGAATAATTTTTGAGATCACATCTGGAATATAGTCTAGTCTCTATTCTAGTATCTAATCAAGTCTCTAGTCTAGACTCTAGCCTAGTCTCTAGTCTAGTCTCTAGCCTAGTTTCTAGTCTAGTCTCTAGCCTAGTCTCTAGTTTAGTCTCTAGTCTAGTCTCTAGACTAATCTCTAGACTAATCTCTAATAATCTAGTCTCTGGTCTAGTCTCTTGTCTAGTATCTTGTCTAGTCTCTAGTCTAGTCTCTTGTCTAGTCTCTAGTCTAGTCCCTAGTCTAGTCTCTGGTCTAGTCTCTAGTCTAGTCTCTAGTCTAGTCTCCGGTCTAGTCTCCAGTCTAGTCTCCAATCTAGTCTCCAATCTAGTCTCCAATCTAGTCTCCAATAAGGTCTCTAGTCTAGTTTCTAGTCTAGTCTCTAGTCTAGCTTCTAATATAGCCTATAGTCTAGTCTCTAGACTAATCTCTAGTCTAGACTCTAGTCAGATGCGACATTTTATACTATAAAGTATACTTACTTACATACTTTATAGTATAAAATGTTGCATCTCTTCTACTACTACTATTCTTTTTCGTCAGCCCGCGCTCCTCTACCCTGCGGTTGGTGCATGGAATTTGTTGGTCGCACCGCCTCTAGTACGTAGTACATAATAGCTTAATGACTTCAAATATCGATATTTAAAACAGTTATTTTTACTCTTTCCGTAAAAAACTGTAAAAGTCCAGGCTTATATCACTTGTTTGCAGCATATTATCATCATCATCACATCTCATTCTTATTTTTGCTGAGAATCTAGTTTATAATACTATACTATGATAGTATATGATCTTATTATATTTTCTGTACGGGAATAATGAGAACTAATAAATGCACGAAGATAGTTTGAAAAATTATATAGACTTTTTGCCCATTTGTGCATTTTGGGAAAGGATTTGATAGAGCGCTTTTAAAACCAAAGAGATATAATTCTGACAACGTCAAACACCGATTCTCCACCAATATCATTACAATCCACATACAAAACAATTTATGCAATATGGTTTCTTAATCAAATCTAAACAAAATATGTCCAAAATGGACTGGTCTACCGGCAAGCCTTTCACAAAAAATCCTTTCAAAATTTCTGATTATTGCATCCATTGAAACTAATAATGCCCAGGACACCAGAAAAATCGAATACCATGACGGGTAGCGCTTACCATCGCAGATGTCACCTGGCTCACACAACCCCTTTAGTAAGAGAACCTCGACATAAAACTTCAAAAAATATGATTTACGAAGAGTATGTCGAGAAAAAAGATAAATGTAAATGCTCAACCAAGAAGCAGAGTTACCCACAAAATGAGTTATCAGTTAAAGAAAACAGTATCAATAAAGCGAAACATGAGGAAAATGATCGTGAACACACACAGAAAGATTCCACACACCATTTAATAGAATGTTATACAAATAGCAATCCCTACCTCAACTCAGATGTAGTTAACTTAAATGTTACCAAATCTGCTGCTCCTATAAAGAAATTAGGCTTTAATATTTCAAGTAAGTGCTATGTTTGTTTTTCACAACAATCAATAACCTTTAAGTCTTCATGCTTGTTCTATAGTTGGGGTACATTTTGATTAACATACTTCTGAAAGATAAGCACTGACCAAACAAATAAGGCAGTAATTCAGTTCTAACTAACTGAAAAAAGGAAGTAGTGGGTTTTCAAAAGGTATACAAAACAAAACATTTCCGGAATAGTATATTATTTTGATGTTCTGGCTCACTTCCACATCACCTCACTAGATCTAAGATTACAATATTAATCAAAACAATACGACTAACTAATTTATACAGATGTTTAGCTTTGTCCGAAGACGGATAAGCAAACATAGAGCAGAATTTAAGAATAAGCAGAATCCAACATCACAAATTTAATCTAACCCAAAATAGATCTTCTGATTGCAGAATTTCACATTCCATCAGAATAAGCTACACATAATAAATAACTCCACAAATAGAACATGAGATGGTGTTTTTTAATTTCATGAAAAATAGATACTTATTCAACGGGATGTGCCGGAACTAGAGCATTGCGGTATTAGAGATTTTGCCAATACCAGTATTTTTTTCGGTATTGAATTTATCAATACCGGAATTCCAGTATTTCTGTATTTTTGCGGTATGTTCGTTATAAAAATACATATTTTGTTTCGTTATTGATACAATAAAACTAAAACGGAAATCAAATTCCCTTTTATTTTGAAGTCGAGTAATTCATTATCATCATAACAGTCAAAGAACGTCCACTGTTGAATCAAGGCTTCGCCCATAAATTTCCACAACGTCCAGTTTAATGCCGCCGGCATCCAATAACTTCCAGCAAACGTCACCAGGTCGACTGTCCATCTCGTTGGAGGTCATCCGACGTTACGTTTTCCGGTGCGCGGTCTCCACTCGAGAAACTTTTTGCCCCAACGGCCATCAGTTCTACGACCAATGTGCCCCGCTTATTTACTTCAGTTTACTAATATTTTAAACTACGTCGACAACTTTAGTTCCGTTACGGATCTCCTTATTTGTGATTCAATCTCGTAGAGAAATGCCAAGCATAGCTCTCTCCATTGATCGCTCAGTGATCTTTAACATTGTTATGAGGCCCATAGTGAGTGACCACGTCTCTTTTCAAACGTCATCACTGGTAATACGTCTACCGCTAAGAAAACCACATTTGCTGTAGCTCACTATTCTAGAACACGTCCCTTAACAATGGTGATAGTATTCAGATCCTTGGTGTTGACGTTTCCAGCAGCGTCCAGTTTCGCACGCACTTGGATGATAAGGTTAAGTTGGCGTCCAAAAAACTCGGTGTCCTCAACAGGGCAAAGCGCTGCTTCTCAACGGGGCAAAGATTGCTGTTTTATAAGCCGCAAGTCCGGCCCCATATGGAGTACTGCTGCCTATTATGGGCGGCAGTACCTGGATACCAGCTTGGACCCTTGGACTCGGTACAGAAACGTACAGTTAGGATTTTCGATCCCAAGCTCACAAGTGATCTAGACCCCGTAAGTCTGAGAAAAGACTTTGCCTCCCTGTGTGTGTTCTACCGCTTGTACAACGGACAGTATTCGAAGAAATTGTTCGATATGATGCCAAATGTCTACTTTCTACCGCCTAATCTTCGCCATAATCGCTAATTTTTCGCCATTGGCCCCCGCCAATGCCAATTCATCCACCTACCCAAGAGTGAAAATGGTCTCGTACAGTATGGTTACAGAGGAACTTCCTCCCCCGCATGGTTTTGGAATCAGCTCCCTACCGAGGTTTTCCCGAGAGACATGGACATGGACATGGACAGCATGGGGCTCTTCTAAAAGAGCGTGAAAAGAACTTTTCAGGGTTGTCAACGTGCGAGTCAGACTTTTGGTGTAGCAAGCGTTCATAGGTTACGGTAACCGCTTAGCATCAGGCTGCATACCACAATAGTGGTATAAAAAAGTAAGTTCTTAAAGAATACACACTTTGCCACACAGATGTATCATAGGGCTTGTGAAATCCTTCAAAATGACGAATTTATAAAATAACATGGAATAAATATATGATCGGCTTCCTCTACGAGTATAGCAATCTATTAAATTTTCATGACAGGAATAGCTAATCGAGTCAATCATAATTTTAGTTAATTAGGAGTTTATGTTATCATGAGGTACTGTTCCACAGAAAGGTTGCTGCTACCCATCCCTCTGGTTTAGAGTCCCTTAGTCGCCTTTTACGACCTCCACGGGAGGAGATGGAGGATGGATCACACATTGGTGCGTGTCTTGTATTTATCACTTAATCTCATATCATCATATACATCACAATTTTAATTTAATTTAAGTAATTATAATTACCGTTATATACAATGCAGTCATGTTACAATAACACCAATCCTAGGAGACGAATTAGTGATTACTCTGTTAGTACACAGGGGACGCTGCTGCACTTCTTTCTTGACATAAGCCTTTAGAAACTTTTTACGACAGCCAAGGCAAGTGAAGGGTCGCCTATCCCATGGCATGAACTCGTGGAACCGTTATCAATATTAGTCGGCACGGTTGGTATGGTGGCTGATACAGTCGGCTGCTGCGCTCCGGGTCATGGGTTCGATTCCCGCACGGGACAAATATTTGTATGATCTGCGGGTAGTTGTTCCGGGTCTGAGTGTTATTGTATGTGGAATTCATGTCTGTAAACGCACAGGAGAAATAGTAAAGTGGGGCACGTAAAAAAAAAAAAAAAGAAACTGTGATCTGAAACTCTCTTCACTTACGTTATTATATCTATATGTAGATAAACAATAAATTACTATTTATTGCTTGCCTTTAGATGGAAAGTCCAAACAGGATTTCAAACGCATGGACTGGAATGACTACCACCGCCTAGAAGTAATACATCAGTTCATGGATGATCTAGAATATGACTTTCCTTCTCTCTGCACTACTGGAGTCATAGGCACTTCCCTTGAAGGCCGAAATTTAAAAGTAGGTGACCAGCTCTTTTTTATTAGTGTTGTTAATTTGATCACCAGAATAGTACGATTGTAGCAGGCATCGAAAATGAACGGGTGGTTTCTCGCAAAGTACAAGGATCCATGCTCGTCCCCTGGAAGTCGTAGGATCTGACTGAATAATTATGCATAAGAATGGGCATGTAACACGGTACTGCTATCCCCCAGTCGTTTTGCCAAGCGATCTGACTTTAGCAATATCCGCTATGATAGTTCCTCTAACAAACTGTAAGAGTATGTTTACTAGTAAATTCTAACAGGAATAAATATTATTTATCTCGTATAAATAATACTAATCCAATGATCATTTCTTTATTAATTTTTTGACATTATGCTAGATACTGAAGATTTCTAACAGTGACGTTAGCAACGCCAGCGTGTGGGTGGATTCCGGTATACATGCGCGTGAGTGGATTGCGCCAGCTGTGAACACATATATCGCTAACCACATCAGCAGGAATTTCGATCAGATGCCAGAAAGTGTCAGAAATAAGGACTGGTAATTGTATATAGATATCGTAGAATCAGAAAGACTTCCTTAAACCGTTTAACTGCCCGCATTGTTTAATTATCATGTTTAATCATAATAATATCTTAAGTTTTCACGATTATTACTCATTATAATAAAACACTTTTAAACGGATTATATGTATATTATAGATTTTTGTTTTGCCTAACGGTTCAAACACTATACAGCATGCGTGGTCGCACTATGACTAAGATGACAGGCGTCGCCAAAGACATAAAAACGTTATATAAATTATGTACAGCACCATTTTAATCACAAATTCTTTCAATGCACGATTCTGTTAGTCACACCTGTCTAGAAATACACAGAACTACCCATACAGAGAGGTGAATTTCACCACCATCCTTGAGTTAGCTACGTAACGTAATTTATATAATGCGTTGGAGTAGACCTGAACAGGAACTTTAGGTATATCAGCAGATATGTGACAAAATAAATTCTAAATTGCCAGAACAGATTTGAAAATAACATTCATATATTTTAAAGACAAGATTCATTCATCATTCAATATCTTATATAATACAGTACATTAGGTACCTACAGTGCATTATAGGTATAGGAAACAGGATTTATACTATTAAGAGAAATGTTAACTAATTTTGATTCATGAACAGTATTATTTGGATTCCAGCCATGGCTGGGGTGGCAATGGATCATCAAACCAACTGAGTCATGCCTTCTACCGAGGTCCTCATGCATTCTCGGAACCAGAGTCCGCAGCAATGAGGGTAATGTAGTTTGTTTATCATGTTTAATACAATATTTGGTCTACGAGGGCGGCACTGAAAATTTCGGGAATCAAGGAAGTGACACAACATTACTATTTAAAAATGTATTTATTGCTTTTCGAAGTATTCTCCGCGAAATTTGACACATTTTTCCATACGATGGAACCAATCATTGAAGCAACCATTCCATTCGGAAGTTGGGGTCTCCAAAATGGCCGTTTTGTAGGCGTCCACAGCTTCTTTAGGTGATGAAAATCTCTGTCCACGCAATTTATTCTTTATTTTAGGGAAAGTATAGAAATCATTAGGGCTTAGGTCGGGGCTGTACGGCGGATGGTCTAATAATTCTATGTTTTCTTGCTCTAAAAACTCTTTTGTTCTGTGCGCGGTGTGAGAACTCGCATTGTCGTGATGGAGGATGATGCGGCGGTTGCAGTTCTCTCTACGGAGTTCAGAAACGACCTGTGGCAAACAAATGCTAGCATACCATTCTGCATTAACCGTTCTTTGTCCCTCAAGAGGAATAGTCGTAACATAGCCGGTTTTGGAGAAAAACCTGAACACCATTTTTTTTGCAACACTCCGTGAACGAACAATTTTTGTTGGCTTTAACTCATTTTCGAACACCCAAACTCGTGACTGGTGTTTTGTTTCGGGTTCGTACGCATATATCCAGGATTCGTCACCTGATACGATGTTGTATACAGCATTTGAGGATCCTGCGTGGAATCTTTCGAGAGTTCTGACGCACCAAGTAACGCGAGCCGCTGTTTGCTCTTCACATAGCAAATGCGGTATCCATCGGAAAACAACTTTTTTACACCTAATTGTTCATGCAAGATTATTTGTATTTGACTCATGCCAATGTCTAAAGTTGCCTGAATTTCGCGGTATGTCACATGTCGATCTTCCTCAATCAGCTTACGCACAGCATCAACGTTTTCTTGGGTGATTGCAGTTTTTGGACGACCTTGACGAGGATCATCACTGAGCTTGACACGTCCACGTTGAAATTCAGCAAACCAGCGATAAATTGTGGTTTTGGATGGGGCTTCATCACCAAATGCAGAAATCATCCGGTCAATACACTGTTTTTGTGTTAAACCACTTCGAAAGTCATAATAAATCATCGCTCTTGAATTTTCTCGAGTCAATTCCATTTTCTCAACGACTAAACAAGTTTGACAAAACCTTGTGACAAGGCCGTGAATCTTTTTTTAAATAAATAAATGGTATTCGATTTGTAAAACCAAGGAGAAAGATTAGATCTTAAAAAGATTTTAATATGACAGGAACAGTGGAAATATTCCATTCCCGATACTTTTAGTGCAGCCTATGTACATACATAATCAGATCAGATCCGGGAATCAGTCCCGGACATCAGCCTGTACGAGATTAGGGTGGCCTTGAAACAGCTTAAAAATAATAGGGCGCCGGGTGGGGACGGAATTACGACAGAGCTTCTGAAAGCGGGTGGCACATCGGTACTTAGAGTCCTTCAGAAGCTATTCAATTCCGTCTTACTCGAGGGCTCAACGCCGGAAGCGTGGTACAGAGGTGAGGTGGTGCTCTTCTTCAAAAAGGGTGATAACACCCTATTGAAGAATTATAGACCCATCTCACTTCTGGGCCATGTTTATAAGCTGTTTTCAAGGGTCATCACGAATCGTCTCGAGAGCAGGTTTGATTACTTCCAGCCTCCCGAACAAAACGGTTTCTGAAAAGGTTTTAGTATCATAGACCACATCCATACATTGTGGCAGGTTATACAGAAGACCGACGAGTATAATCTGCCACTATGCTTGACGTTTGTGAACTATGAGAAAGCCTTCGATTCGATCGAAACCTGGGCAGTGCTGCAATCTCTGCAGCGGTGCCACATTGACTATCGGTACATTGAAGTGTTGAAGTGCTTATACAGAAACGCCACCATGTCGGTCCAAGTACATGAACAGAACACGGGGGCAATTCCATCGCGGAGAGGTGTGAGACAGTGGGACGTCCTTTCTGTTGAAGTGCTTATACAGAAACGCCACCATGTCGGTCCGAGTACATGTACAGAGAACGGGGGCAATTACATCGTGGAGAGGTGTGAGACAGGGGGACGTCAGTTCCCCGAGACTCATCACCGCTGCAATGGAGGATGCCTTCAAGCTACTGGAGTGGAAAGGATTCGGCATTAACATCAATGGCGAGTATATCACTTCGATTTGCCGATGACATCGTAGTCATGGCAGAATCGCTGCAAGAGCTCAGCACAATGCTCGATGATCTCAACAGAGTTTACCAACAGGCGGGCCTTAAAATGAACACGGGCAATATAAAAGTCACGTCAAATGCCCATCCCAATATCCATTGGGAGCGCTGTTCTCGAAGTTGTTGACGAGTATGTTTACCTGGGACAAACTGTCCAGTTAGGTCCAACTTCGAGTAAGAGGTCAATCGTCGAATCCGACTCGGCTGGGCAGCGTTTGGGAAGCTTTGCAACGTCTTTTCGTCAACAAAACCGCAATGCCTTAAGACGAAAGTCTTTAACCAGTGTGTGTTACCAGTGCTGATATATGGAACTGAGACGTGGTCACTCACAATGGGCTTCATAAGAAAGCTCAAGGTCACTCAGCGAGCTATGGAGAGAGCTATGCTTGGTATTTCTCTACGAGATCGAATCAGAAATGAGGAGATCCGTAGGAGAACTAAAGTTGTCGACATAGCTGAAAGGATTAGTAAACTGAAGTGGCAATGGGCGGGACACATTGCTCGTAGAACTGATGGCCGTTGGGGCACAAAAGTTCTCAAATGGAGACCGCGCACCTGAAAACGCAGCGTGGGACGACCTCCAACGAGGTCGACAGACGACCTGATGAAGGTCGCTGGAAGTCGTTGGATGAGAGCGGCATGTGACCGCTCGTAGTGGAAATCTAAGGGGGAGACCTTTGTTCAGCAGTGGACATCCTGTGACTGATATGATGATGATGACATAATCAGATTATTATTTAGCTTTCTGATACTAACGCATAATTTGCAAGAACCACTTTCTACGTGAAGAAGTATTTGTGGGCGGTCATCGCCTTGACGGAATGGTGTGACTCTTCTCGACTAAAACACCTGTGTATTCGATTTACCTTCTTTTCTTCGTGCTGGGAGCGTAGCAGTTGTTTGCGCATGCTTTACACCCCGTGTAAAATTCCTCACTAGCTGCATAAGAAGTCTTTATTGGTGATAATGGTAGTTCGAACTTTCAAAAAACATTTCTATTAATCGATTGACATAACCAGTATTAGTTATTTAATTTTAAAATATTTGAAGATTACATTGTTTTAATGTGCATATTATTTATTTTAATGATAAAATACATTAAATCTTAAAAATCAATTAAAATAATAAGGCAATAAATAGCAATTGTAAAGCAGAAACTCTTTGTTACATTTAAATGGTCTAAATGATCATCGGAGTGTGCGCGCATCCGCGATCATTTGGCTGTAATACGCCGTTGATACCGAAATCGTGTCATCGCCATTGCACGCAGAGATTAAACTGCAAACAGGATTTAGCCATAAATCAATTTTACTGTAATGGTTTTATATATTCTGTTACGATATTTCGCTATTTGCGCTGTTGAAATTGTTCACCTGAGAAGATTTTACATAAACTATAGTTAATCCTGGCTAATATGTACATGTATATCATGTGTACGGAATGGTTTGTAACTATATGGGTAAAAGCAAGCTCCAAGAATTGTGGTTTTCTATTAAAAGGCCGTGTGGTGCCGGACACGAATAGCAACAACCCATCTCATCCCGTGGGTGTCATTTTTATCAAGGGACACCTTTTGTGACTATGGGATTAGCCGGAGGACGGGCTGCAACCCAAGTAAGTCACAAACCCACACACACAAGTTGTGTACATTAACAACTCAACTGCGATCGCCAACCTGCCTGTCAAGCGTAACGATAGATCCCTCAATGAGCACACAACACTCCCATATCGGTCGATGTGGTGATCTTTGGGGGAGGCCTGTGTCCAACAGTGGACTTTATTCGGCCGAAATGATGATTGAAATTTCATATAGGTATCGTAATCAAGGAGGAAGAAAGTCAACAAATTTGACCTGTATCCTGAAGGCCAATTCTCGTTATTAATATACACAATGACTGAAAGCTCACCAAACTGAGGATTAAATTATGAATTGACCAAAAATTGTTATTCTGCTCCTCAAGTTCAGTCGGCTTTCAGGTTGATCTCTTCTTCTTCTTCTTTTAGATTATGGCTTCTGTAGAGTATCTTCCACAATGTCGCCAATGTCAAGTATAAGGCATCGTACGATATTTAGATCAATAAAACTTTACATATTCATAAAACATTTCTCAAAAAAAGAAAAAATTCTAAAATATATGTTGGCACCATCGTGCGGTTTTCAATTGTTTTTCCAAGTTGATCTCAATCTAATCTCATTTGAATGACGTTTATTTAATGACAAGTTTAGTGCCTATGACAGTTCAAAATGTTAGCAGAATACCGTTTTGGCTTCGATCAACTTTCGATCTCATCACAGTGTAAGTTCACTTTTGACGTTGTTAGCTGGTTTAGGAGAATACAATTCGAGACATTTATGACTTTGAGACTAGATCGGAACTACATATATTTGAACATTTTTAATTACAAGAATTGGCTCCCAGATATCACATACTGCGAGATACCACAGATTCATCCGCTCAGACTACTAACAATATTATTTATAAACTTTGTAAGAAGAAAAAACAAAAGTTTTATTATTAATACAACACAGAGGACTTAATGCACCGAAAGTATATAGAAAAACATGTTTATCTCATTAACGGCCGCAAAACGAGACACAATTAAAAATCTATTGTGTCTACATGGCTGCCGAAAATTGACATGCATGAGCAATTTATGCAAAATTAATCCAGAAAAATAAGTTAGCGTAATGGCTCCCGGTCACGAATAGACCTACTCCATCTCATTCAGTAGGTGTCGTAGAAAAACCCTTAAACACTAGCATAATCCGTGTGGTGTCCGGATTAAGAATATAGCACCACTCCATCTCCTCCCGTGGATGTCGTAAAAGGCGACTAAGGGAATCTAAACCAGAGGGATGGGCAGCAGCGTCCCTTCTGTGAAACGGTAGCCATACTGCGCTCACCAACTCGCCTGCCAAGCGTGGTGAGTACTGGCAAATACCCCCCAAAATGATCACACAGTTGTGAAAATCTATGGGGAGGCCTTTGTTCAGCAGTGGACATACAAATGGCTGATATGATGACTAGCATACCCAAGGAGGGTTGGTGTCAGGTAAGCGGCCAATTGTAAAAACTTTACCAAAACCTTTGCAATTTGACTAGTGCATGTCCAATGCCGACGCCAAATAGTTTGGGAACAGTGAGAAAGATGAGAATCCATAAAAATAAGTTAAAATTGCACCTGCAGTAACTTTTTTATTTCACCCGGTGGAAATAAATAACGCGGTCACCCCCTCAATACCGCCCCCCAGGCACATCTCGAGGAGATGGTAAGGATTCCCCCCGAAGTTATGCTGTGCGCTGTACTGCGCACACGGTGGCACATGACCACGTGCGCACCGCCGCCTTCTCCGGGTGCACCAACAGTACTGCACATTCATGTTGACGCCACGGTTGGCTTAGATATCACGGGTTCGATCTCCGCACGAAGCAAATATTTATTTATTTATTTCATTCTTTATCGTACACCAGTTATAAAAAACCAACCTATATATGTATAAATAAAGTTTTATTTTTCCTTTGCAGTGGTTTTAATATTTTGATATCGTGTAGGGTTTTTGAAGCCGGTGTTTTTTTTTTGTTAAAAAATTTATTTGTTTCTTTTTAGTGTAAATAAATGTAAGAACTTTTTATAATTTGGTACCAGTCATCATTTCGGCCGAATGAAATCCACTGCTGGACACAGGCCTCCCCCAAAGATCACCACAACGACCGACATCAGTATGTTGTGTGCTCATTGGGGGGTTTTGCCATAATCGCCACGCTTGGCAGACGGGTTGGCGATCGCAGTTGAGTTGTTAGTGTACTCGAAGGACGCTGCTGCCCATCCTCCGGCTAATTCCTTAGTCGACTTTTACGACACCCAGGAGGAGGAGATGGGGTGGTGGCATTCTGAGCCGGCACCACACGGTACCAGTATTTAACACTAATAAAAATAAGAATGACTCAAATCGGTTCTCTGATCTGAGAGGAATCGAAACTATTAAGACATCTTCTAGATAAGCGCAGTCAAATTAACCTGTTTATTGAAGCTAGCTAAAAAACTACTTAATCAAATGTAATGAAATTTATATGGGACCAAAACGAAATCACTTTGCACCAGTTAAAAAAAAATTACTCAAATCGGTCTAATAATCTCAGAGTAATCGGTGTACATACATAAAAAAATATACGCATCGAATTGAGAACCTTCTCCTTTTTGAAGTCGGTTAAAAAGTAGCGCTTAGTACAGTACAATGGGCGGTCATATTGCACCAGGCGACTTCTTCCAGGCAACCTAAGGATGGAAACACAAAGGACTGGACAAGATATGGGGTAGTCGATGGTGCACACAAAAACATACTTTAATAATACTATACTAATTAGTCGTGTGGTGCCGGCTCAGAATACCACCACCCCATTTCCTCCCGTGGGTGTCGTAAAAGTCGACTATGGGATTAGCCGGAGGACGAGCAGCAACCCAAGTAAGCCACAAACCCACACACACAAGTTGTGTACATTAACAACTCAACTGCGATCGCTAACCCGTCTGCCAAGCGTGGCGATTATGGCAAAACCCCCCCAACGAGCCCACAACACACCCATATCGGTCGTTGTGGTGATCTTTAGGCGAGGCCTGTGTCCAGCAATCGACTTGATTCGGCCGAAATGATGATGATACTAAATACGTGAATAGAGAAGATTATATATACATAAACAATAATTATGTACATATATGGCTATAAATCATATAAAATATTTAAATAGAAAAGTAAACTAAATTAGGTAGGGCAACCAATAACACAGATGTAATAATAAATAGGCAGAGTAATAGCAAAACAATAATAATTAGAATTACAGTGACATGTATTATTTGTATGATCTACAGATAGTCGTACCAGCTCTGCGTTTCTGTGCATGTAAGATTTATGTGTGTAAACTGACCCACAACACAGGAGCAATTCTAGTGTGGGACATCGTGTTATGAAAAAAAATATGTTATGCCAATAATGGACTTCTTATTCGGCTACGTGCTGCAATACTGCACAAGCTAGCGTCATCATCATCATAGCGCTAATTTTCAATGAGAGCCCAGGGCAAATATGGCTTCTTAATGTGTTCGACTCATAGTCGTATTCTAACATTTCAGGACGTATTCTTAAACTCGGGAATAAAGTTTAAGGTTTATATAACACTGCACAGCTATGGCCAAGTCATCATTTTTCCTTACGCCTACAGCAGTCAACTTGCCCACGATTACATTCATCTGCTTGAAGGAGCCACGATTATGTCAAAGGTAATTCGGTACTATATCAGTCAGTAAAACAAAATCTGCCAAGACATTTTCAATTCCAATTTTATTTTACTGTTTTAGTATTTTAATTGTATTAATAATAATAAAAGCGTTTATTTAGAAACAGGGACTCATAGTGTTGTTTATAACGAGACTTACGAACTATGTTGGTGAAATATTTGTGACAATGCATAATGATGTGATTGTAAAGTGATTCGATCCACCTTGAGGTTACTTGGATCAATGATTCACATACGCGCCGTTCAGTTTGGTAGCTTTCTATTTTCTTTACACAAGATGCTTTTGGCGCTGTTGCGATATTTACGTTTATTATAAGACTGACTTATCAATTGTTTTGACTCAAATTCATCGTTTTTATCCCTTATTTTACAACACAAAGAAAACATTCCATGGGGGCTTATCATTCTTTTAGTTTTATCATCAATTGTTTTGACTCAAATGTATTGTTTTTATCCCTTATTTTACAACACAAAGAAAACATTCCATGGGGGCTAATCATTCTTTTAGTTTTATCGGACAATGATAACATAACTCCATTTTTTCCCACCAGGCCATTTATAACACCAATGGCAACACATATAAAGTGGGCATTTCAAGGGACGTCATGTACGGAGCCTCTGGTACCAGCAACGACTTTGCGCACGGAGCCGTGGGTATACCTTTTTGTTACCTAATCGAACTTAGAAGCAAGAAACATAAGTTTAAATTACCGAAAGAAGAAATTGAAGAAACCGGCAATGAAATACTGAATTGTCTTATTTCGTTGATGGAATTCGTTGATACCTACAAGCCCAGTAAAGTAACTTGGGATTTGGATAAGAAAATCGACTCAAAAGTAAAAAATACTGACTACGAGGTGAAGTGGAGTGATTCTTTCTTGAAGAGGAGTCAATCTTACGTGAACAGGAGCGATTCTAAAGAGAAAACGCCGGTTTCTGATGAAAAAGTGAGCGACATTTACGTAAGAAAGAGAATGGTTCTTCCGTGAAGAGGAGCTATACCTTTGCAGAAACGACTGAATATTCCATAAACACTGACTTAAAGTAAAGGCAAATTATTTATTAGCTCATCTTAACTATTTGCGGATCGTATTTACCCCCGTGCATCTGAACATGGCTGACAGCGTTTTAGTAATAACTTTTTTTTTGTATATAATCATATCTTACCTCAAACATATCACGTACTAGAAGGTAGAAGCGTTCGAGAAGTTGATATCCAGGAAATAATATGAGGGTATGCGTTATATTAATTTAGCTTCTTTAATTTATTTCTAACTGAGAGACAAGTGTGAAACATTTTGATCGCTTTTATCATAAAATTATAGAATCAGTACGTTTGACCTTAATACATTGGAACTCTTTATGAAAATAAAGAGCTTGTATAGCAAAATTCACAGACAATATAGCTTCAATAAAAATGTACTATTTTTAATGACAATGAAATAAAATCAATCAAATCAAGTAACAACTCAATTGACATTTCAAATCAAAACTTCCAGTAATTAACATCACACCAAAATTTTTTGTGACCGTTGAATACAAAATAACATATTAACACCCATATTTTCTGCCGAATATTTAATGAAACCCAGTCAAAGTGGCACCCCCAATCCTTAACACTCAAGTATGGGAAGTCCAATTTACTAGGGAAGGTGAAAGACGTTTTATGAAATCGTTGGATACTTTAGGAGGTACGTTCGTCAATTAAAGCGGTTACTGGGTTTCTTAATAAATAAATATAGATCAAAGGGTCATGAATAACGTAATATGATCAAATCGTAAAGAATAATATGTTACGAAATAAGTTTATGAAATAAAAAAAGGTTAACAGAAAGATCTAAGGGAGCGACCTATACACCAAAGACATTTTAGGCGGGATTCTTTTTTTAATAGTGCACTTAATAATGTTAATAAACCGTGGCTCTAACCTGTTTAACATTTGGCATATTTATGTTCATTACAGTAATAAATATATGGAAAGAGGAACGTAGTACAATGGATATCATGGTTGATGGTCCTAGGATTGTACAAGTAGCTGGAATGTTACATGAAAGAGAAATTCCCTTTTCAGTAGCCATACCAGACATAGCTACGCTGCTTGAAAGAGAAAACGATGTTACTGTACCAAAAAGTCTAAGCATACATTCTTCTGCCTACCGTAAGAATCAACCGCCAGATTTCATATGATTAGATTATACGACAGGCATTGAAATCAGTCTTATCACGTTGATAGCATTCATTTTATTACTTAGTTATATCATAAGCTCAAAACATACAAAGGAATTTACATTATCCTCATTACTGTCATTTTCATCTTTGCTTTTGAGAAATTTTATAAATTACTATCGCACAATGTTATTAAACAGACCCTGGTGACTTCTATGGTTTTCTACAATTCTTCATATATTTTAGTCAAATCAAATTAGATAGGTGTTTACTAGGTTTATTTACACACGCTTGGAGGTAACGGCAAGGGGGCTTGTTATTACATATCATACCAATAGAGACCAATGACCAGAGCACGTCCAACACTTACTCCTTGGTTACTGTTTAGAACTTTTTACATAAAGAGAATATTATATATTTAATATCTTCATGATACATATGTAGTTCTTGGAATTAGAGGTGTGAAAACCATGTAGGATAAATCTAGTTGATTATAATTTTGTTTTTGATTAGATTGTCATGGCTATGACTCATTGATCGGGCAAATGACGCCCATTCACGCGTATGATGCTTGTATAGAGCCATTTATGTTCCTCTATACCAAAACCCGTGCTGTTATTGAGTACTTTACATATTTATTTACTCAGCCCACATAATTCATCCACCTTCTTGCTGTCATACCTTATTACAGTTTGGTGCTTACACGGCCAGTGCATGCCTCGCTATTCCAACTCTGTCATCCATCCTTCAGACACCATCGTGTCATTCGTGTTCATCTCCACCTATCTAGGCCATTTTTCATTAACTGCCTCGGTCCACTCGCCAACTGCCTGCAACAGCAGCCTGCCTAATATCACTTTAACCTATGGTTCTTATGGAACAAACTTGGTATTCAATCTAATCAATATTAAAATAATACGAATTCTTCAGAAATATTACTTTCTTGAAAGCATGTTAACGAATTCTTCAGAAATATTACTTTCTTGGAAGCATGTTAACAACTTCTTTAGAGCCCCTAGATTAGGTTATCTCCAACGGACCAGGACACCGCACAGCACACGCTCGAGGCGTGCCCTGCGTAGAACGCCGAATGGTGGATCCTGGTCGATCGGATCGGGCAAGATCTCGCTCTGCCAGCAGTAGTGTCGGCTATGTTGGCAGAGCACGAAAATTGGAATGCAGTGGTCTCCTTCTGTGAGAGCGTCATGCTCCAGAAGGAGACTGCAGAACGTGATCGGGAGAGGGCCGATCCCGCTCGAAGAAGGAGGAGACGGCGCCAGGGTAACAACAGCCCTGGCGCCTAATTCCCATACGCCTGAAACCCCCTGCCTTTGCTACAAGGCGGGGGACCTCTGGGTTCGCGGGTGCGTAGATTGGGGAATCTGCGTGCTCATACCAAGCGACCGAAGAGAAGACGGTAGCACGCATGTGGTCACGCGCGCTGCCGTGGGACGCTTTGGGGGATCCTTTACAATCCCCCCGAGAGGGTGACCACTTTTCAGTCACCCTCTCCGAGATGTGCCTATCGGCGTGGCACCATTGGCTGGCTCTAGTGTGATCATACGAGGACCTGGAGCCTCCCTTAGGTGCCGAAGATGACCACTCCAGTGGTTTTAGCCGGTAGGAGTCCGGCATACTCCTTCACCCTTCCCCGGGGCGAAGGAAATTCATGAAGAATTTCCACTGGGCACCAATAAAGAAAAAAGAAGGTTATCGCTAACGACAAATTAATTGAAACTAATTAAAACGTAATTATATATGTAGATATTAGCCCAACGCTGAGCATGTGGTCATAAATGAAATCATTTCGCTACAATAGATTCATTGGCGTAATAAAAGCACGTATTTATCATTGTTAGCCTTTAAAAATGGATAATTTATTTGAACATACCATTCTACATTAGATACTCAGATGATATACCTAGTATATTCCTAAGTATATTGAAGTTTCCAGTGTTGCCAGATGCGAATAGAATAACTTCCTAATACATTAAATAATTAAGACAATGTGGAGACGTATTGCAGGACGAACTATGGATTGGAACAGTTACCACAGGCTCGAAACGATTTATGCATTTTTGGACAGTTTGGCTGATGAATATCCATATTTGTGCAGAGTCAGTGTGATTGGGACATCAGTGGAAGGGAGGGAACTCAAGGTAATTCTTACATGTGATTAAATTGCTAATATTAAGTATGTTTAACAAATAACATTCTCTTACCCGATAAATATCTAAAATGTGGGAAATCAGTTTCTATGAATTCAGCTATAAATTTAAACCAACAAGTTGTAACAAGATTTCTTATGTAATCCAAGAACTCGAAGCTAAGGAAAAAAGCTCTCCAAAATATCTACTATTTTTATTGATTTAATAGAGGAAAGTAGTTTCTGAACATACCTAACTTTATCATGATCTAGAGTAGAGATTATAGTGATTGAACAGCTTACACGCGAAAGTTAGAGATAGACAGACGTGTCCATCAGATCCATTGCTGAACAAAGTCCTCCCCCATAGATTTCTACAATTGTGTCGTCATGTTGGTGGGATTTTGCCAGTACTCACCACGCTTGGCAGGTAGGTTGGTGAGCGCAGTATGATTACTGATCCTCAGAGGTCACATCCGAGGAGAGGAGACATCCACCATAAGAGATGGAGTGGTGCTTTATTCTCAATTCGGCCACCACACGGAGTAGACAGACGAGTTGGAGAACACAAAATAATAAAATGAACGAATTAAAAGAAGAGTGTGTAAAGTTTGCATTATAGTAATCTTTTTACTTTCCATTTTAACCAGATGTTGAAAGTTTCTAACGGTAACGCGAACAACATCGGTGTTTGGCTGGACGGGGCCATCCACCCACGCGAGTGGATCAGTCCGGCTGTAGTGACGTACATAGCGGACAGGCTCGTCAGGACATTTAATGAACAGCCCGAAAATGTCACCAACAAAGACTGGTAATTTTTATTTTACGTATTGTAGTCATATGCATAGTGCAGCCCTATAGTCATAAGAAAACAAAATATAGAGGAGAACTTAGCAACATTTTGTTTTGGAAACAAACTGACTGATATCTTACCTAGATATCAGTCAGTTTGTTACGCTATATCTTGTAAGTTATTGATTTTGACCTTTCAAACAACTTAATCGAAAGTTCTGTTAAAATACTGCAGTTTCTATGTTCGTTTTATTTAGTTACGCGACCCATTTTTGTGACAGGGAAACAGACGAACATGAGGAAATAATAAGGATCTTGTTTTATCACGGATTTCACACGTATAGTGATAGCGTTGCTTGAATGGTTGAACTCTTGCCTTCCATACAGGAGGGTCTGGGTACGATACCGGCCTGCACCGATGTCTTTTTGGATTCATGTGCATTCCAGAATTTGATAATACCTTGCGTTCACGGTCAAAGAAAACATTGTGAGGAAACCTGCACACCTGAGAGGGCTCCAAAATGTTCTCGTATTTCTAATCGTGAGAAAATGCTCATGCCCAGCAGTGGGATTGTAAAGGGCTGGTTATATATAGTATAATATTTATACATTACGGTTTTATAAAGGTTTTCGCGATTATTACACAGTATAAATAAAACACTTTATATTTTCATATTATAGATTTAACTTTTTCCTGATTTTCGAACACTGCAGAGTTCGTGGTCGCAGGATAACTAAGGTGACAAGCGTCGTTACAGATTTTAAAAGTGATACTATCTATTGTACAAAAGTAATAATTTCAATTTTTTTTCGATGCACGCAGTCGCACTCTCAATGTTTTGATATTTTTTGTGTGGCATGTTGTTTGAGACTTTATTATTTTTTAATAACCGGATTCCAAACCAGGGCTAACTGCCACCATCTTCTCTATTAAAATTAGGATATTGAATGATAATTTCAATAGCCTCACGTTATCACGAACCCTGCAAAGTGAGTAACGTCAGGAAAAACAAATATTTATAATTTACGCTATGTAATCCAAAGTTTAAAAGTGTCTGATTATTGAAGTGTTTATTAGAGATCACTATAATCGTTCTTCATAGTTCAAGGTGCAACAAAAGAAGCATATATTCTACGTTGGCAACCTTCAGCTTCGCCCAAGCTCCGTCCCTCAATGTGACTACACGAACAGACAGATTGTGATCCCAGTATGATAATGATTCACGCTCCAGCCTATTCAGTTACCATATTCATTAACTACTCATTGTTTTCAGGTTCATTCTACCAGTGATGAATCCAGATGGCTATGAATACACTCACACGCATGACAGAATGTGGCGAAAAAACCGAGCCCGATACGGTGAATTCATTGGCGTTGACCTAAACAGGAACTTCAGGTTGGTATAGAATACATCCATATCCTTCAAAAATCATAATATTGGCTTGCATTCGGCAAAGATATACTCTGCAGTTAGTTCATATAAAACTATAGATTCCATAATGTATGTTGATTAATGAGAGCAGTATTTTACGCGTATTGTTATCGTTTAAATTTTACTGCTATATTTATGTGTATTTTACATTGCGCGTAATCATTTTTAAAACCTTGCATAATATTCATTTTTCTCTACAAATGCTATGCAGTCCTGTATGTGACAAATTCACCGAATTCCTAAAACTATGATCATTCAATAATTATATATTATCAATGAACACGTCGTTGAAGTGCCATAAAAATATATATAGATAAATCTCTATATACTATTTAACGTACCTTTTTAATCAAATAGTTATGACATATCAGACATAAATGATTACTCATGAGCAATTCAAACCTTTTTAGTTACGGCTTTGGCGAGAAAGGGGACGAAGGTTCGTCCGATGATCCTGGAAATATATTCTATAGAGGACCGAAGGCTTTTTCTGAACCAGAGACCGCTGCAGTCAGGGTAATAATGTCATTCAAATGATTCAAATCATAATAGCTGTATTGTCCCCAAAACCCCCACTCATCCTGAGCATGTTGTAATATACGACTAAGACAATGAGCAGCAGTATCCTTCTATTTAGTTAAACAGTATACTGTAATCACATATCAGTTTGCAAAGTGTGGTAATTATGGCCATGTTCTACTGAGAATCCCATGTTCTGCAGACCACGTCGACGGACTAATATGAAAAATTAATACATGATGCAGGGTAGCAAAAGTAAAAGCTGAGACTCCGGTGACCAATTCACTTGCTGAATTAGTGATTACCGAGAAAAGCTCTTATTAAGGAGAAGTCCATATCAAACTAATTCGATAGGACGTTGATAAATCTAGCATCAAACATTTGGAATAGATCGATTAACTCCTTATACTTGATGTCCTGATATGAACATTTCTTCTAGCGCGTGATATTAGAGACGCCGACTACGTTCAAGGTGTTCCTGTCGTTCCATAGCTACGGCGAGGTCATCATCTTCCCCTGGGGCTACACAAGTGAACCTTGTCCTGATTACGTTGAGCTGTTAGAAGGTGGAACTGTAATAGCTAAAGTAAGTTATAATTTTACTTTTACAAATATTTTGGACACTACATATACATAACCAACTGAACAAAGGCTTATCCCATAGATTTCCACAGCAACCTGTTACATGCCGGCCGCATCCAACGATTCCCAGTGACCTTCACTAGGTCATGCGTCCATCATTCTACGAGCAATGTGCTTTTTTTATTAACCCGGAGGTAATACATCATATACTTACTCCACCACGGGGAAGGGTGGAGATTCATGCCGGACTCCTACCGGTTAAAACCACTGGAGCAGCTATCTTCGGCACCGAAGGAAGGCTCCAAGTCCTTAATACAGTCACACTAGATGCGCCTATTGGTGCCCTGTCTTTAAGCACATCTCGGAGGGAATGGGACTGCAAAGCGGGCACCCTCTCTAGCGGTGGAAAGGAGACAATCAACGTGCCCTGTCTATTGTAACTTTAGATTACTAATCCTTACAGCTATGTCAGGAACTTTATTTCTTCTATGGAACTCCTCATTTCTGATTCGATCTCATAGAGAAATCGCGAGCATAGTTCTCTCCAATATGTGTACTGTATATATATAGTGCAAACTAAGGTACCTAAGTGAACTTTATCTGCTAGACAAAATTAAATTACGAAAGTGTATTGTATAATGATTGGATAATTTAATACAAAGTGCATCCACACTTCGTGCTCCAAATGGCCTTTTCTGTTGCTTAAAACATGTCGGCAACGATTTTTCATAAAATCGATTAGTTTGTTTATGTCATCCTACGGCAATCGCTCTCAATGGAATTTTAAATCCTTCAGTTGTTGGTTGGTTGGGTCACTTCATCCAAGTCCTCTAGAACACGTCTCTGGACCATGACCCATGCGCTCTCGATAGGGTCGAGGTCTCCGGGCTGTGTGTGAACGCGCATTGTCATGCATATGCGTGAAATCTGAGCCCCTGAACTTTGTACAAATGGATGGACATAGGCCTCAGGACGTCTTCAACGTAACTTTCAAAGTTATGTTGTCACTTAAATAATAAAAAATGAGCTCAGTTTATCTGTTCTTTCTAATACTCGCCCAAACTATTACTGCAGAGCCACTGTAAGGGTGCACTTCATATTGTTCTTGATTCTTGTATCAGGCTTAAGCCCAAATCGGGACTCTGGATCACATCCGGGTCTGTTACGAGTTCCATATACCATTTGATTCGACGGGCGCGGATCCCGTGGCGTATAGGTAGGACCTGATTGGGCGAATTCCACGTATTCATGCAATCGATTTCACACGGTTAGGTGGCTAACAACATTCGGTTGCAGTTCACGACCAAACGCATTGTTGAGGCCATTCTACCGCTTTTCGGTGCCTTGCTCAGATAGAATAAGTAATAATTGCGAAAACCTAAGACAGAACTGTAATTAATAAAAAAAAACGTAACATGATGCCTAGTTAGACTTAGACTTTTTTGATGTGTGTATTTCATAACAAGATCATACACTGCGTATTTTATTCTTACATATTTCTTTCTTCTATACTTACAACTTCCTTCTTGAACTTTTCCAGGCTATTAACAGCACGCACGGTCATATATACAAAGTGGGCAGTACGAAGGACCTCATGTACTACGCCGCCGGGACCAGCATTGACTGGAGTTACGCAGTGACTAACATTCCATACTCCTACATGATAGAGCTTAGAAGCAAGACACACAGGTTCTTACTCCCTAAAGAAGAAATCATTACCACCGCCTCAGAAGTTCTAAATGGAGTGTTAATGCTAATGGAATTCGTGGACAAACGTTGTACTGGGACCCAATCATGTATGTGATAGGGAATAGAGAAACTTTCAATCCCGCAGAGTAGACGTAGCCTAGACCACATTGCTTATTTATAATAAATAGAAATTAAAAAGTTAAAGCACCCTTTCAACAAACTTACAAATCGATTAATTAGGGATGATCAGCTAGAACCTTAGAACTTGTGCTATGAGGTCACAATGTAGGATAGGGAATTGCAATGAATCTCTCATTTACACAGTGATATTTACACCAATTATATTAACACCGTATTTTTAAGTTATTGTATCAATGAAATTAAATATAAAATCCGATGCCTTCTTTTTACTTTATTCCATAAAATTGAGGTTCCATAAAAATAAAGATTCCATAAATTCAACTCCTACATACTGTATCGATCACCTTTATAAAACATTTCAATTGTAGTAGTACATACGTACACATAATAACGTATACGTATTATTCCAGGACCTTTTTTGGTCTCCAGCGTATATTCTTTATGAACTTCCTCCGCAAAGGGGCATGTCGGACTTCTACCGACTAAAACTACTGGAGCGGTCATTTTCGGCACCCAAGGTGGGCTCCGGTTTCTCGTAAGATCACACTATAGCCGCCCATTGGTGCCATGCCTATAGGCTCACCTGGGAGGGGATGATTAAAGCGGTCACCCCCTCTAGCAAAGGGAAGGTGACTGTAAAAAGGTCGCCCACCCAGGCACTTTTTTAAAGGATCCCCCATGCCTTGCTGTGCGCTGTGCTACGCACACGGTGGCACGTGTCCACGTGCGCGCCACCGCTTTCCCGGGGGTCGCTTGGTATGAGCACGCAAACTCCCCAATCTACGCACCCACGAGCCCCGAGGCCCCCTGCAATACAAAGGCTTCAGGGGTATTCTTCAATGACCATTTTTTTTTTCTTAAACATACCTTACAATTCGACTTTGTATGGTACTCTTCTTCTAAGCGAGTGTAAGCAATATGAATCGCCCAAAACTGGAGGAACTGGAATAAGGACTACATTATTAGTTTAGTTATCAAAGACCGCAGACAGGAAATACGAGTAGCGTAGAAAACTCAACAAATGAATCTTTTTTATGTCATGTACATTATGTGGTATTTTTAAACTGTTGAATATGTTTATTTTGTTTACTAGGGAAATTAGACAGATACACATTACTAATACATCATTTTAATGGATGCGGGAGGCATATATCCGGCCATTTTGGAAATCTATGGGGTAGCCTTTTTTCAGCAGTGGACCTCTTTTGGCTGACATGATAATGATATCTTAAAGGGGCCTATTCAAAGCCCTACTTGCAGGGCCCTAAATGCAGTATCTCTGCCGCATTGTATAGTGGGAATGTTTGCAAAGCCGATATTTATCGGCTCTATAAATATTAATAGTGTCAGGCAGGGCCCTACATGCAGTATCTCTGCCGGATTCTATAGTGGGAATTTTTGCAAAGCCGATATATATCGATATTTATCGGCTCTGCAAACATTCACAGTTGCGGGCAGGCTCCTACATGCAGTATCTCCGCCGGATCTTTGAGTAGGCACCTTAAGCAATAATTAATTATCTGGTTTTTGCGTTTAGTTAATTCTTTGAACTCATAAACATTATTCGATAATGAGTTAATCGAATACTAATGTTTTCGTGAAGTTAATCTATTTTTGATTTCTCTTTTTCCAGACTGTGAATTAGGCATATTTTTTACATTAGGAAATAGAAAAATAGTAATGTCTTAGGTTTATCCGTTTAAAAGTGTTTTATTAAATAGAAAAATGTAATCTATTTTAAACCAAATTTCAAATCTAGCCTAAAAATTCGTTTCATTTTACGGTAATCGCCGACAATGGTGTCAATTACACTTCAAGCACTTCGACCATACCCGACTGGAGTAATCTGAAAATATACAATATAACTCACCTAGATTATTCAGATGTGGTTAGAATTAAGAATAAGTATTACATCTTATTAAATCATATTTTTATATATCTTTTACGTGTATCAATAATAGAGCTGATAGTGAATTAAATATTTGCTGTGTGATAAATAATGAAATGCATGTTAAGTAAATAAACAACTATAACACATTTCATTGTCCCATGCATTCATAATGCCTGGACGCAATGACCTCCGCCAAATAGCTGGCGGTGTGGTTTTGAATATAATGGAAACAATCCAAAACTTTTTACTCGCGCTTGCATATAAAATATTTTAATTCTGTTGACCAAATGTTTGAATAATTAAAGTTTTAGACTCAGCCTAACATGATATTCCGTTTGTAGTCCGGAATTCCGTGTAGTGTCCGGATTAAGAATATAGCATCACTCTATCTCATCCTGTGGATGTCGTAAAAGGCGATTAAGGGAATCTAAACCAGAGGGATGGCCCGCCTGCCAAGTGTGGTGAGCACTGGCAAATTCCCCTCTAATGTCGATACAAATGTGGAAATAGATGGGGAGGCCTTCAGCAGTGGAGGTGATTGGCTGATATCAGCCAACCACCATCATATGATGATGAACATGAAGATCCTATATAGACACCACATACATACACAATTCTTACGTCCACGTTCAGACTGAACTTTTTATACATATTCGCTCCGGATGCGAACATCCTATTTAAAGCACGCTGGACAGGTGCACACGTCATATATTTGCATTGAGAGCATTGAATAAAACAAGTACTCAATAAAAAAAATCGATAACTTTATTTACAGATTTTGCATTATCTTATAATACAATCAACAATTCATTAAACGTTACCATTTGAAATTCACATTCAGTTATCTAAAGTAAAAACACCAATCGACAATAACTGCTATTTACCGTATTCATACAACGAGCACAAATGTCCAAATGTCTGAATGTCTCAACGACGGAAACGAAGTCGCGAACGTCGGTATGAGAAGATAACTGTCCACTACACGCATTATCATACCTTTATTTTGATGATCTACAAAAGATTTGTAGCACTCGCGTTACCGTAGGCAGTTAGATTTATTCTAGTCACGTAACTCCACACTTTATAAGATGAAAATATTTAACCCCGCACGGCATTACGAATGATTTCAGAAAGCAGCAGTAGTGTCCATACCCCGAGCTGCCTCATTGTAGCGTGGTACATGACATTGTTCAACAGCGATCTGTTTTTTTCTGACATTTGAGATCATATTGTTTGTATTACGCAAGGACGCCAAGATCTGTCAATTTAGTACACTGTAATGTACAGGGACTCCACATTGTTACACTTATGCGTTAATTCTACTATGTTTTGTACACAACTGCGATCATACGCAATAATGGACAGTAAGGTTTTCCTGTAGTTATCACTTACACGGCACTAATAGGGACGCCACACGTCAACCGGCCGTCTTTCTGACGTGATCAGTGACTTGCTTCGAGTCCTCATCCCTTGTTCCGTCCATTCCGGAGATGCAGGGCGTTTCTTTCCGGTCCCCGATGCTATAGAACTTTCCTCTTCTCTATCAGGACTTGAGTTATTGGAGTCTTCTTGAGGTGGAGGTGGTCTGAGCCACCAGTCATAACCGCCGTAGAGTTGAGAGTACAACCACGCGGGTGGGGTCGGAAGTAGAGGGGAATTGAGAAATAATTGAGCTGCTAATGCGCTATGGAAGAGGGTGGAAGGTGCTGGTAGCGGCTGTAATGGTTTCCTGGATCTGGTGACAGATGTGAATGCTCCTGGACGGTCGTCTGGTGGCGGACTGCTGGATGCCGTCACGGAGATATCGTCGTCTTGGGGTGAGCTTGGACGTGAGTTTGCCGGACTCGTTGTGCTGTGCGCATGCATCGTAATCGGATTGTCAGACGTCACATCTGTAAATAATATGAAAATGTTATTTTTCTGCTTCTCACCAAACACAAAAGTATCTTATTTTTAGAGGATGGCAAGTGCACTCAAGCCATTATCAGGAGATCCATGGTCATGAATGTTTACAGGCTGATATAACAACTGGATTGCCATCACCTAAACCTGCCAACCTGAAAAATGTCTAAAAAATATGTCGGCTACGTCGAACGGTTCAATTGTTTTTTTCCTATCGGAATTTAGCTTGTTAGCTGTCCGTGCTCTACATATACGGCAATGTCAAGTGTAAGTACATCTGTGCAGTATATACATTACCTATTTAATTTTCATCTAATTGGAATGCCTAGAACTAAACGTATGAGCAAATCATTTTAATTTTGGGCAGCGTGTATGTAAGGTATTGCGCAAAATAAAACGAGAAAGATCTGCCGATGTTTGTAAAAAAAATATTGATATATTGAATACCATTGAACGTATTAGACTACGATTTCGGGACTTTTCGTACACTGAAAAATCAAAACAATATTTTGAATTACCTTGTCATTTCGACCAAGTTGTAATGACCGTAGTCACGAGAAAAGTCTTCTCATGATTTATTATGTGTCTCTAATCATAGTCTATGAAGAGGGAGTGAGTGAGAAGATGAGTGAAATTCGCGATAGTTTAATAACAATTGTACTTATTGTAATGTGTTCAATTCATACCTATCATCGTGGCGACCGACATTGTCGTCTATTTTTACGATTAAAATAGCTTTATCATGCAGAGCAGAGAGAGATTTTGAGTGATATTCAATTTAATAATATAATTACCAGTTTCATGCGGCGGTGGGGGTATATGCTGAGGCTGCGCATGCGGCGGCAGGACGTGCGGCGTAAAGTGCGCAGGCGTTGGCAGTAGCGGTGGTGGGTAGTGCCGCGCCAGAGCACCCCACTCGCCACCCGGTAGACCGGCTAGCTGATGAGCTATACCTGGACAAATTATTTAGAAATTTAGACTTTAGCTGCATTAATATCTATATTGCCGAATGAATTAACGAATGTTGGCCCATAATTGGTTAACATACGTAATATCCATTTTTTTAATGTCATAATTGATTATTAATCCGCTTGTGGCTAGAGCTAACGTAATAATATTAACCTGTACCCAACTGTCCACCCACATGTCCCGTGCGGTGCCGGCTAAGAATAGCACCAGCCCATCTCATCCCGTGGGTGACTATAGTATTAACCTAAAGATGGGTAGCAGCATCCTTCGAGTACATTTACAACTCAACTGCGATCGCCAATCTGCCTGTCAAGTGTGGCGATTATAGCTAAACCCCCACAAGCACACAACACAAACCCAAACTCATTTTGGGGGACGCTTATGTCCAGCAGTCGACGTGTTTCGGCTAAATCGATGATGATGATGATAAACTTAAGAGCAAAGGCTTCTCCTCATACGAAGAAGAAGGAATGGGCATTCAATCGTCGCGCTTGCTCTGCTTGTTGGCGATTTCAGACCAATTGATCCAGGATTCCTCGCTATGTTTTCCTTCACCATTAAGTCAGTAGTATTTTAGATTAAATAAAAAAGTACATAATGACATTGGAAAATTCACATTCGTACTAATCAGGAATTGAACACGAAACCTATGGCTGAAGCGAATCCGTAAACTTCCGGACCACCACGACATAGAATTGCAATGATTATTTTCAAATATAAGACTAAATATAATTATAACGGGCATAGTAATTGAAATGCCTATAGAGCTTACCAAATTTAAATCTGGAAACAAGACACCATGCACCTCACAGAGCCTAGTTTCCACCCCACTGTTCAAAATTCAATCAACAAAACAATAGCGTTAAGAGTTATCGCGTGAAACGCTCCACTAACGCTAACGCGCTACTTAACGCAGTCATCAGAATATTTAAATAATGAGTGAGACGAGTGCCCCCGCCCCACGCGGCTTGTTACACTTCGCGCCTTATCTCCGCCGACACTCCTCAATTGTTGCCTTCAGACACTGAATACAATTGTTCATATTGTGGAATCAGAGCTTAAAGTTTCTAGAATTAATATAAAACATGTTTCTAGTAATTCTTAAACTTTCGTGAATTAAATACACATCGGGTCTATTCGCGCACAGATTAATACCAAATTAATATTTTGACTAACCTCGACGTTTTGTTCAAGTTGCATTGACCGTGGTCACAAGTGGACTCCGTCTACTCGTCTACTGTCTGTGTATCTATGTGTGAATAGACCCGATACTGTCTTAAAATCAAACATGTTTCTATTCTTACCCATCGTGATTACCTCCCTTTTCTAGACTGAAACTGAGCTGATATTTGAATGATGAGCTTTGATTTTTGTAGTTATTTGGCTCTAAGATAACCTTACAGAACAATTAATTCTAATGGCACGGTTGGCGCAGTGGCTAAGCGGGCAGCTTTCCGCGCTACATGTCGTGGGTTCGATCCCCGCATGGAACAAATATTTGTACGATCTGCATATAGTTGTTTCGGGTCTGGGTGGTTGTGTATGGGATATTTATAAGCTGTACCCACAATAAAGAAGAAACCGTAGTGTGGGGCAAAGTAAAAGAATAGAAAAAAAAGGAATTAACAATGTAACGGTTAATAAAACGGGCCTGACCCTTTGTTTCAATTCAATAAATATAAATAATACAAATAAGATTATCACATTCCTACATATAGGAAATGTGTTTTGGCGTCATAATTTTCAGTTGACATTTTTAAGCGCATAAATTAACAAAGTTTGCCGGCGCCGCGACCCCGTATATTCGGCTTAACCCTTTAGCACCCACCTTGGGTAATTCCCACCCCGAGCCAACCCAACCCTTTCAGCAATAGAATAAATTACAGGCCGTTTTATGTCGCAGATACCGTCAGTACGAAAATGTAAAACACATTATTTCGAATCCGACCGCTTAGCCTTTATAGGTGTAGTGCTTTATGAGTTCGTTGCAATTAGACAAGAGCTGCTTTTTAGGATTAAGCCGGGCTTAATCTTGCCTCCGAGCGACTCACGGCTTTTACGATAATGATTTGAGATATCGAATAGCTGTTCGTTAAATGGACTGTTATCTACCGAACGGGCTTCATCGTAAACTCTCAAACTAATAGTAACGTTTTTAAATTCTTCTTCTTCTATTGTCTGGCTAGTGTCCGAGTTGTTCTAGCCGTCCACAGGCCTCCGACTTAGCTTAACAACTGCCGTCTAGTGACAACAACGGAGAACGACGATTTACGTGCCCTCCGAGGGACGGAGACGCTTAGTTCAACTATGCCGTCACCCATCCATAGACTAACCACACCATGCGTTGCATAACCTCGCTGATCATTTACCTATAGTGAGTGCAACAGCTTATAAACGACCACTGCTGAACATAGGCCTCCCAATAATCACTGCAATTAACAGTCATTGGGGGACATTGCCATAATCACCACGCTTGACAGGATTGGTGATCGCACTATGTTGCTATTAGCACACGGGACGATACTGCTGCCCATCCTGTTGATATCAACCCTAAGTCGCCTTTTTGGTCACCCATGGATGGAAAAGGGTGGTCTATTTGATTTGCTGAGAACCACTTGGAAATTTGAATTAGATCCTGTTTAATATTTTCATGATCAACGTATCAGCCATTTATAGGCCCACTGCTGAATAAAGGCCTCCTCCTTAGATTTTTACAATTGTGTCGTCATTTGGGGGTAATTGCCAATACTCATCACTCTTGGCAGGCGGGTCGGTGAGCGCAGTATAGCGCCTTTTCCACAGAAGGGACGCTGCTGCCCATCCTTCTGGTTTAAAGTCCCTTAATCGCGTTTTGTGAATCCACGGGAGGAGATGGAGTGGTGCTATATTCTTAATCCGGACACCACACGGAAAACGAAATAATTTTCATGATAACATTTCTGTAAATTATGATAAAATAACTTTTAATAAAAGTTCTTAAACCCAAAAGAGCTAGTCCATCAGTGAACAATTTAACGACTTTTTAATAAGTGCAGTAAGTGGACGTATAGCGAATAGCTGGCTCCTTGGTATTCAAAGCTTTCTTCCAGCTAAGAGCATCCGTAGCTCAGACAATATGCGCATCGTTCCCAGGACGCAAAAAATAACATTAAAGCTCAAGATTACCCGCCGGCTCACGAAGCTGGATTATTCTTCAAGGAATCGAAAAGAAAGCGTGTGGAATGGACTGGCTATGGACTAACTGGTAAGTAAAAACGATTTTTTATTGTATTGGTGTTGAATATATTTTCTCTAAAGAAAATACTTTACCGGTTTAATATCGGCTTCTAGCGTCCTCATCATATTAGCCATTTATACGTCCACTGCTGAACGAAGGCCTCCCCCATAAACTACTACAATAGTGTCGTCAATTTAGGGGATATTTGCCAATGCTCTATCTATCTAATATGTTGGTGAACGGAGTATGCTTACTGAAAGAAAGAAAGAAAAATCATTTATTGGCACATAAAAATACTTTAAGCCGTTATTTAAAAACATTATATATTGTGTTTAGTAAAAAAAAACTTTAATTTCGTATATTTTATACCTCAGTGCCAAAGGGCGAACAGCTCAGCATTATGTTAGGTGTCAGTACAGTAGCACTGGCCACCTAACGCTGGTTTACAGCTGCAACCCACGAGTGCCTACACTCGAATACACCAAACAAGTTTTGTGTTATGAATAGTTAGTTAATCAGATTATATTTTATAAATAATTAAATGTATAATGTGTTAAATGTGTAAAAATTATTATAAGTGTGCAAAGTGAAAAAGACTTTTACTAATACAGTCAAAGGAATATAATCGGTATGTGAGTTAATAAACATAAAAAATAAGGTTCCACAAAAGGTTCGCTGCTGCCTTTGGATTAGTTTCCCTTAGTCGCCTTTTACTACATCCACGGAAGGAGATTGATTGGTGCTAAATTCTTAAACCGGACACGACACGGACAGTGTCCTATTATTTTGAAGATTACATAATTCGAACTCTGCTCTTTTGCTCTGTTAACATGTATTAAGCCCTGTACTATCCGTGGAGGTAATATTCAATATCTGTATGCGATCATTACACCATGCAAAAAAGTCCACTTCTGAACAAAGGCTTTCCCCACAGATTTCCACTACGACCGGTTATTTGCCGTAGGTTAATATAAAGGGGAATTTAACAGCGTGGTAAGCGCGTGCAGGTTAGGTGCTGAGCGTAGAATGGCTGTTGTCCCAGATTGTATGTATGTAATTCTAAGAAATTAACACTATCAGAAAAAATCTGAAATTCGAGTAAAAGTATTTTAATTGTAACTTGCCACGGCCACACCGATCGCGTAACGGGACCGGTGGGTTGATTAAGAATGCCGCAGATGCTTTGCGACAGGCGTAAATCGCGCAGACGCCGCTGTCTAACGCCATTTTGGTGTTAAATAGGCGAAGGTCTGTGACGCACCCTGTGCGGTGCGGTGCCTGTGTCGGATGATCAATGGACAAAAAATTGCATCCTCGCCTTTCAATTTCAGGCGATTTGGTGGCAATGATTCCTTGACTGCGGGGTTGCTGCTGTCACGTCTACTGTTGCTATAGTAACCGGCGCCACCCGCCCGTTTTAGGTAAGGTGACAAAATTCAGGCGTTTTTATAAGCAATGAGCACGTTTTGTAATAGCAATAGTATAAACTTTGGGCATAGTGTTTTTTAGTTTGGTGCAGTGGCTGATACAGTCGACTGCTGCGCACCGGGTCGTGGGTTCGATTCCCGCACGGAACAGATCTGTGTACGATCTGCAGGTAGTTGTTCCGGGTCTAGGTGTATTGTGTGTGGAATTTGTGTTTGTAAACGCACCCACGATACAGGAGAAACCCTAGTGTGAGGCAACGTTTTTAAAAAAAGAAAGAATAGTCACTATCCGTAATACTTGTAATTTTATATATCGAAATAGAGTATACACGCTCATTTTTGGTCGGACAAAGTTTGAGATACAAATTGTCAAAGTCAAAGTCAAAGTCAAAAGTTTTTTATTCATGTAAACCATTTGCTGGCACTTACGAATAGTCAGAATTGAAATAGTTGCACGGTTCCAAGTCGTTGGTCCTATGGAGAAGAACCGGCAAGAAACTCCATGTATATACTCTTTTAAAATGTACAGATTGTATATACAGATTTCCAGTAAAAACTAGTATTGATATTAAAATAGTAAAATAATTGCACTATTTTGCTGTCAATCGTTCTTAACGTTGTAGTTTGATGACGCGAAAACGGCAAGACATTGTTTTATTATGTATTCTCGGTTCAAAGATTTATAAGAAAGGGTAGCGCCAGACGATTTGCATTCGTTAATAAAATGTTGGGATTCTTTGTTGTGTGCACGATGCGTAATCGCTGTATACCACGATTTAGCAGTATTAGCTCCTTGATATAGAAGCTAAAAATTATCATAAGTCATGCCACTGAATACTAATAGCATTAGCACTAGCATATATTCTGGGTTTAACAAACATCCATAATAAAAAACCAAAAAATAACATTTTGTTTTAACATGAGTAAAGACATAATTTTGAGACGTTATTGTTTTTTCTTAATATTAGGTCTTTACCTATGAAATTGCCGGTTTGTACTTAATAAAGTACAGTATTTTTTTCTATTATTTAAATTAAAGTAATCGCCCATGCATTTTTGCCAACGCAGTGGCAATTTAGCGATGCCCTTCTTGAAGAAACCAGATGGACGGCAGGCTACAAACTCTTCAAAGGCATTTTGTACTGCCTCTCTTGAATTTTCGAAAAAAGTTCAAACGTGATGAAAACATAACGCTACTCAATACACACAAAGATATAGTATTACCTACGTACATAGAGCCTATTAAGTTGAAAAAATTTCCATTTATAAAGACCTGTCATCCTAATGCGAACAAACCGTGTGATAAAAAGAGAAAGCACTAACTGTTCGCGCACGTCTAGAAGCGTTGCGCGCCTACAGCTATATTTACCTGAAACCATCTGGTTAACACACGACGCTAACAGTTTTAACAGAAAGTGGATTGTAAACATTACAAACGGTGCCATTCCATTATTTTGCTGTAACCAATGCTCTATAGCTATATCTATCTTTCTTTCAGATGACGTTGCGTGCTCGTAAGAGGTAGTAATAGATTTTTGTTTATGTTTAATACTATCCGTCTATAGATACTTGGTCTAAGAATACACATAAGACTGAATTTGACTAAATGAAAACCATGATCTATACAAATAAATAAAATTGAAGTGTCTGTTTGTAATGTCAAAATAACAGCTTTTTACTAAATGCATATGAAAGTAAATACGGTACCTATAACAAAAAAACCATTTTAACATTTTTTGTCTGTCTGTCTGTCTGTCTGTTTGTTCCGGGTAATCTCCGAAACGGCTGGACCGATTTTGACGGGACTTTCACTGGCAGATATCTGATGTTATAAGGAATAACGTAGGCTTTACTTAACTTAACTTAACTTAACTTTTATTTTAGAAAAATCATTGGGGTTCCGCGCAAAAAATAAAAAACCCTTGAAATCCAATATACAGGGCGTCCCACGGCGATGCCACACGGAGGGAAAGTACCTTAAATATTAAAGATAGGATATTTTACTGAAAGAAGACATCGTTTAATTTTTAATAATAAGTAGAACTGCATTCACAGATTTTTTTAAAATCGCCTACCTCAACCGGGAATCGAACCCGCCAAATGTGATAGTAAAATTACATGTATTTTATAATAGCGTTTGAAAGGGCTACTCATAAGCATTATTTTTTCCTATTAAATGAAAGATTATCATTTCAAAGACCTGCCCACTTGAGATACGAGATTTCCGTGGTATAAGTACATGATAATAATAAAGCGATACATAAAGTGTAGTAGGTACTTGTATGCATTTCTTCATGAGCTCACAATTATCATGCAACTGGCTGATATTAGTAAAAATAAATAATTCGAAAATGGAACACGTAAATTTTCAAGCGTCTGTTCTTTTGTTTATTGTGAGTTTCATTTTCGTTTATTAGCAATTTTTGTGATTTACTTACCATGGCGTACCAAAATAATTTGGATTTAATAGATATAATAATCTTCCTGATGCAGATCGACGAAATCTCATATTCCAGCAAGATGGGGCTCCGGCTCATAACAGTAGGAGAACAGCCGAGTTTCTTAATGAACATTTTCCTTCCTGGATCGGCACTTTTGGACAAATTAGATGGCCACCGAGATCCCCAGATCTAACCCCACTAGATTTTTTTTTATGGGGTTATGTAAAAGATTTAGTTTACAGGAACCGGTACAACAGTGTGCAGGAGTTAAAAAATGAACTTAGACGTATTATTTCAAACATCCACCATGCAAAAATAAGTAAATCGACAGGGAGAGAAATTATTAAAAGAGTGAGAATTTGTATACAACAGAACGGATCACATTTTGAGCATTTGATAAATTAATTTATTTATGATCTTAGTTTCATTTAATATGCTAGGTTATTTTGGAAAAAATAATGCTTATGAGTAGCCCTTTCAAACGCTATTATATAGTAATAGTAATAGTAATAGTAATTCTTTATTGGCATAAAAATCGATTACAAAGTAGTGAGGCCCTGACTCCCGTGCTAGGTACAATAACTGTGTTACAGGAGTCAGTGTCATTTCCCAATTGTTGTGTGAGCAAATTATTATGCAATAAGTTTTTAATTAAATTAACAAAGCTTATCATGAAATATTGAAATAAAATATAAAATATGAATATTGTGAAGAAAATATGTGTGATGATTTATGACTGTGGTTAAGTGTATATGAGGGTGTTTGTGCTTGTGTATAATGCTTGTGGTTTTTTGTAATATCTATATTAGTAAGTATTCGGTTTCATAGTAGTCCTGCGTCAGAAGCCATGATTTAACCTTAGTTTTTATTTCTTGGATTGAAAGAGGATTTATTTTAAGTGTTATGTTAATTTTATTATATAAATAGATGGACAAGTACTTGTGTTGCCTTCTAGCAGATGCAGTGTGACATTTAAAAAATGGGTAAACATTTCGTGTGGTTCGTTTACTTATTATATCTTTATTGTATGGTGAAATAAGGTGCTGCTTGGTGACAGTATGTAAAATGTATATCTGCCTTACTGTTAGTACTTTACACTCCTCGTATAATTTTTTTAAAATACATGTAATTTTACTATCACATTTGGCGGGTTTGATACCCGGTTGAGGTAGGCGATTTTTAAAAAATCTGTGAATGCAGTTCTACTTATTATTAAAAATTAAACGATGTCTTCTTTCAGTAAAATATCCTATCTTTAATATTTAAGGTACTTTCCCTCCGTGTGGCATCGCCGTGGGACGCCCTGTATATATTCTATGTCAAGTGTCTATGTCGAAGTACTCTAAGTTTCTTTTAAATAAAACGCGGGTGAAACCGCGGGTCCCAGCTAGTTATAAAATAAAATTAATATGAATTTAGAATTCATAACCAAACAATATTTTTTATTGAAATGGCCAGTAGTATTACAGAACGGCAATTTCATAGGTAACCTATTACATTATCCATACGATGTAGTCGTGGTTCGGAGGTTTACAGGATTCAAAACCAATGTGACTTTTTCAAGGTTATAAGTAGTTAATCTACAACGCCTCTGACTTCAACCTTTAATGGTCAAAGAAAACATCGCGTGGAAACCTAGATCAATTTGACTAAAATCGCCAATACGCGGTGAGCTAACGTAGTGATCAAATGTGTATTATTTCTCTGTATGAGAAGTGACCTTTTCCCTGCTGTGGGTTATTGTGTCTCTCTTAACAGGTTTAAATCCCTTGTAAAGTGGAACCCGGTCAACCAAAAGATAAGCTTACGTGGGGACACGGGTCAAACACGCAGACGCCCTTGATTGTTTTTTTGAATGTAATGAAAGAAAGAAAGAAAAATCATTTATTTTTGCACCATTAACGACATACACAACTTAAATTAGCACAATATTTTTAAAATTCACAAAAGCGACCTAGGTTCCATAAACTGACAACATAAAATTAGTTTTAGTTATATGGCCAAAGGACTCAGAATCCAGGCCAAAAACAATAAATCATTTTTGTTTACATAAAAATACTAAACAGAGAAACAAAATTACCAGTTTAAAGCTAAACACTGGGTCACTAACCGAGAAGTCTTCATGGCTGCACTATGAAATTGCAGTCGCGAATTGTCCCCAGACTTTTGTATGAAATGGAAACTACAATTATAAGGTATATTGCAATGGATACTAAATGGATGAAAACTTCGAAAAGCGAGATAATACGGCGTTTGCCTTTCCACCTTTAAATTAAATTCTGTGACAGCCGGTGACTTGCCACTCACAAGATGCGTCCCCTAAACGAGTGGCCATTTTTTCACTACAGCTGACAGGGAGCAGCACTGGCGTGAGCCGCTCGGGGTGTCCAGAGGTGCAGCACCAGTAGGTATCACCAATGGGTCCCGAAGACTCGGAGCGGGTTTCTCAGTTATTAGGCCGGTAGACATTTTCACCCATAGCATATAACTCTGGCAGCCCCCTCTGACTGGACAACAAAGGCTAGCCAGAGTTGACAGTCCTGCAAGCACTCATGGGCTTCGACTCCAGCCAACTAGTAAAGGCAAGCCGCAGATGAGGCTCTTACTGACTGTCTGGTAGGTACATTTGGATACGCAGTGTTGCCACTCACAAACAGATCGCCACAAGCTGCCCTACGGTTTAAAAGCTGCTTCACAGAGCTTCTTTAGATATACTTTTTCTTGTATCAAAAGGGTGAGGCAGCTGGTTTAAACTGCCCTCCAGGATTGCATTTGTTCTATAATCGTGGGATAATGACTTTCTCAAGGATTAAAGGTTCAATACAAAATGTAATTGTATCAATAACCAGTACTTCCAACTTTTAATAAGGTTTAAATAAGGAAAGTGCTTAAATAAAATTAGAATAATATATAGACATTATTTGACCGTCTCGGCAAAGAATATATTCAGATGCTACTTAAGGTTGCTGTCGGGAGGATGGGATAGGATGCTTCCAATCCACCTGCCAAGGCATGGCTTGCATGGTAATATCCCCTGTGACCTGTCACTGCAGTGTACACCGGGGGCCATGTCCAGCAGTGGATGCTTATGGGCTGATGTGATGTGATTTTTATGCCCCACACTAAGATTTCTCCAGCGACGTGGGTGCGTTTACAGACACAAGTTCTACATACAGTACACCCAGACCCGGAACAACTATCTGCAAATCGTACAAATAGTTCCGTGCGGCGACCCCCGACCCGGAGCGCAACAGCCAACTGTATGAGCCACTACACATACCGTGCCGTCAAATATATGTTATATTAAAGTTAACTAACAAAACATGCAGAATAAAGTATCAAAACTGTCAGCACGCTACACTAGTGGATTGGCCGCATCCGAAGACGTGCCAGTCCGCTACATTGCCCCGGACGAAGGGGTTTTTTCTTCGACTTTGAAAAATCGCACCACGCCGCCGAGAGGGTTGAACCCAAACATTTTAATGCCATTTGCTAGATTGCGTCTTGCATTTTTCCTGCCTCCGCCCGATACAACAGCGCTAATCCGCGAAGACGACCGGGATTACACGGATAAAAGTATTTACGTTTTTAGTGTGATTCCGATGTGCCAGGATTAGGGCGGAATTTTTTAACGACTCTCTGAGACCCTCGGTGATTAGAGAAAGGGTTGGAAGCACTTTCCAGTAATTATTTTACATTTCTTCGAACATCATTTATGGAACACTTAGCTGCGCGACTTCCCTTTTCTTTTGTGTTGTAACAACTTCTATTCAAATGACTTTTTCATTGAGGATCGACCTTTGTAAGCTTATGTTATATATAACATATTATCTCCACTATTTATTCTTATGAGAAACGTATATTAATAACTTTGTTAGATTACTATGTGTGATGCGAAAGCGCTTATATTTAATTATTTCTCGCTAAAACTAACAACTCTAATTATTTTTCGCAGACGTTTGTTGTGTCACATGTCAGCCCTTAGTTTCACGCAATTTTAAATGTCACGACTTGAAAACTAATACTTTGTTGTTGAGACTTCAAACTTTAGTTCTCACTTTATATTAATATGAGTATTAAGTCAAACGTATGTCTAAGTTGATGTTTAACTTTAGAGGCTAAGTCAAAATACCAAAAGTCTAGATCTAATCTTAGGATATATAACAATATAATGTCAGCCTATAACTGTCCCACTGCAGGGCAAAGACCTCTTCTCATAAAGAGAAGGAACGAGCATTGATCACTGTTTTGACGATTTCAGACCATTATCATCATATCAGCCAAAGGACGTCCACTTCTGAACAAAGGCCTCCCCCACATATTTCCACAGCGACGGCCCGTATTCAAAAACTCCCAGCGACTTTCACTAGGTCGTCTGCACACTCGTTGGAGGTCGTCCAACACTGCGTTTTCTGGTGCGCGGTCTCCACTCGAGAACTTTTTTACCTTAACGGCCATCAGTTCTACGAGCAGTGTGCCCCACCCACTGCCATATCGGTAAAATTGTAGTCGCGTTCTTTATGAAATACTGGTATCAGTGTTGACTGACTAGGTGGGGGTTCGCGGGCGTACAGATTAGGGAGTGTACATGCTCATACCAAGCAACCCCCAGGAAAACGGTGGCTACACCATGTGCGATATCCTTTACAGTCCCCCCGAGAAGTGTCTGGGGGGCGGCCTTTTTACAGTGGTCTTTCCTTCGCTTGAGAAGGTGACTAAAATGTGCCACTAATGAGCGACTCTAGGGTGATCGTATAAGGACCTGGAGCTCCCTTTCGATGCCGAAGATGACCGCTCGGGCGGTCTTAGCCATTAGGTGTCGGCACACCGGCCCATCCTTCCCCGCGGGGAAGGAAATACATATGTATGTATCCGGGCGATCAATAAAAAAGAGACTAGGATTGTCAGCATCAATCATTATGAAGGCAAGCATCGCGTTAACTTCAAGACCTTACTGACTAGACTAGGAGCGCGTTCATTTAGCGCAATTGCGAGTCGTCTCTGAGTCGCATCTAAATCGTGCGTGAATCGCACCCGCTCGAAGTCTACGGCCTATATTAATACATTATCCATGACATCTTGCATCCATATTCCATAACGGCTCGTGAGCTGGGCGATCGCAATACGCGTTTTCTGGTCTGACACTGAGCGTGAGCGACGCGTGCGCGGTTGCTTTAAATCGATAGAAACATGTACGTTAAGAATACAGAATAAAATACAAATTGTATTAAATCCTAGATAATAGTGCGGGTGCAGGAGATCGCGTCGTATGAATGACCAAAGGCTCGCCTAAAATGGAACGAAGTATGTATGTAACATGAATGACTTATTGTGCACTAGAGCGATTTTAATATTCATTGCTGTACTTGCAGTGCGAGAACCATGTGGGTTATTTTTTATTTTGTTTTATTGACGTAATAGTTGTCTGGCAGTTTAGGTTAAGTGTTCTACTGATGGTGGTGGCGTGTATTGGGTCGCTAAGTTTCCCTACAATATGGTTGAGCTCACCGACGCTGATGCATGCGCTATGCTCGTGAAAGAGTGCCGTCTGTTGGGCCCGATAACTAATTTATTTACGAGTAATCTGGTTCAGGCGGACTAACCAGCACACTTTGATGTAATCTTAACAGTGGGTACTGTATTACTGCCCTAAAGCATACCACAGTCAATCCTCCCCCCAGTATCTACCCTAAATGAAGGTAAGCACAGATTATCTGGCTTCGTTGAAGTTAACGTAGTCGTGATAAACGTTCGTAAAAAATTAATACTATATTTGACAAATGCTCGCTATGTTTATCGCGAAATGTTGATGCAAGTTAGCGTAAACATAGCACTGTCTTCTTGCAGCTAGGTAACATATCATAACTTATGACACAAATATCATCTAGTTAGTGCAAAGGGCTGACGTCACAACCGGGAGTTAGCAAGACGGATGCCCTCCGTACATCATAAGGTTAATAAGAGGGCTCGTGAACTAACGACGCCGCTTTGTCAACGCGCCTTAACCCGCCGGCGCCATCTTGGCTGCCATGTTGGATTTCAATCTGCTTAGCGCTTAATGAATTTGCGTCTATTGATTTTGTTTAACCCTTTTTGTTTTGCTTAATTAACCTTTCGGTGTAGAAAAGTAGCTGTGACAAGGGAGTAAACGGTTAAAGGTTACTTGGAATATCTGATAGATACGATTAATTAACTATTCTTTGGATACATTTACCGTTGTTTTGAGTCCAGAATGTATTTAGTTAACTAAACATTTTAAACAAATGGTGATTAATACCTAAAATCTCCCTAGATTTGCACAAGCATACCAATCATTTTAACAATACAGATACTGAAATATTACTGCCTCGTTAACTACCGTAAATGTTGAGTAACACGTCACGTCAATAAAAATTACGTCGCATTTAGGGTTAATCGTGCTCGAGTCATCATCATACGGATCCATTTGAAACCGTTTAAAATGTACTGTTAAAACGTGAATCACACCATACAAAAGGCTGTATGAGGTGGGTGGGACATTTAAAATTTACAAATGCGTAATTATGCACCCGCATTGTCGCGCGGCGCTGAAGGGTTATGTGGCCCCCGTTTCTTCCACCCTAGCCCCCACAATCCCGGGCTTCCGGGCCTAATGCTATATTTAATTTTCTCTAAGACTCCCTCATTAATAATGCGAAGGCTGCGACTTTAAGTGGCGCTCACACGGCGACGTGAGATACACAGATGTACGAAAATGGCCGGGCTGTCCGAGACTTGTCGTTGCTTGTCTTCTTGACTTTCAATCTTGACTTTGATTTAAATTTTGATTAAGACTGTGCAAAGGAATTGGATAAAGGATACAATATCCAGTCTGTGCAGCCTACTTCCATCAAGATGTTTCGGGGGAACCTGTACAATCCCCCGAGAAGTATCTTTGGAATTAGCCTCTTTACAGTTGCGTGACCTCTTCTAGAGGACCACGGTCACCCACTCCGAAATGTACCTAAAGGCATGGCACCTTTTTTTTATTTTTGGTGCTCAGTGGAAATTCTTCATAAACTTCCTTCGCCCCGGGGAAGGGCGAATAGAGCACTCATCTTCGGCACCTAAGGGAGGCTCCAGGTCGTCGTATGATCACACTGCGTGCTACCAAAGGCGTGGCACCTACAGATGGCTACGATGTGTGTGTGTTCCTTATCGAGAACCTGAAGCCCCCGTTCGGTACCGAAGATGACCACCCAGGTGGTTATAGTCGGTAAGAGTCTGGCACACCCAAGGGGTGAGCCCTTCCTTACGGTGGAAGAAGACCACGAGAATATCCGCCGTGGTGAAATTAAAAAACAACGTTCCATCAAGCTGGATAGCATCCCACAATACATGTGCGGTATCGCGATGACCACTGAACGACACGTTTGCTTCATTAGATAGTAAAATATTTTAACAGCAGCTTCTTAATGTACCATATATCGCAACTAATAATAGTTCTATGATAAAAAGGTATTCTTTTGATTTCGTAGTACTTCTATAGCCATGAAGTTGGCAACACGGTGACGTCAGAGTTGTTGTGCGGGAGAATTTAACGATTAACGAGGCAGTCTGTTTCGTGCTATTAAACAGTTCAGACCGGCAAAAGAAATGTGTTGGTTGTCAATAATTAGTGTGCGTGATCTTAATAATCCGAAGTCTGAATGGGTTGCCATGAAACAGTCGGCTCACGATGATTGATCAGTATGCAATAATTAACACACGTGCGAATTGTGTACCATGAAACCACATTGCGGATGAGACTAGCAAGCCTAGGCGCCGACATTTATTTGAATCAATATGTCACATCCATATATTCATAATCCTCAACAAAAGTCGTGTCTATGAGAGAGACGCGGGAACGTGAGTGTGGATAATTTATCATGATTTCACAAGGGTTATTGGTGCCGGTAAGAGGGCAGTTGAGACTTGCCGTCTCTCGTCAGAGAAGCCGCGTAGGCGTAGCATTTACATATTGAAGTGCTCGCTAAATTGTTTCTAAAGAGAAACAAAGCGAACTCGACGCTTTCCGTTGAAAGAAGCCACCGTTGAAGTAATCTTGTAATGTGCGTACATTCCCCAGAGAGCCTAGTTGTTATTTAACGTAATTAAATATATTTATCTAGCCTTTATGCATATACGATATAGGTACATAGTGGAACCACGGTCTTCGCATGCTGGCACGAGTTGGATGAGATAACCCGAGGATCGTGCTCAGTGGGGTGACATTGGAAAGGCATATGTCCGACAGTGGACTGATGATGATGATATACATAGGTTAAATAAATACTTACGACAAAATCATGACTCACAAATATTGTTGCCCTGCAATAATCTCTTAGATTACTTATTGCTTGGCATTGATGTATATATGTTATTCTTGGTACAAAACTGCATTAAAGTTAGAAAGGCGCGTAACTTTGTTATGTTGGTAAGGGGTTATCGATATAGTTGTTAAATTTATTGTTATTATATATACGCTTATCGGACTGTACTGTAAAGGTACCATAAAAAACCTCTCTTTTCTGGGTTGTGTACTCCACTCAAGTATTTCTCTCTTATGTGGGTACTTTTTACAGATATAAATCTCATATGCACAGACACCCGGACCCGGAATAATTATATATAGGCAATATTTGGTCTGTGCCGGGAAAGAAACCGCTGTAAGTAGCGCAGAAAGACCAAGCGATTAACTACTGTACCACTGTAATGATGTACTAAAATCTGTCGACCTATACTAAAAAACTAAACAACATGCCTACAACTAACCTTCCCAATATTTAACAAATTAGACAGTAATTTTACTTATTACAGATCCTATATGAATCCGAAGTAATTTAACATGCATTATTCCGGTGTCTTAGCAGGAGTGAGTCTCCGACGCCGGGTACGTTAGGGTACGTACTGTGTAATTGAGTTACAGCCCTTTGACACCCAGCGTAACGAGGTTTGCGACGCCACTTGCGTGCCACGAACATAGTACAGTAAACACAGAGGTGACAACTTGTGACTTCGGTAACACAACTCACACGTCAGTCCTGCTTAGAGAACAATTCTTTTAAGGTGTAGTATAGGTGGGATAAAAAGTTATTTTGCAATATTTTACTGGAAGTAAGCGGTCTTATTGCAAGAATCTGGCCAGGTTGGCGGCACGGTTGGTGCAGAGGCTGATACAGTCCGCTGCGCTCCGGGTCGCGGGTTCGATTCATGCACGGAACTAACATTTGTCTGATCTTCAGGTAGTTGTTCCAGGTCTGGGTGTATTGTGTGTGGAATTTATGTCTGTAAAGGCACCCACGATACAGGAGAAATCCCAGTGTGGGGCTAAGTTTAAAAAAATAACAGGTAGGTACCACCGCAGTGCCAGTTATACTGTTGCCAAACAAGTAGATGTTACTATGTTCCGGTTTATATCATCACTGTCATCATCACAAAATCTACCACAATGACTGGTATGGGTTTGTTTTGTGTGCTCATTCGGGGGTTAACATAATATCCACGCTTGGCAGACGGGTTGGCAATCGCAGTTAAGTTATATATGTACTTAAAGGATGCTGCTGCCCATCCTCCGACTAATCCCATAGTCACCGTTTACGATACTTACGGGATGAGATCATCATCATCATCATCACATCGGCCATTTATACGTCCACTGCTGGACAAAGGCCTCCCCCATAGATTTCCACGACTGTATCATCATTTTGGGGGGAATTTGCCAATACTCACCACGCTTGGCAGGCAGGTTGGTGAGCGCAGTATGGCTACCGTTTCACAGAAGGGACGCTGCTGCCCATCCCTCTGGTTCAGATTCCCTTATTCGCCTTTTACGACATCCACGGGAGGAGATGGAGTGGTGCTATATTCTTAGTCCGGACACCACACGGAGAGTGAGATGGGGCGGTGGTATTCTTAACCGGCATCACATGGCTTAGGGCACTATAACTAGTGAAGTTACTGAGCATAAGCGTCTACATATTTTTTTTGCTCAGGATACGAGCGCTGTGTTGTGCTACGCAGGAATAGTCATCATGCCTAGCATTACAATTATTATGGGCATGCGGCCTATGACCAGGTGAATAACAGCTAGTCTCGGCAGAAGAAGGCATCTCCGAAGAAGACAATTTCTCATAAAAAGATCTGCGAATGTAAAATACATTACAGAATGATCATAAATATAGGAAGGATTTGGACAATAGTAAGAATATCTTAGTAGATATCAATTGAGTTACAGTGCTTTGACACCCACTGCAACGAGGTTTGCGACACAACCTGCGTATGGTGAACGATGAATACTGTCACAACTTGTGACTTAGATAACACAATTCGTACTGCTTCTATTGTTTTTTTAAACCTTTCTCTTGTGTCGTGGGTGCGTTTACAGACACAAATTCCACACACACTACACCCAGACTGCAACAAACTACCTGCAGATTATACCAATAATTGTTCCGTGCAGGAATCGAACCCGCGACCCGGAGCACAAGAGTCGACTGTATCAGCCACTGCATCAACCGTGCCACCCTTAGTAGGAAGGGCCATAAAAAAGCTAAAATTCTTAGTACATATACTAATAAAACTGAAGCAATTCGAATCGCATACTATAGCCTAAAATAAACAAATTTAAAAAGAACGGCATTATACAGATGGCAAATCCTACAACAAAACTTGACAAATGAATGTTCTTTTCAAAGATATTGTTACATTTTGTTTTGGCACTTTTTAATAATCTGGTGCAAAATTACAGCCGTGTTTATTAGGTGCAAGTGAAGGGAGCGGGCGCCTAGCGACGGAGACTCCCCGCTGAGTGGGGGGCGGCGCGCTATATTGGGAAAAATCTCATTCACCTGCCATATTTCCAATATCACAAAAAAATCGCCTATTCTATACTTATACGATATAGATATTTAAAATTTTAAGTAGCTTGTTTGGGTGGACTCTACACGTTGAAAGTTATCGTGATTTTAGTTATTATTGCGTAACTGTTTAAAATTCCTGGAGGAGCTATTGAGCTCTACGAAGAGCGAACTTCCTGTATCCCTTATGCAAAAACCCATGCATTCTTCCCACCCTCACATTATGATTTTCAAACATGGTCTTTGACAAATCAGCAGAAACCCAGGTTAACAGTGGAACGTATTATATTGCCTATAAAACTTGTAGACCGGATCAGAAACACAATAATCCGTTCCAGAACTAGAATATCTGACGTCACTCGGAAAGCCGCCACTCTTAAGTGGAATTACTGGGCTGTGAACTTACGACCCAACAGGTCCCACAAAATAGCAAACGCCAACGCGTCCGACCTAGACGGACTCGGCTAGATGAGCTGGACTCCTTTCAAAGAGACTGTTCCTTCGTAGCAATAGACAGGGAGTAGTGTAATGAGGGTAGAGTGCTTAAGTGCAGTGGGACACCTCAGGCTTTTAATAATAGTAACTGTTTTATTAAATGTTATAGTCGTTAAAAAAAATTGAGCATTATGATAGCATCCTATTCTTCTATTATTAATCTATTCTTACTCCGATATCGATACATTCTAAAAACATAATTACACACAGGGTACCTCCCTGTGTGTAACTGCATAATGCAACGAACTATTTTATTTAAGTTAATTATAATTTAAAACCGATGAATGGCGACTTTGACTAGCAGTTTGAAGATTCTGGACTTTGTTAAGAGCATTACTTCGACTCTTACGACTTAATCTACGCAACTAGCGTTTTGCATTTTTTTAAATAGAATCATTTACTCAGTAATTAGATTCTAACACAGACTTTTACTCGTCATATAGAAACAACGGAGGGTATTTCGCTAGATGACAGCCGGTGAGAAGAAATCACAATAATATTCCGGGCTTGGTCGTACTGGCTTATTTTTCTTGTTTCATAGTTTCAGCTAGAAAGCCCCTGCTGTACACTGGAACAAGTCTCCCTCAAATATCACCATTATGACTAGTCTAGGTTTGCGTCGTCTGCTCATTGAGGGGTTTGTCATAATCACCACGCTCGGCAGGCAGATTGGCGATCGCAATTGTAAATGTACTCTAAAGACGCTGCCGCCCATCCTCCGGATAGTCTAGTCTAGTCGCCTTTTATGACACCCATGGGATGAGATGGGGTGATGCTATTCTTATGCGGCACCTCACGGTCTTTTGTTTAGTACTTTATAAACCGCTTATTTACCAGTTCTCTATATATTGATAAAAATATATAAGCACCGATACAAAACAAATAGTACTAGAAATACATTTGGTTTCCATAGAAGCCACATACATGTGCAGAAAATAACTTATACCATATGTCTCTTATGTCGACAGTCTTTCGTTAAGATTTACACAAATTTAACACATTAAAAACATAAATGCTGTTTATGAAATCTATAAACGAAGGCATTTCATATGATATTTAATTTAAACTTTTAACTTCAACCCTCCATTTCGGATTTTCGGATGAATAAAGATGATATTGATATTTAGAAATTCGTTAACCGTAATTAATGTGATCAAACATCTTTTACAAATGTGCCTAGTTTCATTTTGATTGAAATTGTAGTTACAAAGAATACCGGTTGGACAGACAGTGCATTGATCCTAATACGGTTCCTTTGGGACCTTTTTAGTTAGGATCCTTGAAATCGAATTAACGCGTCACTAACAAACTTAACAAACTTCAAAATTGTTAATGTTTCTAAAATATTAAAATACAGCTACTGTACTTCGCAGGTGTCAAACTGAGGACCCCAAATTGATAATTAATTGTCACGCAAAAGTTCTCGACCAAATTAAATCCCCTTTTGAGGAGCCGAAGAGGAGTGACAACGGTCCCGGCTGACAATTTAATATCTTTCGGATAGAAACATCGCTGCGACTCAAAACGGGGGACAGGGGATAGGTCAGAACTTATGTTTGAAGGTACGCCGGCGATGGATAACAATAAGTAAGGCAGTGATGTTTTAGACTTATTTAAGAGATTATACAGGTCTACGTCTCATAAGCTTTTGATGGTATTAATTGATCTACATAACTGTATTTATTTTCTTCTCGGAAGTGTATGATATTTTTTTAAATAATCTTCATCCGACTAAATCATTGTATATACGTTTGTAACTGGCTCCCCTGACACACAGGTTACCGTAGTTTATAGTCGTACAGGTTCATAGGACTATGTGTATTTTGCAAGTGGGTAGAACAATAAAATAGTGTCTTTATTCACGGGTTAATAACCTTTGTAAAGAAGAACCCGGTATTTTGATAGGCTTACGTGGGGACACGAGTCCAACACGCAGAGGACCTTAAGAGAATTTGAATCTAAAATTTACTGCGATGCTAACCGGGGACACTCCATAGCTGCACTATAAAATGAATTCACAGATTGACCTCGGTGGTGTATTATTGTATAAGATGGAAACTATAATGATAAGGTATATTGCAATGAGTGTTATATGTAAAGAAAAGTTGAAAAAAATGGGAACAACGGCGTCTGCCTTTTCACCATAAAGTTAAAAAATTATGTGGCATCGCCACTCACAAGATGGGCCACCTGAACGGCCGCCACTACAAACGACAGGAAACACCGGTTTGCTTCCGCAGCTTGTCACCTATATTGGTGGCCGACAGCCTGAAGGTGTCAAGAGGTGCGGCACCCGTTTCACCATCGTGCGTTATGAATACTCGAAGCGGGATTCCACGTTATTACGCCATTAGATACTTCCACCCCCGAGCATATGGCTCTGGCGGCCTCCCTCTAATCGGCCAACTAAGGTAAACCAGAGTTGAAAGTCCTACAGGCACTCATGTACTCAGGCACTCACTCAGCCGCCAATAAAAGTAAGCTGGAGACAAGGTCCAGATCGACTCTCTGGTGTATTCAGGTACTCAGTGGCGCCAGTCACATTCAGCTCGCCACAAGCTGCCCTGCGTTCTGTAAGCTTCTCAACATATCATATATGAAATCCTTTTTTTTGTATCAAAAAGATGAGGAACCTAATCTGCCCTCCATGATTGCGTTACCTCATGGTGAGATATAGACTGCCCCAGAGTGGTTTATATTATTATTTATTCATTACTGTTCTGCTCTGATACGTAAAATACGTTTATTTTTTTAAATATCAAAGATTGATATATCGCTACGCTTGTGATCACCGTAGGGATAATACACACTGTCGGTACACATAAATATAATATTGCTAGGCTGGAGTGGAGTCATGAGTTTAAAAGTCCACAGCTCAGCTACTGCTGCAGGTAATTGTAGCGCTGATTTTCAGCTGAAGTCTCAGGGCACAGGTGGCAACCTGTCGTATATAAATAATAAGAACACCGCTGTGCTTGGACTCGAAATGAATAAGAGTTCTATATGTTAAGGGGTATCTACCTCTTGTCATACCGAAGAGATTACTCACAACGCTTGCTCACTGGGTATAGACGTATTCAGACCATTACGTCCAGGTTTCCTTACGATGTTTTTCACTTGCGTTAACGGTGAAGGAAAAAATCGTGAGGAAACCTACACACGTGTGAGGGCTCAAAAAAGTTCTCAATAGTGTGTGTAGTCCGCCAAGCCACGCTAGGCCAGCGTGGTGAACTAAGGCCTAACCTTTCTCATCGTGCGAAAAGGCCCGTGCCCAGCAGTGGGACAGTAATGGGCTGATTATGTATGTTTTAAATGTTTTCCTTCACCTTAAGTTGGTAGTGTCTTAGTTTACCCAAGAAAATACATATGACATTAAAAAAGTCATATTGGTACATACCAGGTTATGAACCAGCAATGTAGTGCCTCAGAAGCGAGACCATAAACCTCTGAGCCACCACAATCCGATCGTTGATGAAGTAAATTTTATTTTCCGATAATTGGGTACCATTTATCCTACGGAATACCAAAGCTGCGGCTGGAGAATAGCGATAAGTAAACTCAACTTAATCCTTCCATACCTTATAGCAGAGCAATGCTAGGACTGCAGATTAAAATGTATTAATAAGCTAAAAATCTCTTTTTTTTATTTATTCTCTTGTACTATAAACTGTTGATACCAACATAAAACTGGCAATGTCAAACTAAAGTGATAGTTGTCTGGCAGTTTAGGTAAGTCATGCTCACTCAAATATTCTGCTGATGGTGGCGTATATTAGGTCACTAAGTTTCCCTACAATATGATTGAGCTAAGCGATATTGATGCATGTATCATGCTCGTGAATAAGTGCCATCTGTTGGGGCTGGTCTACCAAATGTTGTAATGGCTTTTTAAATAAATATATAAAAAAATACAAGCATGGTTGTTTAGTACACTTTTTAAGTTTAGACTCTTTTCTCCTACATTGTTTCCACTTAACCTTAATTTCTAGATAAATGTGCTCATAAAATAGGTATTGTAACTTTTAATATGATTTCAAAGAGTAACCATGGAGTTTCTCGCACGTTCTACACACCTTGGAACGCGGCAACTAAAGTCTCGACTATTAATAAGTGCCTATAAATAGTTAAAATGAATAAAAATATTTTTTATCTTTATCTTTATCTATAAAGCGCTGAACTCAGTACGGTTTGGGACCACCCAATGATCACTACATGAGCGGTCAAATTTGTTATCGCAGGAAAAGGTTAATATGTAGGTATAATAATTAATCTATACCAACTACTCGGAATTTGATGACACGTTCGGTGGTTAGATACTCGTTTGACTGTCAGTGTTCCGAGTCATGAGTCCCACACGAATTTTGTGGTTTTTGCATGTAACATATCTGTACCTACGACACTAGAAAATTCATAGTATCACATAGATTTGTAAAAAAGAAACCTATTGTAAGTAACCTTACCTGACAATTTAAAAGGTAGTGACCCCATCAACGGGTCGGGCGGAAACCGCGGTCCGAAGTGGAAGGGATGGAAGCCGTGGTGTCTCGTCTTGGACCTCGGCTCCCGAGGACCATCTACCGTCACCTTGATGGCTTTCTGGTACGTCGCCACTTGTGGGGGAGACGTCGCCAACATTATTGTCAGGGTAAATGATTTACCTGCATGAGAAAATGTATAATATTAGATATAATTATAATCATAAACCCACATTATTGCACACCAAAAAGAGAATATATCTATGTAAGTATAAACTAGTACAATTGGCGATCTTATCGCAACTCGGTGATCTCTTCCAGAAATCTGTTATCCATTCCAAAAATATAAAAAGTAGCCCACCGGCATCGGGAGAAAAGTTCAAGCTTTCGGTGGTCAGGGCTACAGAGATAAGAACCTCCAAATAATACGAGCCGTATCCAAGAGTACCGCTTTCTGTATCAAGCCCTGATCCAGCTGCCCAACGAGAGCCTCTTATGATGTTGGTCGAGGCTCTTGGCTATTAAGCCATTGGCCGTAACAACTATTGGCACAATGATTGCAGAGTCAACTTCCCACATGTCGACAACCTTGTGCGCCAAGTCAAGACACTTAATTTGCTTATCAAAGAAAATAAATCGATATTATTGCACACCAAATAGAGATATCTATGTAAGTATAACTGGAAAATCTAATACAATTGGCGATCTTATCGCAACTCGGCAATCTCTTCCAGAAATTCCATTGGGAGGAATGGAATCTTGATAATGCACAAGGGGCAGTCTGCAGTGTACTAATATCATTTTGCTCCAATAATAGAATGACATAAATATATAAGCCAACATACCATGTGTGCATGTAGATTTCCATATACATGCACACTTAATATATGTATCTACACGCTTTATAACAATATCTCAATGATTATAAGCATTTATCCGTGTGGTGTCCGGATTTAAGAATAGGTATGGTTCCACTCCATCTCCTCCTGTGGATGGTGTAAACAGCGACTAAAGTACTCTAACCAAAGGGATGGGCAGCAGCGTCCCTTATGCTGAACAGTAGCCGCCATACTGCGCTCGCCAACCCACCTGCCAAGCGTGGTGAGTATTGGCAATTTCCCTCCAAAAATATGATACTAATGTGTAAATCAATGGGGGAGACTCTTGTTCAGCAGTAGACGTCCTTTGGCTGAAATGATTATGATAAGATATTGCAGATTCGTTTCAGCCGAACAAAGTCCACTGCTGGACAAAATCCCCCATTTTATCTTGTGAAGTACCATCCTTATAAAGCATAAAGCATTAAGGGCAGAGTAATCAAAACAAAAAAACCGGTCAAGTGCGAGTTCGTTCGCGATCGATTCGGTCTTATACAATAACTTATCCCAAAAACAAACTTCACATCGTATTTGAAAAACATGTTTTCCCATACATTCCTACCGCAAACGTAAGTTTGTACGCACAATATTGTAAGATTTACCATGTTATTTTAAGACCATAGACTTCTTATAGGTTTTCCTGTAATCTATAGGTGAAGAGCTACTATATTATTTACATTTTTTTTAAATTTTACATCTATATTTTTTCAAAATTTTAGGCTCAGTTGTTTCGGAAATATGCTGGGGGAATGGTCATTTTTTATATATTTTCCTAAAAAACTTTAAAACGATATATTGTAAAATTATAAAAGAAATACATTTGAGAACATCAAGCCCTTTCATTTCATATGTGACACGGTACAGTTTGCAAAACTTTATTCTTTAATTTTCTATAATTGGCCCCCAATAGTGACCCCCATATTCAAAATTCATTTATTTAAGATACATTAAGATATTCAAGTGTTTAGGTCGCAGATATCCATATGTGTACCAAATTTCAACTTAATCGGTTCAGTAGATTCGGAGATATTGGCTGTGATAAGCGGACAGACAGACAGACACACGAGTGATCCTATAAGGGTTCCGCCGTTTTTTGCCTTAGGATGATCAGAACCCTAAAAAGACGAAAAAAAGATGCTTTCTTTCAACCCTTTGAAGTTTAGACGTATGACTCTATTTTGACTTTTCAAAAGTGTTAATCATCGTGTTTAAGTTCTTACCGAGGCGCGTCTTAAAACAATCTAGCAAGTATCAACCTAGGAACACGTTAAAAATTCGCCATGGAATCATGAAAACCAAACACCGTCGCTTTTATAAGTTTCTCTTATTTCAACCCTTAAAACCAAAATTTGAAAATACTATCCTAAAAGCTCCAACCAAGGCACGTACCAAAACCATCTAGCAAGTCTCAACCTTGGAATGCATAAAAATTCGCGGCGGAGTCGTCCGAACCCATTCGGTTGCCGTCGGCGGGCGCGGCTGTTGATTTGTGGAGCCCCGCCGATCGTGCTGCCATGCGCCGCGTGCCGTCACGGACTCAAGGATTACCAGAAAGGAGATTTACTAAGATGTTGAATAATGTCTAAGAATTGCATTTCTTTTTGTATTCTTAATAAAGTTCCTTAGGCTCTCAAAATCGCCAAGAAAATTGGATTTGGTCTTTGTGCAAGATTATTGAGCTTGAATTTGAAGCAAAAGAGCTAGTTGGTGTTTATTTGTTTGCTTGTTTCTTTCAGATTTTGGCAGTAAAGATGTTACTTGGCAAAACAGTACATAGTTTGTTACAACCGGAGCTACTCTAGTATACTTTCCTATATTTTGTGCAACGTGGTTCGAGCGATACAAGAACTACATTGGATATCGCGTATAGTTGGAACTTGGAAAATTGACGTAAAAAAAAAAAAATTGGAAATGCATGACGTGTCGGTCATCCGTACAAATTTCAGGAATATTATGGATTCTAATTCTTGTCGATGGAAAAAGAGAGACGTGTTATAATATTAATAATAAGTTTATTTTCAGTAACTTGTACAACTTCTACAATATTTCTTGTTAGGGTCTCCTTTTAAGTATACAAACGTTACCTATGCTAGGAGGCCCTGCTCTTCGTAACTAATGCAATAAAATGTAGAGTGTGCACGCAAACAGCAATTTAGTACATAATAAACAAAAAGAAACAACAATAGTTAAATAGCTAAATCGAAAAAGATAAATAGTATGATGTGTGTGTGCGTGTGTTTGTGTGCGAGAGAGAGAGAGAGAGAGAGAGAGAGAGAGAACAACATGTCTCAAAAACTTGAAAATTTTACAAGTTATAATATTAAATACCAGATGTATAACTTCTTTTTATTGAAAAACACCCGGTTCCGAGCTCTGGTGAAGGTCGCTGGGAGCCGTTGGATACGGGCGGCATGTGACCGCTCGTTGTGGAAATCTATTGGGAGGCCTTTGTTTATCAGTGGATGTCCTGTTGCTGATATGATGATGATGATGATGTTTTTAGTTTAAGTATGGGAAATGCCCTTAGAGCCACAAAGTCTTTACTTATAACATACTATTCGACTAATACAAATAACCTACAACAAGCACATTCGATGTACATTTAAAATGACTAATAAACTATTGTCTAACTGCTTACTGTACAAAATGAGAAGCTCTGTGAAAATGTCATCGTGGTCCAGCATATCACTTAATAAATGTTGAGAACTCACGACAATGACGTTATATAACGACCCACTTTCCCAAATATCTGTCCATTGCTGTAAATGAACTACTAAGCTGTGCAATGCATGCTAATAACACAAGCAATGGATGCTTAACAATCGGCTATTTGTGTGCTATATAGCTATGAATATCGAGAATAGGCGTGGTGTAGTTGAAATGCCATCGTAACACATCCACCGCAGAGCGACCACAAACACGGCACCAACCGTTTGAACAATCACTGGCGTATCGACACATACCGAATGGTAATTCTGGTGAAGTTCATCGGTTGATATTCTACACCCGCGCAGTAATGAATGATCATATCGATTATCGTGCTAATTGAATAAATTGTATGTAAATACCGTAGCTGTTATTGCAGTCTATGTTTTACGGCAACAAATTTTGACGAATTTTTAACAAATATCTATGCAAATCGATTCATATAAATAGATATGTGTAAACATCGAATGAAATTAAGTTTGATCGTATAAACAAAAAGGCCTAAAAGTGTAGTCACGTATTTTTCTCTTAGATTTTCTACAACTACTTCCTAAGCTTATTAAACAACGCAGAGCTTTATGTGCACTATTTTCTACAAATATCTCTCTAGAAACGAAAGATTTCATATTTAGATTCAAAATTATATTCTAAATAAAAGAAACGTACCGAGATAACATTCTGTACGAAACAAAGGAGAGACTAGCATTTCCAACGTCTGGCTTCAAGCCAAAAGCCGCGGCGGTGGTCCTGTGAGCCATGAAAACGACATAAACACCCTCCCCCGCGACCCGCAACCCCACCACGCACCCCCTCAACCCGAAATGAGCGGCCACCCGCTTATTTTCATAAAACCCGCATAAACTCGGCGAGAACTTAAGAGAGAGACCAAGAAATTGTTTTTCTGCGCAAAGATACGTGAAAAAGAAAAGTTTTATTGTCTTCGGGACGGAGATAAGAATTACCCATTCCGAGTACTTATGTAATATGGGTGGAATGGAGGAGAGGAATCTACATGAGACATAGCTTCGCGGAATGTTGTACAACGCAATGTTCCGCTTAGTATTCATAGAATATCAAACATATTTTTGTCAAAGACAAATAACGACTTATTTGTTATTTATTTAGTTATTTATACAATTTTCATTGTACACCATAATGTATTAGTTACAGAGGTTTTCGATAAAATAACAGGCTATAAATTACTTAGTTATTGAACCTTCTTTATGTCTCTTACTTCAATACTCCTGTTTACGTCAATATGAAAAGTTTAAAGGTGGGGCTAGCCCTGTGGTTTACAGATTCATTATAAATTTAAAAAATACGTATTACATTGTGTATATTATAGTGTTTTTCAAGACGTTTCAAAGACTGCAGTCTTAGCACGTTGTCTAAGGTCAGGTGATGGGGCGTTGTTACACATTTAAAAAAGTTATTCTATCTACTGTACAATTCTAATCAAAAATTGTTTGGATGCACGCAGTAATCACTCAACTGTGAGTGATTACTGCGTGCATCCTGATCGTCGACCGTGCGTCTTGATGTTATATTGTGGTATTTTGTTTGGTTCTTTATTTTTTTATTAACAGTATTCCAAACTGTTAGCACCGCAAACTATCTTTTCTATTAAAGCTAGGATGGTTTTTAAAATTTCAATAGCCTCACGAAACATTGTCGGTACGTATAGATTCTCTTTCTTCAGATTCGTTTCAAGTTGTGGGTTCAAACTCTGGCATGTGACTAATGCAGCTTTTTTAATATCATGTGCTTTCTTAGTTAATCTAAGAAACCGCTCACTTTAACGGTGAAGGAATATATCGTGAGGAAACCCGGATCTATTGGTGTAAATCGCCAACACGCAGAGAGCAAGCGTGGTGAGATCAATGCTTTTTCCGACATAATTATGAATTAATTAAATATAATATTTCACTACGAACAAACGACCGTAGTGCCGCAGATCCAGGAGGATATATCGACGATAGAAAGTAACCTTGCTGTATCTAGAAAAACTGAACATTACAGGGCAAACCAAATTCAATTTAAAATTGTATGAATTCTTATACTAAAGAAAATAGAATATCAAAAATAAAACTCGTAATTCAAAATTATTGAAGCATTTGCAAAGTTTGTCGAAATAGAAGTATGTAATTCTAATATTCGTATTGTTTTGTACTTACAACGAAATTGATTTCTGGCGTCGAAACATACAACACAACTTTCAGAGGCAAAATAGAGGCATTCCGCGCGCTCTTCATAAATCATTTAGTTATTCATAAAAAGCCTTTCTGCCCACCCCCGCGACGCCGCGGCGCTAACATATTGCAGTTGCACGTGCGACACACTTCATAAACTGTTCATATTGATCCCATAGCGAGGGGGAGCCACTGATTGTTCATAAAAATATGGTGTACAGTAAAAAAGTAATAGAAACATTCAAGGGGTGATATTGATATAAATTTTAAATTTCTTGGTACCTACTGTGTATTATCTGTATAATTTTAGTGGCTCTGCTGGTATAAAAAAAGAAGTAGATGTTTCAATAAAGTACATAGCGACATCTATCGAATAGACACTTCATTTTTACGTAGACATGAAATGCACTTTATTGTGTTTTCGTCACTTACGCATTCCTTTGCTGGAATTATTTCACATAGCATAGCGAGTGTTGAAGCAGAAACTCTATGACAATAATTGACATCATCATCGTCATAATCATATCAGACAAAGTAAGTCCACTGCTACACAAAGACCTCCTCCGTAGATTTCTGCAATTGTGTTCACAGGTCCTGGGCCTGGGTACGTATGCCCTTGAAGTTATCTGTATTATTATTGAGACTACACTGATTTATAATTTATCCTCCCAATGAATTGAAATGGTTAGAGTTTTCTCTCACAAAATTGATAACAGTTGAAATATCTGCAAATTTGAATTCGTTTCGAAATTCAAATTCGGCAATTTCCTGTGCACGTCGGATTAAAAATCAGCTTTATAACGTCATAAAGTAGGCGAGAGGAACGTTAAGATAAGAGTTCTCCGCTCGCGAGCTAAATAAAAAATGAGCCACAATGGTAATGGCTGCGAGCTTCTTTGATCTCGGTTTCATAGCTTACTGGGGATTTTCGGCTTAGAGAGCGGCAATTTGGATATAAAATACCTAAAGCCGACCGATACGCATTAGGGACATTAACAAATTGACTCCGTGTATACACACGTTTACACTGTATCTACATATGTATATTTCATTAGTTGAATATGTACCTATGTTATGAAACACGGAATATACGAACATTGGATTATATTTCTGTGGCAATATAAAACTTCTTCCCCAACCAATAAAATAACTAATACAAGCGAGACACCATAAAATCCGAGTTTATTGAGGCGTCTCAAAAGAACAAGAGGGAAGTCAAAAGTGGGCACAATTAAAAACAGTCCCCCAGGAAGCACCTCACGAACGAGCCGAGCGGTCAATATTGCGAGACGAGACCCTCAATTTTCACCACTCTCCCCAACGCTAATAACAATAATTAGGAATGAGTGGTTCAATAATTAAAAACGGAAAGAGAACAACTCCAAAAAGACGGACCAAAATGAAAAGAAGCTTACGCTGTCCCACTTTTTTATAAAGTAAAGCGTATCCGCGTCTCTATCGCACGCCCGTCTCAATTTCGCTTATGAATCTTTCGTACCCAACTAATGGTTCTCTTTTAAATTAATAAAAATTCTAATGAATGTTCATCTTAAACTGTGGTGGTAGTTAGTGATGCTCTTGGCAATTATGTTTCAACAAGACTGCAAGTATTTTAAGATATGCGTTTATTTATATTAAATATACTAGACAAATACTTATCATTGCTTATAGAATCAAGGAACTCAAGATATAATGTACGTATTTCAACACAATAAATATACCTTTATGTCACATGCGTTATTGCCCATTTAAAAAAATTGCTCCTTTAAAGCAAGTTTTATTTTTAATCCCTATTCACTATATTAATGGTCCCTATGCTGTTCAAGTTCAAATAACGCACCCTTGTAGCTCTAATTTACATCCTCAATCTTCCATAACATACAGCGAGGGATTTCCAAAATAACAGGGTGAAATTGAAATCATTAGTTCGAAAGGGGCAGTGCATCAAAAGGGGCCTCTCGAGTTAATAACGAAAGGTGAGGCCGAGATGTTTTTCGCCACGACTCTATACAAAAATAATTTTCCTCCGAGGGCGAAAACACCAGATACAGATAGGGTAAAAGCTGTGAGAGGCCATTGTGCCTTACCGACACTGTTTGGTTAACTGCACAGTGGACCTTTGTTACAGCTCAAACATAATATACGAAACGTTGGTGTGTTTAGTGACAATTATACGATACAAAGAAAACAAAACAAAATCCTACAATGAAATGTTTTCTGATATTATTTAAATATTACTGAATATTACTGCAAATATCCAACTATGTTCATCAAGTAAATCAATTATTGCAATGAATACTGATTAGAATCAAAATGAAAAATAGCGTCTCATCTTATACTAAGAGGCAGAAGCCCATGATAACAAAACCACACAAAACGAGGATCATATTATTACTTTATTTAAAAACATATTTACGATCTACATTAGGTTTTTCGAATTCTCTTCACACACTATCTTACAAGCACAATAAAACGCAATTAAAGATACTGCGTACAGAAGAACAGGGACAAATGAGACTAGGGGCGTATTTTTTATCGGTGTCTAGCTGTAAAGTGGGGGTCAATCAATCGATTAGCAGATGTCGCTCCTTGACTACTGGCGCGGTAAATTGGCCTCTTACTACACCACTCCGGGGTATAATACGGTAAGTTTAAATTTAAATCAGCCATGAATGGAAATTGTACATTTGATGCTTTTTAATTGCGTGCCGTTTTCAGAACATGTTTCGTTGATACATTATTATGTAAGAAGCTAATATTATACTCATGCTAATCCTAATTTTATTTTGCTAAAGAAAACGTATTTTAGATATAATAATTCATGCTCATAATCAGCCCATTACTGTCCCACTGCTGGGCACGAGCCTTTTCGCATGATGAGAAAGGTTAGGCCTTAGTCCACTACGCTGGCCTAGCGTGAGTTGGCGAAAACACACCATTGAGAACATTTTGGAGCCCTCTCAGGTGTGCAGGTTTCCTCACGGTGTTTTCCTTCACCTTAACTAACGCAATTGACAATCAAATTCGGATGCGCACATGAATCTGGACCGGGATTGAACTCCAATCCTCCTGTGTAGAAGGCAAGCGTTCAACAACTAGGCTATCACTGCTTGTGATGATGATTTATACACCGTAACGCGTAATTGGATATTACCCTAGCTCAAACATAATTTGGAAACAAAGAAAAAGATCTTGCAAGTAATTATTAATTCTCGTCCAATACGAAGAATAAAGGCAGACCGTTTCCCGGCTAGCTGACACGGCAAACCGTAGCAAAAAAGTGGTTGGGGGCCCTCATTAAATTTTTCGCTTATTAAAAATTCCCCGCGCCCCGTCCCTCGATGTTAGATACGCATCTTTTTATTCCGGAACGAAAGCAAAAGTTATGTTCCTTAGCGATCCCCCTTTGTCTTTTTACCCGATAATTTGAGTGAGATTTTCTCGCAATTTAAGATAAACAAAGAGAGCGCTTACCCTTAATTGGAAAGCAGAGCGTTATTCAGGAAGGAACGTGACAAATAGACACCTCTTAACTTCTTTTCCACTTTCCCGCCGCTCTGGGCTATATTGGTTTTTTTTTTCGTGTACACGCTAGCCGAAAGCTTTTGTTTGTTTAAGGAATATTTAATGAGGGTTATATTAGTAAAGCAGGGTCTGAAATCCACTTTCATTTGCCACGCGTCTATCAATTTCATCTAGGAAATTACCGTCCTTATGCTATTAAATTATGCGTCGTTAAAAAAGTCCTGTACTAACTTGTTCCGGTTTTTTGAGTTCCGTACATCAAAACTAACCCTTTAAAATCGCTAATTATTCCATGCATCTGTCACAATCAATTATCCCAAATATTATTTCAAGTTCTAGCTTCATAAAGGCACATGGCGGCTTTTTGCAGTAATGCAATCGCGCGTTTATGTAACGCGGGACTGCATCGCTACATCAGCTTAGCTAGGTAGACGGTTAGCGACTGTATCGCTACTGCATCGCGACTGAATCGCTGCAAAAACTCACAGTGTGGAATAGGTAATTACAGCAAAACATTGGTTGTTATTATTAACTGCACCTCGCACTGGGATTTCTTCTGCGTCATAGGTACAGTTTTCAAACATACATTTCACATGTATAAACACCCAGACCCGAATCAACTATCTAGAGATCATACACAAATATTTGTTCCGTGTGGGATCGAACCCGTGACACGTTGCGCAGAAAGCCAAAAGCTTAACCACTGCGCGAACCGAGCCGTTGTACTAACTACTAGTAAATCAAAAGTAATGAAATATTTTTATTTTAAATAAACTAATTACTGACACTTATGAAACGTCAGAATTTAAGTTGCACGGTTCCAATTAGTTGATCCTATGGAGAAGAGCCGGCAAGAAAGTCCATGGATACTCTTTTAAAATACTTGAGATTACAATACAGCAAGATATTACAAACATATACAAGGTGTTTAAAACTTTATCAATTCATTGATGAAGAATAAATTTAGCAGCTTTACAGTAAAAATAGCACTTCAGATAATTATATTTGGTTATCAGGGAAGTCACATGTTCTGGGGTCGTGGGCGCGCAGATTGGGAACTCTGCGTGCTCATACCGAGTGACCCCCGGGAAAACGGTGGCGCGCACGTACCTCTGTGTGCACAGTACAGCACACAACGAGACTTAGCGGGATCCTTACAATGCTCTCCTAAAAGTGCCTGGGGGATGACCGTTTTATTTACAGTCACCCCTCCGAGATTTGCCTAAAGGTGTGGCATCAATGGGGGGCTCTAGCGTTATCTTATGAGGACCTGGAGCCCCCCTTCGGTGCCGAAGCTGACCGCTCCAGAGGATTTAGCCGGTAGGAGTCATACCCCTTCACCCTTCAGCCTTCCCCGGAGAAAGTTCATGTAGAATTACGAATGGAGACAAATAAAAAAAATAACAAAACAGACACGCGAGTTGAACTCGCGCTAGAGGGTTCCGTTCGATGAATATGTTATCCACCATGTTTAATGTCATCGTAGTTGAAAAACATGTTCTCTGATGTAGCTACTACGTCAGTTAGTTGCCTAATTTTTCTGAATGCAAATTCAGCAGAACTAAATCTATTGGATACAGCCTATACATAAGCACCCCAATGTAATTTCAACTAAATAGTTATACCTAGAAATACAGTTTAATTTACTAACTCGAGTTTTTTGCCTTCAAGAATTGTTTCCAATTCAAATTGAGGTACATTTAGTAACAAAATCTTAAAAGAATTGGTTTTATTACTATCTAATAAAAGGTAAATGCAGCAAACCATCTAGATAGAGAGGATAAACTATTATTAACGTGTGTAACTTCACTGACTCTCCTATTGATTTTGAAACTAAGTGATGTGTCATCAGCAAATAATGTTATATGAGATAATGCCGACATCATTTATATGGTACGCTTCACTAGAGACCCTGAATATGTTATAGCATATACATAGCATAGCTTATACCTACTATAAGATGTATTTTAGAAAAGTAGGATAGTACAAGCTCGAGAGCTCGACCACGAATTCCGTAGTGACTCAATTTACAAATAAGCGTATTGTGATCAACGCAAACAAAAGCCTTGGAAAGAACACAGAAGATACAAATAGCATCACGTAAGGGCTCACAGGCTCCTTAAATATGAGTGACTAGTTTCACATCTGCATCTATAGTCGAATTTCCCCCAAATTGTTCTCAAATGCATTGGAGGATATGTTTAAGACGCTGGACTGGAAAGGACGTGGCATAAACATAAATGGCGAGTACATCTCACACTTGAGATTTGCAGACGACATCGTCATAATGGCCGAATCGTTGCAGGATCTAAACCAAATGCTGAACAGTCTAGCTGATTCTTCTCAACGCATCGGTCTCCGGATGAACTTAGATAAAACCAAGGTCATGTTTAACCAACATGTGGTTCCGGAGCCGATTGCGGTACACGACAACACTCTCGAAGTTGTTCAGGAATATGTTTACCTCGGGCAAACCCTGCAGTTGGGTAGAAACAGCTTTGAGAGGGAGGCCAATAGAAGAATACAGCTGGGCTGGGCGGCATTTGGGAAATTACGTCGAGTATTCTCGTCATCTATTCCACAGAGCCTAAAGACTAAAGTCTTCAACCAGTGCGTTCTACCCGTCATAACATACGGTGCCGAGACGTGGACACTCACGGTAGGGCTGGTCCACAAGTTTAAAGTCGCTCAGCGAGCAATGGAGAGGGCTATGCTCGGAGTCTCTCTGAAGGATAAAATCAGAAATGAAGTGATCCGACAGAGAACCAATGTTATCGACATAGCTCATAGGATTAGTAAGCTGCGGGGTGGGGTGGCGTTGGCGGTCAGTTTAGACATCGTCAACGCCTTCAACTCCATCCCGTGGGATGCGATTAGGGGGGCACTAGTCCATCATCGGTGTCCCCCCTACCTGCAGGGCATCATAGGGGCCTATCTGCGCGATAGGCACATTCGCTATGTGGGCAGGGATGGTAGCGTAAAGCGGAGGGAGATTACGTGCGGGGTTCCGCAGGGGTCGGTTCTCGGCCCCTTTTTATGGAACCTCGCCTACGACGCGGTCCTGCGTGTCGCTCTCCCCACCGGCGTCAGCTTGGTTTGTTACGCTGACGACACTCTTGTGTTGGCTGGCGGGGAGACCTTCGAGGGAACCATCCGGCTTGCCGAGCAAGCGGTGGCAATTGTCGTAGCCAAAATCCACGCTCTGGGTCTGCAGATAGCGCCTCACAAAACCGAGGCGCTATGGTTCCATAAACTGCCGCGGAGCAGAGAACCACCCAGTTCGTGGATAAGCGTTGGTGACGCGCAAATCAGGGTGGGCCAGTACATGAAGTACCTGGGGCTCACCCTGGACAGTCGTTGGGGCTTCGAAGAGCACTTCGCACGCCTCGTCCCCCGAGTCGAGAGGGTAGTGGGTGCATTACACCGGGTGCTGCCCAATCTCGGGGGACCGAGCGAGGAAGTTCGCCGTCTCTACGGGGGCGTCGTGCGGTCCGTGGCCCTCTACGGGGCACATGTATGGTCATCCCGGTTTTCAGGTGTCCAGCGCTGTAGAGCCAAACTTCACGGTCTGCAGCGCAGAGTGGCTATACGGATCGCACGGGGATACAGGACGGTGTCCTACGAGGCGGCAACTCTCCTGGCACGCTTTCCGCCTTTCGACATCATGGCGGAGACGGATGCGTGGGTCTATGATCAAACACGCTCCCTCCGCCAGTGTGGCGAAAGCGTGCCGCCAGGGGCGTTCGACAGGCTAAGGCGGCTGGCTCAACGGCGCACACTCGAGACGTGGCGAAATCGCCTTCGGCTGCAGTTCGCGAACAAACGCGTCGTTGAGGCCATCCTGCCGCTCTTCGGAGCCTGGCTCAGAAGGAGCGAGCGCGTCACCTACCGTCTGTCGCAGGTGTTCACCGGTCACGGTTGTTTCGGTGCGTACCTGCACAGAATTGGACGCGAGGTTACAGCACAGTGCCACCATTGTGAAAGCGACCAGGATACCGCACAGCACACGCTCGAGGAGTGCCCTGCGTGGGCGGCCGAGCGGCGGGTCCTGGTCGATCGGATCGGGCAAGATCTCTCTCTGCCGGCAGTAGTGTCGGCTATGTGACAGATGTGGCTACAGCTAGAATGGTATATTTTGCTTACTTCCACAGTATTATGTCCTACGGTATTTTATTGTGGGGATCGGCTGCTGATGTTGAATCAATTTTTATATTACAGAAAAGAGCAGTCCGATCTATTTATAATCTGGGTTCTCGTGAGTCACTTCGGGATCTATTTAAGGAGATAAACATACTTACTTTACCATCCTTATATATATACCAAAATATCATGTATATACGCAAGAACATTATTAGTTTCAATAAAAAAAGTGACGTGCACAATTTAAATACTCGCAATAAGAACAAGCTTGTCTTGCCTGGCTTTAGACTTAGTAAAACCAGCAAGTCGTTTATCGGAAACAGTGTTAGGTTCTTCAACAAAATTCCTTCTAGGATTACCGATTTGCCAGAACTACAGTTCAAATCTTTGATTAAACGTGTTTTAATGTCGAAGGCCTACTATAGCATAAATCATTACATCAATGATAAAGATGTCTGGCATACGATTCCCTTCTGCACACTGCGACCCTCTGGCGCTGTATAATTTATTTTAACATATCTTATATTGGATATGATTGCAAGTGTTTTAACTTGCAATCAAGGGTTTAATATTTAAACATTGGAATTGATTATATTATTAATGTAAAATAAATTGACATGACCCATTTAAAATTGTATTTTTTAAGTTATTTACTTAAATATTTACACCTTGACATTATATACCTTGACATTTGACTTGACTCAGTTGAAACTACATAATTTTTTATGTTATTTACTTATATTCAATAACTTGACATTATCTTGAACAAATTCATTTAAAATTTCATTTCTATTAATGTTAGTTTCTTATATTTAATATTATGACATTGACTATTAGTTATTGTTAATATTGTTCTTGTAACATTATATTATAATATTCATACGAAACTGTAAATGTGTGAGAATCATGTAGCCATTGATGTTATTTTTAGTACATATATTGATTGTCTTTTGCCTGGCTGTATTGGTCTGTCATACTCACTAAAATGTCTTGCTGGCGGTGGTGTTGTGTATCGGGTCGTTCGGTTCCCTACAATATGGTTGAGCTAAGCGATGCTGATGCATGCGTCATGCTCGTGAACGAGTGCCGTTTGTTCGGACTGGTCAGCCGTTAACTGCCACGGCAAATAATTTATTATTATAATTTCATTGTGGTATGTTCCATCTTTACACATTGTCCTACATTTTTCTCGGTATATATATTACAATAAGGTGTATCAATCAACATTGTAATCTCAATTATTTTAAAAGAGTATCCATGGAGTTTCTTGCCGGCTCTTCTCCATGAGATCAACTATTTGGAACCGTGCAACTTAGATTCTGACGTTTCATAAGTGCCAATATTTGGTTTATTTGAAATAAAAAATTTTGACTTTGACTTTGACTTATGTTGGCAGAGCATGAAAATTGGAGTGCAGTGGTCTCCTTCTGCGACAGCGTCATGCTCCAGAAGGAGACTGCAGAACGGGATCGGGAGAGGGCTGATCCCGCACGGAGAGGGACGAGACGGCGCCGGGGCAACAACCGTCCCGGCTCCCAAGTCCAACACGCCTGAGCCCCCTGCCGTCACTTCATGGTGGGGGGCCTTGGGGGTCGCGGGCGCGCAGATTGGGGAATCTGCGTGCTCACACCGAGCGACCCCCGGGAAGACGGTGGCGCGCACGTGGTCACGTGCCGCCGTGTGCGCAGCACAGCGCAATGCGAGGCTTGGGGGGATCCTTTACAATCCTCCCCGAGAAGTGCCTGGGGGGCGACCTTTTTACAGTCGCCTTCCCTCCGCTAGAGGGGGTGACCGCTTTACAGTCATCCCTTCCGAGATGTGCCTAAAGGCGTGGCACCAATGGGCGGCTCTAGTGTGATCTTACGAGGACCTGGAGCCCCCCCTTCGGTGCCGAAGATGACCGCTCCAGTGGTTTTAGCCGGTAGGAGTCCGGCATGCCCCTTCGCCCTTCCCCGGGGTGAAGGAAGTTCCATGTAGAATTTCCACTGGACATCAATAAAAATAAAAAATAAAAAAAAGGATTAGTAAGCTGAAGTGGCAGTGGGCTGGCCATATTAGTCGTAGAACCGACAACCGTTGGGGAAAACGTGTTTTTGAGTGGAGACCGCGTCTTGGTAAACGTAGTGTAGGACGCCCTCAAGCTCGGTGGAGTGATGACCTGCGCAAGGTGGCTGGCAGTAGCTGGATGAGAGTAGCCGAGGATCGCGATCAGTGGCATGCACTTGAAGAGGCCTATTTCCAGCAGTAGACTGCGATAGGCTGATGATGATGATGATCTATAGTCGATCTGCCCTTTGTGAAGCCGAACTGCCGATCGTGCAAAATATTGTTAGTGTTAAAATGAACCATCATTTAATTTGATTTGGTCAAGTGACTTAGTTAATATGATCTGACGAATCTGTAAGCGACTTCAGCCTTGTCTGATATGGTATATCTTCGATTTTTAAGGATATTTCAGGAGCCCGTTGCGTTAATTTTATTCTCAGATTTACTTATTATCATAATCATCATCATTTCAGCCGAAAAACCTCCACTGCTGCTGCTAGCCTCCCCAAAAATCGCCACAACGACCGGGTTGGGTATGGAACCCATAGGTTTGTATTGTGTGATTATTGGGGGGTTTTGTCACGCCACGCTTGGCAGACAGGTTGGCGATAGCAGTTATGTTATTAAAGTACTTGAAAGACTGCCCATCCTCCGGCTATATAATATATAATATAGCCGGATATAATACACAACACAAACCCATACCGGTCATTGTGGTAATCTTTGGGGGAGGCTTCTGCCACGTTTTCGGCTGATATATGATGATGATGAATCAATTCACAACAAACAGAAGAACACCATAAACAAAATGGTAGTTATCTAGGAATTAAGAATTGACAGAGTTGATTTTAGATCAAAGTTTACCTGCACACATCATAATGAATTAACAACTACAACCCTTACCCAAATTCAGAATGTAAACAAGTAAGTAAAACACGTTCTATTAACAATATTATATAAAACAAATAATTTATCTCGTGTTCGCTTGTTTATCCGCTATCGACACCGAACACCGCTGTGACACGCATGACAGATCTTCGCGTTGATATTTTCTTACATGTCGAAGCCACCCTCCCCGCCACCTTCGTTAGCTCCCCTGCACTATTTGAATATGAGACGCGAGGCAAGTTTACAGTTCGCCGATGTTCCTGATGTTTGCGACCCTAACTTTAAGTTTGTTTCCGCTCCGTTGTTCATTTACATCGATCCAAACTGTTTACGTTAATTCTGGTGTACGTTACTGGTAAAACGAAATAAATAAAACAGGATGGGATTTATCGCAATGGTATCGTAGGCCGGGTCTCATATGATCCTGTGCCTAGCACTAGAGTTGATACATATTTTAAACAACAGCCTTTTTTTTATTGGTGCCCAGTGGAAGTTCTTCATGAACTTCCTTCGCCTCGGGGAAGGGCGAAGGGGTATGCCGGACTCCTACCGGCTAAAACCACTGGGGCGGTCATCTTCGGCACCTAAGGGAGGCTCCAGGTCCTCGTATGATCATACTAGAGCCGCCCACTGGTGCCACGCCTATAGGCACATCTCGGAGAAGGTGACTGTAAAGCGGTCACCCCCCTGGGGTTAAACAACAGCCTGGAAAGCAATTAAATTCATTCTCGCATTCAATGGTAACTTAATACTTAGACTATGATTTCGGGACTTTTCGCGCACAGATAAATCAAAACAATATTTTGACTAACCTCAACGTTTCAGCCAAGTTGCATTGACCGTGGTCACGAGAAGACTTCATCAATATTGTTCTATTTAAGCAGACGAAAAATGAGACCTACTTATTACTATGTTGGTTACCTCCCAATTTTAAATCTCAAATTCGCGGTCCTAAAAGCCTAAATTCGTTCCTAGAGGTCAACCTAGCATATCATCATATCGGCCATTTATACGTCCAATGCTGAACTTAGGCCTCCCCCATAGATTTCCACAACTGTGTCATCATTTTGGAGGGTATTTGCCAACACTCACCACGCTTGGCAGGCGGGTTGGTGAGCGCATTATGGCTACCGTTGCACAGAAGGGACATGTCCATCCCTCGGGTTTAGATTCCCTTAGTCGCCTTTTACGACATTCACGGGAGGAGATGGAGTGGAGCTATATTCTTAATCGGAACACCACACGGTTAACCTATGCTAGGTAGGATCGTAACCTCATATCTTTGAGCAGTTTTGGGTTTAAAACGCTCGGGAAAAGCGGTCGTCAGCCCGACTCCCTTTTCGAAATTCGAAACGGCCGATTGACACTTGACGTGACCAAAGAGCTAACATTTCAGACATTATTTCGTTTAAATTAAGATTTAAGATGAGACCATCCATATCTGTATTACTACCGTGAAATTTAAATAAATATAGGGATAAAATATCAGTGATAGCCTGGTGGTTGAACGCTTGCCTTCCATACCAGAGAGCGAATGAACTCAATACGATGCCGGCCCGCACAACTGACTTTTCGGATTTATGATTGTATAAGAATTTGATTATCATTTAACGGTGAAGAATAACATCGTGAGGAAACTCTTTAGAGCTCTCTCAGGGGTGCCCCTGAGAGGGCTCTAAAGTGTTGTGAATGGTGTGTGTAATTCGCCACCGCCTGCACTAGGTCAGCGTGTATGGCCTAACCTTACTAATTTTGAGAAAAGGCATGGGCCAGTGGGACAGTAATGGGCTGATTATGGACTGTGCCTGTTTCGATTCATCATTTCGGCCGAATGAAGTCCACTGCTGGACACAGGCCTCCCCCAAAGATCACCACATCGACCGATATGGGTGTGTTGTGGGCACGTTGGGGTGGTTTGCCATAATCGCCACGCTTGGCAGGCGGGTTGGCGATCGTTGAGTTGAGTTGTTAATATATTCGAAGGACGCTGCTGCCCATCCTCCGGCTAATCCCTTAGTCGACTTTTACGACACCCACGGGAGGAGATGGGGTGGTGGTATTCTGAGCCGGCACCACACGGCATAATCGATTTCGATTATTGGTCATTATTAATAACAAACTCACCTTAATGTAATGCTTTGTATTTTACTATTTATGCATACGTATAACTGCAGTTAAGTAAGTGAGCTGCCAGCCAGTTGCGCTCACTAATCAGTAAACGATCGGTGAGGTTAAGCAACGCTCGGCGCGGTCAATATATGGTAGGTGACCGCATAGTTGTATTAGAACAGAGCGTCTCCATGCTTGGGAGGGCACGTAAAATCATCGGTCCGTGTTGTTGTCATAGATGGCGGTCTTTAAGCCAATTCCCTCCGACTTGGGCGGCTTGAACCACTCTGACAAAAGGTTAGCCACAAAGTAAAAAAAAAACAAGCTTCTAAGTTGCGTGTGCGACAGCTAATAAGGGTTAAACGTTAAAGTATCAGTTTTAATTGTAAAAAGATCCCGTAAACGTGAAGTGCTAAAAGTGCAGAAATGATTACACACTTCCCACGGAATAATATCGTAGGTACACATTCACTTTCTTCGCGTTAATGCGAACGATGCGAAGTGATGCAACTTGAAAGGGTCCAGCAGTCCAGCTGTGGTTCGGGGTCAGGGAAAAGAGAAAAGAAATTGCTTGGTAACGCAAATCTTAACAACCGTTTGAGGTACGTACGGGTCGGCAAGGTTCCGTATGGTTCTCGGCAAGATTCCGTATGATTCCCGGCAAGGTTCCGTATTATTCCCGGCAAAGTTCTGTGTGATTACCGGTAAAGAATAGTCCACCCGTCATCACCCATGGGTGTCGTAAAAGGCGTTTAGCGGTCTACATCAGGAGAATGGGCAGCAGTATCCACCCGTGTGCTAACACCAACATACCGCTATCACCATTCCGCCTAGCGTGGTGATTATGACCTTTATTGTAGTGATCATTGGGAGGCCCATATAGCCCAGCAGTGGAGGCTTACGAGCTTATATTAGGTCTTATTTAGGAATAGTGCTATGGTTTGTAATCCAGTCAAACAGCCTTTAAATTCTGAAAAATATTAGTTGATTGAAAAAACATATAATTGTTTTTTTACTTTCATGTTATCCCTTAACTTCAGCCTGGGATAACTCCGTTAGTTTTGAGAATAGCCGGGACTGTGACCATTTTTATATAACATGAACATTTTCTTAATGGAGTTTCTTGCCCGTTCTTCTCCATAGGAAATCAAGATCTGGGAACGCGGCAACTAAAGCCTTGACTATTCATAAGTGCCTGTATATGGTTTTACATGAATAAAAATATTTTAATCTTATCTTTAAACTTTGATTCTAGCTCTTAGAGAATACGCTCATACACCAGACTTAGACCACATATGTTCTATAAGAGCTGTAAAAAAGTTCACCCATACTATTTCCAGGCTCTCTACGGATTTGGATGAAGGGAGATACATTTACACATTGGGCCGCTCTAGGCTCCGCGGTCCTAAGCCTAAATTCGTTCCTAGAGGTCAACCTATCATATCATCATATCGGCCATTTATACGTCCACTGCTGAACTTAGGCCTCCCCCATAGATTTCCACAACTGTGTCATCATTTTGGAGGGTATTTGCCAACACTCACCACGCTTGGCAGGCGGGTTGGTGAGCGCAGTATGGCTACCGTTACACAGGAGGGACACTGCTGTCCATCCCTCTGGTTAAGATTCCCTTAGTCGCCTTTAACGACATACACGGCAGGAGATGGAGTGGAGCTATGTAGACTATGTATATTGAATATACATAGTCTACATTGAAGAATACACATAGTCAGATATTGTATGCGGACTTCGGAAAACAAATCCGAATTCACAAAATGTATCGTGATCTAGACACGGAATACCTCAAATCCGACTTGTGAAGCTTGGACTGTAAACGTAACCGTATTCAACTGAACAAAAACATATAGCTGATATGATGTAAGGCAACACTAAACCCACGCGATAATCCAAAATGGCAAGCAACACGCACTTCTAATCGGCCACTAGCCGTCGTCTGCGTCTGAATCACCTCAAGTGTAGACGTCGCGACAACGTAGAGGCAGTTGACCGCACAATTACTTACCTACACAATACATAAACAATTCCGCGTGGTGACCGGATTAAGAATATAGCACCACTCCATGTCTTTCCGTGGACGTCGTAAACCAAAACTAAGGGACCAAAGAGATCGGCAGCATCATCACTTCTATGGCACAGTAGCCATACTGCGCTCACTTATACGCCTGCTAAGCATGGTGAGTAACGGTAAATTACCCCCAAAATAAAGACATAATTGCGTAAAACTGTAGAAGAGGCTTTTGTTTAGCAGTGGACTTCCTTTCGCTGATATATGATGTCATAAACTGTATAGGTTCTGCTTCTAAGACGACGATTAAATTTTATTTTTATTTTTTTAAATATCGTTGCCCCTCCCTAGGATTTCTCCTGTATCGTGGGCGTTTACTAACACAAATTCCACACACAATACACCACACCACATAATAATTTGGAAACTTCATGATGGCTTTGCCTTCAAACGTTACATCATCTTAAAGATTGATCATGGCTATGCAAGCATTGGCCACCTAATAACCCCTACAATAAACGTGTATAGGTGTATTTCCATAGTAACCACCCTTGGCCAACACGCAGTGAAAAAGCGTCACTAGACAGAGAAGGAACGCGCATCACTATCAATTTGCGTTTCTTCCTGTCTGAAAAGTGTGCTTTACCCTGCAGTGGGAAAGTACAGGCTGATATTATATACGAGCATGAAGATAGTTTACAGATCTTTCAAAAATATTTCTTTGGTATGTATATTTATAAAAAAAATGTAGAGAAATATCTTAATATCGATGTTTCACATCTGTCAGACGGCAGCGACATCTCACTTTTTATGAGGCCCTGTATATATGTTATGAAAAGGTTCTGGTATATTACGAAGCTATTTTACAGCCTGCCTGCCCTCTACAAAATATAATCTATAATCTCTTTATACATTTTACCAGTTCATGATGCGCTTTTCTTCTAATTCATATATGTGTTTTTCTAAAAGACTGCCAATTGAAGTGGTATGAGATGGATTAATTGTTATCCTAATAATCTAAAATCTCAAAATGCAAGAAAAGAAATGTTTTTACTGCAATGCGTGCGCTAAGTTAGTAGCTTTCAGCTTCTCGGCTCTTCACAAACCAACGCACACAAAAATAAAATCAAATATCAACAAAAAACTAATATTTTTTAAATTTCATCTCTAGCTATAAAGTTGTGAGCATATATGAATGTTTACGATAATGCAGACATCTACTCATAAAAAATCCCCCTCTCCCCTGAGTGAGCACTCAAAAACAAAGCCCCGGGCGCCTTGCCTTCTGAATATTTCAACAGGTCTTCTCTTTGTTGGAATATTAAGTCAATGGGGGTAATTGATCTGTTAAGGCCCTACTACGAAAATCTATGCCATAAATCTTTAAATAGGTTAGGTGGGTATGTTTGATGGACGGGAAGATAACTCAATTAATAACGCATCACAACCTTGGCAGAAAATATCCAGCATAGGTGCTTTTAGCAACAACTTGATATAAAAGTATTGAGATGTGGTTAAGGAAATAAAATTAACAAGTTTTGTACAAAAAAAAATCCACGGTGAAATTGGAAGAATAAAATGTTTAAAATTTACTTAATCGGAAGTAGCTATTAGCCATGACTTCATTCGAGAATGAACTTATTTAAAATCCGAGGGAACTTTACAACGGAGAAAAACTATCTAATGTCCCATCTCATGAAATAATCTGCCTATCAAATTTCGCTTGAATCCGTCCGTTCGTGAGCAACTTACACATTTTAAATTCCGACGGCATTTCAATAAACAGAAAAACTTAAACAAAATGCGGTTATTATTATTTATTAATATATTATACAGTATCCTACAAAAGTAGTGAACCTTATTTGAAGGGTACAATCAGTAGGGTATAGGGATAACGTTTAATAAAATCAATTTGTAATTTCCATTTTTATTGCAATAATGTATGAGTAAAGTTGCTGTTTCAGTACTTAAACATATTAATTAAATACTTTTTTACTACAGCAGCGTATGTTCTGTGTACGGTTTGATAATAAAATAGTGGAATAAGTTTTTTGTTAATGTTATTAATCAATTATACAAAATTCTGTCAATAACAACTTGTGTTTAAATAGATGACATCCCTATAACAATATATTGTCCCCATAAGATACAATTTAATATTTTCGTAGGACACCGGATATATTGATTATTCAAATGGGGCTCATATTGCAAGAGTCCGGCTAGGTGGATACCACCACAGTGCCCGTTATTCTGCCTCACCTCAGTCTTCCCAACTTTCTCAGTCTGCATTCTTAACTTGGGGATCCGTGTGGCAAACATACACACACAATGTCCACTGCTGAACATGGGTTTTCTAATTATCTCTACAGCAATCGGTCATGTTGCCATGATCACCATGCTTTACAGGCGAGTGGTTATCGCAGTATGTTATTATTAAGCACACGAGAAATTGTTGCTGCGTATCCTCTTGGTATTAACACTTAGACTCCTTTTACGACAACCAGTGGGTCGAGAGGAGTGGTCTACTCTTAACTGAAAACCACACGAGCATATCGAAACGTAATATTATAAAAAAACTTACCTCTACCGCTTCTCCCGACGAATCGGAGGTCGTTAAACTTAGCGACCTGGTTCTTCATCACTGCCGTACAGTTCCTTAATTCTGCTGAACAGTTCTCATCGTTTCCTGCTCTAACGGTAACCAGCGTACCGTCTCCGACTTCCCCTAGCGCTACAACTTTGAAGGCCATTGGTAGAGTTTTGTTTGACCGCCAGTGTGGGGGTAATACTGTGCACACCTAGAAAAAATAATAAGATTGGATGAATCTTTCTCCCTGGTAGTCACACGTAGTACATGTAGTGTAGCATATACGTAGCGTACCACTCGATCTTAACAATATTTAGATGGCCCCAGTTTTCTAATCGTGGTGTTACGAAGCGTGGGCGTGTACGACCAAGTCCTAAAATTTATGGTAGCTTATATTTAACGCTACTAAACACACTATTGTGACGTAAACGTGCGCTGCCACTGATAAAAACCGGACCCGCCACAAAATGGCGGGATTTATCTACCAGCGCACCAAGTCTATTAAAAGTTACATGAAATTCAAAATGCCAATTTGATCTTATTTGTGAGACTGGCATAGACAGGAAAATTTGAAAAGTACTAAATAACGGTAAGGAATAATTAAATATTATGTGGTGTAGAATCATGTGACCATTGCATTTTAATGTTGTAAAAATCCTGTCTAAAATACTTGACAATAAGTTTGAATGAACAACATAAAGGTACTAACTCAGTCCATTCAATCATTTCGGCCGAATGAAGTCCACTGCTGGACACAGGCCTCGCCCAAAGTACACCACAACGACCGATATGGGTGTGTTGTGGGCTCATTGGGGGGTTTTGCCATAATCGCCACGCTTGGCAGACGAGTTGGCGATCGCAGTTGAGTTGTTAATGTACTCGAAGGACGCTGCTGCCCATCCTCCGGCTAATTCCTTAGTCGACTTTTTCGACACCCACGGGAGGAGATGGGGTGGTGGTATTCTGAGCCGGCACTACACGGCAACTCAGTCCATTATTTCGAGATAATTATTTGGTAACATAATAATTTAAAAACTTACCACGTGAGGACTGCCAGTCTTCATTAGCTCCCCAGGATGGTCAGCTAAAAGTCCTTCTAAGGTTCTTTCAGCAAGTAGCTCTGCCGTCAACGGCTGGCTCGGCAACGCGTTACGCCCATAGCTTGAAGAAGGTGCCTCATGACAGTCATGACCCAGTCCATTCGTGGTCGAACTCACTTCACTCGATAAATGCATCGTCCTAACCTTAGTCCACTGATACACACTTATACATTACATCAAGTCCAAGTCATGGATTGTACGTAACCGTCACATAACTCTTACAGTCACGGGCTGATGGGAACTTAAATTTTCTATCAAATTCTGAGTAAAATGTCTTGAGCAGAATGAAGATTTCATGTTTGCCGCTGTTATCTGAAAAAAAAAGAATACGTTTATTTTGATGTTTAATTATGCAATACCCAAAAATGGTGTTTCCCTTAGATTCTCATATTAGTCAACATTGTCTATTAGACAATGTTTTACTGGGAAATAATAATGCATATTATCGGCAGAACGATAAAGGCGTCATAACTAACTCACAATCGGTGAGGTTTAGTAACGCTCGGTGCGGTCGGACTATGGATCGTCTTCGTGTTTTGGAGTGCACGTAAAATTGCTGGTCCTAGTTGTTGTCATTAGACGGCAATCGTTTAGACAAGTCAGAGGCCTTTGGGAGGCTTGAACAACTCTGACGAACCACACGAAAAATAAAAGAAATGTTGGCAAAACAAACTCGTCCATATTGTCAATGCTGGAGTATTTTGATCATCATAATATGTTTATTGTTTCACAAAGGTGTTTCTTGTCGGTACGCCATATTTCCTTTAACACTTAATCAAAAGTAAGGATTGAGACATCGTTTTGAAGATTATGCTCATTGTCAATGACGAGAAATAACCATATATACACCATTCGGTAACTAATGATGATACTGCACGAAAAATTCGCTCGGGTCAACTAGTAAATGAAACGACAATTACTGACCGCGACTGTCCCAATGATAAAGGTATCTTAAACGAAGTGGCATGTAGTAAAAAACGCTTGAAAAGTTTTCTTAGAACCAGTACGTACTATAATGTCAAATAAATCCTATAATACAAGAGTCTACTCCTATAGTCCGTTTTGTTTCGTGTGTTGTCCGGATTAAGAATATAGTTCCACTCCATCTCCTTTCGTAGATACCATAAAAGGCGACTAAGGGACTGTAAGCCAGATGGATAGGCAGCAACGTCCTTTCTGTGCAATGATAGCCATACTGCGCTAATATAATTCCTCCCCATATGACGACACAGTTGTGAGAATCTATGGAGGAGGCCTTTGTTTAGCAGTGGACATCCGTTGGCTGACATGATGATGATAGCCGAGTCTCGAGTGCGGCCACTACTTCAGAAGCCTTACACGAAATGTTATAGTTAAAAAAATACACTCAAACTAATACACAATCATGTGTAACGCGAATGAATTCAACTCGAAAGCTTTGAACTTCGTTCAGGTTACTTATTGACAATGGTGTGTGAAGCATCAAAGTGACTTCCGCGTTGCGAAGGCACGCACAATCAGAGCCGGGAGATGGGGTGACAAATGAAGCGGATAGAATAAAATATTAGTATTTTTGTAACATACGACTGTACTCGGCTAATATTGACGCGGGGATATTATATTTCATAGGAAATTTAAAATGGGTTTCGTTTTATTACAAAATATTGTTTGCTCGTGAATACGCTCGCAGCGATTTTCATATTAGGGAGAAATGTTACTGACTTGGAACCTTGGATATGATAAAATGGTTGACACAATACGTACCTCCCGAAATCCATTTAAATATATTATATAATAATAAGTATAATTGTAGCCATGGAGAGTTCCCGGTTAGTGTCCCATTACATATTAAATTAAAATTCTCTAAAGGGCCTCTGCGTGTTGGACCCATGTCCCCGCGTAAGCCTATCAAAAGACCGGGTTCCCCCTTACAGGGGATATAAACCCGTGTAATAGAGAGTATAATTACGCCTTATCATTGACTCACTGTCACTGTAATGCTGATATATAGCGTGGCTCTGTGTATCCGCGTAGCAACAGTTTGGTTCAATATTTGGGTGGAACATTTTGCCTTGCATTAGATCTGCAGTCTTAAACGGTACGGTTGTGGAATTTTTATGTGGTCAGCAAGAAGTGGAACAATTAAAACGCTACCTAGAGTACATACAAGTATTCCTTTGACAATGAACTCGACCGAACTTTGCCCGTGTGGTGTCCGCATTAAGAATATAGCACCACTCCATCCCATCCCGTGGATTTCGTAAACAGCGGCTAAGGGAATCTAAACCAGAGGGATGGGCAGCAGCGTCCCTTCTGTGAAACTGTAGCCATACTGCGCTCACCAACCCGCCTGCCCAGCGTTGTGAGTAATGACAAACTCCCCCCAAAATGATGATATAGTTGCGGAAATCTATAGGGGAGGCCTTTGCTCAACAGTGGGCGTATAAATGGCTGATATGAAGAACCTTAACAAACCTCTACCTAAAATAATGTCATTATCAGATGGTTCCCTAGCACATTTGGTCTATAGAAAACCTACACATACAGAAAGATATCTGGATGCCTCATCTCACCACTACCCCCGCCACTTACAGTTACATCCTTGATGAACCGAGCACATGCCCTTTGTGATCCTGAACACCTACAAGCCGAGTTGTCACATTTTCAGGAGGAAATGTAACGTAGCGGCTATAAACTGAACAGAAGGCGGCCCAGATACAGATATCGGAAGGAAGCTAACTGTAATGACAAAAGACAGCCCGTGTTCATGCTCTGTGTGAAAGGGGTAACGTACAAAATTGGAATCGTATTAAGAAAACGCGCCGTCTGGTGCCAGCTAAGAATAATACCAACCAATCTCATCCCGTGGGTGTCATAAAAGGCGACTAGCGGATTAACCAAAGGATGGGCAGCAGCGTCCTTGGAGTGAATTTACAACTCAACTACGATCACCATTTTCTTTTTTATTGATCCGGTGGAAATACCTCATGTACTTCCTTCGCCCCAGGAAAAAGCGAAGGGACATGCCGGACTCTTGCCGGCTAAAACCACCGGAGTGATCATCTTCGGCACCGAAGGGAGGCTCCAGAAACTCGACAGATCTCCATCTAGAGCCACCCACTGGTGCCATGCCTTTAGGCACATCTCCAATTTTCATGCTCTACCAGCATAGCCGACACTACTGCTGGCAACAATTACGATCACCAACCCGGCTGCCAAGCGTGGCGTGGCGTGCCAGTACTCCTCCACTGCTGAATTCCCCTGACTACGATGACACACTAAATGTTGAAATCTATGGGGGAGGCCTTTGTTCAGCAGTAGACGTCCTTTGGCTGATATGATGATCTATGGGCCCTTGTTACCTGACAGTAAATAAATAGAAAATATAAATAGTTGGTAATAAATAAAGAGAAACAAAATCGTAACGCATTAAATTCCAAATATAAATATGAGTGAATCGGAATAATTATGCGTTTTAGACAAATATTTATTGCTTTCCAAAATGAATAGAATATGCTGACCAAGTATTGTTTTACTAAAATACAGTTTGGAAATAAAAAAATACTGATTACACATCAAATTAAGTGGCCTAAATATTGTCCCAGTAGGTTAAGGTGCGGCATTACAGGGGGGATGACCACTGTACAGTCACCCCTTCCGAGATGTGCCTCTAGGCGTGCCACCAATTAGCGGCTCTAGAATTATCATACGAGGCCCTGAAGCCGCCTTCAGTGCCGAAGATGACCGCTCCAGTGTTCTTCGACCTTCTCAAAATTTATGAAGAAATTACAAACAGCGATAAAAAAGTTAAGGTGCGGTTGGGGTGTCTCTCAGGGCACCTCAATGCCGCAAATACAAATCCTTGGTTTGAAATGAACTTTTCCGGGGCCTCATATTTTTCTAGCACAAATAAATATGATAATAGTTACAGTTATTGGATATTTTATCAACACAATTTGGTTAGAATTTATCCCTTTAGGCAGAGATTTGGTTTTATTAAAGTATAATACCTTTCTGGTAATCGTAAAAAGCCTAATTTCATTACAAAATGCCAATCGGTACCCGTTCCAGTTCTCAACGTCTGATAACACGTTGACAATAATACTTAGAACGGCGGCTCCCCACGTCCCCCAGGCGTACAAATAGACTGTTATACGTTCGCGAAACTCGATATGTCGATTGGGATGTTAAACTTAATTCGGGTAAGGGGTGAGCCGACAACACGCCTTTTACTGTCTTTAACCATGTTCGCGTTGATTCAAACTCATGAAAAGTATTGTCGATCTGTTATATGAGATAAACAGTGGAGTTGGTTCAACTTTTAACTGACTACAAAAAAGGAAGGTGCTTTGTTTCCCCGTATGTTTGTATTTACGGCTTGATTGACGGCACGGTTGGTGCAGTGGCTGATACAGTCGGCTGTTGCAATCCGGGTCGCGGGTTCAATTCCTGGACGGATCAAATATTTGTACGATCTGCAGGTGGTTGTTCCGGGTCTGGGTCTATTGTGTGTGGAATTTGTGTCTGTAAACCCACCCACGACGTAGGGAAATGTTTCTTTTTAAGATAAGATGTGCGCTATTTTTCAGGAACTTCACACCCAGTTTTAGCGACGGACCAGGACGTGGTCGTAGTAAGATCACACTAGAGCGTGGTGCATTGGTGCCACGACTTAAGGCATATCTCGGAGGTGAATAAAGTGGTCGCCCTCTCTAGAGGAGGAGAGGTAACTGTAAAATGACCGGCCCCCCAGGCACTTATTGGGGGGGATCGTAATGGATCCCCCCGAAGCTCTGTGTGCGCACAGCGCCACATGACCACGTGTGCACCACCGTCTTTTCAGGTTGAATGAACTTACCTAGCACTCTAAACTTACATCGTTTCGCATTTACTTAATTGAAACGTCATTCGAAACATAAACAATCAAAGTTCACTCGCAACGCTGATTCCACAGCGGATTTAGCTCATGAATAGCTCAGCAATAAAATCTTAGCGTAAAAACATACATAAAGGGTAAAGCTCGTAAATAATAAAGCATGTAGGATCGTGTAGGGGTTCCCTACAAGTGGATAATGCTCGTTACCCGTACCCTTCCACAAAGGAACCCGAATGGGGCAAAGATACATTACACCAGTCGTTTCTGTTTCACTGCTCTCGTTAGCATTCGGACAATATTTTTAATAAAACCTTACGCGCCGATGGACTTGAAAGGGTTTTTGTTTTATAAAATACCGTGTTAGGATGAAGAGAGAATATACTGTATGATTCAGTTGGTACGTCTTAAATACCATTTTTGAATATGAATATTATATTATTTTTACTTATTATAGCCAAAGTGGAGTTACCTCTATTGACGTGGGCTTGATAAACGTATTTGATTTTTCAATAGTGGTACCCACATTTGTGATTTTGAACATATATAGATAAATTAGGAAAATTAATATAAATCATTTTAACTCATGTTAGTACTGCAGGATTAACAAACGTACCGTGTGGTTCTTGGTAGAGATTTCCCAGCCCTCTTAACCCATATGTATCATAAAATGTGACTAACAGATATCAAAAAGACATAATAGTAACATACTGCGATCACTAATTCGACTGTCAAGCGTGATGATTGTGGCAATATCCCTTATAACCGCTCATTGTAGTGATCATTGGGAGGCCCATATTCAGTAGTGGATGTTTACGGCCCGTGTGTGGGCAATCAAAGTTTAACTTCTTCTTCTTCTCTTATATTATGGCTTCTGTAGAGTATCTTCCACAACTTCGCCAATTTCAAGTATAAGGCAACGTCGTACGGTGTTAAGAATAATGAATCTTTACATATTCATAAAATATTTCTCAAAAATGAAAACAATCTATAAAATATCAAAGTTTAACTTAAAAAAAATGCAGGAACTGAAAGCTAAACGCCGTCTGTCACTTTAAAAAAATTGTGTTGCATTAAGAACCTTTTTAGATTCCAATATATCACACGGAAGAAAAACGTTGCGTTGTAACTGCAATTAAACCACGTAGGTACCCACGTAACTTAAAAAATATGTTGCAGATGTTCACTTTAATTATATGGTGTATATAATATACCCTCAGTGAGAGTATCACGTGCGTCTCAAAATTCGGCACGTTATTTTCAGAAATCTCAATAATGGCGTAGCATCTGTGCGTATAATAAAACGCGTCAAGCCCTCCGAGTTCCAATAACATCTATTATCGGCCCAATTTTAAAGAGGAGCGAATGTGAAGGGAATCAATAGGACAGCGGGGGACACAAATTCCTGAGGGTGGTCCCTGGAGAACGGTCGGACATGGATAATGATCGTCCTACGACCAGCGACGGGTACAAATGGGTTAGCAAATGTAATATCCGACGGTGTCCGAACCCTCAAGGCTCAGATATTCAAATGAACGGAAAGCCCAAGCTGTAAGACGGTGACGGACTTCCTGATTTTAAAGTCGGAGCGCGTTTTGTGACGTGTTTTGAATTTATGTGAAACTGATTCAGGAGAGGACAAAATTAGTGTAGCTGAACCGATTCTAAATCGAATTTCTTTGCACTAACTTAAGGTTAATGGACTAAGTTATAGCTAGTTACAGTCACTGATTGGTAAACGATCAGTGAGGTTAAGCATCGTGAGGTCAATCGATGGGTGGATATCCATTGTGGTATTAAACTGAGCGTCTCCATGCTGCGAAGAACACGTCACGGTTGTGGTCAATAGACGGCAATCTTTAAGCCAAGTCGGTGGCTTTTGGGCAGCTTATATCCACCACTCTGACACAAGATTGGCCACTAACCAAACCAAAAAGAAAGGTGGACTAAATTAAATTTATTCTACTTACTGTCATGCTTACATTTTGTCTAAGACCAAGTATCTATAGACGGATAGTATTAAGCATAAACAAAAAATCTATTACTACCTCTTATGAGCACATGCACAACGTCATATGAAAGAAAGAGATGTCTATGGAGCATTGGTTACAGCAAAATAATTGAATGGCACCGTTTCGTACTAAAGTAACAATCCACATTCTGTTAAAACTGTTAGCATCGTGTGTTAACCAGATGGTTTCAGGTAAATATAGCTGTAGGCGCGCATCACTTCAAGACGTGCGCGAACAGTTAGTGCTTTCTATTTTTATCACACGTAATGCTCGCATTAGGATGACAGGCCTTTATAACTGGAAATTTGTTCAACTTAATAGGCTCTATCTATGTACGTAGGTAATACCACGTAATACTATATCTTTGTATTTTGTCTATTAGAACTGTCAGTTGTAAGCTGTCAACTACACAATGACAGCTCAAGGCAGCCAACTGAATGGCACTGAGAAATAACATGTCATGCACTGATTTGGTAAAAATCACTACTAAGTACTTATTAATAAGAGCCAAAGCTTTAGGCAAAGTTATAGGCTATATTTTGCTTTGGGAAATTACGTGACTAATGACAAATAAGTATTACATATGTAGGTACTGTGCGAAGCTGGAACGAGTAGCTTATAATTGAGCTGCAATTATTATAGAATGAAATTTTTGAAATTAATTTCCTTAATGGCGCAAATCCAACGTCAATATTTGCTATCAAAACAGTTTAAACACAAAATAAAAGGTCTGAGCCCTTCCCAGTGCAATATTGGTGACAATAAACAACGGAGTACAATCAAGCAGTTAAATAAGAATCGCGCGGAATGCGACGGGGTGATGTGGCGTCATTTATTAAAATCCCGGCGCAGCCTCTGAGGGTTAGGCGGTTTCAACTTACAATACGACTTTCTGGTGTTTGACTTAGATATTTGATTTAATTATATAACTAGGGATTCGTATATCTAGGCATAGTTTAAATTACTAGAAAATCTTTGTTAACTTACGGCTGAAATTAATTTAATCAATCATAACCAAAATCTTTGGATTTGGGATTAGGAATGTGACTGTTTTTTGTTGTTAAATATGATCCTAACACAAAAACGGAAGAAATTCAAAATGTTAAATCCAAAGATATTAGATTAGGTTTATGTTTATTTCGGCCGTAAGATCTCTGTGGAGCTTTTCCTACAAAGAAAATAAATATTTTGTTATCAATTTCTTTCCTATAACTTAGGAAATCAGTCTTATCAGAAATATTCATAATGTCGACTTGTCGAAAGTCATCAAAATACCACAGAAGGCCTCCCATAAGTCAATTACGAGTCTGAAATACAAACTCGCCACAGCAGATCTCGCCGCACTCATGATCTGTTCTTAGAAGCTGACTCTGATAACAGCCGACACAAACGGCACGTTTGGTGCAGTGGCTGATACAGTCGCCTGCTGCGCTCCGGGTCGCGGGCTCGATACCTGCACGGAACAAATATTTGTAGGATCTGCAGGTAGTTGTTCCGGGTCTGAGTGTATTGTGTGTGGAATTTATGTCTGTAAACGCACCCACGACACAGGAGAAATCCTAGTGTCGGGCATCTTAAAGATAGGTGTGAATATAAACTTAAGAGTAGCTTAATGTTAAAATCAATGTTCTTTTGCGATAAATAGTTTCATATTTAACCGGGTTAACTTAAGATTATCTGGAACCTGATGGTAATATGTAAGTAAGTATTGGATAAATCATATAAAAACCAATTTTAAGTTAGAACGCGCTTTCTCTAGTTGAAATTTGTTTATACTGAAAGCCATTGTTATAACTACAATTTACTGCACGTCAATAATTAACGTCAGTTAAAACTGGTTTTAACTAGATGAAACGCGTTTTCTCCATTAGTTAGATAATCTTATAAAGCAAACACGTTTCACCATTTAATCTTGTAAGGCGAATCCCACTCGGACAGGTTAGGTTAGAAGGCTAATGCGGGAGCGAAGCTAAGAGGAGCCTTGGCCTTCGTGGTTATTTTTTACCCTGAAACCTGTTACGGAAGTAGATTTTTATCCCTTTATAATTGTCTATGCAACTGCTATATGTTAAAATCTGTAATTGGCTTTCTGTTTCCTTATTATTATTGTTACACCTATAAGTATACCATACCCCGATTACCTAAAGTCCTAGCGTTGACATATAGATGTACAGATTAATTATTTTGTATATTTATCTTTTGTAATTTTATTTCTGTTTTGGATTTAGTATCTGGAAAATAAACGATTTCATTTCATTTCATAAGTTTAGCTGTAGATTTTCCAGTAATAAAAAAATAAATAGAGAATTTTCTTTTATATTTTTAGCCATTAGGTGCGGTTAGACTTAAGCTTAACCGAGTTCCGCCGATTAAACACGAGATAAAACAACATTAGCCTACGATCAAATCTTAACAATAACCGGCTTATCTTAAGTTTAAAATCACAACTATCTTTAACTGTAACTTATATATAAATATTAAATCAGTCATTGTAATTTATAATTCATCAACCGTGTATAGGGACACTGGCACAATATTTCTTAATGTAGCTTACAACACGATTAAAGAATTGGATATAAAATCCACTATTCGCCTATTGCTCTCCGAGCAAGTGCGCAGAAATTGGGCAAGTAACGGAACAATCATAATTATTTGGACTTTATGTCAGCATAGAATATATACTCTACTACTACATTTTCACATGACTTCAGTAAAATGGATGGAATCGAGTTAAGACTACTTTTTTTTACGTTGCCCCACACTGGGTTTTCTCCTGTGTCTTGGGTGTGTTTTACAGACATGAATTCTACATACAATACACCCAGGCCCGGAACAACTACCTGCAGATCATACAAATATTTGTTCCATGCGGAAATCGAACCCACGACCCGGAGCGCAGCAGCCGACTGTATCAGCCACTGCACCAACCGTGTCGTCTACTGATATACATAAATACAGATACATCTTTCTCTATCTATATTTATGTATATCTGAAAATGTCAAGTTACAGAAATATTAAATGTATTAAAATGAAACAAATCATTTTTATAATCGAGTACTTACAGATAATAAAACATAGAAATCGTTACAAAAAATAAACAATAAACAGCCAGGAAGCAGGTTATTTAGTAGATGTACACCCGGTTTACAGGAAAATATTTCTCAAGAAGCCAGTTTCAATTAAATTAGTAATCAAAATTTTGAATGCACATTATACAACAGTTATTCTTAAATTGTGTCGTTTTAGGTAAAAGAGCCGCCATTTATAATCCCATTATTTATTGAGTTGCACAATTGAATTAAATTGCTAATAGCTCACCTCTAGAAATAGAATCTGTCACGATATCCAAAACCAATTTCACTTACGGAAACAGTCCACCTTTGATATTCAGTCTCAGAGTACAGCTCAGTTCTGAATTCCAGAGCACCATAAAATTCTTCGCGCCTCCTTGGAATTAACGCTGAATAATACATAGTCATTATGGTGGGCGGATTGGCTAATAGCACGCACACTCACATTTTAAATAATTAATTTGTATACATTAAAGCTATCAACATTTCGTTACCTTTCACAGCGTCAGAAAAGTCAAATATTTAAGGGTGGAATGGGCTTTACTTTTTATTAAAACATTTTCATATTGGGTATTAGTTGATACTATATACGATTTTAAAACAATATCGGTCTATGCGTGAGTAGACAGTCTAGTTGTGACCGCGGTCAATGTAACTGGATCGAAACATCGAGATGAGTCAAAATGTTATTTTGATAATAATCTGTGCGCGAATTTCTTTTAAAACAAAAAAAAACATGTAAATATTCAATTCGTGAACATTTATGGATTACTGATACTATGTATGTTTGAACCTTGGTTTACCTTAATAAGTTTAAAATATCGACTTTCTATTGTTATTCCTGCTTTCATATTGAAACAGTAGGCGCTATAAGGAGTATTATGTTATTAGTTATCGTTCAATTTTCGTAAAACGTCGTCTAGTCTGTTTTATGGTTGGCATATCGCTGTAAATATTAATCCTAACTTAAAAGCAAATATAAAACAGTTTGTATAGTTGTATATCTTTGGAATTTTCTTATCTGTGTACATGAATATAAGTTATATGTAAATTATTTATGTATTACGCTGAAATTTTGGTAAACACAACCGTACATTTCAGAAAATAACAAATATTTATTTATCACTCCAACAATTTACGTTATTGACACGTTCCTCCCTGCGAAGTCGATGTCACTACACGCGTTGCGAGGGCGGTAAGATCGTGCAGAATTCAAAACGTTCCATGTTCGAAATTCAAAGGTCGCGCAAACAACAAGTCAAATCCCGCGAACAATGCCGCCAACCCCACCCGACGAATGTACAAAGGAATTATCTGCTACAGCCTCCTCAGATATTGACGTTAGATTTATTATTGATGTATAATCGATTAGTTGTTTTATATTTAAAAATTATAGTAGAATTGAAAACCGCACGACGCTGCCGTCATTTGTTTGTAGATTTTTTCATGTTTTATGAATATAAATTGATTAATCTGAATACCGAACATCGTTGCCGATATAATTATTATAAATTGGCAAAATGGTTGGAGATTACTGATGCCATAACCTAAGAGATGAAGTTGAAAGAATATATCCTTTAAAACAAGTGAATATTGGATATACTCTATAATATTATAAAAGTGGGCAACAACAAAGATACAACAACTTTGTTTCACAAAAACCGTTACTCCATTTGCATTTGAAACTTCAGTAAAAAGTAGTCTGTTAAACATCAATATGTCAGCGAGGTGTCATACTTGATAATTGCACACTAAATGTGCAACCAATTCGTACTCTACTGTCACTATTCATGATACACTATATAGTTCATCTATGATTTCTGAAGGGACCAGTGCTGGTTGCCTATTACTGAGGCGTTTATGATTTAAACATACTTACTACCTATGAATAAAAATACTTACTACCATTACAAGTATTCTATAGATTCGAAATATACATCTATCGTTGATTTCACTTTGATAAACGTCCCAAACCGTATTTCACTGTCTTTATTTTTTCCCATACGTTTCTTTCTTAAGACCATTTTCTAGACATTTTCGTGTGTCCCTAATACATACTATTTATTTTGTAAAATTTTTTTTTTTTTTAGATTTCACCTAGACCAGGCTGACCTTACTTTTAGCTAATAGTGCTATGAGGAGACACCGAAATCTCTCTTTTCTTCTCAGGTAGCTCAGTTCCCGTATAAAGCCCTGCCTGGTCTTAAAGATACTAAAATGTAGGTAATACGTGGTTAATTCTGTTATAGTATTTTATTATTAGCGTATCGCGTACACGTATGTGTAGGAATAATTCGGTAAGAGTTAATGAGCGTGGAGCAGTGGGCGCCGCGCGTCGCTCGTCGCGCGCCGGGCGGCAATTACAGGTGAAACTTTAGGGATCGCTACATCCACTCTAATGGGAGTTCGCGCTTACTTTTTAACAAGTTTCCGTTTACGACGCTGCCTTAATAGGACATAATTGTATTACAATGTAGGCGTTGAAAAATTTGAAGCACCGGGAAAGGGTCGTACTTTTGAAGAGGTGTTACTTGTAATAAATGTAGATTTGTTTCATTTTTAATTGCAGTTGGTATATTACTTTAATTTAAAATATAGGTAACATTGAATTACTAGCAAAATACATGGTATTAGAATCAACAATTTTTTTTACTAAATACATCTAAGTAGAAAAATGTTTTAACATATTCCTAAGAAATATTAAATATATAATATTGATTGTATTAATAAACGTTCCAAATTAAAATATTTGTTGTTTGAAATTAAAATCTATCTTCATCACAAAAGAGCTTATCATCCCACAGTGAAACATAAACATAACTAGACCTAATCTAATCAAAGTCATAGGCTGTATGTAACAAAGCGTTTACCCAACGTTATCACAATATGTGCCGTTATCTCGAGAGTTTAATCGTCGCGGCGTAGTGTGCGCCCAGGCTAATGAGCCTGCGGTTTTTGGGAAAACAACACGCAAGTGAGCGCCCGCCGCCCTCTCCACGCTCCACCGGCAAACTCAAGTTTGCCGACTTAAACAAACTTTCTACTAATTAATTTTAGACATCTCATCATTATAGTGACTTAACCAGTCGAGTAAAATAAGTAAATTCAAAATGAATTAAAACACGTTTCAACTTAGAAAAGAAAAGTTGTCCTACCTCAAAGAAAGTTATGACGTCTCAGAAAAATCCACAGAAAACACAAAACACAATGTCCGCACTAAAAGAAAAAAAAAGTTTGGACCGGTAACCGCGGAAAAGCGCGGGCGTCCGCCACCGAAACGTGGTCGACATTAAAACCTTAGCGGGAAAGAAACGGTCCCCTTATTACGTCTCGAAAGAAATTCGCCCGCACACAGGGGCATGCCGAAAGAAGTCCACTCACACAGGCGCGCGCTGCAACGCGACACGGGGGGACGTGGCTATGTGAGTGTCGGGTACAAATAAGTATTAAAAGAGATAGTTAGGTGCGGGACAAGCACGAAACGTGAACCATATGCCGCCGCACACACCTCGCATCGCAAAATCTACGCTCAAAGGAATCCTTCAAGTGTAACAGTTCATACACTGTACATTCTCTTTCATTTGTTTTCACGAAAAAGAAATAATTTGTTTCGTTTCTTCTTTGTATATATTTTTTTGTTTTTTCTTTCAAAATCAGTTTCGAGGCGGTTGTAAAAAAATAAATCAAGAAAATGTGAATCTATTCATATTTCATATTACCATCTAATCCATCCATTCGTTTCACTAATTCAACAAATCGCAAAAGCAAACAACATATTTCATCAAACACAAAATGATACAATTCAATGTTCTTAAGAATAGATAAAGTATCTCTCCATCTTAATTCTCTGTCTGAAAACCACATCCTAATTGGCAGCCTTTGACAACGAACTCTACATTCTCCGCTTACACCCTTGCAATAAAGTGTTCTATACAGATTAATATTAAAGTATGTATTTTTATTGTAGTGAGATCTTTTTGTACTGATGAATTATCCTTACGATTAACTCCTGTTTTAAATCTATGATGTACTATAAACGAATATTTTATTGTCTTAGAAACTCTGGAGCTGATTTGCCATGCAAAAAAGTAAGTATAACATCAAACAAGATCTAGAGAAAAATTCATCGTAGAAACGATAAGGCCGAGTGAGCCTCCAATGTCAGACATCGCCGCATAAAGGACCTCAGAACATCTTCGAGCTGGCCGACAATGGAAATTTTATATCGCCGTAAATTTTAACTGCGCACTTTAATAACTAAAGCACGAAGCCGATATAGCGCCGTATCGTTGACAAAAGGATGAGCGTACTCCCAGATCAACCTTTTAGTATAGCCACGCACACATAAAAGGTAATACAACCACACGCCTATCGATATACACTCACACAAATAAACCTCACCACTACGCGAACAAAACCCACACGCCCACCCGCCAAACACGCCCAACGTCTTGGGTTTTCTTATAAACCACGTTGTGTTCGATGTCCCATTCTCGAGCACAGCGATCCAGCGCGTTCTCTCTGTCTAGCGCAATGACGAGCTTCACATAAAGCGACGCCACATTCCCGCCTTTTTTCCCACTCCATTTTGACAGCTCGCGGCTCCATATCTGGCCGGAAACTAAGACAGTGTTCACAGAACTTCAAGAAATTCAAATACATATCGTTCCTTTATTTTATCCTAATAACAGGGCACGATTAAGCTATACCTTTAATAAAATGTTACTGGAACATAAACCTTTCACCCAAGCCCCTGATCTAATTTAAAATGTTATTATTGAAGTCTATTACGGCTGAACATGTTCAAAACTGTTTGAAGGAGATCTGAGTAAGGAAAACTTTAGAGTACATGAAACGAACAACGAACTCTTACAACCCAAAGTGTTCTAAAAACAAAGTTTAACCTTACATCTGAAATCTACCAATTTGTGCCTGGTTTTAATTTGAATCGATTCAAATATCTTTACGCAGCATTCCTCAAGATTCCAAATAGAACATTCGCAATGAACAAAACCATTGTAGATTGAAACGCTATATTTAGTTGTCAACATCGCTGTTCTAAAACAGTGTGTGCGTCGTCTTAGCGACTAAGTGGCTCAAGACGCGTTAGCGGGCGCGGGTGAGGCGCGGGCACGCTGGGCGGGGCTGCGGGGCTGCGGCGCTCCGCTATCGGCACACCGAAACACACATTTTTCCCGCCGCAAACCTCGCGCCGAGGGTTAGCCGCGACCCGCAGACCTCGTTCAGAAAGGAAGAGATGCAGTATAGTGACGTCTTGCTCCCGCACGCCTGCGCTGAAAGATTTTCCAGCGCGGCAACTTTGACAGTTTGTAGCAGAAATTTCAGCAAGCGGACGGAAAGATGGAATATAAGCGTGTCCTGTTTTGAAATAGAATAATCTGTCAATATATTCTTCATATAAAATCCTCGCCTTTTAATTACTTTTGCGCATTAGTAAATGGAAAATCGTTATGAAGTCTGTGTTTCTCAACTCAGTTACCTACTGATAACTGAAATGGTTAAAAGACAATTTAAACAAATAATAACGTTTAATACTAAACTAATAAAAAATAATAAAGGTCATCATTCCGTGTGGTGTATGGATTTAGAATACAGCACTGCTCCATTTCCTCTCATGAATATCGTAAAAGGTGTCTATGGAGCTCTTTGTCACAGGGATAGGCAGCAGTGTGTATTCTTGAAGTCAAAAGAATACATAGCTGCCGTTTCGCTGACTGACAAATTCTGCAGTTTGTGAACACGTCTTAGACAAACCATACCATTTTCTTCGTTTTGACCGACCTCAAGTCCTGGCGAAAGAGCACCGTTATGCTCCAAAGGTGTCATGAAGCTATCTAAATTAAAAACCACCCTAGTTTCAATAGAGAAGATGGTTGCCAATTCCAACAGTTTAGAATCCTGTTATTAAAATAATATATATGCGTGCATCGTAACATTTTTTTATAAGAATTGTACATAAAATAATAACTTTTTAAAACTTTAAATACGCCTGTTACCTTAGTCATCCTGCGACCACGAACACTGCAGTGTTCGAAACATTCGGAAAAACAAAAATCTATATATCTATATGCGAATACCATTATGATAATTAATACAAGAAGTCTGTGGCCCTAATTAAAATAATGGTAAACGTTAGTGTGTTGTTTAATATTCATCATCATCATCACACAGCCACAGGATGTCCACTGCTGAACAAAGGCCTCCCCCTTAGATTTCCACAACGAGCGGTCACATGCCGCTCTCATCCAATGACTCCCAGTGACCTTCACCAGATCGTCTATCCACCTCGTTGGAGGTCGTCCCACGCTGCGTTTTCCGGTGCGCGGTCTCCATTCGAGAACCTTTGTGCCCCATAAATTTTAACAAAAATTTAGAAATAGCTTTGGTGTTAAGTTGGCCAATTGAAAGATACTAAATTGATAGCCGACCCAAAAACTACGTCTTTAGTTTACATACCAAAATTTTAAAAAATGCGATGCACCAATGTGATGAGTATATTATGCAAGTACGGTATAAACTTTGCTACGGCGTAGGCTCCGCTACGTATTCTGTCCACCATCCCCACCCGCGGCTACGGTTGGGAAAATCAACTATGTTCATTATTTTAAGGATTGTAGGATACTAGTCATTTCCTAGTACCATGAATCTACCATCAAGGTGTAATAATTATTCCAACAAGCACCTTGGGTTTACGGTACAGTAAATTAAAGTGACTGATGATATTTGAATATGGCAGTAGGGGTTTCAAACCTCAAAAATATCTCTACATTTTAGATGAGATAAATGACATTGTCCGTGTGGTGTCCAGATTAAGAATATAGCACCACTCCATATCCTCCCGTGGAGGTCGTAAAAAGCGACTAAGGGACTAAACCTGAGGGATGGGCAGCAGCGTCCTTTCTGTGGAACAGTAGCCATGCTCACCAACCCACCTGCCAAGCATGGTGAGTACTGGCACATTCCCCCCAATGTGATGACACAGTTGTGGAAATCTATGGGGGAGGCCTTTGTTCAGTAGTGTACGTTGTATGGCCGATATGATGATGAAATGACATTATAATTCTAATCATATTTACGATTGTTTCGTAACTCCAAATTCAAATAAACAATCGTATAAACCAGTTGAAGAGTTGCGAGTGGACGGTCGACCACAAACTGCTCGTAGCTAACCCGAAACTTACATGGCATGTGGCCACAGCGGTGTGAGCGGTGCGGGTGGGGCATATCAAAACAAAACGACCAGCGATACGGGCGAGCTAATCATGCGGTCGGCCCACTGACAATTTGCAGGTTAGCCGCGACCGCTGCTGCGGCCGGCCCGTCGGCGTCGCCGCCCGACTTACGTACACGTCATAAAGTTACGTTTACTTACTACAATCGTTAATACTGTTTCGATGCGAGGTGACATTAGTATTCATGCTTTCGGTTCAAATTATTACGAGAAAGAAGGTACAACTACCATAGAAAATTAAGGTTTCACTAGTGCTGCAGGGTTTGTATGGCAAGTGAAAAAGAAAAGTTCAGATAAAGAGGCTTCTTCTTCTTTTATTAGGGTTCCGAACGTCCGAAGGAAAAAATGGCGGAACCCTTACAGGATCACTCGTATGTCTGTCTGTCAGTATGTTTATCCGTCATTAATTAAATGTGCTCCGAATCTAATGCACCGATTTAGTCGCAGAAAAAAAAACAATTGAACCGTACAACGTTGCCGACATATTTTTTAAAATGTTTTCATTGTTATAATAAAACAACTTTTAAACGCATTAAATCGTGTGTATTATTGATTTTTGTTTTTTCTGACGTTTCGAACACTGCACTTTCATTGTTGTGAAATATTTTATTGAATACTAGCTGGGGCCCGCGGTTTCACCCGCGTTTAATTTAAAAGAAATTTAGAGTACTTCGACATAGACACTTGACATAGAATATATATGTTGGATTTCAAGGGTTTTATGGTTTTCGCGCGGAACCCTAATTATTTTTCTAAAATAAAAGTAGCCTAAGTTATTCCTTATAACGTCAGCTATCTGCCAGTGAAAGTCCCGTCAAAATCGGTGCAGCCGTTTCGGAGATTAGGACAAACGGAACAAACAGACAGACAGACAGACAGACAAACAGACAAAAAAAAATTGTTTTTTTGTTATAAGTACCGTATATACTTTCATATGCATTTAGTAAAAAGCTGTTATTTTGACATTACAAACAGACACTTCAATTTTATTTATTTGTATAGATGTAAAGATTAATTAAACCAAATCACCGTACAACGTTGCCTTATATTGAATATTATTGAAATTGGCGAAATTGTGCAAGATACTCTACAGAAGCCATAATCTAAGAGAAGAAGAAGAAGAAGAAGAAGATTTAGTTGAAGTTTGGTACACATATGGCTTTCTGCGACCCGAACACGGACGTGTAACGTAAATAAATGAATTTTGAATATGGGGCACTTTTGTGGGGCAATATAGATAATTAAACAATAAAGCTTTGCAGACTGTACCGTATAACATATGAAATGGAAGATTTTACAATATATCGTTTTAAAGTTATTTAAGAAAATAGACGAAAATTGACCATTCCCCTTCGCTTATCTCCGAAACTAAAATCTACTAAGCTTAAAATTTCGTTAAAACAAAAACATGGTGGATTAGATATTCATCATCCGTAAGTAACCCTCTCACTCAATTCCCACCACCCACTCAGTTCAACCACCACTATGCAGTCACCCATCCATAGACTGACCGCGCCAAGCATTGCTTAACCTCACCGATTACCGTATACCGATCAGTAAGTCCAACTAGCTATGAGCGCCGAATAATTAGAAGCAAAAAATTGACAAAAGAAATATTAGGCGGCCGAAGACTCCACATTAACCGTGGGACGAATATGGTTGAGTACATAATTCGAGACTCGAGAGAACATCACTTTGTTAGCTATATCAGTCAATTTCTCTCGACTTGCAACGATTTTCGAATTTTCGACCAAAAACGTTGAGGTTAGTCAACATATTATTTTCATGATAGCCCGTGCGCGAATAGACCCGATACTGTCTCGACTAGCTGCCAAAATGTAAGTCATCATCTTCAATCAATCAAATCGAAATTTACAATCGATCTCTTGATTTTTAAACGTTATACTTAAATATTACCTGGGAGACTTCATCATCATCATCATATTAGCCACAGGACCTCCACTGCTGAACAAAGTCCTCCCACTTAGATTTTCACAACGAGCGGTCACATGCCGCTCTCATCCAACGACTCCCAGCGATCTTCACCAGGTCGTTTGTCCACCTCGTTGGAGGTCGTCCCACGCTGCGTTTTCCGGTGCGCAGTCTCCATTCGAGAACCTTTATGCCCCAACGGCCATCAGTTCTACGAGCAATGTGCCCTGCCATTAGCACTTCAGTTTACTAATCCTTTTAGCTATGTCGACAACTTTAGTTCTTTTACGGATTTCCTCATTTCTGATGCGATGTCGTAGAGCAATACCAAGCATAGCTCTCTCCATAGCTCGCTGAGTGACCTTGAGCTTTCTTATGTGCACCCCTGGGAGACTTAAACACAGATATTATGATCTAACAGTTAATATGCCTACATACGACTACGATGGCACGGTTGGTGCTGGCTGACACAGTCGGCTGCTGCGCTTCGGGTCACGAGTTCGATTCCCGCACGCAACAAATATTTGTATGATCTGCAGGTAGTTTTAGTAGAGTTAGAGTAGAATTTATGTCTGTAAACGCACCCACGACACAGGAGAACTATTTGTGTGGAGAAAAGTTTAAAAAAAAATTGCTATTTGGAAAAATTGGTTGAAGAAGATTTGTTGCCAGCACTAAATTAACGAAACTAGAAACGAATTAGTGGATAATTTGGCAGTAAAACTATTTTATAAAGTAAATAATTAACTTCGACCATCTGTAAAAAATGTAGGAGCAATCCACTGGGTTTCCAAATCATCTCCGTCATCTTGTCATGTGGACCGAATCTCAAAGAGACGCGTATGCACACGCACGTAGCTCACTGGTCATTTTTTGCATTTTAGAAGTGTAACAAAATGTACAAACAAAAAAATTGGTACAAACAAAATTTAAAATTAGTACCAGTATCTCTGCAGTCCTGCGCGTAATAAAGCTATAAATCACGCTGACTCGCCAAAAAATAGCATGTGCAACGTTCAACAAATGTTAAGCAATCCCTAGATAAGTAAGTACGATACATGGAGCAATCGACAGACGGTAGTCGACAAACGCGAACACCGACGTCACTGAATAAATAACTTGACACTTGTTCGAAAATAAACAATTTAAAATGTCAAGAATAGGGAAAGGGCACGCGACCCAACCCTTTTCCTTCGCCAACATAATGTTTTCTGACAACCAATTTTAGAGTTGTTTGCATTTCCGTACATGTTTATACAATGTTAATGTTTTGTAGTAACTAACAGCGTTTTATGTGGATTGTCGTTTATAGCCATTTTAGGCTAGATGGATATTACACCTATATAGGATAAATAACGGTAATGATAATTAAATACTCGATTGCTAGTATAGGTAAGCATATTTATTTGAGTAAATCGGTACCATTCGATTTGTTTTAATGGCTATGTGTTTCCTTTAAAGCGTAAATAGGCTTGGCAAATAAAAATACTACCCTACTAGAATCATAAAGAGTACTCTATAGTATATATTTTTTTAAACCATGGCTTTAATTGTCCACAGGCACGGTGGCAAGTCATAGCCCTGACAATGTTTTACATTGTTGTTCAAACAATTATGTAAACACAGTAAACCCACGTGTATGTATATGTCCGGATTAAGAATATAGAACCATTTCAACTCCTTCCGTGGGTATCGTAAAAGGCGACTAAGGGACTAAACCAGATGGAAGGATCATCCTTTCTATAGAACAGCAGCACTCTGCTCGCACCAACCTGCCTGCCAAGCATGCTGAGTACTATACTGGCAAATTGCCCCCAAAATGAGGACACACCGGCCACCACGCGGCTAGATGCCGTTGTCTATGGGGGAGCCTTTTGTTCAGCAATGGGGATATCCTTTGGCTAGATTTTCACAACGGTGTCATCATTGTGGGTGGAATTGGCTAGTACTCACCACGTATGTCAGGTGGGTTGGTGAGCGCAGTATGGCTATTGTTCCACAGAAGATACGCCACTGCCCATCTTTCTGGATTAGAGTCCCTCAATCACCTTTTACGACATCCACGTGAGGAGATGGGAGTGGTGCTATATTCTTAATCCGGACACCACACGGATACATACAACGTAGTCGCAAAACAATATCAATTGTAATGCTATCCTGGACTAGTCCTACACCGTGGCACCACACTGTGCTCGTCACCTCAAGACATAAGTATTCAGTCTCTTATTCCACTAGCTACGTAATGTAAAGTTTAAACACTACTGCTTGGCGGCACAATATCTGGCAATGTGGTGGTGGCACCTAGCCGGACTCTAATAATAAGAGACCTATCACCAGTAAAATTGATTTCTAATCCCATTGCACCCACGGTACAACTGAACCAGTCTAGTAAACACACACGTACTCGTATGTATCGTGACTTCACTAAGCTAGTTATAATCGAGCACCGGCCCGTACTGCAGCTGTGTCTGAGGAACGAGCGACTGCGATAGTGAGGTAACACGTCGATATGTCGATAAATTACTGGTTTAATACAATTTATTTTTCAAATATTTTACATACATCACTTTTAATTCAATGGTAGGTTTAGAATATTATTCTTGGCGTCGTTGTATGCATGGAACCCGCCTATGCACTTACGATTATAAGGCAATGTGCGTACATTGCGTAATGTACACAGAGCCGGTAAACGTCCACTGCTGAACATGGGGCTCCCAATGATTACCACAAAGAGTGGTAATAGATATTGCTATAATAACTACGCTTGGCAGGCTGATTGGTGATCGTAGTATGGTGTTATTACCACGCGGTAGGCTGCTGCTGGCCATCTTCATATGTCATAAAGGCGACTTACGGTGGATTCCTTAGTCGACATTTACGACACCCATGGGTGGAGAGGGATAGTCTATACTTTGACAGGAACCGCACGTGAAACACTATACAATACTGTATTCTAATTTCTTTTTTATAGTTAAAGTTGAATTTGTGTTTGCTTAATTTAAAAAAATTGGCATATTGAATGGTCTTTGCCTCCGAAGATTATGTATATAGCCCATTTTCAACAAAGATCTCACTTCAGCTATGTGAATACTCCAACTTTTCAGAGCGCTATTTATCTTTTATTCTTATGGAGCATTTTTCAAGTAAAGTTATGGTTGAAAGAACATCGCTGACTTTATTATTACCTAAACCGTTAGATATTTTACAAACAGGGTATAACAGGCATATGCGCTTTCGAAATTAGTGTAAAATTGCATATAATAGACTAGAATAGAATAGAATCATTTATTCAGTAAATACGTCCTAATAGACACTTTTACACGTCATATTGAAACAACGGAGGGCAATTCGCTACATGACAACCTCTGAGAAGAAATGCTGAAAGAAACTGAGGGTTAGGTCTTTGTCTTTTTTTTTTACGTCTTTTACAAATCTGTTGGTTACAAAGTATTTAAATTAGTCATCTATATATAAAAGATAAATATCTGCCATATTTATCTTTTATATATAGATGACTAATTAACTATACAATGCAAATATCACTTCAGATATATATGGTTTCCAGGGAAGCCACATGTGCAGAAAAGAGCTAACGCCATATGTCCCTATCGTCAACATAGTCTTTAATCCTATAATATGCTTTTTTTATAAGAATAGATTTGACGTGCGCTTTAAGCTTCCCGACTGTCAGATCAATAATTTCTTTTGGTATCTTATTATAAAACCGAACGCAGTTACCTAAGAACGATTTGTTGGTTTTGGTTAAAGAACCTATTTCGAACAAAAAACACAGCAGTTTTGGCAGGCGCAGGGAGGGTATTAAATTGTTTTTGAAAATAATTGCTGAAAACCTTGACCAAAATGAGCGTAAACCTATAAAAATTGAAATTTTGAAAAAGGTTGCAAATTTCATATTATAGCATCAAATACCAAAACTGCTTGAAAACTAATAATGTTAACTTTCCTGTACAGTAAAAGTATTGACTTGATCTACCATTGAGGTATGAAAGTTTGTAAAGTTTTAAAGGCCAAGGATGTACATATAAAATTGCTTGCCCTCTGCAAGGAACTAAAAAGTGGCGGAAGCTGCTATTTTACAAGTGCCCACAAAAATAAAAAGTTGACTATGGTAAATTTGCTGCCGGTATTCTGCATAAGGACTCGGAATTGTTTAACATATTATTTCCAGTAAGTCAGATCTGAATTCAGCATAGCCATACAGTTAGTCAAGTTCTCAAGGCTCGCCAGTTTAGAGAAATAAGGTGTGTTTTACAACCGCAGTCTAGAAGTCAATACCGTGGCTTAGAGGACAATTTCTTGTTCTTAAATGATGTTCTATATGACTTTTTGATATGACTGTAAAATTTTATGGTTTCCGTGTCCACACTGTAAAAAAAACCGAACTGTCCTATGAGATATTCATATTGATACTTTCATACGTAAGGCCGTTGGTGAGACGAGATTAATATTTGCCACCAGTTTCAATGTTGTTGGTCTAGCGCCTATATCTCGGAAATTTGCCAATGGTCCATTAATTAATAGTTTTTTTTTATATTGACCCATCTCAATGGATTGCATATAAAATGCCTACCAATTGAGTTTCTTGTCGGCTCATCTACGATATTGTGGAACTGTGCAACAATTTAATTCTTAAACAACCTTAAACTTTATAAAAACCTTGACTTGTCGACTATTATGACATAATATGCCGTAAAGATAACAATAGCTTAGAATCTAGATTGAGCTGAGAAAGTCGGGCTCTCAAAAAGGTACACTATACTTCGTGCGTGAGTCAAACCCGCACAGGATCGGTCTTTTTAACGCTAACCCATCTGTGTACTATTTCTTTTTATATTTAAGAGCTAGGCTCTTGTCAGTGTAGTAATCGGCAGTACGACTATGTACTCATGACTTAATTAATATTCTCACTCTTCTCTCATTATTACTCATTTTCATAACAATCTTTAGAAGGTACTAATGTTCAACATAAACATCTGCTTCATCCACAAGTTCAAATCCATATGTACAAAAATCATAATATCGACATGTATACATGTGTGGTACAACCCTTCTCCGACCCGCCATATGCCGCGGCGCTGCGAGCGCCCTTAAATTACAGAACTTCCCGCTCATAATAGAGAGATATGCCTTTAATATCTGCCGGAAACTGCCTCTGTGCCTTGTTTACTTTTTGCCTCTGTTCTTATATTAGAGATTGCATTCTAACGTTGTACGCTTAGTTGTTGTGTGTTGGAAATGTTCTGCATTATGATGTAATGGCAAAAGAGTAAATATTAGACACAATAGTGTCATCTATCATTATCCATTGATCGGTTGGTTTGGGCGTACATCATCATCATCATCAGCCTAAAGACGTCCACTGCTCAACAAAGGTCTCCCTCATAGATTTCATTATTTTGATGACAATTCGCAAGTATTTACTACGTTTGACAGGTGGGCTGATGAGCGCAGTATGGCTACTGTTTCACAGAAGCGACGCTGTCATACATCCCTCTGGTTTAGAGTCCCTTCGTCAGTTTTTACGATATCCACGAGACGGAGTGAGAACACCACACAGAACGATGTACATCGTTCATAATATCTTTTTAGGGTTCCGAACGTCCGAAGGAAAAAACGGCGGAACACTTATAGGATCACTCGTGTGTTTGTCTGTCTGTCCGTCTGTCACAGTCAAGTTGCTCCGAATCTACTGGACCGATTAACTTAAAATTTGGTACATACAAGGATTTCTGCGACCCAAACACGGACTTTGAATATGGGGGTCACTTTTGGGGGGAAATATAGAAAATTAAAGGATAAAGTTTTGCAAAATGTACCGTGTAATATACGAAATGGAACGGCTTGTTGCGAGGGTCTCAAATACATTTATTTTATCATTTTAAAATATATAGTTTTAAAGTTATTTTAAAAAGTAGACGAATACTGACCGATTCCCCCGCTTATCTCCGAAACTACTGAGCCTAAAACTTTTAAAGAAATACACATAATAGCGCTTTACCTAGAGATGACAGGAAAACCTACAAGAATTTTATGGTTTTTAAATGACATGGTAAATCTTTCAATATTGTGCGTACAAACTTACGTTTGCGGTCGGAACTTGTCCTGTTTTTTTCCTAACAAAACTGCACCAAATTTATAACTCAATTAAGTTGTTATATATTGATTTTTATTTATAAAAGCAACAGTTTCTATTACCTTCCATCAAAATGACGTCTGTCTCATTTATATACACGAAAAATATATAAAGAGCAATGTCAGCTCAATATAGCCAATAAAAATCAACCCCCACAAAAACCGTGTGCAATTTCAATCACAATTGCGCAACTTTCCTGAAACGCACCTGCTGACTGTCACGGGACAACACGTGCCCGACTAAGAGGCTACTTAACGTAAGTGACCCTACTTACAGAATCCCAACTGTGCCGTCTGAGACACTCCAATAGCCGGCAATTTCACGAGGCCCGGCCGCCATCTGCGACCGACGCGCCAAAAAATAACATTCCCCAAAAAACATTTGCGAAAGAAAGGGATATTAGTCTCCGCGGGGCAATAATCGAAGCCAATCGGCCCACCGAACGCCCCGACACGACACTGGCTTTATTTATACCATTACTTTATTGTATGGTAATATCGTAAAGAATATTTTATGTTCACGTGTAGACACCTTCTGATTTTGTAATATTGTTACCCCTGATACCTAGTTAGGATGGCGGCTGGTTATTGATATTCCAGTGTTGGATTGACTTTATCACTACTCTACGGGTAATAATTTATTAATATTGCGAATAAGATGCAATTTTTAAAGTTGTTTTACTCATCTATCTACATATATAGATTATACTACCTTAATGTAACAAAAAAGGTATAGTAAGTAATTTGTTACTTTCAGTGATATTCAATGAAATGATCTTTATTTGAACAAGTCACTCGTCAATAAATTTAAATGAAGCCGGCATTTCCTACTGACTGCCTCTGAGAAAAAATGCCGAAACAAACTCACCGGTGATTATGATTTAAAGTCCAGGCATATTTAGAAACAATATTACACGAAAAAAATATACTACAACGTCTTGAATGCCCTTTTGGAATGAAGCACTGTGATCATTTCATTCCACGTGTAATAAAGAAGTACAGAGTCTTTTTCTGTTGTAGATATGTTTTGTGTAAGGCCTATCCAAAAAAGATAATGATACATAATTCATGTTGCTACTTAATACTCAATTATTTATTTACATTCAATAATGTAGACTTAGGTGGTAATTTATAATAATGAGATATTATAACTTATAATTTTATACAATTTGACGGCACGGTTGGCGCAGTAGCTAAGTTTAGCTTTCTGCGTTACGTGTCGCGGGCTCGATCCGCGCACGGAATAAATATTTGTATGATCTGTAGATAGTTGTTTCGGGTCTGGGTGTTTGTGCATCTGAGATTTATGTTTGTAAATTATTCTCACGACCCAGGAGAAACCATCGAGTGAGACTTAAAACAGACCCTGGCGGGCATAGCAAGTGTAGGAGGAAGGAAGAGGACTTTAGTTAAAATTAAAATCGCTATTGTTCCTAATTGTTCATCCGAATAATTCTAAATAATAATACTAAACAACAATATATCACAAAAGAGACTGGTAATCGCCCATACAACGCTAGACCCCGAACTGTGTTGGTCGTTACATTTAGGAAATTGGTATGGTGTGATAGGGTATTTCATGAGTATTTTTTTTATTTTATTCCCAATTGCGTTTGAGTAAAATCCTCGATTTTGTGATAGCGAGGTTAAGTACGGCGGTATTATACAATAGCTACAATCATCTATTTTATCACATAAATAATACCTTTTTTTTTTTTTTTATTGATGTCCAGTGGAAATTCTACATGGAACTTCCTTCACCCCGGGGAAGGGTGAAGGGGTATGCCGGACTCCTACCGGCTAAAACCACTGGAGTGGTCATCTTCGGCACCGAAGGGGGGCTCCAGGTCCTCGTAAGATCACACTGGAGCCGCCCATTGGTGCCACGCCTTTAGGCACATCACGGAGGGGACATAAATAATACCTATATGTGTTATATCGATACATGTAATAAAGGAATGTTCGTTAAGTATATTCCAAACAAATCGGAATCCAAAAGAACTTTAAGAGAATTTAGGGGGTCTAAATGATGAGACAATTGTGAAAATCTAACGAGGAGACTATCTTAAACCGTGGACTTCCTTTCGCTGATATGATGATGATAACTCAACTTTTTGAACATCGTCATAATATAATGATGACGACACGGTTGGTGCAGTGGCTGATACAGTCGGCTGCTGCGCTCCGGGTCATGGGCTCGATTCCCGCACGGAACAAATATTTGTATGATCTACAGGTAGTTGTTCCGGGTCTGGGTGTTATTGTATATGGAATTCATGTCTGTAAACGCAACCACGACACAGGAGAAATTCCAGTGTGGGGCAATGTTTAAAAAAATTTAAAAACACCTCCTCGCCATGTCATGGGAAGTAGGAGACCCGACCCATGACGCCACCGCAAGCAGTGACCTCATGGAGCATGACGAATCAGCTGCCAAAAACCTTCCAAACTAGTTACTATGTTTCTAATTACCAATTTCACTAGTTATTGGCGTGATACTTATGCAATCCGTATTTGTAATAATATATTTTAAAGCCCTCTGTCATGGTGAGGGGTCGTCAGACCTATTTGTTGGGGGATGGATGTGTGTAATGGCGTAATAACGGGGAAACCCGCTCCTAGCATTGATTTATATATGTTACTATGTTGTTTAACTCAATGGCTCCAAGTCTTCGAGACGCGCGATGGTGAAATGGGTGCCGCACTTCTCGACATCCGACGACGATGATACGACATCGTATTTCCCTGTGTTTCTTGAACTTTTTATTTCATATAACACCCATTACAATAGACCATATCGTTGTAGTTACCCTATCTCATACAACAGTCTTACACCATCGGAGACAATCCGTGACTTAATTTTATAGTGCAGGCATGGAGTGTCCCCGGTTAGTGGCCCATTACATTTTAGATTAAAATTGTCTAAAGGGCCTCTGCTAGTTGGAGCTATGTCCCCACGTAAGTCTATAAAAAGACCGGCCTTCTCATTGCAGAGGCTATTAACCCATGAATAGAGAGATATATGTATGTAGGCTTATAGAAAGACGTAATATTTCTGTAATCCAAAAGCTCAAAATAAAACTAAACAGTTTGTGCTTGAAGAATTTTATTTCCCACCATACCGAATCGATGTATTAAAAAAATCCTTCACATGTCACCAATTAACAATAATAAAATATGTAATGGTAATTATGTCAGAAACATTCAGTTTTATAATTCAACAATCTTTCAATTCAATTCGCTTCATACATGTTAAATAATATTGTCCTGTGCTGAACACAGCGACCGGAAATTTTTATCATCAAAATAATCGTTTATTAATTTATGCCAATGCCTACGATACAGGAGTAACCCAAAGGCATAGTTTCTGAATAAATAAAAAGTAAAAATTAGGTTTTCGTTAGCATTGATGCGTCCATTCTACCATACTAAATATACCGATGCATAGAAAATGACTAATGTCCATAGCAGATGACTTGGTTCTACAGTGTCATAACCTATGTCAAATACTATGACTGTAACACGTAACGGGATTCGGGATGATGGTTGTTGTGATGGTGTTCTGCGTTTCGCTATTAGTCGTCAAGATTAGATTTCACGAAAGGCGACAAGTCAGCGGGCGTGTCGTTGTCACTAACAGTTCGCGACCCCACCGCCTCGGTACAACACGTTCGCTAACGTATGGTGCACTTTAACTTTACTTCTACATGTTACACTCATTAATGCAGAAAACACTCTCCTCGTCCTGTAAGTATAACAAATAGGCATGATTCTGCTAACCATTAGACATCAACATTAGATGTCACGAGATGTGACAAGTTAGCGGGAATGTCGTTGTCACCAGTAAACTGGCAACTATAATCCTAGATATTGCACGTTTACTAAAGTGTGGTGCTTTTGCATTGTAGCTTTAACCCTTAATGGCAATGCCGTCCAATAACAAGGCTCTCATACAGAAATACGATAATAGTAAAGCTCATCCTTAGTTAAGTGCGATATTCTGTAAAACGATACTGCGAAATATGAAGAAACGTGAAATGATCTTTACTTTAGCAAGTAAGTTTCTAGAAACACTTTCACTCGTCAATAAATTTGTATGAAACCGACATTTTCTACTGACTGCCTCTGAGAAAAAACGCCAAAACAAGCTCAAATCAATCTCAATCCCAAGCATTTTTGTCATCTTTAAAATCTGTAACTGTACGAGTATAGAAACCCTCTTTACATAGTTACTTTTTATAACGGATTTAAATTAATTAAGACTAAGATTTTTAATACTACTTGGGATCTTGTTGAAGAAACGTTGGCACTTAAATGAATTACAAATTTTTGGAACCTGGACTTTGGCATTACAAGATTTTCTTTGCCTAGTATTGATACTACGTATCTCGCTTTTTGTCGAAAATAAATGTATGTTCCTTTTAACGTATATTAGACTCTCATATATATATTGAGATGCACGTGAAATCTGATGGTCCAAACTTTTAATTACGTAACGCAAGCAACAGCAAATGTCTTGTCAAATGTCTTTGAGGAGCCGAAGAAGAAGAGGGTCGGTCCCTCTATACTGTGGATGTCATAAAAGACGATTAGAAACTATCAATAAAATGGGAAACTGTTTCGATCTGTGTAAAAATAACATACTTCAATCAACAATCCTTCTGCTGAGTACTACGATTAGATATAATTTTGGCAATGATTATAACCACATAGTAGCACTGTAAACGTTTGGGTACCTGAAAATATGTAGACTACATGACATGACAGCGACAATATTATCGTATTACATAACAACTGAAAATAGCAACTCAAATTAATGTAATAGCGCATTGCAATTATCTCGGATGATTTATCATACCTTTGTGGAGCTTACGTAGATTGCTCTCGATTATGATTCTGCTCTGTTAAAACTAACTTTTATCTAGAAATACAGCGATAGGAATAATTTTCTAGAGGAAGATAACTATAGGTAGTTCAATCAACGAAGTCGCGCCTTACTCTTTGCCTAAATCGCTGCATTGCAAGTGTTTGTACATTATAAATTGCTACTGGGTTAGTTTTACCACCACGCCCTAGTTGGAGATGTGTGCATGCGCACACCAATATATATTAAACGAGTAAACGGAAATAAAGCTACGCTGGGGATACCTGTTACAAAAAATAGTGGGGCGCGTATTCGTGAACTAAACTATCTGAACTTTGGCTTAGCAAATAGCACTGCAAACATCTTGAAACCGTGCTCCACATTACTAGGTTAACTGACTCTACATTCGCTCTAAAAGTTCAATAAACAAAAGCGCACCCTATCACGTCGCGCGAACATTATCCAATTTCTCTCGCCATTTCCCCCGTATTTTTTCAATACGCGTTCGAGATCATTTAACATTTTTATGTGTAATCTTGCTCGGTAGCGATAAGACAAGGAGATTTTTGCGCGCCTCACTTTATTTTATCGGCTACGTTTTACGGCGAACTCTAAACAGATTAAATCTAACAGTGGGGCGTCTTCCGGACACATTGTACATTTATTGGCTTGTATTTTGGCTTTATAAGATTACTGGTGCATTTTCGCCTCGAAGAATTGTTCTGATCGTTTGTTTATCGGCATAAAAATTGTAACTAAATAATAACCATAAATTAAATATGTTAAGTATAGTTTCTCTATTCACTGACTTATATCCTCTGGTAGGGGGAACCCGGTCTTTTGATAGGCTTACGCGGGGACATGGGTCCAACACGCAGAGGCCCTTTAGAGAAATTTAATCTAAAATGTAATGGGACACTAACCGGGGACTCCCTATGGCTGCACTATAAAATGTAGTTTCAGATTATCCTCGGACGTGTAAAACTGTTGTATGAAATGAAAACTACAATTATAAGGTCTATTGCAATGGGTGCTAAATGGATTTAATACTTTAAATCCATGAAGCACCCATTACAATAGACCTTATAATTGTAGTTGTACATAGTAATGTAAAACGAAAAAACGGCGGCTGCCTTTCAACCTTTATAGTGGAATTCTGTGGCAGACGGTGACTCACCACTCACAAGATGGCGGCTAAATGGCCACCAATTCAGGCGACAAGGAGCAACACCAGTGTGAGCGTATATAATAAGTATAGTTATTATTATACTTACTATACATGTCATGCTCCTGAAAACACTTTGCAATTAAAAAGCAAGTCTACCTTTCTTTTTCTTTTTTTATTGATCCGGTGGAAATACCTCATGTAATTCCTTCGCCCCGGGAAAAGGCGATGGGGGCATGCCGGACTCATACCGGCTAAAACCACCGGAGTGATCATCTTCGGCACCGTAGGGAGGCTCTAGGAACTCGAAAGTAGGTAGGTAGGTTTCCATCAGAAAAAATTGTCAACTCGCTGACGTAGCTACGGCTAGTCGTTATTATTTCGTATATTTCTACAGCATAATATCATATGGCATTATGTTATAGGCAGTAGCGGCTGATGTAGATTCAATATTTGCGAATATAGAGTATATTGCAGAAGAAGAGGAATAGTATAAAAGAAGGCGATCCGCGAATCCCTTAGAGGCCTCTATAATTATAGGTATTAATTAATACTAACAATGCCTTTCCTCACCATTTTGAAAATGTTTGTTCACAGAAAATTGTTGGGTATGATTCTAAAAAGCGGCATTCGTTGAATAAATACCAGTAAAAACAATATTTGGTAGTACCTACCTAAAAGACCAAACCCTGAGCTACTTTCAGCGTTTCTTTTGTGAAATTGCCAAACGGATTATCATATAAAAATATATATAACAAAATCATAGATTTAAATGGCTAACGGCTGAATACTCAAACGCCATTTAACGTTAAGACCCCGCTTAAACAATTTGACGCGCCCGGTTTAGTACCAAAAACAGGTTTCTCGAATAGTTAAAGCGGGGACTTAACGTTAAATGGCGTTTGAGTATTCGGCTGTAAGCTAAGCTAAGCTTCAATCAATCAGATCAATCAAGGAATTCAGCTCATAGCCACACTTACATACGCTCAACTTAACACCTTAGATTAAAACACACGATTTTAACGTTATCTATGTACATGTATGAAAAACTACTTTTGTTATGGAAGGAAATATATAAACATTTATTTAATGCCTAATACAGCCTACTTGGTAACAAAACGCAAAGTTCACGGATAAACGAGTTCACATAATATTAGTATGACGGTCGGTCCGCGTAATGAATCGTATAAAACACGAGTTTTATAACGCGAGAGGCACATTGAGAGTCCTTTTTAAATTATGCAACATTTGTATGGAAATACAGACGTCACCCCTGGCTCACGCTGCCTCCTTAAAAATACATCCAGTGTTATTTGTAGCCTTGGTTTGAAGCTCACTCGCGATTTGATTGCTTTTTCATGGAGATCATATCGCGTGGTACTTACATGTGTTGTTGGACCAACATTACAATGAACCTATATTGTTCATAGTACCTAGATTGTTTATGAATATTTAATCAGCCTTTTGTGAATTACAGACTTAACACAAAATATGTTCATAAACCAGTTTTTTCTTTTTTTGATAATCAGTAATTAAATGAAGTGAGCAAAAGATATCTATATCAAGAAATTTCAATCATTGGCTCACAGAAATAGAAAATAAGGAGAAGTACGGGCGTAACCGCGCCACCGCGACATGCCCAATTTGGGCTATCCGGAAAAGATGGCCTTTTTATAACATCAGTTGAGATTCGACCGCATATGTGAAACTTTGTTAAATTGTCGTGTTGTTCGGGGATAACATACAAAAACCGAAGCGAAAATGATAACTTTATCAAGGAAGGAATCATATACAATATGCAAGTGAAGAAATTTTCTTGTATTTGTCTATAAAAAGAATAAATTAAAAATTATTGTTTTCTTTATTATGTTACATTTGGATTGATGGAGCAGAACAACATTAACTAGCAATCGATGAATAACAAACGCAGTGAATAGAACAGAGAATGGTACTCCCAATAAACTTAAGCGTTGCGTGGTACGGCTGTCGTTTGCGGTCTGTGCGCTCGGTATGATTGGCTACCTACAAAGTCGTGGGTGTGTTTTAGTATGAGAAGCCAATTATGATGTTGTGTTTATTCAGTTCATTGCTGTGTCCAAATAAAATTTTCATTCATTCATCCCTTTAAAAATCATTTATTAATTTATTATTCGAAATCATGTGATTCTTATTTTTAACCGACTGCAAAAAAGAGGAGTTTGTCATTTTTTTATGTATGTGCACCGATTACTCCATTTGTAGACCGATTTCAGAAACTCTTTCTTTATTAGGTGCAGAATGCTTTCTATTTGGTCCCATATAAATTTCATTACATTTGATTGAGTAGTTTTTTATCCAGCTTGAACAAACATGTAATTTGACTACGCTTATCTAGATGATGTCTTAATAGTTTCCATTCCTCCGAGATTAAACGAGAACCGATTTGAGTCAATCTTATTTTTAGTATAAAATACTCTCTCTGAGTTGTGACTGTCTACTAACTTAGATAAGTAGGTATCTCGGGTTGGTTACGATTTAAACTGATACCTAAACTGGAAAAAGTTCTTCGTTTATTTACACTAAAATGAAACAAATAAAACGTTTTAACAAAAAAACAAATACTGTCTTCAAAAACCCTACTCCATTCGAGATGCACTAAAAAGAAAAAATATTTTATTTATGAAGTCGGGCGGGACCAGGTATGCCCTAACCATTTTTTATTTATTCTTTATTGCACACAATATTTACAGATTAAAACAATACTAAAGAAAAGTTGATGCGAGCTTAACTCAATATTGAGTTCTCTTACAGCAAACCTTTGAGTGATAGAGTAATGTTAATATGAGGGTCTAATAAAGTACAACAAGAATGAAGCATGACCAGATATTTATAAATATAAAACGACATTAAAATGCATAACATATTAGGTATATAAATAAAGATATACTTAGAAAATAAGTCACATACAAATGTATACAACAATAATAATAATACATACACAAGTGTCCCATTACATTTTAGATTAAAATTCTCTAAAGGGCCCCTGCGTGTTGGACCCATGTCCCGCGTTTTCTTTTCTGCAGACGTTCGAGTTTATTTAGTAAGTAGTAACATAGTCTAGAAGTGGAAGAAGAAGAGACTGGGCAAGAGTAATTTTTGTTTGAAATGGCAGGAACTTCTAGAGACGTTTGAGTGACTGGAACGAGCAATACACCCTCCTGATAACCTCTGCAATGTGGATATTCCAAGACAGGTGACAGTCTATACAGATACCCAAATTTTTTGCACTTCTCGAGTAGTCTATGGTAACAGAGTTGTACAACGCTGGTGGGAAAGACTGGTGATCCGACAGACCGTAGAAGTATCTGCCGCCAATAATGATTTTGTTGGATTGACTAATGCCCGGTTTCTGAAGCTCCCAGTTAAATTCCCATTAGCTATTGATTCAATAAAGTTATGTATAAGATAAACGTAGGTTAACTGTCACTGCGTTTCTGAATACACAACGAACCGTTCCATAACTATGAAACCAATAACCAGTTTCTTAATCTGCCGCTAGATGGGTCTGTTTAAGATATCGAGTTTAAAATTGATTTTATTATTTAATTTCATTACTAAATACTGGAGAGCCGGAGGATGGGCAGCAGCGTCCTTCGAGTACATTAACAACTTTACTGCGATCGCCAACCCGTCTGCCAAGCGTGGCGATTATGGCAAAACCCCCCAATGATCCCACAACATACCCACCATATCGGTCGTTGTGGTGATCTTTGGGGAGGCCTGTGTTCAGCAGTGGACTTCATTCGGCCGAAATGATGACTAAATACTAGTTTTCTTAACAATTATATTTCTTTCGAGAGTATATACCTTGCCTAGCAATCTTTTAGTTAATAATTATGGTAATTCGTCGTTTATCAGCGTATCTATGAACGAGCAGATGTCGCGCTCGTCGTCTTTTTTTTAAGAAGTCCTCAAACTCATTGTTACAGCTTAGTCATTTCGTGCGTCGTGGTATTATTTATTTATTGCTATTGTGCTTTACTTGCAGTTTGATTTTAAGTTTAGTGGTATTTGCTATCGTTTGTGCTTAATTCGTGCTCTAGTAAAATAGCAATGAAATGAAATGAAATGAAATCGTTTATTTTCCAGATACTAAATCCAAAACAGAAATAAAATTACAAAAGATAAATATACAAAATAATTAATCTGTACATCTATATGTCAACGCTAGGACTTTAGGTAATCGGGGTATGGTAGGACTGCCATATTTAATGTAAGGGGCTATAGTCCCAGTCTCGCACTGCGGCCACCAAGGAATTGGCGGAGTGGTATATGGCGGTGCGCGCCGCCGAAGTAAATCATTTATTGAAAGAGAGAAGATGCTTCTTATTGAAGTAACAATGTATACTTTTGATGCATAACTCGCCAGAATAGTGCTGATGATATCACTTAGGTATATCACAGTCTACTTATCAAAGCGATATCTCAATTTAAATTTTGCATCTGTAAACATTTCGAAAGGACATCTCCTACGTCTAAGTTTCTGTGAACTAATTTATTGGAAATAAACTCCAGTATCTCCAAACACGACTCATGAACTGCTTATAGGTACTCATTATGATTATTGAATATATCCTTTGAATTATTTTAATATTTGGCCTAAAATTTGATGTAGTTTGCCAGAAAACGTAACGTCCTATAAAGTTATCGAACATGTAAACGGCGCACATTGGTCAGTTAAGTTAAGCTAAGTTTAAACGGAGTTTATCTTACACTGCGTTGTTCAGAAACACATTTTCTTAAGTTACCGAACCAATAGCGCTAATGAATAGATAAACCGCCGACAAAAGTACCTCAGAAACCGGCCATAAGAGGTCAAAAGATTTAGCCCGCTAGTTGATATTCTGCAGATCATTATTAATAGCATCAATGGCTTTTGGAAGATCTTCAATTTTAAAATGCCGATAAAGTTCTAAAGTCATCTGCATAGAGATGATAATGTGAAGTAATAACTGTAGTGACGGCGTTTATAAAAACAGAGAAGAGAAGAGGAGAAAGGACACCACCCTGAGGAACACCCGCAGCAAGATCACACCACTCAGAGGAGGCCTCGTCGGATCGAACCAACTGCGAGCGTCCTCGAAGATAAGAATTAAACCAAGCTATTACAGAAGGAGTAACATTCATTGTGAACAGGATTCCCAAGAGTATATCAAAATCAACTGAATTAAATGCACTGCTAAAGTCCAATAGTACCAGAACTGTAAGAAGCTTATTCTCCATGGCCAGTCGGATGTCATCAGTTATTTTTAATTAGAGCCGTTACAGTGCTATGGCCAGGACGAAAACCCGTCTGGTACGGACTTAGCAGTTGGTTCACGCAGGTCAGAGAAATTATATTTTTATACCTCGCCCCGCCCGTGACCTTGAGCTTTGTTATGAGGCCCACAGTGACTGACCACGTCTCTGTTCCTTATGTCATCATATCATCACTGGTAACTCACACTGGTCAACTTTTGTCTTGAGGCATTGTGGTATTGTTGACGAAAAAATGTTGCAAGTTTCCCAAACACTGCCTAGCCGAGTTGAATTCGATGATTGACCTCTTTCTCGAAGTTGGACCTACCTAACTGGGCAGTTTGTCCCAGGTAGACATACTTGTCAACAACTTCGAGAACAGAGCTCCCAACGGACATTGGGATAGGCACAACATGGGCATTCGACATGACTTTCATCTTGCCCATATTCATTTTAGGGCCCACCTGTTGGGTAGCTCTGTTGAGATCGTCAAGTATCTGAGCTCTTGCAGCAATTCTGCCATCACTACGATATCGTCGCAAATCGAAGGTGAGTTATAGTTAGAGTATATCTACTCGCCATTGATGTTAATGCCGAATCCTTTCCACTCTTGTAGCTTGAAAATCTAGGAAATAACGTCCCCCTATCTCACACCTCTCTGCAATGGAATTGCCCCCTCGCTCTGTTTATGTACTTAGATCGACATGGTGGCGTTTCTGTATACGCCGTATATTGATTATTATTTTTTCTTTCCTTTATTAATTCATTACTTAATTCATTATTTTGTCTTAGTTTGGTCTGAGTTGAAATCTATTTCAACTGACAACTATCCAAATTTTCATTATTGTTATTTTGTTATTTTTGCATTCTCGCTGTTTTTTGTTTTGTTACTAACATAGCCAAGTAATTATTAAGTGTTATGTACGTCGTTAGTGTCATTTACATCAGACAAAATACTGTTTTAGATTGAGTAGCGATAACTGTAATGTAAGTGATGTGGCTGAGATAATATCGTTATCTAATCGTTATCTCTATGTACTACATTCTTGCAAAAAATATATTTTTATCTTTATAACAAATCTCAAACTCTTACCTTCGCGCAATTTCCTTAAAAAGGCGTATAACGTTTTTTGAATATATACTTAGATAACGTCTCCCAGACTGACACCCATTGCCAGATTTAATGACAATGCTAATTCTCAGAACTAAGAACAGACCTTCTAGTCATAAAATTATTTAAAATATCATATCTGGACAGTTAGCAACAGCGTTGTATAGAACCAATGAGTCCAATGACCAGTGGCCTTATTTCGAACTCTTATTTCCAGCCAGTTTACACCGTAAACTGAACTGCCTTGCAATTTCGTACTATGAACTCTTAATACCATCGTCACGTGATACTAGGGCGACTTCTGCCTGGAATTTGTCTGGCAATACGGTATTATGAACTAGCATTTGACATTACTTTTAATATTTTCGCTGTCAAAAAGTAACATTCAGTTTACGCTACATTTGAATATTTTTATTGGATTGTTATTAGTTTATTTAGCGATATATTTTAGTTGCTACATTTTTATACCAACAATGTATAATGGTTGATGTACGAAATGAAATCATCATCATCATTTCAGCCATAGGACGCCCACTGCTGGACATAGGCCTCCTCCATAGACTTTGACAATCGTGTCGTCATTTTGGGGGGAGTTTGCCAGTACCTACTCACCACGCTTGGCAGGCGGGTTGGTGAGCGCAGTATGAGTAGTGTTTCACAGACGCTGCTACCCATCCCTTTGGTTTGGAGTCCCTTATGGCCGGTTTCTGAGGTACTTTTGTCGGCGGTTTATCTATTCATTAGCGCTATTGGTTCGGTAACTTAAGAAAATGTGTTTCTGAACAACGCAGTGTAAGATAAACTCCGTTTAAACTTAGCTTAACTTAACTGACCAATGTGCGCCGTTTATATGTTCGATAACTTTATAGGACGTTACGTTTTCTAGCAAACTACAATTTTAGGCTAAATATTAAAATAATTCAAAGGATATATTCAATAATCATAATGAGTACCTATAAGCAGTTCATGAGTCGTGTATGGAAATACTGGAGTTTATTTCCAATAAATTAGTACACAGAAACTGAGACGTAGGAGATATCCTTTCGAAACGTTTACAGATGCAAAATTTAAATTGAGATATCGCTTTGATAAGTAGACTGTGATATACATAAGTGATATCATCAGCACTATTCTGGCTCCCGTTATGCATCAAAAGTATACATTGTTACTTCAATAAGAAGCATCTTCTCTCTTTCAATAAATGATTTACTTCGCTTTCGAGATTCCATCATTGCTATTTTACTAGAGCACGAATTAAGCACAACCGGTAGCAAATACCACTAAACTTAAAATCAAACTGCAAGTAAAGCACAATAGCAATAAATAAATAATACCACGACGCACGAAATGACGAAGCTGTAACTATGAGTTTGAGGACTTCTTAAAAAAAAGACGACGAGCGCGACATCTGGTCGTTCATAGATACGCTGATAAACGACGAATTATCATAATTATTAACTAAACGATTGCTAGGCAAGGTATATACTCTCGAAATAAATATAATTGTTAAGAAAACTAGTATTTAGTGATGAAATTAAATAATAAAATCAATTTTAAACTAGATATCTTAAACAGACCCATCTAGCGGCAGATTAAGAAACTGGTTATTGGTTTCATAGTTATGGAACGGTTCGTTGTGTATTTAGAAACGCAGTGACAGTACTATCTTATACATAACTTTATTGAATCAATAGCTAATGGGAATTTAACTGGGAGCTTCAGAAACCGGGCATAATTAGTCGTCTTTTGCGAAATCCATTGGAGGAGATGGAGTGGTGCTATATTTTTAATCGGACAATGCAATGAAATACATACGCCAATTTTGTTACGCAGTAAATAACTTTTTTTTTTAAATAGTACTAGATTTATTTACTAAGCCAAATAATTTACACAGTTACGATGATTTTGTATGTACGAAGCCTGAAATAGAATGTAAAGTGCGTCAGTTTCTTATAAACTAAGTTATATATAGTAAAAGTGTCATGGGATACAAAGATATACCTAAAACATTGGACTTAAAAACAGGGATAATAATTTTATCTAACTAATTATTTATTTGGGATAGTGTAAGTGGGACTATCAAATAAATATACAAACTAGGTATATAACAAAAACCTATTTCTGTAGTATAGTGCGCGAGTACGACGTGAAACTTAAACATAACAAGGATAATTAATAGTTCTAACCAAAGTATAGTTCTATTCACAGCTTAAAAGGTACGTACGTACATATATACTCAAGTGGATGTATTCCCCGGCTCCCCGCTAAATAAAAGGATTGCTTTCGTTCGAAACTTTATCTCGTGTAACCATCCATCTTTCACAAAGCAGAAAATTTAAATATTAATTAATTACATAGCAAAATACTTTGTTTTAACATTTTCTCGTCAGTTTAAGGCCACGAACTGAACTTCCTGGAACATGAATGGTTTTTTAAAAGTTCATAATACGACTCCAGATCAAAATTAATAGGGGCGCCCAGTTTTGAAAACCTTAAATAAGTAACCATCTGTTCGAAAAGGCGCACGCACGTGTCGCTTTGTTTATATCATATTTTCCATCCGATAGGCTTTATTTTATTATTTCTACACGTAACATGGTCGGCTAGGAGCTGGAACAATTTTAAACTACCGTGACACCTCTGAGACTCGGTAATTACAAGCATATTTCGTTGTCATAAAGTCGTATATCCTTTGTATAATGATTGTTTTTAGGTGAGATCGTCATTCATGCCAGCTAACCTTATATTCTTGGAAGAATGGCTGGTAAATTTTCAATAGTCACTTTATTAGGGGTAAGGGCGGAAGCAGGGCGAGTGAAACTGCCTTTATTAGATTTTCTAGAAACGTGAGTCGGAAAGTGGTGAATTGCAAAGCCTACGTTCGATACCTCAGTATTGTTTTTTTTTTCTTTTACATAAAACCGAGCGTGTTCGCTTTATTAAATGTACATAGTAGGTACTAGTGTATTATAATATCTGCGGTACATAGTAAGGATAGTAACCTTACTGGGTTAGGTACTCATTATATTGGCTAACTAACGAAAACTTAAGCAAAACCGTATTTAGATTGATTAATCGATTAAATCCAAAATCTTTGGAATTCGAATTACGGATGTGTCTGTTTTTTTGTGTTAAATGAGATCGTATCACAAAAACGGATGAATTCCAAAATCTTATAAGTATCTGAAGATTTCGGATTTAATCAATCTATGATTATTAATTTCGGACATTAGTAGATTGGGTTATAAAAGGCCGAAATTAATAATGTATGTATCTAAAATCTACGATTTGAGTGTATCTGAGATATATCCCTATCTATGTGTCGATCTACATGTGCGTCCTACTCCTAATAACAAAAAGCGACAATGTGACTAACAAATATCTGCAGATATCCGCAAATCCTATCCATCTTACCATAGATGATAATTTTTTTAATATAACCATTTTTTCCGGTATGAATAGTGAAATATTACGTAATTAAACTATTTTATAATATTAGAACTGTAATTATCTTAAATTAAATATAATGTAATGGAACCTAAGATGTTTTATATATGGCCATTACTCTCAAAACTATGTAAAAAAATACTTGCTTGTTATTTTAATTTACTCGATATAAGCTTTATAAAATTGAATCGCATACTTAATCGAATTAATTCCGTTCTTAATATTTTTTCTAGAAAGTCACAAGGAAAGTTTTCATAAGGGTTTGAAACCATTAATGACATTTAAAAAACAAATTAAATCATTATGATAGATAATTACCTAATAAGGTATAGGTATTATCTTTCCGTGTGGTGTCCGGATTAAGAATATAGCACCACTCCATCTCCTCCCGTGGATGTCGTAAAAGGGGACTAAAGTAAACTACACCAAAGACATGGGCAGCAGCGTCCCTCCTGTGGAACAGTAGCCATACGGCGCTCACCAACCCGCCTGCCAAGCATGGTGAGTACTGGCAAATACCCCTCAAAATGACGACACTATTGTGGAAGTCTTTGTGGTGGCCTATGTTCAGCACTGTACGTATAAACGGCTGATAGGATTAGGATAGAAGGTATTATCATTTCAGCTAAAAGACGTCCACTGCCGGACATTTAGACCTCCCCCAAATATCGCTACAATGACCGGTCCTCCGCTGCTCGTATCTAACGATTGCCGCAGCCTTCACCTGTCAGTTGGCCTCGAACCGATTTGACACCTCATGATTACTCCTGTGGGCTGCGGGGCTACGTGAAGTCACTGGCTTATGTCAATAAACTTACAACTGGTGTTATTCGTGGATCGTGGCATACGACCAGCAGTGCTCAAAAAAGTGGCCCAAAACTAAAGTTGGGCGTTATAACACATAACACATTAAATATTCAAATATATTTTTATAGCAGTATAACAAATTATTAGAAATCTAACAAGACTGTTATAATATATATTATAGCCATTGTTTTATTAATTTTAATTTCGATATTTTGGTTACAGCACCATCTAGCTTCGTTTAGGTCACAGTACATGTACATACGATATCAAAGAACTAAGTAATTCAATCTAAGTTATAATAGATGGCGTTTGTTTTACTTATTCAAGGTTAAATGAGCACTCTTAATTTAGAAATAAGAGCTACTTTGACTTGCTACAACCAAAAATAATGAGATAGCATGATTAATTTATAATGAAATCCAAGAATTACATTATAACAGTTTAGAGTTCATTGCACCGAACATATTTCGTTGGTTTTAAATTGCGAATATTTAATTGCGGTTGCTACCGACAAACTACATAAATATCGGGAACTCAAAAGTAATAAAAAAACATGGTAAATATCCCGTTTTTAGTTCCAATAATAGTAAACTACATAATGTTTAGGTTTTACTAAATTTTGGAACAAGTAGGTAGTTTAGTTTAGTAAATATTTTAATTTAGTTTTCATCACCATCATCATCGTAGTTCGATTACGTATGCTATAAGGTGTAAATATAGGTCTAGTGTAAAGTGTAAATGGTTTTAGTGTTCTAGATATGAACACTACTTATTTTGTACCAAATACAACTCAAAAGACTAAATAAAATCGAACAGTAATATTAACTTTTACAATGTAATACAACTCTTTCAATATAATGTAACACTAAATAACATACAACTCATTATAATTATAACAAACAACGCTTTAACCAAAAATAAAATACAACTCATTATAATTATAATAAACAACACTTTAATTATAATACAACGACGCATATAACACTCTAAGATATAACATTATTTCAATTATCATTTTAATAAATATTATAACACTTTAAAACAAAAGTTTAAAACATATAACACAGCAGTATAATTCATTGAAAAATTATAACACTTCAGCCCATCTTTACTCAAAACGTCTGGACGTCAAGAATATGTAGATACCTATGCTTCGTCTGGAACAGCCGTGGTGGCCATATGGCGAAATCATGAATAAATATAGTGAAACAGAAAAAAAAACAGTGTAAGTCTTATATGACTTTTTAAAAATATACCCTTTACATCCTATGTAGGCGTCATGAAAACCGAAGCTGAACCGACATCGTATATACCAGCCTAAGACTCGGCCTATCAGACGAACTCAATCTTCAGTCTAGTAAAGTAGTAACTACTAGATAGGTAGAATTTCAACTAGGAAATTGCATGAAAATAATTATACTTTTATTAAATAACACATTATCTATATGTAAATAAACGCCATCTACTATAGTTTTCTATTACTCAATTATCTTCACATTCAGCACAGTTGTTACTTATTTAACAGAGAGGGCGCCAGAAAGAAAGTAGTATGATTTCTTAAAATCCGCATATTACTAATAAATATCAACAATAGAACTAAACAAAACTTCTATTTTGCCTACAGTTTTTAATAATTCTGCAAATTACAACGTTTTATATACATTTTTTAGAAGTTTTGTGTATTAGATATTTGTATGGTTTGTTTTATTAAACTGGCAACAGCCCTTTGAAAAGTAAGGTTAGGTATTTATATCTTCGTATGATGTGTCAAAGTTTTAAGCTGTAACATAGTTTTGGACTAATTTCAATGAAATGTTATTAAAAACTTAAGAAATATCGTACACTTTATTGGACGAACAATGGCTGTCGTGATTGAAACAACTCTCGGGGACATCACTGTGGATTTATATTTAGATCAACGACCTGTAACATGTTTAAACTTTCTGAAGCTGTGCAAGATGAAATATTACAATTTCAATTTGTTTCATACGATTAGAAGTGGGTTCATAGCCCAGACAGGTGATCCAACCGGTGATGGTTCAGGAGGACAGTCTGTATTCGGTCTACTAGAAGGACCTGACAAACGATTCTTTTCAGGCGAGAAGATGCCCAAAATTCGGCACACGGACGCAGGTTTGCTATCAATGGTAGGCACAGGAGACATGATGGTTGGATCACAATTCTTTTTTACTCTTGCTCCTGACTTGGACTCTTTGGATGGCATACATTGCGTTATTGGAGAGGTTACAGAAGGCCATGATGTGCTGAGAAAATTAAATGATGTGATATGTGACGAGGGCCACCGCCCGTATCGCGATGTAAGGATAACACACACAATAGTACTTGAAGATCCATTTAATGATCCACATGGACTTAGAGCTCCATCAAGATCTCCTTCGCCTAGTGTAGAACGTCTTAAAGGTGGTAGAATTGCTCCAGATGAAGAAATTGATGAGACCCAAGGTAAATCTGCAGCTGAAATACAAGAAATGATTGAAGAAAAGGAAGCTAAGGCTCGAGCCACTATTCTAGAAATTGTGGGTGATTTACCAGATGCCGAAATTGCTCCTCCGGAAAACGTACTGTTTGTCTGTAAACTGAATCCAGTTACTACAGATGATGATCTAGAAATAATCTTTAGCAGGTTTGGCCAAATTGTTACCTGTGAAGTTATAAGAGATAAGAAAACTGGAGACTCTTTACAATATGCTTTTATTGAGTTTGGTGATAAAAAATCATGTGAAGATGCTTATTTTAAAATGGACAATGTGTTGATAGATGACAGGCGAATTCATGTAGATTTCTCTCAATCTGTATCCAAAATGAAGTGGTTAGGTAAAGGCAGAGGAGTTAAATATTTTAATGATGAAGAAGCTAAAGAGAGAGAGAAAACCAACCATTTAAAAATTCAAAAGTCAGTGCATTCTGGAACCACTGATAGTGAGCATAAGAGCCATCACAATGATAGAAATCACTACAATAACAATAAAAGACCCGATGATGGAGATAGAGATAGAGAAAAACATTCTGATAAACATCACAGACGTGAAAAAGATTTCAATCACAGGGCGGAAGAAAAGTCACAAAGAAAGAGAAGCAGGAGTCGGTCTAGGCTTGAGAGACCAAATACTGACAGAAATAACCATTCTAATGACCATAATAATTCAAGAAAATCTGAGAAAAATGTTAAAGACCACAAACATGAGTCTAATAGACAAGAATATAATAGAAATAGAGATCATTCTAATGCTCACAGGTCAAGGTCATCTCCATCCAGGCATAGATCTGAAAAATCAAGAGATCATAAATCTAGACATGAGAGGAGTGACAGGAGATCTGAAAAAGAAGTTGAAAGCAATAACTCAAAATATAAGAATGAGTATGCAGAACCAAGTAGAAGAAAAAAATCCAAGAAAGATCTACAGAGTATTGAACCTAGAACTCCTTCACCAACCATTGTTGAAAAGAAAAGTAAGACCAGTTCCAAACATAGTGGCAAAAAGATTGGAAAAAGTAAAAGAAACCCCAAAAAAAAGCGTAAACCATCCACATCATCAGAAAGCTCATCAGAATCTAGCTCTTCAAGTAGTGAATCTAGCTCATCTAGTGACGGAGGCCGGAAAAAGAAATCGGTGAAAAGAAGGAAGAAAAAATACTCAACATCAAGCACTAGTAGTAGTGAAAGTAGCTCAACTTCTAGTTCATCTTCTAGCACTGAGTCTAGTAGTTCATCTAGTTCCAGCTCAGATGATGCTAAAAAGAAGAAGAGTAGAAAAAGTTCAAAGAAGAAAAAGTTATAGGATAGAAAGAAATGTAAACAGGCGCTAATTAGACAAAACCTATTTGAGTGCATGTTAAGTTGACTGTTCAACAAAGTAATGTTTAGGTCACCTTAAGCATTAGTTTTAAATAATTCTATAATGTTTATATTCCATGTGGCCATTTTTGGGTGGTAAAGTAATTGTAATTCCCTAGAGTTGGATTACTTAGCAGACTGAATGGATACTTACCTAGTACATTATTAAAAAGACACCATCATAATGCTAATGAACTTACTTAAAAAAGAAACAAAAAATGGATTGTGTTATACATAACCTACAATTTAGTTAATTGACTTAAGCCTATCATCACTGGGTCATCACTGGGTCAAACATCATCAGGTCCTGAACATTAAAGAGATACTTAAATACAACTTTCCACAAATATTGGACAGCAATTTTGTACACAAACTCTAACGGCCGAATACTGAAACGCCCCTTAGTATTAAGGCCCACTTTAATTATTTGTGAAACGCGTTTTCAGTAGGAATTAAGTGGCATTTCAGTATTCGGCCATTAATCATAAATAGATAAGAGACATTGTTAAAACCCATTTTACTTCAAATATGTTTTGTTCTTTCCTTTCAAAATGTAGCAGTGAAAGAGTACAAAACATATTTGAACTAAAATGGATTTGAACCACATTTTATCTTTTTATTACTTAATTAGATAACTTAAACAACAATTGCAATTCAAACAAATTTCGGACAATCTTTTATATTTATTAAATATCTCTTATTTCTACAGACTTGAATTTGAATTTGTTAAATTAGACTGCTAAGGATATTTGAATTACCTAAAAATGACCGAAATATAGTTAGTACTTACTATATGTAGGTATTTAATCACATAAAGACTATGAACCAACAGAATAAGATTTGAAATCATGATATTACCGTAGCACATGAAATAACTTTATTTTTAACATAGTAATTTTTTTTATAATTTGTCATGGGCCACGTAGGAAAAGGGCTCAAAAGAGACTTTAGCTTTTTTCTAGTACAATTTTATCTTATGATTAGAAAAGTGTTACTATTATTATGCACTATTTGGTCTAACACTAGATTTACTCGTATCTTGAGTGATGTATAGTATAAAAAGAATAGACTGAATAATAAGGCATTATTAGGTACATCAATTTATGCTTTTCAGAACTTCACCTCTTGGTCTATCTACTTTATATAAATCAGTAATTTCATGGAAAACAAAGTATTGCGTCGTCTTCAAATAAATGGTCAAATTAAAAAATATGCCCTCTGTCACTACTCTAATTTAACAAATCGATAGTTTTCATATCCTCGTAATGCATAGGGGTGTACACTGCATTGTACCAAGTAACGCAACTATAGCATTCCGGCGCAGTCTAAAAAGAAATCATGACCGAAATATAAAAAATTTAAGACAACTGAAACGCTCGACGTCTATTTAATAATGCAACAACTCTGAACTTATGTGTAATTATATATATATATGGCACATAGAAATCATCTAAAAATGAAAAATAGATAACCTACTACGCCATATGCATTTAAATGAACAAGAGCTTATGTACATTGTATTGCATATGTTACTACGCAGCATGAGATACTTAAAATAAATAAACAAATATAGCGTTGGGCCCCAAGCTAAATATAGCTTGGGGCTTACAAGGCTACCAAAGCTGGCCGATAAGGCCTATGCACACTGGCCCTATCGGCCACACAGGCTGCGTCTGCAGTCTGCGATCCTTTCCTTACTGGGCTGCAATTCTCTAAGCTCAAACATCCATCTTTGAATACAGGGGTGCAATTCCTTAAGGTCAAAAATCCATACATCCTTCAACACAGAATTACTATGGCGGTGAAAAACCAATATGATATAAGCTAAGAAATGATGGAAGCTATTCAAGGACACGTTGCAGACGGTGAGCTATGGGGAGGAGTCTTAGGAAATGCCAAATTGGTTGTCACCGTTATTTCAATTCTGGGGTGCAATTCTCGAAGCTCGAACATCCATACATCCTTGAATACAGAATTGAAATAACAGTGATAACCCAATTTGGTAATCGCTAAGTATGATCCTCATGGCTGTCCTTCTGCAACGTGTCCTTGAATAGCTTCAATCATATCTTAGCAAATACCAAATTGGTTTTATACCGTTATTTCGATTCTATATTTAAAGATGTATGGATGTTTGAGCTTAAGGAATTGCACCCCTGTATTCAAGGGTGTACGGATGTTTGAGATTAAGGAATTGCACCCCAGAATTGAAGTAGTAGACCAAGTGGGCGAAGAACCATCTTAATTTGTTTTAGGAATAATAATTATTCCCTTCGGAGTATTATTGTATTTTATTTTAAATAGATTTTATGTACTTTTTTAACTCCCATCCAATTATTTCTCACAATTCTTTATGTCACAGTAGGTACTTTATGCAGATTTAAGTTACGTTGTTAAATTTCGTATTTATTCGTAGGTTTTAATTCTGTTCCATCTAGAAATATAGAAGCACTATTGTTCTAAGCCAGATAGAAATATAAACGTATTAGTTATGATTTATGTATGAATATTTTTGTATGATTAAAAGCGTTTCAATGTACGACGTCGTATCATTTTAAGCTAAATACGTTGGTATACTTTTAGTCTGGAAAAGTAGTAGTAGGTAAAAACTAACCTACTGCCTGTGCTACTGCCTACTTTTACCTTAGATTCTGCGGAACACAAAATATATTTCTTGTTAACGGAGAGCTCATGAGTTATCAATAGTTACCGCGCTAATTACTATCTGCGAGGTTAAACTGCGCTTGCCGCGGTTAGTCTTTGGATGGGTGCCCAATTTTTACGCATTGCAACGCTTATGACAGTTCAAATCTTATAACTGGTTTCATTTTAGGATACGCTATCGCCTAGTAATTTGGTTATAGAGATAAGATGGCAGTGGCCACATGAGTAGCTCCGAATTTTTGCCGAATATAGTTAGAACGGAAGCCTCGATTCTTGACATAATTTAGAAAATCGTAGTCATCAACCATCAAGGGTGTAAAGGCATGCTTCCCCAAACGTCAACATTAAAACCTTTGTAACGTCTATTGGTTAACGCATCCAATCGTTTTTATTAAATAAAGGTAAACGAGTGTGGCAAATTGGCAATGTCCAACTGTGGACGTTAGTGGGTTTATACTTCACGTCGGTATTATGTGACGGTGAAGCCAGGACATTTACGAGCTCTAGTCGCTGACGATAAATAAACGTGGGTTCTCCCATGTTATTTAAAGTTGGTGACAAAAAAGTGGTCTACACGTTTGCCTTCTACTTTACTACCCTTATAATGATACAGCCTGTAAAAACACGGTGGTATATCAAACTAGGCCAAAGGCGCCATTGCAATTCAATCGACCCCTGCCCAGACCCGAAAGAGCTATCTGGAGATCACAACATAATGTACCGTACGGGGATCGAGCCCGCGACAAAACGCAGTAACTGCAATCTAAACGATTTGCAGATACAGCGTTATCACAGTATAAGTAAGAGGAACAGTAAGCCCTTTCCGTAATCTGTGGTAAGGCCCAAATCACATCTGTCAGCATCGATTCACATTTTTTATCAATTTAAAATGACTATTTTGTGTGAAGATGAGTACGCATCAATTCTCATTTCCGTATGGATTCAGCTTTCGCGTTTTTAGCCTATGCGCACCTCGTCTGCCCGGGGGTCACTCGGTTTGAGCACGCAAATTGTCTAGTCTACGCCCTCGCAAACCCCAGGGCCCTCTGCGATGTAAAGGAGACAGGACGAGGCCCAGGCGTGTTGAACATGGGCACCGCACACTGGAATAAAAACCGCGCTTAGAAGATACATAGATTAAAATGGCTTCTGTTTAGAATTCCTATTGTCAAACATATCACCCGAAGTAATTTGGCTTGAAAACTGAGGATTCGTATTTTTTTTACGAAAAACAATTATGGTACATCCATACGGGTATGAAAAATTAGGGTATCTCTGGAACTGTAAAAACCCCGTAATATCCTTACAATGGCTATAGTAGATACTAATTATTAATATTTTTTTACATACTCCATATCACGGGAAATACAGCACTTAAATAAACATACAATTTAAAAACGTTCTTTTTTGTTTTATTACCAATGAAATATTGTTCGGGTCGTGCGGTCCGTGGCCCTCTACGGGATGCCTGTATGGTCAGTTCGACTGTCAGGCGCTGCAGAACCAAAATTCACGGTCGGCAGCGCAGAGTGGCTACCCGGATCGCACGGGGATAATGAACAGTGTCCTACGAGGCGGCAACTCTCCTGGCGCGTTTCCGCCTTTCGACCATCCTGGCGGAGATGGATGCGTGGGTCTACGATTAGACACGCTCCCTCCGCCAGAGCGGCGTAGGCGCGCCTCCAGGGGCATTGGACAGGCTGAGGCGGCTGGCTCGGCGGCGGGCACATGGAAAGTGGCGTCGCCGCCTGCGGATGCAGTTTGCAACCAAGCGCGTCGTGGAAGTCGTCCTGCCGCTCTTTGGAACCCGTCCTGCCGCTCTTTGGAGCCTGGCTCAGAAGGAGCGAGCGCGTCACCTACCGCCTGACGCAGGTGCTCACCGGGCACGGTTGTTTCGGTGCGTACCTGCACAGGATAGGACGTGAGGCCACGGTACTATGCCACTATTGTGATAGCGACCAGGACACCGCACATTACACGCTTGAGGCATGCGCTGCGTGGGCCACCGAGCGTAGGATCCTGGTCGATCGGATCGGGGAAGATCTCTCTCTGCCGGCAGTAGTGTCGGCTATGTTGGCAGAGCATGAAAACTGGAATGCAGTGGTCTCCTTCTGTGAGAGCGGCGCCCTCGAACCAGCGAGGGTGTTCCTGGACGCCGTAGGGCTCCGCCACAACCGCCAAGGCAACCGACTACTCCGCAACGTCTGCAGCAAAGATTCTGCGCGTTGCGGCAGTGGTTTAGGTTGCCCTGGAGGACCCTTAGTTGGCCTCCATCGCCTCCGGTGAGCCGGAGCATGTGGCCAGCGCAGACGTCGTCAGCCCCTCGGCCGAGGCAGGGGGAGCTGGTTTTCACCTCCTGCTCTTCTGGGCTGCACAAGATTTGCAGCCCAATCTGTGCTCGGCCGGAAGGCCAAAGTCCGCACACAGAGGGCAGTTTTTTGTCTGCGCCTGGCATTCAAGAATTTTGTGGCCCTGGCCGCCACATCCGAAGCACCGATCGCTACGGTCAACCCCCCCGTGTATGATGCACTGGAGGCGCACATGCCCGAGTTCGAGGCGTCGGAAGCACTGGAATGGCCGTGCCGCCAACACCTCGAACCTGGCCGATGCAAATGCGGCAGGTAGACGCCACCTTCTTGGCCACCTCCAGTGGGATCTGGACCCAGACCGTGCCCAAAGACATCGGTGAGCGGCAACCGTCGCCGCACCGGGCCCCCCAGTCTTTCTTTTTTGTTGCGGCTGAGCCACTGGTGCGCACGTTTGCGTCTTGGCGGAAGCTGCAACCATCGCCGCGCCCGTTGTACCCTTAGCAGCGGCTGCATACGTGGCCGTCTGCGGCGCCGACTGCAGCCTTCATGTATCCGCTGCCAGTGGCAGCCGCAGGCACTTTTCCAGCGGGAGCCGCTCCACTAGGGCCGCCAGTTTGGCATCCATCATCCCCCCGACTTCAAGGACAATGGAACGCTGAAACTCAGCCTCTGCATCCGGCGGCAAAAACGCCGGAGCGACACGACACCTGGCGTTCGTCGTGTTCCCCTGACGACGAAGGAGTCCCACCTCCGTCGTCAGTTTCTCTATCTGCGCCAAGAGGCTGGCGAGCTGGGAGTACAATTCCGCGTTCTCCCTCTCCAGCCTCTCGATCCGGGTGGTTAAGCCAAGATCCTCGGTCACGGTCGAAGCCGCGAGACGTGACTACGACACTCCAACCGAGTTTACGATATCGTCGGTGGCAGGGAATGCGAGTCCTCCCACTACCAGCTCGGGGCAGGGTCAGTGCACACCGAGCCCACCGCTCGCCCGTCCGTGCTACTTCGAAAACGGAGAAACGCCCAACGGCCTACCTACAACACAAAAACGGGGCCTCTACCAGTCAGAATATTAGCCACCGGGCAATAAGGACCTCCAAAAAGTAGAGTAGTTATTGTCCGGTGCCGGGTGTGCACCAGCCCGACGACTGCTCTTCCCCCCGGACGTATCAAGAGCGATCAGCAGACTAACGTGGAGGTTTCCTGACCTAGCACCCCACGCTCAAGTACATACCGAGGTATGTTAATTTCTAAAGAAATGTATGGCAAGGAAATCATAAAGCATGTCGAAGTTTTAAATGGAACGTAGGTGATACGTAGCTAACGTCTATTTACAGGACGTGCCACGGGCATAATCGGGAACGTTCCACTGGCTTGCCTTTGTGTATTTAAGTGTCTGAACGAGAAGATGACTCGCCTTATAAAGGCCCATTGTGTACTTTCAACCACTGTATGATTAAAGTACATACAGTCACCGTATGTATAGGAACTACGCTTTATCCTGATTTTAAACACTCTTAACTAACTTTATCAACGCAAAAGTACTTGGAGTTACTCTCTTACTCTTACTTACTTACTCTTAAGTTACTCTTTAACAACCTCTATATAATTAAAGGGTCATTCAACAAGACATAATCAACTAATCTATGACTTCTAATGAGTCAATACTTATCATATCAGTAATTTATTTCATGTAGGTACAATTAACTAGTAGATATATACCTACTTATGTTTATGAACGGGTGCAAATATCGAGCAGCGGTTATCGAAGTATATTATCAACGTGGTAGAAATCCTCATGGACTTCCTACACCCCGGGGAAGGTGATGGGGATGGTGGGCATGTCGGCCCTTGCCGGCTAAAATCACCTGCGCGGTCGTCTATACCACAGGGGGCTCCGAGATCTCGAGAACGAACGTTTCGAAGCGAATAGTTGGTACCTAGGTACTTAGATAAAATACAATAGAACTACAATCAAGGGAAGTGCTCTCAATCCGTGTGTTAACGGTACGGACTTGAAGCAACCTTAATTTGACCGTCATGAAATGGGGGTAAATGCTGGAACGTGTTTAATGTAACGTAAATAATAGGCTCTGTCGCCGATCGTCGGGCATCTTCCACGCAATAACATTTATTTTATGAAGGGCTTGTTTAGCTTAAAACTGTGTCGGACGTCAGAGCTAGGTGGGCGGCAGGGGCGGACTAGGTAGGTATCAAACGGTCTGCAACGCAGAGTGGCTGGCTATACGGATCGCACGGGGATACGGGACAGTATCTTACGAGGCGGAATCTCTCCTGGCGCGCTTTCTGCCTTTCGACATCCAGGCGGAGACGGATGCGTGGGTCTATGATCGGACACGCTCCCTCCGCCAAAGCGGCGAAAGCGTGCCTTCAGGGGCGTTCGACAGACTGAGGCGGCAGACTCGACGGCGTGCACTCGAGATGTGGCGACATCGCTTACGGTTGCAGTTCGCGACCAAGCGCGTCGTCAAGGTCATCCTGCCTCTATTTTTCGGAGCCTGGCCTGAAGCTTCGTAGAAGCGGAGCCTTCTGCAAGAGCGTCGTGCTCCAGAAGGAGACTGCAGAGCGGCATCGGAGAGGGCCGATCCCGCACGGAGAAGGGCGAGACAGCGCCGGGGTAACAACCGCCCCGACTCCCACGTCCAATACGCCTGAACCCCCTGCCGTCGCTACATGGTGGGGGGCCTCGGCGGTTGCGGGCGCGCATATTGGGGAGTCTGCGTGCTCACACCGAACGACCCCCGGGACAACGGCGGCGTGCACGTAGTCACGTGTCACTGTGTGCGCAGCACAGCGCACCGCGAGGCTTGGGGGGATCCTTTACAATCCACCCGAGAAGTGCCTGGGGGGCGTTCTTTTTACCTTCTGTGCCGAAGATGACAGCTCCAGTAGTTTTAGCCGGTAGGAATGCCCCAAACCCGGCGAAGGAAGTTTTTGTAGAATTTCCACAGGAGACAAAAAAATAAAATAAACTAAGGTAGGTTTCAAAACATTGGCCTTATATCTGGATCTGATTGTCCAGGGTTACAACATACACTCAGAATTTTAAAAAATCATAGGCTCAGACGCAGTGTGATGCATCCTATGATAGGACCCCGTAAGAATTTAACCAAAATACTAATTTTAAAATGTAATGTGGCGTTATTTTGGGTAACAGGGCTCTGAAAATGTTTGCTCTGGTGTTTGATATTTCAATCCGCAAATGTAGTGTTTTTAATTATTTACCTACGTTTTTGTTTATTTAGAGGTATTTATGACGTGCTTTTTATTTTGGAAGACTTATTGCATGTATTTAAGTAGTTACTACTTATTCCACAGATATCTATGCCGTATAAAACATAACTATTAATACGAATATTAATGCACACTGCAATTTCTTCATTGTCGAAGAATAAGAAGAGTTTTCAGACATGCGTCCCTCATTCGCATGATACATAATAAAACAACACTGCAATATGGCGAAATCGAGTTTTTCATTGTTATTTCTGAAAATAATATACTTACTACTGCCACTTAGGTATCCAGGTTTACTTATACAACAGTAGGAGTTATTATTGCATTAATTTGTGTTACAGTAGGAAAAAAAACGGAAACGCTTGATTTTTACTAAGTGCAATTATTTATTTATCTTATTTTTACTTATTTTATCTTACGAAAGTATCCAAGATTATTTAATGGGTGAATAGCTTAATTAATATTGTGTGTGGAATTTGTGTATAAAAACGCACCCACGACACAGGAGAAATTCTAGTGTGGGATAACGTTATAAAAACAAATAAAAATACGGAATATGATGTTAAAATAATATTATATTTTAAATAATTATGCAATTATACATATAATAAACCGTAATATATTTACCAAATATAAATAAATTTATAGAATAAACTTTACCACATAGTTATGTAGGTAACAGTTTTAGAATTCTTAAATTATAAAACTGATTTTATTTGATGCGTTATCAATATTTACTAGATCACTACATCTTCGGAAACATCAGCAGCCATAATTAATAAATCCATTGCTTCTGGAAGCAACTTTTCATTTTTTTCATTGATGGTCAAATCGCAAACTGGAAATGTAATGATCTGACAATATTAATAAATTATTGGATGATACCTACAGAGCCGGCCTCTTGCAATAAGAAACCACCAGAGAAATAATAATAAATTGTGGTTTGCAAGATGACGTATTTTGAACTGTGATAAATACCTAATCAATATGGTTCACCATACCTTCAATTTCTCACACATTAACTGTTAAAAAAACAAATACATAAAACTTTAATTTAAATCCGAACTGAGTACCATATTTACTTTTTAGTTTCGTTATATAAGTCGTAAGATAATCGGCCAATCGAATCTTTGCGAAAATCGTAGGACGATTGCTAAGGGCCGGATAATTGGAATCTCAGACAGATTTTCGTAATCATACGAGTTCTTAGAATAATTCTAAATTTCTATCTACTCTAAAAAGTCCGAGCCGAGTCCGATTTAATCGAACTTTTACCAAAATCCTAGGACGATTGCAAAAGACTGGATAATCAGAATCTAACTAAGAAAGATTTTTGTAGTCATTTAATCGTGATGTAACAATTTCATAACAGCTTATGGTGCGGTTGCCAATGTCGCTAATATAATATGAATACAAATATCTTTCTGATTCTATTCCACCTATCCGGTCCTTTGCAATCGTCCCAGGATTTTCGCAGTGACTCGATTTGTCCGATGATTCTACGACTAGGGTTGCCAACCATACTTTATATTAACTTATACTATTTAATTTTTGGTGAATATACTTTATAGGTAAATTTGCATAAAATAAAGTCAGCGAAAGTACTTTATTTCCAGTCTGTATTGTCTTGCACGACACTAAATACTTTCATACTGAATTTCATATCGATTTATATAACTACCATAAAACAGAACGGAACACCACAGTAATAATAATTAAGAATGAAACATTGTTCAATGATTATTTGGTTTTTCGAAATGACAGACGTGAGGATCTTCGTCGTCCCGGGTTCCATTTCTATGTAATAATTTACGTTGTTGTGATGTTTAGAGTGTTTTTTTGAAGAACGATACCTTATTGCGAAACAATAATTAGAAAAACAGTTAGTTATGTATTTTAATCAAGATCAAAACGAATTGAACAGCCATCACCCGAAATAGTCTATAAAAAGATCAGTAATTTTTCACTCTTTCTTATAATGAGTAGGTATAAATTATTAAAATAATGGTTTGATTTTAGTGAGGATAACTGGCTTTCGATACTTAGTAACAAATATTTTGCTTTAAATTCTTTTCTTTCCCTATTTTTAACTGTTCTGTTTTAACTGGGTACAGAGTAAAGACTTAACTCTTACATGCACAGACACCCAGACCCGGAACAAGCCGTAGTTTGTACAAACATTTGCTCCGTGCGGGATCAAACCTTCTGTGCTACGTTTTGCACGCCTAGCACAGAAGGCTACTACCCAAGGTGCCAAACACGGTGTCAAAACAATCTTTAAATAATACAATAAAACGTTACCATTTTGAAAATGTTGTTGTAACGATATGGTGTCCGGATTAAGAATATAGCACCACTCCATCTCCTCCCGTGGATGTCGTAAAAGGCGACTAAGGGCCTCTAAACCAGAGGGATGGGCAGCAGCGTCCCTTCTGTAGCACAGTAGTCATACTGCGCTCACCAACCCCGCATACCAAGCGTGGAGAGTATCGGCAACTACCTGCCCCCCAAAATGACGACACAACTGTGGAAATCTTTGGGGGAGGCCTTTGTTCAGCAGTGGACGGCTGGCTGATATGATGATGATTGCAAAGGTAAAGTTACAAGAAAGATTAGATACTGAAATGGTATATTCAGAGTTAATAAGACCTAAAGAAATCCAATGACAATCAACAAATAATTCCAAATTGTTTAAGATGAAAGTAATTGCGTAAAATGGATATTATACTGAGTAATAAATTACAAAAAAAGACCTTTTAAAAAAAACTCGTTGATCTGCATGAACCCTGCTTGGGGCATACCTGGCCCCGCCCAACTTCATAAACGAAGTTTCTTTTTTCTTTTTAGTGGTTTTAGTATTTTTATATCGTGTAGTGTAAGTTAATAGACAGTCACAACTTACCGATAACTGAGCTGATGTCATAAAAAACACTTAAATAAACTTACTTATATTTCATCATCATTTCGGCCGAACGAAGTCCACTGCTGGACACAGGCCTCCCCCAAAGTCACCACAATTACCGATATGGGTATGTTGTGGGCTCATTGTGGGGTTTTTCCATAATCGCCACGCTTGGCAAACGGGTTGGCGGTCGCGTGTGTTACAAATATACTCGAAGGACGCTGCTGCCCATCCTCCGGCTAATCCCTTAGTCGACTCTTACGACACCCACGGGAGGAAATAGGATGGTGGTATTCTGAACCGGCACCACACGGCGAATTATATTTGTATGCAACGAATTCGAGTGTATAAACAGAAAAAAAGATTCAAATCGGTTCCCTAATCTCGGAAGTATCGAAACTATTAAGACATCATCTATTCTATTCTATATCTGTTCATTGAAGCTAGTTAAAAATTAAAATGTAATCAACTTTATATGGGAGTAATTCGGAAGCATTCTGCACCTACTAAAAAGAGACTTGCTTAAATCGGTTTACACATCTCGGAGTAATCAGAGTACATATTTAAAAAATAAAATAATTAAAATAGTTATCGAATTGTGAATCTCCTCCTTTTTGAAGTTGGTTAATATTTCTTTATTAATAAGTAAATATTTCTCTTCTGCTCTCTGTTCCTGCAACCTCGGCTTTCACTAAAAGAGGTTTCTCCGTCATGAATGTAAAATGGCGAAAATAAATAAACAGAGTGTACATCAATTTGATTAAATAACGAATTATTTATTTATTTATTCATTACTAGCTATCAAATTTCCAAATCCATTAAAAGGTCTTCACTTGTCGTTTTATATGGTGCGAAATTCTTCACATCCCCAAGGCCACGAAGATGAGAGAATATTGCAATTTGCGGAGATGAGAATGGTTGATGATTAAGATGGATGAGTCTGGGAAGTCTGGAGTGACACGAATGGATAAAGTAAGAAACGAGTATATTAGAGGGAGTTTGAAAGTGGCGCCATTGACGGAAAAGTTCAATGAAAATAGTTTGTATGTGTATGTGATAAGAGAGTGCTGAATATATGTTAATGAATGCATATCAATGTTGATGGATGGAGGGGGAGAGGAAGACCAAAGAAAAAAATTATAAGATTGTGTAAGGCAGGATATGAAGGCAAAGTGAGTAAAGGATGAGGAGATGGCTGACAGGGATGAATGGAAAAGAAAAACATTTTGCGCTGGCTCTAAGTAGCTTGGGATACGGACAGGAAGATAACAATGAAAATGATGATTTAAGATTATTTTACGTTATCATCGTCTGCAGAAGTGTGGTTTAACCTTGTTGCGGCCATGATTGCTGGCTGGCAGTGTGATTACCCCTTACGGTGCCGAAGATAAGTCAGGTGGTTTTAGTCAGTAAGTTTCGGCGTCCTATGTGCCCTTCCGTTTAGAGGAACTCCATGATAGATTTCCAAGGGATAAAAAAGTTAGCAAGTAAAATAGAACAGACAGAAGGATAATTATTCTACATGTGCCACCATCATAATCATAATATCAGCCCGTTTACGTCCACTGCTGGACATGGGCTGCCCGTTGAATAAAACAATGAGGGCCGAATTGCCATGATCATTAAAAGTGATATTTAAGTTCTTAGGATTAGAAGGGCTTGACTGGGGCTGTACTGTAGCCATACCTATTTCGACCGCCAACACACCGCACTCACAACTACATATGTGTGTGTGAGCGCAGTTGTGCTACCAGTGGATCGTAGGAACAGCCAGTGAACAAAAGGCATTCCACTTTTAGCCTCATGGCGGCAACGCATCAGTAACCAGTAGGTTGCTGAAATCCATTGACGCAGTTGCTACTTACCATCAGGTACGCATTTGCTAGTTTGACATTCTAGTCATTCAAAAGAAAAAAGGTTTACACAGGACCATTATCAGTAATTGGGTAAAATACATACGGTACACTCTAAACAGAATTTACAATAATACCAAGTCTCAATATCATTTTTATTCGGATTTATTATTTATTAGTCCGTCTCTGTGCTCCATACTGCGCATGTCGCGAATTTATCGACAGGAGCAAAGGTTTTCTCTCCAGCTTGGGCTCGGCTAAACGACACTCGCTCCCTGCGCTCGGCCACATAACGGTCTCATCCAGTGTTCCTCCTGTTTTTCATATTAATTCGACATTAATTACCCCCGCATACAAACATTCGATAACGATGTTAATAATTACTTTTACCGCATTTTCTGCGGTTTTACTGATGGGTGATGCAGTGCCTACGCCTTCTAACAATAAAGGTACGTAAACCATCGCTTGCTATCAACGTATTACTAACGATATATTACTGCTGACTTATCAATGTGTTCGCAAGGACATTGTCGGTTTATTTGCGTTGTTTTGGTGAGCGTATTGATCAGTCGGGGCCGGGAGCGCTCTATATATAGCAACAGGTCAACAGGTGTCCTGTCTGCGCCGATGTTATTCTGCTGCGTAGTTTCACCTTTTCCATAAACTATGAACTTTTAGACAGAAGCTTATAATTAATAGACACGGATATCGACTCGAATAGTCCGTTCACCAAATCATCGAAGGCACGTACTATTGGGGTATACTGAGTGGGCGTTGTTATTTAGGTACAATCATTTCTTCGATCAACAAGAGACTATAAATAATCAAGGTCGTAAGCAAAGGGTGTGATTTCATCCCCCTCTTCTCCAAGCCCTCTAAACAGTATGAATTTGAATATTAGTTTTTGCCATGCTACTACTCGGACTCTTACGTACTGTCCTAGTTAAAACGCATGCACTCGAATTTTAACATATGAATGTAAAATTATTCTGTACTCAAGATTGCTTTTTTTTTATTGGTGCCCAGTGGAAATTCTTCATGAACTTCCTTCGCCCCAGGGAAGGGCGAAGGGGCATGCCGGACTCCTACCGGCTAAAACCACTGGAGCGGTCATCTTCGGTACCTAAGGGAGGCTCCAGGTCCTCGTATGATCACACTAGAGAACTCAAGATTGCCTATCAACATTTTGGTCTGAACTCTAGTTTAACCTGAGATACTTATAGACTTGAGATTTAGGTCGTTTTTGATAAAAGACGACAAAGAAATGTGTGGTCCAAATTACATTTCTGCGTCTCTTAGCGTTATATGCACACATCATGTCCCACTGCTGGGCAAAGGCCTATTCTCATACAGATAAGGAACAAGCATTGATCACCACGCGTGCTCACTACGTGTTGGCGAGACCATTATAGATACAGGTTTCCTCATTATATTTTCTTTTACCGCTAAAGTCAGTAGCCATTATCATTATCATCATCATCGTATTAGGTAAATGATGTCCAGTGCTGAACAAAGGCATCCCCTACAACGATCGGTTTTATGCTGTTACATAAACCCTTTTGCCACCACCTCAACGCTGCTGCCCATCCCTCTAGTTTAGAATCCCTTAGTCGCCGTTCACGATATCGACTGGAGAAGGAGTAGTGCCACCTATATTCTTAATCCAACACCACACGGAATCCGCACGACACAAACGAAACTGAAAAGTCAGTAGAGCGCTTGTGGTCACGCGCCGCCGTGTGTGCAGCACAGCACAGCGCACAGGGACGCTTCGGGGGATTCTGTACAACCCCGGGGAGGGGGAGGGTGACCGATTTACAGTTATCCCCTCCATGATGTGCATAAGACGTGGCAACTATGGGCGGCTCTGATGTGATCTTACGAGGACCTGGAGCCCTCTTCGGTGTCGAAGAGGACCGCTGCAGTTTTAGCCGGTAGGAGTCATACCATAAGTTTGTGTAAAAATTCCACTGGAGACCAATAAAAAATAAATTTAAAACAGTTTCTTACGACCGAAATTAATAATCAATCTAATCACATTTCACACATCACATTTTTTTAAACACATTTCAGTTTTCCTTCTAAACTTTATTATCTCCATAATATCCGCCCGTCATTTTTTTACAAAAACTAGTCCAATTGTTATTTTCTACGGTAAGAAACAGGCCCCACGCACCTTCCTGTAAAAGCGACGAAGGAATTTTGCCATGAGAATAACCAGCGTTCTTCTGTTCGAAAATAAAACATACTTATTAATTCATTGTAATGGTCTGCCATAAGGTGGATATACTAATGTAGGTTCATAAAGGTAAACGTATACGGCCTGACGTCATGTCCTGACTTCAATTGTAATTCGTTCAATCATTGTCTTTTTGCCCGACCTGGGAACTAAAACTAAAACATCAGAACCACGGTCATTATAAAACGGGGGTCTTGTATTCATTCTAGACATAAGACTTTCTATATTATTAGTCCACATAATAGGTAATAAGTGTAGTGTAATAAGTGTCACGGAAGCTACAAAACTAGATACAACAAATGTGTTTTATATCTAATACAAAATGGACTATCCTAAAAATAATGCATTGAGATATTTTATTTTTTTATGGGACAAGCCCACACTTTCCCAACCACTGCAACACCTGCAAGCCAAGATCTACAATGGCGACCACCGGAATGAACACCGACCCATAAAGCTCGGTGTGTCCCAGAGAAATGAATCAATTCTTGGAAATTGCAACGAAATTAATCAGAAAAATAAAGGAGGAGTAGGAGAGAATACGGCCCACTTCCCTCCGTAGCAATCAGAAGACAGAGAAAATTAACAGAGAAATGTAGGCCATAGGCACAATAATTGGGAGTGTACAACTAGGATAAGCCTTGTTACCAAGCACCACGGGTACAAAAATATTTATAAATAATTAATTACGAGTCCTATGTTGTGAGCTATTGTGACTGATTCCAATAGTAGGTATGGTAAAAACGCTTGAACGCACGGAAATTCGTCCTAGTTGCAACAAGGTCTGTATAGTAAACAACTCCGGATGTAACTTGCAAGCTGTCAAACATAATAGTGCGTTCATCTTGCCAAAGAATACACTCCCACAGGATAAGATGTGCAGACTGTTGATATTCACACTCACAGTCCGGTGTGGAACATTCGCAGAATGGTGAGGCAACAAGCTTGGAACTAAATAATTTACTCTTAAAGTTACCATGAGCGGTGAGCAATTGAGCCACGCAATAATCAACTTCCAACTGCCCCTGTCAGCTGCTCACGAACGGGTGGAAAGAACTGGTATAGGTGACGGCCCTTAATAGATGTGTCCCACCTGCATTGCCATTCGGCCAAGAGTTCTTCCCAAACACCAGTCTGTGGTTTAAACTATCTGCAGATCCTAACACGATCGCGTTGTAGTAGAAATTGCGCGTCCATGTTTTCTCGCGTTGAGTAGTGCATTGCAGCACGTTGCTATATCTCAAGATCGACTGGCAAAACACCTGCTAGCACAGGCAGAGCTTCGGTGCTTACTGTCCTATATGCCTTGCACAAGAATATCAACGCTAAGCGCATGCATTGAGATATTGTGAAAAACTAAAAAATCTCGATTGTAAAAAAGTAACAACCTAACTGCGTAAAAAATAACATACGCCATATTGAAATATTATATCCTATGTAGTGACATAGACCTACAATTAAGATGTTAAAATTCATCAAGCCGTTTAGGTTACAGAGCGTGTCAAAGAAATAGACATATAAACACTCGAAAAACATCAGCCTCCTAGGGCAGTCGGGTAAAAATCAAATAACCCAAAGCTTTAGGATTCTTAAGTAGGTTTTAACTTTTCGGGGATAAAATAAAACGCCCGCTATTTCGCGCGCAGCTTCGCACGCGTGGAATTCGGAAATCCACATTATGTTGTTGATAACATGCAAAAATGAACACATTGATTAGGAACGTGCAATAGGTGCAACATTATATCTCCGAATGGCACGACCCATAGGCCTGCCGCATATTGCATTGGCCCATCAGCATTGTCTTTTGTTTGCCTTTGCAAGCGCTTCCGGCATAGCACTGGGTATCGTACCTATTTGGTCCAGTTTTGAGACACATACTTAGGAATATCATTGTGTCTCATCATCATTTTTTTCTGTTTCTTGTTATCTGTTGTCTTTTTTTGTACTTACTATAACCACACCGCTGATTTTGTCATTTAAAATCAAGATAAATTTCGCGAGTGCGCTTGCAGCTGCCACCCCCCCCGTCCCGCTTCGAGCGATTTGTGGGAAACTTAACGGCATCAACTGGGCTCAAGAATACAAACGATGTCGGTGCCCGCACTGTGCGCAGTAAAAGGTGCGAGAAATTGCACTCGCCATTATTTTGATGCACTGTGGAAACCGTAACCAACGCGGCGTTTTTCAGAACTACCGCGAAACCATCTACTGCACGCCCACCTTGACTGCAATAAAACACACCTCTTTTGTTCTTTTACGTGTAGTATGACGGCATTTCGCCATTCTTTAGCGATTTGATGAACAGATCCTCATCATACAGTTAAAAAAACTACGACATGCGTAGTTTAACGCGGATTTTCTAAGCACACTGTAACATTATCAGAGTCGAAATATATTCGCTAGCCATTCTCTAAATGGACGTCCAGACGCCGTACCGTTGGATGTGGATAATGTATAGAGACGTGCGGATACTCTGCGAGCTCACACGCAATTCGCACTGGGTGTTAGACTCTGAGGCGCGTGATGCAGCATGGCGCTTGCGAGACGTGCTTCGTGTCCTTCATTACTTTCTTGTGATCGAGAGGCAGCAGTGAGAACTCATTGGGAACCTAAACGCAGCTGCCGCTGTGGCGCTGCGTACTGCTTTCTGCAGCTAATGTCTGCGAGTTGCGCTTAATGCGTTAAATGACGACACGGTTGGTGCAGTGGCTGATACAGTCGGCTGCTGCGCACCGGTTTGAGGGTTCGATTCCCGCACGGCACAAATATTTGTACGATCTGCAGGTAGTTGTTCCGGGTCTGGGTGTATTGTGTGTGGAATTTGTGTTTGTAAACGCACCCACGACACAGGAGAACTCCTAGAGTGGGGCAACGTTATTAAAATATATATTTATATATATACATACTAAGTAATACGGAAACGTCGTAATAAATATAATCCTTTGTTTAAAGATAACAACAAAAATATTTAGTCATTATTTTTTGCATAGGGGATTCAAAAGTTACGAAAATGAACAATAAGTCGTTCAAACGAACGTATAACAACTAAATCTTGTTGCACGTATTTTGTTGCATGCATCAAGGTTCATGATGACAATTTATGAGAAATACAAATGAAAATATAGGCTTCAAGAGACTTGTATAATATGATTTGTTATTATAAACAAATACACTCCCGCGCAGCCTTTTCCACTATGAACGAAGGTGGCGAGTGAGGAATTATATATTTCCAGATAATAGAGTAGAGAAAGAGTACCTAGGATGCAACTCCCAGATGCACTCTGAATTACGTCGATAGGTAACTAACTACCTTAAAGAAAAAGAATGGTGGAACTTTTACAAACTCGAATGCTAAATAACAGTGAACACATAATAAGCATCGTTATAGTTCTAAATATATAGTGGCACTAGTGGTTGCTTGTTTACATTAGGTTGCGTTACACATATTATTTAATTAATAAATTTCAAATGTGAACTATCTACACCGGACTAAATAATTAATATAGCTATTCAAGAGAATAAAATGAATACAAAACATAATTCCAAAAAGTAATATTAAGGGGCGAATTTGATCCCTAGAACAAACAACTACATTATACGTATCAGGGTCAGCAGGCCACGTAACCAATTACGGAAAGATATAAACTACGCGTTCTTATTCTTAAAATCTGTTTGTTAAACTCCCTTTAGAAATACCTTGTGTGTACCTATTATTTTTTAATATATCTTATTAAGTACTGATAAAAAATGTGCCCACTTGTGTGAACTTTTCATAATATTCCCTGTAACACATAACTTTGTAGACATATTGTTGTACTAATCACCTCCCATATACAAAAGCGTGAAGATTTGTTTTCTAGAACCGGACCCTAACTGTAACGGACATTTTTGCCCATTTTTAACTAATACTATACTGTAGTTTTGGCGTTCTTATCAAACTTAGAAACGGATATACGGGCAGATTCTAAAAAAATGCACTTTGGTATTGTTTATGGAACATGCAGCGGCGCTTTGTTCCAAAAATATTCAATGTACAGTTTTTGTCTCTCTACGATTTTATTATAGTAAATAGATTATTATAGTATACCTAGATTCTGGACGAACTGTTTTCAGATATCGTATAAGCTATGAATAATGTTGTAGACATATCAAAGTAAAAACAAAAGAATGTTTTTGACGCAAATAAAATAAAAACGCTTAAAAGGGGGGTGAAAGTCTCATACAAATGATGGCTACGAAAAGTTGCATAAAAACTAGAGACCATCTTCTGCCGACGGTCGGCATATTTCATAGTAGTTTCATTCATTATATAACTAGATGGCAGTAGTATTAAGTACATTAATCAACAGTTGGCAAAATAAAATTATTTATGATAAATAATTAATGTGAATACATTGTTAATTACAATCTCTTTTTTATGTGTAAATGAATAAAACGCAATATTTTATTTTATGTCGACAAACCATAACATTTTTATTATTAAAATTGCAACACTTCACTTGAAGGTCGCTTAATTGATTATTGTGGTCTTAGGGTGAGATTCAGAAACGAGTCTAAGCGTGAACTTACGCTTCCATCTATCAAATTGCACTACTTACGCCCCTAATTTTGACAGATGGAAACGTGAGCTTAGACTCGTTTCTGAATCTCACCCTTAGGGTGTCACCCTTAGAGTTGCGCATCTATGCCAGTATTAGTGTATAGTCTATGGGTAGAACAAAAAGTTTGACTAGTTTACAAGTATATTAGTGCCAAACCATAGTACTATAGTAGGTATATTAGGAAGCAGTCATAATGGACACTTAAGTCTGGTTTCAACTGCAGCAGCTGCAACTTATACATGTCTAAACTAATATTATAAAGAGAAAAGATTAGATTTTTTGTATGTTTGTTTGTAGTCGAAACATTCAAAAACGAGTTAACCGGTTTTAAAAATTATTTCACCTATTTGCAGCTACATTGTCAGTGAGTAACATGGGCTGCAATTATTTTTCTAAAAAAGTTATATTTCTTCGAAAATTGCAATAATGTAACCCACAGTAAAAAGGACATTATTTAGTGTTATGTGAAGATGACATTTAGTATGTATGTTTACATATGCAAGTAGCCTAGTTGATTAACTATGAATAAAGAGTCAGTGCTACACAGGTATTCGGTTGTTTCCTTTCGTACGTACCTATATGGCGACCCTGCTGCTGCTGCTGTGCTGTGAAAACATGATGATACATGAAATAAGGTACTATGCGTGTGGTGCCGGCTCAGAATACCACCACCCCATTTCCTCCCGTAGGTATCGTAAAAGTCGACTAAGGGATTAGCCGGGAGATGGGCAGCAGCGTCCTTCGAGTATATTAACAACTCAACTGCGATCGCCAACCCGCCTGCCAAGCATGGCGATTATAGCAAAACCACCCAATGTGCCCACAACACCCATATCGGTCGTTGTGGTGATATTTGGGGGAGGCCTGTGTCCAGCAGTGGACTTCATTCGGCCGAAATTATAATGCGTTTATAGTACTCATTATTACTCACAACAAAGTCCTGGAAGCTATATGTCTATTATAATTAAGTCACAATAATTGCTTTTTGTTCAAATTAGTCAATCAAAATACGGGTAGAATCGAAATATATATACATTCGTATCATGATATTAATCCATAACCAACTAAATAGTATCATAAACAAGGTTGATTATGTACATGTTTCACGATAAAATTACAACTCTAAATTGCACCCGTGCGAAGTTGGGGTGGGTCGCTAGTCTGTACATATATAGATATCATAAAATAACTTATACTTTATAATAACAATCTTGGCAGACAATTTAATTAATCCAACCAATTACCAAATTTCTTATAGTTTCCTAGGCTTGACATTTTGCAAATTCAATAGTTATACAGAAGACCGAGGAGTATAATCTGCCACTATGCTTGGCGTTTGTGGACTATGAGAAAACCTTCGATTCGATCGAAACCTGGGCAGTGCTGCAATCTCTGCAGCGGTGCCAGATTGACTATCGGTACATTGAAGTGTTGAAGTGCTTATACAGAAACGCCACCATGTCGGTCCGAGTACATGAACAGAGCACGGGGGCAATTCCATTGCAGAGAGGTGTGAGACAGGGGGACGTCATTTCCCCGAAACTGTTCACCGCTGCAATGGAGGATGCCTTCAAGCTACTGGAGTGGAAAGGATTCGGCATTAACATCAATGGCGAGTATATCACTCACCTTCGATTTGCCGATGACATCGTAGTCATGGCAGAATCGCTGCAAGAGCTCAGCACAATGCTCGATGATCTCAACAGAGTTTCCCAACAGGTGGGCCTTAAAATGAACATGGGCAAGACAAAAGTCATGTCAAATGTCCATGTCGTGCCCACCCCAATATCCGTTGGGAGCTCTGTTCTCGAAGTTGTTGACGAGTATGTCTACCTAGGACAAACTGTCCAGTTAGGTAGGTCCAACTTCGAGAAAGAGGTCAATCGTCGAATCCGACTCGGCTGGGCAGCGTTCGGGAAACTTCGCAACGTCTTTTCGTCAACAATACCGCAATGCCTCAAGACGCAAGTCTTTAACCAGTGTGTGTTACCAGACGTGGTCACTCACAATGGGCCTCATAAGAAAGCTCAAGGTCACTCAGCGAGCTATGGAGAGAGCTATGCTTGGTATTTCTCTACGAGATCGAATCAGAAATGAGGAGATCCGTAGAAGAACTAAAGTTGTCGACATAGCTGAAAGGATTAGTAAACTGAAGTGGCAATGGGCAGGGCACATTGCTCGTAGAACTGATGGCCGTTGGGGCACAAAGGTTCTCGAATGGAGACCGCGCACCGGAAAACGCAGCGTGGGACGACCTCCAACGAGGTGGACAGACGATCTGGTGAAGGTCGCTGGGAGTCGTTGGATGAGAGCGGCATGTGACCGCTCGTTGTGGAAATCTAAGGGGGAGGCCTTTGTTCAGCAGTGGACGTCCTGTGGCTGATATGATGATGATGATGAATAGTTTAACTAACTGGACACTTTTTTAAATCTGACAATTATAGTTTATTTGAAAGCCTGTGTGATTACCTACAATGAGACATGTTCTTTTTAAAAATAGTTATCGGATTCTATGTGTAGGTGCATAGCATTGTGCCACTGTTTTCAATCTCTCTACGCACAAATCAATATAAATAACATTTTAGATGGTGGCGCCCCAATTGGTGAACTACCTGAGAATTGGGACCAGACAAAAGACGACACTCAATCGCTTTTCCTGAACAAAAGCGATAAAAATGACTTGGAGCCTTATCCATTGGCTCTTAGCGAGGAAGGTAATGAAAGTGGTGGATTAAAAGAAAATGTTGCTTGATAAATAGATTACCCATCTGTGTATTATATATTTGCTATTATAAATTTATAAACGTAATATTGCTATCTATACGTGGAATGTGTATTGTTTTTTTTTAATAATTCGGAATCTTATGTACGCTTCGTCATAATAATTATAGTGAGTAGACAGAGCCACCTAAACAAAATAATCGTTTTTAACCGAGTTCAAAAAGATGGTTCTCTGTTTCCCCCATCGTAGGTTTGTATGTGCGCGATGTTATCAGAAACTATACGGCCGATTTTATGATTCTTACACTAGAGTAATCTATTACATACTAATGGGAAGATTCTAGTTTATAAAATAATGAGGAACCATTCTTAAATCCACAGACTTATAGAATAGGTATAGTAATTGTGTTTATTGAGCTCGGTTTAATTTATTCTTAATGTTTTTTATTACTTATAATAATATACAGAGTTTGTTTTCAAAGGCAAGCCAATTTTAAAATTAAGATTTAGAGATCAAACCGAAGGCATGTTATGTATATAACAACATTCTAAAATGTCAGAAAAATGTCTTAACTTATTAACATGACCGCGCTCGCTGCTTAACACTTTTAAACTGATTACATCGCGTACAGAAATAACTTTTGATTGGAATTGTACGGTGGATAAAATAACTTTTTTAAATCTGTAAAGTCGCCTGTCACCTTAGTCATCCTGCGACTAGAAATACTGCAAAGTGTTCGAAACGTCAGGAAAAAACAAAAAGCTATTTATACGCGTTGTAATCCGTTTAAAAGTGTTTTATTAAAATGAGTAATAATCGCGAAAACGTAAGACATTACTAAATTTATGTATGTTTGTCACACGTTCTGTTTTCAGTGGCGGACAACAATAAAATAATGTAATAAAAATAAGACTATTTTTTAATTCATAGATCGAAAATATTATCTTTTATGAAACGTCTTAAAAAATTTGCCCGGTTTTTGAAAACTAACGCTGTGTAGGTATATTGATTAAAATATTACAAACCTCTCTAGTTACAGTATTTTTATATAGTTACGGTAGGTACCTACATAGAATAAAATAATGTTAAAATAAAACAATGTTTAATGAAATCTTGTCTATATGAATAATACATATCTTACATTATTGTACAATGCACGCTCGAAGCTCGACACAATTGCATTGTACCTAGATTTCTTTTCGCCGACCTAGCTACAACTGAGATATCGTCAATATGCACTGTATAGCAATAACGCACTGATTGTGAAATTGTCCTACAATAGCTCAGTAGATCCGACAGGTTGCAAATCATCCATAAACGCAAAAGGTGTTTAACATCTTGCAATCTTTATTGGCTATTAAGTTCTATTGCAATTTAAGTGGACTAGAATAGGATAATACAGGGTTTATCTACACATGAGTACCTAGATACTTACCGTATAGACATATCATCGCAAATTACTCTTTGTTCTGTGATAGGTTTCAATATAAAATTGTAACAAATAAGTTGATTCTACAAGGTTTGAATAACGTCGAATCTGCTGCTGAATAGCAGCCGGGTTATTAGAATAGTCTGATTCAGCATCACATTGCAATTAACATGCATATTAAACTCCCAGTTTTTTTATACGTCTATATTTTATGTCTATTCAATTTATTCTTGATATATTTATATAAAAAAGTATATAAAACTTTATTTTATAAATGGTGCTGTAGTACAATGTTATAATGAATTGTGCATAATTTGAAGAAAATAACTGAAATACACAAACTTCAACTATTTTTTGCAGGTAATTCGGAGGGTTATGAACAGGGAGTAGATCAGAGATTTGATTCCCCGCAGCCCAGTGGAGAACTCGACAATTTGATCATGAGACCTGAACTCTATGGAGAACCCCCTGCAATGGAGGGTTTAGCCACTAGCTATGATTCCCGTCGCCGCAAACGGGGCAGTGGAACTAAAGTGGGCGGCGCTGGGGCCGCTACTAAAGTAGCTACCAAATCCGGTTCGGGCAAGAAAAATCTGAAGTGAGTGTTTAGTCATCACGGTCGATACTAATTGCATTTTCTATTATAAGAACGCTAGACTTACTGTATTCTATTTTTTAGACCGGAGGAACACGATGCTCTCTCGCCCGTGGATTCGATGACTCACGAACACGACGCACACCGTCGCAAGCGCGGCAGTGGCACAAAGGTGGGAGGCGCGGCTGCCTCTGCCAAAACCGCTACCAAAAATTCCGGTGGAAATAAAAAGAACTTCAGGTCAACATAAACCTCCATCATTGATTATGTATATAAGTAGAAACCAGTAAGGTTATTAAATCATTTAATTTACATTTAGGCCCATCTCAGAACGCCGCAAGCGTGATTCTGGTCTCAGCGCCGCTGATGTCCGAGCTCTACTTAACTTGTGGGAGGCGCAAGAACGCAAGAAACAAGAATGGAACGCGCAAAATCAATGGGCACCCGAACATTACTACGGAGTTGGACGTGTGAACACTGAAGACGAGCAGCCCGAAGTTGATGAGAATGGTGACATATGGTACAACGAGCCTGTTGTTGTATCACCTCGCGAACGAGACTACCCTCGTCACTCATACTTTTCAGAACAGAATCGTATGGCATTAGCCCATGGTTACCCTGATATGTACCAAGTAGGACCAGCTGAATTAGCGCAAAGATACGAAGAGGCTCGTCGTAAGAGGCAATATGCTAATAAAGTAAAGCGCTTCATGGTCGCCAGGAAGCGTTCAGATGGCATGATGAATCACCAGAACAGCTATAGGCCTCGTGACGATCTCTACACACTGGCTGAGTTGCTCCGCTCGGCACCCCGAATCCAGGAACAAGACGTTCCTGTATATCGACGACTAATACTGTAAAGCGTCTCTGCAAAGCGGTGTCCATTCTTAACAATTCGCGATTTGCCCATACACCAGCATCCATGATCAGCTCTTTTAGAAAAACGCTCAGAACACGACACGAAGCTGACTTGAAGGCTCGCAAGTTGTCGGATGGACGCATATGCAGGATTTGGGGTGAGAGATAGTCGTGCATTTAATTCACAGTTAGTAGCGGATACCTAACAAACATTAGATACTCGTATAGGAATAATAGTATTATTTACAGTGGCGGATGATCTATATGTAGTTTATTATTTTCCGAAAATTGTGTCGCCAAGATATGGCCTATAATAAGTGCATTTCTAGAAATCAGGTTTTCTTATGTAAAGTTTCCTTTTAGGTCTAAGTTGTGTATTTTTAAGTTACTTACAGTGTTTTATTAATTGTAACCCATTTTTAACAAAAAGATAGATAGGTGTCTAGTTTCATTAAACATTGATAGTTTATAGTGAAGTTAAACTTTACATTTTACCTACCAATACCTAGAATTAGTTATTGTATGTTAATGTAAACTTGCTGTATTAAATTAGTATTATCTTTATTTGGTGCCTTATTATCTTCTTCAATACCTTTGTACACTCTGGATTTTGGATCGCCAGTGCTAACGCTTCTACAAAAATAATGCTAGTGCTAAGGGCGCCCGGTTAAAGCTGGCGATGTAAACCGTACATACATAAGTATATATAACCTATTTCGTCAGAAAATAAATACAGGCCTGTATAACTGGCTGTCAGATGTACCACTTTTTTGTCTGTATCGAAATATATAATAATAATTCTTGAAAGTAAATGTAATTTAAGCAAAACTGCATATTCATAAGTTAATATGAATATAAACACCCACAATAATATAAGTAATATAAAACGTTCGTTAGAAGTAACGCAGAAGGACGCAATTACATCCACTGAAAGCCAACCAATACCAGATGACGAACCGACCACTTCGACCATCTCGACGTATGAATCATTTTATTGGTTATTTAATTACATTATAATGTATATAACTAGATTAGCAAATGACTTATACACATCGTTACTGATTTACTGGTACCCCGACCGCGTATTCCTACCAGGTCATATCGTGAATCTAATGCAAGTTCAAAGCAGGCTTCGCGAAGAACGCGAATCGCATACGGTTACTTACAGCAGGTACAAGTTGATCAATCACTCTTGTGTTAAGTTAGCGATTGAGCGCTCAACACAAACAATTTAATTACTTCCAGAGAACAACACGGAACAAACTTCTCCCTATTCGGCTACCGGCTATCCATGAAAAACTTCTGCAACGCATTTAAGTCCTATATTCTTTCCAGTGAAGATGACATCGGCATCCAATATAAAGTCAAAAATGATTTTGATACCATTGCAAGTGAACATGAACCGATGTTCGTCATTGTGGACTCGAGCTGCTTGAGTAATCCAAGTTCTAAGGAAATTCTCATCGATAAAAGAACTAACACGAGAGACACGCTATTAAAACGACACTACATTAAAAATTTAAAGCCCGTTGACCTGCCGTCTACTAGCAGAGATCTCACAAGTGACTCACTACCATCACAACTTCAGGAAACAGAATCGACTGATGAAATGGAAATGATAAACATAAACCTACAAAGTGAAAACGAATTATCGGTTGGTGATTCTGAATGCGACAATGATTCAATAGTAATTTCGTACCTACGAAATAAAGATGCGTTTTTGGATTTGGAAGGTACGCTAATGTCTACCAAAAAGAAATCGTCTCTCCTGGAAAGTGTGGCAAAAATGGAAACAATATTAGAAAGCGAACTGTTTAGTCCGTTCTCGATAAAACCCAACCCAATAACCCAAATAACTTCAACAGATATTTTTAATAACGGAGACAATACTTGAGTAGTTAGGTTTTAGAAAAAAACCAGCCATGTAAATGAATTATGGAATTAATTGTATCGTCATAGTTTCATTAAATTTTTTTGTTATTTTTTTCTTTTACTTAATGTCAAATCTTCAGAGGACAGATTTTTCTATTTTTTTCATAATTCCATGCACCAGGTTAGTCCTAGTCTATGACATGTAACTGTTTTTTTATTGGTGTCCAGTGGAGATTCTACATGAACATCCTCCTCCCCGGGGAAGAGTAAAGGGGCATGCCGGACTCCTACCGGCTAAAACCATTGGAGCGGTCATCTTCGCCACCGAAGGAGGGCTCCAGGTCCTCGTAAGATCAAACTAGAGCCCCCATTGATGCCGCGCCTTTAGGCACATCTCGGAGGGGATGACTGTAAAGCGGTCCCTCCCTCTAGCGAAGAGAGCGCGATTTTAAAAAGATCGCCCACCTGGCACTTCTCGGGGAGGATTCTAAAGGATCCCCCCAAGCCTCGCTGTGCGCTATGCTGCGCACACGGCGGCATGTGATCGCTCGGTATGAGCAGACATGTAAGTACCTAGGTATGTTTGTGGGTTACCAAAAGATAAGTTGCGTGGGCAACTTTCGTTTTATATTTATTTATTATTTGTTTAGTAATGTCTTAGGTTTTCGCGATTATTACACTTTATAATAAAACAATTTTAAACGGATTAAATCGCGTATATTACTGATTTTTTGTACGGTAGATAAAACAACTTTTTAAATCTGTAATGACGCTTGTCACCTTAGTCATCCTGCGACCACGAACCCTGTAAAGTGTTAGAAACGTCAGGAAAAACAAAAATCAATAATACACGCTTTTTAATCCGTTTAAAATTGTTTTATTATTTGTTTCTTTTGCGTGTAGTGTCCGTATTAAGAATATATATATAGCACCACTCTCTCCTCTCGTGGATGTCACAAAAGACGAGTAGGGACTCTACACCAGAGGGGTGAGCTGCAGCGCCCCTTCTGTGGAACAGCAGGTATTCTGCGCTCACCACCCGCCTGCCAAGCGTGCTAAGTACTGGCAAATTCCCCCGAAATGATGACACAATTGGTAATATCTTTGGAAGTGGCCACTGTTCAGCAGTGGACGTCCTTTGACTGGTACGATGATATTTCTTTATTTTAAAAATAACTTGTTTTACACATACAGAACTGTCGGAGACTTCATTAGATGTCTACATACCGTCGTTCCCGGGTTCACCGAGATCATTTCATGGTCTAGCGTCAACAGTATCAATATGCTCTACGGATAACGAAAATAATAAATATAAACGGGCCATTGAATTCTTGCACCATGACAACGAGTTCTTGATAGCAGCCGAAATAGGAGACGAAAAGCTGTTACGAATATTAATCGAGTAAAATCTTTCTATTTATTTTTATTTCCAAAAGGTCACTCATACAGGATCATTGAGTTTCCATCAGCCGTGTAACTTTTATTTTGTTATTATCCCGGCAAGTAATGGCGATCCCTTACTCCACGTGACTGTCGTAGAAGTCGTTTAAAGAGCTGTAATGCCAAGAGGATGGGCAGCAGCCTTCCTGTGTACAAATATTAATGCTCTGCGATCACCAGTCCACTTGCTAAGTGATATGGTGATTAATGCGCCCGTTTGTTATGATTTACTCAATAATTGATAACCCTGACTACCAGTCCACTGCCAAACCAAAGCTTTAACCAAAACATACGCGCTGGTTGCGCAATAAGCAGGTAAGTTCAAAGTAGATCGTTAACGTTTGATACATGTAAGTAGGTAACTTCATAAACTACAAGAACAAACTACGTAGACACGTAATGATATTAAGCAACAAAATAATAAATTGTGCGGACGGGGGACTCCACAATGGAACGAAGTTCCTTACTTGCAATAATGACACAAGATAAATCCTGTGTGAATTAAAACTATAATATAAAATAAGTATAAATAATATTTAAACGTGTTTAGATTGAGGTTATACAGCTAACTGCACACAATGCTTGCTGCTCGAATCTCAATAATCGCACGCACATACATACATACAATCGTATATAATAGAAAGAGAAAGAGAGGGAAAGGTCTGGACCCCTTCATAACGCTTTTTCCTTACGTGACGATTTTTGCCAGTTTAATTAACTGTATATTCACTCACTGTAAGCCGCGTAAAAGAACTTCGTTAGAATAATCATACATTGAGGAAAGGGGTGATGATATTAATACCTACTCACATAATATTTGGTTAATCTATACAAATAAATAAAATTGAAGTGTCTGTTTGTAATGTCAAAATAACAGCTTTTTACTTAATGCATATGAAAGTATGTACGTAACATATAACAAAAACACTATTTTAATATTTTTTTGTCTGTCTGTCTGTCCGTCTGTCTGTCTGTCTGTCTGTCTGTCTGTTTGTTCCTGGTAATCTCCGAAACGGCTGGACCGATTTTGACGGGACCTTCACTGGCAGATAGCTGATGTTATAAGGAATAACTAAGGCTACTTTTATTTTAGAAAAATAATTAGGGTTCCGCGTAAGAAAATAAAACCCTTGAAATCCAATATATATATATTCTATGTCAAGTGTCTATGTCGAAGTACTCTAAATTTCTTTTAAATTAAACGCGGGTGAAACCGCGGGTCACAGCTAGTTTATATATAAGTTAACTAAATACATGCTAAATATCAAAAGTGGACTATAAAAACCCATGTGACTTTTGCTCTCTATAGTGTTTATATCTATGGCTGTTGCTGCTTTTTTTTGTTCACTAGTTATTGGCAGTTTGGCCCAGTATAAGAGAGGACTGGTTGCACCGGTGACATATTGAAGAACACAATCTATTTAGTACACGATTCGCGTCCCAATTAAGTTTAAAAAACAATACCTTCAACTGGATCAACTGGATCTATTTTTCCATTTTTTTTTTTGTAAGATTAATGTATGAAAGAAATATCGATTAATGCGTTTTTACAAACCTTTATTATTATTAGGTAATTATGTTTATCCCCAAGGTTGCCAGTCTAGTGCGCTTACGCAAGGTGAACAAGTTGTACAAATCTGTTTCCTATGTTTTCATAAACTTTATGAGTTATTAGTAGGTAATTATTTTTATTCTTCTTCTATTAGATTATGGCTTAGTATACTCTACAATTACACCAATGTCATGTATAGCGCAACGTTATACGGTGTTCAGATTAATTAAATCATTGCGTATTCATGAAATATTTCTCAAAAACGAAAAAAAAACCGTAATTATAATTCATTAAAAATAATCGTCTGATATATAGCAATATGTCAAATATATTGGTGTAATTGATATAAATATTACCACGTGCTTGAATATGTGACTCGTTTAACCAATCATTCTGTATAATTGGCGGTTTGGGCTTCACTGTCATACCTAATTTAAATAACCGTAGGTGAGGAATTTTATAGTGTAAAATATTTACATGGATGATCTACGTTTTTCAGACAGGGAACAAACTTACACGACATGGATCATCTTGGCCGAAATGCACTTCACTTAGCTGTCTGTACAGGCAATCGGCACGTCGTCTCATTGCTCCTGAAAGCTGGAGTCAAACCTAATGTCAAAGACAATTTGGGCATGACACCACTCTCCTTGTGTTTAATGAGAAGGTTAAGTATATCATCAGCAAATGTAGCAGTAGTCACGCTGTTCTCCGCTGGCAAGTCAGATGTGTACAATGTGTACAGAATTGGCCCCAACACTGATCCTTAAGGAACTCTTTTAACATTTAGTTCCAGTAACATTGAGGTTGCCTCAGCTTCTTTGACTCGAAATAATCGACAAATTTAGTATTGGTGGTTTTAAATCCAATGGTAGTCTCACATTATTGCTCTTGACTGTACCTATTCAATTATTTTCAGGCCATCTTGGCGAATGGCGACGATGCTATTCAATCATGGCGCCGTACTTCATCCAAGAGGTGTTGCAATGGACACGGGTTTATTCTTACGTAAGACTTTTTTATTATTTACTCTGTTTATTTTGTGTTTTGAAAAGGTAATCGATACGATCGTATACTTATAAAACAATTCAGCCATTTGCACGGATTTTGAACCGTTATGTTTTATTTCAATTTTTTATCTGAATGCCCCGATTTTTACAGTGAAAGTCTCTGGGATAGGTTTACGAACCGAACATAATGAAAATCCGCTGATTTATTTTCAGGATAGTCGACAAAAACTGCCGTGTGTCTTTTGTTCCACTCTTTGCTTTTTTTATAATATACCTAGGAGAGAACTACCGACGTTCGGGTTGCCTAAGTAATCACCGCAGTCAATTAACATCCGCAACACCAGAGGAGTTGCTGATGTGTCCCCGACCTTTAGGGCAGGTATACCTACACTTTTCCTTAAAGGACCCCATATCGCAGACATACCTGCGATATTTTTGGGGTTTGCGCTTCCACTATTCGTCACTCACCGCACAAAACGTAGTAATGATGCTACTTCACGCCGGTACATAGGTGATGGCGTGATGGTACTTCTCCGTTCGAGCCAGCCCAATTAGGAACCCTATTTAACCTATGACTTTTATTTAATACAAACAAAAATGTATTGATAATAACTTAAAGCTGCAACTCTATAAGATATTCGGCCATTATTCGTTCGGCCTTATCGGCCACTCTTTCAATATTCGGCCGAATATTAGATCAATAATTAGCTGAATACCGAATACCTATTTAATGTTGTCTACTCAGCTTATTTCAGGTACAATAAAACTAGAGTTTAGTCTACAGTCCAGTCTTTTAGTCCCAGGTTTTCGCGATTCATCATATCGGCCATACAACGTCCACTACTGAACAAAGGGAGGCCTTGCATAGATTTCCACAATTGTGTTATCTTATTGTGGGGAATTTGCCAGTACTCACCACGCTTGGCAAGCGGGTTGGTGAGCGCAGAATGGCTACTGCTCCACAGAAGGGACGCTGCTGATGCGCATCCCTCTGGTTTAGTCCCTTAATCACCTTTTACGAGATTCACGGGGGGAAATGGAGTGGTGCTATATTCTTGATACGGACATCACACTGAATTTTTTTGCAGTTGTATTAATATAATATAATTCATTATATTAAAACAAGTTTTAACTGATCATGTCGAGATATTTTAGATTTTTTATATTCCTTGCGTTTCAATCGCTTTGCAACCGTCGTAGTTGCAGGATGGCTTGGGATGGTTAGGAAAATTTAATGACAAGATAAATTTTAAGTAAACACAAATGTATATCAATAAATAAAATAAATAGTAACTAACTGAACTTAAGTAATCTTTCTATTATTCTTTATAGTTTTGTTGACTTGGCGTTTGAAAGAAAAATAAAAGAGTAGGCACTGAGTTCACTGTGGTAAAGCATCATATTCTGCCACAAATTGCAGCGTATTTTGTAAGGGAAAGTGTCTTATTTTGATATGTAACTTTCCATAATATGCTGTCAATTCTGTCAGACTATGACACGAATCAGACTATGATGATTTACACCCATGCTGCCAAATTCATTAAGAATAATTTCTTACTTATACAGGGACAAGCTTAAGACAGTACAAGAACTAAGTATAAATGAGACAGACTAAATATAAAACCTCTCATTTGCACTAAATATTTGGCTATTCGGTTCACTTCAATTTACTATTTTTAGCTAAACTAATAATAATGATAAATTACCTCTTAATCACTATAATTAGTTTACATTTTAAAATATATTTTCAAGTGAAACGTGTAATTGTCTGCAGAATTTGTTATGATGTGCACACCAACTAGAGAAGAGGAACGAATACTTCATCTACTTGTAGAAAAAGGTGCAATTGTAAACGACGCGGACGCTCCTGGGGGGCGTCAAGCATTACATTTTGCAGCTATGAGTAACAACACACGCCTTATTAATATATTAGTTGATTTGGGAGCCAATTTGTTGGAAGTTAATCACAGAAATCAAACGCCTAAAGATGTCGCAGCTACATATAAATGCAAAGAGGCTTATGCACTCTTAGAAGAACTTGAAGAGTTGAGTTCAGAAAGTCAGGCAACTGACACAAGCACGTACGCTTTATTAAGTGACGAATAAACTGTTTAGTTGTTTCCTTTTTATTTAATTAATGAAGCCAAAAATAAAACTTTATTTCTCAGGTCGGTCAAGTGCAAGTCACCTGTAATTCGCGAACGACCTAATTCACTACATTCTAGCTAGATCTGACTTATTTTATACGTAGATAAATTCTTATGAACTTCCACCACCCTGGGGAAGCCAAAGGGGTGTGCCGGGCACTTACCAACCTTCCTATCACTGATGATGTGGGATTGCAGGTCTCGACCCACCACTTGGTCTGACTGGGCCTGCTGCTATTTGGGTGACAGCCCCAAGTTCGTCACTCACAGGCCGTCTGCCCTCCGGCACCCGGTACGTAGGGCAGACAGGTGGTCGGTTTGTGCTCCCATTCCGCCGCCTCCCTTATTGCATCACGATCTCGCATAATGAGATGATGGCATCCTATGCACTCCGCTTCTGATGATGAACTGAACCACGGCCCTAAGCAAGAAGTCACCATCTTGGGTAGAGATAATTTTCTTTATTATTATTGACCCGGTGGAAATATATTATGTACTTCCTCCACCTCGGGGAAGGGTGAAAGGGCATGCTTAGGACGAGTGGTCATTTTCGGCATCGAAGCGTGGCTCCAGGAACTTGAAAAATCGCCACCTAGAGCCACCCATTGGTGATACGCCTTTGAGATATACTGCAAAGCACTCTCACTCCAATTTTCGTGATCTGCTAGCGACACTTCTGCCGGCAGAGAGAGATTTTACCCGATCCGATTGACCAGGACCCACCACTGGGTAGCTCACACAGGGAACTCTTTGAGCGTATGCAACGCAGAATACAGATCGTCTCCACGGATGTGGCACTGTGCCATGACTAAACGTGACCAGCGAAAACCTGCGTCAGGCGGAATCTAATGCGCTCGCTCCTTTAGAGTCAAGCTCTTAAGAGCAGCGATACGGCTTGACGATGCGCTTTTGCCCTAACTGCAGCATGAGCCGCTCGCACCACAGCTCGAGTGCACGCCACCTAGCCTGCCGTCTCAAACTTCTGAACGCCCCTGAAGGCATGCCTGCACCGCTCTGGCGGAGAAAGCGTGTTTAGTGATACCACCACGCTTCTATTTCCACCAGGTTATCAAAAGGCGGAAAGCACGCCACCAGAGTTACCGCCTCAAAGAACGCCGTTCGTTATCCTCGTGCGATCCGTTTAGTCACTGCGCTGCAGACGGTGAATCTTGGTTCTGCAGTGTTGGCCGCTCGTGAGTAAATATATCCAAACTTGCGCCTCATACGGGGCCACGGACCGCACGACTCACCGTAGAGGTGGCGAACTTCTTTCCTCGGTCCCCCAAGGTTGGGCAGTAGCCGGTGCATGGTACCCAGTATGCTTTCATATTAAAATAAATAAAAAACTAAAACCCTTTTCTCCCGGGAGACAAGGTGCATCGACTGTCCAGGATGCATCCCATTCCAGTTAGGGCTCACCTTGGGTTCATCATGTACCAGCCCACCCTGATTTGCGCGTCACCAACGCGTGTCCACGAAATTGGTGACTCGGACTTCGGCCACGATTCAAGACGCCAAGCCTTGCCAAGCAACACCGGTTGCTTGGCAAGGATGCTTCCACGAGAACTCTCTGCTGGCCAGCACAAATGTGTTATCAGCGTAACAACTAAGCTGACGTCAGCAGGGAGTACGACACGCAAGATCGCGTCGTATGCGACATTCCAGAGGGGGCCGAGAACTGACCCCTGTGGAGTACCCGCACTTATCTCCCTCCGCCTTACGCTACCGCCCTGCCCACGTAGCGATCACCTATCGCGCAGTTAAGTCTCGATGATACACTACAGATGGGGTGGTCAGTTAAACGCACCCTACGGGTTGGAGTTCAAGGCATTGACTATGTCAAGACTGACAGCCGACACACCCATCCCGCTGCCCACCGTACATTGCCTGGTCTGAGAGCGAGTGAACGTAAGGAATAAATGAAGTGTCGTCGATAGTGGACCGCCGCTGCTGGAAGCCAATCTGGTTTACGGCCTGATCGAGACCAACTCCCGACAGGTGCTCAACGAGCTATTTAGAGATACCTAGTTCCAAAGAGTGTTCGAAAAACCTATGTGAACTACATAGGTATCCCGGTATTCCCAGTCATGCGATAGATTAATTATTTCAGATAGGAATAGTTATTATATATTTTTTAATATGTTATTCTTTACCTCCAAACATTATCTTTGTCTAAACGTAGATACGTACGGGTTACAAGCAATGAGTACCAGGCATGGTAGCATGACCATTTCAAAGTCGAAGATAGACCACGCGCTCTCTACACGTCTCGGTATCTCTTCTTCCCGAGCATGAGCCGACACGAAGACTCGGGTGTCTTTGTATACATGAAAAAGAAAATCCTTTCCATAGCAACGGAATGCCGCTAGTGACGTAGAAATTACATTCAATTCTTCTTTGCGTTTCGTTAGCAAATAAATACGTCGAACAATTTATTTATTTATTTAATATACTCTTTATTGTACACGAAAAATTGTCATAAAAGTTTTGAATTAACTAAAAGTACAATAGGCGGCCTTATCGCTATCCGCAATCTCTTCCAGGCAACCCTAGGAAGAAAAATGGTTATTACAATTTTTAAATAGAAGTAAATACAAAAACGAAACGCTTAACATCAATTTCATCTGTGGTTTTATTTTAAAGTTTCAAATTTCATTAGACCCGGGAAAATTTTGTAATTCCTGTTGTGATTCTTGTGAAGTCAAAGTCAATAATGGCAACAAAAAAGTTACTCATATTACTTATAACCTGGCTAGTCTACTTACTACGTAAAATCTCATCTTATTAGAAAAAAAATGTTCCTCCGCTATCGGTCTAAGGCAGACCGCAGAATGCAGATGAGACTTTTGAACTATTTCCTTGCTAACTATAAAATTTTCGAGGAATTCACTCTCCGGTAGGTCGAGGGCCAGGTGAGCTCTCTCACAGAGTTCCTCTCCGCCTTCCTCGGGTTCTTTTCGGCGTTAAAACTTATTAAATAGTTGCGTTATAACCCCGGAATTGCATATTTACTTTTTTTGTGTAAGCTAAGTTTCCATAATCCTTTAACGCACCGCAAAATCTTACGATATAGATACGAAGAAACTTGTCTACGTCTCTTGGGATGTAGACTATTTGAGAATAAACATCTCTATCCCTAAACGTCAAAGATAGACAAAATACGTTGGTCATGCTCGACGATGAAGACTTTTGTCTAGGGAAGATTAGAAACTACTCTTTCCGTTCATTCTTGAGATCGGAATGGTAGAATTATTGCCACTGTCTAAATCCAAATGTCATTTTTGTCTACTCTGCCGTCGACAAGACGGACGGTCTTCGTTGTTCATGCTACGCCTACTGTTGTGTAAATTTGTTTACGATTTTCGGATAATTGTACACTTTGTACATCACTATCTTAGAGTGACATTTGTTCTACAGTTTCAAAGATGGCGGCCTTGTCGCAGTTGCTTTTCTCTGCCAAACAATACTGAGAAAATTGAGATAACCAACTATTTTTACATTTTTATGAAGTAAATTAGGTAGATCCCAATAATTAACGTCAAATAACTTGCTAGTCATTTTGATAATGTGATATTAAGTGTACCCATGGCTTCCAATGTGCAAGACTCACCTGTTCAGCAGACGTTTGTGGAGGAAATAGATTACAGTGAGATTCAGGAGTTATCGGTAAATATCTGGACATAACCGTTACATTAAGTCATGAAACGTTCAATTACAGTACATTTACTATATTTGTATCGTCAGGTGGTGGGCAAAGGCGCGTTCGGTGTAGTATGGAAGGGTCTATGGCGGAACACACTAGTAGCTATAAAGCACATCAACTCTGAGGCTGAGAAGCGGGAGTTTTCAATAGAAGTGCGTCAGTTATCACGCGTGTCGCACACGAACATTGTACGCTTGTATGGAGCGTGTACGAAGGGCGCCCACGTCTGCCTTGTCATGGAGTACGCGGAAGGAGGATCATTGTACAATGTGCTACACAACCGCCCTAAACCTAAATACACTGCAGCTCATGCAATGAGCTGGGCTCGACAATGTGCAGAGGTTAACATTATTTTGTTTCTACATTTGATTTACTAGTTTGGAAATCTGTATGTTGTTTGTCCATGTTGGCAACAAACCTTCGAATAATATGGCAGTTGACCATGAGAGATGTCTTTGTTTATCTAGGATATATGGCCTTTCATATGAAACAATGAAAAGCACAGATACAGTATCAAACAATAGGTCTTTTCTTAGATTTTTCCTGATGACAGGTAGCTTGTGGCCATTACCTTTATAAAAAATATACGAGGTGGTGATGAAAACTAGAATGATATATATAATTTTATTGTAATGTAACATTACAGGGTGTAGCATATCTCCATTCGATGAAACCAAAGCCACTAATACACAGAGATTTAAAGCCACCCAATTTGTTATTAGTGGGTGGTGGTCAAAGACTGAAGATCTGTGATTTTGGCACTGCTGCAGATAAAGCGACATACATGACTAACAATAAGGGTAGTGCGGCATGGATGGCACCTGAGGTTGGTCATAATTATTATATTGTAAAATTTGTATTATAATTTGTTCTGTCTGTTACCATTCCCTATAAAAATGTATACAAATTAACATACAAGAGGAGAAAGAATATTACATAATAATCATGTTAGTTAAGAATAGGAAGAATAACCCAAGGCTGGACCATGTAATAATTATAGTTGTCTGTATTGGCAAGAATTTGAACAATAAGGTGTTGCTTTAGGATTTATTTTATCTCAATATCAATTCATTTAGTTCAGCCCTTAAGATGTGGTAGAGGAATATCCAAACATTTGGTGTTAGTATATTAGTGTTTGCAAGTATCTATTCTTGGTGTTGTTTTAATATCACATTAACTTTTAAAAGCCAGACATAATTAAAAATCTATTGTGTCTCGCTGGCTGCTGACAATTGACAGGCAAGAGGATATCTAGTCAATAATATTCCTCTCTTCTCCAACACATCCATACAATAGTATAACAATTGTTTTTAATTTGCTCTTGACTGCCAACCTAATGGTCACTGAACAATTGATACTTTAAAAATGTATTCTACTACAAACATTTAGTTAAAGATTTATGTCCATATATATAAATGAAAGCATTTTTCTAGCCAATGAGACTTCATCTTTCATCTCACTCTACAATTTGGCATGTTTATGTTCATGACATAAAAGCAGCACAGAGATAACTTAATAAAACATAATAATTAAGTAGATAATAGTCAATACAAGATTTTACTTCAAATAAACCAATTACTAAAATTAAGTGCTTATGCTAAATATAAGTTGCATGGTTCCAATTGGTTGGACTATGGAGAACAGCCTGCAAGAAAATAATAGTTGACAACAAATAATGGTAAAAAGCAGTTAACAGCTGACCAGTCCCAACAGACAGCAGCCATTCACAAGCATAACCCTTGCATCATCCCTTAGCTCAACCATATTGCGAAAGAACCAATTAAAACCACTTGTTTAAATAAAACATTTTACTCTGTACCTTTTAGTCTATTTAAAAGGGAAAAAAATGGTTAAAATGCTTTGTGTGAACCAGTATTTGACTGACAGTAATATTCATTGTATGTAATAGCTAATAAATAATCAATTAAATAAAGCATACTTATGTATGGGAAATAATCATGCAGAAAGGTTACAAAAAAAAAACTATTGGAAAGATAGTAGTAGTAGCCCAATAGCCACCTTGAAAGGTGGCAAACCAATAATACCAACAGATTCGGCAGCTAACAATGTGCTATAATAATGCATGCATTATGTGGATGTGTTCCATATGATAGTACAACATCTACACTATGTATAAAGTGCTATTGTATTTTAGCATAATTTCAATCAGATCAATTCAGATGAGATAGATAGCAATTCATGAGTTGTGGCTCCTAGACAGGAGGGTCTAGGTGTCACAACTCCCAACTGATAACAGTGCTCTATAGATAGCAATAAAAATAGACATAATCTAATCATGTCCAATGCCCTAATCATTAATATCTCATTCATATATATTGTTTTCATAGTAATTATATGATATGTTATGTAGTAAAATTTTCCTTATAGTTGTTTTTCCTGCATTTATGCTCTTATAATTAAATTTGCAGGTGTTTGAAGGATCAACATACACAGAGAAATGTGATGTATTCTCATGGGGTATTATCTTATGGGAGGTTTTATCCCGGAGAAAGCCCTTTGAGGAAGGTGGATCAGCATTTAGGATAATGTGGGCTGTGCATACAGGTATTACATAAAACCAGTTTAGAGCTAACTTGTATCTCGAAAGCAGCTTTGCATGAGTAGACAAATATACAAAACTTATCTTGAAATACTGGTTGGATTTTAGTTTGGTATATATTTTAGTATGAAATTCTAACAATAGTTCTCCGTGGAAATTACTTAGTTACATAAATAAACGACTGAAAGTAAACATTTGTCAGTTTAGCATAGTTAACTTACCATTGTATTACTATGAAAGGACACTTAGAATTGTAGTTTATTAAACATATTTACCAAATGTTAATAATATGTTATTACACAAATTGTAACAAATTTTGATTAAAGCAAAAACAACTTAAGGCACATAATAGCAAATAGTTTTGATTAGTACAAGAAAATAAAAAACGGAATGATGTAGGACCTGTTAATATTTTTATTGTTTTTCGAAGTAGTCTCCGATCCTTTCTAAACACCGTCGCTTGCGATGGTACCATTGACTGATTGATTGATTTTTGGGGAATAAATAAAAGTCGCAAGGTACCAGATCGGGGCTGTAAGGAGGATGACTTACTAATCCCACACCATCCATGGACAAATATTCGATTGTCCATCTGGCAGAGTCAGCTGCAGCATTGTCTCATGGTGGATGTCCTGCTTCTTGCGCGCTGCTGTCGAACACTTTCCAGACAACTGATAAACAATGACATACCAATCTGCAGTAACAGTCCATTTATCCTCTAACGCAATTGTTGCGAAATTACCCGTCCGTCGAAAGAATGAGGTAATTATCTTTTTCCCTTAGCTTCTGCCTTTCTTTACTTTTGTTGGCAAATCTTCGAATGGAAGCATCCATTGGGCAAAATGTCTTTTGGTTTCGGGCTCGTAACAATATATACAGTTTTCATCACCGGTGACAATGTCAAACACAACATTATTTTGATGTACCTCTCTTATACTTTTCAAGCATTTCGCTGCACCAATCCAAACGGTGATGAGGTATCCATCTGACGCAAAGCTTTCTGACGCCTAAACATACGTGTAAGAATTTTTGCACTTGACTCATACCAAAGCCAAAACTTGCTTGAACCTTTTTTATTTTTCAGAAAAAATGCTTGGATTTCTTGATATGTCACTCTTATATTAGCTTCTTTCATTAGCCAGACAGCACTCACGTTATTTTCAGTGGTCGCCCTTTCGTTACTTTAAACGTGCTTCGCGCAAATTATAAGTTAGATTACCTCGACCACTTAAAATCATTAAACCAGTTAAACCATTAAAACAGTGGCACGAGATGGTGCTTCATCATGAAATGCCAATCGAAGTCTTTCATAACATAGTTGTTTATTAAAACCGCAACGACAGTTGTAATAAAACATGGTGCAAAAAAAATCTCTACGCAAATTCATTTTGTAACACAACACGCACCATTTAAATGCCGCCAATTTGTAAAAACAAATAACATAATGAATTCAATGTACATCTACAGCTTGACAAACAGTTCCTTTTTCCGAAATATTAATAAATTATTCATAGGTAACTTTTCTTAGTGGCCAATTCTATTATATATGAGAAATATATTTATAGTAAACTTTGTAACTATTGAGAAAATAATAATATTTTAGCAAATGAACAAAAAGGCTTTACGTCTAAAGCCTTTTTGTTCATTTCAAAACAAACAAAACTAAAAACATGGTCATATATCACTTTTAAAAATTTGTTATGACTAATTTTGACAAAAGGATACCTGTCTGCCCAATCTTTATGGATATGACACAGGCCTATGATTACGTGGACCAGGATATATTAGTTAGTAAACTCAATGCTTATGGTATAAGAGGGAATGTTCTGGAACTAATGGAATCATACCTGAAGGGCCGAAATCGATATATTGATGTGACTAGAGTGAATGTTCAAACAAAAACGCAGAATTCTTTATATCATATAAACGTTAAATAAACTGCGGTGTACCACAAGGTAGCATCTTGGGTCTACTACTGTTTATATCAGTTATCTACCTAACGCCACTAATAATCATGTAGTTCTCTGTCCAGACGACAGTAAATGTAAAGACAGAACCACTTATGGAAATGACACAAATGACACCTTGAGGTCTTACGAATTGGCTAAAACTTAAAACAAAGCCAGAATTAATGAACTTTAGTCAGTGTATCCCAACACAAACAAACCTAAATGTTAATTTTAACGACCAACCTATCGAAGAAGCGGGTACATCCCAGTTTGTAGGTTTTTACATATTGAAAATAAAATTACATTTAGATTGTATATCGAACATGCCGTGTGGTGCCGGCTCAGAATACCACCACCCCATCTCCTCCCGTGGGTGTCGTAGAAGTCGACTAAGGGGTTAGCCGGAGGATGGGCAGCAGCGTCCTTCGAGTATATTAAGCGTGGCGATTATGGCAACACCCTCCAATGTGCCCACAACACACCCATATCGGTCATTGTGATCTTTGAGGGAGGCCTGTGTCCAGCAGTGGACTTTATTCGGCCGAAATGATGATGTATATCGAACTATTATTGTGCAAGAGGGTTAGTAAATTAGCTTATACCCTGCACGTACTTGAATATAAAATAAGTTCTAGTACCCTCATACTGCATATCATGGGTGGTGGCATCTGTTCTCAGATATGCCGTAATTTTCTGGGGGAACTCAACAGACAAAGATCTTTAAGGCACAGAAACGGTGTATTAGGGCTATGTTCGGTATAAAGCCTACTGAGACTTGTGTACCTTTCTTCAAAAGTTACAATAATGTTATCTATATACTTGAGGTAGCTGTGTTCGTGAAACAAGATATAAATTATTTTGACATCTAAAGTTTCTAATTGACGCCAAAGAGATGTAAGCAGACTCTGAATGCGCAAAACTAAACTGCTCTGACGCATAAGAATATGTTTCATATGGCCCCCGTCATTTATAGTTAATTTCCAAAAGATTTAAAAAATAATCATATTATTAATATATTTAACTAAAAAAAAAGCATATTATCATAAATAAAGCATACTATACTAGCATACTATAGTGTCTCAGATTATATACCAGATAAATTTTTGAGATGATAAATGTATATTTTGGACATTAATTTATTCTAATTGCTTAATATCCATATTAATTATTTTGTAATTAAAATTAACTGTAATTTAAATCCGTGCCTTCATTTGTACAAAAATGTTATAATGTATTAATAGAATATTATCTAATCTATTAGATTTAAAATGTGATATAGTCTGTATGATGTATATATTTGCATGTATTTGTATGCCTTTCATAATTTGCCGATCATGGAGAACTTAATACCTCAATACTACTTAACCAACCATTGTATGTACATATGTATCATAAATAAAAAATCTGATTCTAAAAACATTCAGTGTGACCCACATTTATGTCTACCATCATTTCTTATAATCATTAAACTACTACAGTGCGGCTGCCCACAGAACATGTTTGTGACACCTGTCAGTTGGACTGGTTTCTTATATATTAAAGAATCGATTAAGCGCCAAATTAGATTATTGTAGGTTAACGTTATTCAATTTGGTACCTGGATTAAGAATATAGCATCACTGCATACTCTCGTTGCATGTCGTAAAAGGCAATTAAGGGACACTGAACGGTTGGCAGCAGCGTCTCTTCTTTGGAACAGTTATAGCCATACTGCGCTGACCAGCCGCTTGCCAAACGTGGTGAGTATTTGAAAATTCCCCACCCCAATGTTGACACAATTGTGGAATTGGAAATCTATGGGGGAGGCCTTTGTTCAGCGGTGGACGTCCTTTGGCTGATATGATAATGATGAGGTTGACGTTATAATACCGAAATTCATATTCAATGTCAACGTACAATAAACTACGCATTCTGTTAGCGGCCCCATTTTAATGACTTGTAAAATCTCTATGGTTACTCATAAAACATAAACAATACAACTGCTTATTAACATGTCAGTTACAATGAATTACAATATCATCTATATGTGATTCCGCCTGTCTAGCATGAATTAAACCCTTAAATTGCATAAGTGTGTATGTATTTTATACCATTGGATTTTTCGAACTTCTTGGAATTGCATTGGTAGTCTAACTAAAATAATTTTATGTTTAATATTTACGATTCAAATACAATGAGGTGATACCTCGCCATTATGCTGAATTTATCCATGTGTACATTCTAGGTCAACGACCAAACCTGATAGAGGGTTGTCCAGAGCCAATAGAGCAGTTGATGACACAATGTTGGCACAAAGCACCCACAGAGAGACCCAGCATGGCCAAGGTAGGATTCAATCCAAATATAAGTGATGAGTGTAATGTGTTGCCAATACGAAGAGTTCCATCGCCTGGGTGAATTATAAAAGAAATAAGGAAGTAGAATTCCTAAGTAGTAGTAATTAGTAAGGAAAAACGGCGGAACCCTTATAGGATCACGTGTATGTCTTGTCTGTTCGTCTGTCACAGCCTATTTGCTCCGAATCTAGAGAACCGATTAAGTTGAAATTTGGTACACATTTCTGCAACCCAAACACGGACCTGTAACGTAAATAAATGAATTTTTAATGTGTAGGTCACTTTTGGGAGGCAATATGGAAAATTAAAGAATAAAGTTTTGCAAACTGTACTGTGAAACATATCAAATAAGTTTGTTGTGAGGGTCTCAAATGTATTTATTTTATAATGTTTAATGATATAGTTTTAAAGTTATTTAAGAAAATAGACGAAAATTTACTGGGTCTAAAATATTGAAAAAAATATACAATAGCTCTTTACCTAGGGATTACAGGAAAACCTATAGAAGTCTAAGGTCTTGAACTAACATGGTATATCTTTCAATATTGTGCATACAAACTTACGTTTGCAGTTGGAATGCATGGGAGAACATGTTTTTCAACTACGGTGTTAAGTTTGTTCTTGAGATAAGTTATTGGTACAAAACCGAATTCAACAATAGACAATATATTCAGTTATTTCGGAACCCTCTCCACGCGAGTTCAACTCGCACTTGTCATATTCATATTCAGTGTATTTCAAATTCAATACATTTGTTTTAATTTTTGTTGACAATAAGTGAATATATTATATAGATAATTGATCATAAATTCAGTATATTATGCAACATAAAGTTGATTAGCAAAATGTACGGGATCATTTGCAAAAAATAAATAATTTGTTAAAATGTTTGTTAATTGCTATTTCAAAAATATTATTTATATGTCAATGCATATTTGGAATATGCGTAGAGAAGCCTACTAAAAAAATTTTCTTTCCTGTATTTCAGGTGGTGGAGATAATGTCAGCGCTGTGTGAATTCTTTCCCGGCGCGGACACACCCATCAACTACGACGACTGCGAGGATGACGACACTGAGTGTTCGGACGATGAGTACATGCCATATGACACGCAGGACAGTCTCGACACTGATACTGACAACGGCATTATGTCCCAAGTACACATCCCGACACAATACAGCGACGTCACCGCGTCCAACCCCGTACTACTAAGAAACGTCGACAATACCATCCAGGCGCCCAGACCTCGCAGCTTCGTCGAAACTCAAGTGAGTAAGCTACAGAACTTAATGGCCGCCGAGGCGCATCCCAAAACCTCGGCGTTACCTAAAGATGAACCGGATGTACATAACAGAATAGGACCGGTTCGAATCCCACAACAGTTTAAAAAGCCCGAAGCGTATACTGAAGCAGGAAGATCTCCAGTTACCATCAACAGGACATCGAGTTCGCCGGTGCCGTCCGAGAGGGTGTACATGCCGAGCGAGGGTAGCACACCGCAGGACTCCTTGCGGGTCGTCAAGAGCCCTGTCATATTCAGCGAGAGTTCATCGCCACGAAGACTGTCACCGATAGCCAACTACAACATCGGCAACATGAACCCTAGGCACATAGACATAGAGCAATACTGGAACAGAGAGAACGACAAGCTATCCCCGACCAGAAGCCCATCAGTGACGAGCAATTCTAACTCTGTGAGGAAAGAGGATTATAACCAGAACTACTGTGAGAGATTCAGTGCAACAAACAGCCCGATGTCACCCGTCAAGGAATACAATGGAAATCTGTCACAGAGACCAATCGATCCGAGATATCAAACGCCATTACAGATAGAAGTTGATCCAGTAAGTCAAAAAACTAAACGTATATAGTTATTACCCTGTCCCGTTCCTTGACGACGTGAAGTTATGAAATGGAAGATGCGAAAATTGGCGGAGGGTCTACTAACATACTGTATTATATTTATTAAATGCATAAGGTAGTTTTGTAGTTAGATGTTAATTTGCTGTTTAATATTTCAGAATTCCTGGGAGTTGATCGACGTGCCGATCAGTTATGACGATTATGTGGAAGTAAGAAATACTACTGGATTCGATAAATACTATACTGTGGGTAAGTGCTGCATGTTTGTGTCAGATACTGATTATTAAATGTTGTTATTTTTTACTGAAACATTGTTCAACATGTTCAAATTCCAATACTTATGCAATAATCATTTCACCCATAAGAGCCAGTTCCCTTGAGCACGAAATCTGAACGCGTTTTAAGCGGTTTAATTCAAAACATGGCACCTGCGTTAGAGCTTACGCTCGTGTGAACAAGCCCGATAATAAACCGTCAGTTGTTCTTCATATATCAAACGTAATTGCAATTTTAAAGCATTTCTTTTCGTGGGATTCTATGTTATCGGAAACCCTAAATTTCAGGTGGAATTATTATCGTACTGTAGCTATTTGCGTACGGTATAATAATAGTAACGCACTTGAGGTGATTCACAGATACGTTTGACCACGTGTTCTTATACGACGTAGAGGCACGTGAGACTAATGTGAAATTGCTTTTATCTAATATAATTGGCCGCATTGAGATTGTATAAATACATATTAGTTTGCTTCTTTCTATATTGTATAAAATGAAATAAAGTTCACTATTTTTGTAAAACATAAATCGTAAACACTATATCGAGCCTTTCGAGAAAAAAACCGTAAGCACCATTTGAAACAAATGTTAAATCAGGCTGAATTCATTATTAATTAATCTTCGATGATATTGACAAAAATATTTTTTTCTATCCATATAGGTGACACCTTGAGAATATTATATCATATTCATGACAGACAGAGACGAGTTGCTCTTGCTGGGGAGCAAATGACACGTTTTTTCCCCCAACAAATACCATATGAAGCTGTAGTGTGTGCGTTTTTGGGTGCTCTCCTATATTATGTTGATGTTCAAAAATAACAATGTCTGCCTATTTTGAGTAATCGACATTAACATAATATATTAATAACCTATGAATTGGTTGTTTCTACTAAAGATTGAAGTTTGACATAGCCTTCAAGTAATTTAATGTATTATCTCTTGTGGAGCAAATAGTGAGACCTAGGTTACGGGGACCGACCGAGAATACACAACCAAATGCTCTTTAACTGCATGAACGCCATAGTTGCAGAAATGCGGCTGTATTAACTCCATTGGAACTGCAGTTTGAAATTCAAATGTAGTCTGGCCTGTATACACCTAAAACCACAAAATTTCCTGTAATTTGTAAACGGAGCCCTTTGGGTGGCTTGAACAACTCCGGCAGACAAAGTTGGCAATTAACCAAATTAATGTGTGGTGATTATGGCAATATTCCCCCACGACCTTTGTAAAGCTCGGAAGAGAATTTGACAAATACAGCGATGACGGTGTTTTTTATGTTACCATTGGTCCTGAAGTCAATATAATATCTCATTGTGATAGTAAGAGATACCTCTCTTTAGCATCGGCGATTTGATCACTTTTTGGAGGGTCGGTGCTGCCATTGAACTCTTTAACTTCACATATTTTATTGTTAGTTTCGGAAGCTACATGCAGCGACTGTGTGTTTCACTCCGCACCAGAGACACGAGCATCATCATTTACGATATACGTTCATATACTGTGTTCATATAAACAATCAGCGCAAGCGCTTGCTACTACCTCGCGCGCTCTCCACCTCGCTTCAGCTCTCCGCCAACCGATGCAGCATCGATAGAATCGCTAAAATGCATCGATTTAGCCGCAAAATTGCTGGTCGCCGAGGCTAATAGTATCGGGTGTGCTTTGGCCTTAAATCGCCCCTTATCGACATCGTATCAATCCCAGGCCATGACTGGGAAGTTCTTGATAAAAAAACGTTTAGACTGAGCCGAACTTCAAATCATACCAAGACTGTAACATCCGAATACTGAAACGCAACTTAATATTTAAAGGTTTCGGTAAGAAGGCGGGCAGCCAAAATTGTTAATTGGGATTGGAATGAATAAAGATTTTGTTACGTTTGTTTGAATTGTTATGTAAGTAAAATTTACTAAATAGTTAGTAGTAGTTTTACTAATTTTTTAAATAAAAAAATGTGTTAAGTATTATTACGATTTTTGTAATATTGTTTAGTATAATATCCGGAAGACATCATCTTAATAATCAGTAAACATGTTCCTGATTCATAGTCCATGATATCCTTTTTACAATATCAACATGTTAGTTATATCGGTCCCACAGCGTAAGATCAGTACATAATTCAAGAGATCCGAGATTGTCGTCTAAACTTGTACCAATGCATCATTGGCTGCATGAGTAACCGTGTGGAAATAGCGGAGTCCTGTCAGGACACGCTTACGCAGTGACTCACGCTAGCGTTTATTTATCATACTCAGTTTAGGATACGGTAGGGTCTTATTGTCTCTTTTTATTGGCGATAATGTTGATTTCGTTTGACATTACTATACACCAAATTTATTTTTCTTTTTGACCATATTACTGGTTAATTTTTATTTAATCTTGTTTAAACCTTTCTTCTGGACCCTTGATGTGAAATAATTCCACGCGCGATACGCGATATTTTAATTTTTTTAAATATTTATAGTTATTGCGTCACGATCGATTGCTGTGCGTGGAGTTATTTCACATGGCAAGGGTCCAGAACAAAGGTTTACATGCGTTTAAATAAAAAATAACCAAAGGCAAAGCGAGTATGGGCTCAGCTCAACCATTCAACACCATTAGTTTAAAATGCTGACCTAAATAATTCCAAAGTAGCTTAAAAATCCATAATCTCTAGTAGCTATATAATCTCCCATTTCATTAAACCAAGCTTTAATATATTTAAAGACATTAAAAACTGTCAAAGGACTCCGTAAAATACAAAACAAGCCTACATCCAGTTTATTCGTTCGCATGTAATAGCATTTTGCGATTTTTTTTGTAGAACTAACTTTCATGTGGTATTTGGATTAAGAATATAGCACCACTAGCATCCCGCCCCTAAGTAAAAGTAAATTCCTTCGGAAATGACGACAGAATTGTGGATATATACAAGAGAGGCCTTTGTTCAGCAGTAAACGTCCTTTGGCTGATGTGATAATGAGACTAAGTTTCGAAAATAAACAACTGCAACCGCTAAAACAGTGTTCATAAAAGTGTAGTAAGACTCAGTTTTGTATAATCATCATCGTCGTTCACAGCTTTTGACCACCCACTGCAGGGCATAAGCCTCCTCCCTTTTTGCGCCATTCTTCCCTGTTTTATGCCAATCGTGTCTGTTTTTTCAACAGATTTGACAATATTATCAACCCATCTCGCTATCGATTTTCCAGCCGTTCTTATGCCCGGTCTCGGCCACCATTCTGTCAGGGATATACTCCACCTGCCATCACACCACATCTAGCCCAATGTCCTACCCAACGCCACTTCAGATTTGTTATCATATCATCATCATAATATCGGCTAAAAGACGTCCACTGCTGAACAAAAGCCTCCCCAATAGATTTCCCCAATTGTGTCGTCATTTTGGGGGGACTTTGCCAGTACTCACCATGCTTTGCAGGAGTGTTGGTGAGCGCAGAATGAGTGTTGTTGCCTATCCCTCTGGATTAGAGTCTGAGTCACCTTTTACGATATCTACAGGGGCGGATGGAGTGGTGCTATACTCTTAATCCGGACACACGTAGAGTTTTGTTATACCGATACCGATATCCTCAAGGTTGGTCTTGGGCTGGTTTCGGATATAATTTATGAATAAATAAATAATTCGAAATACGGCTGTATTTCGAACTTGATCATTCAAGGTTGCACAGTTTCCTTAGTCAGCGTCCATATTACGGCAGCATAAGTCATTGTAGGCATATTGGTTAGGGATGGGTCTTCAGGTAATGCGGCATTTTCGATCCCTAAACACATCACCGAGTTTGCCGAACGCAGCCCATCCCAGCTGAATGCTGCTTTTGCCATACCACTAAAGTGGCAACCAAGCATACGGGCCGCCTAATGGTAAGCGGTTACCGTAACCTATGAACGCTTAAACCAGGGGTATATCTCGCGCGTTACCAACCCGGTAAAAAAACTATTTGTACGTTCTTTTTGAAGAGCCCCATGCTGTAGTCTCTTGAGAAAACCAGGGTGGGGGGCTGATTCCAAAACCTGAGCGTGCGCGAGAGGAAGTTTCCCGGAAACCTTCCCAAATTACCAATATGGTAAGAGACCGTTTTGGCGGATGAAATCCCGGCCGCTGCCGAGATGTGCGATGGTAGAAAGCCGTTTGCATCATATCGAACAATTCCTTAGAACACTTATCCGTTGTACAACCGATAGAATACACTAAGGGCGGCAAATTCTCTTCTCCGACTTCGGGGTTCTAGACCGCTTGTGAGCTTGGGAAATAACAGTCTAGTCTCTAATGCTGTTAGGATTTAAAAATGAATAAATATTTAGTCGTTTTTATGACAAGCTCCTACATCAGGGCATACGCGCAAAAAAAGAGTTCAGCACACACGCCGTCCAATAATCATTCGTCACACATACATTCCCTGACTTTGACAAACTGCACTATTAGAACAAAAAATAATGTTAAAGCAATTATCTACAATGTTTTCAGTCATGCATCATTTCACCGCGCTCATTTATTTATAAAACAAACAGTGTTACTGAATATACACTAGTTCTCAGGATCCGTTGGGTATCATTTACAGTCTGGCTAACAACAAGAGCCCTAGTGTTAATTATAATGCAGTCTTAGCATTAGCAGTTCCAAGAAGCTCGTGGTTCAGGCGCGCCGCCATTTGACAGCAAATACCGCGCACTCAAATATCAAGCGCTTAGTCATCCCAACAGACATGTTATACTAGTTTTATTATTACATAACTTATTTTTGCACTTTGCTCGAAATAAGTGCGTTAGAGTATTAAAAGATACTACTGCGTCTAATCCAGGCTTTTGAACACAAAGTGAATCATCGCCCACATTATAAGTGTGTTTAAATGTAGATGGTGGTGCTTGGTATTATTATTAAACCTTTTTTTTATTTTATGGTTATTGTCAGTAGTTTTTTAAATTCTTAGTTTGAATAAATATTATCACGAACATTGCCAGAAATATTCCCGTATAACCTATTTACTAACCAAAACGCCTTGCTGAATGAAAAAAAACGATGTTTCGTATTTCTCAATAATAAATGAGTGCGTAGTTCCGGCATTATTATTATAAGCGTTTTTTATGAGATCTAGATTCGATTCCGGATGAGATCATGAGCATATTTATTAATTCTTTGGCTTTTAAACATCAGACACATTTGGGTCATAACGAAATGGTGTTAATGTTGAAGTGTCTGATAATAGCAGATTTCAATGGTTCGTAATAAAAGCGTTGCGTGTTTGTCGTAAATGTCGTAGAGCTGCATTTAATATACCGCGGGATGAGTAGGCGCATATTGCGTGAAGGGCGATGCTGCGATGGCGCCATAGACTTATGACAATATACGCATCGATTCAGTTTTAAAATACAAAAATATTGTTTAATGCAATTATTGGATATAATTTACGCTTACGCAGAAAGTGTCTCGAGTGGTGCGTGTACCGGAATGCAACGCGGGACGGCCGCGGTGGACGGGGGAGGCTTTTGTTTAGCAGTGGTTGAAATGGTGATGATGAAAGCCTTCTATAATATAAATCTTTAAATCGATGATGATACGAATTTATTGTTACAATGTTGTACAATAAAAACGGTACAGTAATACTGTCATACGTACTTATCACTGTCTTGGTCTGATCATAGACCCACGCATCCGTCTCCGCCTGCATGTCGAAAGGCAGAAAGCGCGCCAGAAGAGTGGCCGCCTCGTAGGACACTCCTGTTTCCCCGTGCGATCCGTACAGCCACTCTGCGCTGCAGACCGTGAAGTTTGTTTCTGCAGCGCTGGACGCATGACCATGACCAGCCGGGATGACCATATAGGCGCTCCGTAGAGGGCCACGGACCGCACGACCCCTGTAAAGACGGCGAACTTCCTCGCTCGGTCCCCCGAGATTGGGCTGCACCCGTTGTAATGCACCCACTAGCCTCTCGACTCTGGACGAGGCGAGCTTTATATATCTACATCCGAGTAAAGCCCCGGGCTAGCCTCGGGTCAGGTAGCTAGTTAATCTATCAAAAAGGCGCTGAAGATAGACAGCCGAGTGTTGTGGCCCAACTTGGGACAGGCGTTTGTCCAGCAGTGGAAGGTCATAGGTTAAATTAAAGATTTGTAAAAAAATAGCTTGAATCTCCTGATAACGACGGCAATCTTATTATTCTTTCAAAGTAGTTCTGTCTATTCATGATCACATACTAAATTGTTTTTTCCCTGTCTTGTGTCCGGATTAAGAATCACCACTTCATCGCCTCTCGTGGATGTAATAAAGGCGGTAAAGGGAGAGTCCCTTAACCAGAGGAATAGGTGCGTTCCTCATGTAGAACAGTAGCCAGTTCTGTAGGAGAGTTGCCGCCTCGTAGGACACTGTCCTGTTTCCCCGTGCGATCCGTACACTCACTGGATACACTCTGCGCTGCCGACCGTGAAGTTTTTTACTGCAGCGCTGGACGCCTGACAGCCGGGATGACCATACAGACAGGCTTGAATCTCACATAACGACGGCAATCTTACTATTATTTCCATGATCACGTAGTAAATTGTGTATTTATTCCGTGTTTTGTCCGGATTAAGAATCACCACTTCATCGCCTCTCGTGGATGTAATTAAGGCGGTAAAGGGACTCTTAATCAGAGGAATAGGTGCGTTCCTTCTGTAGAACAGTAGCCATAGTGCGCTCACCAACCCGCCTGCCAAGCGTGGTGAGTACTGGCAAATTGCCCTAAAATGACGACACAATTGTGTAAATCTATGGGGGAGGTCTTTGTTCAGCAGTGAACGTTCTTTAGCTGATATGATGAATCTTTTTAAATCGTAAAGCTGATCCATATATTTCATATAAATACTATACAATTCATACTTCCAAGAAATAAAGTGGATACAATAAATCTTTTGTGTTGAGATTACGTACTTCGAAGAACGCTTTTCCGCCACCAATGGAGTTTATTCAGAATTTCATGACTAATGTTATGCCTAGCAGCTTTAACACAAAACCAAAATAAATATCGGTTAAAGTGGATATATCCAAACGTCACAAAAAAGAAAAATAGATAAATTCTTTGAAACCATGCAGACAAACTAATTTTCCTTGTAGGAATTATTTTGATTACAACGTTGGAATACCGAGATTTCACAGCGGCAAAAAAGTGGCACAAGGAAGTTAATCGACACCGCATTGTTTTATTTTTATAGTATTCCGAAAATATTGAGAAGTTATTATTCTGATTTCTAACTTCCTACCATTTCTAATAACTGACCAAGTAAGGTAAATAGCATATAGTAACCGGCACCGATCTTAAGCGCTGACCTTGGCGCCCTTCACCTGCGCAGAAGTGATATTTTAGGTCTATTTGGCAACTGCGCATACCGATTCCCACTCTTTCACTGAGCGCTCAAGTTCCGTACCGGCCCTGTCTAGTATCTACATATTATTTCCTTAACTATTCTCAGCATCAAGGTTTTTAAACGTACCTATCGTGATTTGCCATGATAAATAAAAAAATAACGTTCTCATAATTAATAAGGCTGCCAAACCTGGGCCCTTACTAAAGCTCATATCAAAAATCTGGAAATCTGCCAACGCCCTTACAGAGGGAACATGTTCGGCTATAGGATAACAGAAAGATTTATGTTTAGAAAACAAAACTAGAAACGGATAAAAATACAGAATGCACTCAAAAGATTACTTAAATGGAGATTGGTCCGAATATACATTTCGGAGTGTAGAGAACATTTTTGTAACAAAATAAAGAGAAGTCGAAATAGGTTGTCTTTGCCAAGCACTGGCAAACATAATTATTATTGTTGTCAATATGGACGAAACCCATTAAACTTAATTTTTAATACTTAATATTTGTCGTATTTAAGTGTGGATTAAAGGCTAATAAAAATAAAAATATATGAAACTGATTTAGTTTTTGGGGATAAACATTTAACAAAATCGTTCCCCTGCTTTTCCCACATATTTACATATCTGCACAAACAAATGTCATAAAAACACAGCAACGGACCTGACGTATGTATTGATTAGTTACACGCACGCGGCGTGTGTGTGTAGTGCGGTCCAGATGCGGCTCAGGACCGTCCCGGCATGAGTCACGCTTCTCGGAAGGGGCCGCGACTATTTTAGACTGTGTCCGCTTACCTTCTAGGAACCGGGTGGTGTGGGACCAACGACCGATCGCAAAGCCGAAGTATTGTTAGATCGGTAACGGGGTTGTTCCTGGCCACCATCAGTTCCTAGTTTTATTCTCGCTAAAGTAGCGAATCCAAGAAGTCGTTCCTTGTAAGCTGTAACTTTGGTGTCGTTGCGACTTCGTCGTTTTTCTTCCTACCGCGTTCTTGCGTTCCCTGCTGCCAGTTCATTATCCCTGGCATGCGTTTGATTACCTTTGACTTATCAGATAGGTATGATATGTTTGTCTTATTAGATCATATCACGGGACTGATACAGATTATCGTAGTACCCATATTGCAGTTCGTGAACAACATCAATTCAAAGGACGTCCACTGCTGAACAAAGACCTCCCCCATAGATTTCGTCCCAATTGTGTCGTCATTTTGGGAGTTTGACCACGCGAGGCAGGCGGGATGGTGAGCGCAGTACTACTGTTCCACAGAAAGTACGCTGCTGCCCCTCCCTCTGGTTTATAATCCCTTAGTCGCCTTTTATGACATCCACGGGAGGAGATGGAGTGGTGCTGGTATCCTTAATCGAGACACCATATGGAAAGTCATACTTAAGTACTTGATCCAAAATACAGTGCTTGAAATCGATACTAATTGATATCAAAATGTATGCGCATATTCAAAATACACAGTGGGAAGAGTAAGGTAGAGTTCACAGATTCGAAAATATTAGCGATTTGATGGCCATTTTGCTTTATCGCCGCGATCTGAAAACAGTTATGACGGTCGTATGTGTTGTGCCGTATTGATGGGCATCCGCGCAGATGGCTAGACAGATCACCTTTTGTTTATCTACCGCTTCCGCTCGTCACAACACGCCGCATTGATTAAACACATCGCACATAAATGGGCAACAATACACACATAATACAATGGATTATTATAACCATTGTCATAAATATTGCAAACGGTTATGTTTTTTCCACAAATGATAACTGGTATACATCGCCACTGTTATGAAAGGGTTCCAAAACGATTATGGCCGTTTTTGAAGGGATGTCGTCCGTCCATTTTCGAAGGTTGTAGCCTGCTATCTTGTGAGTAGACATCTAACTCTCAAAGCCTGCTATTTAAATCGACGATATGTTTTTTTTTAATACAACTTGTAAGCGAAGCAGCATCTCAACGTGATGCTTCAGACAGTTCGCTTTAGCAAGCTTTACTTGCGAAAATTATATTGAAGACAGTGCAAAAAATATTATACTAAGCATAATTTAGATACTCCATATCACATCTAAAAACTAACAAAAATACTGTAGTGAACAATCGGAAACAATTTTGTATTGTACGGTGATGTTGCAAATTTCGCAAATGTGTTAAGTGAGACGTGCCTCGTGGCTCGTGCCCTGCTGAGTCAGAGAGCAGACGTCAATGCGGTAAGAACAGTATCGCGGTAAAGTAAATAAGTCGTAATATTTTCATGGGTGCCGCCGCGGCGGGCATCTCGCCCGTTATGCGTTGCTCAAATAAACAAACGTGTTGATTTTAATACATTATCGGCCTTTCTAGCGGCGGTCGAGCAAATCGAACCGCGATTCTAGCTAAAAAACATCCATGTTCCTATACACTTCGGACAGTACACGGAATATGTGCCTATTAAATTTATTCTAACAAGAAACCCATTTTTTCAAGCTCTACAGCAGGTTTCTACCTGCTATAGAGTCGTATATGCCGATGAAGCTTTTGGGTTATATAATAAACCTTGAACGGGTTGCAATTGTTTCATTATCGAATCGCCTCAAGATAGATTATGTCATACAATTTTACGTTTAAGTTATTACGATACGAAAATGTAAATTTTGAAGGTGTACCGTATAAGATGAATGTGAACGCGCTTTTGCAGGGAATTTAATAATTCGAACGTTAATTAAATTATAGTCAAGATAAGAAACTGAGGGGAAGGACCAATAGATTTGAATGGGTGTGTTCATTAGCAATATTTTTCTATTCGTTATTTGAATGACTATACCTAATATATACTTGCGTGGAATTAATTACTTTCTATATATATATCTAACGGCCGAATGAAGTCCACTGCTGGACACAGGCCTCCCCCAAAGATCACCACAGCTACCGATATGGATGTGATGTGGGCTCATTGGGGGGTTTTGCCATAATCGCCACGCTTGGCAGACGGGTTGGCGATCGCAGTTGAGTTGTTAATGTACTCGAAGGACGCTGCTGCCCATCCTCCGGCCAATCCCTTAGTCGACTTTTACGACACCCACGGGAGGAGATGGGGTGGTGGCATTCTGAGCCGGCACCACACGGCGAGCGATTAATTACTTTAATTGACTTATAAAAAGATACAAATTATCCTCGGACGTTCACACATCGTCAATTTGCACAGTGTGCATCATGAGCAAAAAAATTCATTCATCTCTCATAATCCTCATATTCTATATTAAGCGAACGCATTTGTCCGGTGTCAACAAAAAGAAGCGCGTCGCGGGCCACGCATGAATCAGCGCGATACAATTAATCTAATTTAAGGTTATCGGGGAGGCATGGGACGGGTTCGGCGACGACGTACAGTCTCGCGCAGCCGCCGCGCGCCGGCGCATCGCCCGCGGCCGCTCTGCACCGTGCACTCCGATGCAACCGCGCCGCCGCACTCGCTCCGCCGGCACCGCCTCGCACGTGGACGCCACCGCGATACCAATGTTCATGTGATTGCAGTGAAATGCCGCAAACAGACTGTTCCGTTAAGGTTTCTATAACAGTGCACCCGGGTTACGATAAATTGCAAGTGTTCGTTGACGTTTACATGAGTGAGTAGTCCGTTTTAAACAGTAGATAGTAGTGATGGAAATTAGAATGCCGTTCGTTAAATGTATGGCAAAATAATTTCACAGGTACCTATTTAAAATAATAAAGAAATGTGGAGTCTCAAAGGGTATATGTGATTCTTATCTGACCACACTATATCCAACATTATATTTTCAGTTCAAATGATTTAATAATAGAAATGAATACTGAAATAGGTAGGCCTTGAACTTGTTACCTGAGTTATCTATTATCGCATTTTGAATGACAGCAAATGCAGGATGTCACAAGCAAGGCAATGCCTGAGCTTAAATTGAGGACGCTCTCAGATGATGTTGATTAGAACTAAGAACTCTCTAATCATTGGCCGAAAAACCAAAGGAAAGCCATTCGTAAGCAGTCTTTCTAAAAAAGGAGAACTTATCTGTCGTGGCTAATCTAGAAGTTAGGGTACACTTTTCCTTATACCTTTATGGAGGCTCTTGTTGTCTTATTAGATATTTTTTTTACATTAAGCGTTTTGCATTATGTAAAAACTGCTAGTAAAACTTGACAAAGTAACGATACTTGTTCATTAAGTTATACTCTTGCCACAACGATAATTAAAAAATTAAATTATAGTATATATTATAGAAATATTATTTTGTAAGGTGGGAACACGCTAAACGCATCCCCCTAAACTTTCAATCAGATAAGTGATCCAACATAATCTAGACACTTGATGTATAAAATCAGAAATATCAAAAAGTTTATACTAATCATTTTAGTTTTAATACTACACTAGAGACCTTTAACAATGAAGCACCGTGATAAACTGCCATCAATCAATACGAAAATAAAAATTGACTGACACAGTAATCACGCGGTAAATTTTATACTAACGATCGCCGACAGTGAAATAATCGTCTGTCAAAAGGTAATGCCAAAATCTCTTAGCTAACGGCTATCTAGTAGCGTCGAGTGACGCTTTCGGCACGACGATGAATCATAGCTAATTATTTTATGATTCGCGAGCAGAGCTGCGCGTGCGACAGCCGGACTAAACAATTAGATGAGGCACTTAAAACCTCCTATCTCACAAGTCTGAGTGCATCGTATGGCGGCACCAGGCGCTGTCCATTGCTTCCCGGCCATTGTCCAAAACAACGGCTCTAAATTTATTCCCAATGTTAACTCTTTGTAAGGGATCATTAAGCGTCGCTAACAAACAAAGCTCTTTGAAGATTTAAAAATAATATTGTTTACAATGTCCCGTATCGCGTAGTTGTTACATGTAACCTTTTTCGATATCAAACGCTTTTTATCTACTATTGCGTTACTATAGAATGGTGCATCTGGATTAGTTCTAAATAAGCTTACAGTTTAATCAAACCTGTCATGCGTATCGTCTAAGATTAACCCTGAACTTGTCGTGCAAATTAGGCAATAATTATTTCAAAATGTTCGGATCTGTATGTTACGAAGTCAGTCTACGCTACGTCTGTTCTCGTAGATCTTAATCTGTTACCATTAGGAACGCTCTCATGCAACCTTCAAAAAACTGACCATCCAAACCGTACCATATGTGGTCGCAACTATAACTGTAATAAACATCGTAAATACGGCTGTGATGAGACATTTTGCAGACGGCGCCTACAGTGATTCAGTCTGGAACACGATTGCCTTTATAGATGGTGGTTGCTCGCAGCGGCCGGGCCGTTGGCATCGGCATCACGACATGACTAACCGCCGCCCGCTCTAGATACAATCAAAATATGTGACAAGTTTATTTCTATTCGGAACAACACATTCTGCTCGATATATCCCGCGCCTCAAAGTTGAACATCTGCTGATTTTTTCTACGACATAAGTAGGTCGGGGCTCGCATCTGCGTCACTGCGCCCTGGCCGCGGCCGCTCACCGTGCGCTTACGTTTACGCGAAATCGTTACGCTGTTTTTCCAAGGCATCACATCTAATGCTGTGTAATATGTCGGGTTGCAGGTTTAAACTGTGCTATCCAAGCGTGGTGAGTACTGACCCTCATATAACCCGTCGTTTATGAGGGAAGTCGTATCTTTTGGCTGATATGATGTTGATGATGATGACCCAAATTCACTGTCATGTATGAAACGCGTGATTCTCAATATGAACTTTGTTTTCACTTAACCCATACAAATTTAAAAAGATTTTCTTCGTTGCATCAAAACCAACTTTTCATTTGGTTTGCCAGTCTAGTGACCTATGTATGATTGTTATGCAAAAATGAACACAAGCAGACCGAAATAATTGCAAACGGCTTCTTCTTTGAATTAGGACAAATTAACGTTGAATTGCATAATAGCTAAACTATCGTTTGGACTCTTACCTAACTTTTGTAGTTGTAATCCATCAAAACTTACTACCATGGACAGGAACCAAAATACTAGTGAGAACCATATGATCTGCTTTTATCTAAAACAAAATCACATATGCGTAAAGCATATAATCCGTAAGATATAAACCGACGTAAGATAGAGCGTGTTGTGGCGTAGGGGCTGGTCGGCTCGGGCGCGCTCCTCCAAAATACGCGGTGACTCAGCGCGCGGTTTCACAACGATACCTTTGCCAATAGCTTTTGTATTACTTCCTATTGCTGCTTCGATATTCTTCCACTGCTGGTGGGTAGATTCCTTCCATCTACTTTTTGATAACTTCAAACTACGTTGGATGTTTGGTTAAATATTATTGTTTCTTTGATGGGCCATCAAAATAACAATATTTTAATAGAAAATATCTTTAAAATAAAAATGTCTAGAAAAATCGAAATAATCATTCTAAACTAAACTTTCTGCGTCTGTTACCAATGAATAGAGCAAGATAAGCCAAAGGGGACAAGGCGTAGTTTTGTAAAACTTTTAACTTTATTGAGTAGAAATTCTATAGTTTCCTGTTTACATCTTTGAATTTTGGTTGAAGCAATGATGGATCAGAAAAGTTTACAATGTGCCATCCGAACCATGCCGTTTTGAACCTTGATCCGTACAGAAACAATAGAGAATGATTTACAAGTATCTTGATCGTGAAAAAATCATGTCTCTCTCTTGTTTGTTAGTGTTTAGTGCTTTTGGGGGGTTTGCCATATTCACCACGCTTGGCAGACGGGTTGGCGATTGCGGTTGAGTTGTTAATGTACTCGAAGGACGCTGCTGCTCATCCTCTGGCTAATCACTGTCGCCTTTTACTACACCCATTTCATGATATCGGTTGGTGCTATTGGTAGCCGATATCACTTGGTTGTTGTCAAAACTTGCAAATGAATATGTTATAAAACTTTTTCAATTCGTACCAAGAGTCTCACATAAAAACTTCGCTAGGAATTTTTCTAATCGATCCCAAACTTCAAACGAATATATTAGGCGATACGAGAATACTATTCTGTAAATAATAACAACAGATTGTAACGGCACAGTTGGCGCAGTGGCTTAACGTTTAGCTTTCTGCGCTACGTGTCCTGGGCTCGATCCCGCATGGGACAAATATTCGTATAATCTACAGAAATTTCTTTAGGTTCTATGCGTATGTGCGTGTGAGATATATGTCAACATGGGTGTTTATAACTGCCCACAATAAAGGAGAAACCCCAGTAAAGGGCAACATATTTTTTTTTAATACTATCTCCCCCACTGGCACCCACGCCACATAGTAAACTAAACCACAACAACATTCTTCAACTTTACGTTTATTGCTGCTTCGCGTAAATTAACACAACCAGACGATTCTTTCGGATAATCATTCTTTTAATATCTGTACTTCAGAAGGAAAGTGTATTTACTCCATTTTATTATTTTGTTCCTTTTTTCTCAGACTCAGACTGCCGCACCTTCATTGAGTGAGACAATATGCTATGTCCTAAGTTACTGTTTCTAAAATTACAAAAGTGTTTTCGGATTTAGACCTCTTATAGCCCGAGGGCTAACCAACAATCCAGTTCTCTCAAATTAAGCTGCCGCATTTATAAATGATCAGTGACATAACACACATTACCTCTGAAGTACAGATATCGGATTAAATCCTCTTCAACTCGAACTTTAACATCAGACTATTCCAAAATACATTCTCGATCGTGATTCAGAATAATTGAAGCTCACATCCGTTTCTATCGATTTTTACGACTTGCCTTGAGATAGCAATATTCAGTCGCATCTGTCCTATGGACTATTCCTGCGTTGTATCCACCGTCAGGCGTTTCTTTGATGTGATCTGGATACGATCACCTATATAGCGCTTTAACGGTGACTGGCCCAGTTCTAGTTTCGCTGAAGAAGTTGGCACGAAATTGTAAACTGCCCTCTTTAGAAAAGGCGCTAAATATCCAAATAGCATTGTACTATGAAATGCTTTTGTTGATTATCTACTAAAGCGTGTGAAATAATTGCCGCATTCGCGTACTAATTTTATTTTAGGTACTGAAGTCCCTCCAAGATAATTTACTTTTAACACTTGTGAAAATAATATTTGTTTTACACTGCTTTTAACTCTTCGTGACTCACACATTATTGTCTGCTCGCCGTTACAGATTCACATGTATATCGTTGTCCTTTAGGTACTTTAAAATCGTACACAAGGACGCCTAAATGCGCTCAGTAGATATTTCCGGATCGAAAGAAAGTGTCTCCGGTGAATCAGAGATTTTTTAATGTACGACGTAATTCCTTGTCGGTTGCACGACGTGATACCAACATCAAGTTTGGACATTCTGTGAAATTTTGGCACTCATCGGTAAAGTGAAGCCACATCAATCCAAATTCAATCATTTATTCAGTAATTAGGTCCTAACAGACACTTTTTTATTAAACTCCTTACGTATAATATTAAATAATTTGTCATATGTTTTGTTACATCAGAACTAAAGTAACTAGATGATAATTGCATTTGAATGGCATCCTGGAGTGTTCGCAATTTATTTGTAGTAGTAAATCGGAAATCTAGATTTTTTTGTTAATAAAGGCTGTTTTTGCGATTTAAATTGTACTAGTTGACCCAATCATCAATCAACCATCAATTTAGGTATACCTATTTTATAAACTTAGCCAAAATGTACATATCAAAAAAATATCCTCTCATAATTACGTGTACCAAACTTTCCGTGACTCGATGAAACATTTCAACGTCAAGAAGTGTTAACCGACTTTGTAGACAGACATTTGCCTGCTTGTCATGTGGCCGCTCATAAATCGGCCCGCTAATAGAATAAGTGTCGCTCTGTGGACAGTTTCCGCGAGGTGTCATCGCGACTGACGCAATCGGAGCGGTCTGCGCCCCGTCCCGACGCCAAATCGAAAACATATTAAAGCCACCGATCAAAGAGAGCTTTCCCCGCCTACTAGATTTATGGTATTACCGAAATGCTTCATAGATCACGTGTTACGTTCAACATGGATTATAGGACGTCCAAATGAAAATGTGTAGTAAACTACTTTCGGTGAACTAATGCAATACTTGTCAGAAATTCAGTAAGCCCCTTAGACTAAAGGAAAAGTTACCGAAAGCTATCAAAATGTTAACTTCAAGATCCGGATGACGTTTTTCGACATAGGGTAATACTTTTATTCAAGTCAGAAATATTTTTATTTAAATTAGAATAAACAAGATTCTTGATCATCAATATTTAAAAGGGTCATAGTGTAGAAGCGTTCATAACCAGTTGCAGTATCTGATCGGTAAACAATCGGCGAGATTAAGCTACGCTTGGCGCGGTCAGTGAGCGTCCCCGTGCTTCGGTCGTTGTTAGTAGACGGCAGTCGTTAAGCCATATTGGAGGCCTTTGGGCAGCTTGAACAACTGACACAAAGTTGGCCACTAACCACACGAAAAGAACAAGAAGAAGGGTCATAAGTTCATGACTTAGAGTCTGATATATAATTAACCACAAAAGGACACTATGGCAGGGCACTATAGCTAGTGAAATTAGTGGACATAAGAAACAAGATAACGTTAAGTCTCGAGGGGATGAGCGCAACGTGGTGCCACGCAGGACTAGCCTGGGTAGTATTACGATTGGTTATGTAATGGTTAAAATATGAAATATATAACAAAGACTAATATTTTTATTGCTAGATTAATTATTATAATTAAAAACAGGAATGATTGAAATCACGAAATAGTGACATAACTTAGATTTTAGCGATTACTGCTCATGGGCATTATTCTTTATGAAAGTAAATGTAAATATTTATATCAGCCCGAAAAATTCATATCATCCAAAGGAGGTCCACTGCTGAACAAAGGCCTTCTCCGTACAATTCCACGACGACTGGTAACGTGCCGCCCGCATCCAAAGTCTGCCAGCTATCTTTACCAGGTCGTCTGTCGTCAATCTCGTTGGAACCTGTCCCACGTTGCATTTTCCGGTGCTCGGTCTCCACTCGAGAACCTTTCTGCCCCAACGGCCATCAGTTCTACCAGCTATGGTTTTAGTTTTTTTTTATATAACGTTGCCCTGCCTATAGCCACTTCAGCTTATTAATCCTTTCCGCTATGTCAGCAATTTTAAAAGTCCACTTCTCCACAATAGTGAACGGTCAAAGAGTCCTCAGCTTCATTAAATCAGCAGAGAAAGTCCACTGCTGAACAAGGATATATATATAGCTTTTCACAATAGTGTCGTCATTTTAGGGAGAACTTGTCAGCACTCACCACCTTTGACAGGCGGGTTGGTGAGCGCAGTATGACTACTATTTACAGAATTTTTCTCTTGTTTAGAGTCCCTTCATTGCCTTTTACGACATCCACGGTAGGAGATATAGTTGTGCTATATTCTTTATTCAGATACCACACAGAATTCAGAGTATATCGCTTTGATGGCCGCGCCTGGACAGGTGATCGCAGTTCCGAGGACCTTGCTGCACATGCCTTCATCATGCGTGGTTGTAAAGATGTAATATATTTTTTCCCGGGAACCACACCACCAACTAATACAATGCACTAACAATCTTCGTACTTGCATAGCTCTGTATGTAGAAAATTGTTTATGAAGATTATGCTTGGATAGAAGATCATCATCATCATCATTCGAGCCCGCAGTCACTAACTACTGCGTACAGGCCTCTGTTTTCGTTTGCCATCCTCTTATATCCTGTGCATACCTCGACTCGGTGATTCCAGCTACTTTGACGATATAGTCAACTCAACGTGCTTTTGGATGTCCCGGGTTTTCCCGCGTTTCTTCGGTCTAATCTCGGCGACCACTCCGTGAATAATGTTCTCCATCGACTATCGCTGTTTCTAGCTAGATGGAAAATAGGAAACAAGACGCGAGACGCTTGGCAGTTGTGAAACATCGAAATTATTTTGTACGGATAATATGCATAAAAGGATAGTTTATGAAAATAAAACTTCTAACCAAAAAATACCGACTTCAAAAACCCTACACGATATAAAAATATTAGAACCACTAAAAAGGAATAAACACAATATTTATGAAGTCGGGCGGGGCCAGGTATAAAATATAACATCTCGTTGGTCTGCATGAACTATGGTTGGAGTATACCTGGCCCCGCTAACAGTTAAGACAGCATCTAGATAAGCGCAGTCAAATTAACCTGTTTATTGAAGCTGGTTAATAACTACTCAATCATATGTAATGAAATTTATATGGGACCAACTCGAAAGCATTCTGCTAAAAGAAGAATTGCTCAAATCGATCTACAAATCTCGTAGTGGTCGGCGTATTTTTTTTTTATTACTTATCGAATTGAGAACCTCCTCCTTTTTGACGTCGGTGAAATAAATATGGCATAGTCAAAAATAAAATAATTGTTTTTTTTTTAAGAAAAAGATGTTTGTTTATTTAATAAACATATATATTAATTTAATACAGAATTCAAAAATTTCGAGCCGTGTGGGGCAGTCGCACCGTCTTGCGCATGGCGACGCGTCACCACACCGTATTAATACCGTATCGCGGGGTCGCCAACAGTCGGTCTGACCCGCCGCATTAGCTATTTCACATCAAAATATGAAACCCTATATACAGAAGTGTTTAAGAATATGTTGTGTAACCAACTCTGCATTCATAGTTCGGAATACTTGATGTTAGCAGCAACTATTCGAACCTCCCGGTCTTCTGAGTAGCACACAATTTTACCAACATCATCTACAACTCGTCCCTGGGTGACATGTTTGGGTGTCATCGTCAAATAATTTGTTAAGAGTGATCCTAGTAGTCAAAGAACTTCTGCCAAACTAAGAAATCCGTATGTCGAACATCTGTGTTGTAAGTTTATTGTCCTGCTCCTGGTTCTAGCTTGGTAGATGCTACGTCCAGCAGTGGTCTGCGCAAGGTTGAGTTGACAGGTTCAAACCGGATGGAATCCGGATTACAGACCGGAGTCATTTCACTCTAGTTGGAGCTATGAAAGAGCCATGTACTTGGTATTTTATTCCTAAGTGTTTTGGAGTCTACGTCGGTCTTGACACTCTTCACATTTAAAAATAATTATGCTATGCATATTTAAAAATAATTATGCAATAATATAAAAGACTGCAGTGCGGGACCTCAGCAGCCGTTTCTTTGCCCCTGAAATACATAGGAAGTGAGCTAACTATTAAGATCTGTTTTTATGCTGCCGTTCAAGGACCAGTATTTTATATTTGTTGCGCTACTTTTTCATATTCCTTCTTTTGCTATTTGGGACATATATTTATTCAATTTAAACGTCACATTTCATATTAACTGCACTATAAAGCACGATTGCCGCATAAAATATTCATGTAATTTTAATATTAATGGTGTTACAGTATTCGGCCGTAAGAGTCTTAAATTAAAATTTCATTATTGGATAACTAAATTAACAGAAATCAACATTCTTTAATAGATTTTGTCATGTGTTAACAAAGTGTTGTTGTCTTTTTATACTCTCCGATGTATAAAGTCGTTATCAAAGGTTAGTACCAACAAGCAGAAGAGTTTCAAATTAAAATCTCATTAGATCACAAAATTATGAAAATCAACGGAGGCTTTAATAGGTTTTGTTCGTATGTTAACAGTGTCGTTGTCTTTTTGAGAGTATAAAACCCCAATTAATAAACTGCATAAGTTTTAGTTGATCCATGAAATCTTCACCTAATGATCTACACTAAGCAGTTGATGCTGCACTCGGCTTCGTTCAACCTCGGGTCAGCAATAGAAAGAGCCCCGCCCAAAAAACAGATCCCTTAACGACTACAGTTTAATAGTTAGTTCTTCTTGTCATTGAGGGTTTGATATTTCCTGTCTTCTCTCTTCCCGTTTGGAGCATAAATCGTGCCAGAATAAACTTTACAGTCCCCGGTTATAAATTTATGGTTTGTCGAAGTTTGCTGTCGTAAAACGTGGCATGTGTTAGTCATGATCTTCCAGGCAATCTGTTAACGAGTTTGCCACAGATGCTTTTCTACGCCTCCCGCTCGTTAATTATCACTTCTGTAACGCAATTAGCTTCGTATGCGCGATATTTGGTTAATTAAGCATCGCTGTAAACAGTAGCGTTACCTAATAAGAAGAAACCAAAGGTAAAGGACCGACCAAATTACTTATTCGGTACACAGAAAGTAGTGTTCGGATTAAGAATATAGCACCACTCCATCTCCGCTCATGGATGTCGTAAAGGGTGACTAAGGGACTCTAAACCAGAGAGATGGGCAGCAACGTCTCTTCTGTGGGACAGTTACAATTCTTACCTCACCAACCCGCCTGCCAAGCATGGTCAGTATTGGCAAATTCCACCCAAAATGCTGACACATTTGTGAAAATCCATGGTCCTTTGGCTGCAATGATAAACAAAGTGATAATCGTACAAGTTAGTGTTGATACTTATGCTTGACGAATTGCTTTGCCCAAGTGTCATCGATTGGACGCAAACTAAAATGGACAACATGGGCAAATAAGGTCATTGAGTCTTAACTACACTTACTTACTCGCAACTCTATTATCTTTTTTAACGTTTAGTAACTTGCACTGTTGTAATTTCTATCTCAACTATCGATTCGACTATACAATTTGGGGTGCAGCATCAAAGTTAACATAGCACAACGCAGCTATACATTAGCATCATCATCATATATGCCAAGGACGTCCACTGCTGAACAAAGGCCTCCTCCAGAAATATCCACGATTGTGTCGTATTTTGGGCGTAAATTGCGAGTACCCACCACGTTTGGGAGGCGGGTTGGTGAGCGCAGTATAGCTACTATTCTATACAAGGGACGCTGCTGCCCATCCCTCAGGTTTAGAGTCCCTGAGTCGCCTTTTGCGACATCAACGGGAGGACATGGGAGTTGTACTATATTTTTAATCAGGACACCACATAGAAAATACATACATTTGATTTGTTTGAAAATCGGAGTTTTATGTTTATTAGAACGCATAGTTAAATAAAATACGGGGTCAAGTACCGCTTCCATTAAGATTTACGCTTTAGATTATTCTGGGCTCTTGAGGACTGCGTAAGTTATAGTCTGGCTGAGAGATGGGCAGCAGCGTCCTTTCTCTGGAACAGTAGCCATTCTGCGTACACCAACCCGCCTGCCAAGCGTGGTGAGTACTGGCAAATTCCCCGTAATATGATGACACAGTTGTGGAAATCTATGGGGAAGGCCTTCGTTCAGTAGTGGACGTTGTATGGCCGATATAATATGATGATGGGCGGTATTTACCAGTAGTCACCACGCTTGAAGTTGGCGAGCGTAGAACGGCTGCTGTGGCGCAGAAAGGGCGCTGTCGCCCATCCCTCTGGTTTTGGGTCCCTTAGTCGCCTTTTACAACATCCACGGGAGGAGATGGAGTGAAGCTATATTTAAATACTCACGCAATAAAATAATTAATTGATGTGCAAAAACAACAATTCTATCTGCATCTAGTCCGTTGCAATAAAAGCTATATAGTTTAACCATTCCAGATGCATAATATTGTTTCCAGAGTTCTGGCCTTTCTTTGCCCTCATAACAAGCAATTCGAATGATCGACAGGTAATCGATAAATATATATCTAAAGCCTGCTGAATATTTCTATAGACTTCACCAGGGCTAATTTTGGGTTTAGCAGCCAGTTATATGAGCGGCTGATAAAACCAAAAAATGGCGTCATCGATATCGAATAGCATTTATTGGAGAAAGCACCAAAATAGCACATAAAATTACACATGCAAAGATTCAGATTATACCGGGGGAAGAGGCACGTTCTAACGAATTTTTTGATATTCCGTTCTATTTCGTTTTCCCTTATACCTAAGACCTCTTCCTTTGGCTATAGCCCATTTATTTGCCTTTCGACGTTACATATACATAAATCAATAAACTGTAGCTGCTGTCTACATTTGTATTTCGGCAAAATAAGTAAAAACATTATTGGTCTCAATAGAGTTTCCTAAACAAGTGATACTAAATGCCCACGTCCTGCCCATCCCAATATCCGAAGTTGTTGACGAGTATGTCTACCTGGGACAAACCGAAAGACAGAGAGAAAGAGGTCAATCGTCAAATCCGATGCGGCTGGGCAACTTTCGGGAAACTCCGTAATGTTTTTTTTTCACAATACCAAAATGCCTCAAGCCAAAACCAGTCTTTAACCAGTGTGTGTTACCAGCGATGACATATGGCACAGAGACGTGATCACTCACTAGGGGCCTCAGAAGAAAGCTTAAGGTTAGTCAGCGAGCTATGGAGAGAGCTTCGCTTGGTATTTCGCTACGAGATCGAATCAGAAATGAGGAGATCCGTAGAAGAATTAAAGTTGCCGACATAACTGAAAGAATAATAGACCTGACAATGATCGGGGCACATTGCTTGTAGGACTGATGTCCATTAGGACAAAAAGGTTCGCGAGTGGAGACCGCGCACCGGAAAACGCAGCGTGGGACGACCTCCAACGAGGTGGACAGACGACCTGGTGAAGTTCGCTGGGAGTCGTTGGATTCGGTTATATGCCGCCGCATGTAACCGATCGTTGTGGAAATCTATGGGGCGGCCTTTATTGAGCAGTGGACATTCCTGTCGCTGATATTATGATGATGAAGTATAAGTAGTAGTAGTACTGTTGTTGTTAAATAAATACTGAATACTGCTGAATAAATGTTTCCCAAAGATACCGAATAATTTGTTTACTATATATCAACAATAAGTTTATATGAGTGTACTGTACAACGTTCGTCAATACGAGCTTAATTTTTGGCGAGTTCTTCCAATAACATGCCCAAGTGATGTGACAGTTTTATAGACGTTTAATACATGTCACATGTTGATGGTGACATGCATTTACGTCCGAGTTACGTGGGTTTTGCGCACTACACATTGGCCTGGCGATGCACGGCGCAATCGTAGCTGTGAATTAGGGCTGCGATGCCGCAATCGTTGGGCCCTAATTTATCCCTGCGCATGCATCCACGCGAACATCACCACCCGCACGGCACGCGTCATGTGACGCGACTGCATCCTTGGCGCTGATTCGCCGCTTACATGAATGTTTACAAGCCAACAAAGTTTACAATCGTCTATAACCTGTAGGTTATGTATCGAAAGGAAATAAGCCGGCGCCAGGTGAAGTGGGGTGCGGCCTGAGTATGTTTGGTGGTTGATGCGCGCCGGTGCCGGGTGCAAGAGCAGCGCGTGGGCGCGGGTCGTCGACCGCTGCACACAGCGGTGCGCGCCCTGCCAGCGAAAACGGCAGAAAACCTCACGAAGGGCGGCAGCATACGGTGTCCGCATTTAGCTCGGCCTGACGTCGTTGAGTCACCGCACCCCGAATAGCGGCGGTTTGTTTGTTGCACCGCCCGCTCCCGGCTCTCCCGTCGATTATTTCGAGCGGGCGGTGGCGTGCACAGCAGTGCTCGGCGCACTGCCTCCGCGAGTGGACGCGCCATGCCCCCGCTGCCCGCGCCGCCCGCGCACCTCCGCCGCCGGGACGCGTGTGACGCCTCTGGCATCGTCACCACCATCAGGGACACAGTCAGCTGTAGTTGGATATTCTACAGTGAGTGTCGCCCGCGCCCGCCTACTCGACGACCACGCAGACGCTACGCGGAAAACCATAACTACCATTCACCGTGGACCACGTTTTTTGTGTTAGCGCACCCCGACAGCTCTTTTATTTATTCAGACGCAGTTCAGTGCTTCTACTTTTAAAGCTCTTCGTTTGTCGTTACTCAACAAAAGGCAACGAAAGGAATATTGCTTACGTGTTGAAAATCCAGTGCCGTGTGAACTGAAAATACTGTTTGTATTTTCATCTGAAACTTGCCTTTCAGTGATACCGTACGTACTTTTTGTTTTCGAAAAAGGGATAACTAAGCAAATTACTTCTCCTTAGAAACTCATACACGCTTTATAAACTTTGTACACATCACGGGTATAAGTGGCGAATTTGTTAAAAATTACTCAATAAAACATTTGTGCTACAACAAACAGTAGTTATTGTGTTCAAACTGATTGAATCAACAATTAATTGCTTATCAACGCCTTGTAAGTACGCTACTGCCATCTATTTGCGGGAAAAGGAATCATTATGTTGAAAGCCGAAATCTAGGTGAAGCGTCTGACATCAGCAACTCCGGAGTAAATTTAACTCTTGACGTATTTAACCGTGTGGTGGGACCGCGACCGATTCCTCTAAACATTAGGATTGTTCTCGCGTTGGCTGCTCTATTAGACGATCATTGTTTTAATTGCGTCATTGAATCGCGCGCGGCATCATTATTATTAGTTGCGTATGCGTCTTTTTATACGTAATATTTTGTTGCTACGACTGTTTTTGCGGTGAATTATGCACGTCTAGATATATTGTGTTCTATTTGACGTAGTTGCGGGCTTTGAAATACAGCTTTTTGTTCTTTATGTACCTGTTTACATTAAAACTTGCGATATAGCCAAAACCGTCTTAATTTGGTATGCTTTTAATTTAAGAGCAATGACTGCAGAGCGCCTGATTTCCGATTATTATTCTTAACCAGTTAAGTTGTTTCAATTGTGAAGCGCCGTATACTCTCTAATGTAAAAATTTATGTTCTTGTTTTCGTCTTGTTCAGGTAACAGTAGCTCGTCGACGGGGGGCGAAGGCGCCGCACCGCCGCCTGTGGAGCCCGACCCGGCGCTAGATTCCATGCACATGATGCTTGACCCACATCTCCGGCCTATCTCTCCGGACCTCAACAATGAGGAGTCCAAGCGGATATTCGAGGAACACAAGCAACTTGCTCAGGAGTACCTCAAGGTAAAAATATTATCCTTCAGCATTCTGAATGTTATAATCATCTCGAGTTATATGGACAGACAAATAGCATTCAAATGCATTTATATATTATGGGGCTGCTACTCAGTAGACCGATGCTCTGTATTGGATTAATAATTTGAGATAATCTCCATACTTTACTGTTTTAATTGCATGTTCTGATATTCGTACACTAATACGTCCTTTAAAATGAGAGAATATGCTATATATGCGGCAATTTGACACGAGAAACTTACAGGAACGCAATGTTTCCCGCTTTCAACGACGTTATAATTTACGACGTTGATTAAATATCCAAAGTTCACGCACTTCCAAACACATCAATCCAAAACCGATGTCGCATAAAGACGACAAACATAATTAATTTATATTATTGATAAATGGAGGTAGTTCGAACATAAAATTAACCCATTTAACTCCCGTACCGTTGAAGTTCTAAAGCCGAGTAATTTTAATTTGATTCATTAATTATGAGAACCATTAATTATTACACAGCCGACTACAAATTAATTTGTCCATTAAAAACTCAAATAAAAACATAAAACGCGCAGTATTTAATTAACGTACATTTTCTTTTTCAGATACAAACTGAGTTTGCCTACCTTAGTAATCACAAAGCAGAGTTGGAGGAGAAAATGGACGACGATGAGTTACGACAGAAAAGAGAGATCATACAGTTAGAGAAAGAAAAGGTAGCTATTCTATTTTCCTTATTACGACATTATTTGTAGCTATGATAAATAAGCAGTACGTTGAGTCTTCGCAAAATATGTGACAGACGGTTGGTTATCTCGGAAGGTTTATTATGCCCACCTGTGGGCACTCTCTGTGGGTGATGATGTATTGAAAACCCACCTATGTAAGAATGACTAGCGCCACAATCTTACGTAATATAAACAAGCGTTTCCCTTGCTGTAATTTCTACTAAAAACTATATTTTTCATCTTTCAGGAGTCATTGATTAAGCTATACTGCAGCCTCAAGAAACAGCTGGCGCGAGCAGAAAATGACAGTTGGTTACATACAGAGGAGCCGCACGAGTGACGGCGGGGAGGCTCGGGTGGACGCACCCCCGGGGATCGCGCCGTGACGTCACGCGACCACGCTAGTGTAGTGCTGCCGAACGTGATGGACGTTGTGGAGGCCACAGTACTCCTATATCATCATGTATCATTGATCTCAACATACCAAATGGGCCTTCAACTTATCGTTCTGTCTTTTACTTACAGTTTTAGTTTGTAATGCATGTTTATTTGAAAATGTTACGGCGCTTGTACACGCTAATAACATAATCAGCCATATTTACATGGCGCCGGAACAAAGACAACTGCGCCCTTTCTTATGTAGCTCTGTCTGACGTTATGTACATTCTATGGAAAGGGGGGCCGACCGTGTGTAGAAATGAATCCAAAACCGAGGTAGAACATACAGTCCATATATGTACAAGCGAGTTTAGATTCGTGTTTAGTGTATAGTTTTATAATTTTGTCTTTCTAGCAGATTCTACTGTTAAAATAGCCTCTGTCAATTTTCACTGATTTTACCACCGTAATCTACTAATGTCTTTTTAAAAAAGCACGTTTTAGTGCTTTATATGTGAATGTTATCAAAAACGGCTAGGTGTACTGTTTTAGGAAGTAGAGATTGCGATTTTGTTTTGTATTATTATTTCGTCTCATTTATTATACAGTGTGGTATGCATTTGTTTTGATTGTATAAACGTAAGATAGTATTAGCAGTATTAGATAAGTTAAATTATGTTAAGTTTAATAAATGTTTGTGAAATATTTGTGGATTTTATTTCTTAAAAACGTTGTTCTATAAGAGATAAATTTATGTGATACGTTTGTGGAGATCAAGAACAAACTTTTGTGTTTTGTTTAGATAGAGCCTACCATAAGCGAAGTTTGGCGGGGTACGTTCATGGTCTTGAAATCGTCTCGTACGCCATTAAAGAAACGCAGTGCACTGCTCAATAAATGAATGGATGGGCGGAAATGTACGGATTTTTAAAGTCTATAAGTAAGCGCCGGCTCTCACGTCGTCTCTCAAAATCGATTTATCCGTAAGGCTTCCGGAGCACCTTTATACATGCGCAATGATCAACTTCATTTTGATTTGAACTTGCCGTCCATCTGACAATTCATGAAACAAGCGTCTAAACGGTTTTCGATTCTGCCCTGTCCAACCCAAATCCCCCATAGTGGTATCGGCCGCCGAAAACCGCTCTCTCCGACGAGGATGCCCGCCTCACCGACGTCGCGGAGACCTAACGCCGCGACACCACCATCCCGTACAGCTAACTACCAACTAAACGTTAAACTGAAACTTGTATAACTGCATTTAACGTCTTAATGTGCGATAATCGCATTAAATAACATATTATTTTTAAGATGGAGATCGAGGAGACTGGCTGTATTATTTGTCCACTCCATAGCGACATAATACCTAACATTTATTTCCAGCCGTAGTTATCGTCGATCAACAGTTGCTTCGAGTGGGCAACAAAGACGCCTATCGCGCTCTCGATACACACTAAAAAAATGCAGGTGAGGCCACTACACGCATTAAATAACGCGCTAAATCTTTTTGATGCGCCAGAAAATATCGCCACCCGAGCTATCGCCTAACATCTAACGGCATTAATGCCATTACAAAATTATGTTAAGTCGCGGCTACACCTGTGACTAGTGTCCAATAATAAATAATAAACAGTGATAAACCTTAGTGTGGCCATAGCATTAGACCGACCAGACGGCACCATTGCCGACACAGTAAACCAAAATATCTTCAAATACCAAAAGGTTAGCGAGCATAAAAAAAGGATCCTAGATTAAACACTAATATATATGACAACAGATAAGTCTTTCTCACGTAGTTATTATAAACGCTATCTCTTTTTTTGTAAGATATTAACTATGAATACTTGTAATATATGCCTTACTGTTGTCTCATTATTTATGAGCAAGTTGTGTGGACAAGGCCCGTTAATTAATTTTATATTGGTCGGTGGATATAGATAAGACCACAAAGCAATGATTCAAAAGATATTTTCTTGGTCACGTTAGCGATATTTGTCTGCTATAGTAAATGGAGTATCTATAGGTTAGTAAGAGATCGACAGCCAATTGAACCAAAAATGTAGAAGGCGTATAACAGCTGTTGTTACTGTTTGCTAAGATATATAAGCTAATAAAATAGTGTCAATACAACTGAATACATACAAACACTACTTATGTTTACATAGCACGCTGTTGTTAAATACATGATACATAATATAGTTACTAAACCTGGTACCTGTGTACCATTATATCAGTAAACTACAACGCAAGGTTAAAGAAATAAAAATAATCTTGTCAGTCCAAATAATTTATTTCAATTGTCATAGTCACAATATAGATTTAATGTTATATTGGAATGGTGAATGGATGTTAAACATAGTCATTGCTGATGAAATTGGCACTTTTGGTTGTTAATTCATCAATATGTTTCTGAGATTCAAACCTTACACAAATAAATGCTTTTACGACGAACACGTCATTGTGGTGTATTATATGGACGATTCACGTAATACAACTTATGTACAATATAATTACAATAATCGTCTACATGACTACAATACTGTACCGCAGCGGACGTAACGTGGGGCGCTTTACCATTCCACCCGCGACGGTGTGACCGTGAAGTTTAAAATGTTAAACAATATACAAAATAGTGTCGGGTGAAATAGAAACCTTGAGAATCTATATCCACGGATTATTTTTATTGTATATTTATACAACTATAGACTGTGATGTACTGTATACAATTTAGTTAAATAAATAAACTTGCAATATTTCTACTACTATCATAAATTTACATTTTTATTATATTTTACATAGTGATATGATCTTAAATTTATTTTTATAGATTTATCAAATAATTGCAAATGCGACATAACTCAAATCACTAACCAAATATATCCAGATTCATGTACATACATAATTCGGCATCGAGAGGAATAAGCTCGGCCCTTTTGTGTTCAATCAAATCATTCAAAATTTACAAAATCGATTATATAACGTAACATTTAATACACGACGTATTAAATAGTCGCCTAAATAAATTTTCGTTGTCAGGGTCCGATGCATCATGAAATTCTAAGTTATAATAAACTATAAAGGAATGAAATTTGCTAAAACTTTCACTTAGCTACCATTTTAAATACTAATATGAGAAAATCATAATAAAGGCAATTCCATTAAGCCTTTTTTTGAATACATACACTAAAATATTATAATTATTTTATTAACTCCTATCAATAACGCCATGGTATTAAACATCATAAAAATAATTAAGGCAACAGTTATTTTAAAAATATAGAACTATTGTTACATCTCCAATATTAATATAAATCATGTCATCATTCTGCAAGTGTAACAACAAATGTATGAAACAGTTCCCTTAGCTACACACCTAATAATCTCAACACTTGAAATAGTATGCATAACACATAAACACTGCGTGAACGCAATCAACATGAAATTGACAACTCTCAAAACAAAACTAGATCTAACTCGACATAAATGTATGAAAATATTCTCCCGTGTTTCAATGGCAGCAGTGAACTTAACAGTTGGCTAGAAGAGCTATAGTAAATGGGAAATTTAAACTTATATCATGGGATTTTTGGTGGCAACTTGAAGGCATTTTGTTAATGGGTTTGACACGTATGTGACTCTAGCATTACTAGCCGATTGATGATAAAAAGTCGTAGGTATTAAACCCTATCTTAGTGGCAAAGTATAGCACCGCGAACAAAAAAAAACATTCTATACAAATACTAGAATGAGATAGATCAGAAAAGTATCGTATTACGATCTAATTGTAATAGGAAATGTACTTATAGGAATGAAATATTCAGCTTAGAAAAAGAGTATATGTTAGAACAGTTGTAAATGCTATCATACTGAAAAGTGACTGAATGGTTCTGATTATACTTGAAAATAAAATAATTATAACGAACAAGAGAAAATATCGTTAGTATTGGTAAAGAGACAGACATTGCCTATTTGAATAAAAATACCTGGATTCTTACTGGTCATAGAACGAAGACCCAGAGCGCATGCGGTATATCCATAGTTACTTAGGTCTACTAACCGCTCGTTCATGGGATAAGCTCCAGTGGCACAACACTTCTTATTAGAACACACTATAGCTTTTGAAGAACAAAAAATATAGTGATTTATAACTATTTAATATATATTTTTAATAAATATCTCTCGCAATTACGTACACCTATTCAAACAAGAAACAAGTCAAATAAAACACTTTAAACACATCCGATGCAATACTAAATTGAGCAACGTTTACAGGGAATACAACATATTACAGCGTTTACAATGTATTGTCAACAATTCTCAGGACCTCGTGTGTCGATACATTAAATCTAATAGATATAAAATTTTAGATATAGGAATAAGGAATAAAATTTGATATCTAACGAGAGAGGAAGACTGGTATGGTCAATCGTTTTCATTCCTGAAAAAAAGGAAAAATAATATTAGATGGGCCAAGTTAAATAAACAATATGATTAAAAAAATCTACTACTATACGGTACCGTTTAATTTGAACATTCTTGTTTACCAGCGCTAGAGGATCGGTAAAAACTTTGTTATCATTTTATATACTGCTTTATTTAGCGTAAAAATCTTACTCCGACAACGGCACATCTAAGCACATCCTCTACGGAAGCATCACGTGCTATGGCAAGTTTTTGAGAAGAATGGTTGAGGAGAAAGCCAAAAATAATAAAACATCTTAACAAAAAAAATACCGACTTAAAAAACCCTACACGGTATAAAAATATTAAAACCACTGAAAAGGAAAAATAAACTTTATTTATGAAGTCGGGCGGGGCCAGATATAAAAGATAACTTCTCGTTGGTCTGCATGAACATGGTTGGGGCATACCTGGCCCCGCCCGACTTCATAAATAAAGTTTTATTTTGCTTTTCAGTGGTTTTAATATTTTTATATCGTGTAGGAAGTCGCTATTTTTTTAAGACATCTTCTAGATAAGAGCAGTCAAATTAACCTGTTTATGGAAGCTGGTTAAAAAACTTCTCAATCAAATGTGATGAAATTTGTATGGGACTAACTCGAAAGCATTCTGCACCAGTCAAAAAGAATTGCTCAAATCGGTCTACAAATCTCGGCGTAATCATGTACATACATAAAAAAAATACGCTTCGAATTGAGAACGTCCTCCTTTTTTAAGTCCGTTAAAAAGTAACAGAATGCAAGTTCAATCAAAAATATTAATTAGGTCTTAAGACATAATGTCGATTGTGTAGTGTACTAGGCGTGATTCACTATCGGCGACATAATGTCGATTGTGAAGCATACTAGGCGCGATAAAAATCGATTCATAGAATAATTTTCATTCAATTGTTAATCTGCTAAGACAAATAACTCGACAATCGAATACGCGATTTCACAATAGTAGATTTTTTCGATTGTTTTTTTCAATATCAGTCGCCCATCATTAAACTGTACCAAGATCGTAGGGCCCCTTTATCTCACGTTACTGATTTTGGTTGCCAGCCCAAATTGTGCTGCCCGCAGGCCTTAAGTTTTAGGCCCGGGCCTCGCGGGCTCGAGGGCAATCCGTCCCTGATCAAAGCTAAAAATAAACGGTTTCAGTGTGCGCTTGTGCAGCACACGTACGACGTTAGCACACCCATCATACCAAACCATTACATTCAGGTTCCAAAATGTGCACGCTGTACAAACAAGTATAAACAGTTGCCATGGGAATTCAGATTTTGCTACCAAATTATAAAACTCATTGTCTCTAAAACAATTTTATTAATGAACGAATTTTATAATAATATCATTGGTTTATTTCATTTGTAAAACAATCGACTTCAAAACCGATGAATTAAAAGGAATTCTAAGTATCTGTCTCATGTTCAAACAACTGTTCGTGATTAATGGGCAAATTACGAAAACAGTCATTGTAACGACCGAGACTTGAGCCCATTAGCGTAAAACTTTATTGCTATAACCATTGGTATATTTGTATTAATAACGATTCATGGTTCCATGTGGTTCCCCACAAATGACCACCACCTTTCTACCCATGGGTGTGATAAAAGGAGACTGAGGATTGATATCAAGAGGCAACAGCGTCCTCCCGTGTGCTAATAACAATATACTGCGATCACCATTCCGCCTGTCAAGCCTATACTGGACGTATATAGGCTGATGTGTGTGTGTGAGAACACTGAAATCATTCTAATTATTATTGATGTATCATTCGAAAGTTTATTTGATTATACACACTCTAAAAGTGTTACTAACTACAGTGGCTGAATGTCTTAATTTTCCAGTGCTTACTCTGTACTAGAATTAAAAACTATATGTGAAGGGATGATAGTTATGTTAAAAATGACAGTATATTTCAATATCAAATTTCTTTTATTAATGTTGCCTCCACCCTTGTGATTTCTGTTGTATCGCCGGTTACAGACCTTAATTCACATGCACAAAAAAATTGAGGTCTGGTTTTAGCTTGTAGGAGTTCGGGATGCCCCTACGCCTTCCCGAAGAAGTCCATGAGGATCATATCAGCCAAAGAGCGTTCACAGCTGAACAAAGGCCTCCACTACAGATTCCCCCAATCGTCATTTCGCGGGGGAATTATTCGGTACTCACCACGCTTGGCAGGCGGGTTAGTGAGCGCAGAATGGTTGCTGTTCCACAGAAGGGACGCTGTTGCCCATCCCTCCGGTTTAGATTCCCTTAGTCGCCTTTTACGACATCGACGGGAGGATGGAATGGTGCTATATTCTAAACATCCATCCATGAGGATATTTAAGTACAAAACAGCCCTATTTAATGTACATTGTCAGTATTACCTGTATGGCTGGAGGCCTCTTTTGGCTTGGCCAGAAATGTCCGGTTGAGCAGCCACACTTCACGGAAGTGCATGCGAGAAGCCCAAAAAAGTTACCTGTGGTCGTGCGAGGACTAGCTGGCCTGGTCGCGGGCGGCTCGTCGGGCCTGCCACTTGAAATCGACCTGCATGAGCCACTGTTGGCCACGAGACCTGTTGCACGGCCGCAGCACCGGCTTCCACACGTCTGAAGACTCGGGCTTGTCCAAACACATGCCCGTGTTCGTATGCTTTATTATTCGGGTCTGAAAGATTGTATGAAGCAAATGTATATTCGTCGCAGATTTCGTTTGCGTTATCCATGCAGGTTTCAGTGTAATGTAATTCTAGTTTTGATCTTGCCATCCTCAGCGGAAGATACTTCACTCATCATATCAGCCAAATGAGGTCCACAGATGAACAAAGGCCTACCATATCGGGTGCTCGCTGCTATCCATACATACAAAATCCTTCGGGTGAACCCAGCTAGAGTAAGAAAGAGAAGAAAACAATCTAGTTTAAGCTGATCTTCCATCGTAAGGAAAGCCTATACAAAGCGAGATCAGCTTACACGATGCGGACTTCATGCCATGAGGCATTCTCGTCCAGTCAACCTTCTTATCTAGAGTAAAAATAATTCGCTTAATTATAGCGGCATTTATAACAAGTAACAATATATCAACAAATTTAACAATCCAAGATTATATAAAGAGTCGTCAAACTAGTACCTTCTTATGTTTAAAGTGATTTAATAAAAACAGACATCCATTCGATTAGTTTTATAAGAAGTGGTGCGAATTGGCGTCTCGCTCCTCTGCCAGGAAACTAATTGCCCCCAAGATCCCCTCAAACCATTGGCCCACCCTTGATGAAAGCTTCTTAGATTATATTTTCATTTAATGCGCATTATGGCTTACCTTAAAGTCGTAGGTCCACTCCTGATTACCGCGCATGCCGTGGCAGCGGATGAGCTTAATGGGCCCGCGCGGATGCGCCGCATCCAAGCAGTTGTCGTCAGACATTATTTGTTTACGCTTCGTGTAGGCAAACACCTGGACAATTAAACAATTAAATGATTATGTAGTTCAAGTACATAACATATATAAAGGCTTCATAATCAGCCTATTACTGTCCCACTGCTGGGCACGGGCCTTTTTTCACGATAAGAAGGATAGGCCTTAGTCCAACACGATGGCCTAGTGCGGGGTAGCGGACTAGACACACCATTCAAAACATTTTGGAGCCCTCTAAGGTGTGCAGTTTCTTCACAATGTTTTCGTTCACCGTTAACGCGAGTGATAATCAAATTCTTATCCACATATGATTTAAAAAAACCTGAGGTGCGGGCCGTGATCGAACTCGGACCCTCCTGTATGGGAGGCAATCGTTCAACCACTAGGCTTTATCTGCTTTCTTTCTCTGTTAAGGGTTAAACACTCCTCAAAACGATATTATAAGTAACGTGTTATAAATTCATCGTAAGCTCAGATTATGTCGGACGCAGCGGGTCGAATGGCAGTACGAGAAAAATGCAAATAATTAAAGAAGTAATTCCCGCTTGCCCATAATACTGTTATGAGCTAGCAGGAGACTCAGTACATCAACAACACCACACAAATGACATTTATATTTCATTAATAAAAAAGCAAAGGAAATTATGAACACCAATGTAAAAAAAATACAGAGCCGCGTGTGCAAAAAAACAGAATTCAGTGCGCACTTTTTTACGATAAAAAATTAACAATGTTGTTTGGATTTAAAATAAGATTTTGACCTGCAGCCACAGTCTCTGATATTACCTACAGAGTCGTAAGATGACCTATACTTTCCGGGAAGTACACGATACTTGGTACAGTAAGACTGGATTTATAACTATTGAAATAACTTTAACAAGATAGTGTCCGTGACTAACTAGTATAATAAAAAATATCCATTTGACGGCACAGTTGTCAGAGTGGCAAGTCCCTTGGCCTTCTAAGCTACGTGTTACGGGTTCGATCCCCGTACGGAACCAATATTTGTATGTCTACTAGTTGTTACGGGTCTGGGTGTATGGGCAAGTGAGGTTTATGTTTGAAGTTGTACCCACGACGGAGAAATAGGAGTGTAGGAAAAAGTATTAGAAAAAAAAACCATGCCTGTTATATATTGTCTGTGGTAAAGATTTATTTATAAATGTCTATTGTTTTAGTTATAATTAATAATAGGAAAGCTTTTCGTTAAGTTATCGTACATTAGTTTAAAATATTCGAATTCTGATCGGGTGATAAGTTCCGCAGTTTATGCACGAGAAAATTCGATGTGTGTAGGTCTGATTCACGCGTATTCAAGTAATAACAGAAATTAGACAATATCATAGGGAGATAAAAAAAAAATCGGATGTTTTTCGGCAGAAATCATGACAAGTATCGTAACAAAAATCAACAGATGCATGGTGCATGAACCCAGCGTACGTAAGACGGAGCGATGTGATGCACTTTTACAACCTCTCGTGCCTGTCATAATATATGCGCTTATAATAAATTGTTTCAGCTCACGAGTGCACGTGATCCATTGTGATCTGAATCTTATATCATACTAGCTGGTACCCGCGGTTTCACCCGCGTTTTATTTAAAAGAAATTTAGAGTACCTCGACATAGACACTTGAAATAGAATAAATATATTGGATTTCAAGGGTTTTATTTGTTTTACGCGGAAACCAAATTACTTTTCTAAAATAAAAGTAGCCTAAGTTATTCCTTACAACATCAGCTATCTGCCAGTGAAGGTCCCGTCAAAATCGGTTCAGCCGTTTCGGAGACTACCCGGAACAAACAGACAGACAGACAGGCAGACAGACTGACAGACAGACAAAAAACTTTAAAATAGTTTTTTTGTTATATGTAACGTACATACTTTCATATGCATTTAGTAAAAAGCTGTTATTTTGACATTACAAACAGACACTTCAATTTTATTTATTTGTATAGATATGATAACTTACATAATGCGAGCTCCTTAGTTGGAACAACTATACAATCAATGACCGGTGTTCAGTTATAATTAAAATAACCTCCCTTTACATTGTAATCTGACTGAGTTGTGATATTAATGATTTTTGTATGACAATATTGTTAGTGTGGCAACAATCAGTGTAACGTGACGATTAACACTCAGCAATCAAATACATACTTGGGTCACTAAAAGTGCTCGACGCCGACGTTTCTTAGATAATTTTGATTTTCTGTACTGGTCATTGTAAGGAGATGCAATGTTATTACTTGAAAATAGGCAATAATAAGGGGCATAGTTTATGAAAAATGTTGATAAAGACCTGATTTCCACCCATTCCGTGGCAGTATCCCATTCCCAGCGGTTGTCCCGCTTTCCCGCCAAGCGTGTCCAAACAATTAGAGGTCTCAGCGTTGCGAATCTGTGAAAATTATATTGAACATTTAAAATTGTGTGTTGTGAACAATATTATTCATAAACTACACTTGTATAAACATTTGATAAAGACTTTAGGCATATTTCGAAATACATAATACGCTTATTGATGCATTATAATTAAACGATAACTTTGTTTACTTTTTTATGGCATACCGGTGTTTTGTGAATGACTAACGTCTAAATTTATAAAAATTTTAAATTTGTTTTAATGTATTTGTAACTAATATTATTACATAAATTTTTACTTGCACTCTTCAGCCATGTGAACTTTAGCTATGCCAAATCTCACACTCCTCCGTGCGCGCAATGTGCTTATAAATTAATTTATATATAAAGTTTTTACTTCACTTATTAATAATAATTATATCTTGCCGGCTCAGAATGCCACCACCCCATCTCCTCCTGTGGGTGTCGTAAAAGTCGACTAAGGGATTAGCCGGAGGATGGGCAGCAGCGTCCTTCGAATACACAACTCAACTGCGATCGCCAACCCGTCTGCCAAGCGTGGCGATTATGGCAAAACCCCCCATTGAGCCCACAGCACGGCTATATCACTCGTTGTGGTGATCTTTGGGGGAGGCCTGTGTCCAGCAGTGGACTTCATTCGGCCGAAATGATGATATCTTGCTATTCATTTTTTTTTTATTATTATATTAGTGGAAGTTTGTATATTTTTGAGGCTCCGCCACGCCTTAACGGCTAGACGGATTCTAA